>JANXHW010000004.1:43785000-45260000 GCA_026170595.1 Plestiodon gilberti rubricaudatus
TCATACAGTATATGGTTTGTTTTGAAAAAGTTTGCAAGCAGCAAACTTGTAGCTGCTGTCAGCATTTGAAGCTGCGACTTCAAATAATATTACAGCATTCCTAACGAAGTTTCACTTCGGCTTGCAAAGGTACCTACTGAAATCATATTTTGAATGTTAATACCAAGTAGTGAAGAGCTAAAAAGACCATTTAAATCCACAAGCACCCCACAATTCACCCACAACTACCCCAAATGTCACAAAGTAGGCTCTGTAGGTTGCATGTATATTAACTTATAACAGTTAAAGTAGTTCTGACTTTAGTAACTTTGTGAAATGTTGCATTTGTTTATGACTGTGGAAGTGGTTTGTACTCTAGCACCAAACGACACAGAATGACAGAGGTCTAGAATATGCTTTTTGTAAATTGTTGTCCAACTAAAGTTACCTGCAACCTGCAAACCTGCCAGTTGGAATTAATGTTTGACTGCATGATAAATGGTTTCTATGGCACTAGTGTAATGTAAACAACAAATCCCCACTTTGGCTTACCTGATTGCTCTAAAAATGTAATGTTGTCCTTATGTGACCTACCATGTTTTGTTACAAGGTATAGCACTTCTCTCAAGTTTGTTTGATATGAAATTGGTGAGGGGAAAAGAATTATTAAGCTGAAAGTTTAGCATCATGAAATTTAAAATCCCAAGCGGTATATAAACATTAAAAGAAACTTTGGACTGCTAATCCTAGGAAATGAGTTTTATGGATTGAATTCAACAAGGCTTCAGAAATGGTTCCATCTGCTGCCTAGCAGCTGGTGAAAGGATAAATTTAATTCATTAATTCATTTGGAAAAAAGGATCCAAGTAGTAAAGACTTCATTGCTCATAATGCATATAGGTGGAAATCAAAACTGAAATTTGGCATAATAGATCATCTTTGATAATGAGCAATATTTTTGTCACTATTTTTCCAACAATCCTGAAAATGTATCTAACATGTTTTCAATGAGCTGAACTACTATTTCCATTTTAAAAAATATCATTATAATTATAAAACTATAGTTCTTTTTTTTTTCTTCTAAATGTAGCCGCCTGTGGCTTCGGAGTCACCTGACATTTACTTGGGTTATCACTGTGTTGAATGTAACTTTGAAAGTCTGATGATATAGTCACTGAAAGAAATTTTAGGTTCATTCTCTCCATCAGTACAGCCAGAAGGGACTGCGAGCCATTTAACCATTCAAAGTGATGTATTTTTTTACTGTTCATAATGAAGACTTGATATACACAATCCAAATTCAAGAGCAGAGGTCATCCAGAATCTGAAAGCCAGCAAAGGCATATATACCTTACGCTTTTTCATTTGTTCTCAGATAAGAGTGAGGTTCAGTTCCTTTTGGTGTTTTTTTTCTTCTTCTTCCCTCCTCCATATGTATTATATAAATAAGTTTTACAGGAGTTATAGACTGCAGTCAATTGATCTTGCTTGTTAGTAATGTAACCGTTGGAGAATAAGTTAAAATAACTACTGTATATCTGAGAATTATGTTGACAGATATATACCGTATATACTAGTATATACCATAGTGATTTAAATAAGAATTATGGTTTATAAAAACAACCGTCTTCAAAAATATAATTTGCCTGCTGCCTATCCATCTTCCTATTGGCCTCTGTTCAAATTCAGCATTGGATAAAAACTTTCCAAACTTTGAGACCTCCAAAGCACTGCTTGCTTTTCTTGAACTCTCCTTGCAGCTAGGCAGATGTGACTATCATGACTTACTGATGAATGCATTGAGTGATAAAAAGTTTAGACACTGAAGCAATTATAATGCATGCCATGTTGAGCATGTAAAATGTGTGCATTTGTGAGTGTTTCTCCCTGAGATGATGATTTCATGAATGATATTTGGCTTCCCCTGTTTCCTCTGTAGCCCATAGCTCACTGTGGTGGGTTTGCTGGATTTACTATAAAGGTTCTGTTCGCACCCTGTGGGTTGGGTTAAGAATTAGGATTTATGCATTTACTTCTACTGCTGTATTGTTTATACAGCTTTGGTTTAGTTTTGATCCCTTTTTTTGCCTTTGAGGCTCTTCCACAGTGTCAGCTGCTGACTGATAGTAGGAGAACGGTCTCGTGGTGTGAATGAAAGGGACCTAGCGGTTGGTAAACAGAGATAAGGAATAAATAGAGCACAGGCAAAAGGAGATAGTTCTGTGAGAGCCCAGATTGCCGCCAGTCTGTTCAAGTGAGATGCAGTGCCTGTCCTTTTCCCAGATTAAATTAGTGTGCGAAATCTCCAGTGACCTCCTCCCCTTCTCCCCATACTCTTTAGCCAAGCTGAACAGCCTCTGCTGTAAAGTATTCATTTTATCCAGGGACAAGTTGGACAATAGAACTCTTCCTGATACTTATGGACAGCTGTCGTCATTCAGAGGGCTTTTCAGCATTTCATTTTTCATAGGAGTTAAAAGGGTTTATGCCTTGTAACTGAAGAGAGGGCAGAAACACATGGA
Organism: Plestiodon gilberti rubricaudatus; assembly: GCA_026170595.1. Taxonomy (NCBI): domain Eukaryota; kingdom Metazoa; phylum Chordata; class Lepidosauria; order Squamata; family Scincidae; genus Plestiodon; species Plestiodon gilberti. The sequence continues at coordinate 43,787,502 of JANXHW010000004.1, forward strand.
TGCCAACTCTAAGGTTGCCTATGAGAGAAAGAGAGAGAGAGAGAGAGAGAGAGAGAGAGAGAGAGAGAGAGAGAGAGAGAGAGAGAGAGAGAAGGCACCTTTGCCAACCTGCAAAAGTGTGCTCATCTTGTTGTTTTGCTGTTGTTTAAAGGGCTTGCAATTGTGATAATGTGATTATATTGAAGCATATACTAGATGGAGGAAATAACAATCAAACGCAGGAACACACAGAGGTCTCCAAAGTTATTGCAATTATTAAAGGTCACCAGTGCAACCCTTTTTGAATGTCCCGTTCCATTCTGCCCTATTGTTTGTGCTTAAATCTGCAGCCTCTTCCCCTCAACAAACTCCCAAGAAATATTAAAGCCTCATGAGATACCTCTCTGGTCTCATTTTTTTTAGTGATTTATTGCAAATATATTCAGCATCTGACTGATTAAATAGACCTTCGGCAACCTTGAGGGTCACTGTGTAGAGTATGTACATAGAAAATGCATCAGCCCATTGTACCCTGGCAGCTAATGAGATTGGTCGTTAAGTAAATGACACAAAGCCTACAAAAAAAGCTTAGCAGCTCACTAGAGTATCACAGAGTGTCCCTGCACACCACACAACGACACAAACACTGGACTAACCTAGCCCACCCCTGCTTTATTCTACATCACTGCTTCCCTGATGTCAGCGCGAGAGGCAGAACAAAGGCTAAAAGGCACACGGTAAGTCAGTCTGACAATTATGCCCTAGGGAAAAAGTCGAGCAAATCTTAGCCTAACCATAGGCTTGAAAGTCCGTTTTGGACAAGTAGGTCATAATGAAGGGATTGCTTTTGTGCCAGTTCAGAACAGGGGAAACATCTTTGGAATCAGTGCCTTTTGCTCTCTCAGTTAATCTTTACAAAAGTTTTGAATGTCTAAAGTAAAGCAGAATGGGATGTTCAGTGAACTTAATGTTGCTGTGACTTAAGAGGATGTTGTGGGGAGAAATGCATTCTTTGTCATGTCTCAATACAATAAGCACTACCCCCAGATCAATATTTTCAACATTACAGGAAACCCTTTTTTCTAGCTTTCTGCACAACCAAAAATCTTTTAAAGATGCATCATAGAAATCACTGTGTATTAATTTCAAATTTCAGTCTACTTGCCAGATGCTTATTCACTTGAATAAATGGCATGGCATTTAGAACCATGTGTACAGAAAAGAAGCTTTTTATCATTTTGGATTTTCAGGCAGAAGAAGCCATAGTATTAAAAATCATATTGTCTTCCCCCCTTATTTGTCCACTCGCTTTTACTGAAAATAAAAGATGTGAGGATATGTTGATTAACAATCATAATGCCAGTAGCTGTTTGTAAAAAAAAATATATATATATATATACAAGGTAAAATGCTAATCTTATTTGCTTGCCTGTGTATGTGTTATTTTAATGTGCATTAATGATGATGGGTTTTAGTAGATCAAAGGATCCCTTCTATATACTTTCCCTTTTTCCATTTTGAAAACAACAACAACATGGCAACAGGAAGTTGCAAGAAAGTCTTGCTGGTGTACCTGAAATGTTTTCTGCTGATTGTACCTATGCACAGCCTGGAATACAGGACAGGATTAAACTGCAAATTATAGTTACAAAATATTTAGGCGAATCTGTTATTTTATGCTAAATTGATAGACTGTGTTAATAAACATGATAAGATGATCATATTTCTCTTTGATATACTGTACAGTTAGAATAGAAAGACTGCAAAGTTTACTTTTGTATTACCACATTGCAAAATCTTTCTGCTATAATTTAGAAGTTAGTTTTGGGAGACATGCTTGCCAATCTGATTTATAGACTAATCAGATCAGTTAATGGAAACTTTTTTGACTTCACTGAGTCAAGTCACAAAACCTCATCTTAGATGCATTTACTCGGAGTAAGTGTCCCTGATTTCATCAGAACTTGCTTTCAGCGGCTACAGTACCGGTATATGCATTTACAATCTCAAACTGTGCTGCAAACCAAGCTGAAGTGAACATAGATAACTGACAGGTAACAGATACCCCCCTCCCCAAGAAAATATGCCCTTTTTGGTGCACCGTTTGTACCAGACCACTTTCTGCAGGTCTCACTGAATTTGGACTTGCTAGAATGTAAACCAAAAAAGTTAACTTGTTAACATTACAACGTTAGTAACATGATTAGTGATCTGTACATGGAAAGTATCGGGTTATTCATCTACAACTGTACATTACACCTTCAATTTCTTCTGCTTGGACAGCTGAATGAGAAGGGTGTGAATGAGCTCAAGTTGGTAATTATGATTTTACCATATGTTCTTGGGTGTTTGTATCCCAGTAACATGTATGTTTGTTTAATGCCATAAAACATGGAATACAACTGTTAGCTTTGCAAAAAGAATAGTATCTAGTGAGCCATACTTAATGCACTAAGAAGGAAGAATCATGACATTTCAGCTGGAGTTCAGTAACTTTAAACTTATTTACATTATGTGTATATAATTCATCAGTCCCTGTGAGTTTGAATTTTTACTTATAGCTTCAATATTTCATTGGAAACTTTCAAGGCACTTTTGCACCTTAGGCAGTTATAATGAAGGCTACTTACATTTGTGAAGTCCACACGCCTGTAAGTTCTCTGACTAGTCCTGGAAGTCATGTATTGGTTGTGTCTAGATTCATGAAAGTGGATTTTGTCATATTCATGAAAGTGAATTGTGACATGCTTTCATGGAATATAATTCAATGGGACTTACTCCCACATAAGTGTGTATAGGATAGTGGCCTTAATCTAGAATCTCACAGTATTGTAAAAATCTAATAAAGTTTTCCCCCACTTATTTTTCATAAGTATGTCTATAATCCTAAGGGAGGTAAACACAGTTCTTGCAACCCACCATAATTGTTCACCTTAAATCTGGGGCACAGAAAGAGCTCTAAAAGCCCCATAAAAGTCTCATCTTGGTTAAACAATTAATAAGTGCCAGCTGACATCACTGTACAACTTAGTTCCTGTCTTGGAACTTTATGTGCTTACTATTGCTTTGATTATTTCCAATGCAGGGTTTTCCATTTTAAAAAAAAAATTCAGAAGCTCAAAGTTGCCAGGGGCTTCCTAAATTTTTGTCGAAAAATCCTTTTAATGACAATGAACGACAGCTACCTCCCAGGCTGAGACACTCTTAGTTACCTGTGCAACACATAATGTACCAAATATTAAGCGCAGCAGATGGAGACTTAAAACTCTGTGCTGTCATCTGATTGTGTAAATTGAGAGCAACTTTTTGTAGTGAGGCTGCTGTCTCTATGTGTGTGTAAACAGGGTTTGTAGATTATTCCAAAGAAGCACTCTGAGTTGTAAGAACTGAACCCATGAACTGAATTTGAAAAACTTCACTCAAAAATATTTTGTAGTTAGTTCACTATTATCTAAAAACTAGGTTTATACTTCTGTCAAAAGTTTATTGTCAAAAATTAACTTTTTGCCAATATTTTTATTATAAATTATTGGCAATCCAACAATTTGTAAATTTGATAGACTTGGTAAAAAGTCTGGAAATGGAAGAGTGGCCCTTAGGGGGCAAACAGCAATGCACTTGCTCTACTTTGGTCCTTCGTTCTAAGCAAACTCTTTTAAATAATGCAACCACTTCTGTCTATACAGTGAAGCATTCCTGTAAGTTTCGGAATGTTTGCCTATCTTGTGTTCATCCTGCATGCGATTTGTAACTGTGCAATAGTTCTTCACTGAGCAGTTTTCTTAAGGTTATTTTCCTTGCAATTTAATGATTCTGAAAAAAAGTTTATGGAGTCTTCAAAAGCTGTCTCAAGTTAATACCAATTTTTGACTTTTTCACAAAATGCAATAAGAAATGTTCCCATAATACAATTGCCTATGCAAAACAGACAGACAGACACAAACACACACACACTCTATCAGAATACATGTGAAGCAGCCAGATTGGCAGAACAAAATGGTCATGGCTCCAAAGGCACTGTTATGGACTATCAGGTTAATAATCTCTGTGCTAAAACGGATTTACATGATACAGAGTAATGGTTCTGTTGACTCTCAAGTTTAAAAAAAAACAAAACTTTTCAAAGCAATCAAAGACTTGTTCGCCATACTAACGTCAGATATGGCATATTGAATAAAATAGTTTGCATTTTCCAAAAGTGCATCCGTAGCCACTAACTGATATTTACAACGTCCAAATACAATCAAACATTTAGATGGAACTTATCTCCAAATGAGACTATGTTTTCACAATACTGAACAAAATTGTTCTTCAATGACATTTTCTTGTCCCTTAATTATAGTATGAAGATATAAATCCATTTGCAAACAAAATTGCTCTTTTTATTCAAAATAATGTATTTTGGTACTCACAAAAATAGCCAAGCAATTTAAACTTAATGTGCTCTTTTGCATTTGTCTCTTGCAGCCTGATCTTTAACATGTTTAGACAGAAGCAAGTCCTCATTGAGCAAAATGGGGCTTACTCTCAACTATGGGTACATAGAGTATTGATTATATATAAGATGTATCCCTAACTACACCCCTGAATCTAATATAAACTTCCATGCCCAAGCTCTTGTTACAGTACTAAGGCTCTGTAATCCTATACACACTTTCTTGGAAGTAAGCCCCACTGAACATGGTGGGACTTACTTTTGTGTAGACACCCACAGAATTGCACTGTAAGTTTGATAGTGACTTTAGCAACAAATTAGTACCAGATATTAGTACATTTTCACCTACATGGACATGCAACAAACATGTCCAGTGTCAAAAGAGAAAGGGTTGAATATATATTCAAAATAAACAAAATAATTATCTTCTTGAACACAGATTGAATATGACCATCCAATACAGACAGCAAGCTACTTAGAGCTCTGCAACCATTCCTGGATGAAATTTAGAACAACATTTGAGTGATTAGAAAATGTGCTAAAATTTGGCACTTTTTGTTTCGATTTTGTACAAATGACATTTTCTACATATTAGGAAACAAAGATCATATCATAAGACAGCCGTAGATATATTCTTCCCTGAGTGAAAGCTAAATGTGTATTCATCAAAAGACTACTCATGCTGAGGAAGAAAAATACACAACATTTAAGTTTGTGGTCAACTTATCTGAGCAGAGCTTTTTCTGCACTGTATGTGAACCAGCACTCTCTGCTAAAAGGGTTAAAGAAAATGCATTCTGTTGCATCTGCTTATTAAATCCCTTACTTTAGTAGAAATTCAAATTTTGTAAGATTATTCGTTTTATTGATGCATATAATTATAATCACAAGCCATCTGCTGATTTGGCAGGCATGGTTAAAATCTCTAACTCTCATAACCTTTCAAGTACAGTGCCCTTGGGACTGTATTTCACTTTTATATTTTGGAAAACACGTATGAACAAACAAGAGAGGTCATCTGCCGAAAGTCAGACCTGTTAGAAAAACCCTCAACATTAGAGATCCTGAACTGAAGAGTAAAGAAAGTATATTTTTCTGACTATTGGTTGTTGTTTTAATTCTGACTTCAAAAATAGTTTATTCTATCATGCAGTTAGGGAATTTGAATTTTTTTCTAGGGATTAAAGCTCTTCCCTCTCACTCTTGGGACCTGGGTTCCATGTCTAAACTAAAAGAACAAATATTGCTCAGTTTGGTTGTCACAGGTGAATAGAACGGATTTGACCTTGCCTGTTTTTGTAGCACATTCTGCTGCCGCAAAAGCGGTTGAAAGGTTGAGCTACAAATGAAAAAGTTGCCAGTTCAAATCTCCTTTCTGCCATGAGCTCATGAGATGGTCTTAGGCAAGCTACCCTGATTCTGCCTCCACCCCCTCCCCATTTACAACATGGGGATCATAATACTGACCTACCTTACATGGTTGTTGTAAGGACTGCAAGCTAATTACACCAAGTACTTTCAACATTCAAAAGCACTATACAAATGCTGATGATTATTATTTGGAAGGGTACCTGTAGAAAACACTGTTCGAGCTTTAGCAGACCAAACTCTTTCTAGTAGGGGAGAACTGATTGTGTATTTTACATTAGTAGTGGTGGTCTTTCATTGGGAAGATCTGGAGGTCTTTCATTCTGAGCCCTAGACCCGGCAGTATATAAAATTTAGCACCTTATCTTCGTTGCTGTATGTACTTTGGAAGTGCTAGATACACCAAGCGTCATGCAATGTATGTATTGTATGTCATACATAAAAAAAAAGCGTTGGTGGATGATCACACTTTGATGATACCGAAAGAATTTGACTCCATCTGAATATCCTGAAACCTAGGAGAGCACTGAAAGATGGGTGAAGAACTATCCTGGATGCTACATGTGTCAAACTCGGAGTACCTTCAAGTTGTAATCCTATGCATGCTTACCTGAGCATCTGCCCAAGTGAAAATAGTAGGATATCCTTGCAGGATATATGCATAGGATTGGGCTGAAGAAGTATTAAGGGACCAATGGCTACAACCAAGTCAGGAAGCCATAATTTAGACCTGCTTTGCAATAGTCTCACTGTATCAGAAGCTAAAACTTTGCCTTCTGTTTAATTAATATACATAAAGGGATACACACAACATGCATACGACTTTGCAGCTTTGGGGAAGTTTGATTCTCACACCACACACTCCTTTATGGGGAAACAGGAGGTGAATGCACATGTTTCAAGTGTCTGCACAGCTGAAACTAGGGAAACCGGCTGAATGTAGCTCTGGTTTATTTCACAACCAATTAAGTATGACATCTGTTGAAACTCAAGAAACCAAGGCTCCCTTCCCCCTTCACCCCCCTTTTCATATAGTTATTTGAACTGCTTGTCTTTCATTTGGAAATCATGAAGGATCGTTTTAGGAATCAAGATGCACAAAGTAACTAGGAACCATTTTTAAACGGGAGATTTGTGGACGTGTTTTGTGTGTGTGTGTTTTGTGTGTGAACCCCAACATCCAGGCAGAGAAAGACATAACCCACTGAAAAGCATATATATTTTTATCATGCTTAGTTTGCTGTGGCAAATGAATATTTGTGGAGTAACAGTAACTTACCACCGTGAGCATATGGCCACACAGGGAAGCAATGCTCTGTCTCGTTTGCCCAGTCTATGGAAAATATCATGTCTGTGTTTTCCAGATTTCCTCCTAAGTGTGGGGACATGTTAAACCTCTCTAGCAATGGAGGTGGATGCTACAAGCTGTATACATGCCACCCTATGCTTCTGCTTGGTAAATGGTTGTCTTGTCTATAACCACCCATTTTGTAAGGGGAAGTGTCATTTCTAGCACTCTTAGGGCCCAATCCTATCCAACTTTCCAGGGCTGATGCAACCGTACCAAAGGGGTGTGCGCTGCATTCTGTGGTGTGTGGAGGGCAGTCACGGAGGCCTCTTCAGGGTAAGGGAATGTTTGTTCCCTTACCTCATGGCTGCATTGTGGCTGCATCGGCAATGGAAAGTTGGATAGGATTGGGCCCTTAATGTGCAAAGTGCTTTAATTTTTTCCCACCAGATCCAGGGCTCTAAAATACACAAGGAACGTCCATGTGATGAAGGGCTGGCAGTTATAGCATATGGATCCTTAACAGTAATAGGTCACTATTATTATTCCTGATAGAGAAATAAAAAGGATGAGAGATATCAGTTCATAGCTGAGGTAGTTTTCCTTGCCCAGTGAAGGTCAAATCCAATAGTTTGCATTTGCCTACACTGATATTCTTAAGCACCTCCCTGTGAATCTCCTGCTTGAAAGATTTGGAATGTTGATCTCTTGCTCAGAAGCGGCCCTACACCCCCCCCTATGGGAGGGAGCCGCCGCGGCGAAACACCCCCACAGACGCCACCCACCCCACCCCTGGGGAGCTTGAGGGAATGGATCCAGCGGCAGGTGCACCACTCGTGACCCACCGCTTGGGGCCCACCACCCCAACCGTCCCCACCGTAATGACGCCTCTGCTCTTGCTGTTGCTCCAGTTCCTGTCTACAAGGGCACTATCCTGCCAGACATGGCCTACCTGGCTAACCCCCACACCTGGGACAGTCTGGGGTAGGCGAACCCCCCCACACACACATACACACAGTGTCCAGTCAATCAGGAGTAGAGCCAAAAATCCCTACCTGACTCCTAATGGTAACTAGCTAGCCTCAGACTGTAGCCTCTTGGGTGGGTGGGCAGGTTCCATGTGCAAGGGGCAGAATATCACTTGGAATCCTCAGCAGCCCCACAGGCCCTCCCCTTCCCCAAGCTCAGCCAATGTCTAGTGGCCGTGTCATTCAGGGGATGGAACTGGGTAAATTATAGTTCTGGCTACATGCATTTGTCTGAAGCAGTGTTGTGTTGCTTGTTAGTATTGCTCAAACTGAGATATTAATCAGAGGAAAATAGGGACTATGTCACACTACGATGAGAAACCTATTATAAAAGTAGTTGGGCATTTGTTAATGTTCAATTGAACAAACAGCTAGGTAAAACATTTTCATTTCTATCACAAGTTGACACCCATATACTCTTTTATTGCCCTATTCATGCTAGTGTGCATTCCACTTGTCTAGAGCCCAGTCTGACTAAAATGATGGGGCATCCTGATGTTGTAAAAGTGATCTATTTACTCAATGAATATTCTGTTGAAATTACAGAGAGGGTGACAAAGTTCCTGATGGTGGTGGAAGAAAAGTATAAGGACAGATCCACTGGTAATGATTTCTAAATTGAACTCACGACATGATAGGATTTTTGATGTGCTACTGTATGCCAATAAAGGTTTTTGAATTTGAATTTATCACAAGTTGGATGGTAGCAGATTGGAGACTTTGATGTCCTGTTGTTGCATTGACTGAGCTTGGGGAAGGGGTTAGGGGGCTGAGGGACTGCTGTTCATTGCCAAGGTCTCCCAGCCTAATTGTATCCCACCCCCTGTGCTTACTTTGGTGCAAAGGAGGAGTTTGTGAAAGGATGTGTCCCTTTACAGTTAAATAGTACTTGGATAACATAAGTTTTTGCCCAGAGGATAGCCCCATAGAGGGAACAGGTAAGACAGAATTGGCACCTTGCCTGTCACAAAACAAAACACTTTGGAAAGATCCGTTTCAAAAGTTATTATTATTTTTGTTTCTTCATTGTGCATATGCCAACATTTCTCTCTGCTGTACATGCATGACTTGGTCCCTCAGATTCATGCTCCACTCTATGCTCCTAACAGCTACTGAACTGATGGGGGAAAGTCATGCGGTACGTTCTTTGCAAACTTCATGGTTGGGACAAAGATCGCTCACCAGGAAGAAACTGTTTTTGGAGGCATCCCTATGGCAATTGTAACAAGTTTTATTCTTAGTAATAGACTTCGCATTTCACACTTTTAGAAATGCATTTTCTTGTGGACAATCAAAAATCATAAGGCATTCTTTAGGGTACTTTCCATAGAACTGAAAGTCTCCAGAATAAATATATTGCAAATGTGATTAAATGGCAGGAACTTCCGAAAAGAGTTTTTAACTCTGTGTATATAATATGACCACTCTTGCCTCTTATTAATAACTTGTGTGGGGAAAGGTTAAAAAATAGTTCTAAATTTGTAAATGTAGTGCTGAAGAGAAAGATAGTACTTGTATCCTTGAGCAATGGCTTGTATAACTGAATTTGATCTGATCATTTTCTGGTCCACCATTCATTGAGTAAAGTTTGTTTGCATCCTCAGAACACAACTCATACTTTCTTTTAAGTCAAATCTCTTCTTGTCACCATTCCAAGATGTTCCTCTTTCTTTTTCCTGCTCAGCTCTTCTGAGGCAGTTGCGTTGCTGGGTCACGTGGGGAGGAGGAATGATGATAACAATAGATCCAGTGCACTTATGCCAATGTAACTTGCCGTACACCAAAGGACGCAGGACGGAGACCGGCGTAACTCCCCTCGTGTGAGTAACGTCGCACACTCACAGTTCAGTCGCAGGACATATGCTGCTGCAACTCCACCGCCTCAGGGGGCATTCCGGGGGGCGTCCAACCCCCCCCCCCCAGAATGCCCCCTATGCCAGTGGAGTTGCAGTAGCATACGTCCTGCATCCGAAATGTGAGTTCGCGACGTCTGAGGGGGTTTATGGCGGTCTCCGTCCTGCATCCTTTGGCATACGGCAAGTTACACTGGCATTAGTGCACTTACACCGGTGGATTTATTGTTACAGCAGTGCAAGAGTTACACAGGATTGGGCTGTGAACCTGTTACCTTTATTTATACTGGCAAATACCCCAAGGATCCCATTCCTCTTTCCCCTCAACTATTTCACAACGTGGTTGCAGTGTGAGCAGAGCAGCTAACTGATGTGCATGGTACTGACTTGTACCTCTTCACTCTCAGATGCCTTCTTTACCCATAGCTGGCTGGTTGGAGAGCTCAGGCCTATTTCTGATCAAGCTCAGTGATCCTACCCAAGCTCCTTGTAATCTACAATAAACTACTAGCACAAGCAACAGCTGATGAAGCAAAGGCTGTGTTTGCACTGGCATTTTACCACTGGTTTAGCACTGGATGTACTTCTACAGCTCTACAGTTCAGATGGAACCATAAGTACTTTAGTGTTAAAATAATTGTTCAACTTCCAGTAGTAGCTGAGTGCTGTATCTGCCAAGGTGCTTGAAAGGAACAGTAGCTACTCTGTACTCCAGTAGCTGGAAGGAACAGTAGCTAATTCATAACATGTGTGAGAAAATGTTTTCCTGTTTGTGTGGAAATGTTTTTACTGTATAGGAATGACAGACAGGAGCATATCAACCAAAATAGCAGAATATAAAAGATATTGCAGACTGGAACAAGATAACAAATCAGCAATAGCTGAACACAGCATGCAGACAGCAGGGATGTGGATCAAGTCTCTGGGTCCAAGTCTCAAGTCTCTGGTTCCAAGTCTCACGTCAAGTCTCAAGTCTTTGCCCCCAAGTCCCGAGTCTTTGGTTGTGAGTCCCTATCTATTTAATGGGGAAAACGAGTTTAAACCTGAATTCGACTTGTCATAAAAGGGTCCAAGTCTCGAGTCGAGTCTTTTACAATTGCCGAGTCAAGTCATTGACACGACTTGAGTCCGAATTGAGTCCCAGTCAGTTGACTCAAGTCTAGGCTTACCAGATCTCCAACCGGGACAGAGTGCTAGACCTTTAGGAGAAGGAATTTGGGCAGGTGTAGCTTGTTAAGTCCTAGAGCACAATCCTAGGCATGTCTACTCAGAAGCAAGCCCCATTGTGTTCAATGGGGCTTGCTTCTGAGTAGACATGCCTAGGATTGTGCTCTAAGGTTTAACAAGCTACACCTGCCCACATTCCTTCTCCTAAAGGTCTAGCACTCTGTCCTGGTTGGAGATCTGGTAAGCCTACTCAAGTCTACATCACTGACAGACAGGACATGTGATAGAATTTGAACAAACCATGTCATTGGTACAAGCGAAAGATTATAAGACCAGGATCCATAGAGAGAAAGCATTGAGATCATGAAACATAAGAATAATCTGAATAGAAAGGAAGAAACGCAAAGCACTAATAAGATCTGGCTACCCATCCTTAAAACAATAAAGCCCAAAGAAAAACTTCAGCCGCAACACGTGATTGAATCAGCTCCCATTGATTGAACAGTAATAACAGAATACAGTGACTTCCAGTAACTGATTTATACTAAAAGAGAGAGGTGCCTTTAAGAATGCAGGCTTACAACTCAATGAGGTGCAGCTGCTTAATATAAGTATCTCTGCAGACCAGAAGCAGTGCAGGTACTGGCAGAACTTCTGATGATGCCCTACATGGTCTGAGGGTGAAATGTATGTAAAGAAAGAGACTTTTATCTTTATTGACACAGCATTTAGCCCAAATAAATGGAATTGTTTTTGTAGCTACTTAGCTGGAAGAATGTTCTTTTGATAGGCAAAATCTTCCATCTTCTTTTTACTTATTGCAAGGGATTGTAAGGTAGCTACTACACTATCTCAACCTAAGGATAAAGCAGAGAAGAATAGTTGCAATTTACTTCCACTGAAATAGGAATGGAAAGAGTCCAGAAATGAAGTCCAGAGTGAACTGCTGGCGTTAAGTAGATTTGGAAAAGGCAAGTGCAAACTGTTGTTTAGGGCCAACGCAAAATCCCAGTCCATGAGAAGGTGGAGCAAATACTGCTTCCCCTTAACTGAGAGTGCTTCAGTTCCTGCCACCACCCATCTCTTCTTGCTCTCTGGATTCAAATAGGAAGAGGAAAAGGAAGTGTGGAAGAGAGCAGAGTGGTGGGCCAGAGTGTCTCTGATGTTCTATCCCACAACTCTCCTCTTCATGTTTCCTCATCTGCTCTGATCTTCTTTTAGTTTTTGAACCCCCAGGGAACAGGAGTAAGAGGTACGGTGGAAGAGGGTGAGTAGACCAAGGCAGGTTCCCCTTAGGTAATCACCTCATGGCACAATCCTACTCAAAGCCATGTGCTGGGATGCAGCGGTGCTGAGACAGGCTCTGTTGTATCCAGTGCAGGGCTGGAGGCTGCTGGAGATCTCCTCAAGGTAAAGGGACATTCGTCCCCTTACCCTGTGTTGAGCCCTAGCAGCCTCTATGGGGCTACTTGGATGTGTGCCAGCTAAATGCCTCCTCCACAGAACCCGCCCCCCTCTCAGGCCTGACTTGTCCTCCCACTCGCCCTGGAACACCCCCTCCCCACCATGTTCAACCCTTCCCCTGTCCGTCTGCAGCCCAGCTGGAGCCTTTCCGCTGGCTCCACAAGCCTCCATGCTGCGACAGCGTGCATGCTTGTTCTGCCTGCAGAGGCCCGCCTAGGATTGGGCTGCCCTTTGACCTCATGGGCAGGTCAGCCTTGTTGCTCATTTACGAAAAGAATCAAACTAATACAGAATGTATCTTTCATGGTTCCTGATCTAGGAAGTGTGGTATAAATGTTGTAGACATCATATGCTGAAAATTGATCCAGTGCAGCCTATGGAAAGCTTGCATTCTGAAGATCTGTAGAATTTTGAGGAGGATTTCAGGGAGGAATGGTAAGAGTACTGTTTCAGTTCCTTTCACTTATTTATATAAGGGGAGAAGACAGTACCGTCACCAGAGACCCTCCCCTGCCCTGTCCAATTTCTCCTCCCATCACCACTGCCAATGTGTTTTTGGACTAGAAATAAGATGTAAGTGTAGAATGATAGTGCTATATCTAAACAGACACTGAACATCATATGAAAACTAGAGTCTTAGATCAGAATCAATAGCATATTCCCCATAGGCCAAGAACGTATACAAGAAGTATGAAATTGAAATAACTTCCACAAGCCTTTTTAAATGATACAATATAAGCATGTGATGTAATTACTGTAATCCTTTTTATTGTTTTGTGTAGCACATTCTGTTTTTGTTGTGATGATAATATGTTTATCAGCACATGTGTTCTTCTCTTTTCTATATGGTTGTCAGATTAGAGTGCTCACTTTCTAACCTTTCTCCACTCCATTCTACGATGACATCTCATGCTTATCACCTAAATGTTTACTTCCAATGTTTTAGGATTTTTGGAAACGCGATTCCAATGAGAATCGGAAACACAATGCTGCTCAGAAAAAGCAGAGGACAGAGGTTGTTACCTGGACGTTTCACAAGGGGGAGAGGCTGTAGCAGGTGCATTCAATTGTGAAACTGGATGGATATGGTCAGGCGCAGACTATTACTATTATGTTGATGTAGGCTTAGCAATGGTATGGGAGGACTGCTATAAATGCTGTAAAAAAATGTTTAAGCTATGTTTTCCGAATGCTGTCGAAAGGTCAGGGGGGGGGGGGAAGTGCTTTACTTTTCAAAGGAGAAGAGCCAAGGCTTAGGTGGCCTGCACTGTTAGCCTTGTCTTCTGTCCAGAAAAGAAGCCCCCCTGTTCCTTAATCCTGAGTGCGTGGGGACAGGTTGTCAATGGTAAGGGGAAGCAGATCAGAGCAGGCTGAAGGGTATGTGTGTGGTGGTGGCAGCAGACTTGGGGGGAAGGGCACTCCAAGTCTATTTGTGACTCCCCACAACCTGCTTCTCTACACCAGCACATTGCCTGCTTCATGGATGAGCCAGCCATGTCTTCGTGGCAGAGACAAAAGGGTGAAGTCCCCATGCCGTAGTCTGGATTACTGAAGTGGAAAATCAAGCATATATCAAGCATTTTTAGATTGTGAGCCCTTTGGGGACAGGGAGCCATTTAATCATTTGATTTTGTCTGTAAACCGCTTTGTGAACTTTGTGTTGAAAAGCGGTATATAAATACTGTTAATAATAATAATAATAATAATAATAATAATAATAATAATGGCCAGCCATATACTTGCAATGTGTAATTTGGCCCTTAGCTTATCCGGTAACTGGGGATGGAAGTCATCAGTGGTATGAGTGTAGGTCTTCCCACATTACATCCCTTGTGCTTTCTGTCACAAGGATGATCACAAATACTCATTATTATTAACAGTATTTATATACTGCTTTTCAACAAAAAGTTCACAAAGCGGTTTACAGACAAAATCAAATGATTAAATGGCTCCCTGTCCCAAAAGGGCCCACAATCTAAAAATAAAATAAAATGCAGAACACCAGCAACAGCCATCAGAAAAGACACTGTGCTAGGGTGAAAGGGGGGCAGTTGCTCCCCCCCCCTGCTAAATATAAGAGGAGCACCAACTGAAAAAGTGCCTCTTGCCCAGTTAGCAGGGGTAACGTTTGGCTGGCAAATGGTCCCAAGTGTCAAATCAAAATATTTGACAAGCAGATTCTTTCACATGGGCAGCCCAATCCTGTGTAAGGATCCTGATCTCCACCGCAGGCAGCCTGCAGCAGGCAGCCCGCTGTAGAAAGTCTACTCGGGGAAGGGGATGCTCATCCCCTTCCCCAAGTGTAACAGCAGCTGGGGCCGATAGGCCTCCTTGGATTTCCGCCAGCTATTTTGCTGGCGGAAGTCGGAGGAGGCTGTGTAATGGCCCAGCCGCCCAGCGGGGACTGGGATATGGCAGGAGTCATGCCCCCACCCAGGGAGGCTGGGCCTATGGATGCCCTCCCGGTTCCAACGTCCCCCCTGTCCGCCAACACTCCTCCCCCCGCCCACTGGATCCAAACTTACCTGAGTCCGGCGGCTGGCCGAGGGCTCCAGTGCTGGAACTGGGAAGGCCGGCCTTCCTGGCTCTAAAGTAGTCACAAACGTGCTTTATGGCACATTTGCGACTACTACGGGCGGCGGAACGCTCGGTCTTCCACCCGATAATAGAGCAGGATTGCGCTCTTAGTTGTGTTACCATCTTCAAACCTTCCTGAGGCTTGTAGCAATTTTGGAGGTGTATGTATGTCTTCATCAGACCCACAGTAACATGAACACGGGTTCTAGGCCCTCTCCGCATGCACTGTGGCCCCAACCCTGATCACCCTCCCCACCGCACGCAATAGTAGTTTTAAGAAAAAAAAACCAGGAGGGAAAAATGACGCGTCCAGGATCATGTCTGGTTTGAGCCTCAGAAGTCCCATGTGCCAACCTGTCATTACAGCCAGAGAGGCAGAAAATACTGGGATGAAGAAAGTTTATCATTTATGAAAACTCTTAATGGTTGTCATCTTGGAGACAGTGACAGAGTAGTATTGTTTCCACAATTACCATTTCACATCATAACTTAATATGCAGACATGAAAAAGAAACACCTTTGCACAATGGGTGTTTCTGGTACTTGCCCTGATGGCCATCCTTCTGTTTTTGAAAACCCAGGCAAGTAGCAAAACAAAGAGGTTTACAAAGTCCTTGTTGATGGTGGAATGCATTGGATAATTTGTACAAGGACCTAGGAGCCCTGCCCAGAAAAATTAGTTCATGTACATCAACAGTAGAGTTGTGGGCTTTAAGCTCCAATAAACCCACATGTTGTACTGCATAACAAGCATCAGATCACTGATAGATCTACAGAAGCTGCCAGCTGTCAGTCAATGTACTTTTTTTCCCCTCTTGATCACCCCAAAATACATCTCCTGATGTTTGCAATATTTACTTTATTTTTAATAGCTCTGCAAACATAATGCAGCTTTCGGATAATTCTTATAGGGATAAAGGCTCATTACAATAGAATTTTGTTGTAACTAATTATGCATATCCCACATCTTGTGATAGAGATGGTTGAACTCTGGTCCATGGACAGGCCAAGCATGGATTTTGTGCAGTTCAAGGAAATGGGTCTAGAAACAGAATGAAGAAAAAGCACAATGAATGCACCTCTGAATGCATCAATTTAAGGGATACTGAGATTGTTTTGAGCATTTTTGTATAGGAAGGAGGAAGAAGTGGTGGGACCCAGATGGGGAAGGTATAATGTTGATGGTGGGAAGAAACCGTATTTCAAGTTACAGAAGCATTTGAAAGGGAAGACAAAGTATTAGGAATGTGTAGTTGGAATGTTAGAAAGGAAGAAACGAGCAATGGAATTGTGAGACTCTGAACCATAGAAAGATTTTAGTACGTGCTTTTAGACTTGCAACATGCCAAATGGAGTGCAGTCCACCACCTATGTATGGCTGGCAGAGGTGAAACAAGGGTGGAGCGAAGGCAAATAGTTCTGCAAGACTCCGTTACACTGGAGTCAGCGGCCCCTCCCCCTTGCTGCTGGAGCCATTCTGGCGGCAATGGCAACACGCAGGACACTCCCCTGTTGCTGCTGGAATGGCTCCAACAGCAAGGGGGAGGGGCCGCTGACTCCAGTGTAACGGAGTCTTGCAGAACTACTTGCCTTCGCTCCACCCTTGTTTCGCCTCTGATGGCTGGCATGCCGCAATGTCTGGCCAGTGGGCTGCATTTGGTTTGGTCCCAGCTTACAAGTTGTTCAGGCATCCATTCATCCATCCAGCTATGCCACCCCCACTCCTTTTCTATGGGCTCAGAATGGCAGATAAATCTTTATTGTGGAAGAATTTAGGGTTTGTCAGTTCTGAGTAGAGTTTGAAGAGTGTTGGGAATTCACCCAGTATTATGGGAACATTGGAGAAATTCAGGAAAAATTAAACTCTCACATATGTTATACTGTCAGTGATGGATACCGTGTATGACATCTGTATGTTCATGTACAACTGAGCTGCATGATGTCCTTATTCATGGTAGTGTTTTGTACTGAGCACTAATGACTGCAATAACATGACTGTCAATTTTAGTACTTCATTTTTATTAAAGTTGTTCCATGTCTAATATGGGGGGGGGGGTGTATCCGTGAATCTGGTATCCATGTTTTCACTTATCCATAGATCCAAGATCTGCGCCCCCATGCCCATTACCTTCGTCTGTGTAGAGCTGGTGCCAGCACTATACAAACAAAGGTAATGGGCATGAGGGGGGCGTGAAGGGGCATGAAGGGGCATGGGGATAGCATTTGCTCTTTCCCTTGGTTTCAATTAACTGTGGAAAAAGTGGGAACCTATCCCCCATGAATATGGTATAGTACAGAGCTTCGTCTGTACTATACCCTTTCACATGTAGACATGGGGGTCATGCAGACGTGTCAAACTTGTAGACATGTGAAACCCTTTCACATGTAGATATGGGGATCATATCGAACATATAGACATGAGGGGATCCTAGGAGGAGAGGGTTCATGCCCACTGCCTCAAACCCCAAACTTCATTTTCTTATCTGACCTTCTGTACAACCTATGTATGTGAGCATACAGAAGGTTAGACAAACACAAGGAGATTAGGAGCAGGGACAGCTGATGTGAACCCAAGTTCATTTTACACAACATATTGTCTGCATAGGTTTTAACCACTGTTCGCTCTAAGGCCGTGCACAAGCCAAGCTCCGTGCAGTGCGGAGCTCTACAGAGGGGGTCCACACACCAGTGCAGTCTGCAGACCCCTTACAGGGAACACTGACTTTAACTTCATGAGCACACTGTGGTTGCTCCCATCTTTGAAGATATGTGCTTCTCGACTTTTTTTAGACTTCTAAAACGTCTAGTTTTTTTTAATACATACTTGTATCCTGTCTTGGATTTTAAACTCAAAGCAGGTGACAAATAATTTCAATGATAAAAATCAGAATGCTTTAAAAAAAAAAATTCTGCTAATGATGTGCAGTTGACATTTATCTGTATATACCTAACCTGTCTACCAAAGGCCTGTTTCAATGGAGGCCTACGCCACTTCCAGAAAAAGTCTGGACTTCAACAGTCCTCCAGAATGGCAAAGTTCCAATGCTGGGAAGCAGTCACTGTTTTCCTCTATCCACTCACTTTTCTCATTTAATATATAGAGTGCAGAATCAGGAAGGCAGCCTTGATGAGAGAAGGCGTTCTGGAGCACACAGTTTTCAAGCCATTTAGGGCTGTGTAGACTCAAGAGAGCACCTTGAATGATGCTTAGCAGGTAACAGAGAAGAGGTTGAACAAGGTACTTCTTTCAAGCATTTCCCCAAATACTGAGAAGCAAGTAGGACAAGATATAATTAAATATCTGCCTGTTGCAGCTTGTTCATTGTCAAGAGGTTGTTGCAGCTGTCAGTTGGTGAATCCGTAGAACAATCTCTAGTGCACTGTGACCAATTTGCTCAGCATTTTGCAGATATTGTTACTCACATCTGTTCTGACTTGGATGCTATGTTGTATCAGGGTTCCTACCAAAAGTCAGCTTACTCTCCATTGGTTACAGTTGCATGGATCAGTTTCAGTTGACTACTCCTGAGGATGTGGGCCTTAGGAAATTTGGCACCACTATAGGCCTGCTTGACCTTTGCACTTTGGGGCAAATAATAATATGCTGGTTGAGGCTGGCAAAAGCTGGCAAAAAAACCCACCCTGTTCCTGCTTCCCTGAAGGTGGCAGTAGTTAGACTGTGTATCCAAACCCTACCTCTTGACTGTGCTGACCCAAGCAATGAGGTCAGTCTTGCTGATGTCCCGGTCCCTCCCAGCTCGGGCCAGCCTATGCCCCCCCTCGCCACCCCGTCCCGCCCTCCTGCCGACCGCTGTGGGACTTACCTGCGGCGGCCGGAGTTCGGTGAGTTACACGGCAGAGTGAGGCTGTTAATTCTTCCTGACCTTTCAGCATCTTTTGTTACCATTGACCATGTTATCCTTCTGAATTGCCTTTGGGCACTGGGAGTTGGGAGCAGAGCTTGTGGTAGTTTTGGTCCTAAATGGGGACACATTTTAGAAGGTGGTGCTGGGAGATGGTTGTTCATTCCTGTGGGAATGATTCTATAGGGATTCTCTCTGTTCAATATTGTATCCTATGTTTTTTAACATCTGCTTGAAACACCTGGGAGAACTCATCCAGGGATTTGGAGTGTGGTGCCACTGCCACCGCTATGCTGATGAGACCCAGCTCTATATCTTCATCTGAGCTATCTGAGTGAGTGCCTATGATCTGTGAGGAACTGGATAGCAGTGAATAAACTGAACTTCCATGCAGACAAGATGGAAATTATGACTGTGGAATGTTAAATCGGCCAACTATCTGGAGAACTGACTGTTCTGAATGGGGTCACACTGTCCCTTAAGGATCAGGTTCACAGTTTGGGAGTGCTTTTGAATACAGATGTGTTCATGGAAGCCCAAGTTGTGGCTGTGACCCAAAGTTCTTTTTACCAGCTTTGGCTGGTTCTCCGGCTGTGCCTGCCCCCTGACGGTAAAGATCTGGTTACTGTTGTTCATACTTTCATAGCTTCCAGATTAGAGCAATGTGATGTGCTCTATATGGGAACTGGATTTGTTAACTATAGTGACTTGATGGGTTTGTTCACTATCAATTTCTTTCAAAAGAGACTGCTGGATATATATGATACTTTATAGTCCACTACCAAAATGGCTCACTGCTGCTGCTCCATGGAATGCTTCCGAAAGGTGGCATAAGACTAAAAGGCCTCTACAATGTTCTGTTTATTGCAGCCTCCTTACACCATAACAGCGCAATCCTATCCAATGTACACCACTGGTGTAACTAGCGGGGGAGGGCAGGGGGCTGTCGAGGGGAGGGGAGATTTAAATCCCTTTTTGAATCTCCCTTTGGGCTTTAAAGGTAAGGTTCCACACAAGCAACTAATAAATCTACAGGTTATGGATTGGGAGGCTTTGGAAGGGGATTTAAATCCCTTACCCCTCCGTAAGCCTCCCACTCCTCAGACCTGCGCCAGCGATTTTGCCACCAGATCCACCCCCTCCTGCAGCCTCCCTGTTCCCGTCACTCCTCTTTCCCCACCCAGTTTCACTGCCTCCCTGTTCCACCCTCCCCCCGTCCCCTGCTGGCTTACCTGCTCTAACAGGAGGACAGCAATCCGGCAATGCATACAGGAAGGCTCCAGCCTTCCTGCCGGCACTTGGGGAGCATGCTACTTCATGCGCTACCGGAAGCACTTTTGCAGCAGCAGGTAAGCAGGTAGTGCTGGCGGAACATGTGCTACAGCGCTACAAGCCCATAGGGTTGGACTGAGTTATGTTAGCATACTTGGGAGAGTTCCCTTTAAAATGCTTTCATCTTATTCTAGTTTCCCTAACCAGGGAGATGAGCAAGCCAAGAAAACAATAACCCTCCTTAAGCTACCCTGTGTGAGCATGTAGTATAGCAGGCATTGATCATAAGGTCCATTGCTCCAGCAGTGAGTCACAAAGAATGGCTTTGGACATTACAATCAAATGGAGAAAAATGGATAAGCGCGTGACACATAAATCCACTTATTGTGCAGCTAAAGTAATATCAACTATGGAACTTGAACATTTCATCCCAAGTGAAATCTATAAGCTCTACATATGTCCAACATATGGATTCCCTCTGCAAATATAACAGAGCATGAGAACCAGGTACACAACATCTTACACAGATGTACACAAAGTTACACAAAGGTTTAGCCTTTGATCATAATGTTCAATCCCCCCCCCCCCAGTCATACATTTAGCAAAAAGACATTGGTAGCATAGACACTGGCCTGGAAGTCACACTTCCTGTCTTGGGTGTGCTTCAACCTAGAAATATCATTACACAAAGATGACACATTGCTCAAAGGCACTCATTCTTATTATTTATAATATTTATATATGGTTATACTGCTTTTTAGTATTATTAATAATATTCTTATTATTTATAATATTTATATACGGTTATACCGCTTTTTAGTATTACTCTTCAAAACGTATTTCATTGTGAAGGATGGAAGGGGAGCCAACCACATACACTGCAGAGCACTCTGAGATGCTGCTGTGAATCCCTGTGTCCCCAATCCCTGTGGGTTACCCGACACTGGGCAGGCTTTGTCCCTGCTGCAACACTATGTCCGTAAGTGCAGCACAACAGACACAATGATAGGAGCGAAGGGCAGCTATTCATCGCAGGTCTACTCAGCTGGACTGACCCCTGAACCCCCCAGTACTGGTGGCAGCAATGGACCAAGTTAGCCAAGAGACTTGCAGAGTTGGCCACTGCTGCACCCAGCACCTCCTCTACAAATGGGAGCATTGTCCAGAGACCCACAGTTTGTCCCGACCCACAGTTTGAGAAACACTGTTCTAGACCCACTTGGTGGGTCGCGACCTGATTTCTGGTGGGTTCCAGGTGATGGAAAGATCAGATAAGTAATTGCCTCAAGCTCTGAGGCTATTCAAAAATCAGGCAGCTGCTAATTGCCCTTCAAAGAGCTACGCTCCTGTACCTTGCAAGATAGCTGCTAATTGCTCTGCAAGGAGCTGAGCTGCTGCGGTTTGAAAGCTTGTGTAAATGTACGGAGATAAATGCTTATCTCGTAAAGCTAGGTGGGTCCCGATAGAGCATCATTTTAAAAAGTAGGTCCTGGTGCTAAAAAGTTTGAGAACCACTGATCTAGAAGATGTCTCACTTGGCTTGAGTTGGGTAGGTCAACACACCATGGGGTCCCATTGCAAGGTTTCCAAAGCCTATAGGAAGCCAGCATTGGTGACTAGCTCTCATGTATGCATGGAAAGGGAGAATCAGAACTGCACTGGTAGGTCCACTCACAACCTCCATTCATTTATCAGCCCTTCTCCAAAAGCACATACGCTACTCTCTGCAGTAGATCCAGTGAAGGCATGGAGGTCAGGAGTAGGGCCTTCCACTATAGTCGTGATTCCTAATATGTGGAATCCCTCTTTTATTCACATGTACAGGGCTGCTAATAGCCACATAAACATTTTTGAACTGCGTACAATATTGCTGTAACTTCAGCTGCACAAGCCAAATGTAATGACATTCTTATGCTTTTTATGTGCCAGTAGATGTTGTGCATTTTTTTTAAATACCATTTGAAGATTCCAAATAATTGTAAAACTATTGAATTTTGCCATGTCTAAGCCGGTGGTCAAAGCAGAGGAGGCAATTTGCCTTGTACACAGAATGTTGTTTTTTGGCCCGTGCCTTTTGTCATTGAAAAACGCATGTTGCACAGATATTTCCATAAAAATGAAAAGGTTTGGGATACTTTTTCTTTGTAAAACCATTGCACAACAAACATCCCCAATATGTAAACAAGGCTCCAGCTCCTGTGTTTGTCCACAGCTTAGAGCTACAGATGAACACAGTGTAGTTGTGTGATGACAGGAACAGCTGACTCATTAGGAGAGAGCAGTGAAAGGTAATTAACCCTGGGAAAAGTACAGCTGCCATGCGAGCTGTTCCTTTCTGTAGGATCTGATTAGAAATTAGTGTTAAACCACTGATTCTTTTAAAAAATGTCATTGATAATTCACTTTCACTTTCAGGTGTGGCCCCCGAAAAGGCGTCTGGAATAGCAGTTGCGTCAAAAAAAAAAGGTCATTAATCTAAAAAGGCTATTTGAGAGAACACCACACACACCTGTTTGGCTCCCAATGGAGTTTTCTAATTATGATTACTGAATGTTTTGAGGACACCCTCAAAACCTGTGGACAACATGGAGAACGCTTGAAATTTTAAGAAAAGGAGGGAGCGATAACTAGGGTTATTAAAGAGAATGAAATGCATGCACTTTTTCATATTGATCAACTGATGGTGGATTTCATTTTTAGCATCAGTTTGGATCATTTCTCTCACTTGTCACAGTCTTAACTGCAAAAACATTTCAAGGTCCTGCTCAGAATATCCTTGTTTTATCATTCAAAGAATGATCGTTCAAAGAAAGATATCATTCACTGTCCCATTATAGTTTGTCACATTAGGACAAACTAAAACAGTTTACAAGAGAATTACTTTTGACTGAGTATATAGGAACCCTTGTCCCACAGGGCTAAAGTTAGAGGTATCTCAGGTTTTAACAATATGCAGGATAAGAGAACTGTCATCCGATTTTGCTGTTGTAGTGGCTGGAAAAAAAAAGTGAGCCTCAACTTTCAAATAATGTTATCTCTGATCAGTAATATCATGAAGCTTCCTGGGTGACCTTGGGCCAGTCACTTCTCTCAGCTTCACCTACCTCACAGGATTGTTGTGAGGACAAAAGAAGGAACTATGTACACCACCCTGAGCTCCTTGGAGGAAGGGCGGTATAAAAAAGTGAAAAATAAATAATATTTGCAGATGTCAATTCTGCAATCCTTACTCCACTTATTCTACAGCAGTGAGTTAGGAGTGAATAGTTACCAGGGCCACAGGGCCAGGCTCTTTCCTCAGGAGGGTTTTATTCTCAAAATATTTCAGTAACGATTATTGAATAGGAAGAATATTTAATGGACAAATGCTAAAAGTTATTGAAGTTTTAGTATAATACTACAACTTCAATTTATATTCTATTGAGATGCATGGCATTTATGCAGCTCCTGTACATTTCTAAGGGGTTGTTCAGAAGTACCTGGTGGGTGGAAGGTAGGTTGAAATGCTAATGGATCACGAAAATACTGTCCTTTGTTTTCTTTCATTCATATAACAAGGGCAGCCCAATCCTGTGTAAGGATCCGTCGGGCGGCCAAGGCTGCACGCCGGATCCTGATCTCCGCCACGGGCAGCCTGCAGCAGGCAGCCCACGGCGGAAAGTCTACTCAGGGAAGGGGGCGCTCATCCCCTTCCCCCGAGTGTAACCGCGGCTGGGGCTGATAGGCCTTCTCAGATTTCCGCCAGCTATTTTGCTGGTGGAAGTCAGAGGAGGCCGTGTAATGGCCCAGCAGCCCGGCGAGAACCGGGATATGGCGGACACCATGCTCCCACCCCCGCGGCAGCTGGGCCTATGGCCGCCCTCCCGGCTCCGCCGTCCCTCCCCCACCTCCGCTGTCCCTCTCCACCTCCGCCGACCCTCCCTGCCCCCGCCTGCTGGATCCAGACTTACCTGGGTCTGGCGGTGGGCCAAGGGCTCTGGCAGCAGAGCTGGGAAGGCCGGCCTTTCGCCGGCCTTCCCAGCTCTAAAGTAGTCGCAAACGTGCTTTACAGCAAACGTGATTACTCCAAGCGGCGGAACACTTGTTCCGCCGCCTAATTTAGAGCATTGTGCTCTAAAGCTCTTTTCAAAGATCGGTAGACATTATCTTTGTTGCAGTCAATGGTTAAGTAATGCTATGCTTGCCAGTAGAGCTGTTGGTCCATCATCATGAGGGCAAAAGGATGCCAAAATGGTATGTAGAGCCTCACTAGCAACTGCATGCATATTTTCTTGGCATGGTGTCTGATTTGTTGAGTGAAGGCGATTGGTGGTTTAATGGTTTGACATGTCATAGTGGCTGAGATCAGGATTGACAACATTACAGGGGGAAAAACACATATTCAGTTGGGAGTAAGCCTGGAAGCGGTGAGTTCCAGTGTCGCCAGGAAACTATGACACATCAAAACATTCAAGTACCCAGTTGTGTAGCTCAAGCATAGTACTTCAAGAGCTGTGGGAACTGCCCTGGAATCAGCGTTGTTTTTATATTTTGCAATTATAATGTCAAACACCTAGGCCTGGAGTTTCCAGAAGAACACCACGAAGCAAGTGCTAGGAAGCTGCCTTGAACTGTTAGGGCGGTCACAAATCTTTTAGGGGCAGCAGGCTGCGTTTCACATGGCATTGTTGAATTTAATGAACATATGTGATTTGCATGCTCAAAGATGGCACACTTCTTTCTTTTGTGTGACACCCCCCCCCCCCACTGCTCCTTAGGGTATGTCTGTCATGTCTATTGAAGGGAAAAGCCTTTGTTCACAAAGAAGAGAAAGACTGTGTCTAAAAGCTGAGAGGAATAGCATTTTCCTCTTAGTAGTAGTACTATTGATTTTTTATTATTTTCAGTGTACAAAGCGCTTTACAATTCTTAGATTTTATTTCAACACATTTGTCTTGTCAGGTCAAAAAAATAGCAATAACATAGCTGAAATAATTCATAAAATAATGTATCCCAGTGTGGTGCAACTGACTAGAGGCTAAAGTCAAGAGGTAAAGAGGCTAACTAGAGGCTGGTTTTTCCCCCCTTTCTTTTATTTGATGTGGTCAACCAAGTTTCAAATACATAGTTTCACATACAGAAGATTTGATGGCCTCAAGCAATTTGATGGCCTCAAGCCTAACTCACAAGCATTAAATTTTTTGTGGGTTGTGACGTGCTTTCAAAATGATTGCTTGTCTGTCTGTCTGTCCGTCTGTCTGTCCAAGGGAGAGGGGAAAGACTATGTCTTAGAGACTAAGCGCAATCCAACTTAACTTTTGTGCCGGTGTAACCAGCGGCGCAGCGAGAATGGGAGGCCCCAGAATAGAAAAGGGTTTCAAATCCCCTCCAAAAGAGGAATTCAAAGGGGATTTGAATCCCTTTTCCGTTCTGGGGCCTCACGTTCTTGCTGTGCCGCTGGTTACACCGGCACAAAAGTTAAGTTGAATTGCGCTGTAAAGCACTCAAAGGTACATTGCCTCCTTTCCCTGCTTGCCCTCTTGTGGTGGCACTATTGCAGCTCATGAGGGTGGTAACTGCAGTAGCATCCCTGTCAACACCACTAAGCAAAGGGAGAGATAAGCCCCTCCCCCCTACGCACTGATAACCTCAGCAGTGTTGCAGCTGATAGAGGCTCTGGATGAGGGGCACTGGCATCACTGCAGGGGGGGCAGAGCTCTAAGTTCCGCCACGGCTCTGACCCTCCGTTACACCAGAGCACGAAGCGGCTCCACCCCCTCGCCTACGGAACCATTCAAGACGGTGAAAGCAGCTCTTTTACCGCCTCGAATGGTTCTGAAGGCGAGGGGGCGGGGCCGCTTCATGCTCTGGTGTAACGGAGGATCGGAGCCGTGGCGGAACTTAGAGCTCTGCCCCCCCTTCAGCGACGCCAGTGATGAGGGGGCAAAGCTCCCCTCTTAGGTAGGGTCTCCGTTTGTTGCAGTGCTGCCACCAAGGGCTGGAATGTGGTTTGTTTTCTGCTCACTCCGTTATGGTGGCCTGCTGTGGAAAGGGCTGGGAGCTGTGAACACCATCCTCATGCAGTCTGCTGTGATAGGGCAGGGAAAGGGCCTTCCCAATTCATTTGGCCCACCAAGTGCTCATCAGAATGACAGCACTGGTGTGTGCTTTTAAATAGAGTATGCTTAGAATTCCTCTCAATTGAGATGACTCCTGTTATGAACTTCCTTTAGATAAGGCTGAGTAGAATATAAAACAGGTGGTTCTATGATTGGGTGTTCCTTCATTACTGGCTGTGGATGCAGTTCACTAAGCACAGATACTCCACAACCTTCATTCATTTTCATGAGACTAAAGCCCTGGCTGAGATGAACTATAACCATGGACAGCATCCATGGTCACAGCATGAAGAAGGGCCCCCATATCCACTGATTCGCTATCCACGGTTTCAGTTATCCACGGATCGTGGGGAACCCCAGGCTTTTACTTTTTTCCCCAGTAAGCTTCATTTCTTCCTTAAAGAAACAGGAGAATTACAGCCAAGTAGAACGAGACTAAGTACTAGAGAGGCTCTGCAAGGTTAACAGAAACCTTGCAGAGCCTCTCTAGGACTCAGTCTCGTTCTACTTGCCTGCAATGGAGGCTGCTTCTCTGTTTGTTTTAAGGAAGAAACAAAGCTTGCTGAAAGAAAAATAAGAGCTGGGGGGGGGCAAGCATACCTGCCTGCAGGGGAGGCAGAGGCCCTCAGGAAACCATGGAGGGGGTGTTTGCTCTTATCCACGGTTTCAAGTATCCACAGAGGGGCCTGGAACATATCCCCAGCGGATATGGGGGCCCACCTGTACTGACAAGCCACGCCTCTACTGCTAACAGACTCTTGGCCCTGCCCCCATACTACCTATGTGCAGAACATTTGTCTGAAGAGGTAAACACTTTCCCCAGGAAGACATCCATGTGATCTGGAATGCCAGGTGCCCAGTGTTCAAGATCATGTAGGGCTATCTACAAATGATGTACCCAAGTACAGAATATCTTTACCTGGTTGCAGCTGCATTTCCATGTGAATGATTGGTACCTGGGTGCATTTTGTGCAGATCAGTCATTCATGTACACTGTACACAAATTGTACCTGCATTGGATGGAACATGTGAATAACTATGCCTGGATACCAATTAACAGTGATCACACCAGGTTACACAGATGCACTTGGGTACAGTTTAACATATGAAGAGTGCTCTTGTCTTACTGTGTTTGCCCTTCAGACAAGCACTCTTCACAGGGAGAGCAGTGGGACAGAGCTATGAGTATGCAGGCAGCAGGGGCATGCTTGCCAGCATGTTCTCATTCATGCTGTAACCATGGACTCGGGATAAACTTGGTGGATTGCATTCTACAGCTTTTATACTGATTAGTACCAGACATCAAGAACCTCTGAATGTTTTCATAATTGGAGCAAGCCCAACACATATTGAAATGAGTATAACTTCTGCAGTATGGCACTTTGCAAAATGTCTATTCAGGCAAAAATGTGCTGAGTTGCATGTGGAGCTGCCTTCTATTGAGTGAGACCATTGGTCCATTTAAGGGTTCTTAAAGGAGAACCATTTAAGGGTTCTCCACTAGGGGTTCTCAAAGTGGTGGGCCATGACCCACCACTTTTTTGGGGAGTGACTGATATCCCCTTAAGGGGGGTGGACAGCTCCAATGTTGGGGGTGGCGCTGCAGGATCGCACCCGCCACCAAAACCCTTTTTTAAATGTACCTGGTTGTCCTGCCAGCTCCCTGAAGGGTCTGGGGAGCCTCCGGCAACCTCCGCAGGCATCCCCAAAGCTCAAAGTGACAGCAATCACGTTCCAAAGCCCACTTCCGGTTTTTGCCAAATCGCTTCGGAACGCGATCAGCACCATTTAGAGCCTTGGGGAGGCCTGTGGAGGAGGCAGCATCCCCCCTGGACCTTTTGGGGAGCTGGCAGGACAACCAGGTACATTGAAAAAAAGCATTTTGGGGTCAGCGTGAGCATGGTCCTGGAGCACTGCCTCCGCCATCACCCCCCCCCTACAAAGATTTACAGGGGGGTAAACTCCCTTGTAGGACTTTGAGAAACGCTGGTCTACACAAACTGGCAGCCTCTGGGGTTTTATATAGGGGTCTTTCCCAGCCCTTCCTGGCAATGCCAAAAATTGAACCTGGGGCATTCTTGCGGGCGGCTCCATCCCCTGAAAGCGTTAGCACATTTTACTACAAAGAAAACTCAGATCAAGAATCATGCATGGTCTTTGAACTTGGCTATTATAAAATAAATTGCTCTGAAATCATAAGGCTGTTACGGTCCAGTTTTATTTAAAACGATGCATATCATTCTAACCCAGGCCTTGATGTTAAGTGGTTAGTTCAATAAGACACAGTTGCCATAGTTACCTCTGGAGGTCAACTTTTCTTTCTTTAACTATATCACTTCAGATTAGGAAAAGGAACTAGTAAGCAGGCAGAAGTTTATAATTTGGATTGATCAGCTCTACATTGAACAGGAATGTATTAAAATAGTTTAGGGATGTGAATATGTCATAGCTAACACATGCATAGTTGACAATCAAGAAATACAAAATTCTTAGGTAGCTATTCATCACCATCCATTCCAAACATTTGAGCAAAAGCTGATTTATTTTCAACCCAATCCTATAGCAGGCCTACAGCAACGGATCTTCTGATCTGCCACCATAAGTCCTCTGATGGTGTCGCAAATGTTGTGCCGCCATCATGTGCATTGGAGCCACTAGCAGAAATGGCTGGAGGCTCTGCACACCTGCCATACACGGACCCAGCCTGCATTGGAGTGGGTCATAGGAAGTTTGGGGGAGGTTCAGGGTGGAGAGTAGGGAGGGAAGGGGGCAGTTCGGGGGCTGGAGGCAGTGGATTCCGGCGGCAGCAACACACACTGGGATATTATCAGCCTGACATGCCCCCTGCCTCTCCTCAGACATACACCAGCAAAATATCTGGTATACATCCAAGGAGACCCATTGATGGCCAAATAGCCTATGGATAGGAAAGTAGGAAGAATTTGTACTTACCTCTCCCGGGCTGTTTGGTCGCTCCCCCACTATTGCATGCAGCGCGCACTGCATGACAGAAAATGGTGCGGGGTAGGATTGGACTCTTAATTTAAAAAATACCTCTGATATTACTGTTAATAAAGTTTTTAAGTACCTGTTGGAGTTGGGGAGGGTGAGGAAAAGCATCCTAAAGATGGATCACCATTGCTAAGCATAACATCTCATTCCCTCTATGATCCAACTTTATTATTCGCTATAACCACTTTCTCTTTAAAGGCCTGATGGGAGGGAAATTTATCATAGCAAAGATGTCTTCTTGCATCAGCAACATTGGCTTTTCTCCCCCCAGTTTCGCGATGAGATGTGTTCTGCTCAAAGTGTTAATGGAGGTCAGCATTGCTGCTTTCCCTGGCTGTGTGTAACCAAAAGAGTTCTTGCATAGTTTACTGTTGAGGAGCAAAAATGATGCACTTCCCTGTATTTCACCTTCAGCTTGAAAGCAGCAGTGATTAACAGGACTTTTACAAAGTTTCTGTGTAGTTACAAGGACAGCTTCAATCTTCTGTCATTTTTTTGCATTACCTATGATTATGCTTTTACCGCCAAAATGCATTTATTTTAAAGGTAACAATACAGACTCGGAGAATAGCTTATGTTTCATCTATATTTATCAGCACTCACTGTACATTTGTGTCTTCATTACCAGGAAATATTAAGGGACATTGTGCCATCTATTCCTGTTTACAGTTTATTATGCAGAGATAGGAAACACTTAGCATGTAAAATGAATGTAGAAATTATTCCTGGATAGAAACACGGACATTTCCCACTCGTTGGCTCTTTCTCCTCCATCACCGGATCAGAGTGTAATTGTCAGTAATCAGGCCTGCTTGCTGCTGATAAAACCACTCTGAATGCTAGCAGCCTTCTTTGTGTGATGACTCAATTATTCCAGAAGTGCCTCATCAAATCTGCCCCATCAGCTGGGCTAATAAATAAGGAGAAGAAACTGGCCCCCCAAAGCAAATTATAAATCCATTTGCATTAACCATTTCGCTGGTCCATGATCTAGGCAGAAATAAGCATGGCAGATTGTGTTAAGCTTATTTGAATATGTTTATAATGTTTACAGCAGGCACCCCCTCCCCCTCCTCTTTTTTTCTTTTTCTTTCTTTCTTTCCTTTTTTTTTTTACACAAGGTGTTGGAACTATCCGCCATGAATAGCATCTAAATGCAAGTTATGTTAATTACAGCGAGGCCTTGGGCATCTTTGTGAGATATTTTGTTGCTGAAATCAGGTGAAAGTTAAACCTTTCTGCGAAGCGAAAAATGATCTTGCACAAGGCATTAGACCTGCGGCAGGGTTTAAAAAAGGAAGCGGAGGAGGGAGCTTTTCACAGGTATTGTGGGGACAAGTGCAGGGGTTAAAAGGCTTTCTCAGAATGAACGTGCTGATTATAGTATGGCAGTAAACTACAACAAAGTTAAACCAGGTGTCTTTAAATACAGTGGGTGGTTGTACGCTAAAATCAGCGTGTCACTCACCGTTTAAGCTAGCCTTGCAAAGTTCCTTGCCTTTGGAATTTGCAGGCAGAGAGCCGACCGCCCTGTCATGGTATGAGACTGACAGGGACCCATCAGGACCCATTTGGCTTGGCCAGAAACCAGCTTTGGGCATAGCCTGTTGGGGTGTTGAGTGCCACAGGGCAAAATCTGGGACCCTTGGGGAATGTGGCAGATGGGGCATAATGGAAGGCATGCACCAGTAGCTGGGAAGGCAGACCTGGCACAAGGGGGCAAAAGGAGTCTATAAGAGATGGAAGAATGATGGTAAAGCCTGTGAGGCACTTTGCCCTCCAACTGCTACTGATGGGAACATGCCTTGTATCTGGACTTGCAGAGTATGGAGGGCCTGTGTAAGGCAGAAACGCCAGCCCTCATTGTGCCATAGTAACAAGGACCGAAGCCTCCCAATTAGCCCACTGGCCATCCTGCAGGCCAGACCTCTGCCTGCACTGTTGTACCTGCTATTGGTACCCAGGGTATATGGAGGGTCCCAACAGTTAATTTTGGCCCACATATTAAGAACTTGGCAAAACCCCTGCCACTGAGAGGTGACTGAGGAGGTTTGGGAGAGCCAGTTCATATAGCCTTGAGGTGTTGTAAGTAGGTGCATAGGCCAGACGCAGTCATCTCTGGGCAACTAGTGGTGCCATCTTCAGTTTGTTGTTGTGTTAGTGACTGCAGAAGCCAACGCAGGCCAATCTATACACACTTTCCATCCATTTGTGTTCTATGAACAGCTTCTCCATGTCTCTTTGTGGTTGCTGTGAAAGCCAATACCTAGTTTTATATTACTGGCCCTCCAATGCAGAAGAGCTGGATTGTGGCCTGAAAGTGCTTCATGATTGTCCACTAGCAGGAATAAACTAAGAATTGCTAGGGATGGAGTGGAGTTCCACGCAAGACCCATGACTCACAGCACAATCCTATGCATATCTATTCAGAAGTAAGTCCCATTGTATTCAATGAGGCTTACTCTTAGGAAAGTGTGTATAGGATTGCAGCCTTACATTCTGCTTACGCTGACAGCTGCTCTGGAGAAGGCCCAAGATATGTTGCTTTCCAGCAGTTTTTGGATCTGTTCTAGAAATACACAATACACACATTTGCTGGGACATAGGCTGTCCATAGCTGTATGACTTCCTTCTTTCATCTTTGGGGATGAAAGCATGTCTAGGGACTGGCAAGCAAACCATAGCTCTCTTGCAGCCAGAAGTAGGAGGAGAGTGGAGTGCATGGAGCAGCTGATCCAGGCGCAGGCGGACCTACCGGTCTCGTTGGGGCGTGGAGCAGCTGCTCTAGGCAGACCTACCGGTCTCGTCGGGGCACGGCGTTCACCTAGGCCCCACCCCCTTCCTCCGGGCACCGGGAGGCCTATCTATGCCTCTGCTTGCAGCGCAATCCTAACCAATTTTCCAGTGCCGGTGCAGCCTCAATGCAGCCCCGAGGTAATGGAACAAATGTTCCCTCACCTTGAAGAGGTGATTGCCCATGATTGCCCCTGCACTGCAAAATACAGTGTGCGCCCGCCTTGTTGGCATGACTACACCGGCACTGGAAAGTTGGTTAGGATTGCGCTGTTGTTGTATTAATAGTCTCATATCAAATTAGAAAAGGCCTAGCATGGCTCAAGGTACCTCTTATAGGATGTGCTAGGCCTCATCTCATCTGCTGTGAAGGCTCCTATAGAGTGAGATGATATCATTATCCACTAAGCACATGATAACAGGATTGCCAAGTCTGACTTGAAGCTATTCCTGGAGATTCTTCCCACCTGAAGAATTACACGATGTCATGTTGGAAATTCCTGGAGGCTCTGTTAAAATCTCCAGGATTGTTATGGAAGCTCTCATGGCCAGCGATCAGCATACAATGTTTTACAGTTACGGGTTCAGACGCCATGTAAAAATATACTCTTGAAGTCTTTCATTCCTTCAATTACCGCACCGTGGGTTTCCTTGTAGTAGGCAGCCACGGACGGACTAAAATCATTAAAAAGTTCCAAGGAAGCAAATACCTAACGTTTCGTTCCGTATACAACTTGGAACCTAATCATAGGAAAAATCACACGGATCGTGGTGGAATAGTCCGAGGTCAACCTTTCCTGGGTTTAAAATAGCGAAAAAGCGTGGGAAACCGCTCTCAATTGAAAACGGAAATGACCTGACTTGACCGCAACCTGTCAATTGCTGGTCGAGCTGCCGCTGCTTTCCAGGTTTTCTTTTCCACACTGTTGTTGTTTACGAATTATTGGAAGCCAAATCTTGTTCGTGAATACTAAATCTTGCTGCCTGTTAAGAAGACCGTCTGTAATGTGTTTACTGATCTCCAACGATTCTAAATGTCGGAGAATTTTAAAGTTATTTTCCTTCTGCAGACACTTCGTTTCTTCAAAAAGGGTCCTGTGCGTATTGCGTGTTCGGCAACCGAAGACTGCTCTGGATGATTTAAACGCAACGATCTCTCATGTTCCCCCATTCTTGTTTTTATGAATCTGGTCGTCATTCCGATGTAATTTTTGTTACATTCGCACGGAATGCTGTAAATTCCGGCGCTGGATAATGCCGGTCTCTCATCTTTGGAGTTATTCAGGACCTGCTGTAACTTCGTTGTGGGTTTAAATATTGTTTTTATATTCCCTCGTTGCAGGATCCTTGCAATTTTGTCCGTTGTACCCTTAATAAAAGGTAGACAAATCCACAACTTTTCCTCTGCTGTTGTTTCTTTAATTTCATTGTCTTTAATTATACCTAACCTTTTTGCATTGATTTTTTGAGTTTGCTGCATCCAGCACTTGTTAAACTGTGTTGTAGTATATCCATTAGCCTGTAGTGACTGGGATAACTCTGTCCTTTCCTTTTCTAATGATTCATGATCACACAATTTGATAGCTCTATAGACTAAGGAATTAATTAAAGAGTTTTTTTGTGCAGGATGGTGGTTAGATTCTTGATTCAGGTATCTACCTGTATACGTGGGTTTCCTATATACCTGGGTACCTATAGACAGGTCTTCTTTCCTTGTTATCAACACATCCAAAAAAGGCAAAGAATTATTTACTTCTTTCTCTACAGTGAACTGTATCTCTGCATATTGGCTGTTTAAATGTTTTGTAAATTTTTCTAATTCTTCATCTCCATGTGTCCAAATGCAGAAAACATCGTCCACATATCTAATCCACACATCTGGTTTAAGGGTAGCTGAGTCCAGTACCTGCTGTTCAAACGTCTCCATGAATAAATTAGCAACCACTGGACTCAGGGGGTTCCCCATAGCCACCCCCTCTTTTTGCTCCGTAAATTCACCTTTCCAGATAAAGTACGTAGACGTCAAACAATGACGAAACAAAGGTACCAGATCTCTAGGAATGGTCAATTCCTCAATTATATTCATTACTTTCGTCATTACATTACTTACCTTGACGAAAGTAATGAATATAATTGAGGAATTGACCATTCCTAGAGATCTGGTACCTTTGTTTCGTCATTGTTTGACGTCTATGTACTTTATCTGGAAAGGTGAATTTAGGGAGCAAAAAGAGGGTTGGCAGCCATACACCAGATGCCTCAGAAAGACCTAGTATGGCTCGGGGGTATCTCCCTTGAATAACACTAGGCTTCCTTTCATTTTTCAGATACTTCCACCATATTCTGAGAGTAGATTGTAGACTCTATTTGAGATGCAGCATTCCACTGTTGAATGTTGGTGGAGTGGATATGGATTCATTCTACATTCCATGAAAACGATTTGAAGCAGATCCGTTAAGTTCCACTCACTGTTAAGAAGTATATAAATCTTGGTGTATTAGGTTTAGGACCTTGAAATACATGACTGACCATTCTAAGTGAAATCACATGCTTATGCAGAGTTTAATTTCTTAAGCAGTCCAGACCTGTAATTTACAAAACTGCACTGCTAACACTTTATGCATTTATTTAAAAGATTTCTATACTGCTTTCCTCTGCGCAAAGTGGTATACAACATAAGAATTAAAAGATAGTTCAATTGATAAAAACATTAGAATGAAAACATTAAAAACGATACAGGAGCAGATTAAAAAGATATATAAAAAGCAATAACATAAAAGCAATGACAAAAAGCCAGCAACAGAAGTTAAAAGGGGTCCCTAGGAGGTTCTTTGCTGCTCAAATGCCAAGTGAAATAAATAACTTTTTAAACCCCACCAGAAACCATAGAAAGAGGGGGCTGTTCTCAGATTTTCTGGTAGTTGGTTCCATAGGCACATGTTGCCACAGCACAACACATTCATCAGCACAAATATAATTTGTTACGTCTTTTTCTTAAGACTCATATTTCCAGCTAAGGAAATGTTTTATGTCAATTTAAGCCTTGTGTTTTAACCCCACACATATATTACATTATATCTTCTGTCAAGGCAAAAATGAGGATAATAAAAGCTTAAGTTAAAACAAATAGTGACTGTCAGTGTCCACACTAGCCCCTCAATGGTGTAGTTGCAGTAGCTCAGCTTGAAATTATATGGGCAGGCCACTGCATGTAAGAAGGAATGTGAGATTTGAGAGTATGTCCTATGGCATGACAGAAATGTTCAGTAAAATT
Organism: Plestiodon gilberti rubricaudatus; assembly: GCA_026170595.1. Classification (NCBI taxonomy): domain Eukaryota; kingdom Metazoa; phylum Chordata; class Lepidosauria; order Squamata; family Scincidae; genus Plestiodon; species Plestiodon gilberti. Next base: position 43,822,973 of record JANXHW010000004.1, read on the forward strand.
TGGTTAATAGTTTCATGGTTTAAACTGGTCTCCTGGAAAGCAGTGACTCAAGTAGCGTATTGCTATTTTCCATCCACAACTTTTCAGGTGTCAGTATCAGGGGTTTGCTCCGTGCCCTATTGCCGTTAGGGGTTCTTTGGACAGGAATGCAGGACAGGGCCTTTTCAGTAGCAGCACCCAGTAGAATTTCTACCCCCAGGAGGCCCAACTGATGCTGTCTGCCTTTAATCATGCAGTGAAAACCTTTCTATTTTGTTTAGCTTTCCTTGAATTTATTTTGCTGGCAATTGGTTTTATCCACTGCTGGTTTACGGCCATGTATTTTATAATTGATTATGTGTATATTATATTGCTGAAGTTTTATGAATTGTTTTATGGTGAACTTTAATCTGCAAGCTACCTTGATGGTCCCTTGAATGGGACCAATACGTGGCATAGGAAGCTTTTAAGTCAATCAATCAATCAACCAATCAATCAATCAATCAAGATGTAATGTACTTGTGTTGGTGAGTGGCAGGAAGGAAGATCAGATCACCAAGTTTGGCTTCGCTCACTCATAGTTTTTGTACAGAACTACAAAAAGGTAGTGGGCAGAGAATTATGTAATGCATATGTTCTAAAGTATAATCTTTGCCCCAGTTCTCGACTGTTTCATTCATTCATCATTCATTCATTCCTTGGGAGATTTATAGCTCACTTTTACAATTTCAAAAATGGCAGTGATCAAGGTGGATTCCATAACTATATACTGTACTGTGTTTGTTTTTTAAATAGAATCTGTGATTCCATGGCCCTTAAAGATAGGGTTGACATCCTTATGCTTCACCTCTTGTGATAAGGCAAATTTAAGCTGATTGACACAAAGATAGGTTTGGAATTTAAGTACTGTTTATAAAGTATACTATTGCCTGATTGTTATGCCTATAATATTGCCTGATTGTTATGCCAGACTATTTGAAGCACCCTATTGGTAGGCTTGAGCCAGCGGGTGGCGCAGTGGGTTAATCCGTGCGACGGCTCCTGCCAACCTAGCAGTTCGAAAGCAAGAAATTGCAAGTAGGCTGTTGTTCACCCGCTCCATTGCTGGCTCCGTGCAGTGCCGGTGGGAGAGCAGGTGAACGGACGACTACTCACCCGCTCGCCGCCACCATCTTCTTCAATGAAGAACTTACCCGGGCACTGGCATCATCTTGGCTCGCGAAATCTTGCGTGATCCAAGATGTTGGCGCCCAAATCTCGTGAGGGCATGATGCGAGGGCGAGATTTTGTGAGTCAAGATGGTGGTGCCCGGGCACGTTCTTTAAATTTCAAAATGGTGGCGGCGGCAGCGGCGGAGCTACCATTCGTCCCGGAAAACCCTTCCGGGACTTTTCCGGGAATGGAGGGCCATTTCCGGGATGGTCCCGGTTTTTCTGGGACGAATGGTAAGTCTATCTATTGGGTACTTTGCGTAGAAGGGGCAGAGCAGAGCTAAGGTAGTCATTAGTTTGGCATGCCTGCATTTGGCTCAGTGTGCCTCGAGCTATCTTTGACACCCACACACCCAACCCAACAAATTGAGGCTATCCAGACCATGGCATGGATAGTAGGGCTTAGAGAGGGGAACCATTTACCTGGTCTCCAATATTCCCAAAATCCTCCTCCCAGCCCTCTTATGTGGGACTGGGCCCCAGGGAAACCAGGGCCCTACCAGCCACGCCCTAGCCTTCTTACAAACTCATACCCCTTCTTGGAAACCCACACCTCCAACTTCTGAGTATCTCTGGTATCAAACTAATGGTGCAATCCTGATTTAAAATTGGCCGGCAAAACAAGCGTTCCGCCGGCCGAAGATGTCGCAAACGTGCTGTAAGGCACATTTGTGATGACTCACGTGTAGGGAAGGCCGACGCAAGGCCGGCCTGCCCTGCTCCACCGCCCAGACCATCTCCTGCCCGCCGCCAGACCCACGTAAGGATCCAGCAGAGGGGGGGCGGTTTGGGAGCAAACAGTGGGGGGTAATAGGCCCAGCTGATCAGGGAGGGGGAGGGGATCGGCCTCGGCCGAATCCTGTCCCCCACCGATCGGCTGAGCCGTTACATGGCCTCCTCCGACTTCCGCCAGCAAAATAGCTGGCGGAATTCCAAGGAGGCTGATCGGCCCCAGCCACCGTTACACTTGGGGAAGGGGACGACCATCCCCTTCCCCGAGTAGACTTTCCGCTGCGGGAAGCCTGCCTGCGGCAGAGCTCAGGATCCTCAGGATCCGGCAGGCGGCCCTGGGCCGCCTGGCAGATCTTTAGAGCAGGATTGGGCTGCCCATGGTTAAGGCTGGATTTAGATGAATCACAGTTCTTCTACAATCCCAAGACCAAATCAGTCCTGTAAGTATACACAAAGATTTATTTACAAAATACAAATATGGTTGCACATACAAAAGGGCTTAAAGTATTCATAAGAGATTACAACAAAAGACACACAATCTAAAATAATAAGGCTAGCTTTCTATCTTACTTCCTTAACTCTCACCTGGGTTCATCCAAATCCTTAAAGATAATTAGCGCAACCATCAACCAACCATCAAAATTATGAAGCATATTAAGATAAAATTATGGAGCATATTCATGTGGGGTCAGATAGAAATTTGTTACTGTACATTTGATCAGTTTGTGGTGAGTAGTTTGTTCACCTATCCCAGACAGTTGCTAAGGTGTGGCAGTTTTTTCTAACCACGTTGGACACACCTGGCAGGTGTAGTATGAGACCGGGAGTAGTGGTGTGCATTATGAGGTAAGCAAGAGCCAGGGGGAAGCCAGGGCTGATCTCCAGAGGCTGTCTGGCTCAGAGATGCAGGTTGGTAACTCCTCAGACTTGGATTGCAGAGTCGACCTCAAAGGCTTTCTGGCTTAGGGGAGGCAGTGCAATTCAGCTATCTTGACCCCTTCAGGGATTGGCGTCAGGGTTGGTGCAAGCCTGAATGCAGCCTGATGCTATGTCAAATCTGCTGGCTCTGTGCTATTAAACTCATGCACGCGCATGCGCGCGCGCACACACCTTACTGTGCTCTTCATGTGCTGTCATCAAGCCTGGAAGTGCAGGGCATTTTGTTTACAGGGACAGTGCAAACACTCACACTGCCCCAGTACATAAAATCAGAAGTTTGGGACTTCCAGGTTTAATGGCACATGAGGAGCACAGTAAGGAAGGGAATGATCTGTCTTTTGCTTGAGTGAGCGGGAAGCAGATCATTGTGACTTGCATTGGCAGTGGGTTGAAGGGAGGCAGCGGCGGCAGGTTCAGGGTGAAAGGCACCCTGAATCCCCAGTCCCTTTGCAATCTGCCATTGATGCAACCAACCCGCATCAGCTTGCCTCATGGTAGGGCCAGCCCTGGTTGGTGTTGAGAAGCAGGGATTGAACATAAGAAGAACCCTGCTGGATCAGGGCAAGGGCCCATCTAGTCCAGCTTCCTGTATCACACAGTGGCCCCACCAGATGCCTCAGGGAGCACAAGACAACAAGATAACCTGTTTCCTGCTGCCACTCACCTGATTGGCAGCAGAGGGTTCCCTAGATATGAGTCAGGGTTGGAACGCTTGAAGGGGAAACTGACAGTTGCTTACTGTCTCCTCCCGGTTAGATGTTGTACTAAAGGAGGGGGTGCTTAGGGCCCCCTGTATGGTTTTGACAGTACTTTGTTGATTGGCATTGACTGAATAAATGTGGCCCACTTTTAATCAACAGCTCTATCTTGTGTGTCTATCGAGGGATACTGGGGCAATCACGTGGTGCAGCTTTTCCCTGACTGTACCATTCATAGGTGAGTGCATGACATGTTTCAGTGTGTCCCATACAGGAAATGTGCACCAAGAAAATTAGCAGTGAAATTGGCTCTAGGATAGCCTTGCAATGGACACTAAAGGCACCATGTCCACCGTGGAAACTGCCAGAGTGGAGTCAACAATCAGTTGTGTGGGTGGGGGTGGGTGGGGGTTAATAATAATGATAATAATAATAATACTTAGTCATTGGATTTCTCCTCTGACTTTAATCCAAGGTGGTGTACATGGGCAGGCTGTCCTAACCCCCCCTTGCGTTTTTTTACAATACATATAAATGTCCAATCTTTCATGAACGGCTACTTTCCAGGTGGTATCCTTTTTACAGTCTGACAATTCTGCTGGCTGGCGCCTCCCACACTCGACAGACGCAGCTGGAAGCTCTTATCTCTCCTCCTGGAGGCTTTCACAGCTTTTTGTCGATGGCGTGTCTTGAACTTATCAAGTTCAGCAGTCTTCAGGCTTTGCAAGGCGGCAGCCCTCCCAACTGAGGCAGACTCTTCTGCCAGACTCTAAAAATAGAGCCAGACTCTAATAGATGAATCACACACGCACGCACGCACGCACGCTCCGCTCACAATCATCAGTGGCGTTCCTGAGGTAGGGGCTCGACAGTAAGTTGTGCCCCGACCGACTACCACGTTCACGAACCGGAGTGAGGAGGCCCCGCCCCTCGCCGTCGGAGCCATTCCGTGCAGCAAAGCCAAATGGGCAGGAGACCCTGCCCGTTCGGCTTCGCTGCGCGGAATGGCTCTGACAGCAAGGGGGTGGGGCCTCCTCGCTCCAGTTCGTGAACGCGGTGGTCGGTCGGGGCGCAACTTACTGTCGAGCCCCTACCGCAGGAACGCCACTGACAATCATCTAGTTTTTTTGTGAGCATTTCTTGTGAATACTCAAAAAACCTTGAGAGTTTTTGTGAATATTTGCTATAAATCCTTATAAAAACCCAGATGGTATTTTGAGACCAGCAGGTCTACCGACCTATCTGCTTGCCTAGGAGGCTGGGCTGCCTCCTGCCACCATGTGTCTTGTTTCAATGGTAAACATGTTTTTGTTTGTTTGCAAAGGAAAGAGGGACTGGAAGAGGAAGGGAGTGTTTAAATTTAAGACCCATTATGAATATGGGTCTGGAATATCAATCCAATCTGGGGTCTGCATCCACTCAGACTGTATCACAGGATTTATTTATTTTTAGCATCAGCTCACATTTTTGAGTTCACTCCTTTTTTAAAAAAAAAATCACCCTATCAAAATCAAAGGTGTTGATTAAAACTGGGCCACATTTATTAGTCAAGAGATGAAGGAAGGGAACCACCCCGTTCTGCAAGAGATACAAAAAGCTGCTTGCATGAGCAAAGTAAATAAAATCATTTACATGATCATAACTAAGTATAATCATCATAAATACCAGTACAAATATGTACTTAAATGCTACTGGTAATTAGCCATTATAAGATCATACAAGATCATTATACCATCTACAAATTCTACATGATCATGAAATACAACAAGGAACGTTCCAATCGTCAAAGAGATCCATTCATCTCAACTCAATTATTTCAATGCCCACAGAAGGCTGCTGGCTTCAGGGGAATGTAATCTTGACCATGAATCCAATTGTCACAGGATCCTCCTGCAGGATATACTGTAGTAATTAATAGTGAAAAGAGTTGAGCTGCATGCTGATTGAGGGCCTCAGTCATGGATCCAATTCAAAGGTACTTTGGCATTGAGCCCTTGATCAATGGAATAACACTTTATGAAGATCTCTACCTGGACCCCTACAAAGCAATAGTTCTCGGTGATCATCGTCGTCCTGAAAGCATTGAACATGCATAGCAAGCCTCCTTCCCACGAATACCATCATGTCAAGAGACCAGTGTGGGCTGAGCCATAGACTAGGCAGCACACTTTCCTCATTTCGGCCAGAAAGCTCTAAGGGTCATTTGCTCCGGGACTACAGAAGTGAGTGGAAGGACACTTCCATCTCTGCTAACAGGAACAAGGGCAGCTGGATTGTTTTTTTTGGTACTGTTGTAATCTGGTATAAACTGCCTGGGGATCATTTGGTTAAAATGTGGAGTACGTATAGCTCTTATAAAACAATAACAGCGCAATCCTATCCAACTTCCCCCAACGGTGCAGCAAGAACGGAAGGCCCGGCCCAGAACGGAAAGGGGATTCAAAACCCCTCCGAAGGGGGATTCAAGGGGGATTTAAATCTCCCCTCCCCTCCAAAGCCTCCCACCTGCCCTCCCCCGCTGGTTACACTACTGGTGTAAGTTAGATAGGATTGAGCTGTAAGTTGCATAACTTACACAAGTAAAATACAAAAAAGCTACAAGGCCTTAAATCTGATGTCTTTTCCACAGCTATCTAGCTAAAATGGAGGGAAAACAAACAACCCACATTGCTGTCTTCAGTCAAAAACATTTCAAAGGTTGTTAATGGGACCTTCAGATTGATACCAATGGGTTTGTTTATTTCGCTGATCAGGGGCTAATTGAAGAAACAGCACAGAACTCAACTCCTTCTGTAAAGTAACAGAGCAAGAAAACCCCTATCGCTCACGGATCCTTTTGCAGCACAGCTTTTGCAGCCTCTCTGGCTCAGTCGGAAATCTCTTGCACTTCGCAGTCAGCCTGCAAAGTTGCACACACACCCCTGCTGCCCTCTGTGCACTTTCCTAAGTGGATCTCAGCTGTGCTGTCTTAACTCTCAGTCCCTGAGGAAGCCAGAGACAGCAGATGGGGTTAGGGCAGAGGGCTGATGCTTCTGACAGCAAACGGCCCGGTGGTTGAGTTGAAGCTGGGAGCGTCAGGAAGCGCCTGGTCCCTTGGGAGCCAACCAGGGAAGAAAGTTGAGAACGAGCCTTTTGAGAAATGCTCTTAAAAGTAGTAAAATTTACAATGGTGCAGATGATGTGCTGCTGTGTGGTTATTCGGATGCTAATGAGCTTGACATTAGGGAACTCCAAGAGTTTGCAGCTACTCCCTTATGTGATTGAGCGTTTTATTAGCAATCTTTGAGAAAATAAGTGGAAAATGTATTGCAAATAAATATATAACCTGATCCACTAGCGAGAGAAAGGGGGGGAAAGCTGCTAAATTTAAGGATATAGAATGAACTCCTTTCAGGGAGCTTTTGTTTGAGGATAATATATTGCAAACAAAGGGACAGAGGCAGGTGCAAAGTGGTTCTTGTACAGAACTAGATTAGTAAATTAAAATCTTATCAGGGTACGCAACCTATTTTTTCTAGTAGCATGTTTATTATAAGATTAACATCCTTTTTTGTAGTTGAATCATTTCTCTCCTGTGCTGTCATAATGTCAATTTCTCTTTTTGGTTTTCTACTTGTTAAACTTTCCTGTGTTTGACATGGAATTACCAGTAGGATTTGGAAGCCTAACGTCTGTTAAAAAAAAGAAAAGGAAAAGTCTGCAAAAATTAGTTTTGACTGAGCAATCAGTCAGCTTGCATATTAAAAGTGATATTTTCAGTGTCAGGGGTTGAAGCTACGTTTACTAAGAAGAATTTTCTCAAAGTTCACGAACTTCATAAAAGGAAAGTGGTAAACTGTGTAGTCCTTAACCGCTCATAGGACTCCTTGGCTTGGATGCAGAATGCCCCTTGCATGAATGATGATGAGGATGCTAATGGTAATGATGCTTGCAGAAGGGGGGTTGTTATCCCAATCCTAACCCCCTCCCCTGCCAGCATAACTAACATTGCGCCAGTGGAGGCTGCTTTACAGCTATAGTAAAGCAGCCTCCACCAACAAGCACAGCTGGCCCACCGTTGGGAAGGACGCAGCGGTAGACCCACAGACACCTGCCAGAGCAGTTAAACCTGCACAAGGGGGTGGAGGGAGGCGGGGAGGGACTTGAAGGGGGGAGGGTGTAATGGGGGAGGGGTGGGTGGAACAGGATGGTGAAGGGGGCGGAGAGGAGGACAGATCAGGCCTGGGAGGGATGAGATCAGTGGTAGCAGTGCACGCCAAATCCTGATCATCTGACTTCACAGAGCAACACTGATTTGCACCAGTGATTGAGCTGGCTGGCACATGTCCTTGTTGCCCCATAGTGGCTGCTGGAGCTTACTCTGGGGCAAGGGGACAAATGTCCCCTTACCCTGAGGAGATCTCCAGCAGCCAAAAATTCCCCGCAGGATGCAACAGAAGCTGCGCCAGTGTCACTACGTCACTGTGCAGGGATTTAGGTAGGATTGGGCTGCCTGTCACAGATTTCTGTGAATCCCCTCCCTGCTACAGCTTCCATCCCACATTGCATGTCATTCAGGAATATCCCTCAACCCTTCAGGAGTGTTCAAAAGGCCTCAGGAAGAAGGGGACAGGAATGTTTTGCTATCTGATCATGTAAAACTCTCTGTGCAGTTTTTTTTTTAAATTCAATATTTTTTATTCCTCAGATAAGATCTTTAGATATATTCTTCCCTTGCTTCCCTTCACTTCCATGCTCTTCCACTCCTTCTGTAATGTCACATTTTAGACTGCGCACAAGGCAGGCTACCTGTCAAATTGTTCCTATTGTGGATGAGCATAGGTACACCTTGATGGTGCCATATAGATGACAGGAGGAACACTTAACCCACCTGTGTGTGGACTTTTGCAGTAGTCTGTCTGGAAATGCCACCCTCTCACCTGGGAGCCTAAGGACTCTTTCTAGTTGCTTAATGCTGATGGCGGGCATTCATTCTCCACCTGCTCAGGGGTATTTTTCTCATCTATTCTTACATCTTACATTCCTTCTTCTGTGTTGAGCTGTGGTATTAAAAGCAGATGCAGGAGCTGATCAGGCCCTGCTTTGCAGTTCCTGTTGGCCATAACGGTCAATGGTGCCCCTTTCTTTCTAGAAACCAGAGGAATAGCTCCACTAAAGGCAATATTCAGTTTAATTCCCATGTACTTCAATGGGAAAAGGAACCATGAGGTTGGGCTATAAATTATCCGTATCTAAGGCCGTTCTGTACTCTGTGCACTTTAGTCTCCCACCATGAAACATAGCAGAACTAGTTTTGACAGTACTTGCTAAATAGGTTCCCATAATGGGTTATAATCCAAGCCTTCTGTGAGAGGAGCACAGTTTGGATTGTGCTGTGCAAGGGGGGATTTTTGCTGATCCCCTCTTCCATCTACACTCCCTCCCCCCATGCCATGTACCATCTTGCTCCAAAGATACCTCCAACCTTCAGGAACAGGTTTTGGGGAGAACTAAGGGGCTGAGTGAAAGGGTGGATAGACAAAAATGGTCCCCTTTTTGCACAACCAGAAATGCTTTCCATTTCCAGTTATTCTGCAGGTGGAATCCATAGTCTCGTACAGTATTTCATTCCACATCAGGTCCTAAGTTGAGTTTTGAAAGCAAAGATATAACAGATGCACATAAGTATGCCTAAGTATGTAGGAATAGGCACACTAGAATCCAGGTAGCTGTAATATAACTAGGACATGCACTAATCCTTCCATAGTGGTGGGATTTTGGCGGCATTGCAGGAACATATACATTTTTATCCTAGCCTTCCTCCAGAAAGCTCAGAGAACAGAATGGAGTCTCTGCCTCCACCATTTCATTCTCACAACCACCCTGTCAAGTAGGTTAGACTGAGAGATATGACTTAACCAAATTCACCTGGTTGTCTTCATGGCTGAGCAGGGATTTGCATGAGGATCTCCCAATCTAATTAACACTGTATATAAACTTTCACAGTCCACCAAGTGTATGGATTGGCATATTTTTGGACTCTCACTAGTTTGAATTCTAGCCAAGAATTTGTTGTTACTATTATTGAAAATATTCATACCTCACCCTTCCCTCTTCCCTACAGTGGGGCACCCAGGGCAGCTTGCAATACACATTAAAATACAAAGATTAAAAGGTAGAAAAGCTTAAAACATTAATATAAAAAGCAGAAAAACACAGAAAAACATACAAGACATAATACAATACAATGCAAAGGCATGAAAGCAACATAAAATACAGCAACAGATCGTAATTAAACTAAAAACAGCAAGGGCAGCAATATGCAAACTAAAACCAAAAACTGAACGCGTAAGGTGGGAAAGTCAACGGGAAAAACAAATGTTTTTAGTCTCCACTGGAAGACCCCCAGGTTGGAGTTCTTAATGCAGTAGGGTTCTCAGTGCGACTGGGAAAGAGGTCCACAATATGGGTGCCACTCCAGAGAAAGCCCTACCCCTTTTTGCTGCCAACCTGAATTCATTCGGAAGTGGCACTCAGAGAAGGGCCCCCTCAGACGACTTCAGGGGTTGAGCCAGCTCGTATGGGAGAAGGCGGTTTCTCAGGTCCCCTGGTCCCAAACTGTAAAGGGGCTTTAAAGGTCAAAACCGTCACCTTGAGCTGTGCCCAGAAATGAACTGGTTGCCAGTACAGCTGGTACTCCATACTACATTCTAGCCATTAGTCTATATGGCTCTCTTATGTGAAGTACTCTTATGTACCCTTATGTAAAATTATGTACTCGTATGTAAAACCAAGGCAACTTATTCCAAGTAGCATGCATTTTCCTATCAATTTCAAATGGGAAAATGCTATTCTCCATACCTGGAGATTATTCTTTCGTTAATTATTCTAACATGTGTTATAATTTACCATGTGTACTCAAATGTTAGTGCCAAGCCTTCCATATCATACAGGATTTATTTTCATTTTTAACACGATTGAATGATAAATCTGATTTGGGTACAGTTATAATTCTTTTCACAATAATAGAAGTTTGCCTATTAACTCCAGTGTAGGTAAAACTCTTCATATGGTGCCTTCTAACGGGGAAGGGGAATAGATATTTAGCCCAATGTCATCCTGCTTCATCTATGGTTTTGCTCATTCACTTTGCATTCTTTCTTACAGAGAATGAATTTGGGGATTATCTTTTAAGTCAGACAAGACATTTTGGTCCGAGAGACGGATTTGGTCATTTGGAAATTGCCCATAATTTTGCTCCGAAGCAAGCAAAGGTGGGAGAAATACATTTAGTGTTTAGTGTTTTAGTGGAAAGTATGTGATTTCATTTGTTGCCCTACTGTTTCATTTGGAAATCTCATTATGACCCCCAAATTCTGGCTGCATTTAAACTCAACTTTGGATAGGGCCACCCAGCATCTTTTAAACAACAGAAATGAATGTTTCTAATGCTCTCTCATCTTCAGATGGGCAAGCGGCAATGAAATTTTCAGAGCCATGTGTACTCCTCCTAATTGAAAATACCGTATTGGTCTGAGTATAAGACTCACTTTTTTCTCCTAATTTAAGTTTTTTTAACTAGGGGTGCGTCTTATAATCAGGCTGTTGCAATTTAATGCCAGTGATTTAATTAAAATTTTTTTAATAGCACCAAACTTTAAGGGTGCGTCTTATAATCAGGTGCGTCTTATACTCGGGACAATACGGTATATTTTAACACGTAGTATTTACACTGAATATGGGACACTTGTCTTTAAATCTACCAAAGCAACCTCGACAGCACAGTGTGTGGTCATGCTTTTGTCCTACAAGACTATGAAATATCACAACATTGATGGTCTTTATAATTTTTTTTCTGCTGTATTTGGAGTCAGGTTTCTATAAAAAGAAAAAGTTAGGGGGGAAAAAGATTCTGTTTTAGTTTGTACTGACCTCTCTTTCATGTAGTATAATATTTTTACATATTTGTTCTGAGAATATCAAGTTGGCACTTGCCCCCTCATTTCATAAAGCTGCGACTTTACCCTCTGATGCCTTGGTAAAGCAGACTAATAGAAATCCTTGGCACACATTAGTTACCTAAGGGAATAATAGAACTATTTGCTGTAATCGTTTGGCAAAAGGACATAAACATATGGCTTTGGTTTATATTCAGCACTGCCAGTTGTGCAAAGTTGCATGGATGAGGTATACAACAGCAGTGACAACTCCGAAATCAGAAGTGAGAATCAAAATAAATCATCCTCATTACAGAACTATCCAAGCTTGTCTCGAGTCTTAACGTTTATGTCACTGTTATGCATTTTCAAATATGAGATCCCTCTTTGAAAAATACTCCTTCAAAAATGTACATAGCATTTGGCCATCGGTAATCGTGGCATCCTGGAATGGATTACACGGTATGTAGCCTCAAATTGAATCTGTTTTCAGATTTAGATTTAGTGCCTAGACTTATTTATTTTAGTTTTGGAGGAGACCAACACAGCTGAAGCACTCAGATCCACATCATTCATTTTTCATTTTGAGGAGGCGACAGCAATAATGTTGGAGTGGAAAATACTGCCTCTGTGAAAGAAGTTATCGAGATTCACAAAGCTACACAATGCTGCAAAAAAAAAATCCTTAAATACTGCTTTGACTAACCAAACCTGTCTGAATAATCTATGTGAAAGGAGGGGAAATGAGATTTTTTTTCTAGGCCAGTCTTTAAGATAGTCATGGGTATTTTTGAAGCAATATTCTGCACTTCTCAAAAACTTTATTTTTACAGTGGATAAACATCTACAAAATTCTTCCTTCGAGAATTCTTTTTTGCCTCTGACACTATTAAACATGATCAGAATTTCAATACTATAGATATAATTAGTTCCAGACTATTTTGGTAGAGCTTGAAATCAATACAACCATATATCTGCAGAGTTAATGTTTGTCCTACTAGAACTAGATATGAATGTTCATATGAAACTTGTTTGATGGACTTTAGTCTTCCCTCCAGGCAAGCCAATAATTTCCTTTTGAACTACATTTTATAAATTGCAAATGAGATACATGTCTTTGTTGCAAATGAGATGTATACAAGTAGGCAATGATATCCATAACCCAGTAAACTCCAATGATGTTGATTATGCTGATTTATACTCTTATCTCTAGCAGCATAACATCTTATGTGGCCAGCATGATATTCTAGCAACAATGACTCAAAAAGTAGTGTGTGATATTGTTCAGGCCACATAAGAATTGTTTTTAGACCTTAGACCCTAAATAGACTTGGGCTGACTCCCTTCCCATGCAGAGTCACTCTCGGTAGCCACTACTCACCTGTGTGGCTTCCTTCTACTTGAGAGCCAAAGAAGTGCCAAATCACACATGTATCAGCATCACTCATTGGCTGTAGCATCAAGTGGTGCTATGTAAGCATGAGTGAAAACAACAGGAGGAGAGGCAAAGCTTCAAAGATGACATTGGGCATTGATTTACCGTATTTATCGGCGTATAAAATGCACCGGCGTATAAGACACACCTTCCTTTTGGCCCTGGGTTTCAAGAAAAAAAGATTTAAAGCATTTTTGGGCCACTTGGCCACTTACTGCTTGGCTGCTTAATTAGCTAATTTACATAAATTGCACAAAAATACCAGGATCTCTTTTAAAACACACAGCAATAAGACATATGAACAAAATGCACCAGAACATAAATCCCAAGTACAAAAAAACCCCAGACTCAACTCTTTTTTCCCCCAACCCACCCAATGCACAGTTTCCAAAGTAAAAAAACATTTACCCCAAGTACAAAACCCCCCAGACTCAACTCTTTTCTCCCCAAACCCACCCATGCACAGTTTCCAAAGTAAACATAAATCCCAAATACAAACCCCCCAGACTCAACTCTTTTTCCCCCACCCACCCCTGCAGTTTCCACAGTAAAAAACATAAAAGTACAAAAAAAAAACCAGACTCAACTCCTACCACCTTACACCCCCAGACTCAACTCTTACCAACTCTTAAACAACATAAATCCCAAATACAAAAAACCCAGACTCAACTCTTTTCCCCCACCCCACCCCACCCCACCTATGCAGTTTTCAAAGCCTTCCAACTAGGCCCAGTTCAGAAGCTTACCCATGCTGCATTCAAGAGCAGGCCCTCGGCAGCTCAGCTGAACTGAACTGAGCACAGCGCCCTCTGCTGGCTGCTGAGAAGTTCAACTCATGCACGTGCATAAATTAAACCTGACAAACAGCTGTAGATCGGATAGATTAGTTAGGGAAGAAAGCACAAGGGAGCTCTCAGGCTCCGGAAAAACGCGGTAAGCCCGAAAATGCTTTAAAACGGGTGGGGGGAAAAGGGATTTTTTAGTATTGGCGTATAAAACGCGCCCTACTATTTTGGGTCACAAATGTAGACAAAAACGTGCGTCTTATATGCCAATAAATACGGTACTTCTCCAGTATTTTGTATTCACTTCAATGCTTCCAGTTTACATACATGATTGATTTATAGTACACATGAACATTTTTGTATGACATGTCAGTCCATTTACACATATCAACATGTTAGCAATTCTATATGTCTACATGTATTAAAACATGAGTATAAGGGCGCAATCCAGATCTACTAAGGCCGCCGTTGTAACCAACGGCCCAGCGAAAACGGGAGGCCCCAGAACTGAAAGGGGATTCAAATCCTCTCCAAAAGGGGAATTCAAAAGGGATTTGAATTCCTTTTCTGTTCTGGGGCCTCCCGTTTTCGCTGGGCTGGTGGTTACAACGGCGGCCTAAGTAGGTCTGGATTGCACCCTAAATGTGTCAATACATGAGTACTTGAAAGTATCCGTTTGATACTTTGCTTCTTCTTTTCTTTGGTTCACCCTCAAGTGCTTCCTCTACACTCTCTTTGCATATGTGAGATATCACGTAAATCAACTCAGTACATTTTTTTCCTTATCATCTGATGCCAATTCCAAACATAACAGTTTTTAATGGAGACAGGTCTCACATTTTTCCTTGTCATCTGAGCCTGGTTCATACAGCCAGATGCACCCAGGTGATAGCCTTTGAGAATGCAGGGGGCCACCAGCGCACTTACAACTGAGCTGGGGTCACATGGAGACACCAGTTATATGAACTGACACCGTCATGTGGTTCCTGTGCAAGAGAGTCCAGCAGGAGTGATTGCAGGAGACCTTTCTCGCTTCAAGAAACACTATTGCATTGAAGATGTATGCTGTATGAAATGAGCCAAAGTGTTAGGTAATCAAGAGGTGTGATTTCTTTTTTTGTATATTTATATTTTATTGATATATTAACATAAAAACAATACATATTTCATAAAATTATAGCAAGCACAAAGCAATACATCCTACTAGCATACTATTCACTATTTTCTATATATAATTTCCAACTTAGCCAAAATAACACCCACATTCTATTCATTAAATCCGCATATCATCACATCGTTCCTCTCTCTCTCTCTCTCACAAAATCGATAAATGGTTTCCAATTATTCACGAAAAGGTTAACTGACTTTTCCTTAATTAAAATTGTAAGTTTATCCATTTCAGCATAATCCAAAACTTTCAGCCACCAATCTTCCAGCGAAGGTATCTCCGAATTCTTCCAATATTGTGCATATAAAATTCTTGCCGCAGCTATCATATATAAAAACAAAGTTTGAAATTTTTCGCCTACATGATCATCCCACATACCCAACAAAAAGGTTTCCGGTTTCATTTGAACCTTAATCTTTAAAATCAACTCAATCTGTTTATGAATCTGAGTCCAGTACTTCTTTGCTTGGGGGCATGTCCACCACATATGGTAAAAAGTTCCTTCTTGGTTTTTACATTTCCAACATCTATTCGTCACCTTCTCATACATTTTTGCTAATTTGCTTGGGGTTATATACCATCTATACATCATTTTATACATATTTTCTTTAATATTAACATTTAACGTAAATTTCAACTGTTTTAACTATAGTTGTTCCCATTGGTCCATTAAAATAACATGACCTACATTTTTCGCCCAATGAATCGTACATTCTTTAACCTGTTCTTCTTCTGTCTCAAACTTCAAAAGCAATTTATACATTTTTGAGATTACCTGGTCTTCAGATTTTAATTGTACCTCCAATATTGATTCTTCTTCTACAAATCCGTATGCCTTCTTGTCCACTTTAAATCTCTCCAAAATTTGAGCATATACAAACCATTGGCAATTAAAGTCTTCTTCCATTAATTTTTCTCTTGACTTCATTGTACAGTCTCGTTGTGAAAAATTTAATAAATTTCTGTATAATAGTCCTTTCTCTTTTGGCATGCTACTTCCACCAAAATGCGCTTCATATGGTGCAACCCATAATGGTATTTTCTCATAAAACCTCATTTTATATCTATTCCAAATTCTCCATAATGCATGTCTAACATAATGATTTTTAAATTCTAAATTCGCTTTCACTTTATCATACCACAAATACCCATGCCAACCAAATCTCAAGTCAGAGCCTTCTAACTCCAATAATCTTCTATTTTGTAAATACACCCAGTCTTTCAACCACACAAAACAACATGCTGCATAATATACTTTCAAATCCGGTAATCCCAATCCTCCTCTCTCCTTTGCATCTTGAAGGATCTTATATTTCACCCTTGGTTTTTTCCCTTGCCAGATAAATTTAGAAATGTCTTTCTGCCATTCTTTAAATGGTGCATCAGATATAATCACTGGTATCGTTTGAAATAAGAACATCATTTTTGGCAATACATTCATCTTAATCACCAATATCCTTCCTAGTAAAGACAATTTCAATCTTTCCCATCTTAACAGATCTTTCTTAATTTCATTCCATACTTTAACATAGTTATTTTGAAATAGTGTACAATTCGTACTCGTCAATACAATTCCCAGATATTTAACTTTTTTTCCACCTTAAATCCTGTTTTATTCATCAGTTTCAGTTGATCTTGAATCTTCATATTTTTAGTCACTATTTTTGTCTTCTGTTTATTAACTTTAAATCCTGCAAGAGATCCAAATTCTTTCAATTTACTCATCAACAACTCTATATCTATACAAGAGGTGTGATTTCGTTCACTAACAGTGCAATCCTACTGGATGTTTGGGCGGCGGAACGAGCGTTCCACCACCCGAAGCCGTCGCAAACATGCCGTAAAGCACGTTTGCGACGACTCTCAAGCAAGGGAGGCCAGTGCAGAGATCGGCTTCCCTTGCTCCGATGATGGAGCACCCCGCCAGCCGCCGGACCAGGTAGGTCAGGATCTGGTGGGCAGGGTGGCGGATTGGCGGTAGAGGGAGGTGGGCCATTGGCTTAGCTGGCCCGGGAGGGGGAGGGGATAGCTTCGGCCATATCCCAAACCCCACTGGGCGGCTGGGCTGTTATACAGCCTCCTCCTACTTCTGCCAGCAATTTTGCTGGTGGAAATCCAGGGAGGCCAATTGGGCCGGCCGCCATTTACATCCTGAGTAGACCTCCTCCCCGGCGGCAGCCTAGCCGCCGGGGAACAGGATCCGGCGGGTGGCTGTGGGCTGCCGGCCGGATCCTTACTTAGGATTGTGCTATTATGCAAGAATGAAGTAGCCCTGAATATATTTACAAGTGATACAATGCCACTTTGTTCAGGTAGACCATTGTGATTAGGATAAGCAGGGATTTATTAGGTGAAAATTGTATGTAAGTGTGTTGATTGTGCTTTTGAGTGATCTACAATCCAGATTCATAGTCAGAAATGTCTGAAATGCCAAAGGTACTGAAATGGTGTATATCCAATTATATCAGCTTGAACTGGGTTTTACTGTAAAGTTTAGAAGGTATTGGCAGACATGGAACTGTTTGTCACCATATACTGTATATTGTGAAATGTCAGTAACTTTAACAGGTTCTATGAGAGAGCAGTGATGCACAGTTTTTTTTCCATCTGAAGTCCTTAGTTGTGTCTGATCACCTTACTCCACAATGGCACTGAAGTGTCTTTCCAGAAACTCCGGGCAAACCATAATATTTTCATTTTAAGATACCATAAAACATTGCCTGTCATCAGTGAATATTAAAGTACTATGAAGGTCTTATTAAAATGAAAATCATTAGTCAAATGAACGCTAATGCTCTATTGTGTGAACAGATACTTAGGGAGCTTTGATTAAATCGTAATATATATTTTATGTCTGTTTGCCAAATATGCGTCCCGGTAAGTGTGCTTAAGATGGGAGTCTTTAGCTAGAATTGGGCATTACATTGTAAACCTACATAAAAATAATTAACATTCAAATTAAAATATGAACATTAATGCAGCTATATCTCCTAAATCTAGCAAATAACGTATTTTCTCCCCAGAAACAGTATTTATCAAATTTCAAGTTGATTATAGTTTTGTGATATGGGAAGCTTCCTATAATACATACAGTTAATCCCCTTAAAGAGGGAGATTTGTCTAGGTATAACAGGGACAAGAAATTGAAGTCTTCCTAGAGAGTTTGTTTCCTACAAAGAAGTTGCACTTTACTGGCACCTTCTTTTCACTGCAAACTTCTTTTCCTACTATTCACTGCTTTCCAGAGTAACAATTTTTCAAACTACTTGTTCTGAAACACATACACTACCAGCCCAATTCTATCCCCTGTCACACTTATAACATGCAGTCGCGCCAAGGAGCTGCACACTATCTGCTATGGTGGAGGGATGATTAGGAGGCTGGAGAGGTAAGTAAAAGTAGTTTTCCTTACCTCTCTGTAGGCCTCCTGATGGTCTATGGGTCTCCTTGGATCCTCGCCAGCTATATAGATGGCATGTCTGAGGACAGAAAAGAGGAGAGAATGGCTGAATAAGAGGGGATAGGGTCCTGGAGCACACTGCTGGGATCTGCCCCTTTCCCCAATCAGCCTCCTGCTCTCTCTTGATCCACCCCAAAACTTCCCCTGCCCTCCCACTCCCCACCCATGACACACCACCAATGACACTCCCCACCCATGACACGCCACCCATGACATGCAGCATAGCACAACCCTGAGTCTGCAAAGCAGTGGCGGCTGTGACTGGTCTGGCAGTGGTGCGCTCTTTGAGCCATATCTGGGCCTTTTACAAAAGCAGGATGGATGTTCTGTTGCCATAAATCAGCTGTAGGATTGGGCTGTAATAATTTTGGCACCAGCATATGGATGCTTCACATGGCAGTAACTGAGGTTGGGAAGAGCATCAACTTCTGCCCCAGTGAAATGTTGCAGCCCATGGTGTTGTGCCCCCATGGTATCGTGATTCAGCATGTTGCACAGGCTCAGCAGTATGGATTAGAAGAGTGACACCAGCAACAGGCATTTACTTCTAACGTAGTGTCATGCAAAGCTCTTTGTGTGGCACGAAATGGAGCACAGAGGGATGTGAGAAATAATGGGTGGGACTGGAGACAATTTACCAATACAAAAGACCTTCTGACAATCATGAAGCCATCTGCGTTGGCATAACATTATGACTAAGTTCTCAATGAGGTACTAAACCTATGTCTGGACCATACCACTTCAGACTACAGATGGCACTCACATAACTGAATTCTTCTCCAAAAGCAAAACATCCTTGTACATAGAAGACTGGTTATCAGAAAGATGACTAGGCTAGAACATTAGTGAAAACTAGGCTTTTCCGTGTCCACTTGGTGCATGATGAGTAAGGAAACAGTGCCTGTCCAGTCCCCAAAGAGTGTCAAAAAAACCAGTTGCTATCCTCTCCTGTATAAACCCAATGTTTATGCTTCTGTTATCAGTTACCCGGCAGCTATTTTAGGGGTGTCCAACAGTGCAACTCAAAGAGAATCCCAGTGAGGTTGTGACTAATGATCTGAGCATTGCAGCATGAACAAAGTAAACATTGCCTTGTTCGCAAGGGGAGAGGGGATAGAAATCTTTTGAATGAATGAATGAATGAATGAATGAATGAATGAATGAATGAATGAATAAAAATTATGAAATTGATCCTTCACTGCAAGTTTTATATTTGAGAAAAGATATAATAGCATGAGTAAATCTTGAAAGGCAAATTACTCTTTCTAGTAAATGTCAATACTACGTAAAGTGCACCCAAAAAATCTATAGGGCCAGTTTGTATGATATTGCTTGATCAGCCCCACATGTTTAATGGTGTGCATACTCATGGCATGCACACATCCTGGCCCCTCCCCTCCCTTCTTGGAGAGCCTGGGCCAGTTTCCTGTATCACAGGGGGGGAGGGTGTTCATCTGTGCCCTGAGTGTGCATGTCGTTTATTGCATGAGATCAGTTGGGCAATGGTAAGTACAGGTGGGCCCCCATATCCACTGATTCGCTATCGACGGTTTCAGTTATCCACGGACCGTGGGGACCCCCAGGCTTTTACTTTTTTCCCAGTAAGCTTCATTTCTTCCTTAAAGAAACAGGAGAAGCAGCCTCTGGCTGCTTATTACAGGCAAGTAGAATGAGACTAAGTCCTAGAGAGGCTCTGCAAGGTTAACAGAAACCTTGCAGAGCCTCTCTAGGACTTAGTCTCGTTCTACTTGCCTGCAATGGAGGCTGCTTCTCTGTTTGTTTTAAGGAAGAAACAAAGCTTGCTGAAAGAAAAATAAGAGCAGGGATGGCAAGCATGCCTGCCTGCAGGGGAGACAGGGTGGGAGGGCCCTCAGGAAACCATGGAGGGGGTGTTCGCTCTTATCCACGGTTTCAAGTATCCACGGAGGGGCCTGGAACATATCCCCAGCAGATATGGGGGCCCACCTGTATTGTTCGAACTGGTCTGCAGTAAGTTAACTCCCTACTGTGTGGTATTACATAGTCTATAAATGTGTAGAGTTTAGAATTACACTGATGCAACAAAGTATTCGTCCATTAGTGACCATAGATTGCGACTGGATGCTGGAAATAGTGGACTATTTGACTATTAGACTAGTTATTTCACATGTACTGCCAACTATATATTGAAAAATCAGAATCCTTAAAAAAAAAAAAAAAAAAAGCACAGTAGCATATTAAAAAAAAAAAGGAAAGAGGGTTGTTGGTGATAAGAATAACAACATATTGTTACACCACCTGGATCTTAATGGTTTTACCTAGAAATCCAACTTATATCACTGGGAATTTCTTCGTAGGAAGATGTTGAATATTTATAGTTAGTTAACGTGAAGACTATTTAAGGCAATAGGAGCAGTCTCCAAAGTTTGTATGATGACCCTACAAAAGATCCACTTAAATGAATGAAAACCGCACAGCAGTGGTACTACGTGGCTTACACTCAGTTTTCTGGTGAATAGAGCTCTCTTCCCCCCCCCCCCCGCTTTTCTCTTTTTTGGTTTTGTGTGAGTGGCCTGTTTTATATGCAGCAGACGCCTTTAGCCCATGATGATGGGTTTGCACTGCTATGTTCATCATACTAAACAGGCCTAGCCAGTTTAATCTTAATCTGTTTAAACATCTGTCATAAATTCAAATGATTTTCCTAAAGAAAGAAAATCAATAGAAAGAATCACCTATATTGATTTGGCTGCTGGTTTTCACCCATTGCGTGGTTTTTAAATATTCATGACAAAATGAAACCCAAGTCACGGCTGTTTCAAAAAGAGGCAGCAGGACTCTTTTTTGTTTCACAATTAACAGAGAAGTGCAGTGATTGGTGTGTGGTATTTATTATCAAATGATGACAAAGGGGTACCAGTGGTTTTAATAGTTTTAGCTTACAGGAGCGGTTGTTAATTTTGTCAGCAGAGTTGCAGGTGAAATAATGCACATTGGATAAATAGTCTGTATTGGTTTAACTGAACATAATATATAGTGTGTTCTGGAGTTGTTTGTCTCAATAGACTATAGTAATCAAAAGTAATGAACCTATTATGTGCAGGACCTTGGAGAGCATAGAATGGCAGTAAAAGTGTGGCACATAAAAGGTTTATTAAAGGAAATTAAAGTCCATCATTGCCACACCTGCTCCCCTATTATAAGTCTATGGCAGGTCAGTGCCTTCAATCACTACTCAGCATCCGAGAACAGAGCCACATTCCCCATTACCATTGCAGTCACATTGCAACCAACCCCGTCTCTGGGTTGAATGGCAGCACGAAGCAACTGCAGGCAAGTTTCCGTTTCTGATCAAACAAACACCTTATTTTTCATCACGGGGTTGCTAACCACTAGCTGTTACTCAAGCCGAGACAAATATGACATTCTGTTTCCCACCACTGGGTCCTGCTGAAAATATTTTTTTAAACTTTTTTTTTTTGGGTTGCAGATTTCATGAGACAAACACAGAAGCAACAGAGTTGTTCAAGTATTTGCATAACATTCTCAAAAATCTGTTCAAGCATTTGACTGCTTGTTTATTCCTGTAAAGAGCTATTTAGGTCATATGTCATGTACCATATGTTCCGTGTCTCATGTCGTCCTCTGTAATAATTAGCTAAAAGGAGGAGAAAAACACAGAGAGAGGCATGCAAATGTTTCATCTTTCAATTGGATAATTCAGCCCCCTTTCGCTGCTTCACAGTCTTGAAACGGGCTGTATTCTTTGCTTTGTGTAGACCTTACAATAAAGTTGAGCGTAGTTAGTGATGTCCTTCAGCATTTGTCTGAGGACAGAATGTACACTTTTTTGAAAGGAAAACAACAGTTTAGGGGTTCATGGGCAATCCAAATTAATAAACGATGTCATTTTAATACTTAACGTTTGTGTGCAAAGTACTTCATGTATATTATCTCAGTGTTGTCCTTAACAACAATTCTGTGAAGTTCATATGTATTATTGTCCCCATATTGCAGCTGGGTTGCTCAGGCTGAAAGCAAATGGCTTGTCTACGGTCACCTAATGAGCTCGTGGCGGAGGTGAGATTCAGACTGGGAAAGTCTCCATTAGCAGCTCTGTCTCTTAGTCTCTATGACCTTCTCTTTAGGAAGTCACAAGACACTAATGGCCCAATCCTATCAGGGCTTTACACCGATAGACCTTGCAATCTGTCAGTGTAAGTCTTGGATCGATGGCGGGAAAGTGGGGAAGTAGCAGGGCAGAGGGGGAGGAGCGGGGCCACTAGGAAGCATGTTAGGCATGGGCAGGGGTCGGTTATCGGCAGCAAAGGTTCCAGCAATATCTTATGCCCCCCACTTGGCCTTGCCATCCCCCCCCCCTTGGGTTCCATTTGTATTTGCGCCAGCCGAAGGCCTGGCACAGTTCCCAGTAGACGCATAGGGCAACGGGACGTACCTAGAGGTAAGGCAACAAAAGTTCCCTTAGGAGGTCTCCTGATCCCCCTCCCCACCACAGGATGCAGCACTTACCTCCATGGTGTGGCTGCATCAGTGCAAGTGACAGGGGAAAAGACTGGGGCATAATTTAATTCCTAGTTTCATTGAAACCTAGCTTTCTTAGGATGCAACCCACTATGATCTAGATAAATTGATCCCAACCAAAGGTCAATGTACAGAACCATTCTTATCTAGTGAGAGCACACTGAGTGAGCAAAATGTAAACCTCGTCTACATTACATTTGCCAAATAAAGTATCCTTGCAATACAGACTCCTGTGATGACCCATGGCACGTGTTACACCACAATAGGGAAACTGCCCAATCCTGCCTAACTATATGCGGCTGGCCTAAAGGGCCTGTATCCTATGGCAAGAAGAAGAAGCTGTGATATCCTGAGACCTGCTTGAGTGATAATGCCACTGTATACAATCCATTATCATATTGACAACAGTCAGCACTTGGGTTGCAGATTTGACAACCATTCCCAAAATGCTCCTTCAAAGTGCTGGTAGGCCAAGCAACTTCCTGCCTGGTCATTTTTGCAACTTGTATCACAGCGCATACATCTTCACTGTAAACATGGCATGGCAGATGCTCCCAAAGCCTCTGCCGGTGTTGGTAAGTTGGCAGAGGAGGTGTGTTGTGGGTGAGGGAAGGGGCAGGAAAGGAGGGGGTAGATCCCAGCAGCAGTGACTTGCACCAGAAGCTTATCCCCTCTTTCCCAGGCTGCCTCGCCCCTTTCTTCGGACTTACAACATCAAAACAGCTGGCATAGGTCCAAGGAGACCCATAGGTAATTGGGCAGCCTACTGGGGGCCAAGTAAAAACCATTTTTACTCCTTCCTGCTGGCTGCTCAGTCGTCGTTGGATGCAGTGTGTACTCTGCCAGCATGGCTGCATCGCCACTAATGGTAGGGGAAAGGATTGGGCAGAAACTCGCCTGCCATTCTCAACGGGAGTCACATGGCCCCCTGGGGAGACCTGGCACATTTGAAGGGGGCCACCGACAGAAACTGTGAGACACATAAATTTATGTTTATCTGTTCATGTTGAATCTTTGTTTGACAGGGGGGCCCTGGAACCGGAGAAGAGCTCCTCAGGGGCCATTGCCAAAAAAGGGTTGAGAATGGCTCATTGAGCCACATGAGCCCTGGATGTCTTGTAAAGACAAACATTTTGCATGCTAGTTTCACTTCCAGTTATTGCCAGCCAAACGTAGCTGGGAAATAAGTTTGCCATTTTGTTGTTCAATCTCACATTGTTGGACTTTTTATCTATATGGCAAAATGTAACATTAACAGCCCAATCCTGTGTAACTCTTGCACCAGTGTAACAGTAGATCCCCCAGTGTAAAAGCACTTATGTCAGTGTAACTTGCCGTATGCTGATGGACGCTGGACGGACACCGGTGTAACCCTCCTTGGATGCCTCACATGCGCAGTTTGGACACGGAATGGACACCGGTGCAACTCCACTGGCGCAGGGGGCATTCTGGGGGCATTCAGACACCCTATTGGGTGCCTATTGAAATGCATGTCCCCCCCTGGTGCAACTGATGTATAACAGGTATCTGTTGTCCTGCAGAATCATACATTTTATCACAACGGAGGGGGGGGCTGTTTTTGGTTTTAGCATCTAACAGCCCAGCTATGTATGGTTTCTACAAAGCTGTGCTAGAATCTTTTTTTAAAGAAAATGCCAAATTTCAGAACATTTCAGAGCCTCATGCAGGCATTAGCCCACAGTTACACAGGGGAAGAAAAACTTGCTGGCACTTCATGCCCCCTGTAGCCAACACGCTTTATAGTTGCGGCCACTCCTGCTCTCCCCAGGTGGAGTGTTCTTCTGCAGAAGCAAACCCTGTATCTGGGAAGAGATTCACCCTGTGTTCTGGAACACTAGGCACCCAAATCTGGAGTGTGTCAATTGGGGTGGGTGGGTGGTCAGGGCTTCTTGGCATGCTCTTATTTCCCTGGTAACCATGGACACTCTCCAAGATTACAATAACATCTGCCAGAGGGCTAATGTTTCTTAGTTTTGAAATTATTATTGGCTGAAGGTTTCTGTTCATAATAAGACATATGGAGCCAAGAGATCCACTATTCCATGATCTTTTAGGAAGTTGTGTGTGTGTGTGTGTGTGTGTGTGTGTGTGTGTGTGTGTGTGTGTGTGTGTGTGTGTGTGTGTGTGTGTGTGTGTGTGTGTGTGGTGCAGTGAAACAAAAAGTATAGCAAAAATTGTGAGCTGTATATGAAGCATCTGCTAATGAGCTGTAAAATGCTGTTATGATCTGGACCAAAATCACTGTTTGCGGCTCATCAGATGCTGGGATTGGACTTGGAGCATACTCATCTAAACTAGGCAGTGCATTCCCCACAGGCCACAATGAGCCCTCCAGATGCTTTCCCCCCCCCCCCAAGTGACTGACTTGTAGGTGAATCACTGCTGTGGAGATCTGTAAGGTCAGCAGGGAAGCAGGCTGGAGGTGGCCACAAGATATTCATTTCCTGCTCCTAGATGAATCCCAAATGCTCTCCATTTACTCCCTTTTGTATGGAGCACCATATTTTTGCCAAAATATGTTGCCAAACTAATGAGTGCTATTCAGTTTTAAGTGACGCATCTCAGGGACATCAAACCAATTGGGCAGAATTTTATTTCCACCAAGGAAAAAGAGGAACAGTTCTGTTGCTTTTGAAATAAACTGAGCATTTTCCAAGAAAAAACATGGCTCAGGAAATAAACAAGTCAAATGCACCCAACTGAAAACCTTCAAAAACTTCTTGATTTCTTTTCTTTATTTCCTGTTCTGTTGTAATATGTACTGTCATATATATAAACAAAATGTCCATTGTATCAGGATTGACTATCATGTCATTTAACTCCGATTTTCGTCACCCATTCAGGTTTGAATGACCTGGATATAATATGATACATTCTTAGAAGTATGAATGAGGGGCTATCAGAGGTGGTGGCTAAATATATATTAAGTTGATCATGAGACGTAATGCAGCGGTCACACCCAATGGGTGAGATTCATTAAGAGTTAGTGATATTTTAATGTATATGAGAGTTGGGGGATTTCTTTGTTTTATGTAATTAGCTGCTGTTGTGTTTTATGTAATTTAATTATGCCAATAAGTTTGTGGTGGTGGTGGTGATGATGATGATGATGATGATGAAAAACAAAAACTCCATGCTTGTCTCTGGATTTAGACCATTCATTGCATTAAGTTCAAAAGATTAAATCTTACTTGGGATTTTTTTGAGGGCTAGATTCACGTTCTCACATCATATCTTGTCTCCTTTATATTACTGAGAGACTCTAATTAGCTGTCTGGATCAAAACCTGCCACTACAGTGTTTTTTGTTTTGTTTTTTCTTCCTGGTTCCTATCCAAGACAAGAAGCTCTCATATTTTTCCAGCTCTTGCTTGGATGCAAAATCAAGTTTTAAGAACAGCTGCTCCTGCAAATTCCCCACTTTTTCAGTCTGAATTTTTGTTTAGTACTCCAAAAGCCATCTGAAAAGTGGAGCCAAAATGTCATCTGAACTTGAACCTGCAGCCTCTGCTTGAATGGTTGTGAATCTCAACATTGCCTTAGAACACCTGATAACTAAAGTAGATGAGATGTCAGTGATAGCGTGAGAAGTGAGTGTATTTTTTTCTCAATCAATGCAATCATTAGATAATCCTTATTTTTACTAAATGCTGTCGTATTAATAATCTGCTATTTGCTCATTTATTTATCCATTCACCCTTTTATCCTGCCTTTTACTAGAAGTCTTAAGCCTAGAATATTTCTTTGATTTCGAACATCTAATTTCAGTTATAGTCCTCAGTTCAAAAATAGTTTACTATAGAGGCTGAGAGACTGGGAAAAGGTCTTTGACTTTAGACTTAGCCATGGACATTCTCACTTTCTAAGTAAGATTTTTGACTCTTTTATTTTGGAGTGAACAATATTGGACTGGATTAGAGAGCATTCTCTTGAAAATAGTTTCCTCAACGTGTTTTGCTATAATTTCATGGGTATATAATTTCATGGGCAAGTGGTGTAAAATTTGCCCTACTATGTTGGATGCAATATTTTGCCTGATTTGTTTCTGGATCTATGGACCATGGTGGCTAAAATCCCTTTTTTGATGTTGCATAAATGAGTGGTCCCCAATTTCACTCCATGCCTGACCATGCTGTGTCATCTCTCCACTGGATGTCATACTTTGTTAGAGCTGTGTGTGTGTGTAGGCCATAGAATTAGCCTGATGCTATGCCAGCGGGTGGCACAGTGGGTTAAACCAATGAACCATGAGCTGTTGATCGAAAGGTCGGCAGTTCGAATCCGCGACGGGGTGAGCTCTCGTTGCTTGGCCAGCTCCTGCCAACCTAGCAGTTCCAAAGCATGTTAATGTGAGTAGATAGGTACCGCTTGCGGGAAGGTAAACAGCGCTCCATGTTCGAACCGCATGCTACGCGCTGTGGCAAGGAGAGTCATGCTGGTCACATGACCACGGAGGCGTCTTCGGACAATGCTGGCTCTTCAGCTTTGAAATGGGGATGAACACCACACCCTAGAGTCGGACACGACTGGACTTAATTGTCAAGGGTCACCTTTACACCTTTTTTATGCCTGGTGAAGGTGTTCCTGATGTAATAACAGAAAGACACCCTTTTGCACCAATGTGATGTTCCAATAACACTTTTGCCACAGAATGACACAGCAACTTACTGTTTATGTAGTGATTTCACTTCAAGGTCAACAAATAGGATCAAAGGGTTGGATCACTTTCCCTAAGAGGAAAGAATAAAGCATTTTAGGCTTGGGGGTTTAAGAAAAATAACTGAAGGATGTGGTAGAGTTTTATAAAAGTAAGTATGATAGAAACATAGAAACTGAATAGAGATTCCCTTCTCCCTTTTATAACACTAGAAATCACAGTTTTGCAATGGCCTCTGAGGGGGGGTTAGGGGGTACAATTGTATCTGGGCCCAGGGCCAAAAAGGGGACCCAGGATCAAAAAAAGGGGGGCCCAGGAGCGAAATTCACATGAAGGTTAGGGGCCCAAAAGAAACTTTGTACCCCCTGGTAGAATTCCTCTGAGTGGCCCTGCTTCACACAATGCATAATTCATTTGTGGCATTATCTGTCAAAAGATGTAATGATGGCCATTTGCTTGGCTTTAACACGGGTTAGACAAATTCATGGAGGATAGGTCTATCAGCACTATTGGCCATCCAGGGTTAGTGGCAGTATGCTGCTGAATACTGAGTGCTGGTGGGCGTCAGTGGGGAAGAGCCGTTGTCTTCATGCATGGTTTTTGGGCTTCCTGGAAGCATCTGTTTGGCCACTGCTGGGACACAGGATGCTGGATTTTGATCGGATCCAGCAGGGCTGCTGTTATGTTTCCATCTTCAGCACTTATTTAACCTCACTGGCATTAGAATATAAATCTTTGACAATCATTTGTAGGCGTTGGCACTTGTCCAGCATGAATAATTAGCAATTGCTTAATTAAATATTTTTCCATGATGAGTATCTTCTGAACTGTGCTTAAAAGTTATTCACAGATGGCATTTTATCTGAGTGACAAGATTAATAAGTTCTTGGCCTGTGGAAACTTTATAAGACATGTTAACAATTCTCCCACCACCGCCTTCAATGGTGAACAGAATTAACGGAAGACTTTTTGTTACTGTTGTAGATGGATGCAGATGGTGAAGATAAAAAGCTGCGCGCGCGCACAAGAGGAACCAAGGGTGAGTTAGAAGACCCCATTGACGACCCTGTGCCTATCACACCATGAAATGTAATGATTTCTGCACATGGTCCCACATGTGTAGTCAGTGAGTCTATGCCTTCCTTAGGGCTCATTTTAATCAAGTCAGGACAGAAACTGCAAACATTAGGAGGTGAAATGTTAGTTGATGTGCGTGGGAGTGAAAGGGGAGAAAAGATCTTGCTAGGATATGATCATTTCAAAGAGACAGTTTTTAAAAGCCAAGTGATGCTGCTGGATATTTAAAGGGGATACTTTTAATATGAAATATTAAAATGAAAATAATTCTCTTTAAATGGTATGCTGAATTACGCCAGGGGCATGCATTTTCCTACATCTCTGCTTTCTGATGGATCGGTCCTGCTGATTAAAAAAAACAATTCCACTATTTTAAAATTAAAATTGGATCTGTTTCCATCTGAAGGCTCTTCGATGTTTCTGCTTTTCTTTAAAACAAACAAATAAATACATATTTTAAATGTACAGTAAAAAAAAGTTAAACTACTGTCACTTTCTCTCTCATCGGGTATGGAACAGATGGTAATGTAATACTGAGATTAAAAGGCCCCTTAATGATCTAAACATCTGGAAAACATGATTGACTAGCACTACAACCCCTTAAGGAAAATAACTTTTTATTATAATTGGTAATGTTTTTTGTGACCATTGATTGTGAGTGGGAAATGGGCATACGTAAAATAAAAGAAATGGGGACATTTTGCCTTCAGTTGAAGCAGATTTGAGTTGCAAAGTTTGTGGCAGAACTTAAGCGAATAGATGTAATGCTAACAAGACTAATTTGCCAGTTCCAGTTAATGTGACCATGTATACCCTGAGGGTGTTTTCACACATGACTCTATAAAGTGCCTTTGATGCACCTACCGGTATTTATTTATGCCATGCACAATTGTTGTGGATATAGGCTAGCTAGAATGTGAGAGAGAGCCATTTTTAAATCACCAGTATATTCCGATTAAGTTGTAGCAAAAACTGATTTACGCATTTACACCCTAAGAACTTCTGGCACATGATTGGCAGCTCTCAAAAACTGATTTATAGATTTACACCCTAAGAACTTCTGGCACATGATTGGCAGCTCAATTCTAGTGCTGTGGTGGGCAGCGGAACGAGCGTTCCGCCACCCTAAGTCATCGCAAAAATGCCGTAAGGCACATTTGCGACGACTCAACAGCAGGAAAGGCCGACCTCCCCTGCTCCGCCGACTGAGCATCCAAAGGACTGCCGACGGACTCAGGTAAGGATCCAGTGGGCGGGGGGGATTGGGGGCAAAGGGAGGGCGGCCATAGGCCCAGCTGCTCTGGGAGGGCAAGGGGGACGGCTTCAGCCGAATCTTGTCCCCTGCCGCATGGCTGGGCCGTTACACGGCTTCCTTGGACTTCCGCCAGCTATTTCGCTGGCAGAATTCCAAGGAGGCTGATCGGCCCCAGCGCCAGTTACACCCAGGGAAGACGACGAGTGTCCCCTTCCCCAAGTAGACTTTCCACCCGCGGCATAGTACAGGATCCGGCGGGTGGCCTGGGCCGCCCGCCCGATCCTTAGGCAGGATTGGGCTGTGGATGACAGTTCCTTCTTCCCCTGACACGATCACGTTGACGCTAGGAAGGCAGCTAGGCACACTGTACAACCTGCTCTAGTTTCATAGGCATCCGCATTATCTGAGCCGATGAGGAGAGAGGAGCTCACAGAGACTGAAACCTCTGATGCATGTGGACTGTGGGGATCAGATGCATTTCCTGAATGCATTTGACTCTGAAATAAGCACAGTGCAGATGTGTCTTAAATTGATGTTCTCACTTAGCATTGGCCATTTGGGATTTTTTTTCCCCATTCCATTATAATGTTCTGGGCAAACAGGGATGTTAAATGATTTTACCATTTAAAACTACAGGACCACTTAGAGCTGCTTGACACATATGACAACAATCATTTGTGGTAGGTGCATGCATGTAGAAACGAATGTTGTCCAATCCTTGAGTAGATCACCACATAAGATGATTGCACATTCAGATGATTGCTCACACTCCAAAGCAGCAATGAATAACAGTTTCCTGATACAGGTTGATTACCCCTTATCCGGACATCAGAAATCCAGACTATTCTGAAATCCAGACATTTGGGGGGGGGGCATGACTTTTTGAAAAAAAACCTTTTCTAGCACCTGGATGGCATAGCGCAAGGCATGCTGGGACACAAAATTATTAAAAAAATATTGTATAAAATTACTTTCAGGCTGTGTATAAGATGTATATGAGTCATAAATTAATTTCATGTTTCGACTTGGGTCCCATCCCCAAGATATCTCATTATATTTATATAAATATTCCAAAATCCAGACAAATCCAAAATCCAGACAACTTTCCATCCCAAGCAGTTTGGATAAGGGATACTCAACCTGTACGTGTAACGGAGGGGGGGATCTTTACACATGAGCAGTATCTGGGTGACATTCCTACCTTCATGTATCTTCAGCGTAGGAACATTGTAAGCTGTGAAGCTGCCATTGTCCTACAGGCAAGGGAGGCTTGCTGAAGCTGTGATCCCTCTGAGCTGATTTTCTTCTAGCTGATTGGTTGATAGAGGGTCACACGACTTGTGTGTCTATGTGTGCGTGTTTGAAAAAAAACCATTTGAATTTTTTTTAAGGGTCATCAGAATTTCTATTGGAAACAGAAAATGAACATGAAACAGGGGGAGCCATTTTTATTCAAACATCTCCTAGGGCAAGCATATGTTTCAAGGGAGATATTATATATATTTATCAGTGATCATCAAACATGGACTAAAAGGTGATTTGAAGAGCTTATTCTGCCCCCTCTGAAACGAGTGGCAGCCTTTCCGTATAGCTGAGTATGATCAGGATCAATCCCCAAATGGGGTGAATAATTGTGATAGCATAATGAAGTTACTGCTGCATATCTGAACATTGTTGTGAGCCTCCATTAGATGGAGTCTGCGGGGAGCTACAGACTAACTGGCTAGGTTTCACTTTACAGCTTCGAATCAGAGTTAATGCACTGCTGTGCTTTCTTTAAATGTTTAAAAGGTGATCTTTCTCATTTAGCAAGCTAGTTAAACATATTTAGGGCTTGAAATGCCTCTCTCTTGCACACACAGGCTTAACAGAGCAACAGCATTTTCCCAGAAGTGGGACAACGGATGTTGCCTGTGCAACATGAGTAATCTTTTGAACCACCTGTTGGCTCTTTCAATATGCTGCATAGCCTTGTGTGGGCAGGTATTTGTAAACACCAGCTTTCTTCATTCCCAAATCAAATTATCAGTTAGGAAAACAAAGCTTTCTCATTGCACATCCATTTTTTTTTAAAAGGAAAGGTACATGGGCTGTTTTTCTCTGTTGAACAACGTCATCTCCATCCTGTGCAGAGGGGTGTGTGTGTGTGTGTGTGTGTGTGTGTGTGTGTGTGTGTGTGTGTGTGTGTGTGCTTTTTTCTTTTAAGTAACCATGGGAATACCACATTAAGTTTAGCAGTCGCCACTAACAGCACTAATCCTGTGGTTAGGGGGAAATAAAGAATCACTTGGGTCCTCCAGGGCTTTTCTCGCTCATCAGAAATAGGCAGGTGTGCCGAACTGTGCATGTAAACTGATTCATTCTTCCCTTCTGTTACCAACAGCACACGTGGACTCGATAGCACAGGAGCTCAGGTAAGATTCAAGAAGTTTATCTCTTGGCCTTGTCAAAGGAGGATACTGATGCGCAGTACATTTATTGCACTTCACTCATGTACGGAACAGGACGAGTATTGTGTTCAATGCCTATTTTAAAAATGTTTCAGGAGGAGAGCCTTTTAATGTTCCGCACAGCCTATCAGTAGTCCCATGGTGCTTAAAGCGTAACTTCCTTTCAGTAGCATTGATGAGTGCTGTAAGCAATAGCAGGTCCCTATGAAAAAGGGATGTCCTGTGATTTCCTAAGCAACAAATTGTGGCACCTTAACCATTTTGCCCCATTGAGTGCTTTGAGCAACGCCTGAAAGAAAATAGTTTTGTTTTTTTTTAAAGGGCTTCCCTCAATTTTTCTGGATTTTTTTTTTAAATTAGACAGGTGAAACTATTTTTAAAAACAATTTTCAGAGTTCTAGGGTCACCCCACTGACCCCCCCCCAGAAGAGCAAAGATTACTGTTTTTAGGGGAAATGAGGTGCAGGAATTGGTTGAAGGGTACCCCCTCCCCACTGAAATTAGAAATGAAACTTTGGCTTTTCTTTCATGGCCAGGGCCCTGGCTTTTGAATCCACTTTGTTTTGAGCACCTCAGGTGCAGGTGATCAGCTGTACACAGCTGTAAGCAGGAGCAGCACCAGGCGTTACTCAAAGCCCTCATTGGGGTTATATGGGTAACAGAATAGACCTATGCAGCCATTTTCATCATATTGCATCATTTCCTATACTTTGTAAGTGGATTTCTGGCTTTTTTTCTGATGGCCAGGGCCCTGGCTTTTGAATCCAGTTTGTTTCCAACACCTCAGGTGCAGGTGATCAGTTTTACAGAGCTGTAAGAAGGAGAAACACAAGGTGTTGCGCAAACAACTCATCGGTCACAGGGTGACGTTGCGCAAAAAAACTCATTGGTCCTTAGAGGATAATCTAATGCTATTCCTGTAAATTGGCTGTTTGTTTCTGGGTTTTTTTTTCTATTCCCCCCTCAGGCTGAGCCTAGGAGGGGGTGAAGGTTGGGGTACTAAGAATTCTGTCTCCAGCCTCAAACAGTTTGCAGGGATCCGCCAGGTGGCTGTGTTATACTGATTTTCAGCAGGATTTTTGCAGGCAGCTCAATGTAGATGTTTATCTCTAGGGTTTTTTTTCCTCTCCCCCCTCATCAGGCTGAGCCTATCACAACAGGGTTGAAGGCTGGGCTACTCAGAATTATGTCTCC
This sequence comes from Plestiodon gilberti rubricaudatus, assembly GCA_026170595.1. Taxonomy (NCBI): domain Eukaryota; kingdom Metazoa; phylum Chordata; class Lepidosauria; order Squamata; family Scincidae; genus Plestiodon; species Plestiodon gilberti. The sequence goes on from JANXHW010000004.1 coordinate 43,856,470, forward strand.
AGCCTCAACTGAGTGATTGCAAGTACCTTGCAGTTAGCTGTCATTATATACTGATTTTTAGCTGGATTGTTGCAGGGAGCTCAGTTTAGCTGTTTATTTCTTTTGGGGGGGGGGGGGTTCTTTCCCCCCAGGCTGAGCCCAGCCTGGTGACATGGTATTTTTCCAGTAACAAGTGCATACAAGGGTCAGGAACTAGCCTCCAGCTATTTGGGGGTGGGTGGAATAACAGCCTTTGTTATAAGGCTGGCTGTATAACAAAAGGCGAGCCGAGCATTTAATTTTTAAATACCCATCAAAAACTATCTTTGCAAGACATATTGCAAAAATGAACTCTTAAGAGCTATAACAACAAAACTCTTGCAGGCATGGACTTGTAACTTTGTACACACTGTGCTGAAACATGCCCCTAAAGAACCCTGAAGCACATTACCCAGCATGCAATTGGTTTGTGGAATTCCTTGCCACAGGAGGTGGCAGAGGCGTCGCTGGAGCGCGGCGGGAAGGGCGGACCGCCTGGGGGCGACGCACGCAATGGGTGACGCGCGATTCGCGCGTCGCGCGCAGGCGGTCCTCCCTTCCTGCCGCGCTCCAGCGACGCCTCGGAGGAGGCCTCGGAGCGTCCGCCCTCGGCGGAGCTCCAAGGCCTTCTGAAGGAACCCCGATGCGCGACGTCATATTTACAAGGTTTAGCGCATGCGCAGAACGTTTGAGGGCAAATTTGCCCTCAGAAACATACTGCACATGCGCGAAAACTTATAAATATGACGTCACGCATCGGGCCTCCCTCAGAAGGCCTTGGAGCTCCACCGAGGGCGGACGCTCCGAGGCCTCCTCCGGCCCAAGACAGCCGGCCGGCGAGGATGTCTCCGGAGCCGGCAGCAGCGGAGGCTCCGCTGCTGTCGGCTCCGGAGACATCCTCGCCGGCCGACTGTCGGGTGGCACGGGGTCATTAGGGCGGCGCGTGCGCCCTAGTGACGCCACTGGGAGGTGGTGATGGCACCTGGCCTGGATGCCTTTAAAAGGGGATTGGACAGATTTATGGAGGAAAAGTCCATCACAGCTTACAAGCCATGATGGGGATAAGCAACCTCCTGGTTGTAGGGGTAGGTTTTCTTTGTGCCAGGTGCGAGGGAGTGGCGACAGGAAACAGGTTTTCTTGTTGGCTGTGTGCTCCCTGAGGCATCTGGTGGGGCCACTGTGTGATACAGGAAGCTGGACTAGATGGGCCTTTGGCCTGATCCATCAGGGCTCTTCTTAAGTTCTTATGAGGGGCCTCCCTGCATTACACTGGGGTAACGAACGTCCCCTTCCCCCGAGTAGACCTCCGGGCCGCTCATGATCGGCCCAGAACGCGGGTAGGATCTGGTGGTCGGCCCTGGGCAGCCCGCCGGATCTTTAGTCAGAATTGTGCTCGTAATCTAATGGCAACCATGGTTCAACCTGCTCACCGCCTCTGCCAATGCATATTTTATTTGTATGGTGAATGTGCAGATATAAGCAGTAACAGCTTTTGGTGCTTTTTAAAATGATTGCTGGGTTTTTAGAAATAGAAGGCCACAGGTGCAGTAGCAATGAGCATACTACTCTAACAAGATAACAGGAAGTTAGTTCTGACACTCATGGACTAATACTATGCTGGCTGGGTGCTGGGGTGATGCATGTTGCTGTCGCGGTGGAGGCCCTGTTTTATGGCAGTCACAAAACAGCCTCTGCCAATGCACGCTGCCGGGCACTGGCGAGGAGGCTGAAGCAGCCTCCTGTGTCCCACTGGATGGCCGAAGACCCACTGGAGCAAGTAAGTCCACACGGGGTAGAACAGGGCAGGGGGAGGGTGGAACGGGGGGTGGTTAGAACTGGGCAGTGACGGGGTGGGGAGGAGGGTGCATCAGGCCCAGGAGGGGGCAGGTTCAGCAGTGGCTTCACAAACTGAATCCAATCCCCTTCCCAGGCCTGAACTGCCTTCCCCGGTCAACGTAGACTTGCACCAGCAATTGACTGGTGCAGGACCGCATTGGGGCTTACGCTGGGGCAAGGGGACAAATGTCACCCCGAGAAGGCCTCCAGCAGCTAAAAATCCCCTGTGAGATACAACAGAACCCATGCCAGCACCACTGCATTGCCACGCAGGGATTAAATTAGGATTGGGCTGTAAGTCATTAGAGATGAGGCCTTTTCTGTGGTGGTGTCACATATACTTTATGATAAACAGAATGTTCTCCCTCAGCAGATATACTAGGCACCCTCTTTTTTTTTTTTTACTCTTAAGTGACAACTGAAGATTAAAAAAAAAAAAACATTACCAGACTTTTGGGGGATAAGTTAACCTTCATTTTTAGTGAAGATTTATCTGCTGCTGGGCCACTGCTTTTATGTATTATTTATTATTTATTATCTGTGTTCATGCTTGCTTATATGCTAATGGGTTACTGTAAAGCACCTGGTACCCATTTTTCTAGGGAAAGGTGGGGTATAAATGTTTCATAAATAAGTCTAGGTCAACAAAATGTCAAATGCTGCACCCGAGACGCCTCTTATTTTGCGAAGTATGCTTTGAGTTCCTTGAATGTCTTAAAGCAGGGTTCCTCAACCTTTGGGGGCCCGCATACCCCCTACACGGGCCCACAAATTTGAGTACCCCTAGACCCCCCAAAAAGTGCACCCCCAAAACACAAAAATCACCACATGCCCCCATTTTTATGATTCAGCAGGGCTGTAGCTTTACCTTCCGGGTTGCGGCGCAAGTGAGATAACCCGCCCAGCCGCACCACAGCCTGGGAAAAATGGTGAAATTTCCCCATTAGCTTTACTTACCTTGTCTCCCGGTCACCTCCATGTTGAATCTCGCGAAAATCTCGCGAGATTCAAGATCGCGGCGGCCAAATCTCGTAAGGGCATATGAGGCATGAGACTGCCTCATGTGCCCTTACGAGATTTGGCCTCCACCATCTTGAATCTTGCAAGATTTTCGCGAGATTCAACATGGAGGTGACTGGGAGACAAGGTAAGTGAAGCTAATGGGGAAATTTCACCATTTTTTCACTCCCCCTTATCAGCTGCTGATCACAGCAGCTGATAAAGGGGAGCATCTCGCGTACCCCCAACCTGCGGTCCGCGTACCCCTGGGGGTACGCGTATCACAGGTTGAGAACCACTGTCTTAAAGCATACCATGAGTCTATGTAGCCCTGTTCTTCTGCTGTTGTTGTTTTTAATGTACCTGTGTCAAGTGGGGAAGAGTGAACTGCTACAAGTGTCTGTCTTTGCTTTTGTCTTTGTTAAGCTAAGTAGACTTGAAAACATTTTGCTTTGTGAAGATCACTCAAGTGCAGTCCGAGAGACCTACCTTCCAATATTGCTAATACTGGAGATCCTCCTTAGCATTTATCTGTTGATATATGCAAAAGAGTGTCTCTAGCCCACGTCATAGTAAAAAAAAAGTGACAGGAGATTCCTCTAATCCTCCCAATTTTTTGTACCAGGCCACAAACCAGGTTACAAAACTAGCTGCATAATTTTCATTTGTCCTTGTGTTATTATTGGGTCACTGAAAGCATTAGACAAAATAGTATATAAGCACATTATGTAGATTAAAAAAGGCCAACAATCCTTCAAGAGAAAAAAAAATCTTCAGTTCTTCACATCTTGTTTCTAAGTGGTTGAATCAAGGATATTTCAAGGACACACTGTCAAAATCCTAGTGAAATGTGGCTTTTGGTTGAATGGCAATTGAAGGAAATGAGTCTTTTATCAAATGCAGATATGGTAAAGACTTGGGTTTATCTTACTTTCCAATCATCGCTGTCAAAAACTTTGTAACGAGAATGCCCTAGGTCTGCTGTTCAGAACACGGAACTGTAAATCTTTGAGACTAACGACACGTTGCACATTAACATGTGTAACAGTGCCCTGATGTGTTTTTCAAATAAGCAAAATTGCTTGGGGAGGAAGAAATGTAGACTGGGGAAGCAATGGGAAAATACCACTTAACCCCTTTCCCTGCCCACTATTTCCAAACAGCTTTCTCCTCCCTTTGTGGGGTTCAAAATGCATGTTTGCTTATACAAACACATTTTGAATCTTGTTGGAGCAAAGCATTCAGGCGGAATCTGGAGCCGAGGAACTTCAAGTGTGGAAGGGTTAAGCACGCACACACATACACCCCACACACTGTAACCAACTTCTGAATTCAGAGTGGCTCAGAACATAAGCCAGACTCTTTCCAATAGGAGGAGGGGGAGTATTGCTTAGCTTGGCTGACTGAGCCAGTCTCTTCTGATCCTGAGCAGAGTGACCCATCCATGAAGTTGGCTGAAATGGCCACTTCAAGTGGCAGGTTAGGGGAGGTGACAATCTGGTGAAGTGGTGCCCCTCAACCTGCTTATGTCTTCCAGGTCCACTATCACTGTAAACGTTTCCCCAAGCACTCTGGAGAAAAGGCTTGGGGGAAAAGGCTGCCTCTTTTCCTCCCCTGTCACTTCTATAAAGTGGTTGGGTGAGGAGGATGCAGCGAGTGGAGAGGATCCACTCCCAAGATCCTCCTGGCACTTAACAAGAAACCCTGGCAGGCTACAGCCCAGTCTCAGAGATGAGGAAAATGGTGCAGTCACAGGCTGTTGTGGTGTGGGTACATGCTGACAAGATGGGCAGTGGAATTTGGGGGCTGGGCAGCAGAATTTGCCATTGCTTTGCGGTGACAGATCAACTTGGGTTGCCCCTGATCCTGCAAGGTTACTCATCTCTAGCTACTCATTAATACTCATTGCTGAGACCTCTCCATCATACAGCAGTCAAAAATAACTTCTGAGAAAATATCTATTACGGAAGCTCTCATGGCCAGCGATCAGAATACAATGTTTTACAGTTACGGGTTCAGACGCCATGTAAAAATTATACTCTTGAAGTCTTTAATTCCTTCAATTACCGCACCACGGGTTTCCTTGTAGTAGGCAGCCACGGACGGACTAAAATCATTAAAAAGTTCCAAGGAAGCAAATACCTAACATTTCGTTCCGTATACAACTCGGAACCTAATCATAGGAAGAATCACACGGATCGTGGTGGAATAGTCCGAGGTCAACCTTTACTGGGTTTAAAACAGGCAGCAAGATTTAGTATTCACGAACAAGATTTGGCTTCCAATAATTCGTAAACAACAACAGTGTGAAAAAGAAAATCTGGAAAGCAGCGGCAGCCCGACCGGCAATTGACAGGTTGCGGTCAAGTCAGGTCATTTCCGTTTTCAATTGAGAGCGGTTTCCCGCGCTTTTTTGCTATTTTAAACCCAGTAAAGGTTGACCTCGGACTATTCCACCACGATCCATGTGATTCTTCCTATGATTAGGTTCCGAGTTGTATACGGAACGAAACGTTAGGTATTTGCTTCCTTGGAACTTTTTAATGAATTTTGTCCGTCCGTGGCTGCCTACTACAAGGAAACCCGCGGTGCGGTAATTGAAGGAATTAAAGACTTCAAGAGTATAATTTTTACATGGCGTCTGAACTCGTAACTGTAAAACATTGTATGCTCTGAGAAAATAATTTCTGTTTGGAGCAAGTACTGACAAAGGAAAGTGTTGATGAATGAATAAAACCTTTATTGGCATAAAAAAGTGTTGATGTGTTGTATGATCAGTTGTCTTCTCCTTCTAAACAATACATTATTGTGTGCAGAGATAGCTGCTGCTTCCTGTGGGTCAACATATGGATCAAGCCAAGGTAGAACAAACTCGAAGGCCATCTCAAAGGAAGATTACAAAAGTGTATAGCATTTTAGATAGCACTATTAGGTAAACTGGAAATATGCATTCTCCTGTTAAGCTAAGTGTGAAAACAAGTACTGTGCATCATGTTGCTAAGAAGTCATCCAAGAGTAACTCATAGGGATAGTTGGATAGGGAAGCCAATCCTATCCAACTTTCCAGCATCAATGCAGCTACAATGCAGCCCCAAGGTAAGGGAACAAACATTCCTTGACCTTGAGGAGGCCTCCATGACTCCCCCCCCCCAAGATGTAGTGCACGCCCTGTTGGCATGGCTGCATCAGCGCGCCGGAAAGTTGGATAGGATTGGGCACTAAGAGTAGGAAGATCCCATTAAAATTTCTTATCCTATGATTCCTTGGGAAGGATTTCTTTTCAGTAGATGATGTCAGTTTTTGACAGTTCCCACAAAAAAAAGTGTATATCATCTATGATATGGTCGGGTTTTTTTGTTCATGTACAATCTTCCTGTTCTTTATAACTGCTGGGTATTTTAGAGAAGTGAGAAATAATAGGATTGCATCCTATGGAATTCCATAAGGCTGATCCTATGGTGAAGAGTAGCAGCTGCCTATCAGCCGCTCTGCAATCAACCAAATAAGGCAACAGCCCAGTGGCATCATCAATTATGATGAAGGATGCCAGTAGACTTGGAGTTCTAGAATGGACATCTGGCCATACACTATAAACTTCTATAGACATTGATCATACTTATGGGGAATAGCTGTTAGTGACAAATTGAGGTCTGAAATCATAGCACAAGCGGGCAGAAGATGTTCAGATATAATGTTTCTTTAATTTATGTTGTCTTATCAAGATAAGAACCATTTTTTTTACATGACAGGGCCAATTTGTTTATACATTTGGTGGAATCAAGTGGTATAGATTCTCTGGAACTTCTAGTGCTGTGCTGGTTGTTGTTTTGTTTGTTGAAAATTGAGGGGTTCTGGATTTTTGAGGATCCAAACACACCAATTTTCAGTTGGAGGACTTGGGGGGGGGGCTTACTGAATGGGAAAAGTAGACTTCCTGTGATATTTTTTTTCACTTGAGGTCTCTATTCTCTCCTTCCCTGGCATGCTTTGACTGAAGTGTAGCAGGTGTAAGGGACCCGGGGATATATAATTTTCTAATCTAGAGCAACTGATGTTGATGTGAAGGATCATATTTCCAGAGTTCCCAGAGTAACCAGGGCTGTGTTATGTACTATAATTGCAGCATTAATAGTAATAAAGTCTGCTCAGACTCAGTTTTAATGCAAGCTGGAAATATTTTTTTTTGGGGGGGGGAAATGCTACTTGCTTTGTAATGCAATTGAGCATTCTGAACAGGGCAAAATCATATTATGAGCAGCCAAGTAATTCTGGAGACAACAGTATCTACACTGAAGTTGTCACATGGGACATGATTAGGCAGAAATCCATGTGGTGAAGTAGCTGTATACAGAAAGTTGCTTACACAGGTAGTTTATACTAAAATTTACCCGTCCAAGGCATGGATACCTATTATAAGGCTAATCTACATTATACACCATTCACAGCACTATAAAGAATTTATGTTGAAATTCACCTATCCTTATTACTACATCCTATATGTCAACCATTTTCACCATCATTAATTAAACAAGTTATAAATGGAAACCATCACCGCAATAAACTTTATAGATCTGTCGTCTTTTAAAATCCTCCCTTGATTTTGCCTCCATCTTTTTGACCCCTCCTTAATTAGCTACACCTAAAAACAAGGGCTATGTCTCTGATAACTTCTCATCCTAGTAACTTACTAACGGAACGGCAACCAAAAGAAGGGAAAATGCTTCTGGATGTTACTTTGATAAACAGGGTACATTTCTCTCCCACACTGTGACAACCTCTTGCTTAGATAGATGGAGCACGACTTGTGTACAAACAACAATGGTTGTGTAAGAGGCTCTTTGACTCCACCAATGGAGGAACTTTGGCTTGGTCCCTTTACCCAGAAGTGTCCACTATAATTGCTAGGCCTGATGCAGTCAAATAACTTGAGATTTCTGAAGTGGAGCCTGGAGTTGCCATAAGTTAAATTCTGATTTCTGTTGGAGGTTTCCAAGATGCAGGACCGGCTGATCCATGAGGCCAACTGAAGTGGTCACCTCAAGCGGCAGATTGGGGGGGGCGCCCACCTCTGTCCCCCTACTTACCTCCAAAGCTCCTCCTCCTCCTTCCACTCCCTGGATTGGAAAAAGAAGAGGGGAACAGAGAGGAAGAGGAAATGTGGAGGGCAGGGGAGAGCATTGGGGAGTGGGAGGGGCAGAGGCTGGAACTTCATTGGGCAAGGGTTGTCTTCATTTGGCATGCTGCCAGGATACGGGAGTGTTTGGACCAGCCCTGCCAAGATGTCAACATCTTTAATCCTGTTACGCTGTTAAAGCTGTTGTCTTTTTTTTTTCTTTACTGTAATTGAAACCAAGTAGTCTATCTCAGTGCAAAAACTATTATAAAATTGCAAAATATGTTTCGGAGATTTTCATTAGCATTTTAATAATTTCTTTGGGCAAGATGCACTTCACATATGGGGTATACTAAAAGTGCTATAGACATGACTAAGAATAATCATTGCGCTATATTAAAAAATTAAGTGTGTTTAAAGAAGTGCAGCAAGATGGCTCTTTGTGCACTTCTTCGCAAAGTCAGTGTGTATGCATGCTGTTTGTCCAAAGGTATTTGAGTTTTTTTTCCTCATGTTTTACAATGAGCTCTGGGCATGCATAGATTTCATTATAGCTGCAAGCCTTCTCCTGGGTTATTACCAACTTCCTATCATTCTGGCCTTTTAACATGCTTCTTTTTATTTCCTCAGTCATTTCACAGTCCAATCGTTCCTTTTGGTCAGGTGGCCTATAACGTTAGTTTACTGTCTGAAACATCTCCAGCAGCCTCAAAGCATAATGACTCGACAGCATTACCCAGTCCTCCCTAGCCTCCTCGGAGGAGGACTAATAAATCCTCTTTCCCCAACAAGGCTAGACCTCCTCTTCTGCTCCCCATCGTACTTTTTGTAAAGGAACTCTCCTTTGATGTTGAAATTCCAACCCAATTCTAGTTACATCATAATGTATTTTCTTCTAAATTATGTATTCCTTCCTCCCAGCACTCTCCCACTTTCTTCTTTGCCAAGCCTTTCATTTGTATATTTGCACACTTTAATAACCCTCATGCTATTTTGCCCAATATTAGTGTTTGTGACTCCTCATCCCCCTTTTATCTTCATTGCCATCCAAAGCTTTATATGTACTCCTTTCATCTATGTTTGGTCAGTCATACCTGACGTCATACCAATGCGGATTAAACTAAACTCCTCCTCAGAACTTTAATTGGCATTGGTATGGAAAGAGCCTTAATTTTCTTGATTAGAACCCTTTCTGTCTATCCTTTCTATCCCTCCTTCTATCTGGTGTGTGATCTTCATACTGTAATTGGCCAAAAGAAGATTCCTCTGATTGGAGGAGGCAACACCTGACCAGAAATGAATCATTATGAGCCTTGAGGAAGACTCTATTGCAGATGAGTTCATTAGCTCTGCATGGCTGAAAATTGCAAGACCAAAAAGATTTATATTGTCAAACTTCTTTATTCTCTTGATGATTTCTGAGCACATGCAGCTATTGGTGAAATCAGTAGTGTTTTACTTTGCATGATATAGATCATATAATATGCCCATGCACCTCATTGTTTTAAGAGGTCTTTATTTGGGTTTGAGTCAAGGGTGGTGTGATACAGGACTGAGGCTGCAATCCTATGCACTCTGTCCTGAGAGCAAGATCCATTGAATTCAGTGGAGATTACTTCTGAGTAGACATGCATAGGATTGCACTGTAAGTGTGTGTTCCCTGGAACTAGGGATGCACAAGCCTCCTCCCGCTTTTTGGACATTTTGAGTGTTCAAGGCTCAGAAAACAAGAACATAAGACGAGCCCTGCTGGATCAGGCCAAAGGCCCATCTAGTCCAGCTTCCTGTATCACACAGTGGCCCCACCAGATGCCTCAGGGAGCACACAGCCAACAAGATAACCTGTTTCCTGCTGCCACTCCCCTGCACCTGGCACAGAGATACAGCTGTGCTGGAGCTGTTTTTTTTTTTGTGTGTGTGTGTGTTCAACAGACCAATTTCCCAGCATTCCTCTTTTCCTGCCAGCTCCCCCTCTCTGCCATCTCTGCCAGTCCCTGCACCTTCCCCAAGAAATAAAACCTTTTATTAGGAAACAGGGAGATGATAATAGCCAATAGAGTGTTCTTTTCCAGGCACAAGTTTCCCCCATGGCTTTTAAGGTGATGTTTGCCAGCCATCTACAACACTTATAAGTACTTGTAACACATTTTTTTTTAAAAAAATTAGTCCTTTGCTAGATTAATCAGAAACACAATTTCGTTGATCAAAATGATTTAAATCAATTGATTGATTTAAATGCTGCAGCCCTATTTAAAACTGACTGAAGCATTCCTTGTGAAATAGCTCAAGCATATGAAAACAGTCCAAGGAGGCATAGACTATTGATTTTAGTATGCATCTAATATTTTAAAAATGTTATGTTTCAGTAGGATTGGGGGTAGAGTTAAACAACGATAGGAGTCAAAATTCATGCTGAAACAATTTAGTGTGCTTGATGTTTCAAGGGGATTGCTCACATGAAAACTGCACTCGTAGGCCATAGTTGAAAGGATCCCCTTTCGATGCATACAATGGTGTGTGTGTGTGCATGAAATGGGGTTTCCCTGATTACTTGTTTTCAGTGACAACTCTTTGTGCTGTGTTAGAGATTTCTTCTGAAGTTTCTTCTGAAGTTACTGTATTTCTTCTGAAGTTTTCTCATTTCTCATTTTCAGCCGGTTTTAGAGGGATAGTCTAAGCGGGAGGGATGCTGTAAGGTAGATTCTCTCAGAAAGGCATGGCTGCAACCATTTTATAATGCCAAAACTCCACTTTGAAAGAAAGCCAGCAAAGCTAGTTCATCTATCTTGGCCTTGTGTATGGATTGCCTATCACCTAGACAACAAAGCCTAGAGCTCCCTGCTTTCTACCCTGCCTAGTTAATAGCTGCCTGTCCACCTTCAAGCACCCTGAAGTATCCTGAAAGCCTCTAGGGGAATTTTCCTACTCCTGCTGAAGTGTAAACGAGATAGTCCTTCCTTCTTGGGATGCTCAGTTTCAATACTGATATACTGTATTTTTGTTACTTGGAGGCAGCGGCAATTCAAGCAGACCTGCTTCCTGATTTGCACAGATTCACCACACTGTCCTCTGACAATTCCCCCCCTTCTTTGCTCAGTCATGCATTAGCACCCATCACTACTGCTGCCCTGCTACCTCCTTCCCTTATTTAAGGAAGCAGCTGGGCAGGCAAGGAAAAGGGAATGACCGCGGCCGGGAGTAAACTCCTGCTTCCAGTATGCTCTGCCCCAGTGGCGTCACTAGGGTTTGTGTCACCCGGTGCAAGAGCTCAGCGCATCACCCCCATGATAGAATAGGGAGAAACAAGTTTGGGCTGAGCTGGGTTCTACAAAAGATGCCTATTATTATTAATTATTATTATTAACAGTATTTATATACCACTTTTCAACACAAAGTTCACAAAGCGGTTTACAGACAAAATCACCCAACAAATCAGTAACCAACTCAGCTCTCAGAACAATCAGTCTCATTGGTCTGCTTTGAGTTAAGGAAATCCACTTTTTGTTACATAAGGCAGTTTTCTGGTTATTTGGCCATAACGTTTGATAGAAGACAGATATTTCAAAACGGTTTGTTTCATTGCATTTATCATGAACCTACACATGGAATGTTATATAGCATGTTGGTATTATTCCCAACTACCCTGAGGGTTTTACAAGAACTAGGAAGTACGGGTTTTGATGCTATGTAAAAATGTAATTAAAAATGTTAAAAAAATGTACCCTGAGGGTGTCAACCCCCCCCCCCCCCCCGTTATTCTTCTGCTCTGCCCATCCTGTTTGTTTCAACATAGCTGGGTGGAAGCAAGCAGAAGGTAGCATGTACAGTTAAGGAGGTGGAGGGCACCCCTTCTCGCTCTTTCCTTCCCGAACTTCTTGCAAAGTGATCCTGTTTTGTTTGCTCATGGAATGGGAGTAATTGGAATAGGATCACCATAGTGCCTTGCTGCTGATTCCTGCCTCACTGTCACTGAGATTGCTTGTGAGTGCTGGAGGAAGAGATGAGTGGCTGCTTCTCCAATCTTCTTCTCACATGCTCTCAGCAAGCGCAAAGAGGATTGGAACGTTGGTTGAAATGGCTGGGTGGGTGGTGAGCCGGAGGTACAGCAGGAAGACATGGAATGCAGGACACCCAACATCAGTTTGCTGCCACCCCCTCCAGCCCACTGCTCAGAGCAGCTGCTTTAGTCAGCCTCGTGGCTGTGCCGGCCCTGCCTGGAGGATTTATGGTTTCCCACCTCTGGTTCATGCTGTCATTCATCAAGACGTCATCCTGTCTGGGAGCTGGAGGCAAGGAGGTGTGATCTTGATACTAAGGTGAAATGCACTCTACAATCTAAAGCAGGGGTTCTCAAACTTTGGAGGCTCAGGCACCCCCTATCACGGTCCAATTTTCTGAAGTACCCCCTAGTAATTAACTTCTTATTAATTGGATTAATCAATTAATTAATTAGGTAATTAATTGTTAAATAAAAAAGTACTAGAACAATTTTAAATGTGAAAAAATGTCTTATTTAACTCTCTTTCTCTGATTGAGTGAGACAGACAGACATGCAAGGATCTCTTTTTTCTCCGTCACACTTCCCAAAATTAGCTCCCCCACCCCACCAAAGTACATTTTTCAAAGTACAAAAACAAGCCCAAAACCAAAATCAGAGAGACAGAAGGGCTCCGAAAATAATTACAATTTAAAATCCATATTAATTAACACTTAATTAGCTGCTGATGGGGCAGATAAGGGACAGGGCTTGGCGTACCCCCAGCAAGAGGTCCGCGTACCCCCAGGGGTACCCGTACCACAGGTTGAGAACCTCTGATCTAGAGGGGCTGACGTAGTTTTGATAGACAAACTCTATAAAGGAGAGAAACAACCTTTTCTTTTTGAGGAGAAAAGTTTGTTCGGTCATGAAAAATGCCATTGCTCACACAAAAGTTGGAGATGATGGCATGGCAATTGAAAAGCTATGGAAGGAGCCGGAGAAGAAGCACAAGCAATCTAACAGCCTGATCCTATGCATGTCTACTCAGAAGTATGCTCCACTGAGTCCCAGATAGGTGTGTATAATATTTCAGCCTAAGATGCCTGAATTAGAAGGTCCCGCTGGAGAAAGCTAGGTAACCCCTAAAAGAAAATTATCCTTCTCCACATTGCCAAGAATCAGCACTGTGAGAATGTAGAGGTCAGGCAAGCATCCGAGCAGATAAAGGGAAGCTTGCAGAGGCGTCGCTGTGGCGTGGCGGGGCATTCGGGGGCCCCCAGGTGACGCGCGCACACGCTGCACAGAAAGGTGACGCGCGTACAGCGCGCGTCGCCTGGGGGCCTCCCGCCCGCCTCGCCAGGCCGGGCTGGGCGCCCCCTCAATCGGGAGAGCCGGCTCGGGGACGTCTTCCCCGGCCGGCTTCCCGGGGCCTTCTGAGGAAGGCCCGCTGTGCGAACGTTATTTATAACGTTCGTTTGCGCATGGGCAGACTGTTACTGAGGGAAAAGGGCGATCCGTCGGGCGCTCCCCCCCATCGCGGCATGGCCTATGGCCGCGCCAAGATTAAGAAAGGGGGTGTGTCGGGGGGGAGTGCTCACTAGGGTGTCGCGCGCCCCCGCCCTGGGGCAGCGCACGCCCTAGTGACGCCTCTGGAAGCTTGATTAACATGATTTGCCTAATAGGAGTAGGTGCTGAGTAAGATTAGAAAGTCCCCATACCCAGAAATAATAGGTGTAATCAAGTAGGGTTGCCAAGTTGGATCCACTGAAAAACCTGAGATTTCTAATGCAGAGCTTGGGGATAGTACAAGAATGTCAAGCCTTGAAAAGAGAGGGACAAATGGTACCAAGGTGGAGGTGGCAGCCTAAAAATTGCCTTAGGGGAAGCTTTGCTGGAGAAACTGTCATTTTAGGCAAACTGGCACAACTCTACTCTAAAGCAATCTGTTTAAAGATGATCCCAACCTTGAAGGAGAAATAGTCTATTGGGATTTGTGGCAGCAAAACAACTCTCTGGTATGAATGTCAAGGAGATTTTAGTCAGTCTGAGAGAGAAACATCCAGTGTAAACTTGAGTCGTCCAATTCTCTCAGGAGATAAAGTTTATGATGGGGGGGGGCTCAGATGTCAAACTGTGTGCATGGAACTTGCCACATCATCCTTTGGATCATGACTGTAGTGAACAGATTGTGCTAATTAATGCAGCAGTGAATTCAAATGGCTGTTTCCTGGACAAACATATCTCATATATATTGCACCATATTAGTTGCTCTGTTATTTTAAAAAAGCTGTTTTTAATGCTAAAGTAATATGTCACTGGTGATTAAATGGCAAATGACTTAATGGTACAATGACGTGAAGCTATTGAAGTGTCCTTCATACATGAGCCCTAACTTTGCTGATGAACAAGTTATTTATCTTTAGGTCTTTATTAAATGATTATCTTTATTAAATGATTAATATGATCAACAACTGTTTATAAAATAGAATAGATAATGCAGCTATTATTGAGTCTCATTATTCTAACTTGATAATCCATATGCCGAAAAATATTTTCATGTTAACATAGAAATAAATAGAAAAAGTGTACTTTTTAAGCAAAATAGTTACAGTCAATTTCTTAATGTTTCTATAGTAGCCAGTCAAGACAAATTTCTCTGTGAAAAATATATAACACCATGTCATCTTGAACATGGAAAGAAATGAACAGTAAGGTTACAAATAAGCAGTAAGCCATTCAGATGTGCCAGTTAAGATTTGTTTTATCATCAATACACTTCCACCCAGAGGCGTCGCTCCGGTAGGGGCGGGGCCGTAAGTTTCGCTCCATCCTAGTCCCGTTTACCAAGCGAGCAGGAGGCGGCCCCGCCCCCTCACTATCGGAGCCATTCCCGTGCGGAGGAAGCAGCAGGTGCCTGCTGCTTTCTCCGCACGGGAATGGCTCCGACAGTGAGGGGGCGGGGCCGCCTCCTGCTCGCATGGTAAACGGGACTAGGACGGAGTGCTCCTGCTCGCATGGTAAACGGGACTAGGACGGAGTGAAACTTACGGCCCCGCCCCTACCGGAGCGACGCCTCTGCTTCCACCAAGTCACATACTCCTTGCTGACAGTTTGGGCAGGTTAGTGTTACCACAACTGCTCTGGGACACATGTATGATACACTTGTGCTCCACAAAACATGCCTGGCACACCTACCTCCCAACCTTGTACCAAGGAACGTGGGAGTCAGAGTCTGAAACTAACAGCCTAATCCTATCCAGGGCTTGTGTTAGCAGATCTTGTGATCTGCCAACGTAAATCCTGGGCCAGTGGTGGGAAAGCTGCTCTGCCATGCGGAGGGCCACAGCCACCAGCGCAAATGGCCGTAGGTCACGCACAGGTGACAGAGGCCTGCAGAATCCCCACTGTCCTCTGCCGTCACTGGTAAGTCAGTGGTGGTGGTGATTCTGGGGAAGATTGTGGGCAAATCGGGGTGGGAAGTGGTCCAGGCTGGGGGCAGGAGAGGGGATCTTAGTGGCAGCCACACACACCGAGATCCCATCCCCGATTTTATACCCAGTTATATTATACCCAGCAAATTATACTCAGCAAAACAAAATATTTCCTGGACTGAATGGCCAATGGGTTGCCCTCAGTATTGCTACTTGATGAAGAGTATGGTGTTGGGCAGAAATCCAAAGAACTGAACTTGGTTGAGTGAAGGTATCTCTCAGGTATGTGCCTTGGCTTAGGGCATAAGGCATCTATTCAGTCTTTGAGACAAAATAATCAAGGGACCATAAATGCTTAATCTGGATCGGGGCAAAGGGTAAACAAGGCTATTTTCATCTGTTTCATTCCTATAACTTTCTCCTCTGGCCAAGGTGTGATTCTGCTTGACCACTTTTAACTTGGCAGTCCATCCCAGGAGGGAGGGCGAAAATGGGGCTGTTGGGCAACATTAGAAGATGTTAAGTTTTAAATTCTCCAAAAATGAACAGAGATTATAACTCAGTGATTAGCCATAGGGGTTTCAGGTGCCTGCGCATTGCTTCATCGCCTTTTTGTGAAGGCTCCTGCCTCGGGGATTACTGTTCAGTGCGTTTCTGCTGAGTAAATTTAATTTAGGTCAGTGTGACTTAAAATGGATTTCAGCCTAACATCCCTATTGTGAACAATCAGGTAGTGGATTTGCCCTGGAACTCCATCATGATGTTCCCTCATTGCTGCCTATGATGTCATGCTCTGTGATGTTGTTCTGCGGAAGGAGATGGCTCACTCCATTCCAAAAATTCATTGGTGCAGGAAATATTCACATCTTCAGGCCATTAGCTTTACATACATTATTTTCTCCTTGGGTTTCATTTCAATGGCCAGTTCAAAAAAGTCCTCAGTAGCCAAAGAGTATGTTTACCATTTTTTCAAGTCTGATTATATTAGATATTTAGAGAATGAATTATATTGGCTCCTGATTCATTTAATTTTTTTTCTCCATTTTATGAGTCTCAGATTCCCCAATAACCTTGACAGCTGAACCAGTGTTCCATGACAACAAGCAGACCATTGATAAATAGCAACAAAACTATTACTGCTTGAATTTATGAGATGAGTAATAGAGAATCTAAATTATAGGCTTACTGTTTGACAAACTACAGCTTGACACATCTTTGCTAATGTGTGTGTATGTATCTCAGAAACTTTTTAAACACTCTGAACCCTTGGAAATAAGGGCAATGAGAAACAATAGGACTGTCTTCCACATAATATTCCACATAATAAGTATTTTCTAAGAAAAAATTGAAACGGGTGATTGCTTTACAGTCAGTTCTAAAATAATAATCAACAGCACAATCCTATGCATGTTTACTCAAAAGAAAGTCCCATTGTGGTCAATGGGGTTTTCTCCCAGCAAATGTGTATAGAATTCCAGCCCAAAACACATTCTTAGGCTGCAATCCTATGTATACTTGTTGTTGTCGTTAAGTTGTGTCCGACCCTTCATGATCCCATGAACCACATCCCGCCAGGCCTTCCTGAACTCCATTATCTTCCTGAGTTCACTCATTTTCATGTTCGTTGCATCGGTGATGCTGTCTAACCATCTCATCCTTTGCCTTCCCCTTCTCCTTTTGCCTTCAATCTTTCCCAGCATCAGAGTCTTCTCCAGAGAGTCCTCTCTTCGCATTAGGTGGCCAAAATATTTGAGTTTCAGTCTCAGTACCTGTCCTTCCAGGGAACAGTCAGGGTTGATTTCATTTAGGATTGACTGATTTGATCTCCTAGCAGTCCAAGGGACTCTCATGAGTCTTCTCCAGCACCACAGTTCAAAAGCATCTATTCTTCGGCGCTCAGCCTTCCTTATGGTCCAACTCTCGCAACCATACATTGCTACTGGGAACACCATCGCCCTGACTGTACGAACATTTGTTGGCATGGTGATATGGCCCTGCACGGCATAGCTCATGGCTTCATTGAGTTACACGAGCCCCTTTGCCATGACAAGGCAATGATTCATGAAGGGGATTAATGTACTTACCTGGGAGTAAATCTTATTGAACATAGAGGGACTTTGTTTGTTTGTTTGTTTGTTTGTTTGTTTGTTTGTTTTATGTGGTTCCCTTGGTGTTGTCATCTCAGTATGTTGTAAGTTGGTGTTCCTTTTATCTGAATCTATCTAAAACACCTGGATAATTAAAACAGTTGAATACAGTTCCCCCCTATGGGGGAAAAAGTGGGATATATATTCAATAAATAAATAATAAATAAAAATCGAGTGTGGAGGTTCCCATGGCATGTAACAATTTGCAATGATTTGAGAGTTATGGGATTTTCAGCCATGTAAAGTTGAAATGAAGAAATAAAGTTCTTACTAAAACCAGTGGTCTGTAGAAATTCCTTGAGATGAGGTAGCAGCTATAAGTGCTAATATCTTCAGGATTATCCAAAGCAGGCAGCCACAGGCAATAACTTCAAACTGACGTTTCAACCCTCTCTTGGGTTTTCTTCAGAGCAATAACACCAGTCTCAGCTGGTGGATGGTCTATGCCTGGAGATGTGCTTAGCAGGTTTAAATCATTGTGTCATACTACCGGTTTGCATCTACTGGTTTGCTACCGGGTTTGTTCTTTTTTGCTTCGAAAAAGTTCCAAGAAGAATGAAACGTCAGCAGTGGATTGAGTGAAATAGTGCCTGCCAGCACCAGATAGCCCCCTTTGAAGTTCGCAATTGCTACTTTGACAAGCGCCTGCGACTCGAGAGGAGGATTTTCTTCTGGCAAGTTATTGTTTGTTATCTATCTTATTTCTTCAATTTGGAAAATATATACATGGCTATAAAACCCTTAAGCTGTATTTCTTCCCTGATTGCAACAAGCCATGGAAACCTCTATGCCAATTTGAAAGAGCTGAAATGTCACTTTGTATCAACTAAAGGCTTTAATGATACTATTCAAGTTTGGCTGAAATAAAGTGGCCAAATACCACAAGCTTATGTCAGATAAAAGATATATTTGGCTATGAATATTAGGGTTGTATCTGACACTTGTTAATGAAAATTGGAAAAATAGTACTTTAGGGGTGTGAAAAAAGTACTTGAAAACAAGTACTTTTGGGGTTCTGTCAAAATGCCTTTTTTTTGCACAAACCCCAAAAGTACTTGTTTTCAAGTATGTTCATAGCTCTTTGTGGACATTGTGTGCCCATTCTCTGTTGCTCCTTCAGCACAGTTTTTCTTTTACTTCACTGTATGATCCCAGCCAAATGTTCCCTTACCTGGAGGAGACCTCTAGGACTGCTGCCTCTGCAAGATGCAACATGAGCTCCTGTGGCAAGGCTGCATCAGCCGGGGGGGGGGGATATAGGATTGGTCTGTGGGGTGTGCCAATGCTGCTGAAATTAGGCTTACCAGATTTCTTCCTGGGACAGAGTGTAGCCCTTTAGGAGAAGGAATGTGAGCAGGTGTAGCTTGTTAAACCTTAGAGCACAATCCTAGGCATGTCTACTCAGAAGCAAGCCACATTGTGTTGCCACAAGTTCTCCTAAAGGGCTACACTCTGTCCCGGGAAGAAATCTGGTAAGCCTAGCCTAAATCCTCCCCCTTCCGCTGCCTGGCCTGCTCCCTGCCCCGAAACACCCACAGTCCACCCCTGAACTGCTCCCACCTCCAACCTACCTGCTCCGGAGGGCGTCTTGGAGCTACTGTTGTGCGCTCAGGACCTCTGGTCATTTGTGCCAGGCCAAAGCACACAACGGCAGCATGGCTTTTGTGCTGCTGGATTGGGGCTTAAGGTGGTGGATTGTGAGACCCGCCACCATAAACCTGGGATAGGGCTCGGATAGGGCTGTTATGTACAGAAAGCTCTTATTGCATAATTTTAAGGATTCTGCCATCAGCTAGGAGAATTCTTTACTGGAATACTGCATACCCTTAAAATATGTGCACAGGGCATCACCACTGTCACCTCATGAAACTTATTTTGCTATAGCAGATAAATACCACATAAACCACTGTGACTTGAAGCAGTGGGGTTAAAGTACCCAATATAATGATATCTTGTTTTGTCCCACATTATAGCAAAGCACAAGAGTTTGCCATTTAGATGCATGTCGCTATAACTTCAACAGCAGTGCAGATCTTCCCATTTGTTTCCATGTCCTTCATGTTTGTAATGGTGGATTGCCAAGAAGATGCCTTGCCAAAATGGATTTAAGAAAAAAAATGCAAAAAGCTTAAGTTAGTCATATGCTACCATCCAAAACAATCAGAATCGGAGCCAATTTAGTGCACATAAGTTACCTTGGAAGGATTAATTTATGCTGTTGAGCCTCGTAATATGTGTAACCAACAGGGAGCTGTCTGGAGACAGGGATTTTTGCAAATCTTTCAGCTAGATCAATGAGCCAAATACAAAATCTAGCAACCAGGGGCATCATGTAGATTTGTGATGCTCCCTAGGGGAGCTGGGGTCCAGCAACCAATGAGTGGATTACACTGATCCATAAATGCAGTTTTTCATCTGTGACAGATATAATATAAACGCTATTATTCATATTGCATAACTGAGAGAACAACAGACAGCCAATATTGCTTTATGCAAAAAAGAGAAAATTGTAGAATTTTCGAACATCTGAACAACAAACTTTGGTGGGAACTTCTAGCTTGTCATACAGTCCCATCTGAACGATGCTACGTCACCTTGAGTGTCCTCATGCCAGTTCTTATCACTGAGGTGTGAACTCCCACTTGACTGAGGTTAGGATTGCCAGCTCTCCAAGAATCAGCATCAATCTCCAGGTGACCAGTGAAAGCAACCCTAGACGTTTTAAACATGATCTCCTGGAATTTCCAGCGGTACAACCAGGTTGTTTTTTTTTGGGGGGGGGATCTCCAGACAACTTCAGTTGGAGTTGGCAACCCTAAATGAGGTGTGTGATTGTGTATAAAATGTGGTTCCATACAACTCTGCACCGGCATTATACAGTTTTATAGAGACAGTACAGCCCATGCTGCCCCACTGTGGTTCCTGCCTGTAAGGAAAATAGATCAAAGCAGGCTCAACTCTGTGGACATGTGGCCTGTATGCATTAAATATCTTGAATGAGCCTATATATCTCTAAAACACACCCTGCAACTCTAGATACTCTGATTGACATTTTTTTTCTATGTAACACAATAGAGTGGATGCAACTGATCATCTCAAGAGCCTGGAACCACAATGCTTGGTCTCATGGAACTGAATTTTATTCAAACTATCTGCACATGAAAAGATGCTACAGGATGTCTCAAATGTTACTCATTATATACTGTTGTCACACATTAGTGCTCTAAATTCCTGGCCAATAGAGTCTGAAGATCTGGCCTACAGGATTTAGCAGAGCAATGCTGTTTTATTGGATAATGATTAAGTTATCTTGTGATAGTATGCTATATTCTGCAGTGTTACGATTCAGAAAATCATTCAGAAATATGCAAGTGTACTAAAGTCCAGGGCCAATACAACAGCACATAGGCAGACAAACAAAGACATATGGTTTAAATAAAAGACCATAACAAATTAGCAAAATGGATATTTTTGTCTACATATTTAGTAGATGTGGGTCACATCACAGTTCAGTATTATTGCTCCACTAGCATATAATGTATATGGCACATTTAATTTGCAGAAGCTTAAAAATCTGTACCTGGTTCATTCTCAGAAATAATCTTTTGAGTAAAAAATGCTGAGTGGAAAAAAAATGCTTTGAGTAAAACATGTTTTAAAAACTACCAATTTATGTATTTATTTATTTATTTAAAAAATTATACCCGCCTTTTCCTATGCCAAAGGCAAATGCCCAAGGCGGCTTACAACAGAATTTAAAATATATAATTTAAAATAATACATAAAATAAGTTTAAACAATACATAACCGTACATAAACAAATTTAAAAACAATAAAATCCACTGGGGATCCACATCCACTTACAGATGTCAAAACCATCCTTGAATACGTAGCTGAGATGTGACTTGATCCCAGATCCTATTACAACTCTATAAACTGGTCCGTAGTGGAACAATTATCTATTGTACCAGCTCTTCAATTTCAAAAGAATATGCCAAGTTTGGTTTCCTATATAATAAAATAGCAAGAAAAGGGAACAATATTTGCAAATACTGTATCTGTGAATTGAAAGTTTACAGTTTGCATCCAGGTCCATAATGTCACACTCACCTGTTCACAGATATGGGCACCAGAACTCTCACTGGTGCTCTCCAACCTTAACCTTACCCAACTGAGCATAACAAAGTAGTGTGATTTTCACATTAGCTCTTTCTAGGGGTTTGCAAACCAGGATAAATCTTTTCTTATCCCTTCCTGGCTGGATATAGTCTAGTCCAGAATGAAGCTTAGGTTAACATATGTTTACTCAGGATTAAAGATGGTTTAGAATTTTGGTGGGGTTTTTTTTTTGAGGGGGGGGGGTTTAAACCTGGTAGCAATGAAAGAGAAATTGAGTGATGGGATGTCTTCTTCTAGTTGCAACCGCTCAAATCAAATCCAGCCACAGAGAAAAAAGACCCAGCTGTTCAGAACTATAATCACATTAACCCTTCTCATTGTTTTTCTTCTTTCCTGAAAGCAAAATATAGACTTGTGCAATGCTTTTCATGTTCATTTATCTCATTATCAATACCTTACCATGAATTCAGTGCCTTCAAAAGCTCTATGGCTAAGAAGAGAAAAGCTGAAGAACAGATTTCAGGAGTTCCCGTCAACAAGAGGAAGTCCCTGTTAATGAAACCCCGTCACTACAGTCCCAGTGTGGAAGGCAAAGGGGAAAATGAGGACAAGACGGAATTGCAAGATGATAGCAACATCCTCAAAGCAGGTATCAAGGACAATGAGCTCCACATGAATGTAAACCTTGTGTTCCAAGGGCAGATGGGTGGTGGGGAGGGGACACATCTCATGGGGGGCCATCAAGTGGATTTGGCCATGGTGTGTGAAAGTATGTTGAGATGGATACATTAACGTAACAAGCTAAAAACAAGATGGAAATCTTCAGCATTCAGCAAATATAGAATGGGTCAGAAAAACAGACTGATACTAAAGCACTGCTGACACTTGTTAAGAAGGGTTGTTGACAAAGATGTCACATTGTCAGGTAAGGATTATTCTGACTTGTCCCCTGGATAGAATGATTCAGATTTCCCTTGTCTGATCATGAAGTGGCACCAATATACTTGCTTCTAGTTTGGGTTTCTGGATTTTGCAGACCAGAGGGCATGTGCTGTTTGCTCTTGCTGCAGTGTTTTCTCTCTTAAGATAATGCATGTGAACTATCTCTTTTTTTGGTTTGCTTTTGGGCTTTGAAGGCGCAATCATGAACATGATTGTCTCAATGTTTCTTCTAGTTAATGAAAAACAAATTTAACACTAAATTGACATTGTTTCAGTGATTCAAAAGTGATTGGCACCCCAATCCTACCCCCAGCCAGCCCATAGCATGCAATGCTGCTGATGGGGCGTGTACTGCATGCTGTTGGGGGGGGGAGGGTTGATCAGACAACCTATGAGAAGTAAGGTAAAGGTTTTTTTTTAACTTATCTCCCCACAGGCCACCTAGCCTACAATGGATCTCCTCAGACCTATGCCAGCTCTTTTGCTGGCGTAAGTCCAAGGACACTCCTGAGGTTGGTCTGGGCTGGGAAGGGGAAAGGATTTCGGGACACCAAGATGCTCCCCTTCCCACCCTGAACCATTCCCAGCCACTCCCTTCCCTAAACTGCCCACGATCCTCCCCCGAACTGCTCCCACCACCAACTTACTGGTGGCAGTGGAGGATGGCAGCACTTCAGTGGGCTGTTGCACCCATGCTCAGCCTCCAGCCGTTTGCACTGCTTGCCGCAAGCTACGAACAACAGAGTGGATGCTGTGCAACCGGCCCGGGACTTACCATGGCAGATGGCAAGATGCACCACCGTAAACCCAGCATAGGATTGGGTTATTTGACACATATCTTAACATCCCATAAAATAATTTAGAGCCTGAATTATATTGGCCCAATAGTATGGATTTTACTCTGAATGGTGGTACTTACTACCATGTAAGCGTGTATGGAACTGCATCTGTTGATGACAGGCTGTTGGGCAGCATTCCTATGCTTGCTTATTTGGATGCTAAATTCAAACAGATGTATCAATGCAGGTTTCTAATCCCCTGCCCTAAAAATGCATCAAACAGTGTAATCTTATGCAGGGGTTGTTTTCCTCCCCTAAACCAAATTGTAAATATTCAGCATCAGGGGAGTAGGAGATTTAAATCACAACAGCCCAATCCTATACATGTTTACGCAGAAGTAAGCCCCATTGATTTGCGATTTGCCGGGGATAGCACTTCCGGGTTCGTGCCGCCACCTCCAACTAAGTACAAAAAGGGAGGGTTGGGCTTACCCGTCTGCGGCAATGAGAACCTGGGTTTGCGGCGTCTCTAGCCATCGCCACCGGGTAAGCCCCAACCCCCCTTTTTTACTTAGTTGGCGGTGGCCGAGTGTCACCACCACTCCCCTTAAGGGGAAAGACATTCTCTCCCTCCAGAACTTGTGAGTCGCGACCCCAAGGTTGAAGATTACTGTCCTACGTAATACAACATCTCTTGGCCCTGCAACTGCAACTGGAGAAACTGTGTTCCTGAGGGAAGAGCCAAGTGGCTGGGGAGTGTGTATTCTTGAGGTACAAGACAGCTTTCTTCCAAGCCCCCCAATGTAGAATAAACTAGCCTCAGCTCTCAGCAGCTGATAAGCTCCCATTCCTCCCTTTCCCTGGGCAAAAAAGGATCAGACTGAACACGCAGCTGCTTCACCCAGTTTCTTCATTTCAGCAGCCATAACATGGCATCCCGAAGCAACTAGGGCCCACCATGGATGCTCAGAGAGAAGTGGGATTCCCCCAAAATATGAGGCCTTTCCCATAAGGAACTTGCCTTCAGGGTTAGGTTCCTTCGAGGACCTGATCCTGCAGGTGTCACCAAGAAGACATAACTGACATTGAAGGTAAACAGCTTAGTGTTTTGTGCCTCCTAGGATTCTGTCAAAGGAATAATCGTTCTGTTCCATTTGGCACTACGTTTCCAATGGCCTGTGTGTTGATTACCAGAGAGATATGAGATCTTTCATTCTTCAGCAGAAAGCCAGCAAGATCATAGTCAAGGGAGAGTTGTATTTACCCACCTTTCTAGAAATCCTCACAGTGGAAATCAGGCTGGCCTCAGTAGACTGACTTAACAGGTAGACTCCCATCCTATCAGGGTGAATGCTCCATTGCCCTGTATTCAAAGTACTGCTAGGCTGAATTTGTTTTGGCCCCAGCACTTTCATTGATCTTTCAGACTTGTTCAGAGTGGGAATGGAGTACTTTTTCACTTTCATGCAGGGCAGAACATTTTTTATGAAAGCTTGCATGGATGAGGCTAGGGACTTGTTGGTTGCATCGGCAGGGTGGTGGCATGAGGCCTTGCTTGAATAGGAAAAGTTGCCTGCATTACAGGCAGCAGTGCTGAAGCACTGCTTGTCTTTGCCATGCCCGGCCTGGCTCTTGCCAAGCACCACTTTCTCTTGTGCAATGCACTCACCCCTTCTTACCTTTACACATCTGCTGAGCAGCGGGAGCTGCAGAAAAATCCTGCAAACATTTGCTTCCAGCCCACTCAAAAAGTCGTCCATTTCTAAAAGTTCTAAAAATAGAGTTTCAGTGGAGCTTTTCAAGCCAGGCAACATGCAAATAAATCCTGAGTGAAGAGTTCGAAAAGGCCACGTCTTTTGGTATGAGTCCAATTTCTCCCAAGAAAAAGCATAAGAATTAATAAATATTTTCTTTTAATATCTAACGAACAGTTGAACCAAACAATTATGTAAACTGGAAATGACCCAAAATGCTAACAGTTTGGCAGCCATAAAGTGAAATGCATTGTGGTGGCACATGTGCATTTGTGTCCTCCTCCTCCTCCCTTCCACAATAATCTGCACTTAATAGGAATATTTTAAACTATGTAGCTAAGCAACAGAGGTAATTGTTGCTTTCTCGAGCTTTTGTTAGGCACTCCACCATAGCCCAAATATGCATAATTAGGTATAATGTCTATAAATCATTATTGTACACATGTGGGTAGTTAAGTGGATTGAGAGAATAGTTCAATGAATTGGACATATTCGCTGAAAATGCTTTTTATTTGTTTTCGGTAGTTGATAATACTTTGAAATTATGATAACCCTTTACACTTTCTCATAATAGCTCACTGTTGCAGAGACAAAACTTCATTTGCATTTGTAGACGATCTTTAATTTATTATTTAAACCTGGAGGTGGTCTGACATGGATTCAGCAAAGAACCAGGCCATCTTAGCCTTTATTACAAGCTTGTTTATCTCACTTTTTTTTCCTCTAGAAAGTAATATGTGGAGCATTCCAGTTTATGTTGAATACATCCCAACAAAAGAATGCACCCTATAATCAGCATTATTGAAGGGGCTAGTGTTGTGGCTAAATTCTTCCCTTCATCCAAAAATGCTTTTAGTTACTATGGTAATATTTACTTGATCCTGGCAGACCAGTGTTGATTTTAGGGAGATAATTACCAGAAAGGAAGATGATGGAGATGTATTTTGGAGTGTCCTTGTCAGGAAAAAAAAATGTTTAGAAAAAAAATTAAACGAGACACAAAGAGAAAAACGAGACAAGAGAAAGTTTATTGTCTTTCAGTATTTGACACCCTTTTCCCGTAGCCCTTACTACCTACGGTTTCCTGCTGTGATTTCTAAGAAAAATGTTTCTTAACATAGGATACATGTGTCTCTTGCAGTCCTTTAGGAAAATAGAAATCTATTCGTTTAAAAAGACATGTGCATGTTTTTCTATTTGTGATCTAATGTGTTTAACTGTTGTGCTTCCTTGGAACATGTAAAGTATTGTTTGTTTTTGTGAAGGTTTTCCATTAAACCAAAAGTGACCCAAAGCATCCATTTTGTAAATATGCTAAGGAATATAACCTGTGGAGAAGAATGAAAGTTGGTTAAAGGGATAAATTGCTCTTTTTATCCACACACGGCCCAATCCTATCCCCCCCCCACCTTATGACAGCAGGAAACTGCCCCACTGTCATAAGTCAACAACACATGGAGCATGCCACTGGTGGCCATTTTTGAGCCGCCACCACAAAACGGCAGCAGCATCGGCAGCCCAATACCACAGAGGTGATCTGCTCTGGTGCAGGTAAGCTGCATGCACGGGATGGGCAGGTAGGGGTGTAATGGGGCAAGGAAGGAGAGAAATGGGGTGTGGATTGGGGCCGCCAAGAGGAATGATGAGGGCAGGCAGGGACGTTTATTGGCAGCAATGGCACAACTAATATGATATTGTCCCTGCCTGACCTTGCCATGCCCCCTTGGGGTCTCTTGGACTTGTGTCACCCAAAGCTGATGCAGGTCTGAGTAGACCCACCAGGGGCTTACCTGGGTGTAAGGGAACAAAAGGTCCCGTACCCCAAGGAGAGCTCCTAATTGCTCCCCCACCAAAGGATGCAGCGCATGCCTTCATAGTGCAGCTGTATCAGCACTGGTGGCAGGTGATAGGATTGGGCTGAAAGAGAAATAACATCTCAACCCTAGGCTTCTATATTACATTGGTGTGATATTTTTTGAAAACCTTATTGTTTCATTAAAAAAAACAAGCCAATTCAGCCAGGGCTAATGTCATGATGAACATGGACCTGATGGTCCATGTCTGTCTGCAGTCATTCAACTGACTGACCCCTTTGCAGTGGCGGTGTAGGTTGATTGAACGAGTCATATTGCCCCGCCTTCATCTTCAGGCATCTCTATCAGCCAATGGGATCATCCCCCAAAAGTCCTTGCATTGTTATGGTGCCTAGCTGGGGGTCTCCCCCATTTGCCAATGGATAGGGCAGGCGAAGGAAGAGTTGCCCCATGAAGATATCCCTATAGGATGCCAATAAAACTAGAAGCAGGTTCATCAAAATGTGAGACTTTTGTTTTCATGAAACCGCAAAACTTGCCTAGGCAAACCATCTTTTCTGGTATTGCTTACCATGCCGGCAGGAAGCATAGACATTGCACATGTGATGAAACAGTTGTGTGACAGTTTGAGCACATTTCAAACTCAAATGTGCTACAGTGAGCTGAGCACATGCTGAAGCAATTGCACAATTGCTGCACGGATCTGCTCAGTCTGCGTTCACAACACGACAGGCCATTTTGAATGGGTTCTCTAAAGCATGTTTAAAGAATTATCTAGTTCTGTGTCATGGTGTTTGTTCTGTATGATCCTTGCTGCTGTTCATGAAACTGATCTTGATCTAGAGTGAGGCTATCATCTCACATCACTTACACTGGAGTATCGTCACTGATGTGAGCTGGACTAATTATAAATAAGTGGCTTGTGTATTATGGCCAAGGTTTGTCTGTGGATCTAATTTATTTTAATGTTGTGCTTTTCTCTTGTTTTCTCAATCTAGAAGAAAGCACTCTAACACCAGCAAAAGGTGATTCTAATTTGGATGTGCCAGAAAATGCTCATCAAAAGAAGGACAATTACACTAGCTACCAGGACCTAATGACCAAATCTTTAATTAACTTTGAAAAACTAGCAAAAGACACACCAAATCATCCAGAGAATAATAAACTAACTGACAATGGGACCCAGTCCTTAAATATTGAGAACAGCAATATTGATGACTGTTACATGATTGATGCATTGATAGGAAAGGACAGAATTGGTGTTTCTGGTCTACAGTACTGTTCCTCTGAGGACAATGAAAGTAGTTCTGAAATGTTGGACAATGAATGGGATAGTTCCTCAAACTTCTCTGAAGAGACGAGCATGAAACTTCCTGTAAATAAAAAATACATTGTAGGATGTAATCAGCAAGACGTCCTCAAAGTGCCAGCAGTCAAAACCGAGGAAGTAGATTTTGATAACTCTGAAACTGTTTGTGACTCAGAAACAGGACTGCAAGACTCACAGGAGTCACATGTCAAACCTTTCAGCAACAGAGCTGAGAATCCATTTCCAGACAGTGAGGAAGATGAGTGCCTGTCGGAAAATACTGAAGCGTCATTTGATCTGGACAAAACGAAACAGAACTTGAGTTTGCTGGAACAGGCAATAGCTCTGCAGGCAGAGCAAGGTCATGTCTTTCATAGCACCTACAAGGAGCTGGACAGGTTTCTATTGGAGCATCTTGCTGGTGAAAGAAGACAAGCCAAAGTTATTGAACTTGGTGGTAGACCAATCTATAACAACAAGCGTAAGTCCACTTTCCTTCCTCAGGGTGGATTGCATATTTGTTTTGACAACTGATAATTTCCCCCTTCATATAGACTACATAGCAACAGTGTTTTGCATGTTAACGGACAGTTTAGCAATCTGAGTACTTCACTATGTGATTTTGTTTAATTGTGAGTTTTTGGTAAGAGATTCTATGGATCTCTTCCTTCACTTTCTTCTCATTCCACACTGCCTATGGAATTGCATGGCAGTTTGAAACCTATGACTAGGGCGGAGCCTTCTTTAAGCCTGTGTCAGCCTGACTTGGAGGAAGATCTGCTCTTCCTGGAGTGTTGCTGGTCCTCTTCCTGCAAGAGGCCTAATAATTCTTCTGTGGTTAATGAAAAGAATGGGAGGAAAAAATTGACAGTATTTGCTTCCCTTGACATCAGGGGATAAGGGCTATAGGCTTCTGTCAAGGGTGCACAAGGCTGCTGCGACCACATCCTAGTGCGGGGGGGTCGCGGGATGTTGGCTGGATGGCCACACCCAAGATGGCAGCTCACTCCTTCCCCCTCCCTCCCCACACACACACTGCAGAGAAATAAGTGTCCTATGCTCTCTTGGGGCTTGTTTGCTCACCTTGTGTTACTTTCTGCTTGCTCTTTAGCATCTCTGTTAATATTAGCTCACCTTTTCCCCATGGGGCTGCTTATGAGTACAACTTTAAAAATGAATTAAACAGTGTAATTTATTAAAAAAAACAATGACATAACTTCCTGCTTAATGACATCACCTCCAACCCTAAGTCTTAGGGGGTCCCGACAGATTGTCGTTCTACAAACAGGGGTCCCGGTGCTAAAAAGGTTGGGAACCATTGTCCTAGTGTTATAGAAAGCTGTGGTATGCAGCTTTGGTAAATGCCTTGTGTACATGGACCATTGGTTTTGACAAAATGAGATATTTCAAGAAAGAAACAAAAAATATCTTTGGAAGGATTCAAGTCATATCTGTGCTTTCAAGAACAGGTGCATGTGTTGTGTAATGTGTCATTACATATTACATTGCAGATTCTTACTGGATGTAGCATGGGCCCTATGAAATCCTCAGTTCTCAATTAGTTATAATCAGTTATCATTCACATGAGATACATTTCAGAGTGTTCTTACACCGTGTGCCCTAAAATCCTCACTGTCATAAAATTCCTCAGGAATGACTGAGTTCAGCCTTTGTGTTTTTAAATGCTGAATTTTCATGTAAATGGAAGATACTTTTTTGAAAAGCTTTGAATGCATTTGCTTTGCATTGTAGCATAAATATATAGTATGTATCTGTTGTATTTTTTCATAACTATTGTATTAAGGCAGGCCTGCACAAGTTGTGGGTCACAAGTTATGCAGGTCTGTATTAAGGGAAAACAACTGTTGCCTAAACGCCAGCTTCTCAATAGGTTATCAATGGGGTCATGTCAGTTCTGTTGATGTGACTCTTTAGAATGATGTGATGTGACAGAGAGACCATGGGAAAATCTTTGTCAATAACATACATCCTTGCAAACTCCTTTCATGTTCCTGTGTCATCTGAAAGTGTCATGGTTGTGGATAGCCCCATCCAGTTCCAGTTCAAGAGCAGCTTCTGGTTTTCCTCGCATCCAATAAAGACACGAGGCGTTGATTTCCATCGAAGGGCCTCAACTTTATTGAATAATTTACAGTCTGCAGTGGGTGCTTCCTAACCTCAACTCAGCCAGGCTCCCTCAGCACTGTGGACACTAAGGCTTTGATGAGTCAGTCATCTGTGCTCTGAGCCCAGCGGACTGATCAAGTCTTGTCCCAGCTGTCCTTTCAGGCAAGGAGGCACATTGCAGGATCCCCTTTTCCCAAGCTGTGTAGGCTTTGAGATGCTGATACTGACCCAGTCTAGGGGAGGATGCCATTTAAGGCAGCTCTTATGGCACATTGAGCTGGTTCTCTGGCTTCTTAAGGAAGCTAAGAAGGAATTGCCTTGGTTTATCTTTGGATGGGAGACATGTGGTGATATTTTTATGGGGATAAGCAACCTCCTGGTTGTAGGAGTAGGTTTTCTTTGTGCCGGGTGCAAGGGAGTGGCGACAGGATACAGGTATCTTGTTGTCTTGTGCTCCCTGAGGCATCTGGTGGGGCCACTGTGTGATACAGGAAGCTGGACTAGATGGGCCTTTGGCCTGATCCAGCAAGGCTCTTCTTATGTTCTTATGTTCTTATGTCACAGGGGACTCATGGAGCCCCCCCCATATCCATGAAGAAACTTCGTATAGGTGTGAACCTGAAGAGCCCCACAGTGGAATCTCCACCCCTCAAGGCTTACTAATATACCTGGACCTCTCCTCATTGTAGGGAGCCTGTATTCCTTAAGAAAATGCCCTTGAATAAACCCCTGGAGCAGTGTTTTACTGATCTAGGTGCGCTATAACCTACCCCATGCTCTATATCAGGGGTGCACAACATGCGGCCCCAGGGCCACTTGCGGCCCTCTGAAGGATTTCCGGTGGCCCCCGAAGAAATCGGGGATCCCTTGGTGCGCGTTGCTTACGAAGAGAGCGCCGAGGGATCTCCGATGTCTTCGCTCCAGCCGCGTAGCTGTGCAGCCTTCTTGCTCAGGTCGCTGAGCGAGAAGGACGAAGTCACTGAGCCTTGTGAGCCCATTGGCCCGGAGGCTTTGAGGCTGTTGCTGAAGGCGGCGTTTGATCACCGCCGATCAGCTGGAGTCTCCTGGCATTCAGCCAGGAGCCGGAAGAGCCGCGTCTCCTCTTGTGTGCCAACGGACGCGGAGGTTTTGGGGCTTGTCCCGTTGGCACTGTCGCTGCTCCGTGTGAGGAGGAGGCTCGGATGCACGGTGGGAGGGCAAATCCGAATTTTTAATTCTGTAAATATCTTTATTTATTAATATGTTGCTTTTCCGGATATTTTCCAGCTCATGGACACCCCCCCCTGTAATGTCACTTCCTGAGGAAGTGACATCACGGTTCCTTGACACGCCCCCCCCCCTGTGCGGCCCCGAAGAAGTTTAGTCTATTCATTTTGGCTCCTACCTACTTCCAAGTTGTTCACCCCTGCTCTATATGATGTGGACCTGCCCCCTTGGGATGACCCCAGAGAGGCAGGGGCACCACTCCCTAACATTCTGAAAGAGTATTTCCATTCTGATATTTAAAGTTCTCTTGCTTTTTAAAAAATTCCTACATGCTTCCAGTTTTCTGGCTTGTAAAACAAATTCAATGGTATGTTATAAGGCCAAATAATAGTCATGCTTTAAAGATATTTAAGACATCTAGCATTCCAGCTTTCTCTGACACCTTGGCAGGAAACTGCATGTGATAGAATGAGAGCATATCTCTTAAAACCACTCAACTCGGTAACAATGTTCAGAAATGAACTTCATTGAATTTTTCTACAGACTTGCCTAGACCGGAAAAGAGAGAGACCAAATGTCCCATTCCAGGATGTGATGGCACAGGGCATGTAACTGGATTGTATCCACACCACCGCAGTCTTTCTGGTTGCCCACATAAAGTTAGAGTGCCTCTTGAAAGTAAGTATTTCTTCAGTTCCGAAAAGCACATTGTGGTCCAAATCTAGTCTCTAATATAATTGGCACACTCCACACTCCTTTCCTTCCTCTGGCCTCTAAGTGGCAAAGGTATAGTCTCCTGTATAGGCCTCTCTTGCATTGCATCCCAAGGGCTATTTATTGTCCTTGAACCCCCATCATTGTAGTATGCAATATCTGATGATAAGCATCAACATTGATCAAAGCAAATGTATTTCATCTAAGTTTATTTTGACAGTGCCGTTACCCAATTTATAGGAGTTAAATTGCAGGTACATAGAAGTAAATTGCTTTTCCATCAGTAGGACTTACTACCAAATAAGAAACATTTTGAATTAGATGTTTGGCTAAGACTTGGCTAAGATCCAAGTACTCCTTTTGGCTGATTTATGGTTATGTGCAGGTTGCCTTTGGACCTATGGTATCACTCAGTAGTAGTTTACCCCTGAAGTTAATAATGGAGTAAAGTACTTCATCTCAGTACATGCACCAAAGTGAACAGGAATAGCTTACTCTCCACTGCATTGGAGGACTTTATTTCAGAAGTTGCTGCTGGAGTAAATTCCTACTCTTTGAGAGGGTAGTCAGAATACATCTATAACCTTTTGCTCCAGACACAAACTATACTTGTCAGACTCTGACTTGTTTCCATGTTTCCACTGTTTGATACAGGGAAGTTAGAGTTGGTTGAAGTAGATAACCTTGGCACAATCAAAGCTCCTTTACTTCTTTCTCCCAAGGTGTGAACTTGGTACTCATTTCAGTACTGTCTGCACTGACTGGCAGTGACTTTCTAGTATTTCAGATATGGGTATTTCCTCCCAATTCTACCTGGAGGTGCAGGGATTGTCAGAGCAGCCGCCGGATCCTGTGCTCCACCGCGGCCAGGCTGCCACTCAGCCGGAGGTCTACTCGGGGAAGGGGACTCTTGTCCCCTTCCCCGAATGTAAATCCAGGCCTAGCCAATCGGCCTCCTTGGATTTCCACCAGCAAATTTGCTGGTGGAAGCAGGAGGAGGCCGTGTAACAGCCCAGCCACCTGACGGGGACCGGGATACGGCCGAGGCTCCCCCGCCTCCTGGGCCAGCTGGGCTTATGGGCACACTTCCTCCCCCGCCGATCCGCCCCCCTACTTCCTCCCCCGCCGATCCGCCCCCCCTGAACAGCTTCAGGTGGAAGAACGCTCATTCCGACGCCCACCCATTCAATAGGATTGAGCTGTGAGCCTGGGATCTTCTGCATGTAAAACATGTGCTGTACCACTAGGGCTGGCCCAGCCATGAGGCTGGTTGAACCTTTTGCCTCAGACCTTGAGCTATGGAAGGTAGCAAGCTGGTAGGTGGGGTGCCAGCCTGCCAGGTTCCCTGGCACACCACCTGCCCAGCTGCTCAGTCTAGCTATCCTATCCTTTTACGTGTTGAGACACCACACAAGAGGATGATGGGGACAGGAGGATTTGCCTCCTCCTACTGCAGTTCTGCTCCCACTTGTTGCAAAGTGATCAGCTGAGAGAATGGTTCTGCTCCCAGGATTCTCTCTACCAACCCACTTTACAAAAACTGGCAGTGGAGCTGCAGCAGGATGACGAAGGTGGCAATGATGAATGCTGGGGAGGTAGGATGCATGTGCGCAATGCTAAGTGCTGGTGTGTGAATGGAAGCGCATGGAAGTAATGGGAGTGGGCAGCAGAATTTGGGGGTGGGTTCATGCAGTGGATCACCTGTCTACCACTAAGCTGTAGTCCCTCTACAAGCTGGGTCAGCCCGAGGGGGCAGGTCAAATGCTGCCTCCTCTGACCTAGCTCTGCACTAGCTGCTTCCACTCCTCCTCCTTCTCATGCTCCCTGGATTTGAAAAGGAAGAGGAGAATGGAGTGGAAGTCCAGAGGGAGACTGCTGGGCTGCAGTGTTGGAGGTGCTCTTCCGTTCCATTCCCCTCTTCCATTTCACATTCGGGAAGCAGGAGGACGGGAAGGGGAAGCAGTGGAGGTGGGCAGGAGGACAGATCCCACCAATCTGCCACCTCAGTCTTACGAAGATGGAGCCTCCTGCATCTCTGACTATGTAGCAGAGTTGTTATCCACGATTTATGGTGTTTACAATTCCATGAAGATAGTGACTGAAACATTCTGGAACATCTTTCTTATGTAAAAAATGTTTATGATCTCAAATAACTACATAAGATGATAGCCACAAGTCTGAACAAATCTGTCTATTAATAAATAGGTATAATGCTAATTGAACTAGGAAATGCTGATTGAACTAGGAATTTATGTATACTTGTGCCACTCTCTTTTTTTTCAATTTGTTTAGTCCTGGCCATGCATGAAAATGTTCTAAAGTGTCCCACTCCTGGATGTACAGGAAGAGGACATGTCAATAGCAACCGCAACACTCACAGAAGGTAATCGTAGTCTATTACCACTGGTGATAATCTAGCCTCAATAAGAAATTAAAAAAAAAATTGCATTTGTCACACAGTCAGTATTGGAGATTATAAAAAAATAAAGATAATGTACTGTAAGTACTTAACTATCACAAGGAAACCTCTCAAATGAGTGGTATGCAGAGGTGTCACTATGGTGGAGGCGGTGCTGTAAGTTCCGCCCCGTCGTAGTCCCCGTTTACTCTCCGTCTCCTGCCATTCAGTTGCCTTCGCCGCACTGAATGGCTGCGACGGCGAGGGGGCAGGGCCACTTCGTAACGGAGAGTAAATAGGAACTAGGACAGGGCGGAACTTACAGTACCGCCCCCACCGTAGCAACACCTCTGCTGATATATTCAGCAATGTTCACATTTAGGACATGATCTAATCAAAATGTGGTGCTTTTAGGTCTCATTAACTTTGGTGAGAGAGACTTAAGTATATAATTTTTTCAGTTGAAATGCCTGATACATAAACATGTTTAGCTTTGGCTGGATTAGGCTCTTCTTTCACTTTAGTACAGTATTGAGAATATTTTCATTGCTGCATATGGTTAAATCAAATAGAAACACTATTCTACGACTCATTCTTATGACTAATTGGTCATAATCTAGTGATACCTATGAGATTTACAAGAACCTGTGAATGTATCCTGCCTATTTTCAGGTATCGCTACCTTTTTGCTTTAAATTTGTATATAATTGAAATGATTATGTTGCTTCACCTTAATTGTATGTGAAGTCACAGTTAAATCCTTGCTGCTAGACACTTCCAACTGTGAAAATTAATCAGATATTAAATGAATTACAAAGGACCTTATTTATGAACATAAAGGACAAGTCACATGACTTTTATGTAGTGAATGCAACTCAATTTGACATTTTCAGTGTACTTTAGTGTGCTGATTCAATCTTCTGACTTCTCCAACATATGTTCAGATTGTGATTCACTGCGATTTGGTCCAACACCCACAAATCACTGATAAGGTTGACTTGGGTTGACTTCAGTATGGATATCAGAAACAAATGTCAGAATGAGCACTACATTTTTTTTAAATTACAGTTTAGATTTATAAATACCTACATTCCAGACTTGCAATTTGATAGTGTGCACATGTCAAATACAACAATTTCATCAATATACATAATTATGTATAGTACAGTATATTAAATTAAAATATTCTTGTATACATGTCATGTTCATATTTTTGCTCGGTGCTCCTAAAAGATTGGATCCCTGGTAGTACATTTTAGGTTAGCGGTCAGTTTAACAAGTTTAGTTAATTCCCATTTATTTATTTTTTTGTGCAAATTTTAGTATCATTCATTTACCAACCTTGCTGCGATTATAAGATATAATAATCATATTTTAATACATTTTCACATAATTTAAGAGACAGAACTTTGGATTCATTTTAAACAGTGTTGGATAAAACATTACATTCACTGTACAGTATTTATAACCACTATCCAGTATTGATTAGCCATTTTGTTTCTGAAATATTAACAGGGCAACCATTATGACCACTGCAGGAGGTGTCGGAGCCCCAAGTTCTGTCAGGCTCTGACCCTCCGTTACACAACGGGAGAATGGCTCCAAAGGTGAGGGGGCGGAGCCACTTTCTTCCATCGTGTAACGGAGGATCAGAGCCTGACGGAACTTGGAGCTCCGCCCCCCCTGCAGTGACACTGCTGATTATGACCGGACAGTTCTAGGGCCAAAATGCTGTATTGAAACAATGAAGAGACACACAACATACAAGGGATTTGAGACAGTGACAGTGGAGAGGGCAGGTCCAGAGGACCTGGAAGTAAGGCATGACTAATGATCAAGGACAGCTTAGTCAGATAAGGGAACACCAAGACATATGATGGGAAATGGTCCCCAGCAAGATGTGAATGCCCAGGATAACTGTGGACAGATATATGGCTGGACTTTCGCAGACTATAATACCAAGTCGGATAGATGAAAAGGACCCAGCAGACCAGGCAACATCAGAATAATGTGGGAGACAAAAGATGAACTACATTATTTTGTCTATATTTCTGGGAGGGCAGAAATGTAAGTTATCAGTGACTCATGTGTGCACCTCTCTTTTAAACAGTCTTTCTGGTTGTCCAATTGCTGCAGCTGAAAAAATGGCAATGTCTCAGGAAAAAGGTCAACATGACTCTCCCAAAATGGGGCAGTGCCACGATCAAGTCCACAGGTAAGAATCACTTGTCATATTGATGGCACAGATACTTTTGTTCAACTAATACTGTTTGTAACAAGCACCCTGAAGTGTTCCATGTCTGATTCTGTTGTCTGTAGACTGGACATTTGAACATTAATAAGGTAATCAATCCATTAATATCATGGAGGCCCCAGAATGCTCTTCTAAGTTCAGTCATAAAGGAAACCAGTCTGCAGTACTCATTTTTTTCAGTCCATATAGCCAAATTTTCTTTCCTACATGGACTGAATAGCAAGTTGGCTTTCTGAATCAGGTGCTACGACTACAAAATGCAGTTTTCCATGCTATTAACAGATTGGGTGGGTGTGAACAAAGTATTCTTGTGGCAAAAGATTCACAAAACAAGTTTGCTACAAATGCAGAACAAGTATTTAATTTGCCTGTTGAGAATAATATTATGTTCCACAAGGTTTCAAATATTATGTTCCACAAGGGACAATACTTTTGTTTAGCTGTGCAAATCAAAAGAAGCTTTCAAAGTATTGTATGAATTGATCCTTAGAAAGAACGTAGTTTACCAAAATAAGTTCATTAAGAAAATGTTGCACTTTGATCACTTTGTGGATATTGTCAAATTTCCCAATACCCCTTCTTCATTAATGCTTTAGCCACAGATCTAGTCAAACAATTACTGTACTACATGTGATACCAGGTTTGCATAGCAGACTTTACAAGCACATCTTTTTCCCAAAAGCTTCTAGCTAATATGAAAAAGTACACAACAATTCTAAATTGATTAGGCAGACTATGTTGACCCCTTATGGCCCCCAGTGAATATTTTCTAATTTTAATTCATTAGAGTGATGAGGAACTAATTATAATTTCTACGTTTTTCTGAGGTCATTTTCAATCTGAAGGCTACTGGCTCTGGCCCTCACCAGTTAGTCTGCTTCAGTCCCCTAGAAATCAATGGCTTTGAAGCAAGTTTACCGTGCACATGGTTATACCCTCTTTCAAATTCCATATGTATGTATGTTGGCATCACTGTCATCATGGCACTGATTTTCAACAAGTCCTATTTGTAACTTGTTTATATTATCGGTGTACTTTGTGGGAGAGTCAGGGCAAAGGGGGCTTTTTTTTCCCCAATGTCTTTCGGCCTACTCCTCTCCTGGGCTGGCACGCAGGCTGCAGGGCCACTGGTGCAGTATCCATGTATCCTGCATGCCAATTGTAGACTAGGCTGGCTGGGAGAGGTAAGAAATGAAAAAAAAATGCCTACCTTCCCAGCCACTGCATGGACCCTGAGGCCTCCTCAGATCTACGCCAGCTCTTTTGCTGGCGTGGCTCTGAGGAGCCTGCTGGGGCCATGTCATACCCAGACTGGGGGTTTGGATATGGCGGACACCAGTGCCTCCAAAACATGATCTACCCAGTTCCGCCCAATTCCCTGCCTCTGTCTGCTTCATTTACCACAACACAGTCCTGATATATGTAGTCATTTGGGTGGTTCATATAATTGGACCAGCTCAGAACATGGGACTCAGAACAGATGTTGCAAAAAAAAAAAATGTAATGCTCATCTGCAATATAACTCTACAGCACAATCCAATGCGTGTCGACTTGGAAGTAAGTTCCATTGAGTGCAATGGGACTTACTCTCAGGTAAGTGTGTATAGGTAGGAGTGTTAGCAGCAGCAATACTATGCAATAAAAGCCCAGTGCAGGTGACATGATATGCATGGAGGAGAGTTGGAATCTTGCCTGCTGGCCTCACGCATGACTTCTGCATGTTCACCTGACCTTCTGTATGTACACAGCCTACATGTGTATCCATATAGCTCATAGAACACTGGATGACTTTCAGGAGGGGGGCCAGTAGTCACGATCAACACACTCCACATATGCATTCTACACAACGTGTTGTGTACAAAAAGTGTCTTCGTATAAGAGAAATAAACCTTAAGAAATTATAAGAGCAATAGACTTTAGGTTTGCAAGTGCTTATAATAATATTTTGCAGGACTTGGTCCTCTCCTCCTGTTTTAGTGTGCTATGTCAGGTACAGCACAACAAGGCAATGAAACCAATAGTCTCATGATTCAGTTTTCTGACTGCCTTATTCATTGTCTCATAGGATGAACTTAGTGAAGCAACTTGAGTTATCTCAGTTTCACTGCAGATCTGCCCAACCCATCCCATCTCCCAGAGCCACCTTCACAAGAGAGCAAGAGAAGTGTGGGAAAGTACCGTTTGACTATGCGAGCTTTGATGCCCAAGTCTTTGGCAAACGCACAATGATGTCAGCTGTGCAAGGACAAAAAACCACGCAATTCCTAGAAGGTAAGAAGTGAAAGGCAGACAAAATTCACTCTCCTTTTTGTCTTTGTTTCATATCTCAGCTTGCATGTAAAAACTGACATATGACTTGAATGGAGCCTGTGATAGATGGATGGATGCAAAGTGTGGAGCCTCACAACTAACACTCATGTTCACCCCATCTTGTTCAAAACTGGGTTTACCTGAGATGGTACCAATATCCAAGGCCAGGGAATACCAGACAAGGAGAAACCTTGGGGAAACAGTCCCAGCCCCCAGATCCATAGGGGTCCCCTTAAAAGCTGAGTGGTAAACAAAGGCTAAACTTGTGCAACAGGCAAAGAGGCATTTTTAAAGTGCTACTTCTCATACAGTAAGCATGTCCCTATTCACCCCAGCATAGCATCTTTTGCTGTTTGCTGGTGTATCTTCTGCATCTGTTTAGCTTGTGAATGCTTTTGGGACAGGGAACCATTTGTTTGTTTATTTTGCTATATAAACCACTCTCAGCCCAATCCTGTCTCCAACAGCCCAGAGAGTGCAGCACTGTCAATGATGTGCCTGCTGCATGCTGTGGGCAGGCAGGAGGCCAGATGGCCCAGAAGAGGTAAATACAGTGGGCCCTCGGTATCCACAGTTCCAAGACCCCCAGTGAATGCCAAAATCCATGGATACTCAAATACGCAAGGTGGGTCCTCAGAGGACCTCTGGACGTGACCGGAATTGTCACATCCGGAGGTGTTTTGAAGTGCGAGGAGGCCACGTGCGGTCTCCACACACCTCAGAAGGCCTCCCAGAGGCATCCTGAAGGCACTTATGGTTCTTGGCGAAAACCAGAAGTGCCTTCTGAATATGCGGCCTCCCTGTGCCTCAGAACATCTCCTGGATGCGACTGTGTTCAGGTCATGTGAAGCCCTCCAGTGTGGGTCAGCACTCGCGTTGCATCAAACCCGTGGATAAGGAGGGCCCACTAACATTTTACTTACCTTCCCATAAGTTGCCTGGTCTCCTCAGACCTATGCCAGCTCGTAAGCTGGTGTAAGTGTGAGGAGGCGGGTCCCAGCCAGAAAGGGGCAATAGGATGTGGCATGCATGGCTGCCATCTAGACTCTCTAGACCCTTCCCCCTCCTGCCCTCTCCTGCTCCTGGCCCATCCCTTGCCCTGAACCACCCCAACCCTCCCCCGATCTGTCTTGAATTTCCATTAAAGATGGACCCCAAACCCCTAAAGTTCTCTTTAAATCTGACTGAAGCCAGAAGACAGTTGACCATTCGGTGCATGAGCACTTCAACACTTCAGTGGGAAGCCATTGCTATTTTCTCCAGATCTTTCTTCCCATGGTTTTTACTCTAATCTCCAAACTCTTTTTGAAGCCAAGAATGTTTCAAGATAACTTTGGGGAGGGGGGCAGTAGAAACTCCCTCTGAAATAGGGTCTCAGGATATTGAGTGCCTGCATGAAATATGATTCAGCAAGAATCAATAAACATAACTAAAATGACAAGTAGATGATATTATGTCATGATATTAGCAATCAGTAGCAGGTCAATTAAAGTAGAAAGATCTCCACAGCTAAGATGGAACAGAAAAGCAAAAAAAGCCAACATGGTGAGAAAAAGGACTAAGATCATAAGTTGCAATATTTTAACCCTGCCTTCTCAACAACGTAGCATTATACATATTATTCTATCAGCGCAATCCTGTGTAACTCTTGCACCGGTGTAAAAGCAGATCCACTGGTGAAAGTGCACTTATCCCAGTGTAACCTTCCGTACGTCGACGAAAGCAGGATGGATACCAGCGTAAGCCCTTTTGGACACTGCATACGCGCAATCCAGACGCCGGACAGACGCCAGTGCAACTCCGCCGGTGCAGGGGGCATTCTGGGGGCATTCGGACACCCCTGGAATGCCCCCTGCACTGGCAGAGTTGCACTGGCATCCGTCCTGCCTCAGAACTGCGCATGCGCAGCGTCCAAGGGGGGTTACACTGGTGTCCTTGCTGCTTCCGACGGCATACGGCAAGTTACACTGGCATAAGTGCACTTACACCAGTGGATCTACTGTTACACCGGTGCAAGAGTTACACAGGATTGCTCTGTATGTCAAATAACAAGTACTTGTAACTCAGTGAGTTGAATATTTCTTTAGCTTGTTTTTCTTGTTTTAAAATAGCAAAGACATGTTTTATGCTCATTTTCTTTGTGGCTATTATATTTCACATTTGCCTGTAAGGGGCCATATTTTTGTTTAACTGCTCCAACCCTTCTAAGAGTCAAATGTGTTTATCGAGATGAACTAAATGCAGTGCAGTAAACGTGAGACACGCAATGTTTGGCTGTCGCCCATCATTGTTATAGCTTTGACTGACCAATTTTGTCTGCTTTTTATATGTTCTAATTCAGAGACCATGTAATTCATTGTGTATAGGTTAAATAAGTTTGCAAGT
Organism: Plestiodon gilberti rubricaudatus; assembly: GCA_026170595.1. Taxonomy (NCBI): domain Eukaryota; kingdom Metazoa; phylum Chordata; class Lepidosauria; order Squamata; family Scincidae; genus Plestiodon; species Plestiodon gilberti. The sequence goes on from JANXHW010000004.1 coordinate 43,898,104, forward strand.
TCATTTGCCACCAAACTATAGTTTGCCCGGCTTTTGTCCGTTCTTATTTATCTGTCACTAAACATGAATTGGAGTACAGAATTTCCTGTGCATGGATTGAGTACATTTTGAGGGAAAGATTCAACATTTTGTCTTCTGTTTAAAACGTCTCCATTAGAAATGGGGAAACATCCATTTGTATAGCAGCTGTGAGTTTCTAACAATGTTGACAACAAAGTGATCCAATGTTTTAAAAGTCTGCACTCCTGAAGCTTCTTGATTGAATCATTTCCAGCCAAGATGGGACTTTCTTTGCTTTGTTCCTTTCATATATTTTGTGGTCTGAAATAATAATCCCTAAAAACCCAAGGTCTGTCATAGGGAGGTGGTTGCATGCAAACTATTTCTAATCAAATCTCTCTTCAACAGCAAAGCATTTTTCAAACCCAGGAAAATTTTCGCCTCGGCTGCCTAGCGCTAGCGCCCACACACAGAGTCCTTGCCATGCCAACTCTTATGGCTACGGTCAATGTAGTGAAGACACCCACATAGCAGCAGCTGCTGCAATCCTGAACCTTTCCACCCACTGCAGGGAAGCGGCAGAGATCCTCTCCAACAAACCACAGAGTCTGTCTGCCAAGGTAGGCTAGTCCAAGAACCTGGAGGGTGTGCTAGCTACTGAACTGTGCGAATAAACTGTCTTTCATGTTAGTGACTGCATTCATTCTCCAAAAAAAGAAAAAGAAAGAGCAGCTTTTTGATTCATGTTCTTTTGAAGAGCGGCAGAGGAATGGTTCGTGGGGAAGGGGGACCCAGGAAAGCAATGCAAGAATTGTGTTGTAGAGTAGACAGGCACCATAATTGCTTTCTAAGTACAGGAGAATCTGCTCACAGAATCTGCTAAAAGATGTTTCTCTTTGTACCATGCACAGAGTGTTTTATGGGGCTGATAACATTCATAGAAATGAAAAAGGTGTTCAGAAATATTTCTGAAAACTGATGACTCCGTGGACCATTATGGAGCTGGTCCTTATTCAGACCAGTTTAAAGGGGTGTTCTTTGGAGAGATGGGCTGTATGTGGAGATTACTTGCATATCTGGTTGCTCATCCAGTTGAAAACCGTACCAGCTTTATTGTAATCGTATTTTCTTTTCATTTCACTGTTCATTAAAAGCTACCCAAAAGGCATCACTGTGGTCTAAAACCTTACTATGCAATGTAAAGCACTTCTGACCATACTACCTTACAAATAGGTTACATAATAAGTAAGGCTAAGATCCTCAACTCAGTTACTAGGAGCAAATCCCATAGAACAGGGGTTCTCAACCTTTTTCACCAAGTGTACCCCCTGGCATGGTCAAATTTTTTGAAGTACACCCTGTGCCAATTAATTAATTAGCATTAATTAATTACTTATTAAAATGTAAATTTTAATCATTAAAATTACTCACCTTACACTGTTAGCCACCCTTTTCCCCCAATTTTTGCCACCCTTTTTATTTTAAAAGAAAATATCACCACAGGTCTCCCATCCAAAAATAAACCAAGGCAATTCTTTCTTAGCTTCCTTAAAAAGGCAAAGAACCAGCTCAATCTGCCATAAGAGCTGCCTTCTTTAAATGGAAGAAACTATGTATTCTAAAACCCAGCATATAAATTGAACCAGCCAGTAGGAAAGCACTTAATTTGCATTCCACTTGGGAACACAGTCTGGGGGGGGGGGAGAAAAGGGGTGGTTTTGTTGCACAAGAATCTTTTATGTTCACTGTCAATGAAGTTTTTATTTTTAGTAATAAAATAGGGACTATTTAGTCAGAGAACGTACTCACCCTAACTTGGATGTAAATGCTACCAAGGGGTTTATATAGAGATTTGGCAGAGGTTTGTTTTAATATGGGAGCCTTGCAAGTCTGTTCCTTAGCTGTGAGTCAGGAGCAGCTGGTAAGACACAGCAGGGGTACAGGTTGAGAACCTCTGCCATAGAATATACTAGAAGTAACTGTGCTTATATTTCACATTTATATAGTAAGTATATATAGCATATAGGCCTGTTGTGCCATGATCTCTAATAGAACCTAAACTATATCACTGGCAGACATCTTGTACAAAGGCATTGTAGCTTTGGGGGGAGGGGTAAACAGGGGTAATCAGGGGTAAACAGGGGTAATAAAAGGCATTGTAGCTTTGGGGGGAGGGGTAAACAGGGGTAAACAAGTGGGGTGGGGGGAGGGGTAAACAGGGGCAGAGAAATAGATGGTGTAAGAAATGTGTTTGAGCACAAAGGCAATGTTGCATGTTCTCTAGGTTATGTTCTCGGAGCTATAGGTATGCTAGCCCATTCAGCAATACAAATAACAAAACAAAACAGCAATATCTGGAAAACACTCATTCCAGCTGAAGAGAGGTTCCTTCAGTGGGATTCCTGTTCCACATAATGTGGCTATTCCTGATGCAAAGTCCATTCTTTTATCTCACCTGTGAAAAAAGTATCAAAATGCTTTTTGTGACCGCTGTTGCAACAACCAGGTCCTTGAAGCCAAGGATGGCAACAGCCTTTATGTTCATAGTCCTGCAATCCGGAAAACTTTTTAAAGGCACAAGTTTGTTGCTGTTGTGTGTTTTTTTCCCTGTGTCCACAGCTTTATTCACGACGTTGGCCAGAGAAATTTCCTAGTGCTGGGCGATGGCAGCGAGATTTTGTTTTTTCTAGTGTTGAAAAGGTGGCTGGTGCCAGAGGCTGCACTAAATTGCTTCCCCTACCTTTGGCTGACCTTAGAAACAGACCTTTCTTGCCAAAGAAAGGTAATAAAGGGACCATACATAAGACTTTTTTCAGCTGTACACCTGTTTTGTGTTTGCCAAGGAAGGGAAAGCAATTGTAACAACTCATGGTGGCATTTGGGGCATATAGTGGGGGTGGGGGTGGGCTACATCCAAAAATAAAATTTTAAAAAATGGTCTTCAGGCATTGTCTTTTGCCAGCCTTAACTTTTTGCCAAACTTCCAGCAGGGCACAGTGACAACCCAGTGGTACAGAATATCTGACAGAAGAATTAGAATTAGCTTCTGGCCAGAGCAAAGGCAAGCAAAGCTCACAGAGATGGAATCGCCAAAATCACACACATTCTTTTTATTTAGTTTGGATACTGATCCCTTTTAGGAAATTGGGATTTTAAACAGGAAAATAGATACACGTATAAGCTCTGGATGCATGGACCTAAAATAAAACAAATTGCCATGATTTGAAAATGCAGCCTGAATCGAATACTGTTACATTTGTTTGAGTATAATTTGATGTGGTCGTTACTCTGTGATTCTCTTCCTGCTCTTCCACACTTCAATTTTTTTAATTATAAAGATTTGTTTCCAATGTATATGTCGTTTTCTTAAGTACAGTATCTTCATTTAATTTGGCATTCAGATGTGTATGTATTTCTTTATTTGTCTTCACTCTGTAGATGGGGACTTTTCAGAACCAACTGGGAACATCTTTTGATGGAAAAAAAATGAATGAACAGCAGTGGCTTTTGTGCAGCTTCCATTCATTTTGCTTATTTTTTGTTTTTTCCTTCTCTTTTATTTGTGAATAAAAATAAAAAGTGAACAACAGAACAATAACAAAAAGGAAGAGGAAAAATACACAATCTGAATAGAATGGATATGGATTACAAAACATATCAATAAGCAATGTATAAAAAATATGAATGCGCAATCTATGCATAAGTCTCTTAGAACGGCTTCCATCCATTCATTTCACTTTTGTTTGTGTGGACATGGGTCCTGAATGGTTGAGCCATAGGATTTAAAATTGAGGCTGTGAAATTGTCATTATTTTTAAAGGTGGTTTTTAGTACCAAGGCCCACCTCAATTCTCATTAAAAGAGGCAAGCAAAATAATTGAAATTAATATATCCTTCCCTTGGCATGCCCATAATATTTCCTTTCTTTAGATGTTATCTGTTCTGCTCATCATCATGCAATAAAATATTATCTGGGTGGTGAAGATGGAATGGATAGGAGATTGGAATGATGCTAGCCAGCTCTCAAAATTTAACATTGGAGATGAAGTCAGAATCCATCATTGTCTATCAGTGCAATCTTGTGTAACCTCGCACTGTAGGTAGATGCACCTGTGTAACAGCAGTTGCAAAGGTGTAAGTGCAATTACACTGGCATAAGTGCACTTACACCGGTGCATCTACTGTTACACCGGTGCAAGGTTACACAGGATTGTGCTGTATATGTTGTTTGAACTGTCAGTTGTACTTCCTGATTAATTTTATTCATTGTGGAATGGAGCATTGGTTCCTTAGCCTTTAAAGTGTCCAAGTTTTGATTAATCTGGCAAAAAGATGAATGGAAAACCCCCAACTTTAACTGAAAGCTCAAAATATGTTTTATACGAGGAATAGTGTGAAAGCTTTCGACATGTCCAGGTTTCACACACACACAAAAATCAGTGTCCTGATAAATAACAAATACATGGTGTGTGTGTGTGTGTGTGTGTGTGTGTGTGTGTGTGTGTGTGTGTGTGTGTGTGTGTGTGTGTGTGTTTATTACAGTGGTATACTGTACTTTCTGAACAGTTTACAATACAAAATTAAACAAAAAAGTCAGTATACTAGTAGTACCTAGAAAATACAATGCTTTACAGCATAATTCTATTACTATATACTCAAAAATAAAGGGGAATGTAAAGGGAAGTGTATATAAGATTGCCGCCTGAGAACCACATCTTTAGCCAAAGAATTGATTAAACCACCCGTATAAAATTACTAATGATACTGGCAACGATAATAGCATCCACAAAATCTCAGAAGTTTCACTTGGTGTGTTTATATAAAAATATATTTTTTAAAATCCTCTTGAAATAAATGTAGTTACTTGAATCCGAATAAAGTCAGACTGCAAATGTTCTTCATTAATTTTATACATAAAATATTGTGATTTTCAACGACTTTTTTACAGTACTGTTTTTGACACATCTGATATATTTGAATGACTAGAGATGGGTGACTTATTCATATGCAGCAATCTGGACTGTTGTTATGGGCCACCAAGACACAGAAATATATGAGAGATACAGGCCCCAATCCTAACTGGGCTTTGCGACGTCATAAAGGCATGTACAGCAGTGTACATTGCAAACAGTGAAACATCACAAACAGCCTGATGCTTGCAGCCGTTTTTGGGATGCCACCACAAATGGCGGCAGCGGCCCAGGCATGCTGTTGCACACAGCAACCTGTGCTGAGGCAGGTAAGTCATAGCAGGAGGAAGGCGATGGGGAGGGGAGAGGCAAGAATGGGGCAAGGAGGGGGTCGGTGGGAGGCTGAAAGAGAAGGAAGAGAGTGGTTCCTGGCAGCACCTGTGTGCACCAGGATCATATCCCTATTCCTTCCTCCCATCCTCTATCCCTTACTCTCTTTGGTTCTGTGCCAGCTAAATGGCTGATACAGTTCTGAGGAGACCCATTGGGGCAGTGGAGGCTTACCTCAAGTAAGGGAAAAAAAGTTCCCTTACGTTGCAGAGGCATCAAGGACTGCTTTGGCGGGGGAGGGGAGTTCAGTTAGGATTGGGCTGAAAGTTACTTAGCCCAAATCACAAAGCATAGAACAGAAGTCTTTCTGGCTTCTTGCACGTGGCCTGATCTAAGTCCCTTTGAACAGCCCGATCCTAACAGCATGTTATGCTGCCAGAATGTGCATTACGGTGGCGTAATGCACTTTGCAGCTGTCGCAAACACAACACCGCCAGAGTGCATGGCCTGGCCACGCTGCAAGAAGTGAGCGGCCGGGTCCACAGGGTGACAGATGCCAGACACCTGCTGCCTGAGGTGAGGTTGTGCGGAAGACAAGAGAGAGGCGGGGAGCAGGTGGAATGGGGCGGGGGGAGAAACGAGGAGGTGACGGGGCAGGGAGGAGGGCAGATTGGGCCCAGGAAGGGGGTGGGTTTGGTGGCAGTGGCACCCACCGAATCCTCATCCTCCTTCCTGGGCCTGATCCACATTCATGGGTCCATGCGGACTTCCCCAGCAATATGGCAGGTCTGAATAGACTCATTGGGCTGGTGCAGGTCTGAATAGACTCATTGGGGCAGCACAGGCCTTCCCCGAGGCAAGGAAGCAAATGTTCCCTTGCTCTGAGCAGGCCTCACCATGTCAAAACTCACCATGGGATACAGCAGACACCACGCTGGCGCCTCTGCATTGCTGCGTGCAGGAGTTGTGGTGGATTGGGCTGGATGTCAGGTTTAACCAGAGGTTTTAGAAGCCAATCCAGCTTATCGTTTCTACACCAGTGCAAATTCTTGTGCTACATCAGATATGATCAGATCACAGATTTCCCTTGTTCTATGGCTTATGTTGTTGCTGCCACTGAAAGAGGTAGAGATGAGCAGCGCAGTCTATCTTTAGCCTCTTCGCTGCCTTTTGCCAAGAATTCTATTTAGTGTTTGGTTTTTTCCCCCCACATGTTTAGACAAAATGGCATATGCATAGTGTGACTTGAGAGAAAACAAAACAGAAAAATAAAAGGCACTTGCTTGGAATGTATGAAACGAGGAGAAAAACTATTTATGGTGTCTTTCTATGCTTTTGTACTAGTAATAGCAAGGTTGATGACTGAATCTGGTCTGTAGCCAGAAACTTTTGTTGAAAGGACCTTAATATATACAAGATGTGTATGTAAATCACTACAGAATGGCCAGAAGCTAAGTACATGTAACCTGATTTGTATAAAGACTTTAAATGGTATTAAACATTAACAAAACATTTTATGTTTTTATAATTAAAAGTCTGTCAGTTTATCCCATTGGCCACCATACTGGGAGATAGGATTTGTTTTGCTTCTTGCTGACCAATTTATCGTTATAAGTCAAAGATCAGAGACTTTATAAACAAGAGCACATAAAATTCAGGAAGGAGGGCATGGAGTATTCATGAGGGGCCACACGCCTCCCAATGGCTATGGTCCTAGAGTGAATCCATTATCTTAACAGCCTGCCCAATCATTAAGATCTTCTGCTGAGGTCCTGCTCTGGTCTGGTCGCCCCACTTTAGTTATTGGGTAGATAACTATCCAGAATAGGGCCATCTCTGTGGTGATGCTCCATCCATAGAATTCCCTTTCCAGGCACCTTCATCTGCCATCGACTTGACTACCATTGAGACACCAATGGAAACCTTTTTTCTTTGTTGTTCAGTCGTTAAGTCGTATCCGACCCTTCGTGAACCCATGAACCACATCCCGCCAGGCCTTCCTGTCCTCCACTATCTTCCTGAGTTCGCTCATTTTCATGTTTGTTGCATCGGCGATGCTGTCTAACCATCTCATCCTTTGCCTTCCCCTTCTCCTTTTGCCTTCAATCTTTCCCAGCATCAGAGTCTTCTCCGGAGAGTCCTCTCTTCGCATTAGGTGGACAAAATATTTGAGCTTCAGCCTCAGTACCTGTCCTTCCAGGGAACAGTCAGGGTTGATTTCAATTAGGATTGACTGATTTGATCTAGTCCTAGCAGTCCAAGGGACTCTCAGGAGTCTTCTTCAACACCACAGTTCGAAAGCATCTATTCTTCGGCGCTCAGCCTTCCTTATGGTCCAACTCTCGCAACCATACATTGCTACTGGGAACACCATCGCCCTGACTATACGAACTTTTGTTGGCATGGTGATATCTCTGCTTTTTATTATGCTGTCTAAGTTTGCCATAGCTTTCCTTCCAAAGAGTAAGCGTCTTTTAATTTCATGGCTGCTGTCTCCGTCTGCAGTGATCTTGGAGCCCAAAAAAGTAAAATCTGTTACTGCTTCCATTTCTGCCCCTTCTATTTGCCAGGAATTGATGGGACCAGATGGCATGATCTTAGTTTTATTAATGTTGAGTTTCAAGCCAACTTTTGCACTCTCCTCTTTCACCCTCATCAAGAGGCTCTTTAGTTCTTCTTCACTTTCTGCCACTAGGGTGGTATCGTCTGCATATCTGAGGTTGTTGATATTTCTCCCGGCAATCTTGATTCCGGCTTGCGATTCATTCAGCCCTGCATTTCTCATAATGTACTCTGCATATAAGTTAAATAAGCAGGGTGACAATATACAGCCTTGCCGTACTCCCTTCCCAATTTTGAACCAATCAGTTGTTCCATGGCCAGTTCGAACTGTTGCTTCTTGACCCGCATACAGGTTTCTCAGGAGACAGGTAAGGTGGTCTGGTACCCGCATCTCTTTAAGAATTTGCTACAGTTTGTTGTGATCTTTACCTGAAGTTTTTTGGCAGAATTTGACTGACAATTTGCTGTTTTAGCTGCTGTTTTTATTCACTGTGATTTGGCCATATTTGTGGTGAAATGGTGTTTGTTTGATAGTATTAGACTTTTTCAATAGTTGGCTGTAAGGTTTTCTTTGAGTATCAGTTGGTGTTTTTAGATCAGCAGACAGATAAGCAGTGTAATGTGCATGACTTACAGCACAAGCTTTTCATGTCCATTTTAAATTTAGATAACATAATTAGAAATTGTATAACAAGTGATGAGGGTTCAAAGGGGCACACAGTAGTACTTCTCCAGGCCTCACCCTCTTGGGAGACCACCAGCAGCACCAAACTTCCTTGCAATGTCAGTCTCGATTGGCTAGACCACCTGCGAGTGAGTGAGTGCAATCAATCACAACAGTGCCCTCAAATGATTATGAAGCCAATGAACAAAAACTAACAACATTTGGCATTAAATAGCATTGACTAAGACCCTACTTGTATGTTACGGCAGTGGCTGTGGTTGCTGTCAATAATGCTTCCACTTTGTGGATGCTTTCTGTTGCTGTCGTATAAAAGAAGTTCATCACATTGGTCTATGCTGCCACAAGGAACATCACTGCAACCTTCCTGGGGGGTGCCAGTGCTGGGACGGAGGCTTCCCATGTCATAGTCCTGATCTACATGGGGAGCCCTTAACATATGTTACGGCAATAATGTGACTTGGAAATACTTTTCAGCAGCTTCTGTGCTGCTGTTATAATGTATGAAGCAGCCTTTAGGCTACAACGAATGTGTCTATCTGTGTGCTTCACACACAAATACCGTGCTGGAACATGGTCAAACAGCAACTCTGCATATTCGCAATGGGTGTTGTAGGACACACAACTGTGAGCAATAGGGGATTGTCTGTGGAATCCTTTTTTCTACAATGGCGGCCTGCAATGGCTTTGCAGCATACTACTTCACACAATGCATCATTAATTTATGGAATTTGCTGCTACTAGATGTGTTGATGGCTGTCAATGGTGTTGATTGAGGTGGCTTTAAGAGAGGATCAGATAAACGAATGGAGGATAGTTTTATTCATGGCTATTAGTCATTATGGCTAAATAGTACTATACCTCTAAGTTCAGAGCCGATAACATAGCACTAACATAGCCAATTGCTAGGAAAGGGCAACAGGAGGAGTGACTTATTGTCTTCATGCCACAACTGGTTAGTCTGATCCAGCAGGGCTCCCATGTTAAATTCACCATGGCAATTGTGAAAGATAAGCCATATGCACATTCTGTACTGGTCCCATAGCGATCCTGGCCAGCCATATGGACCACTCCATGCTGATATTGTCAGAATTCAAAGGGCTGAAACTGCACCATATTTCAAAGTAGGGCTGATGTATACGTTCAAGAAGAAAAAATGGTACAGCTCTTTGGATTACACCACTTCGAATCCAGGTAAGAATTCACAATTGCACTGCAGTCGCCTCTCTGCTTATGGAATGCTAGCTCAATAGGGAATAATGTTCTAGCCTAGCCTTTTCTCTAATGTGCTAGTTTTCTATGTGCAAAGAAGAGTTTTTGTGTTGGTGTATTCAAGCACACAAAACTCCACCTTCACTCAGAAGTGATCCAGTCTTGGGAGAGCTGTACCATATGATTCTTCTCAAACTCATTTATCTCCTAGAGCTATCCAAACACACCCTTACTTTTTGTAAAGGAAAATGAATGATTTAATGATATGTGGCTTCGTTGAGTAGGACAATTTGCTTTTGGAGTTAAACAGTAAGAAATTGAGGTCGTTTTTGATTAAAGGTAGTATTAGGTTAGTTAATGTATGATTACAACAAAAATAGATTACTCTGCAACTAGGCAGGGTATAAGTAATTATAAGAATTAATTTAAGTATAAATGTTAATGGCTAATCCGGATCTTTTCTGTTATTCTGTACTTTCCTTTCTTCTTTTTTCTTTTTCTGTATTGTTTGTTTTTATGTATTATAATAAAATAAATAATAATCTTATAAAAAACAAACACCCCCTTACTTTTCACAGGATTAAACTAAGCAGTGCAATAAGCAACCATTCCTGCCCTCTTAAAATGTTACAATGATTTCTCTACTCTCTGTTGAGTGAATCACTGATATACATGTATTTAAAACTTCAGAATAATACGGAAAGATATTTTGATGGAGGAGGATGAAAAACAGAAAATTAGAGTTCTGTCATAGTCCTCCATTTGGCGTTTGCTGTGACTGTAGCAAACGTTTATAGAAATTTTACACTAGTTTGAATAAAAAAGCCATGCTGTATACATGGGACCCATTCTCCTATGAAGCACAAGGGGCTCTTTCTCCATGACAATATTTGATTGTTGTGTGCATCTGTGAGCTCACTTAAACCCCATCTGTACACTGTTATAAATACCCCGGTATTTTCGAGTCCGAATGAGGTGTCCTCTCACTAACTCAACTCCTGTGCAAATCGGAAGATCATGCTAGCCAACATCTTCATGCTCCCATCAACAAATATGTATTGTCTTCCAACCAACCCTCTCTGGTGCAGCTGAACACGGCTGGATTCCCAACAGTCAGATGCATTTCCTGACATGTTTGGATCTGTGATTTAATGGAAGAATTTGACTGTTTTCTGAAATTTGTTTTCTGTTGTCTCTGCCTTCTGAGTAGCTGGTATTTGTCAGTGACAGAATCTGCACTATTTATGGTTTTTGCACTATAAAACTACTGCAGCCCTATCACATGGCATCTTATCCTAAGCCATCTGTCACAGAGGTCTGGCATTTTATGTGAATGTTGGTCAGGCAGACTTAACCCAAGTTTTTTTTTTATTATGAAAAATGTCAGCAACTACAGTATTTAGCATTTTACTTTACAGTGCTCATTAAACTTGATTACTTGTAGCTCTGTTTCATGGCTGTACTTATATATCAGCAATGAAGCCAAAAAAACAAAAAAGGGTAATAATCATGGCCGAGCAGTCAGATCCTGGAAAGTTCCTCTGGCACTGATACAGTTAATATCTTGGATTTTTGTAAGTCAGGTTTATTAATGCTAGTATAAAAATGTATTTGATATTATACAGATGGCATAAGATGTTGTGGTTACTAAGTTATTATCCAGGATAAGCTGTACTGTCAAATTCAGGGCTTAAAACTATCACAGGAGATTAAACTATTTACTAAAAAGGGGCAGAAAGATATAGCCAAAGCATCTTAGTATGAACATATTAGAAGTGTATTTACTTCCCATAAATATAATAAAGCATATCTCTCTCTTTAAGCCGAGGGATTGAAAATGTGAACTCTGGCATGCAAAGGAGCACATGCAAGAGTTTCTCACTTGCATGCAGGCAATTGGCTTGATTGTTTTAACTTTTCAAAACACAAAACAAAAGCTGAGATCCACGTATGGAGGCATTTACCACTGACAATGGCTGAAGTTGGAGCATCGAATGGTTGGTCAACTGGGGCCCGGAAGGGGATGGGAGCGTTGATGGCCTCCTCCGCCAAATCCTATCCTATCCCTCTTCCGGGGCCTGGCTGGCATTACATGGCCGGCTCAAATGTGCACCAGCAAAATTGCTGGCACACGTTTGAGTAGACCCATTGGGGAAGCTGGGGCTCTACTGGGACAAATGGGGTGCAGGCCCCATCCTGCACAGGATGCAGCAGGTGCCTTATTTGCACAGCTGCACCCTGCTAGACAGGATTGGGATGTTAGTCGTCTTTCTAAGCTTATGTACGTGTAAACAATCACATATTCTTTCCCTATCTCTGTTGTTTCCCTTGTTTCTATCTAGATTGTAAGGGACTTGCCCTCTCATTCTTGGCAATATATAAATTGGTGGTTCTATATTAGTATTGTTATTATTGTTGTTGTTGTTGTTGTTGTTACTACATCATCATCATCAATAATAATAATAATAATAATAAATAATGTGAACAGAGAGAGTTGTATTTGCTATGTGACTAACCTTCCAGTTGAAATTGTATCTAATGTTTTCAATCAAGACTGGATGCCATTGAGATATTTGCTGATTATGCCAACTAGAAAGAAAATTTGACCCTTGTTTTGGTTGGGTTATGCCTAGGCAAAATTCAAAAATCTCTCTCCTCTTAAGCAACCAAGGGTGGCTGTCAGGCATGTGAGATGGATCATGTATGGCAGCATGAATTTAGCATGCTGAACTTCTGGGAGGGAAAAAACCCATAACATGGCAAAAATAAGATCCTGTTTGTTTATGAAGGACAATAGTCTTACAGCAAAGTAGGCAAGATATGGAACTCAGGCTCAGGTATGAGATACTATCAAGGGGCAACTTAGGGGCAATCCAATCATTTCAGGGAAAATGCTCCAGTAGGCTGTATACAGGCAACTTGATAAGTCCTACTGTATCTTCTATACACGATGTTAACATAGCTTTATTCCGTAGCAATTCCTTATGAAATTTTAAAAATATTTCTAGGATGATTAGTGCAGGATAGGAAAACCATTATTGCAAACCTGATATCTAAACAGCAGCCCAATTCTAAGTGGCGGCAGGATGTTGTGGACAGGATGTGGCCCATGCTGGCACAGCTGGGGCTCACCGCGGGGGAAGGGGATGTTCATGCCCTTCCCCCAGTGTAAGCCCCGAAGACCTCAATGGGCCTACTCAGATGCTCTTTAACTGGAGCACAATCAGGAAGGCCATGTAAGGCCGGCCCGGCCCGGGAAGGGGCTTAGGATTTTGGCGCAGCCTGGTGCTGATATCTCCGTTCCCTTCCAGGCCTGGCCGGCCAATGACCCCGTCCACCGCCACCCTGGCCCACCCTCCCCACACTGTCCCACCACCCAGGGCAGGGCTTACCTGTGTCCAGTGCCGTGCAGTCTGAGAGATGGTGCAGTAAGTGGTGCCGGCCTCCACACACGCTCCGCTGACCTTAAATTACGGAGGATTGCACCCTGATGCTTTGAAATACTGCATGAAGAAGTTCTACAACAAATATCAGTGGTCCTTAATCAGTGCCGGCATCATTACTGGTGATTACAGTGCCAGCATCATTACCTAAAGCAAAGCTCTTCATTCCCCCCCCCCCATGGCACTCTTCTTTCATTCCCGGTGCCATATTGATTGCCATCTCTGCCATCAGATCTGAGGATTAAGGGGTTGGCCCAGTCAGGTGGACTTTCTGATAGTCTTAGGACCTAGATCAGTGCCCAACATGGCTAACGCCTTTCCATACCCTTGCATATGTGCTCCATCCATGTCCAAACTCCGCAAAATGTTGGCTGTATACTAGGAGTTGCTATTGTGTATCTCTATTCATTGACTACTTACCAGGATAATTCTCTTTCCAAACTATGGTGGAGATAACCAGCAGAAAGAACTTTTTTTTAATGGCCCAGTCTTTGGGGCCATTTGATAGAAGAGCAGATGCTCTATCTGTTCTGTTAAAAGCAGCACAAAAGTGCAGGCCAGAATTTATGGACATGATTGAATTTTAATGTATAGACAACAAAGTCCCTCCTCTCCTGAGGCCCTTGTTCTGACAGTTGAACAAACATGGGCAGATAATCCATGCAGGGGCAAAACCACTAATTTATGTGGGTACTCATGTAACAGCCACCCTAACTGATTGATAACAGATCAGAGTTGTCTCTACAAATGTTCAGCAGATCAAAAACATGACATTCGGATAGCATTTAGACACACTCTAATGTGTCTAATCTAATGTGGATGACCCTGAGCTCACTGGGGCCAGTATTAACCTCACAGTACAGTGCAGAATAAGGGCCAATCAGGGAAAATACAACTAGTATCTCCTAGAACAGGGGTTCTCAACCAGTGGTACTACTACTACCAGTGGTACTTTGGACAACGTGCTGGTGGTACCCGGACTGTTGGACCACTGGTGGAACCCCTCTCCAACGCGGTGATTTCAGCGGCACATTTTCACTCCCAAGAGGCTCCTGCCTTTGGCTGAGCCTCTTGAGAATGCTGAGAAGGGCCCTCCCATGCACCCAGAACCTCCTACCTGCGTTTTGGGCCTTCAAAAACCTGAAAACCCAGAAGTAACTGGCGATGATGTCATTGCCAGTCACTTCCAGTGGTACGCAGCAGGAGAGTGGCAACAGAGGTGGTCCTCGGCCAGAAAGGGGTTGATGAGAATCCCTGTCCTAGAGTATTGCAGTTGCTCTGCACAGTTCTCCACAGAGCTCTGCATTTCAGAGACACCATCTAGCCCTTTCTATTCCAATAAACCTCTTAAATGATCTTTCTGATTCAAATTCCATTTGAGTTAAAGTGAGATTGTCACTGATGTATGAAAGACCCATGACAAATGCTCCTCTAGTTTGATTTGCGTATTTCTTTCCCCTCCCCCTCCAATACAGCTGTTGTAATATCTCTAGCATGTGGGGGGAAGGGGTGCAATGTAATAATGAAACTGTTGATGAACTAAGCAGTGAATTAATGCTTTTATCTGATAGGGGATCACAGTTCTCTGCAAGAGTGAAATGATCAAGGAGATTTAAAGCTAAACTTAAAAAATAAACGAACTCCGATTTAGTAAATAGAGTTTACATTTAAGAAGCATCCTCTTCAAATTACACTTACTGTGTTTAAGCGCAGAAACATGGAAAGAGCATTATGGAGGTTCCACATAAGTCTGCCTAAGAATTAAACATTAACTGGTGTAAATCGAAAAGCTGGTTTTAGATTTAGATACATTTAAATAAAAGCAGGCATTTAGATTTATCCCTTAAAAGCTCCACATGTCTTCTGTTGTTCCTGCAAACTGTTCACTGTCTAAACATTTCTCTCTTTCCGTTTGCATATCAGGGAGCTGATATCGAAGTGGACGAAAATGGCACCCTCGATTTGAGCATGAAGAAGAACCGAAGCCAAGACAAGGCTACGCCTCTAACTTCTTCCACTACGACGGTGCCCACACCTTCCTCTTCTCCCTTCAACACAGGCAGCATTCTGGTTAATGCTACCTTCTACCAGGCTTTGTGTGAGAAAGAAGGCTGGGATACACCAATCAACTATAGCAAGAGCCAGGGGAGAAAAGAGGAAGAGAAAGAGGTATCTTTTCTCAGTGTGCCAGTATGCAGGAAAAAAATAAATAAAACCTCTAACCTTAGAAATAAAGTCATCTCAGGGGCCGCTTTAGACTCTGGCTTTGACAGTGCAATCCTAACCAACTTTCCAGCCCCAGTGTAGCCGTGCCAACAGGGCGCACACTGCATTTTGCAGTGCAGAGGCAGGCATGGAGGCCTCTTCAAGGTGAGGGAACATTTGTTCCCTTAATTTGGGGCTGCATTGCGACTGCACCGATGCTGAAAACGTTGGTTAGGATTGCGCTTTGTCTCACTCCTAAGGATATGAGAAGTCAATGCCTTACACTTCAGCAGGCTTGAAGTTGATATGACTGAGGCCTTCTGTTTGGTTCACGAATATCTTTGCTAAGTTAAAGGATGCTCGTAAAAAGGGGAATTTCAGAAGATATATGCTTGGACATTTATGAAAACCACACGTTCTAGAAAGTGTGTCTTACATAGAAGCCAGCACCCAACTTTAGGAAGTTGGGTTCTGTTGAATGCTGAGCCTGGGATTTTAGTTCCCAGGTGTAAACATTCAGTTTTCAGAAGGATGCTGTTTGGGACTTATCCTGCAAAAGTAATATACTCTAATATATAGTCTAGGTACCATACTATATAAACTGGGAAAGTCGACATTAGAGGTCTTTTTTATGGTTTGTCACTAAAGATATTGGGTAGAATTCTAAATGCCTTTTCCACAAATGGAAGGCAATTCATACAGCATTCTATAAAATTATAACTTCTTCTTAATTTGTAGTTTTCAACTCGCTTTGAAATTGTATCGAGCTGTGTAGCTCTTTATAATTACTTCTTTTGCTTTGTAAACTCAGGATTAATACTTAAAATCCTGGGATGCTGTCTCAGCTATTTGACCAATAAGCATTGCTGGCTCTTTCTTGTGTCTGATGCACAGAGAATATGTGATCCTGCTATCCTTGATTTGTTGTTGTTCAGTCGTTAAGTTGTGTCCGACCCTTCGTGATCCCATGAACCATATCCCGCCAGGCCTTCCTGTCCTCCACTATCTTCCTGAGTTTGCACATTTTCATGTATCAAATGTTCCCATTGTCTTATGAAGTCACCTCTTTTGTTTCCAAATATCAGTCACAATGATATTCATGATGCAGTGGTCAACTTCCTGTCTAGTGCTAAGGTTTGTGAGGTATAGACTTCTGAGTTATTAATAGACTTCAGGCTAAGCTACATGGGATAGCTCAGTCGGACCTGTGCCTTTGACACAAGCATGCCCCAATCACACACAAAGGGAGGGGTCGGTGTAAGTGCAAGCACAAGAAGATGTATATAGGCAGGGCATGCTGAGACCTTCACCCATTACTTTCCATTGGACATTTCTCCCTCATCCTTCTTCTGATACTACTGACAGTGTGGTTGAGGGGGAGGCTGGGAAGGATGTAGTGGTTGGGGGAAGGGATCGGCACACACACACCCTCTCACTCACATGCTTTCCATTTGTGATTGCACCTGTATTGCTTGCTTGACACATGACTGGGACAGGCCTGTCCTTTCTGCCATTGCATGTAGCTGGATCCTAAGGCAATTCTCAAGTTCCATGCTCAATGAAATCAAGCTAATATTAAAAATAGCAGCCACATCCCTTTCACTCCTCTGTGTTCGTCACAAAGGCACTTGGAGAGAACATCAATATGCATGTCAACATAGCACGTCAATTTGGCCTACAATAGAGATTGAATGGAAAACAAAAATGCAGCTGTGGGCCCATACCCACCCCCTCATAAATAGGACAAATATTTACATAAAGTAATTCATCATGTGTAAGAGATACTGTACTAAATTATAATTTAAAACATTGTGATTTCCTTGATTTTTGTTATGCCCTTTTCATTTATGTGTTTATTATTGAATGTTGGCAGTAGGGGGTTTGTTTGTTTGTTTGTTTTTCTTTCCACCCCCCCCCTTTTTGGCCATGTTTTCCATATGAATATTGTTGCCAGAACTAAGCAAAGAGGAGGCTTATTTGGACTTGCTATTATGATGAAAAATCTGCATTGGACTTTTATAATGCCAACTGAGTGACACTTCGATAAATTAACCGGAATCAGCACAGTTTATTTGGATTCATCTTCCCCGATAACTTAGGAATGGTGCACACAAAATGGCTGCTGTGGTGACGCCGCCACATTAAATGGCTCCCTGTGTGATATTGTGGCAAGCTGTTTGTGACATTGTGTTTCTCACAATGTGGAGAATCACAGGAGTTTGATCCTGCCATTGCAAACCTATTTGGGGAAAACATTGGGGAGGGGATGCCTCAGTCTTATGCAATGTATAAGCTCTTTATACATTGCAACCATTCTGTATGCACTGGTGCAAAGGGTGATTTCAATCCAATATTTTTCTGGCACTCCCCCAAATTCCTGAGACGTCCTGCAACTGCCATGCTGACACTGGTCTTCTGAGCATTTTGCCTCAAAATGGTGAACCTTGGCATGATGCTGGCTAAAAACAATGGTTGGCATGATGCTGGCTAAAACAAATGGGGCCTTGCTCAATGGGAAAGCCCTGCTTTGCATGCAGATGGCCCCAGGTTCAGTCCCTGCTGTCTTTCAGTAGGGCTGGGATATACCCCTGCCTGAAACCCTGGAGAGTTGCTGCCAATCACTGTCAGGTCAGCAGTACTGACCTAGTTGGACCCATGGTCTGACTCAGTAGAAGACAGCTTCATATGTTCATCTCTTATATTCTCAACAAGCCGGCTAGTAGTATTAGCAGAAACAACAACCAAGAAGACAAATCACTCACAGCGCAATCCTGTGTAACCTTGCACCGGTGTAACAGTAGATGCATCTGCTGTTACACCAGTGCATCTGCTGTTACACCAGTGCATCTGCTGTTACACCAGTGCATCTGCTGTTACACCAGTGCAAGGTTACACAGGATTGCGCTGTCAGTTGGAGAGAAAAGGACAAGGCACAGTCTGTGACGAGTAAATAGGATTAGTGGGTGCCATTTGCGTGCTCTTATTTCTAAGGCTGGTTTGGTATAGGTTGACCTTGGGGGTACTTGGTGGCCTTATGCTAGTGGAGGTTGAATGGGTGTTTCCCACACTTGCAATAGAAAGCCTCTGGCATAAACCCTGTGACCCTTGACTTTGTATACTTTTGTCCTTCCTTGGGGCATCTCTGAGACTTACTCCAAATATTACTAGCTATGGAGGTAAGTCTGCTCACATGGTCAATACAACTGCTCACATGGGTTCAGGACTCAGTCAAATTGACACTAGCAGAAATGCGCTGAGTTCATGTTAAAATCACTCATCATCATAGCTGAGGACTTCTGTCCTAACCAGTACTTTAGCAGACTGATCCTCTATCATGGTAAAGTCCTCAACTATGATTTTGATTATGAGTCCTCAACTATGTGATTTTAATATGAACTTATTGCGTTTCTGCTGGTATCAATCTGACTGAGTCCTGATCTCTAATCCAGTATGGAACCCAAACACAATGGGTCCAAGAGCTGGCAATGCAAGGCAAAGGTTCTCAAATACATAATGAATTTGAAAACTCTCTGGATGAGCGCATAGTATGTAATTTAACCAATAGATTATAGCTGTGGCAAAAGCATCTCCATCATGCAGACCCGCTGTGATCCTCAAAATAGAAGGCCTATCCAAGGTTCCCAACACCCAGGATACATTTGGAGCATTTCTCAAAGTACCCTTTGTACCTTTTGGTACTTGTCTTTTTCTTCAAAGAACAGCAGAGTCCAGAGGGAGGTCAAGGATTGCTGTAACCATTGTGCTGTAATACATTTATGTGTCCATTCTGCAAGACTAACGTACAAATCTGTTCCTTGCCCTGGCTGCCACAAAACACTTGATGCAGTGTGTGCGTGTGTGCGCATGCATGTGTGTACGCACTCACACACATCGCCTGTGCAAAATTATTGCTGGAACACTTTCCCTAGTCAGCCCAGAGGATTGATCTGATAGTCCAGGAGTTTTGTTTCAGCTTTTCCAGGCAGCACAAAGCCTGAAAGAACACAGTGTCCTACTTTTTTTTTTCTTTTTCCTCTGTGATCAGATGTACCGGGGGGTGGGGAGGGGGGAACACCTTGGTGTAGTTGGAAATTTTGCAGCAAATGGAGATGATCTATTTAAATATGTACTTTTAAGGGGTGGCGCGTGGTGATCATGCAGCTACCATTCTCTGGGCACCAACAACATCTTACTTTCTTTTGTGTAATACTTCTCTATAAAGTCAGAGGCAAGGTTCTGTGAAAGCAAAGTATTTAGCTGCCTACAGCCACAATCCTATACACATTTACCTGAGAGTAAGCCCCATTGAAGTCAGTGGGGCTTACTTCTGAGTAAACCTGTCTATGTGAATGTCATTTGCAAGCCTTTAATTGAGTGGTTTACAAAGTGTAGTTAGAATTTCCTTTGCAATTTGTCCAGCATGCTCTTAGGCATATACATACTTCCAGGGTAACATGACCCATCATAGCACAGAGTTCGTTATGTTGGCATAATAGGCAAGGACACCTGCAGTGGGAAGAATGAAGGCATTGTTTGATCCTGCCTATGCCAGAATGCTTGCCTTTGTGGGACTGGGGTTCACTATAGGAGAGGGAAACTGGCCTTGCCTTTGGCATAATACTTGTGACCCTTGACTTGTATACTTTTGTCCTTGGGCCAGGTCTGAGACATACACCAAATAAGACTAGCTATGGAGATGAGTCTGTAATAAAGGCTGCAAATTGTAAGGGTGTCAGTAGTCCCTGGGCAACTGATTTGTTTCTGATCTGCTGCGATCTGTTTCATATGCACGACGGTTGCTCTGATTTGTTGGCCATTTGTCGAAAATATTGTCTCCCCCACATGCTGTGGAATGGGCTGTCCAGATGCCCTTTAAAAAATCCTAAATTTGGAAAGGCTCCTCATACTCCCCCCAAAAGGAAAGGGCCGAGAAATAACCGGACCTGTCAGTTCAGTTCAACTGTCAGTTCTCCAAAGATTTCAGGGCTTAAAACGTTAAAAGTGCCAGATGCTATTATCTGTTATTTGTGTTGTCATTATGTTCTGGTCTTTGCAGGAATCAATATAAACTTCCATCTGTACATTAATGGAATTTAATTCTTTTAATTTTTTCCCTGTGTGCACATAGAAATAGACATGCTGGCCAGGATCCAAAGAACTGTGCAACCAGTTGAGTTTCCCAAACAGTAATTTCCAGCCTCCCTATGCACATTGGAAATGAAGGGATGATAAAAAATGCTTAATGAAACAGCATCAGCATGTGGACTTGATGGTTAAAGAAAATAAGTTTTTTAAAAAACCCTAGACCTCTGCAGGTCCTTGGGCTCAACCTATTTTAGAACAATGGAACTTACAGCCCAATCCTACTTAAAGATCAGGCGGCCGGCCGAGGCCAACTGCCCAATCCAGTGCTCCGCCGCGGGCTGTCTGCAGCAGGCAGCCCGCGTCGAAACGTCTACTCGGGGAAGGGGATGCTCGTCCCCTTCCCCGAGTGTAACAGCGGCTGGGGCCAGTAGGTCTCCTCGAATTTCCACCAGCTATTTTGCTGGCGGAAGTCGGAGGAGGGTGTGTAATGGCCCAGCCACCCTACGGAGCCCGGAGGGGACCGGGATATGGCGGGCGCCATGTCCCCGCCCCTGCCCGGGATGGCTGGTCCTATGGCCGCCCTCCTGGCTCTGCCGCCCCTCCCCCCCTTCGCTGACCGACCCACCCGCCCGCCGGATCCACACTTAACCTGGGTCCGGCAGTGAACAGAGTCCTCGGCCGGCAGAGCAGGGCAGGCCAGCCTTGTGCCGGCCTGCCCTGCTTTAAAGTAGTTGGCAAATGTGCTTTACGGCACGTTTGCGACTACTCCAGCCTATTCCAGGCGGCAGATCGCTAGGTCCGCCGCCTGGACCTTAAGCTGGATGGCGCCCTTAGTTTCTGTCCAATCCATTCTTTGTCTAAGTTGTCATTGTGAGACCTGTTGCACTGATTCCAGTGATTCCTTCTGCATGTAGGAATTCTCACAGCTTATTTGCAACCCAGTGGTTAGTGTGCTTTAATTTTAACTCATTTCAGCAGCAACCCTATACACACTTACCAGAAGTAAGTCCCATTAAACTCAGTGGGGCTTATTTCTGTGTAGTCATGGATTGGATTACAGTGTCAGACTGATGACCGATTCGCACATACGTGTACACCATAACATCATGTGATAGTGAATTGTAAACTCATTCCATAAGGAACTCTTACGTTAGAGGTAATACAAAAGCTCTGGCCACAGAATTGGTTGGCAATGCCTGGTTTCCACATGGAAGTCATTTGATCTTGCAGTCACTGAGTGCGCAGTGGAGAATATGCAGGTTGCTGGGTGCGTTTTTTCCCTCCCAGGGAGCAAAAAATCAAATCAGGAAAGGAGATTTGACCAAATTCTGTTGGCACAGTGATATTTAAGCTGAATTACACAGAACTCTTCCTTAGGCAGACTGGAAAGGTTGCTAGATCTTGGCTGGATACAGAAAGCGAGATTGGTTACAAATGTAAATTGTTTTGTTTTTAACTGATGAACAATTCATGCAAAGAAGCAATTGCACAAATGAACACAAGAACACATGAAGAAATCAGAGAAATATTGCTCCACAGCGCAATCCTGCGTAACCTTGCACCAGTGTAACAGTAGATGCCCTTACACCGGTGCATCTACTGTTACACCGGTGCAAGGTTACACAGGATTGTGCTGCCAATGTACCAGAGTCTACCATGTCTGTATATATTTTTTCATACACTTAAAAAAGGTCTTGTATGGATCAGTCCTATGCAGCACAACCCTATGCATTATTTTTACTTTTGTACAATAATATACTGTATACTTACCTGTATCCTCCCAGGTAAGTGTGTCTAAAATTGTAGCCTAATCCCCTTGGTTTCAGTGGCGCCTGTTTTTTTCTCTGCATCACCCGAATGTTTTTTTTTTAGTAGTCAGCATAGAATATAAGGTAGCAACGTCTTGAAATAACATTTTCCTCTGATATTTCAGAAAGATCCTGTGAGCTGCCCTGAAAGTCTGGAGGAAAAAAAATTCTCAGGAGATGTCTCTGCCTCTAGCCCAAAACACAAACTCCATTCAAGAGATCTCAAAAAGGAATTGATCACGTGAGTCACAAAACAGTTTCTTCTTTTCTCCCCCCTTTTCTCTAACTTTGAGTAATCTATGTAAAGTACTGTCATTTTTTCAGAATGAAATAAAGCTGGACTTCATGGCCATTTTTAACTGCAGAACAATGATTGTCATGGTGTCTTCCTGTTTGGTGCCTGTGTTGAAATATCTGGGTATATCTGCACAAATACATTTCTTTGCATTTTGATCCATTGCATGAGCTAAGATGTATGTGATATGATCACCTGATAAGCAAGGCACCAATTCTAGTCATTGGAGACCGGACTCCAATGCCTAGTCCGGCTCCTTGTCCCACCTGATGGCTAGCAAATTAAGAATAAATTCTGCAATACGATAAAACCAAATGCAAAATGGTAGACAAGCAGAGTAAATGATGCAGATTTATTCTATGTTACAAGGCACTATATTCAGCTTTTTATGATTCAGAACCTGGACAGGCTAGGTGCAGAATTTAAACTTTTTAGCATGGTAATGTTCTGTACTCAGCTTGCAATATGGGCATAATAATACGTTGAGGGTTGTTATAAGGATAACATCGTTTAATCATGTGACACACTGTACACTCAGAAAATGCTATATAAATCCTAAGTATTGTTCTTATTAACAGCGCAATCCTGTGTAACCTTGCACCAGTGTAAGTGCACTTATGCCAGTGTAAGTGCACTTACACTGGTGCATCTACTGTTACACCAGTGCAAGGTTACTCAGAATTGCGCTGCAAGTAATATCATCTCTATCATTTCAATCATATTTAGATTGTGAGTCCTTCAGGGAATGACCTCTCTTCTCTTGTAAAGTGGCCTGAACATTGATGGTTCCCTACAAGTTAACAATAGCATTCACAAACTCTCTAATAAAGTTTGATAATTTGTCTTCTGGACCAAGTTGCATCCAGATAATACAATCCCCATGGGCCAAATTTGCTTTGTCCCAGCATGCCTCAATCCAGGTGTCAACGCTGCTTGCCATAATGTGTTGACACTCACGGATCATGACCTACACCACTTTGGGGTTTGCTTTTTCCCTTTTAAGAACAAAACTGTTGATAAAGTGAATTGGAGGGAAAAGCAATAATTTTTCTGCGAATGACTTTTTAAAGATCTATTGCTACGTGATCCTAATTCCCAGAATTCACACAACCATTTACCAACTTAATAACCGAACATAATTTCTACTGTCTATATTTACAATAGCTACATGACTTGTATGGCATTTTAAAGCATCCATAATGCTCACTTTGCACACTGCATGCTGATGTGCCCCCAAAATGTGCTTGGCCACACAATTTAATTCAGAAACACTTAAGCATTGCTATATAAAGAGTCGAAAGGTAAAACTGAGGGCAAAGAACATTTACTAAATATTCGCTGGCAGAACAGGTCGTTAGTGAGCAATACAAATGGCTCCATCATGAGGAAGTACCTACAATGACATAGCAATTGTCAAGAAAAATTCTACCTCTGAAGCTCAATTACAATGAACTTTCTTCATTATAGATATAGATTGCGTATTTTGAAATATTAATAGTCTCGCCAATGATTATATTATACCGAAGAAGCTGTGGGACTCAGAATTAAAGAAGTTGTCTAAATGATATGTCACTACTTAAAAGAATATTGCATGTTCTGGGCCTATTTTTAAAATATTGTTTTGGGGTGCATGCAAGAGGAGTAGGTGGGGGTTGTCTTTTGTGAGAAGGATGAACAAGAAAGATCCTGCTTCAGAGAAGGCAACATAAAATAGCAGTTCAAATTTAGGTAACGTAAAATAGTAGATTGGGGTTCAAATACCTAATAGATTACAAAGAAGGATTTGGCAACTTGAGACTGATATATGTAATTCAGACCCAGAGAGCAATCTCACTATCTTTGGACTTTTTCAGAACATGAAAGAGAAACTGAACTTATCATTGGTGGAAAATCTATAGAAAACTGGAATAGACAGGCAGCCCAATTCTATCCAGTGCTGGCACAACGGGGCCGCACGGCCCACGCTGTATCCAGCGCTGGGATTGAGCAGGCTGGAGGTCTCCTTGATGTAAGAGGACAAATGTCCTCTTACCCCATTTTGAGCCCCAGCCTGCTCAATGGGGCTACTTGGATCTGCGCCAGTTAAGTTACTGGCACTGGCCCAAGAAGTCCCATGTAGTGCTTCCAGGCCTGGGAGGGAGGATACGGTGGAGGCCTTCTCTGCCCATCCCTCCCCACTCGCAAGTCTGATCTCCCACCCCATTATGCCTTCTCCCCTCCCTTTCCCAGCCCTGTTCCACCCCCGGCGCCACTTGGCGTGGGGCTTACTTGTCTGGTGGCACGGGCTTCTGCGCCGGCAGGCCCTACTTTATGCTTTCTGGCATGTTTGCGTCACCCTGGGCTGGTGTAGAGGCGTAGAGGCCCAGCTGGATAGTAGGATTGCACCATAGGGCTGTGATCCTATGTACATTTACATGGGAGTAAGCCCCATTGAATACAGTGGGACTTACTTCTGTGTAGGCTTGCAATGCATGTCCTATGCCAGAAAAAATACGTTACCATAGTCTAGGATCCTCTGGCTGACCTTTAGTCCTCCACCCCATTTTCCCCCTCCCCACCCACAAATGCAGACAAGCATACAGTCTTGTTAGACTCAAGTTATCCAAATCAGAGGAGATCACACAGTCCTTTGATATAAAATATAATATAGATACAAGGTAAGGGGATATAAACCCAGATATACAATTCACACTTGTATTCTAGCTACGATTACCATAATTATTGTATTATATTATTATAGTAGCTATAATCGCTACTACTGCAACACAGTTGACACGGGGCTAATCCTTGAAGAGCAGTCAGCAGCCTCAGCTGGTCCAGAGACTACTGCAGCAGCCTGGGTCCTGGTTAGGGCCCATGTTTTGGGAGCATGTGACTTTCATCTTGTACCATCCACACCAATGATCAGTATGCTTCCAGGCTCAATTCAAGGTGTTGGTTTTTACCTTGAAATCCTAAGTGGATTGGGACCAGACTGTCAGCGCAATCCTATGTAACCTTGCACCGGTGTAACAGTAGATGTGCCGGTGGTGTAAGTGCACTTACACCAGTGCATCTACTGTTACGGCGGTGCAATTTTACACAGGATTGCGCTGTGTCTGAGAGACCATCTACTCCCTTCCTGCTGCCTCCAGTCTTCATCTGTGTCTCTGCTCCATGTTCCCCCAACACCAGAGGTCCGGCTGGGGGTGGGGGGAGATAACATGGGACAGGGCCTTTTCAGTTTCTTGCCCTTGGTACAGTACATTTGCCCTTTCACTGTTGGTATTTCTCGCTTGGTTGAGACTTTTCTTTTTCACCAGGCATTTCCTTGTTAGTGTACTACTTGCCTTTATTCCTATTCTGCACCTACTTCTAGTTTTACTTTCTTAAATTTTATTGTGTTCTGATTTTGTTGTTTTATTTTGAATGTTTATGGATTTTTTTAAAATGTTTTATGTTATATGAGCTGCCTTGGGGGTCCCTTCAGGGGGTGAAAGATGGGATTCAAATCATTCTATAAATAACACTATTTTCTATGTATACATTGAATTGAATGTGTTTTGTCTTAAAGCTGCAACTTAATAGGGGTCTTTCTGACCCCGATACTGAAATAGTCTCTCTTCCCCCCCCCCGCCCCCACATTAGGAAGCATTTTTATCCATGCGGTTAGACTTGCTTACAAGTCTGGCCTGACTATAACCCCAAATTCATCAGGGCACCTAAACACCATCCAAGTTGGAATATTTTTGTATTTCCATTGAACTTGTGACACCTTAAGAATTTAAAATTTCTTTTCTTTGCTGCAACAGAAACTGCATGCACCCCATGTTTATGACACCTTAAAGGCTAATAAATGTATCGTGGCATGAGCCTTCATAAGAACGAACCTACTTCATGTGATGTAATTTATAAGATCTGTTTATCTACTAATAATATATTTGACTGATGTGCAAAGCTCTTAAAATCCATGGAAAACATAGGGCTTCTGTTTCCATAAAATGATTCGAATTTGCTTCACTTCATATTTGTCATCAGTCATAATATGATTACAACAATCATCAAGGGGTACTATGGTGAAGAGAACCATGTTAGATAACACTGCCCCAACCTCAGCCCTGCCCTCAAATTGTTGTGCATGCAGGTACACAACCTTGGAGAAACTGTAGTGTGAATTGGGTGCTGGAGCATCGTCAAAAAGCCACAGTGATTCATGTGATTGCAGCAATAGCATGAAATGCTGGTGCAATCACAGAAATGGGTGTCTATGGACCCAGTCGTATCCAACATTCCAGCACTGATGCAGTGATGACAGTGAGGCATGTGCTGCATTCTATGGTGGGTGGGCAGTCAGTCACAGAGGCCTCCTCAACGTAAGGGAATGTTTGTTCCCTTACCTTGGGGCTGTATTGTGGCTGCATAAGTGCTGGAAAGTTGGATAGGATTGGGCCCGATGTCTCCTCCCCACTCCGTCCCTGAATTAAAAAACATCTCTTTATGCAGCTGTTTACCTGAGTATACAATGATGGAGGTGAAGGAGACTACTTACATGTGGCATTTGTCTGTTTATTATACCATTAAATACCGTATTGTCCCGCGTATAAGACGCACCTGATTATAAGACGCACCCTTAAAGTTTGGTGCTATTAAAAAAATTTAATTAAATCACTGGCATTAAATTGCAACCTCCTGATTATAAGACGCACCCCTAGTTTAAAAACTTAAATTAGGAGAAAAAAGTGAGTCTTATACTCAGACCAATACGGTAAGAGAGATGCATTACAGATATGTGTGAAGGCTGAAGTTTTCCTTCACAGTATTTCCTTCATCGTATTTTCTTAGGTGTCCAACACCAGGATGTGATGGTAGCGGTCATGTGACAGGAAACTATGCATCACACCGCAGGTAAAAAGAAAATGTGAGCGCAATTAATAACAAAGTGCAGGATGCACTTTGATGCTTGAGCTGCATGGCTAGAATATAAAAGATCTGGTTCATTCATGTGCTTGTTTTGTTTATTTGCATACAATTTTCTGCGTGAGTGGTGCCTTATGAGGAACCAGGAGTCAGATCCTGGTGCCAAAGGGCTCACAAACTGAAACTGACACAAGAGGAGACAGGAGAGGCCAGAATAAAATGGGACACAGTATAGAAGGATTTCATTGTCATGTACTAGGACTTAAGGGTGATCTACACCAACTCCGTTTGCGTTTGGAGGCTCACGAGCGTAGGGGACAGGACGCCCCACCTCGAGACGCTGCCCTGGGCTCCACCAGTTTCTTCCACATGTTGTCTATTGGCTTGTCCTTCCTGATTGGTCGCTTGCTGCCCCCCTGTGATAGGTTCACTCACTGGCGTTGCTGTAGGTAGGGCGGAATGCTAAGTTCCGCAGCACGTTGACCCTTCCTTACTCACCGGCATGAGGCGGCCCCGCCCCCTCACCTTCGGAGCCATTCAGTGGGGCAAAGGCAACACACAGGAGACTCCCTGCGCATTGCCTTCGCTCCACTGAATGGCTCCGAAGGTAAGGGGGCGGGGCCGCTTTGTGCCGGTAAGTAAGGAAGGGTCAGCCCGCTGCGGAACTTAGCATTTCGCCCCACCTACAGCGACACCACTGGGTTCACTCCATGTCCCGCCTTCACTTTCTTCTGATTGGCTGAAAATGGCCAAACATGAGCATGGTCCACGACCAATCACACCGGAACTCGGGAGAGTGCATCTCTCCAGCGTTCCATGGCAATCTGTTAAAAAGGAAGCCACACCACTCCGCACGCAGGGTTTGAGGAAGGATATAAAGGAAACAAGAGAGGTTGAATCATGGAGGGCTTCTGGGAGGCACTTTCAGATGTAAGGAACAGCAACAAAAAAGGGGGGATCATTTGAGGATGCCCCCCCCGTCTCTCTCCTCAAGAGGGCAGCAACAAGCCTGTTCTAAAAAGTACCACGGCTTAAATTTGCTGGTTCTGGTTTATTATAAGCAATTGTCTTTTAATCTGCTTTTTATTGAATTATTTAATTGTGTTTCTGGAATGCAGTTTGTTGTTGTTCTAGTATATTCAAAGAACCCTGTTTCACCATTCTTTTTCTTAGTGTTTCTGGCTGTCCATTAGCTGACAAGACGTTAAAATCCTTGATGGCTGCCAACTCTCAAGAGCTTAAGTGAGTATCTGTGTGTGTGTGTGTGTGTGTGTAGGGGTGGGGTTGATCATCGTTCTTCTTATATTGATTGCTTTCAAACTTGATTGTTTAGTAAGATGAACCAGCAAGGTGATCTGTACTGCAGGCAGGCAGGCAGACTTTAGCTCAAATATATATTTGAGTAGAAAATTTGGAGGATTTGGAGATCCCACAAAACATGTGGGTTTTGGAGATGGAAGACCATCAGGATCCACATTTCTGCCAAGTGCACGTTCCCTGTGTCTTCTTTGTGGGAGACGCTGCTGCTGCTACAACCTCTGGAGTGAGGAAATATGTTGAATCAATACATAGTTCCCCCCATACTGGGGGCAGGGGAGGAGATACCCTGTCGCTGTAAGTGTTTCAGTGCCCGGCGTAACTTGTGAGATGGGATGGAGGATGTTTCAGGGTCCTGCTTTGAAATATGGTTTTGCCCTCTCTGGTGAGTCCCACTCCCTTGTTTAGTTGTGTGTTGTCTTCTCCTTGCAGTTCTAGTTGCAGCAATGGAGCCGAGACTGACCCAGTGGGTGCTGTGTCTAAAGTCCTTGCAGGGAGAACCTGTACAGATTCTAAGGAGTGTTGATCAATTGCCCTTGTTCTCCTTGGCAGTCAGTTGATTGTGCAAAGGGCCTTCAGCAAGCAACCCATCACAAAAGCCCCAACATGTGTGTTCTCATTAGTGGTGGCAGGTGATGGGGTAGGGTGGAAAGCAGGAAATGATTGCTTCCTCTGAGTAGGCTTAACAGATCCATACCAGGACAGAGTGCTAGACCTTTAGGAGAAGGAATGTGGGCAGGTGTAACTTGTTGTAAACCCTTAGACCACAATCCTAGGCATGTCTACTCAGAAGCAAGCCCCATTGAACACTCTGTCCCGGTACGGATCTGGTAAGCTTACCTCTGAGCAGCACTAACTTAGCAGAAGGACAGCCCCACACCCTTACCAGCCAGTGCTGGGCATGGCTCATGCAGTTCTGTGCAAACACACTGCTGGTGAATGGCCAATAGTGCCACATAGATATGGAACAATATCTCAGTCGAACTCCGTGGTAGTGGCCATGTACAGTACTGCTTTCTGCTCCACCTTACTGGTGGTTACTGGTGACCATAGTTATATAGACAAGGTGAACGAATGCCTGACATAGTTCCATACAGTGCTTTTTGTTATGTGATCCACGTTCCCCTTGGCATGTGGCATGACTAGGTGCCGTGTAACTCAGAATCTTGTCTTCTGATAGGGTGTGGAGAATGAAGGTGGTGAAAACAGTCATCTGGGCATTGTTAGTGGGTGTGCTTTTAAACAGATGTTAACATGCACACATGGGGGGATTATTTCATGTGCTGGGAGTGGATCCTGTGTAGTGGCAGTGGCAAAACTCAATGCTTCAGTGGGGGAATGTAAAGGGAGGCATGGGTCAAAGGTGTAACAACAACTTTTGTTGTGGGGCTAACTTAACAATAATAGGGAAGGGGAATCAAAATTAAGGAATTCAATTATTTGAGCCATTCATACAACTCAGTCCTAAATGTAAGTGGTTGTTGTGCACAGAGTGAAGAGAAGACAGGGAAGCAGAAATCTTTAAAAGAAAGGGGGAAAGAAGGGAGAGAAAGGGATGAGGGGAATTAGGTGGTTTGTTGTTGTTGTTCAGTCGTTAAGTCGTGTCCGACCCTTCGTGATCCCATGAACCATATCCCGCCAGGCCTTCCTGTCCTCCACTATCTTCCTGAGTTCGCTCATTTTCATGTTCGTTGCATCGGTGATGCTGTCTAGCCATCTCATCCTTTGCCTTCCCCTTCTCCTTTTGCCTTCAATCTTTCCCAGCATCAGAGTCTTCTCCAGAGAGTCCTCTCTTCGCATTAGGTAGCCAAAACATTTGAGCTTCAGCCTCAGTACCTGTCCTTCCAGGGAACAGTCAGGGTTGATTCTCCAGCCCCAGTTCCCCCTGAGTAATTAGGTGGTTACTCAGGGGGAACTGGGGCTGGAGAACTGAGGGATTTGACAAGAGTAGACACACAACAGTGAAAACTAATAGATACACTAAGCATGTCATCAATTTGACTGTACATGAGACAAACACAAAAAGATAGAGGGGAGCTGGCGAGTTTGCAACACGGACCAAGAGTACCAGTCCATTTTGGCTCTGTGGAGTGCACTGCTTTGCAGGACTTGCATGGTTAGGATGCCCAGACCAAACAACCCTCCTGTTCCAACGTCGAGTCCAAAAGACGAAAAAGGCTCTGAAGCAAGCCCCAGGAGCTAGGCAGTATACTTTGATAGCATGAGGGAGGGAAACAGAGAAAGAGCCGGAAGGGGTGCTCTGCAAGGTAACCCTCAAGAATGGTGGCCTTGACCACATTCAGGGAGAGCAGCCGGGAGAAAGGTTGGAAACTAAAAGGGGGTTACTGATCCTGGGTGCTGGCTTGGCACTTTGGTCTTTGGATCACAGCTTTGGATTGCACACTCGGTCTTTGGATCACAGCTGGAATGGGGGAGGCTTAATGCAGCACCAGCAAGTGAAACAAACAAATGCTGCTGCAGCAAGGCTGACAGACGACCAAGGGAGGGCAAACACAAGGGTCTGGTGATCCAGCTTCTTTTGTTTTTTTCTCCTGAAGGATTGTGTGGGACCTTTTCCAGGGTGTGCTCATTGAAGAACCTTCTTTGGTGGTTTGATGGCCCTTGATGGCTTATTCCTGGTCCTGAATTGATCTTTCTGTTGTTCTTGCAACTTGCTGAGGATGCGGTAGCTTGGTCAGGAGGCCAGTGGCCTCATTAGCTGGGCTCTTTGATTGAATTTGGCCCTGGAGTTGGGGAGGACAGTGAGGGTTGGGGACCCTTGCTTTGTGTTCTGAACAACCTGTTTGATCTAAGCCAGGAAGCTCCTAGGAGCTGACTTTTGGCATTCTCCAAGGAGCAGGTACAGCTCCATCCCAGCCAGTCTGATACAGTGGGGGGGGGGGGGTGCCATCTTTCCATCAGTTCTGTTTATGGATGATATTAATGACCTGGGTGATCACACTCTTTTAACAGACATCCACTGTGTACAGGTGTATTACCTGTGCATGATGCTGCACACTTTAAGTAAAAAGAAATAAGAATGCTTGTTAGGCAACAACCTCTCCACTAACTCTGATGGGAGTGTTTTAACTTACACCATCTTTTTCACACGTTACACTGACAAAGGGGGTGAACCTGGTCCCTGCGCATAGGGTTCCGACTAACTTCTACTCCTTATACCCAGCTCCACCCACTTCCCCCCCCCCCCATGTACTAGTAAGCGTAAGAGATATGGCAACAGTAGCTCCCCTCCATTCAACAAGTGTATGTCAGAGGAAAGATCATACTATTAGCCAGGTTCTGAAGCAGATGCGTCTCAGTAGTAAGGAAGAAAATGTTGAGAGAGAGAGAGAGAGAGAGAGAGAGAGAGAGAGAGAGAGAGAGAGAGAGAGAGAGAGAAGCCAGCTGGACATAGCAAGTCTTGCAAGAAAGCTGGATCTCGCAAAATACCCAGCCTGATTTCTAGATCAAAGCGCTTTGGACTAAGCTTTCCAATGGGAGTGTTTATCCAAACCGAGCCTGCAAATCTTTCTTTTTTTATCCTTCACCATGAGATAGACCCTTCTGAATGTGACTGAGGCAAGCATTAAATCAGATGAGTCCATCTATTGCACAGAAAAGTCACGAACAAAAGGGTGAATGTGCAGGGTCTTAAGGAGGCCTGAGTAATCTGTGCATCTGGCGGTGTTATTCAAGAGGCAAGTTGGCAGGCAGTCACCCGGTTGTCATTGGGAGCATTTTGGCTGATGAAGATGCTTGGAGAAAGGATGGTCAAGGCTTCCAAATATGCATGACAGAATTCTGGGTTCCTGCAGTGTTGCTTTAGAAAGCACAACAAATACGGAGTTGTTACTAATTTGTTGTGAGGAATACAGACATCTTTCCTGAGGGCAGCACTTTGTTAGCTAATCATATTTTCCCAGCATTCAAACTGCAACACGTTGCCATTGGGAAAATGTGATTTGTTTTGTTCCCAGATAGTGCATTGGTTGCAACAGTGGCACTGGGTGCGATGTGGTTGTACAAGTGTTTCCAGAACCTATTGGGTAACATTTGTGAAACTGAGTAGCAATAGACACTCTTTCCGTGTTCCCCCCAATCTTCACTTTCTTGGTTTTCTTAAAAAATATTGTTTTATTAATCTATAAATATTAGAAGCTGTACCAATGCCATACAGGAATGCTTGAGATTGGGAAACACAAATAAGGCTCCCCCTTCTCCCGTAGCAATAGTCTGCTATTTCATGAGTATTCAACCATCCAGGATTGGCCTGGAGTCTCCAGGAATCAGAATCAATCTACAGGTGACTACCAAAAGCAATCCTGGGGATTTTTAAAGGGCCTCCAGGAATTTACAACATTAACAGCCCATTCCTAACGGACGGCTGTGTTGCTGGAACTCCCGTTCCAGTGGCACAGCATGCTTTATAGCAAAAGGTGGCATGGTACACAACACGGCCTGGCCTCTGTCGCAAGTGGCGAGCAGCTGGATCTGCGTGCCAGAGGCTTCCCAATGAATTCCAGTGCAGGTACGTTGGTGCGGGGGGCAGGCAAGAGGTGGTGGTGAGCAGAACAGGAAGAGGGAGGAATTAGGAGGAGACTGGGGTGGGGAGGTTGGGAAGATTGAGGCCGGGAAGGGGGAGGTATCAGCAGCAGCAGCGCCACCGCTGATATCCTAGCCCCCTTCCCGTCCTCAATCCACCCTCCCGGGTCCACTTGTACTTGCTCCAGCTATATAGCTGGCACAGGTCCAAGTAGACCTAGCGGAGTAGTGAGGGCTTATCCCAGGGCAAGAGAACAAACATTCCCTTACCCCAAGGAGACCTTTGCGGCACGAAACTCCCCCATAGGAAGAAAAAAAAATCTATGAATAGCTTCAATCAGAGTTGGTAACCATATTTGTGATCCTTTTGCTTTGAAAACAAATGTGCATGGCTTTTTTTGTGGTGGGGGGAGATGTATGTTTCTTCTCTTCAGTGCTGAAATGTAGAATTCCTCCTCGGGTGCGTGTTATATGCCGATGCTGCAAAATTGAGGCTTCAAAATCCCCCCCCCTGGGATTTTTTAGAGCCCCATGGATCCCTCTCTTTCTGCCTGCAGTCAGAGCCTTGGAGGTGGAGAGGTGCAGACAAGAAGGAGCTCCCTTGCAGCCAACTTCCGCATCAGCTATCAGCTGTTTGTCGGGAGTTAATTTATTTACGCACCTCCGAAGCTCCAAGAGTCTGAGAGTTAGAGAGGAGGAGGTAATCTGAGCTGCCTTGCTTTGCTATCTCTTTGTTTTCCCCTTTGCCTTTGAGGTATTTTGGTTTACAGTATCTCTGCAAGTCTGTCTGAGGGGGAGGGAAATGCTCTCGGCACTATGTTTTGTTTTGTTTTTGTTTTGTCCTCTCCTGTTGCTTCAGAAATAAAGTGGCATTTTCCCACAGTAAGTTTCATTCTTTTTGCCCTGCAGTTCAGATTTTCTTTTTGCAATCCCCCTTCTGTCTCTCTAATTTCTGTGTGGTGTTTTTCCGAAATCCTGTTTGTTTGGTGTTTCTTTTTGCACTCCTTTCCTCTCCTCTGCAACCCTGAACAGAGGGGGCAGACATAAGAACATAAGAAGAGCCCTGCTGGATCAGGCCAAAGGCCCATCTAGTCCAGCTTCCTGTGTCGCACAGTGGCCTCACCAGATGCCTCAGGGAGCACAAGACAGGAAGATACTTGTATCCTGTCTCCAGACACCTTTTTCTC
Source organism: Plestiodon gilberti rubricaudatus (assembly GCA_026170595.1). Classification (NCBI taxonomy): domain Eukaryota; kingdom Metazoa; phylum Chordata; class Lepidosauria; order Squamata; family Scincidae; genus Plestiodon; species Plestiodon gilberti. The sequence continues at coordinate 43,932,578 of JANXHW010000004.1, forward strand.
TTTTTTTTCTCTCCCTCCCCACTGTGCCTTTGATAGTTGCAGCTTGGATTTGCACCCTTATTCTCCCCCCTCCTTGTGTCTGCACTTTTTTTTTTGCACCCCTTTCCTCTCCTCTGCAACCCTGAACACAGAGGGGGCAGACACCTTTTTCTCAGAATTGGAAACAATTCTGTCCTGCTTGGGTAAATAAGTGGCAGTGGGGCCAACATAGGTGGCAATGGTGGTCCCACAGAACAGGAAAACTACAGTCAAGTGAGAACCACAGGTGGAAAAATGCTTAAAGGTTTTTTTTACTCAAATAGCACTGTTAAAACTAAGGTGCGTGTTATGCCCTGATAAATACAGTAATATAAAATGCTTAAAAAGACATTAATACAATCTAAAAAACAGAGAGGAATAAAACAGAGGATGCATCCTACTACATCAGGATGCATCTCAAAACTTGCCCCAGAAACTTCTGAAATGCATAGGGGTTCTGCAACAGATGCAGGGTTCTCTGCTGGCAGGAAGTTTGAACACCACTGGCCTCCTCTTCCCCTTTATTTGATCCATATGTCTGAGATGTGATGTGTGCCACTTTGTTAAACATTGTTCAGTCACAGATAGCTTGGCTATTTCAAATCTGTATCCACCCAACCAACTACCCCAAAACAGTAACATGGAAGTGCAATATCAATACGGTGTAGATGAACTCGGTGTGCAGCACATACTCCCAAAGTGCAATCATGAAGGGAAAAGTGCGCTTTGGGTAGTACAAGACTCTTTGCTTGAGGAATTATAGGTGTTTCATGTTACGACTTGAAATGCATGCTTGTAGCCCTGCTGAGTAAGGCAGATGATAGGTAAATTGTATGATGGCACCAGTCCATTCTGGTCTCATAGTGACTCAACTCAGGCTCAAATTTGAAATGAGGGGTGTGTCGGGGGGGGGGGAGGTGCCATCTTTTATCCACAATTATTCATTCTGCAGCATGGTTCAAATGGCAATTGGGGGTGGGAGATGGTGGCCACTAAGAACTGAAAGTAAGTTCCCCAGTTTGCCCTGGGCGAAAGTAAGTTTGCCCTCCAGTTCTTAATATTCCCCTCCGTTTCAATGACTGCAAATGGGAGGTTGTGCGGCGTTTTGGCTCAGACCTGTACCTGCACGTTCAATAATAAATGCTTTCACAGCAGCACTTACAGATACATAAAATTAAACATGACAAAATCATCAACAATTCTAACAGCAGCAGTATAAAACTCCACAACCTTGTATTAATGAATCCAATTCAAAACAGATGAACTGATATATAAATGTAATCTTTTTAAATCAATTTTAGATGTTTTTATTAGTTTTGTTAATTGTTTTTACTGTTTTAAAAAGTAATTATCTATATGTATTTTTTTGTATTTTCTGTCTTCTTGTAAGCCGCCTTGGGTCCCTTTGGGGAGAAAGGCGGGATAAAAATATTGTAAATAAATAAATAAAAAGATCTAGAGGGAAAAAAACTTTAGTGACAAAGAGACATAAGGGTGGGTACCAGACAGACCTCCCTGGGGAGAGCATTCTAGAATTGGGGTGGCACTGCCAAAAAGGTCATGCACTGTACTGTACTTTGTTTTAAAGGGTTGTTTTTTTCTCCTTTCTCTATATTGTCTCATAGATGTCCTACGCCTGGATGTGATGGCTCTGGTCATGTGACTGGAAACTATGCTTCCCACAGAAGGTACGGATCATTCACTTGTCTGGAAGTAAAAGCTTGGGAAGTCGTATTAAAAGCCAGTGGGAATAAATTGCTCTTCTTTTCTGTACTTCTTACAGCTTGTCTGGTTGTCCTCGGGCAAGAAAAGGTGGTCTCAAAGTGACTCCTACCAAGGAAGAAAAAGAAGACCCTGAACTTAAGTAAGTGGGATGGCCAGGATTTGTCACTTACTACAAAACACTTCAGGATTTCTTCTGAAAATCAAGGAGTTTGATTTGGTACACTCTAAGAAGCATTTAACTTAGAGAAACTGAGACAAACATACATCACATCATGTCAATAATGCTAAATAAAGCCCCACAAAGCTGATTTTTAATTATCATAACATAAGTGATGTTAATTATGTATCTGTATAAAGGGAGTATATTTTGAAAAACCAGAAGTGCCCTCCAGGAAACCTTATGAGGCGCATGGAGGCTGTGCGCAACCTCCCCACATCTTAGAAGCTTCTGAAAGGCACTTCCAGTTTCTCCGGAAAACCAGAAGTGCCTTTCAGAAGCCTCAGAGAGACCTTCTGAGGCCATCCTTCCGCAGGTTTGGAACCCGCAGTTAGTCAAATCCGCGGGTTCCAAATCCGCAGGAAAAAGAGCCCACTGTAATTCTCTATCATTATTATAAAAATGAACTGCTGCGATTGAATATGATCTGCTTGCAATTAGAATTGATTTCTGACTTTTGTAAAATGTAACATCGGTTTTGCTGTGCTCTCATAGATGTCCCGTGCTAGGCTGTGATGGCCAAGGCCACATATCAGGTAAATACACTTCGCATCGCACTGCTTCGGGTTGTCCTATGGCTGCCAAGAGACAGAAGGAGAGTCCTCTCAATGGGTCTTCACTGCCCTGGAAACTGAACAAGCAAGAGCTGCCACACTGTCCTTTGCCAGGCTGCAACGGGCTGGGTCATGTTAATAACGTTTTTGTCACCCACAGAAGGTATCACTTTGTATCTTTAATCCTTTATTTATCTTAACAAATATCTGCAGCTGTGTTGATTTAACAAATGAAACTATTACTGTAACTGATAAACAGACTTGTTGAAATTGTATGTGAGTCCTCCATTTACACTTTCTTGGATGAGAGCTGTTGAGATTTTTTAAGATTTCTCTGGGTAGATGGAAAATCTACAAATAAATATTATTTTATTTATTCCCCCCGTCTCAAAAAAAGGACCAAATATCCTTATCAACTTATTAACAACTTCTTATTTTTTCTTTACTGAGAATGATTTATATACTTCTTTTAAACAAAAAGTTTTCAATGTGGTTACATATCAAAGGAATGCAAAGTTGATTTGGTTGGCGCTTTGCAAGTTGCCCCTATGAGCTGTTGTGTATGTTGATAAAAGAAACGGAATTCTTACCTTGTGAATCTCCTGTTCTGGGATGAGGAAGAGGGCATTCCTGACTGTGGGTTGTCCCTCCCACTTAGAAGGCAGGATCGGCTTGGCTGAAATTGTCTCCTCCCCGTGGGAGGGGCCTCCCAGAACCCAGTCCAGACTGAAGAGCCGAAGAGACACCTCTCCCAAGAAAACGCGCGCCGAAGGGCGCTCAAACTGAGTGTAAAACAGGTAAAACTGGAAACAAAACCGTGTTAAACGTGGCCAAAAACAGATAGGCAACGGGAAAACACAGATAAAAGAGAACGGACATGAAAAGAACCTCATTCTAGCCCAGGAGAAGAGGAACCTCAGAAGATGCGCCACCTCCGCCCATAGAAAGGGAGAACTGACACCGGCCCCAATCCCCAAGCTGTGAAGAGGCGGGACGGAATGCCCTCTTCCTCATCCCAGAACAGGAGATTCACAAGGTAAGAATTCCGTTTCTCTGGATCGAGGAAGAGGGCATTCCTGACTGTGGGATTTACCAGAGCCGTAAAACCAGGGCGGGCAGCGAAGGGCGTGAGATCATTGTGGCAAAACTTTCTGGAGAACCCTCCTACCAAAGGAGGCCTCAGCAGAAGCCATACGGTCGACCTTATAGTGTTTAAAAAAGGTATGGGTAGAAGACCAGGTGGCCGCCTTGCAAATGTCTTCCAGCGAGACAAAACCTTCATACGCTGCCGAAGTAGCAGCTCCCCTAACGGAATGTGCCGTGATACCCAGAGGGGGATGCTTTCCAACCATCCTGTAGGCGGAAGCGATAGATGCCTTCAGCCATGAGGAAATGGCAACCGAGGATGCCCTAGAGCCCATCCGAGGGCCTTCGAAATAGAGAAAGAGGGCCGAGGATTTACGGAAACCCTTAGTACGTTCGATATAAAAACGAAGCGCCCTCCGAACATCCAGGGTGTGCCATAATTTTTCCTTGGGATGCTTAGGATTAGGACAGAATGAAGGTAAGCACAGCTCCTGGGTACGATGGAACAACGAATTGACTTTGGGCACAAATTTGGGGTCCAGCCTGAGCACAACCTTGTCCCTGTGGAAGATACAGAGAGTAGGGTCTGTGGAAAGTGCCCCCAGCTCAGAGACCCTCCTGGCGCTGGTAACCGCCACCAAAAACAGGGTCTTATACGTGAGTTCCCTCAGCGGGGCAGTCGCCATAGGTTCAAAAGGAAGGTGAGGTAATGCCGAAAGTACCGTATTCAGATCCCAGGAGGGACATCTATGTACAGGTGGCGGATTGAGTAGAGACACCCCCCTCAAAAAACGTTTGACGTGTGGGTGGGATGAGATATTTATGCGAAGGGATGCACCCAGAATGCCCTGAAGCGCCGCCACCTGCCTCCGCAAGGTATTAGTTGCGAGCCCCAACTCCAGACCATCCTGAAGAAACTCAAGGATGTGCTTAATCTTAGGCTTTGTGGGAGACACCTTCCCCTTTTTACACCACTCCACAAACCTCCTCCAGGTCACACAGTAAGCTCGACTAGTGGACACTCTGCGAGAAGCCAAAAGTGTGGAAACCACCCTTGAAGAGTAACCATGCCCGGTTAGGGCCGACCTTTCAACTTCCAGGCCGTGAGTCTGTAAAGAGTGGGACGTGGATGCAGGAGGGGACCCTGACGAAGGAGATCTTCCCGTGCGGGAAGGGGCCAGGGAGGTTCGACGGACAGATTGATCAGATCGGGGAACCAAGGTCTCCTGGGCCAGGAGGGCGCGATCAAAATCACCACAGATAACCCCTCCCGAATCCTGCGAAGAACCCGGGGTAGGAGAGGAATTGGGGGAAAAGCATACAGGAGACCCAGAGGCCATTGGCACTGTAACGCGTCCGTCCCCTCTGCTCCGCCTTCTAGCTGCCTTGAGTAAAACCTGGGCAGTTGAGAGTTTACCTTTGTGGCGAAGAGATCCATAACTGGATGCCCGAAGCGCTGTGTTACCATTAGGAAGACTTCCGGATGCAGCTGCCACTCTTCCTCCCGGAGGGTCTGCCGGCTTAGCCAATCCGCCGTCACATTCCTTACCCCTGCCAGATGTTCGGCCCGGATCGACGCCAGGTTCTGTTCCGCCCAGGAGAGTAATAGCACAGCCTCCTTGTGCAATCCGGAGGATCGGGTTCCGCCCTGGCGATTTATGTAGGCCTTCGCCGAGGTGTTGTCGGTGCGGATGAGGACATGGGTGTTCAGCACCTGCTGGCGGAAAAACACTAGGGCCAACCTCACGGCCCGTAACTCCAATCTGTTCATACTGTACTGAACCTCCACCTGGGACCACGTCCCCTGCGCAAACTGCCCCAAGAGGTGCGCCCCCAACCCCACAGACTCGCATCGGACGTGAGCACGGTCCGCTGGGGATGCAATAAAGACATGCCCTGAGCCGGGCGACCTCCCGTCACCCACCACGAAAGGGAGTCCTTGATCGAATCCAGAACCAGAACCTGCTCGTGACACTGCTGTTCTATCTGAGATTGGTAGGGCATGAGGAAACGCTGGAGCGGGCGCATGTGGAGGCGTGCCCAGGCAACCACGTCCTGGCAAGACACTAGGACCCCCAGGAGCGATGCCAGAAACATGATGTCCGCAGTCTGAGAACCCCTGACCCTGTTCACCATAGAGCAGAGAGTGGCTTGTCTGTCCCGGGACAGTGACACGCTGAATTGTGCCGTGTCCATAATCAGCCCCAGGTGTTCTATGCACTGCGAGGGGGTTCGGGAGCTCTTGGCCCAGTTTATCACAAACCCCAGTGATTGTAGGAGGTCCGTTGTGACCGAGAGGTCCGACAGAGCCTGGGACCGAGACGGAGATTTGACTAAGATGTCGTCCAGATAAGGATACACGTAGATCCCCTTTTGGCGCAGGAATGAGACTGGTGCTATTAGGAGTTTCGTAAAAACTCGGGGGGCTGCCGTGACCCCGAACGGCAGAGCTCGGAACTGGAGGTGGTTCCCTCCATAGCAGAAGCGAAGGAAGGCCCGATGACGCGGAAGAATGGGGACGTGGAGATACGCCTCTTGGAGATCGATAGATGTTAAGAAGTCGCCCTTGTCCAGGGCTGCTACGATTGATCTCCACGTTTCCATCCTGAAGCGTCGTTTCCGGAGAGACCTGTTCAGGGATTTCAGATCCAGGATGGGTCTGAGATCCCCATTCTTTTTTGGGACTAGAAAGAGGATGGAGTAGACCCCCCCTCCCCCTCTGGGATGGGGGGACCGGTTCTATCGCCCCTATCTCTAGGAGATGACGGATAGAGTTCAGCATGTTCTGATGCCTGATAGGGTCCTTTGACCTTGCCACCTTCACAAACCGGGGACGAGGCCTGCGGAGAAACTCCAGAGCATATCCCTTGGAGACCGTCTCCTGAATCCACGCATCGCTGGAAATTTCCTTCCAGCGATGGGCGAAGAGCAGGAGACGGCCACCGACAGCGGCGGAGGACGTCTCTGGAGAAGAGTCATGTGGCTCGCTGTTCCTTATGTGCTTTGGCGTGGACATTTGAGGAGGAAGCCTGGGGCTTGCTTTTGGGGAACACACGAGACTTGTTCCACCTGCTACGTTGTCTATGAGAGTTCCTGTTACGCTGGTCAGTCCTGGAGGGACGAAAAAATTGGTTCTTACTTTTCGGCGGTTCCTTAGAAACCGAGGGTAAGACTTTCCGCTTGTCCTTGTTTTCCACAAGGATATTATCCAAAGCGGAGCCAAACAGTTTCGTACCCTGGAAAGGGATACCTGCCAGTCTGACCTGCGAACCTGGATCCACAGACCACTGCCGAAGCCAAATGTTGCGGCGAGCCACAACATTGGAAGCTAGGGCCCTGGCATCCATTTGAAGGGCGTCAAAAGAAGCGTCGGCCGAAAAGGCCGCAGCAAGAGAAATCTTTTTAAGCGTATTCTTGGCCGTTTTAGACAGGCCATGCTCAGTGGCAGCGAGGTCCTCAGCCCATAAAAAGGAGGCACATGCGAAGATGGAATTTACTGCCGAAGCACGTGCCGCCACTGAGGAGGCGTCAAAATTCCTCTTCAGGGCCGCCTCCACCCTCTTATCACAGGGGTCGCGAGGCCCCCCCTCACCTTCTGAGGGGATCACAGAGGCAGTGGCCAGGGCCGCCACCGGCGCGTCCACCACCGGAAACTTAAAGGACGCCATCACAGAATCAGAGAAGGAATAGAACTTGCTAACGAGGCGAGTCAGGAGAAGAATAGTCCTCTGAAGAAGGAGAAGGAGACAGTTCAATAACTACATGTCTCCTGCGTTTCCTCATTGCCTTAGTCTTGGAGCCCCTCACAACTTTGCCCCTGGAAACCCTGCGTGGACGTTTGGGTAACAGTGTTTCCTCAGCTGAGGAGGCTGAAGACAGTAAAGAGAGGGGACTAGGGGACCTCCTGCGCTTGTGGCGCTGGGAGGACCTAGGCATAGCCCTTGAAACAGGTTTCAAAGCTCCCTGGACTGCCTCCTGGACAGCCCGCGCGATTTGGGCTTGAATGGCAGCGTCCAGGGGTTGCGGTTGGTCGGAGGGGCCCTCCCCCGATGCGAGAGCCTCATCCCCCCCGGGGGCAGTCGCCTGGGCTACCTCAGTCATTGTCCAAAGGATCCCCCCGTCGAAATCAGCAAAGAACGCTCTTACCAGATGATCCAAACGACGGGGAGATCAATGCGCTCCCCCACAGCGCGCCGCCTCGGGGCTAAGGCCAACCGAGTGAAGGAGAAAAATCTCCGGGCCGCAGCCGCTCGGAGATCGGGGGCGAAAAAGCAAGCTGTATGCGCGCGTAGAAACGGCCTCCTAGAGGTCCGCTCTACCTCCGCGTCAGCTGCCGCTCAGCGGGAGACGAAGGGCGACGCCGGCTCGGCCGCCGCCTTAGCGCCTCAGCGCGAGGTTCCTTCCTCCTGCACAAGCGCCCGAGGACGCCAACGAAAAGCGCGGGCTACGGCCTCCCGGTGCGGCGAGGCCGAGCTCTGAAGCGCTGAGGCGATTCACCCAGTTCTCCCAGCCTGACAGGAAAAGGCGGGAAAGGGTGAGAGGAGGGGAAAGAGCAAAAACAGCGAGGAGAAAGGAGAAAAAACACAGAGAAAAAGGAGAGAAGACTAGGAAAAAAGGAAAGGTAATAGAGAAACTGGAAAATAAACGATTAATTTCCTATTGAAGTGTAGAGCCAGAAAAGCCTGCGACCTGTCTCTAGGAAGGCAGGATCGGACAGGGTTCTGGGAGGCCCCTCCCACGGGGAGGAGACAATTTCAGCCAAGCCGATCCTGCCTTCTAAGTGGGAGGGACAACCCACAGTCAGGAATGCCCTCTTCCTCGATCCAGAGAACGTGTAGGTTCAGATTCAAATAATATACCTGAACAACATCACAATTTGTAGCACTGGTCGCACAGTAGTGGACTCCAGGACTTTACTCTGCTACAGCAGAGTGCAAGGTGTGTAAAACCCTTTTGCCCTGGTAGACCCATTACACAGCTCAATAAGGGAGTGGAGAGGAGGCTATGGCAGGAACTAGACTGAAGATATCTTCCTTAGTTATCACCCTGATGGTCTTATTGGTTGATTGGTTTGAAGATATTCATACCATTATTCAAGAAGCTTCTCAAGGTGGTTTAAAAGTAAAGGCATAAAACCAGCATAACAATATAAAGAGAAGTTAAAACGAGCAGCACAGTTGTTGTCAATGTACATCCAGTTATGCATTAGCAATTTTATGCACCTCATGTTCAGCAGCAACACATTGTAATGGTACTGCAACTTATAGATAGCCCAGCTAAATGAACTTGTATTGACAAGACCCTAGAAGAAGAGATGCAGTCATAAAAAATTAGTTTCAACTTTGAAAGTGGCCTCTTTCTGTACTCATTTCAGCTTATCTGGATGTCCTCTGAATGCACAAGCCTTAAAGAAGAGCAAAATATCTGAAGAACTGATGACCATCAAGTTGAAAGCAAATGGAGGTAAGAAAATATAAACTTGGGTTAACTGATGTGGTTAGGAGCAGAGGAAGCTGCTTTATACAGAGCCAGACCACTGATCCATCCTGCTCAGTATTATCAGCACTAGCTGGTAGCAGCAATCCATGGCGTCAGAGGTGTGTTTTTCCCAGTCCTACCTGGAGATGCTCGAGATTGAACATGGAACCTGCTTCTGCATGTGTGCTTCCATTGAGCTACTGCCCTGTTCCCCAGAGTGCCATGTTCTTGCAGAAAACTTGACCTCTTCCTCCATTACCATGTTCAATAATTACATGTGAGGGTGAGCACTTCTTTCCTCCTCTCACTGTCCCTTGAGAAGTGACTGATTGTTTCTGCTAGCAAACAACTTAACTAGCTACCTGTGTTGTTCAGCTCTTGTTTAATCCATTAAACCCTTTCTGCTTGTTACCAAAGTTAGCTACATTTCATACATCTATTCTGAACAGCAGAAATCAATGTAGGACCTACTTGGGCATAGTAAGTGTTTCAGGATTGGTTCCAGACAGGAAAGCTAGCCTGACTTTGATGTGTGAACCATATGAGAGTCATGCCACAAGTAAGTCACACTTAAATGCCTATTGATCTCCATCAGAACAAGGACGAATGTCATAGCCATTTCTCTGCCCTTGACAAAACATAATGAGATCTTTGAGGCTGGCTCTGAGAAGTGTAGAATTAAATTTCAAATGTCTGATTTTGATACCAGAGGAATGGATGGCTGTTGAAACCAATTTAACCTGAGAGACTTGTTTTGTAATCTACCATTAGCCAGAAGTTAGTGTGTGCCCATCTCTTCAGACAGAGGTTACTTCTACATACATGTGATTTGGTTCATTAAATCTCATGCAGGTTTAGAGAATGAGGAAGAAATCAGACATTTGGATGAAGAAATAAAAGAACTGAATGAATCCAACCTTAAAATAGAAGCGGACATGATGAAACTTCAGACACAGGTGAGGACTGAGACTACTCTTCTGGTGCTGTTTTGTAGTTCCAAGAATGGTGAATTCTACTGGAGATATTTGCTTATAACATATCTGTCACATTCTCCATAATTACACCCACATTATGACATTGTGGTAGCATGCACAGTGGGCAGACTGTGGCTTATTATGGTAGTGAGTGAGGCCTAAGCCAGAATGGACTGCTCTCTCAAAGGCATTCTGTTTCTGTAGAGTGAGGACGTGACTATCAAGAATGTGCATGATAGCCCCACCCCCACCAACGATGCATGCACTCTGCTGAATTCCCTTCCCATTCAGCATTTGCCTGCAGACAAATGTAGAAGAACTTCATCCCATGATTGGAACCCTGGAAATTCTCTCCACATTCAGCATTTATCTCTGTAGACAAACAGTTGAATACAGGAAGAGCAGAGGGCAGGGCTACCACAAATATTCTTGAGAAGTCCCTCACGCATTTATGTCTCCTATATTGGCAGTAGGCACATTAGGACCTTTCTTCTAGCAGCACAAGCAGCTCTGTACAACATGAAGAAAATCTTTGGGGGCAAAAAGGGCTATGGTTGACTGGACGCTGCCTGTGGCCACATACACTGCTTATCCCTGAGCTACATGAAAGTAGAGAGTTCAGTCCTCTGTAGCATTTGGGTTGAGGAAATATGATCAAATATCAACAATAATGTGATAAGAGCTTCACATAAACAAGCTACAATTTGGAAAACTTCATCTTACCAAGTTAAATAACCCTGAAGCTGACCCTGATTTATATAACATAGTTGAATTGGAGAGCGACCAGAATGATTAGTGGGCTGGAGCACCTCCCTTATGAGGAAAGGCTACAGTGTTTGGGGCTCTTCAGTCTAGAAAAAAGGCGCCTGAGGGGGGACATGATTGAGACGTATAAAATTATGCATGGGATGGAGAGAGTGGATAGAGGGAAGTTCTTTTCCCTCTCGCACAACACTGGAACCAGGGGATATGATTGAGTGGAGGGAGAGTTAGTACAGACAAAAGAAAATATTTCTTCACCCAGCATATAATTCATCTGTGGAACTCCTTGCCACAGAATGTGGTGATGGCACCTGGCCTAGATGCCTTTAAAAGCATCCTTTAAAAGGACAGATTTATGGAGGAAAAGTCCATCACAGCTTACAAGCCATAAGCAACCTCCTGGCTTTGTAGGTTTTCCCTGTGCCAGGTGCAAGGGAGTGGCAACAGGATACAGGTATCTTGTTGTCTTGTGTGCTCCTTGAGGCATCTGGTGGGGCCACTGTGAGATACAGGAAGCTGAACTAGATGGGCCTTTGGTCTGATCCAGCAGGGCTCTTCTTATGTTCTTATAAATAATCCATCAAAAGGACACTTATTATTATTATTATTATTATTATTATTATTATTATTATTTTATTATTATTATTTATATACCACTTTAACAAAAAGTTCAGAAAGCGGTTTACAAACAAAATCAAATGATTAAATCGGGAGCAACTTGCTAAATGGCAATTTGTTGCTGTATAATGGGATCAGCTAGCTGGCTAAAGGGCAGGGTTCTCTTGAGTTCTGCCCAGAAGGCAGGTAGATGTCCAGTCCCAGCTCCTACAAAACTCCTCCAGCAGCAGTGCAAACTGTTGATGATGACGATTGGTCAAGGGGGACTGCAGTGTGTGTTGGGCAGGGACCAAAGCTCAGTCCCTGGTGTGGTGATTATGATCTCTTCCCAAGAGGCTGGTATATCTTCACTTTGACCTCGTTTTAACTTACGGTCTCATATAATTCCTGGGGATCAGACCTTTGTTGTTGTTTTTAATGTTAGACTAGTTTGTTGTCATTGTGAGTGCTCAGTATGTTGATGTCCAGACTGTCTCCTGTTGAGTCATGTTTGCTTTGGAACTTAATCTTGAAAAGATCATGCCCAATTATGGAAAACTAGAGAAATTTACTACTCTCCCACCCAAAGTTGTTTTTTCCTTAAAGCTCATTGTTATCAGTCTATCTCTGTAATATAAAATATTTTGTATCCTCTACGTATGCCACAACTGTGAGGCCCTACGAAAGCTTGACCCTTTGCTTTTAGTAAACTGATAGGTACGTGAGTGTGTGTGTGTGTGTGTGTGTGTCTCTCTCTCTCTCTCTCTCTCACTCACACACACACACACACACACACACACACACACACACACACACACATCTCCATTCCGTGTTCTTGTTTTCATTCAGCTTCTTACATAGGGAAAAATATCATTTTATGCCAGGCCTGTATTGTGATGACTTGTTGCAGAGTGAGCTCCTTTTTCTATCCAATGTCTTTTATTTTTAGCCTTTCCACTCTGTCCTGTTTCTAATCTTAGCCATTCTACAGCATAACCTCGCCCAGAAAAGTCGCTCAACAGCTAATACCAGGGCTGCTGCTATTGTAGTGAGTCAGCAGGGATGCTGTAAGAAAAAGACAGCTATGTAAACAGCAGCCTGCTGGCTTCCTTTCTCTATGCCTAAGGGGGAAAAACACTCTTAACCAGCCACTGACCCTCCTCCCATGCTGTCAAATGGAGGCCTGCAGTCTTTCACCCATTTCAGAATTCACTTTCCACAAACAATGCACTTTTTATCCAGGTCACCGCCTAGAGTGTCATTTAAGCATGTTTCTCTTGAAAACAAGGGTAGAACCCACTGGTTTGGAAAGAATATGACTTGCCCTGATTAGGAGTTATCTTGTGACACTGGTGTGCACGTAACTGAAACACTACCCAAGGTTCAGGTTTGCACAGTCACCTTCCACTGTCTTTACCTTTTTTATGTTTTAGTCCAAGAGCCCCTGTTCACACTGTCATGTTATCATTTTGCTTCATGGTTTCAGATAACATCTATGGAAAGCAATCTGAAAACAATAGAAGAAGAGAACAAACTTATCGAGCAGAACAACGAGAGCCTTTTGAAAGAGCTGGCTGGCCTAAGCCAAGCCCTGATCTCCAGTCTTGCCGACATTCAACTTCCACAAATGGTATGTCTGTGGTTAAGAATTTGGCAGTTTCTCTGGGAGCCCAGAGACGACTACTTGATGGCATGTTGCAGGTCTGTTAGAGATGGTCTTCAACATTTACAGTGGTTCTGCACCATCTATCAATCTCACTGTGCAACACCCCCCCCCCTCCAATGCACAACAAACATTTTGGGTAGAGCTATCGTCACACTTTTAGACACAAAAGAACACTATTTCTGGAGGAGGGGAAACTCGGGATGGGGGGGGGGGCTAAATTTACATTAACCTGTAGAATTAAATGTATGCTAGGGGACCTGAAGAACTACGTGGATGTTTCCAGGACCTCTGCATGCATCCTAGTCGCTGTTTGTTTTTCCAACATGAATAAGCATTCATTTTTTTAGTTAATTCTGTGAGGGATGAGGGAGGATTGTGAGAAGGTCTAGAGCAGGGGTTCTACTCTGACCAACCGTAGGGGGTATGCCAGAGACTGCCCCTTATCAGTATCAATCAGTATTTAATTACTTGTTAATTAGAACTTGAATGCAATCCCCCCTGTCTGTCTGCCTGCCTGCCTGTCACACACAGAAGACATTTTTTCACATTTAAAATTGTTTTAGTACTTTTTATTTAATGATTAATTTGCTAATAATTAATTGATTAATCCAATTAATTAGCAGGGGGTACTTCAGAAAATTGGACTGTGATAGGGGATACCCAGGCCTCCAAAGGTTGAGAACCCCTGGTCTAGAGCTTTATGGCTACTGTGATATCGCACATCTTGGCCTAGATAAAAAGGACCATGATGCAAGTAATTCCATTGGACTTGTGTTTCTTGAACAGCAGCCCCCAAACAACAAAGGCAGTTTCAAAAGCAGCTTGTGATATAGTATGGGGGAAAGTGGACTCATCATTCAAAGGGCAACAGTGGAAAAAAAGAAGAAAAATCAACTGGGCATGATCAAGCCTAAATCAAACTGTTCTTGTTAGCCGCCTTAGGCATGCCTAGTGAATTGGAAAGGCAGGAATAATAATAAATAAATGAGCTGTTTGGTTCTGGTCTGTGGCCATAACCTAGTATAGCTTTTGGCTACTTGAACATTATATAAAAAGGCTGGGATACCATTTCAAGCAACACTGGAAAACCTTTGTTCCTGCTAAGGGACACAAATCTGCTGATTTATTTAACAATAGATATATCAGGGACTTTAGCCTTAGGGCCAACTTGAATGATAGTTTTCTGACTGTCCACTTCCTGTTAGACTGGGGTGCTGCCACCTAAACTCCTGGCAGGGGGCCGGGTGTGTGTGTGTGTCTGAACCACTGCTTCATGTGTGATTGAAATGCTACTTAAACAAAGTGCTATTTAAATTGCATGCAGATGAACCCCACCCCTCCATGCAATTAGGTGGCAGGCCCCTACCTTACCCTGAGGAGACCTCCGTGACGTCCCCATACCATAAGATGCAGCGCATGCTCTGTTGGTGCAGCTGCATCAGTGGGGAGAGTTTTGATAGGATTGGGCTCTAAGGTGTACAGTTAAAACAAGGGGGGGGGGGAAACACTGCCTTTTTCTCTCTTTCCCGAAAGCTGTCCCTAGAGCATGCATGAATAAACAAACATGACCAGGCCCTGGCCCAAAGTGTCTGGCCTTCCTTACCAGGCAAAAACATGTTTCTTACAATTTGCTTTTCACACCTTTACCCCAATCCACAAGTGCTGTGAATAAGAGCTTGTGGTTGTTGTTTTTTCCCAGTATGCATTTGGCCTTCTTTTTAACACCTGAGTTCTGGTGTGATTTCTTCTGTCTTCATTTAGGGCCCAATCAGCGAGCAGAATTTTGAAGCATATGTAAATACACTCACAGACATGTACAGCAATCTGGAACGGGACTACTCCCCGGACTGCAAGGCTTTGCTGGAAAGTATCAAACAGGCAGTGAAGGGTATCCATGTGTAGGATGCGGAAGCTGCTGGGCAACAGGAGATACTTAGCGGCAGCGAACTCCAGATGGATGTCAAGAGCTCCTGGACTGCTGGGGAGGAATACTGGTTGCTGTGCTGCATTTACAACTACAACATTGCACTACTTTTTTTTTTCCAGCTGACATAAAAAGGACTGAAAACATAACAGACTATTATATTAACAGCAATGACTCAGATCATAGAATATATTTATTTCGGTACAAATCCTTTCGTTGTTGTTTTTGCACTCTTTTCATTTTGTAAAGTGAATGTAAAAAGTGTCTGTAACTATTTTTTTACATTTTTTATTTATTTTCAATCAAAGAGTTGTGGTTTTTTTTTTAATCTTTTGACAGCATTTCTTGCAGCCTGCCATATTTTTACAAATGTGTTTGTTAATTTATTTTCCAACAGGATTTTAAATAGACTGAAAGTTATAGTGTAAATGAAATAATTTGCTGGGTTTGTACAGGAGGAAGAAAAAAAAACTATGAAAGAAACAAAAGAACAGAACTGTGATTCTAGTTTTATTTTCACCACATCTTGCTTTTTATAATGGCTTTTTTTTTTTAAATTAAATAAGAAATGGGTTTGCAATAGCTTGAGATGCCTGAAGAACCAGGGATGCAAAGATGAATGGCGCCCTCTGCTGGAGGAACATGAGCCCTTCAAGCACAGTATGCTGTGAGAGTTCAAGATTCTTTTTAGCAATAATGAAATATAATAGCAATCAGGAAACCACTGGACTTGGCTATGCGTGCAAGTGTACACAAAGTGATCGTTTGAAACCATTCAAGGGAAGACCAGGAGTGATCTAAGGATACATAGTTCTTTTTCGTGTTCATTCAAGAAAGATGTCTAACTTTTTATCCCCTTAAATGTGATAGGCTTTGAATTGACCAGTAGCATTTGGGTACAGAGTCTTGTAAAAACATTGGTAAGTTGACCAATATCGATATAATTTCATATTGGAAAAAAACGCATCCCGAGCTGATGATTTTGTACATACGATGAAGCCAAGAAAAAATTTCCCTGAAATTGCAGTTATTGTACTCGGATGAATGGCAGAATCCGAGAGGCCAGCAGTTGCTTTTCTGCAGTCACATGTGGGGGGGGGGGAGGAGCACAAGTCCGGTAAGATGAACTAAGGTTGCACAGCAGCAATGTGTGTTGATGAACTGTAGGATGACATTGAGGACTTTTGCCCAGTGTATACTAATGCTGTGAACCCAAGCATATTGACTTTGACGCGAGTTCCATGGAGACTGATAAGACCTAATATATAGGGAAATATATTTGCTCCAACAGCTCCCAATCGGATGTGTGGAGTTGTCTCAGATTTGAACCTGTGGAGCTTTGGGCCAGGATCCTGCATGTGCTCTAAAGACAGTCTTTGCTTTGGTCGATTACCATCCCTTAGGGATAGGGCTCCAAGTGCTATGGTCCTTAGGCTCCCAACAAAGGAACACGTACACACACATCACAAGCGTACCTCACGGTACATCTGTATTCAGTCTCAGCTTAGTAGCAGCTATAAACAGACCCTTTGTCAATTTCAGGGATTATAAGTAATAAAACATTGGGTGTTTCCCCCCCCCCAGAATTTTAACATTTTTGGTTTGTTTTTATAGATGGTATAAACAACCAGCTGAACTGCCTTTCTTTGGTATGCACAACCGTCTCCCGTGCATATGTGCCTCAGTGTAACATGTAGACATGAATCTGGCGTGTGTTTTAATTTTTCTGTGCAGCAATGAAAGCGTTTATTTTTATTCGCGGACTTTCTATTTCAACTGGCTATGACAGCGTTCACAAGCTTGACTCATGCAATTCTATGATCATGTTTCTCCAAGATCATTCAGACTTTTCATACCCCGTGGTGGCTGTTCTGCATTAGGTGGGCCTTGCTGTTCCTGTGGGGTGGGAGGGGGGATGATTTGGCCCTCAGACCTTAGTTTAGATGGGAGAGATGTATGTTCTTAGAAGCTGTGTTTATTTTTTAAAAAATAAAGAAACAAGTTGACAGAAGTGACACAATATGTGCTCATATACAATAGAACACCAAATTTGCTATTAAATTATTGTACTTGTTTTTTAAAAAAGACATTTGCTATACTTGTTGAATGCATACAAAAATGAGTTCACTCTTGACAGAGACTAAAAGTTAATTTACTAAATATTTTAAGAAATTGGTTATATATTTTATTTAATTTAAATTAAAGGATCACCGACTGACCTATCTATTTATTACTATGATTTATGATGGCTTCAAGTTAATCTATCTGTGTTTGGATTGTTTGCTCAGGTTGTATCTTCGTATTTATTTGCCTCCTTTGTACTTGATGTCATGTAATGTGCACTGTGATTCCCACCCTCTTGCCCTGGTCCCTCTTCCCCCCCCCCTTTTCTTTCTCTGGTTAACTTTAATTTGCATTTGATGAGCTATCCTGTAAATTAGACTTTTTGTAAAGAGCAATGATGTATGCATTTTTTATTATTATTTTGGAGTAGTTTGTATACTGTTTCTTCATACAATTAATATTTCTTACATCAAACCAACAAAATCGTGTTCTGTGCTGTACATTTGGTGTATGGTAGGAAATAAAAATTGATACTGAAACAGGTTCTATAAGTTGTTTGGTGCCTTCAGTTGACAAATGGCATTGCACATTTTCAGTTTCCTTAGAAGGAAAGGCTACAACATACTGGAGCATTTTAGTTTAGTATAAACTAAAGCAACTACGGGGGGGGGGGCATGACTGACAGCACAGTCCTATGCATGTTTACTCAGAAGAAAGTCTCACTGAGGTTTATCTGGCTTACTCCCAAGTAAGAATGCATAGGATTTCAGCCCAACAGTGCAATCTTAGGCAAGTCTACTCAGAAATAACCCCCACTGAATTTACTGGGTCTTACTGCCAGGTAAGTGTGTATAGCAGCAGTTCTCAAACTGTGGGTCGCGAACCATCATCGAGAACCTAAGCCAGAGGTTCCCAAACTCCCAAGCAGAGCTTTCTGTGCTGCAAGTTGCTGCGAGGTCCCCCGACAGCAACTACAGCACTCCAGAGATCGCACTGGAACTGGGGGGAAAAAGGGGCTTTTTTGACTCACCAGGGGTTGTGCTTGCCCTCCGGAGGGTGCAGGGGGCCGCAGACCCCTGTGCGGGCCTCCCCACACCCCAGATTAGCTTCTAAAAGTGATTTAAAACTACTTCCGGTTTTTGCCAGAACCAGGAAGTAAAAAGAAAGTAGTTTTAAATCGCTTTTAGAAGCTAATTTGGGGTTTCACGAAAACCAGAAGTGCCCGAAGATCGCTGTTTTGCAGTGATCCGAAGATCGGAGAGGCCTGCAGAGGGTCACGCAGGCCTCCCCAAAGCCCTGGTAATGCTGCAATGGCGGTTTCGGTGGCGGCGATCCCCTGGATCGCTGCCGCTGTTGGCTCCACCCCCGCAAACCCTCAAAGTTCTCCCCGCCTTGCGGGCAGTACATCACTAGGATGCGCGTCACCCTGGGGCAGGGGGCGCGCGTCACCCTAGTGTCGCTACGATATCGGCGCGGGGAGGCAACCAAAAAGCAAAAAGCAAAAAGCCCTCAAAACGGGTCTGCGCATGCGTGAAAATCCAAGAAATACCCGGATGGACACGCTGCCTGGGCCTTCTTTCAGAAGACCCTGGAGCGCCGACGGGGTCGGACGCTCCGAGGCCGGCTCCCGGGCCGGCCTCGGAGCGTCCGAAGGGTGTCGCGCGTCACGGAGGTGGCGCGTGTCACCCGGGGGTGCCCCGCCCCCCCGCCACGCTCCAGCGACGCCCCTGCTTGCGGGGAGAACTTTGAGAAACACTGGTGTATAGGATTGCAGCCTGAGACTTCTAAATGTGAAAGAGGGAAAGAAGAACTTGTATAAACGTTTTCCACACCATGCAAAATTTTAGAACCAAAAGTCATCCCTGAAGGGAGATTTAGGAAGTACTTCTTTACATCACACATAATCTATAGAACTACAAGATGTGGTGATGGCCACTACCTTGGCTGGGGATTGGACAAATTCATGGAGGACAGGTCTATCAATGGCTTTGAGTCCTATATACTACCTCCAGTTTCGAAGACAGTGTGCCTCTGAATACAAGTTGCAAGGGAGCAATGGCAGAAGACGGGATGTGAATTTTCTGCTTATGGGCTTCCCAGAGGTATCTCACTGGCCTCTGTGATAAACAGGATGCTGGACTTAATGAGTATTTGGCCTGATCCAGCAGGGCTCTTCTTGTATTCTAACTGTGCCAATGGACTTTTCCTTCATCAGATATTTCTCTTGTTTTGTAATGTATTTCCTCTAAACTTTAAAATCTATAGTAACATACAGCAACAACTCCACTGATTAGCGAGTTAGTTTGTCAGGGTTGGAGGGGGGAAACAAACAAAAATATTCCAGAAACTGCAGGGAATATAATCAATAAAAACCAACCCCACGGCCATCATTATTTAAGCATCATATTTCCCATGCTTGGCAGAGTAACTATCTCTATACTGGTAAAGAAAAAGGATTTGTGCTGACCTTTAGCAGCTGCTAAATGATATTTAAACATAAAAGCTGGTGGCAAAGTTTCCTGTAGTTAGGAACCACCCGCTATTTCGGAGAAGCTCTCTGGTGTGATCTGCATCATTGAGGCACTACAAAGAAAACAAAGTTTGCTTTTACAGATGAATTCAAATGTCTGATTCAGTATTCCCAAAACAGATAAAGCTTAGCTTAAACAGGGTCATTGCAGTTTAATTTTCAGAATATACATCCCTTCTTTTAATATACATGGGAACCATGATATAGGAAGTGCTGGGAAGGGCTGCATGAGCAACTACATCTCAGGCTAGATATCAGCTAGTGACTGAGTAACCTGTGCATTTTTACTCACCCCATTAAGCTGTAGAGTAGGAGGCTTGGACCAGCAGACAAGTTACAGCATGAGCAGCAGAATCTAGGGTTACAGGCAGAGGGGCTGTCTAAAACAGCACAAAAAGAAGAAGAAGAAGAAGAAGAAGATATTATAATTATATAATATAATTTTATATAATTAGAAATATATATAATTTTAGAACCAAAAGTCATCCCTGAAGGGAGATTTAGGAAGTACTTCTTTACATCACACATAATCTATAGAACTACAAGATGTGGTGATGGCCACTACCTTGGCTGGGGATTGGACAAATTCAGAGAGTACAGAGAACCGAAAAACAATAAAACATATTTTCCATGGACTTGGTGCACCAGGAACTATCAGGCTGTCATGAAATGGTCATAGTTTTATTTTGGTTTTATTTTATTTTTAATTGTATGGTACAGGTTGCGTATCGCTTATCCGGACTTCTTGGACAGGAAAATGTCTAGATTTTGGATTTGTCTGGATTTTGAAATATTTACATAAATATGAGATATCTAGGGGGGGATGGGACCCAAATCTAAACACGACATTCATTTATGTCTCATATACACCTTATACACATAGTCTGAAGGTAATTTTATACCATTTTAAAAATAATTTTGTGCTCCAGCATGCCTTGTGTTATACCAACCAGGTGCTGGAAAAAGTTTTTTTTTTTTAAGTCATAGCGCCATGGCTTCATAGTGATATACAAAAAGACCAGCATAAAACAGCTCTGCTAGCACTGGGTGCAGTTTGAGACACCTGGCGAGTAGGCCTTGCCACGCTCCAGCCTACCCAGCCCACATCCAGACCGTTTGCCATGCTGAGCAGGTAAGTCCCCACCGGGGGGGAGGTCGGACCAGGGCATTTGGGGGGCGGTGAGATTGGCCAGCCAGACCAAGGACGGTGGAGAGATAATTGGCGGTGTGCTCCGCTACACTGGCTCCTTGGATTTATGTAAGGGGAACTTTTAACCTTTTAGATCTTCTAAGGTTTTTTACAAGTTCCATCCAGCTCCAAAACAACATCCACAAGGTTTCTTATCCAGACAAAAGCACTGGAGGGTCTCAGAGGAACTTTACTCGAATTTGCATCTCAGTGATGATGATATTGTTTTCTTTTTCAGTCTTCCCCATAATTTCTCTCCCCATGCAACCACTTATGGAACACATTAAGTGCTACTTTGAGTCACTATTATTACAACATAATGTAGTGGGCTGTATTTTGATGCAGAATAGTGCTTCTTTTTTTTAAGATAGCAAAAGCAATTAAGGAGTAAAATGTGCATTTGTTAATGGAACAGCTCACTGCAGAGTCTGGCATAGTTCATAAACGTGCCTAACATGAAACTTTAATTTTTTTATACTAGAACTCTATTCAGATTGTTGTCTTGTATTGGGCAGGATGTCTGGCTCAGTTGGTAGAGCGACCATCTCATAAATGCCTGAAGATCTGAAGGACGGCAGTTCAAGACGGCCGGAAGTATCTGTGTCTGTCGGAGAGCTGCTGGTATGCCGAGCTGATAAGTTGCAGAGCCTCTATGGGGAAGTGGAACTGCAGCTGCACTTGAGTGAGAGTCAAAGTTGCCTGTCAGCTGAAGCGTGGTGAGGCGAGAGAGAGAGAGAGCTGGACTGTGAAAGTTGCAGAGCCTCTATGGGGAAGTGGAACTGCAGCTGCACTTGAGTGAGAGTCAAAGTTGCCTGTCAGCTGAAGCGTGGTGAGGCGAGAGAGAGAGAGAGAGAGAGCTGGACTGTGAAAGCAACATCTAGAATGAAAGGTTCTACGAAAGATTAGAATGTCATTGCATTGTAAAAACCCCTAGGGTTTAGAAAGCCTGCCCATGTACACCACCTTGAATTAAAGTCGGAGGAGAAATCCAATGACCAAGAAAGGCAGTATATAAATACTGTATATTAATTATTATTATTATTATTATTATTATTATTATTAAACAGATCATCCAGGTGCTTGTTTTCTTGTAGAAGTACAAATAGTACTCTGGGGAGGGCAATTCCTGTGTTTATGTAGATAAAGATCTTAGATACTGTGTCCTCTGCTTATTAAGGACTCTGATGGCACATGCTGGGATGCCTTACAATGGCAAACTAAATGACAGGGTTTTTAAACCATCACTGAGAACAGATTCCATGGAGACTTAATAATGACAAAATTGGGTGAATCTGTTAGCACGCAGTCTTAGCTGGGAACAAATCTGTTTAGCTTCGCTTCCTATAATGTGATACTTTCCTTCATTTCCTTCTTGCAGCACCTGTTCTCCAGTTTAAGTGGTGACAACAAAAGAAGAGAGATAGAAATGTGGATTATAATTACTCTCATTCAGTTAACATGAGTACATGTAGCTTTGAAAACTAGAAACAAGTTTATTTTATCTCATTCTATCCAACCTCTGAGGAAACCTGAAGTAGCTTGAAGAACCAGGTGATGGATGAATTTAGCCTCTATGAGAAAGCCTTTGCAATGATCCATCTCCATCCCTAATGCCACAGAATAGAACATGACAAACCAGGATTTCTAGGCCATTTATTTCATTTTCTGAACCACTCCCCCCCTCTGCCGCCCACCAGCCATAGTAACATCCCAATCTCACCTTTCTGGCAGTCTGTAGTGCTGATTAGGTTACTTCCCATGTGATCTGCCATGTCATGCGACTCCTTTGTCCCAGTGGTATCAGAACAATGTGGGATTCAGAAACCACACTGCTCTGGCAATGTAGGCACTGGAAAAACAACTGAACAGGGCATTTCAAAGGGTAGATTAAATGATGGCTGATTGTAGGTCAGGCACATTCCAAGTGGAGCCTCTTTTTCAGGGGCACTGTTGAAGCAAAGCAGCCACCTATGTTTCTTTTGATGGCCTGAGTACATATAAGCATACAAAAGTGCCTCATACGGTGTAAAACCATTGGCTCAACTAGCTCAGTAATATCTACAGCTGACTGGCTGGCAGCGCTCCAAACAGATGTTTTTCCAAGCATACTTGGAGACAGCAGGGATTGAACCTAGGATCTACTATATGTAAAGCGCCTGCTCCATCACTGAGCTATGATCCCTCCCCAACAACTCTGTGCATTAGTTGCATAGGTGTAGGGGGTCAAATTTATGTGTCCCCCATCATCAGACACAGTTGAGCCTATAGGCCCACATCCAAAAAGGCTGGATATAACCATTTCTGCATGTTGCTGAATCAGGGTGAAGGAACCGCAAAGTGACTCCGACTTTTGAACAGCAGTGACATACGACTGGCTGCACTATACAGAGGTCCTTATGGAAAGGAACATCTGAGCATTCCTACAACAGCTCCCATGTCAGCCACAGCCAGCTGGGCGAAGATCAGAGAGTAGAGAGAGGGGGGAAATTTTCTTCATAATGATAATCACGGCGAGTGTTACAGGAGGTGGCAAAGCCACAGAGGCATGCAAGCAACATATGTTTCCTCCTCTATTAGTGCCAGGGCCATTATGCATTAAATGGTGTTCTTGATGAAATAGCAATGCTATTTTAATCCTGCCTGAGCAAGGCCAAACAATTTACCTTGGGAAATTGAGGGGTGCAAGTAAGTGTGTAAAAATATTCAAATGTTCAAATTTTCCAGGCAAAGGCTGCAATCCTATGCACACTTTCCTGGGAGTAAGCCCCACTGAACACAGTGAAACTTACTTCTGAGTAGACATGCATAGGATTGTGCTGACATTTGATTCACTTAAAAAGGTACTGTGCGGAAAGAAAATTAAGTCCTCGGAAGTGTAGCCCTGGCTCACAGAAGTTACTAGTAACACAACCTAATTCTCTGTAGTGTTTCATTCAGCTTTTATCCAGCTTTTCTATTTGCAATACGATGGAAATAAGATTCAGGTCAACAATGGCCAACTAATTGCAGAATTATCAAACTGTTACAGTTCTAGATAGCTGCATGCCTTGATTCAGCAGGAGGAAAATGAGCCTGTCAGCACAATCCTGTATAACTTTGCACCGGTGTACACCGGTGCATCTGCTGTTACACTGGTGCAAAGTTACACAGGATTGTGCTGTGTGTCTGGGATGAAATGTCAAATCCAGGATCCAGGGCTGCACATTTGTCACCAATAGGACTGACCACTAATTCAGAGATGGGGGAGGGGGAAAGGACCAAATTCATTCCTCTCCTCTTCACACTGACATCACTTAAATCGCCCTGGAGTCTTTCCTGAACAATTTATGCGATTGCTGGTAATGAGGAAGATGAAAAAGCAGAAGAGAGACATTTGTAATGTGAATGAACATTCTGGCCGGTTTAGGTTTTACATTCGTATTACAAAAAGTAAGCTACGAAGACTTGTACAGTGAGATCCTCCACATGCTTATTCATAAGTAAAATCCCACTAAGTTCAATGGGACTTACTTCCAAGTGTGTGTATAGGACAGGTACATGCATGTACATATGAATGCACATACAGGCACACACACACATACCTGCTTCCTAAAACCTTGAAGGACTAAATGAAAACATGTCAAAAAATAAATGCTGGTATGTATCTCTATGTACCACTGCCCTCTAATGGCAGTCACATTGTATAATTCTTAAAATCGTTTGACTGAGTATTTCTACAGTACAGACTTGCATTGGGTTAAAACACAGTCCTTCTCCACAGGGGGTGCTAGTGAGCGCAGTTCTGTAATGGGAACTAGTATCTTTAGCAGCTCATTTTCAGCACTCCTGCCAAATATATTTCCCAAGACACTTTAAAGAAAGCCGAGATGGTTAAACTGGTACAAGATTGATACAGCGGTTTATTGTGTAGCAGTGTCCTCAGTGCACAAAGATAAAGCCAAATGTGACTTCAAATTCTTCTAATTTAGTAATCCAAAAGGAATTGATGAGCAGTTGTGTTCAAAAAATTCTAACAGGGAAATGTTAAATGTTCCTTGTAACAAAAATTGTGGGTGGAGATTAAGCATGGGACAAATAGATTGACATCAACTGTTTCAATAATTAGCACGTGAGCATTTCTGCAATCTGCAGAAATTAATATGGTATTTCATTTTGATGTTTTGTAGTACAGTTGCTTAGATAGAATAAAAATTTAGATCTGTACATATGTGCGCGCGCGCGCGCGCGCACACACACACACACGTGTTTCAAATACATCATACTGATGCTGCAACAGGAAAGGGTGAAGAGCTAATACAACACTATTATTCCAGTTTTACAGATGAGGAACAGAGAGGCAAAGACCATAAATGCCTAGCAGCCCAATCCTGTCTAGTAGGATACAGCGGCACCTAAGGCACCCGCTGCATCCTATCCAGGATTGGACCTGCCCCAGCATAGCCGGTGGCCTTCTCAGGGTAAAGAGACATTTGTCCCTTTACCCTGAGTAACACGTCAGTCGCCCTGATGGGGCTACTTCGATGTACGCCAGCTATTTTGCTGGTGCATAATCAAGAGCCCCATGTAACGGCGCAGCAGCCAGGCCCAGGAAGGGGGATAGGATATGGTGGAGGAGATCGCTGTCGAACCCTCCCCCTTCCTGGGCCAAGCTGACCAATCCCACCCACCCCCCAGAAATGCCCCATTTCGCCCTCCCCCTGCCCCACTGCCAGAGGCGTTGCTCCGGTAGGGGCAGGGCTGTAAGTTTCGCTCGGTCGGAGTCCCTTTACCGAGCGAGCAGGAGGCGGCCCCACCCCCTCACTGTCTGAGCCTTTCCCCTGCGGAGAAAGCAGCAGGCAGGGTCTCTTGCCTGCTGCTTTCTCCGCAGGGGAATGACTCCGACAGTGAAGGGGTGGGGCCGCCTCCTGCTCGCTCGGTAAAGGGACTCCGACCGAGCGAAACGTACAGCCCCACCCCTACCGGAGCGACGCCTCTGCCCACTGCCACCCGGGGAGGACTCACCTCTCCGCCACAGTGTCGCTCCGTCCTGCGGTGCCAGAGGAGCGGCGCAAGGAGCGGCACCACTTACTAGTTGGGTGATGGAAATGTGCCTTATGACACTTTTGCAACACCCTAAACCAGCAGAGCAGTCGCTCCGCCGGTTAATACTTGGACAGAATTGTGCTGCGAGACTATACAGTGAGCTCAAGAAGAACCTCTCTCCCACTGTCTACAGTCCCAATATGCACTATACCCCAAATCACTTTATGGGTTTAGAGTTAAGGGAAGGTAAGTCTCAAGCACTTCCTCAGAAATTAAACCCATAATTCAGCACCTATCTTCTATCCAAGGCATACAACACAATAATTGACTTACCAGACTCTGGGTGGAGTTCTTCTTCCTTGCAAGAAGTCATTGTGATTAAAATATTCTTGAAATGGCATATATATTTACTGAGTAGTAGAGTAGCAGATAAGTTTAACTTTAACATGTGGGCCATCTATGTCAAAGAGGGGGTAGAATCCACCAGAGTAGAGCTAAGTGGGCTTAGAAGTGGGTTTTCTCTGTGCCAGGTGCAAGGGAGTGGCGACTGGACACAGGTTATCTTGTTGTCTTGTGTGCTCCCTGAGGCATCTGGTGGGGCCACTGTGTGACACAGGAAGCTGGACTAGATGGGCTTTTGGCCTGATCCAGCAGGGCTCTTCTTATGTTCTTATGTGAATCATTCTGTTGGGTTTCACTTGAAAGTATGACCAAGGCAGGCCTGATCAATACAATCATTCTCAAAGCCTTGGAGATTTGTGCACATTCACTTGGAACGTGTGCAAATCCTATCTACCTTTTGGGTCAGGCGGAGAGATATTCATAGATGCCAGTCTGAGTGAGCTTCATGGACAAATGGTCTGACTCGGTACAAGGCAGCTTCCTGTGTAATCTTGGTTAGTATGTTTTTGGAGGCTGCTTCAGCTTTTTTTTTTTTTCAACTGATAGCATGCCCCCATCCTGAATGCTCAGGGCAGATACCAAATGACAGTGAACATTTAACTCATTCAGACAGAACAAACCCGAACAAGAGTCAATCACTACAGTATAAGACATTATGGCACACATTTGGGCCTGGGCTGAGTACCTTTCAAGTATTGTCAAAACATTCTCAGTGGTGAAGCATGGCCTTTAGTGTTTAAATGCTATTTCATTCATATATTTCCTATGTATCCGTTTGCTATCCTGTTAGCACTTCCTCTTTATCTCTTCTTCAGCTTGTCCAACCTTTGTAACAATGCCGTCTGTTTTGCTATGTGCCAGTTGTCTCATTATCAATCCACTGGCGACAACTCCAATATCAATGAGGGTTTCCCAGATGCTCTTGGATCTTCCTCAGGTTCCAGGGCCATAAATGAGCCAA
This sequence comes from Plestiodon gilberti rubricaudatus, assembly GCA_026170595.1. Taxonomy (NCBI): domain Eukaryota; kingdom Metazoa; phylum Chordata; class Lepidosauria; order Squamata; family Scincidae; genus Plestiodon; species Plestiodon gilberti. The sequence goes on from JANXHW010000004.1 coordinate 43,959,747, forward strand.
ATGCCTGAGGTGGCACCAAGATTTATAGGGCTGCAGCATTACACACCACTATCCCTTCCGTGAGCCATTGGTGGATGAAATATTTTTCTTTCTCCTTAACTGACATTGTGCTCTTTGGACCTTCCTAGTCTCATTTGATGGTACATGATGGTCTAGAGACTATATTTTTATTTATAGTAGTTACAGCCCATCTTTCACCCACTAATGTGGGTGCCCAAGGCGACTCACATAGGTATACATAAGCCACAGTAAATAGAGCAATGAAGCTACACAAAAATTAAAAACAGCAGCAATAAAAGCAACAATAATGTTAGACCACAAGAAAAGCAGAAATGAATAGTAAGGTAGGAATAAACTGTGGGAGACAACTAATCATCATGACAGAAATGACAAAAAAAAAGAAGCAGCTTTCAACCCACACCGAAACACTTCCAGTGAGGAGGCAGTTCTCAAAACAAACATGAGGGAGTAGATATAATAATAGATATTTATCTGTTATTAATTTATTTAATATACTAGATTATTAGAAGTACCCAAAGTGGCATTTAAATTAAAACAAATTTAAAAAAGAATTAGAAACATGCAAAACAATGCACATATGGGGCCAGGTCGGATGATACTTTCTGACCTGGACTGGCCCCACATGTTGAAAGGTGCATGTTCACAGTGTGCACACATGCTGGCCCTCCCTCGCTCTGAGTGAATTCAGGCCAGTTTTCTTAATCATGTGGGCCAGTAATCCCTCCTTTAAGGTCTTCAGCAGTGCATGTAGAAGGGTGTTCAGATGATCTGTCCCAGATCCCATGGAAACTAACTAGGAAACTAGCTCCATTTTATGCAGGAACTGGGGGGGGGGGGGATGGCGGCAATGTGCATATACCATAATCATACAAATGTTTTACACGCGGAGCTGGATAGACAATTGAAGCCAGGGATGTATCTAAGTAACTAGGTCGCGAGTGCAAGTACGAGTCATTTTTGCACGAGTGCGAGTCCGAGTGCGAGTCAGTGCCAAAATTTTTGGGCAAGTACGAGTCAAGTGCGAGTCATTTTTGCACGAGTGCGAGTCAAGTACGAGTAAGGCCAGAAACCATGAGTCACAAGTCACGAGTCCAGTCACTTTGGGGAAAATGGCTTTTTTCCCTGAAAATGGTGTGTGTGTGTGTGTGTGTGTGTGTGTGTGTGTGTGTGTGTGTGTGTACCTCTGAGGCTTTTAAAGCACCCACTTGGCTTCCCCTATGACTTGGAAAATGACTTGGAAATGGTAAGTCGTTACCCCCACGAGTGCGAGTCAAGTGCGAGTCCCGTGGGTCACGAGTACGAGTGCGAGTCAGTGGGTCACGAGTATGAGTACGAGTCAGGGAAAAAGTGGCTAAGTCACACTTGTGAGTCGAGTCATTTGACTCGAGTCCCCATCCCTGATTGAAGCATTGTCCAAACTGACCCACAGTAAAGCAAGTGATACAATTACTTCATATAACCCCTAAAACAGCATAAACACAATTTTAAAGAACACACTGGCTAGTTCCGCACAAGGAACTTTTAATGTTGCTGAGACGTTTCTGTTCTATCAGCTGGAAGCAGAATCACAATGGTGGTTCCACACAGTACCAGACAGAACCCTGTTTTCATCATGGAATCAAAAAATGCTGGCAAAAGGAAAATATCCCTGCTTTTGCCAAGTAAAGTGTGTGTGTGTGTGGGGGGGGGGAGAGAATACCACTTCATGATTGCTTTCCTTCTTCTAAAACTTTAATTAGAACAAGTTTCCTTGAGCTGCTCCTAACCCCCGGCCTTAGGTAAATATGAGCTGCTGCTTCCTTCCTCTCCTTATAAGAGGGACAAGGAGGTTGCTGGGCAGTTTGCACTCCTCTTCCCCTAACAGACCACTCCTCCCACTGAACATCCCAATAGTACCTGCTGTCAACATAATTGCATTATGAGTCAGAAAAGTCACCACAACTCGGTTCTAGGCAAAATGCAGAAGGGAGGGGGGAGAATGACATTGAAAATGTTGGAGTGTTGTGACCAATAGCAATGATGTCATCTAAACTCCCCATAAGAAGTGTGGAGTGAAAGACAGCTATTCCAGGCTTAACAGCTAATGTACAACTGATCTCTAATAGCACAATCCCAGCGTGTGCAGCAATGAAACCAAATATAAAGTTCCACTGTAGAAAACACACACACTGTATGGCCTTGTTCTTCCAACCTCCATGAATGGGACAGAAGTAGGTCACACCCATTGGGGGGGGAACCCTTTGCAAAGTACTGTACTCAACATTGTTAACTTACATTCTTGTGAATGCAGCCTCAACATGAACAGAAGAAAAAAAATAAAAGCATGTTCAGGATTTAATGTGCCTTTAGTCAAATGAGGTAACTCTTTATGTAAAGATGATTGTGTGTGTGTGTGTGTGTGTATAATTAGTAAACTACTAAACAAAACAAAACAATACAACATATTACGAAAGATTACAGCAAGCGCGAAGCAGTAAATCCTACTTGTATACTATTATATATTTTCTATTTATAATATCTAACTAAGCCTATATCTCTAATATACTATTCATTAAATCCACATTTCATCACTTCTTCTCACTCTCTCTCTCTCTCTCGAATAATCTATAAGTGGTTTCCAATTATTCACAAAAAGATTAACTAACTTTTCCTTTATCATCTAAAAATCTTAATTCCCACTTCAAATATTTTAATATATAAAGCCACCCCATTTTTCTCCAAATTTATTAAAATAAAAACCTTCCAAATTTTTCTGATAAAGATGATTTTGGATGGTCCTGCAGGGGGTTGGTCTGGATAACCTTTAGAGCTCCGCGACCTCACTTTTCTACAGTTTCACGTAGGACTGACATGGTGGTGCCTATTCCCAGGCACGGTAAAGATGAGCAGGAAGCATGCACATGAGTTGTCTCACAGAACATCATTCATGCATTTGTGCTCTCTTCCATAGATAATAAGCCTGCCTACATTCGCCCTCATTCCTACTCCCTCACTTGTTCAGTTTGTTGTGGTTTTGTGTATCTCATCATCTGTCATTCGATTACAGCTATAGAGCACCTGTTATGGATTTCTAGAGTTTCATTCAAGCTGTTGACAAGTTATTCACAAATTGGCCCTTGTCAGCTTGTCAGCGCATAGAGTGCTCTTTGGCAAATTCTTTTGGATGCACACAATAATGAACAGAAAACTGTACAGCTTATGAATTAAACAGCTTCATTTTGCCCCCATCACTTAAAGGACTACTGTATTAACAACTGGAAGTTATGTGAGTAATCTACAGTATTTTGCCAAACATATGTTAAAAAATGTTTCCACCATACAGACTGCGCTGCGAGAGAGATCACAATGAAAGGTGTGTTGACCAGTGACGGAGGTGATAATCATGTCATGGATAACTTTCCTCTCCCTTTCTAGGTTCTTCTAACCCATGTGAGCTATCCAGAAACATTGCTCAGAGAGCCAGTGTGTTGTTCGAATATGACCCAGGTTTAAAATACCCACTCAGCCATGAAGTTTGCTAGATAACCTTGGGCCAGTCACTATCTCTAAGCCAGACTACCTCACAAGACAGTTGTGAAGATAGGACCATGGGGAAGAACCACATACACTGCCTTCAGGTCCTTGAAGGAAGTGTGGGAAAATAAATAAATTATGTAAAGGCAAAGCAAGATAGAATAGTAATAGAACCTGCGTTCTAAGACATAATACAGTGGTAGCCCAAACCTATTGGGCTTTTATGACAGCAGATATTGCAGTCCACTGCTGTACGTTTCGGTGCAGCGCAAATGGCTGGAGATGTTGTACCAGTGGCCCCGAGACACTTTGCCAGAGGAGGTAAGGTGACAGAGGGAGCGGTTTGGGGCCGGATCAGGGTGGAGAGTGGGCTGAACTGGGGTGTGTGGGTAAGATGGGAAGGATCTTGACGGCAGTGCACACCAAGCTCCTATCTCCCTTTCCCGGCATGGTCCAGGAGCAAAAGAGCTGGCATAGCTCCAAGGAGACCCACTGGAGGCCAGGTGGCCTACCTCTCCTGGGCCATCTGGTCACCTCCCCACCATAGTGTGCCACTCCATCCATAAGTGGTGCTGCATGTAAATCCTTTTAAAAGGCACAAACTGCAAAATTATCTCATGAGCTCTGACCTTTGGAAAGCTCCTTGTTCATCTTAAGAATACGATCAGTATTATTAATACCAACTAGGGTAGGGCCAGCTCCCCCAAGAGCAAGGTAAATCACCTCCTTTGAGTGATGAATGGGCACAGGCAGTATGCAATGCCCATTAGCCCCCCCCCCCAGCAGCTGCCTCACTTTGCCCCCACTTACTTTTCCCTCCTTGCTCTGCCACTCTGTGTTTTGAAATAGAGCGATAAATGAAAAAGATCAAAGGACAAGGAAGCATGAAAAACAAACATGGAGTTGATCTGAGTGGTACAGAATATAGAAGCTGGGGTAAACCTGGAAAACTTCTTAGGGTGCATGAATTATTCTTGGGAACTAATGTAACCTACTGTTGCTTGCAGGACTGCTCCAGTATTTACCTTCATCCAGTATTCGATCTGTATGTAAAGTAAGCCAGATATTACGACAGCACAATAAGCCATCACGACTCTCTCCTTCAAAAGAAGCAAGAATAAGGTCAGCTACCCTCGGAATTTCCTCCCTATCAGGAAAATGGAGACTATGCATAATGACCAAAATAAGTCCATGGTACTGAAGCAAAGAGAGTACCACACGATGTCAGAGTGAGGGAAGAAGAAGAACTTGAAGGAGAAAACTTGGAAACAGCAAAGAGCCTTGAGTACTAAAGGAACTTTACTTAAAAACTTTAGTACTTAATTTTAGTACTAAAGTTCCATGTTCAATGTTTGAATAAATCTTCTCCTTAAAAAAATGCCCAATATAGTGTCAGAAATTGCCACGCAAGCATGAATGAGAGCAAATACTCGGACTCAGGAGTTGACAAGGCATTCTATCTGATAAGTCTGCAAGATGCTGGCTGTGGAACACACTTTCCATCAGATGGCATTGCCAAACAGTAATGAAGCTGAACAAAAACCACCACAACAAACACTGGCTAGCCTCATTAATTTCTGTTAAAGAAAGTAAAGCTGAAATACGGAAGAAACAAATAAGAAGTCTAACACTGGATTTAACGTCTAATGAGGCCGACACTTGAAAAGTGAAGGCATCAATGGAAAGTATCCAACCTTTCCAAAAATAAAATTGTGCTGAGACAAATGCTCACCAGGTTCAGCTTTTATTTTGATAATAGTGAGTGGAGGGGCTGAACCCTCCCAGCCCTTAACTCCAACTTTTCCCATGGCTGTTCACAACTGTTTTCAGCCCCCTCTGCGGGCCTCCCCGTGCTTCAGATCAGCATCAGCTCCCTGAAGCGATCAAGACCCTCTTTCATTTTTGGATGAAAACCAGTTTCAGACGAAAACTGGAAGTAGGTCTCCATCGCTTCAGGGAGGTGATCTGAAATGCGGGGAGGCTCGCAGAGGGGGCTGAAAACAGCCCGCAGAGGGGGCTTCAGGCCATCACACCATCTGGAGGGCCAGTGTGACCCCATAAAGTTAAAAAAAAACCCTTTTTCTGACGGCGACGGCAGCAGCGGGACATCGTTGACATCACCACACGTCGCCACCCCCCTTAAGGGGTAGCAGCAGCTTCCTGTTTGAGAATCACTGGGCTAGAGTCTTCAACCTTCCATAAGGGGGTTGATTGCTGCATCATTTCAGATACTCCTGAGAGGAAGGATTGGTGGAAGACCCCCCCCCCAAGTTTCAAGTCTATTGTTTCTTCGTTGGCCTAAATGGGAAAGATTCTTGAGTGCAGACCTAGTGTTTTCAGTTCTGGGGCAGCCCAAAGCAACTTCCTACTTTGGCTGGGAAAGACAGAGGTAATTATAGGGTTTCTGAGGCTTGAATAGGCGACTCCTGCTGCTTCAGAGCTGTAAAAGGTAGGAGTGCAAAGGGGAGGTTTTTGGACATAGCCAAGCCAAGTGTAGCCAGGCAGAGCCATTTTGGCACCGTAGACTTACTTGAACCTTGTCTTTACCTGTTCAATCAAGGCACAAGAAAAACCAAGCATGAGTGGATGTCTGAGGAGGTTAGTAAGTAACACAAAGCACTGGGTGGGGAAGGCATTGGAAGGAGGCTTCCAGGCTCCCTTGATTGAATTAACTAAATCAGCAGTTTGCTTGATTATATCTGTCCAGGGATTCTGTCTGTCCCATCTAATGGGGTTGTGCCAGGCATCAGCATAAGGCTCACAGTGGCTTTGTTTTCATGTAGCCAAAGCTCTTGTTCTGCTGAGGCAGAAATCTCTACATGAAACTCTGGCCTTCTGGCCATTTCATTTGCACAACTTCAAAATGGGGCCAGCCTGGCCTCCTAGGTGGAGGGTCTAAGTAATGCTTCCTAAACAGATTTACTTGGAAGTAGGTTCCATTTCCTTCAGTAAAGTTCACTTCCAAGTAAATATGCTTAGGGCTGGAGCCTTTATGTTCTTCCACCCTGGATGGGATTAGCTGTAGAGATCCTTTGGTCAGAAAACTGAGTTTTTATTAAAAATTAAATCTCCATCAATAACTTTCAAAGTGGCACAATCTGCACTAGCAGCTGCAAAGATTAGAGCCAATTTTGTAAAAGCATTTCTCCCCCCCCCCCATGTTGTCACGGGGATAATTCACAGAACTAAGCTATTTTAGTCATGCGGCATCTTTCATTTGGTTTGTTCTAGTGAGTCCAAATTGTATTGTGTTGCAACAGTTTTGTATGCATCCAACGACTGAACAACAACAACACTTGTGCTGTTATGGCCCTCTGGCTAAAACAAGAGCGTTATCTTTTTTTCATGAGTCCTTGCAGCCCTCCTTCCAGGCTGGGTCACTGAAAATCTACTGACTCACAAGAGTCCAAGAAGTCCACACACACCCTTTGACCACATCTGTCCAACATGTTGCCTCCTCTTGCAAAGAATACGCTGGCAGACCATTTTGCCAGACGACGTTTGTGATTTGGCATTTCTCCCATCTCTTATCATGTATGAAAACTAAATGATGATGTCTGTCACATTGAGAAGCCTCTCTGCACAGCTGGATGCAAGACAAATGTTCTTTCAGGCAGGATGCTTATTGGGGTGGATGCAGAAAGCCAAATGTATATTTCAACTTCATCCAACATCCACTCTAATCTTTGGATTCTCTTTAGGCTCCCCCCCCCCCCGATGACTAAAGACTCTGAACGAAATCCCAGCTGCCACATTTAATGTGACTTGGACTGAGTTATCTGTCACACAGAGTTAGCTGTAATATGGAAGCGCAGAAACACTGCTGCAGTGAGTTGGAGGCTAACCTGTTTATTTGGAATAAGGTTTCACAGGCAACAGCTGACTTTATCAGATGCCTGCAGTGAATGGAGAAGATGGTAGGTGCATAGGCTCACAGAGGGGGTGCAGGATGCTGGAAGCTAAGATAATGACAGCATAAAATGCATTCTGATCACTCAAATATGAATACAATGCACAACCTGGACATTTGCTGAGATGTGAACGTCGAATCATGGGAGACAATGAATTTTTATTTACTCCCCCCCTTTACTATTGCATAGAGTACTATGACTGTTTCAGATCAGGGCTTTTCGAAAAGGCAGTAGGTGGGAGGTAACATCTTTCTGTGTAAACTATAACCGTACAAGAGGGGTCTTGAGGAGGGTCAGGGCCTATGGGGATGGTAACAGGCAATTGTATTTGTGTGTGGGGGGAGCAGTAGTGTCTTCTTCCCTCGGTGCCATTTTGCAATTCTCAGAAGTCCTGTCCCCTGATGCTGCATCAGGGGACAGGGCATCTGGGAACGATTAAATAACACCAGGGGAGGAAAGAGGGCAGCCTGCTCCCAGCAAGCCTCACTATTGGGTACCCAGCCAGGGAAGCTAATCAGGAACCAGGCAGAGGATGGGCACAGAGAGTGGCATGATGGAGGACACCACAAGCATATAGCTGGTGCACACACACATTTTCCAAATCACAAGGGACTGCACCATTGGGGAGCCACTGCAGGGCTTTTGTTCCAGGGCCCCCCAAAGCTGAAGCCACCACTTATTTCTATTACACTGTAACCCGTTAACAAGGGTTTACCCTTTAACAAGATTTAACCCAAATCATAGGTTAAAATAATGACCTGGATTTGATGCAGAGAAAGGCACTAGAGAGCCATAGATCGGGCAGCGCAATCCTACTTAAAGATTGGGCGGGCGGCTAAGGCTGTCTGTCCAATTCAGTGCTCCACCGCGGGCTGCCTGCAGCAGGCAGCCCGTGGCGGAAAATCTACTCGAGGAAGGGGACGCTCGTCCACTTCCCCGAGTGTAACGGCGGCTTGGGCTGGTAGGCCTCCTTGGATTTCCGCCAGCTCTTTTGCTGGCAAAAGTCAGAGGCAGCCGTGTCACAGCCCAGTCACCCTCCGGAGCCCAGTGGAGACCTGGATATGGCAGGCGCAATGTCCTTGCCCCCGCCCGGGACGGCTGGGCCTATGGCTGCCCTCCCGGCTCCGCCATTCCTCCCCCCGTCCACCGAGTACCCGAGCCATCCGCTGGATCCTACCTTGCTTGGGTCCGGTGTCGTCACGAGTCCTCGGCCGGCGGAGCAGGGCAGGCCCTGCGCTGGCCTGCCCTGCTCTAAAGTAGTCCGCAAACATGCTTAACAGCACATTAGCGACTACTCTGGGCTACTCCAGGAGCAGATCGCTAGGTCCGCCGCCTGGAAGTTAAGCTGGATTGTACCCTAAATTACCTTAAACCATGACACAAGGCTTTTACAATTATTAAAAGCCTTTCAAAGGTTTGTGTTTATACATTTATATAATGATGGAGTAAATGTCAGGGAAGATCTAAAGCCAGAGCTGTACCCAGGCTCCAGCACCCTCCCTCCTGCATACTTGAGAGAAGTCTAACAGATCAAACCACATTCCTTAAGGGCGTCACCTACACTGCCGTACAAGCTGATCTGACACCCAGTCAACTGACCCATAACACAATGGCTGTTTTAAGCAAAACAGAATTAAATGGTAGGAAACGAATAACCTAAAATCACATTGGCTCCCAATCATAATCCTGTGTTGTTATTTAAATAGAAGCGCCATTAAAAAGGAAGCTTGCAGTTACGTCAGGTTATGTTTATGTTTTCTCAAATCTTTTATCCTGCATTTCTTGCAGTACAGCAACACCAAGCAGCTTGCAATCAAAGAAAAGCTCAAACAATAATACAATAAAATAAACAGTGGAAAGATATGAGAGAAATAAAAGAGAGAAGAGCAGAATCACAACTATGAAAAAGCAATAACCCAATCATAACTAAATCATCAATTGCCAGGCAGAGCAGAGCACAAAAAAATATTACCCAGTCTCAAACACTGTCCAGAATAGTCAAGTATTCACTTGGTGCCTGAAAGTGTGTAGGATGGGAGCCAAGCAGACCTCCAATGGGCCACTATTGAAAAGTCCCTGCTCTTGATGGATGTCTGCATTGCCTCTAATGAACTGTGTGAAAAAGGTACATATTGGAAAAAGCAACCCTTGCAGTATCTGAATCCCAAGTTGTTTAGGGCTTTAAAGCTGAGAACCAGGACTTAAAACTGAACCAAAAAACAAATAGGCAATTGATGCAGCATAAACAAGGTGGGGGTGACATAGTTCCTTGGTAGTAAATGACTTTTGAAGTCTGAAAAGCAGGTTGAAATATGGCACAGGGACCTGCTATTCAAAAGAAAGAAGTGAAAGATTCCACTGCACATGTCCAAGCCCATCTCTGTATCCAAATAAGGTCTAGATCCCACCTACAAAATATGGGCAGTGGCATCTGCTGCCGTTTTGACTTAGACTTGGAAGATCCAGGTTCAAATCCCGCTCAGCCATGAAGCTTCCTGGGTGACCTTGGGCCAGTCACTATCTCTCAGCCCCACCTACCCCACAGGGGTGTTGTGAGGACAAAAAGGAGGGGAGGAAATATGTACACCACTCTGAGCTCCTTGGAGGAAGGGTGGTATAAAAATGTGAAAAATAAATAAATTTTGCCCCAACACAGGATCACAACTCAGAACACTAGATTCCATTGAAAAATATGTGTCCATTCATATGGTTTATAATACATTGTGTATCACGTTGTTTACGTTATGTTACATTTTTTTTATGCCCTGTGGCAGGAGCATAAAGTATTTTTAAAAACTCCAAATGTTACATCAAAGAGACCAACAATGTAAAAACACTTGGGCAGTCCAATCCTACCTAACATTCTGCCCAGCAAACTGGCGAGGCCAGTGAAGGCTACACTGGATCCAGAAAAGAAAACGGGAGCTGGGAGGTCACCTTGGGGAAAGGGAACTTTCGTTCCATTATCCTGGGAAAAGCCCCAGCCTCTACTACGGGTCTCCTCAGATCTGTGCCCACTTTCTTGGTGTTGCAAATCTGGAAGCCCCATGTATAGAAGAACAGCCAGGGAAGGGGGATAGGATTTGGCACGCATAAGCATTGCCGTTGCCGTTCCCACCCCCCTCCTGGGTCCAGGCCACCCACTCACCTGTCCCTGTTGCAGCCCACCCCTGCTGCCCCATTACACCCCTCCCCACCTCCCCCTTCCACACCCTGCCCTTGCACCCACCAGCACAAAACTCACCGCCCTGGGCTGCACGCCGTCTGGATCGCTGGGGCCAGTGTAGGCACAACTGCCTTACGGCACCTTTTGCATCAGCTCTGGGCCAGCGCAGGACATTCTGTGCTAGCCCCGGAGGGGGGGTAGGATTATGCTCTAATTCTCAGTATGAACATTGTAAAAATAGATCTACTGTTACTGGCAGCCCTTTTTAAAGTATGTGTAACACATGCACATTAAAGTGGGGAAAACGTGTATTAGCCAATGGCACATCTATGCGATTTGGCAGTGAAAATATGACTGAGGTCAAATTAAGATGCACAGAAATTATTACTTAGATTGCTCAGAAGCTGAACAGGGAATGAAACTGGAACTCTTTGCAGGATCACTCACATTCACTCTTACACTATATACACAAGGGGAAATCCAACACTCCTCTCTCCCTCCCTCTCTCTCTCTCTCTCTCTCTCTCTCTCTCACACACACACACACACACATGGAGCCCTAAGGAAAATAGGTTAGTAGGAGAAGGGAGAAAGAAGAAGAGGCAGGGTGAAGGCAAAACCATAGGAGGAAGGGGCGTAATTAGATGAGGTGGGATCCCAAGAGAACACAGGGAAAGAGAGGGAAGGTTTTGGGGGGGGGGTGCAGACAGGGCTGGTGCCAGGCAATTTTGTGCCCTAGGCAAGACTTGCACCTCAAAAAAATTTTTTCCATAGGACCTTATATTTAATTATATTCCATAGCAGTGTTCTGGTATTTATCTTAAAATAAAAATATATAAATTGTCAGTTGCATTTTTTACATGGGTTAAAAAATTAATCTGTATACAACTTTGCCCCTCTGAGGTCTGCACCCCAGGCAGCTGCCTAGTTGGCCTAATGATAGCACCGGCCCTGGGTGCAGGGAAGGAAGAAGAGGGGAGACAGTCAAAGTAATTAGTAGAAAGAAAAGAGGTACAGTGCCACAGGGGAACTGGGCTGCAGCTGCCTTTCATCCCAAGAACAGGGCACTTAGAGAAATGATCTGGGAAAGTTGGCTGAAGTTGGCGCACTGGCTTCAGCAAGTTGGAATGATCAAGAAAAGGGGGAAGGTAGAAGAGAGAGAAGCCGGGAAGGAAAGGGGGTTGCGGGGTGTTACTGTCCTGGTGCCAGTTGGCATGGTGGTTCTCAGAGGGAGGCTGGAGTTGGGCCGACATTGCAGCATCAGCAGATTAGCAATCCATGGGCCACAAGGCAGGCCAAGGAGCAGGTGGTGAACACAGAACAAATGGTGGCATGAAGAACAGGAGGCTCTAAAGACAAGGGTTTCTATAAGTGTTTGTTTGCCCCATAGATTCTTAGGATTCTAAGGTGGATTCTTAGGTGGGGTCACTGGGGTGACTCAATTATGAGGTTCCAATTGTTAGGAAAAGACCCATGAGGAGTTCTGCCCTTGTCTTACCCTACCCCATTGAGGGTGCAGTGCCCAGGTAGATGGCCATTGGATCATCTTCTAAATTAAGCTTCCTCATGCGGTTGGTGAGGACTGTTGGAGGTGTGAAGTCTGTCTTTCACAGGGGTGTTTTTCCCAACTCAGGAATCCAGAGAAGTGGCTAGGAGGGTCATAAACCATTAAATTTGCTATTCTAGCAGGATTTAGAGCTGGAAAGCTTCATCTCCATTTTGGAGGTGTGAAAACTACATTAATATTTAAGCCATAAAAAAATATTTAAGCCATAAAAAAAAGCTTCATCCCAATCTGGAGCATTGAATTCCAGGCTTAATTAAGGGGGGGGGGGGTGAATGAGCCAGGATGGTGTAGTGGTTTGGGAGTCGGACTTAGACCTGGAAGATCCAGGTTCAAATCCCCGCTCAGCCATGAAGCTTCCTGGGTGACCTTGGGCCAGTCACTATCTCTCAGCCCCACCTACCTCACAGGGTTGTTGTGAGGGAAAAAAAGGAGGGGAGGAAATATGTACACCACTCTGAGCTCCTTGGAGGAAGGGCGGTATAAAAATGTGAAAAATAAAATAAAAATAAAATACATGGCTCGAAATCAGAAGTGTGGCCTCCCCGGCCTTTTCATCCAAAGTGTGGCCTTCCTGGCCAGAGGATCTGCGTCCTCATGCCAACAGTCCTTCTAAGAGGAACGTTACTGGTCTGGCCCTTTGCTTTCCAGGCAAGCGCTCAGCACCAAGTACACATCTTTAAACGCATGTTTCCTGCATCAAACCTTGCGTCAGACAGAAACAACATATTGACCATGTAACACTACAGTCTTTTAAAACGTACAGTATCTACAATTCTTGATGCAAATGGACATATGACCAGCAGAGGGAGCATTCCATTTCATTGCGCAAAAATGAAAGAAATGCTAGTTGCCTCAGAGTTCAGACCCTTCCTCCTATACAAGCCTAGCTGGATGCTTGATCTTTAGAGGTGGTGTGGTGAAAGCCCCTGCTCCCCCCCTTTCTGCCTATTTTTCACCCGTTGTGAACCTTTCACCTCAGATGCTTCTGGGATTCAAAGGCAGTAGCCAAGTTTGCCCTCTTATAGTGTTTATTGCTTGAGCATCTTCTTCCGTAACTCACTGGTAAACAAAGGATCTGGTTTTGAGCCAAACACACCACAAAGCACACAAGAAATTCAAGTGGTTCAGGTCAGGTATGCAGTCTCACAGTCAAGCAGGGTTCATGCACATAGGGTATAAAAACCTGGGAGCACCTACCTCCTGTGAAAGAGTGGGTGCAAGGACCAGAAAACTGAAACAGCATAAGTAAGGTAGGGAAAATACCCATAAAAGATGCATCAGAGTTTGGTTTTATTTGCCACATGCATGTTAACAGGAGACTCCCTGCCCATTGCTTTCGCCGCCCAGAATGGCTCCGACAGCGAGGGGCAGGGCCTCCTCGTTTCAGGTTGTAAACGGGGACTAGGACGGGGTGCAACTTACAGAGTCTAAAAATGGGGTTTGGACAGCCTGCCGATGTAAATCGCTTTGAAACCGCCTTGAATCTATGGAAAAAGGTAGCATATAAATACCATAAATAAATAATAGATTTAAGGACCCTTTGGTATATGCCTTATTAAAGACTAATGAAAACTGAGCCAGTCTTCAATAAAGTGCAGGGGACACAAAACATACTTTGTCATTTTGTTAAAAAAAAATAAAAAATCTTGTTAGATAACCAGGATCACAAAAATACATTGCAGAGCAGATATCAGCAGATACGTAGTTAAAATATTGTGATGAATTATTGTTGAACCATCTGCAGAAATGTTGCTTAGAAGCGAATATAGTGTATGGAGACTAATCAGAGTTCTTGTTTGTTTTTTGCAAATATACCTTAATAGATTGGAAATCATCCAAACCACTTGTTTTTCCAAATGCTGCCATCTGTTCAAAACAGATCAGACCCAGCGCAGGTATTTCCATAAACTGACACTTTGTGGAGAAAAGCCTTTACAAGGCTGCATGCCCAGACAATATCTCTGGACAATATCTCTTTACAGCACATATTCCAGAGACCTGATTAGTCAACGTGTGTGTACGTACTACATTTACCTCAGTTGCATGAGAGCCCTGGATGAAGGGCTGACCCCAAATGCCTCCCATTCCAGTTCACCACCCGATTTGCAGGGAGAGAAGTTCTAAGGTCTGGGGTGTATGTGTGCGTGCATGCGCATATACACATGTACACACGTGTTGCCAGGGGAACCCTTCCTGAAATCTGCTTTTTTTAACCTAGCAAATCCCCTAACGAAGGGCCCTAGTTCAGCGGTAGAGCCCATGCTTTGCATGAAAAGCCTCAGGTTCAATTCCCAGCATCTCCAGGTAGCACTGGGAAAAATCCTGGTCTGAAACACTAGACAACTGCTGTCAGCCAGTGCAGACAATACTGAGGTAGATGGATCAATGGTCTGACTCGGTATGAAGCAGCTTCCTATGTACCAAAAGCGGGCGCAAGGAAGCTTTGCCTTTACTTTAATTACCTTTAGAACAACAACACTGCACAATCACTTGTGGACAAGAGCATGATATGGCACAAGAAACCTGCTAATTAGGAAGGACTCTATGACATATGTTGCTTTAACAGTCTCAGAGCCCAATCTTAACTAGTGCCTGCCCAGGCTCCACTACATCCTGTGAGTGGGCAGGGAGCATGCAGGGGTGGTGAGGTAACAAAGCTTTACTTTCCTTACTCCACTGGGCCATGGATCCCTATGGGTCTACTCGGATCTGCACCAGCTCTTTAGCTGGCACAAGTCTGACTAGCATATCGAGGCCAGGCAAGAGCACAGGATATCAGCAGCGTCATTGCTGCTGATACCCACCCTCTGCCCGCCCCTGCCAGGCCTCCCAGGAGGCCCTGATCCCTGCCCCATTCCACCTCCTCCCTGCTATGTTCCACCCACCCCGCTTACCATCAGTAACAGGAATAGTTGGGTCCAGTGGCAAGCCTCCAGTAATGTTGACGTTTGTGGCGGTGCTCCCAAATGGCCACCGAAAGCCATTTACAACAGCAGAATAGTGTTGCACTGTCATTACAAGCAGTGCAGCCCTAGTTAGTATTAGGCTGTAAGGTTGCAATCATATCCACACTTACCTGGGTAAGCACCATTGGCTATAATGGGAATTACTGCTGAGTAGACATGCAGAGGATCCACCCCTCCCCAGAATAAGACAATCTAAAACTTATTCTTTCTTCCCGAGTCTTCACTGACTGTCAGAATTGCCTCAAACCCTGTCAAGTTTGAAGTATACTGTAAGTAGCTACACCAAATATGTGTTTTTAAAATAAACAGTTCTCTTCACCTTGCCCCAACTAGCTCTTTTCTTTAAATTGATCAGGCATCAAAGGCAAAACTGCAATGCCAGTTGCGCTGCCACATTTCCATTATGCTTTCATTCTTAGATTTGGTTATACAGTAGTTTTGAGGATTATGCAGGCTCTCTCTAGAAGCCCCGAGGCATTTTTGTGTCTAGTTAGTGTGTATCATGTGTATGCAATTTATGTAGATAAGGGCTGTTATTTTCAGGTTTCAGCCTAAACATCTTTTTGATTGGACAAGCAAGTCATACAATGTTTATTCAAGTGCTCTGGAAATCAGAACCTTGTATTTCCAATAGATAACACAGGAATAAACTGTTCCTTCATTGTCCATGCTGACTACAAGTTGTGCCCAAATAAAGAAAAGTAAGTTCTTTTCAGGTTATCACTGGTGCTTATTATCAATAGTCTATCTAAAGAGTGAGAAAGGACAAGACCTGGATTTCCCTTAAAGGCTGAAGCACACCGGCTGTGTCTGTGTGCATGCAGCCCGTTGTGGCCGGCTGTGTCTGTGTTCTTTCTGGACGGAGGCAAGTCCCACTGAATGCCGAGAGCCGCCGGGAGCTGCAGAGAGGTTTGTTTGCGTTTGATGCTTCCCCTGGAGAATTCTCAACTTTGGCTGCGTTTCTCACGCTGCATGCAGAACGCGGCCAGTGTGCTTCCGCCTTTACCCCTTCCTCCCTTTTTTTTTTTTACTAATTTCCTCTGTTCTGTCTTGAAATTGTCCATATATAATCAATCTATCTAAGGTAGATAGGAAAACACTTATCAAGAATGCAGTCTCGATGGGGAAGTTAATGGCTCATTTTTTTTCACTTCCGTCTTCAGATAGAGGATGCCCAAGCTGTCCAGGAAAATGCCCCCCTACTATTGGATCCCATGGACCATTTATGTCTAGAAACTGCAAAAGAGCTGTAGAGCGCAAAGTCACTTAACATAAAATTATGAGAAACATAAAAGATTAAAATTTGAGTTATACTTCTGAAGTATTCAAACAAAAAAATTGTCTTGGCTGGGGCAAGAGCTCCGTGTTGTTTTGTTGATATCCCCCCACTCTCATGTTAGATTCCCCCCCTTTATGGACTGTATTTTGCAACTGACAGATGAGGAACTAAAAAGCCCCACCCCTTTGATCCCTGGCTGCATTTGTTTTTCAATCAGAAACTAGCAGGAAGTGACATCGTTAGCATGTCTCTAGCACAGTGTTTCTCAAACTGGCGGGTCACGACCCTGCTACCTTAAGGGGCGGGGACAGCATGGCAGCGGTGGCAGTGATCCCAGGGATCACAGCCATCACCAGGAAAAAAAAGTTTTAAAATTAACTTGCTTTACTTACCAGGGGTCCTGGAGCCCTCCAGAGGGTGTGGGGAGGCCTACGGACTCCACTACGGGCCTCCCCAAGCTTCCTGGAGCCCTCCAGAGGGTGTGGGGAGGCCTACGGACTCCACTACGGGCCTCCCCAAGCCTTAGATCACCGCAGAAAGGCAATTACGACCACTTCCAGTCTGAATGTTTAACCTTTCCTCCCCTGTGTTGTTTTCCAACTTATATTTTACCCCCAGCAAGGAGTAAATTCCTCCGGCAGCTGGAGGAATTTAGATGAGAAACCAGCATGAGGAAACAGGTCAGCACCCCCTTCCCTCTACCTGCAAGTTTACAATATAAAGACAGAAACAGACCTTAGCCTATGTCAAACTGCTGAGCAAACCTGTAGGTGCTCAGTCGGTGCAAATCCTCATTATTGAATGTTTTGATCCAGTAAAAATTGCAAGGCAATTGGGATGGTTGTGAGAGGCTCACTATATATGTAACATATGGTACAAGTGAACATAATAGAGCCCTGGTATTGAGTTCCTTCTTTTTTCTCTCTCTATCTCTAAGAGCCACATTAGATCCACCTGTAAACATGTAACTGTCCCAGAAAATCCCTGGCCTAGTCCCTTTAAGAGGCCTAGCCCCGCTCTGGGCTGATTAGTTCCCCTTTTTCCACTCACAGGTTTAGCAGTCCAAGTCCAAATATCAAAGTCCAAAAGCCAGTCCAAGGTCAGAAAGCCAGTCAGGGTTCTCAAGCCACCCGCATTCAAAGCCAAAGCAGGTTCCTCAAGCCAGTCCAGAAGTCAGTCACGGTAAATCCACAAGCCAGTCCAGGAGTCAGTCAGTCAGCCTTTCTCCTCCAAAGCCTTCTCCCTGCTGCAACCCATACCCTTCCTTCCTCCAGGTGCTGTTTTTTATACCTGATGACCTCTAGTGGCTGCAGCTGAGTAGCGTGCCTACTGCTGAAACCTGGGTTTTAACCCCTTATACCCTAGGCCTATGAGGAACTACTGCTAACACCACACCCTATCTCCTCAGGGGAACTCTTCCGCATTTTCCAATACAGTAACATAATCGAGTTAGGTTCTGGGGCTTTAGGACTTTGCCCCTGTTGCATTTTCGCTCTTGATTGCATCACTCAAAAGCCATTCTAAACTGAAAAAGTTCTTCAAATGACCCCCCCCCCCCCTACAGTCAGGAATGCCTCCTTCCTCTGCCAGGGGACAAGCAACACATCAGGTCACGTTACATATTTAGTGTAAAGTGTAATTTGCCCCCTTTAAAAAAAATCAGCTTTGGGAGAAGACGCTTTGAAGTGGAGAAGTGGTGAGATGTGTCGTCCCTGCAGTTTCTCTGCTCCCAACTGTCCCCAGATGCTTTTTTCTCCTAGCAGGGTACAAAAGATGTGTTTATGTTTTGAAGAATGGTATAAAATGCAAGCTGGTATAGAGAAGTATAATCTTGCTACTCTAAAATGATTCTAGTTCCCTGGAAATGCTTCCACTATTGAACACAAAATGAATTAAGACTGAAATATTACACTATTTAACCAGCTACAGTAACATTTGTCACTATTTTGAACCACAGGAGTTATTATTGTTATGCTACTCTAGTCTCTCCTCATACTACTCAGAATGTTTCAAGTAAACTTCTGGTTTGAAAAGTGACTTCATAAAAATAGCTTCTCCAAACTAAGCATATATGCTTTCCTGGGTGATTTAGTGAAAAACTAAGATTTCTCTGCCTGCCAGCTCTGCTAACACACCACAGTTTATTTCCAAGTTGTGCAACATCAACAGAATGCTTGAACGCCAATTACAAAGCACTTGTGCAAACTCAGAACTTTTTCAGCTAAGCACTCATTCTCGCTTTTGAAGTTAAAGGTTGAAACCAACATGAAGCTTAAAGAATAATTTGTTCCAGGAAGTGGTGTGAGCTGCAAACATGAGGCTGGAATAAATAAATAATAAGCTTGAATTCATACGCTAAATCCTCCCCAATGTCACTTGCTCATATGAACAAATATTTTGAGAACAGGTTGGAGAAAAATAGAAGCATCACTAGAAAGAAAGAAAAAGGATAAGCCTCAGACACTGTTTCTTCTATGCTGTGTGGCCGCATGGCCATGCAGCTCTGCGCAGCTTGAAGCTCTGCTACTCAGAAGTTGACGATTTCATGTGATGTCATTGCCAAATGTCCAGAGGCCCACCCCCGCCCCACCATTATGTAGCCACAGAAGGGCTCCACACAACAGCAGGAATTATACTGACCTCAGACTGTACTCAAACGTAGAAACTTAATTTTACATACAAACTGTCCACATAAAAGTTATACTATGAACAATATGCAACAATATGCATTTATGCAATAAGACACTGAGAACATGCATTGAAAATAGTCAGCTAATTATTATCCACGTACTCCCACATACTGCAATTTTTTTGAAAAAAAATCAGTTAAATGTATGTGAATGGGGATGTTACTTATAAAACTGTCATGAAGCCAATAAACATTTTCCCTGTCGAGTGATCTTAGCAACATCATTGTACTAATATGTGATGTTTCTCTTCCTTATTCAGTCTAGGATAATTTTTGTTCCTGCTTCCCCACTTTATCTTGACAAATTAATTAATACCTTGAGGTCAGGCAGTTTCACAGCCTGCTGGATGATTCATCCTGTAAGTGAATCTTATTGTTTTCTAAGATGCAAAACACAAGAAATGTAGGAAACATGTTGGGGGATTGGTCAACAACAGACATGGTTTTGACAAGGTTCTTAACTGTATGGGTTCTGCAGCCATGTCAATGTAAAAATAGAGAAATAAAATCCTTTACCGCTTTTGTTGTTTGTTTAGATTTCTTTATATTGTGCAGGTGTCACATACACAGAAAAGGTTTTCTTACAACAACAACAACACGGGATCCTCCTTCCCAAGCCGACGTTTCACTCCATTCACGGAGCTTTCTCAAGGCAATTTGGCAGTTAAAAACTGCTGGATGAAAAAGAATGTTACGGAGTGGTGACAGTTAAACATCAGTCTGTTGCTCAAAGTTAAAGGGACCCACTACTTTTGTCCTCAGAGTTATTCAACACTTATTACTTTGGTTATTCAAAATTGGCATCCATATCCTATTAGCATATGTCATTTCCTGCTGGCAGTTCAGTAACTTTGAAGATTTCGTCTGGGAAATCATTAGAGCCTCCAAATTTAATCTCTGTTTTAATCTGGGTTCATGAAACAAGGCGCGTGCATGCTCAAACATCCTGTGTCCTGATTCTTTCGCGTGCAAAGCTACTGCTGATTTTTCTTCTTGCTTTGCATCTGTTGCTCTTCCTAGATGTGGTAGTGAAAAGAAATGAAGACTTAACGTTTGGGTACGCAGTATACCGCAAACCTACTCATACTGGAAGGTACTTAAATCATGCCTCGAACCACCATCCCTCACAGAAGGGTTCGTTGATTAATTCCTTAGTTCACAGAGTGATACATGTCTGTGACAACCAATCTCTTGAAGCTGAAAAACAAGTTCTAACACGGTCACTGACGGCAAACGGATACAAAAAGAAACAAGTGGACGAATGTTGGAGGAAACAGTTAGCAAGGAAAAATCACATTGTGGCACCTGGAGAAAGTGACAGTGAGAAGCAGACAGAAAACAAAGAACAGCCATGGCTTTCGTTACCCTTCATTAGGGGTACAACTGATAAGATAGCCAGGATCTTTAAGAGATATGATGTGAAAACTATTTTCAGCCCAACAACGAAAATAGAGCAACTGCTACACAATCCCAAGGACCCCAGACCAGCGTTATCTAAGCCCGCAGTATATGAAATTGGCTGCGAATGTGGGAAAGTTTATCTGGGACAAACGAAAAGACCAATAGGGGTCCGGGTATGGGAACATCAAAGAGCAACAGATGCAAAGCAAGAAGAAAAATCAGCAGTAGCTTTGCACGCGAAAGAATCAGGACACAGGATAATGTTTGAGCATGCACGCGCCTTGTTTCATGAACCCAGATTAAAACAGAGATTAAATTTGGAGGCTCTAATGATTTCCCAGACGAAATCTTCAAAGTTACTGAACCGCCAGCAGGAAATGACATATGCTAATAGGATATGGATGCCAATTTTGAATAACCAAAGTAATAAGTGTTGAATAACTCTGAAGACAAAAGTAGTGGGTCCCTTTAACTTTGAGCAACAGACTGATGTTTAACTGTCGCCACTCCGTAACATTCTTTTTCATCCAGCAGTTTTTTACTCTTAAATTGCCTTGAGAAAGCTCCGTGAATGGAGTGAAACGTCGGCTTGGGAAGTAGGATCCCGTGTTGTTGTTATTGTAAGAAAACCTTTTCTGTGTATGTGACACCTGCACAATATAAAGAAATCTAAACAAACAACGAAAGTGGTAAAGGATTTTATTTCTCTATTTTTACATTGACATGGCTGCAGAACCCATACAGTTAAGAACCTTGTCAGTTACCCACAGCCATGAAAATCTGCATGCAACAAACAGACATGGTTTTGTTAAGCTAGTGAATGCTATTTATAGTGTAGTTAACATGAAGGTGTACATTTGGTGTGCTGACACTATTTGAAGAGCCTTTCAAATAGAAAATGACAGTTCTTAACCACACTACAGTAGTTATCTGAAATCAGCCAATCAAGTGGTCTGGATGGAATGCTATTTGCTTGCTCTCATCTTCAAAATAGCATCAGAAACCAACTGGCTACAACCTCAACAGACATAATACTGTCAACATGTCAATAGTAGCAAAGGCAACCATCAAATGTATTTCCTTTTCTAAATGTTACTATTAGCTGGCATTGAGCAGGGACATAATTTGTTACATTCATAATTTTAATGAAATGTTTCCAGGATACAAATAAATAAAATATCAGAGGTCTTTCTGTTGACTGGTTTAGCTTCTGAAGTGTCCAGCTTCAGTGCCACTTGACATGCTACAATCTTGTGCACATTTGAGGTTTAGTGTGTACCCAGTTGTGTACTGTGATTTGTGATGTAGATATATGCATTGATTTCACCGCACATAGTTTGCAAACAAGCTCGGCAGAGCAGAGAATTGTCCTGAGAACATGCATTCATGGCAGGGGCGTTCCTAGGGTTTGCGTCACTCGGTGCGGGAGGTCAGTGTGTCACCCCCATGAAGCCCCTCCCATGCAGTGGGCGGGGCAACAATCAACACCCCACCCCATGTCATCAAAATTACACCTTATAAACTACAATATTATATGCACAGCCTAAATGTATGTATGCAGCCTAAAACCATGCACAAAAATGAATGCAATGTAAACAGAAATGTTTCTTACAACAGCCCTCCTCCTGTCCTGTGTGTCTCCTTGTGCTCTGCTGCAGTGCTACTGCCAGCCTTTCTTCCTGCAAGCTTGGTTCTCCTCTTCCCCAGTCCACCCACGCTGCCGCTCCTCTCCTCCTCATGATCAGAACTGAGGAGTGGAGTGGAGACCACACTGTACAGCGTCTTTCCAAGTGTTCTTCTCTTCGCACAGGCACACCAGACCACTCCAACAGTACCTTGAAACTGTGCTACTGCCGGATTGGCCTAGTGCACCTATGCAAAAAGTCAAGAGGAAGGCATGCCCAGTTGCGCCAACGGTTTTGGGGCCTTGCCGCATTGTGACGTTGGGAGGAGTGATGCGCCATGCTGCACCGCCACCCCCTTGTGGGTGACAAACTTATTTATTGTCTCCCAGCCTCTCCCCCATGATGAGTAAAAATTGCCCCGATGAGAATGGCTGCTCCGGACACTTCGATAAGGCTTGCACATGCACTTCAGGTCATACCGCAGGGGCGTCATTACCCGGGGCGTCGAGGAGCATGTGGTACTGTCCGCTGGAACAGCCTGGAGCGAGCCTTTCCCTGTTCGCAGGCACTTCAGGCTGTCCCGACACAGTACCACAGGCTTTACGAGGACTCAGGTAATGTCGGAGCGGCCTGGCGTGCGTGCGTGAACAGAGGAAAGCTTGCGCACATGCTCCAGGCTGCTCTGAGAGTACTTGGAGTCTCGCGGGGCCTGCGGGATGGCCTGAAGCACATGCACGAACCTTATTGGAGTGGCTGGAGGAGCCATTCTCATCGGGACGATTTTTACTAATCATGGGAGAGAGGCCAGGAGACTAGGAACAGGTTTGTCACCCGCGCGGGGGGGGGGGGTGGCGGCGTGGCTTGTCGCCCCCCAACGTGGAAGCGGGTGCGGGCCGCACCAGTGATGGTACGCCACCGATTAATAGTGCACACATGGCTAGATAAGCAGCACCTTGCACATAACAGGGTACATAACAGAAAGATTGTAATGTGTACTGTAACCTGCTCAAACAGTAATGTCTGAAATAGCCCTGTCTCTTATGTTCAGTGATGTCAGCATGCACACCTTAGGACACAACAAGCAGATTCCACATCTTGCATCTTTAAATAAACTTTTTTAAAGAAGGTGTCAAAATATAAAACTGCCTCACCATCTGTTCTTCATCAATCATTTGTTTACCATTCAGTGTGCTGTTTTTAATGGACTCAAGATAACATAATTCTCATTTTTTTATTTCCAGTTTTTTCCCCTAAGATTACTAAATGTTACATATATTAGACTCACTCACAACACAACACACCATGCTTTCTTGAAATAATGCTTTTCACAAGCCTTTGTGCATTGCTAGCAAGCACTCTTTATGCTGGCAATGATCCAGACTACTGACTTCACTGTTATTCTATAAAAGTTAAACCAAACAAAATACAGGTAGCCCCCTACATAAGTTCAGGTTAGTTTCTGGAGGATAACTTTACTAAGTATATGATTAGTTCAAAAGTCAAAAAGATCATTGAGAAAAAGAACACAAATTTAAATAAAAGATATTTAAACACTTCTCTTACCTCCACATACTGCTCTCTGATAGTACAACCAGAGCAGGCCACTGTATTTTATATATAAACATTTCTTCTTTAGGCCATTTTTCCAGGCAAATAGTCTATAAAGCCACCAGCATTTTGGTTGTATGTGCAATTTTACGCATTTGAGGTATCTGTCAAGAAAAGATTTCCCTTGCTTTAATTCACATCTTGATTTCATCTATTTTACACTATAAGCTTCTAGCAAATCCCTTCTCAGACTAGGGTCTGCCATTGCTAGGCTTACCAGATCTCCAACCGGGACAGAGTGCTAGACCTTTAGGAGAAGGAATGTGGACAGGTGCAGCTTCTTAAACTTTAGAGCACAATCCTAGGCATGTCTACTCAGAAGGAAGCCCCACTGAACACAATGGGGCTTGTTTCAGAGTAGACATGCCTAGGATTGTGCTCTAGGACTTAACAAGTTACACCTACCCACATTCCTTCTCCTAAAGGTCTAGCACTCTGTCCCGGTTGGAGATCTGGTAAGCCTAGCCATTGCTTACATACTCTGTGTCAGGTAGACACCTTAGTATTACAAAAGCTGTGACATTTGCATGGATGAGATGTCCTGTCTGTGCAATATCACCTAAATAATTTGACCTGAGAGCGAGGCTGGTGTTGTGTACAGTAAACGGTCTTCAGAGTGCACACATAGAGTGCAAACCAGAAATTTACAATAAACAGTAAGACAATTTTCAAGAGTAACCTGCTGGGGGAAATGTGTTTTCCCCAAAGGAGATTTACTAGTAGCAACCCCTTTACCAAATCTAGCCTCTTTAAAGTCAATCACATCATATTTATTTATGTGGTAAATGTCACCTGACTCCACCCAAGCAAAAGCTGATGACTAATATTTGTAGACTTGGCTTCTGAACTCTTACAGCTGGTAGCACTATTCCCCCTTGCTAGGGACCAGATGCAGTAATTATGCATCCATACCCTTGTTTCTCATTTTGATAATGTGATCAAATGTGTGAACTATCTCTGGATCAAACAGAAGCCAAACTATCTTCCCTACCTGATCTCCATATCCAGAACTAAGAATAAAGAGCAGCTCGTATTTCACTTGTTGCAAGGAAGCAATACAAATGGTTTTTGAAAGACTGGTTATTCTTATTTGGGTCTTTCTCAGCACAAAGAAAGGTTGCAAACACCTTGAGGCTACCGATGAGATCACAGCACTCGCATTATATTAAAACTGCTGCAGCTGCCTTTCAGAATGTGCTGCTCTGCTGTGATGTGACTAAGCCTGCTCACCAAAATGGAGCAAACTCATAAAATCTTGGAAGATGGGCAATGCCCTCCTCTGGGATTGGATTAGAATCTTCTCTTCTACTGGAAGGTCACAACAGGCCAAGGAAACAAGGTGAAGGAAGCAGGTGGTGCGGCTCAGTGTACTGGCAAAAGTTATATTATTCAGACAGGAGCAAGCACAGCACTAAGCAGCAACTATAGAAAGAAAAGGTAAGTATCAGAGCAAAGACAGTCTGTGAAGACCTGAGAAGGCAAGGGGAGTGGAAATACGTTTTTGACAGTAGTGTGACTCACTGACCAAGTGTTTAAAATAGTATATGACTGAAGATAGGAATGCGACTGCAAAAGTAGCATAGCCACCTCATGGACACTGTCTGTAAGATAATTCATACACTAACACAGGGGTGGCCACATGGCCAATCTTTCAACATGAATGCTCCTGGCCCTTTAATGGCTGTATGTTGTTGTTCAGTCATTAAGTTGTGTCCGACCCTTCGTGATCCCATAAACCATATCCCGCCAGGCCTTCCTGTCCTCCACTATCTTCCTGAGTTCACTCATTTTCATATTCGTTGCATCGGTGATGCTGTCTAACCATCTCATCCTTTGCCTTCCCCTTCTCCTTTTGCCTTCAATCTTTCCCAGCATCAGAGTCTTCTCCAGAGAGTCCTCTCTTCGCATTAGGTGGCCAAAATATTTGAGCTTCAGCCTCAGTACCTGTCCTTCCAGGGAACAGTCAGGGTTGATTTCATTTAGGATTGACTGATTTGATCTCCTAGCAGTCCAAGGGACTCTCAGGAGTCTTCTCCAGCACCACAGTTCGAAAGCATCTATTCTTCGGCGTTCAGCCTTCCTTATGGTCCAACTCTCACAACCATACATTGCTACTGGGAACACCATCGCCCTCACTTTACGAACTTTTGTTGGCATGGTGATATCTCTGCTTTTTATTATGCTATCTAAATTTGCCATAGCTTTCCTTCCAAGAAGTCTTTTAATTTCATGGCTGCTGTCTCCGTCTGCAGTGATCTTGGAACCCCAAAAAGTAAAATCTGTTACTGCTTCCATTTCAGCCCCTTCTATTTGCCAGGAATTGATGGGACCAGATGCCATGATCTTAGTTTTATTAATGTTGAGTTTCAAGCCAACTTTTGCACTCTCCTCTTTCATTCTCCTCAAGAGGCTCTTTAGTTCTTCTTCACTTTCTGCCATTAGAGTGGTATCGTCTGCATATATTTGATATTTGTCGGCAATCTTGATTCCGGCTTGTGATTCACTCAGCCCTGCATTTCTCATAATGTACTCTGCATATAAGTTAAATAAGCAGGGTGACAATATACTGCCTTGCCGTACTCCCTTTCCAATTTTGAACCAATCGGTTGTTCCATGGCTGGTTCGAACTGTTGCTTCTTGACCCGCATACAGGTTTCTCAGGAGACAGGCAAGGTGGTCTGGTACCCCCATCTCTTTAAGAATTTGCCACAGTTTGTTGTGATCCACACAATCAAAGGCTTTTGCGTAGTCAATGAAGCAGAAGTAGGTATTATTTTGGAACTCTCGTGCTTTCTCCATGATCCAGCGCATGTTGGCAATTTGATCTCTAGTTCCTCTGCCTCTTCGAAACCCAGCTTCTACTTCTGGTAGTTCTCGGTTCACGTACTGCTGAAGCCTAGCTTGTTGGATTTTGAGCATAACCTTGCTAGCATGTGAAATGAGTGCAATTGTACGGTAGTTTGAACACTCTTTGGCATTGCCCTTCTTTAAAATTGGAACGTTAACTGACCTTTTCCAATCCTTTGGCCACTGCTGAGTTTTCCAAATTTGTTGGCATATTGAGTGCAGCACTTTAACAGCATCATCATTTAGGATTTTAAGTAGCTCAGCTGGGATAATATCATCTCCGCTAGCTTTGTTGTTAGTAATTCTACCTAAGGCCCACTTGACTTCACTCTCTAGGATATCCGGCTCTGGGTCAGTGACCACACCAGCGTGGTCATCAGGAACATTCAGATCTTTCTTGTATAGTTCTTCTGTGTATTCTTGCCATCTCTTCTGCTTCTGTTAGGTCCCTGCCTTTTTTGTCCTTTATCATGCCCATCTTGGCACAAAACGTTCCCTTGATATCTCCAATTTTCTTGAAGAGATCTCTAGTCCTCCCCATTCTGTTGTTTTCCTCTATTTCCTTGCATTGTTCATTTAAGAAGGCCTGCTTATCTCTCCTTGCTATTCTCTGGAAATCTGCATTCAGTTGGTTATATCTTTCCCTTTCACCTTTGCTTTTCGCATTCCTTCTTTCCACAGCTATTTGTAAAGCCTCATCTGACAGCCACTTTGCTTTCTTGCATTTCTTTTTCTTTGGGATGGTTTTAGTTACTGTCTCCTGTACAATGTTACCAACCTCCGCCCATAGTTCTTCAGGCACTCTGTCTACCAGGTCTAATGCCCTAAATCTATTCTTCACCTCCACTGTGAAGGCATTTCAGCTGGTGCAGCTGCTTTAGCAGCACCATCAGTACTTGCAGCTGCCAAGGTTCTGTCTTCTACACAACTCTTAAAAATACAGAGGCCCTAATGAT
Organism: Plestiodon gilberti rubricaudatus; assembly: GCA_026170595.1. NCBI lineage: Eukaryota > Metazoa > Chordata > Lepidosauria > Squamata > Scincidae > Plestiodon > Plestiodon gilberti. The sequence goes on from JANXHW010000004.1 coordinate 43,987,295, forward strand.
GGAAGGTTGACCACCCCTGCATTAGGTTCTCAATTTAGCTCTCAGCTCCAAACCTTTTAAATTACACATTCAAAGTATAATGTAACATTACACGGTGTTAATGATGAAACAAGGAAGTGTTATCTATTCTGGAATATTCAGTTTGCAGAAAAGGTATATGATCTTGCGTATGTGTAGTACCAATCAGGTTACTGACTTCTTTTACTTTTCCTACCCCTATGAGGCTATGCTTTATATGCTGCAATCAGGCATACAAAAATTCAGCAAACTAATCCTCTTAGAATGGAGATAGCCGGGAAAGCTTCACCTCTGCACGTCAGGTTTCTGTTAAAAAAAAAAAAGACATGGGTTCAGGGCCAGAAAAACTCTTCACTATATGACTATGTTCCCACGTGAGACCCACATTTAAGGAAACTGGGTAAAGCAGGGCCAGGCCAGGCCAGAGGAGCACAAAAAACACGGTGTGCTTTTAAGAAAGCACTAACATTTAGGTGATTATATTACTAAGGTAAAAATAAAAAACCTCTCCTTTCTGTCAAAGTTAACATACAAAATCTGGAACTAAATGCACGATCCAGAGGCATCGGGCTCTTTTGAACAAGCTCTCCTGTCTGTCTCCTATTTATCACAATCAGCTTCCTTTTAACAACAACGAAAGGCAGCGCGGCCCGACAGACAATGACTTCAACTCAGCAGCTGCTATTGGCCGCAGTACAGGACGGCCGCATATTTCTGACGCCACTGTGCTACCTTCTCATTGGTCAGCGGGTTGCGGGGCGGAGCTTCCGCGGTCTGCGTAGAAGAGCAACAACCCGATCTTAAGCCGAAAAGAGCGGGGCTGTTTCCTTGTTTCCTCTCAGAGCTGTGATCGGTCACGTGATCTCAGTGTTTACATCCTCTCAGCTGTTTGGGTCTATTCCCCTCCCCCCTCTTTCCAGAGTCTCGCCCCAACACAAACAGTCGAAACGAGCGATACCGCGTGAAGGGGGCGGAGAGGTTAACGCTGAAGAAAGCAAAGCTTCCTCTCCTTCCCCCCCCCCCCGCCTAGTTGGCAACAACACCGTCTGAAAACAGTCCTTTTTTTCTCCACTGTGAAGTGGTGCCTGCCATCCCTCGCTTTTCTACCATCTTTCTGTAGTTACCCCACCGCCCTCAAACCTTCCTCCCCCCCCTAAATACCTTTTCCTTGCTCTTTTCCCTTCGCCTACGGGATACAGAGGACACTGCGGAAGGGTGAGTGTTTCATGAGGGAAGGGGCGACGGGGCCGTCCGTAGAAGACCATTGGCGCGGGAGGGGGGCAGTAAGTAACGGTTGAAGCTCGAGGCATTTATGGCGCTGTCGCGCGGTGGCAACAGGGCTCGAGCGAGCCCAATGTCCCGGCTGGCGAAGGCCGTTGGAAAGCCCAACGGCGCGAGCCTAACAGTTGATTGCGCCTCCCCCAGCCGCTTCATGCCTCGACTTTTCTCTCTCCCCCTTGTCGTTCCTTCCTTCTCCTGAGTTCAGGCTGGTTCTTACGTTTGCACTTCTAGAGGTGGAGATGGCAGCGAGCGTGCGTGCGTGTGAAGAGTGGGGGGCAGAAAAGCTCATGATGACGCTTTATTATCTTATTCAGAGGGTCTTCCTGTGACTTATCAGTCTCCCCCCCCAAAAAAAAGGAGCGGGGGGTGAGTAGGAGCCTGCTGCCCGACTCCAGCTGTTACCGAGGCCGGCCCTTCTCGCTCGGAGCGAGTGTCGTGTAGTGGGGACTATAAAAGGATAAACAAGTTGCTGAGCCGACGCCGTCGTCTGCTCTTTCCGTGCTCTGCTTTTTGGCCGCCACTTGGCTTCGTTTTGAAGAGGTGCCAAAGTGGAGAAGACCAAATGAGCAACAACAAAAGAACGAAGAGCGGCTGAGTCCTTCTGTCACAAGGTTAGGCAAGCAAAAGGTGTTGGGGGGGAGGGGGAGACAGACTCAAGCAAGAGAAATAGCTTTATTGTCTCTCCAGCCCCCCACCCCCTACCAAAACATATTTTGCCTCTGTGAAAGTGCCCCGTGAAAGCCTATGCCACAATGATATATTTGTTCATGTTTTAGTTGCCACGAGACTGTTTTGTTGTTGTTGGAACAGCTTTCTTCCTACCTCCCCCCCCAACTTGTCACGTTTCCCTCTGTTTACACTGAAGGCTCTATACTGCTGAGCGCTGCCTATAGAGGGAGAGAGAGGAGATCTGACTGCAGAGGAGGGGCTTGTCCTTGTTCTTTTGGCTGAAAGGAAGGAGGCTGCCTCTGTGTTATCCCCCCTACTCTGACTGTGTCCCATATCTCTTCCCCCTTTCAATTGGGAAGCATTTGGCTTTGGCTCCTTTGTGTGTGCAGTTAGATGCCCTGGGACTGTCAGTGGCTCCCTCTGCCTGCTGTCAGTTGGGGGAGAAGAAGGGCTCTGCCATCTCCGCTCCTAAATGACAGAACCTGTTGTGAAGATGGTGGTCGACCTTGTGAGGAAAGCAAAACAAAATGTACGCACAAGGATTGTGTATCTTCCAGTGAAGCCTGTGTCTCCACTGTGCCTCAGTCTAAGAGGCATTGTCTCTTTGACCCTCGGTGAGTGTAGTCTAGGGACAAGTCTTCTACTCAGAGCTGTTCACAGTTCATTTATTATATACCCATTGGAGCTGTATCCAAGATGATGGGGGGAGGGTATGGAACCCTGGTCCACACCACTCAGATATGATAGATGCATAGTAACTATGCTTGTTGTTTTAAGCAAGACCATAAATCACTCAAAACATTTCTCTGTTTTATCAGGGGCTTGTTTAAAATATTGTACCAAGTCTTTTTTTTTCCCCTGCTCCAAATTTCTTGAAATGGAGTTCCCACTAGCAAAGTTGCAAGATGTGATGTCTTAGTATTATTATGGTAGCCAATGTAGGACAAAGTAACCTAGCTCCTAATTTTGTCAGGCCCAATTCATCATACAATACTGCAGAGGTGGGATGATCTTGTGGAGTTGCCCTAATTATGTTGTTACTTCTCAGGCTAACTTCAGCATATGGTAGTTGGTACATAATGTAAGACGAGAAATATACGTAGGCATTAATAAATACCCGCTTTGCTTATGTTCTGTTGAGATGTGGGGAAACAAATGAACAAAAAACCCAGAAAAATTCATGGAGAAGAAAAATTCAGAGGCCTGTAATAGAAACAGAAAATTTGGGAGGAAAACTCTTCAGAAATACTTTCTCTTTCAGAATGATGTGTGAAACACTACTTAAAGCAGTGTTTGAATAACATTATGTATGCAGCTAATTCATGATGCTCAAACTTCTTAAAACTCCAATATTTAAGGGTAAGAATGATCACAACAGTGTTTCATAGCATTATTAAACAAGCAGCACTCTTGATATTGGAAAAATACTTTCAAAATGTTGTTAAATATAGAACATCTTCAGGTATTTGGTGCAGTAGTGCAATCTAGGAGTCTACTAGCCATATTTCTCCTGCAACATGGGGCGTAGTCTTTGTACAACACAGCCTGATTCCTCCTGCCTTTCACTTGCCTCAGATTCCTCTTTCTTCTGAATTGTGTGTATTTTCAAACATTAATCTGTTTTTTTCACAATCAAGGGACAAACTAAAAGGTGACATTTGTTTCAGCTTATGCAAGACTACCTACCATTTTCATAAATCTCAAAATGAGAGTTCAAAATATGAGGTGATGGCTCTTCCAGACACTTAAGAGCGTAAGAAAAGCCTTGCTGGATTTGGCCAAAGGTCCATGTCCAACATTCATTTTCCACCACAGTGGCCCACCAGCTGCCTCTGGGAAGTCCACAAGCAGAAGAGAAAGGCATACATTTGTCCTGCCATTGTTCCTTGCAACTGATATTCAGATGCATAATTCTGCTGACCTGGACATAGCACATAGCTATCATGACTAGTAGGCATTGATAGATCTGTCTTCCATGTATTTTTCCAAGTCATCCATGCTAATTGCCATTATCACAACTTGTGTCAAGGAATTCTGAAGACTAATTATGTGCTGTGTGATGAATTGCTGATCAGTTTCATTGGATGACCTGGTTCTAGTATGGGAGAAGGAGAGAAACTTCTCTCTCAACACAAAGCATAATTTTATATGTCTCAATTGTATTCTCCCTTAACTGTCTCTCCCCCTCCCCATCTTTTTCAGTTCTATAATATCCTCCTTTAGGTGTTGTGACTGTACACAGTATTACAAATGTGGTCACACCATATTTGTATAGGGCTATAATATGAGCTCTTATTATGATCAGACAGAAAAACTTGAGTTATGCTAAGAAATAGACAAAATTAGCCATCATTTTTTTAAAATTTACAGTTACAGTCCTTTGCTAGGCGAACTCCTACTGAGTTCTGTGACCGTGATACCACACCCCCATTCCCAGGCTCAGCGGCCCTTACACCGCCTTTCAGCCCTACACTGGTGGAAGGGGATGAACGGGGAAGGAGACCCTGGGCCACACTGGAGCGGCCTAGGAAGAACGTAGGATCCTGCGGTCGGCTCTGTGAGTGATTGAATGGATGATTATTTGATTGTGTTGGGTGCCCTCCACACACACCCTAGACATGGGGAAAGGTGTCACCTTAGTTTTCAGTTGCCGTGTTTCTTTTTGTCTGGGCTTCCTTACAGCCAAGATAGGTAGTTATAGTGAAGTGCTCTCATAATAAATGCCTAATCTCATTTCAGACCCATCTTGCTTGTCATGGGTGATAAGAAAAGGCAGCAGTGTACCATTCAGAATTCATCATTGCTGCTATCTCAGTTCAGGCAGGATTTACTGCATCTTTTTTTCATTGCCTTGTGCATCTGTATGGAATTAGGTGCAGTAGATTAAAATGGAGTAAAAATAATTAAAATTCTGGACTTCATTCCAGTTCAGATTCATCAGTATTTTTAAAACTCTCTGGTTCAGGCACTAAGAGCACAATCCACTGGAAGTATCAAATGGCAGAGTGAGCGCTCCGCCGTTTGAAGCCGTTGCAAATGTGCCATAAAGCATGTTTGCGACAACCCACAAGTAAGGGCCGTCAGCGGGAGGCTGGCAGCCCTTACTCCGCTGCCGGATCGCCCCTAAGGCCGCTGGAAAAGGTAAGTGCAGCACTGACGGGCATGGAGGCAGTTCGGGCAGCGGTTCATTTCATGTACTAGTACAGGACACTGTTACAAACTGCAGGTAGGAGAGCTCAATGTTTGCATGCTTCCTTGTGTAGAAATATACTCTGCAGGCTTGAACCTCCTCTCTGATATGCTGGGTTTGTATCTGCAGGGAGGTTTGGATGTAGAAGAAGCCCACTGTCATATATGCCCACAGGGAAGAATGCCCACATGGAAAAATACGCACAGAAAATTGCTCACACAGAAAAATGCCCACATGGAAAAATACGCACGTCTGTTTTGTTATGTTTCTTTTTTTAAAAAAGAAAACCCCTTTGTTCCTCTCTGGCATTCCTAAAAGCCGTGACAGACCGCATGCCGAGGTGAGCGAGCCCCGAGGCGAGCGAGAGAGGCTGGCCGCTCTCCTCTGCGCTCTGAGCTTGACTGTAGGAGTGCCTTCCCGTAAATAGTCCCTCCTTTTGTCCCGCCTTGGAAGAAACCTCCACGGTGATTGGCGAACACTCCTCCCCCTCTCATCTGATTGGTGGCTGCAGTAGCTCCGCGAAGCAGCCCCCTCAAACATGGGCCAGGAACATTTTCGATCATGCCGGAAATTGGGAGATCGCATCTCCTCCGTTCGCTTCTGCTATGGTAACCAGACACCTCAGCACAGCTCGACAAAGCTTCGCGGGCATCCGGGACGCGCCAAAATTTGTGCGGTCTGCAGCGGCCCTAAGAGCCAAGCACCCCATTCCTGAGAGCCAAGGGGTGAGGTCATGCTACTTAGGGTTTCCAATGCAAAAAGCCTCTCCCAACAACAATATACTACGAAAATCATTACAGGTGGGCCCCCATATCCGCTGGGGATATGTTCCAGGCCCCTCCGTGGATACTTGAAACCGTGGATAAGAGCGAACACCCCCTCCATGGCTTCCTGAGGGCCCCCAACCCTGCCTCCCCTGCAGGCAGACATGCTTGCCCCTCCCCAGCTCTTATTTTTGTTTCAGCAAGCTTTGGTTCTTCCTTAAAACAAACAGAGAAGCAGCCTCCATTGCAGGCAAGTAGAACGAGACTAAGTACTAGAGAGGCTCTGCAAGGTTAACAGAAACCTGTTTCTTTAAGGAAGAAAAGAAGCTTACTGGGGGAAAAAGTAAAAGCCTGGGGGGTCCCCACGATCCGTGGATAACTGAAACCGTGGTTAGCGAATCAGTGGATTTGGGGGCCCACCTGTATTTAATTAATTGGTTTGGACTGTGTATGTATTGGGAAAGGAGGGTGTTCCTAACAGTATGGTGGCATCCCAAAAGAGACTCATTCCAACCGCATCAAGAATAATTTCTTGGTTTTTTAATAAAAGAAACAGAAAACAAAACAGATGTGGGCATTGTTTTGTGTGGGCATACATGACAGTGGGCTTTTTTTGTGCACAATTTTCATGTGGGCTTTTTTCCTAGAGCCAGTGATAGATAAGCCAATCAGTGACTGCAAGCTTTGGTAGCATCTCAGTGTGTTTAGCATCCTGGCTGCGTATTTAACATAGCAATGGCCCCTAATGACCACAGCAGACCCCCTTTTAAATAATTGTTTAGAGAGAGAAATAGCTCTGTGGTGGAAGTTGAGTTATTGGATTCACATTACAATGTTTTCACAATACAGTGGTGTCTCTGGAATAGATTACCATTGTAAAGCGGGGTTCCACTGTACTGTGTTTAGGGTGAATGGCAGCAAGGAAGAACTGTAGTGCCAAAGAAACAAACAAAAACCTTCCAGCTTCAATAAGAATCCTCTACATTGAGGCATTATTATGGCCTAAGGGTGAGCAAGTCTCTACTTGGGCACCAGGAAGTCTACTAGTCTTATGCCTTACTTTTCTGCTCTTTTCATGTGACTCATATTTTCCAGATATATCTGGAGCAGAGAGAAGCCCGTACTTCTCCACCCTCAAAAGAATCTTCTGGATACCTGACTTGAACCTGTTACCATTTTTAGTGTTCAGGAGGTCTGGTTCAGGTTCAAGGTAACCAAAAGATCTTAGGTTAGGTTAACAGTTCAGTGAACTAAGTGTGCAAGGTGCAAGGGAGTGACAACAGGAAACAGGTTATCTTGTTAGCTGTGTGCTTTCGGAGGCATCTGGTGGGGCCACAGTGAGATACAAGCTGGACTAGATGGGCCTTTGGCCTGATCCAGCAAGGCTCTTCTTATGTTCTTAAGTAGTATTGATTAATGCTAATGTAAATTTTAGGTATTTTATGGGCAGCAGTGCCTACCACGAAAATTGCAAGATCCCTATGTTTAGAGTGAATGGGGAAGGGCCTTTGGAGTAGAATGAATTTTCCTTCAGCGTCTGGAGTAAAAATTATCTGTGTTGGACACCGGTTTTTAGGTTGTTCTCTGAAGATGTAAAACTATAGACCCAAGTGTCAGGTTTCATATTCTATACTGACCCAAATAAGTGAAAAATCTTTTCCAAAAGCTGCTGTACCCTAAGTGTATCTTATGGTAAGTGTTGCCAGCTGGAAAAATAAAATTGAAAATAAGGAATCGTCGTGTCTCTGAGCAACCAGCCATCACTCTGTGTGTCAGTGAGTGATAATATATGTTTGGCATACAATATTTGATTGGGTAACTTGGTAGCTTCCCTGGGTTGTCTGCAAAGGGTGCTGTTGCATAAACACATGCATTGTAGTACTTGAAATACTCCTAACCCTCATTAATTATCCTCTGGTTTGTGATAGTTCTTATGTTATGTGTGAGATCTTTATTTAGTATGCTTCCTGTTCACTGTCATTTTTTTTAACCTCTGTCTTGGTAATATGTAAAGTTCTGGATTTACCTGTTGGGTAGACAATTATGTTGCACAGGCTTTATTCTTTAAGGTTATTGCAGGCAAGCAGAGCGAGACTAAGTGCTAGATAACCTTGCAGAGCCTATCTAGCACTTAGTCTCAGTCGCCTGCAGTAAGCATCCAGAAGCTGCTCATCACATTTGTTGAAGGAAGCAATGAAGTTGCTTCGGTAAAAGTAAGAGCCTGGGAGGGGGGGAGTTTGCGTGTGCGCCGGGGGGGCATCCACTATCTACGGATAAGTGAATCCGCAGGTAGTAGCGGGGGAGGGGTGTATAGCCAAATTGTCATCAGTAGTGATAATTTGTTTATTTTTTTAAAGCTTTTGTGTTTGACAAACAGCCAAATATTTAAAGCTCATTTGATTGTGTGAACCAAGAAATTCTTGTAGAATTTCCCTTTCTTAGGGTGGAAGTAGGAGAATGCAGGTTAACTGATATTAGTCGTCTTATGATCTTTAGATGACATTTATGCACCTTTCCTACCTTATATTTATTATTCAATGGAAATTGGGCTGGTTAGAAGAACTTAAATGTATAATATGCAGAGTTTTCAGGAAAAAAGTTGTAAATAGTAACTAAAAATTAAGCCCTGCAGATAGCGAGTCTTTAGCATAAATTAAACTAAGGCCATGATTCAAGCCCCATTGGTGTCAGCTGATGAGATTTAAGTACACGTTTGACTCTTCCATTGAAAATGGGGGAAGATAACCTTGGTCCAGTACACACACACACACACACACACACACACACACACACAACTAAAGTGATTCTCTGTGCTTCTTGGCTGTTGCAACTACTGTAGTTGGTAAGTTTGTTGTGTTCTTGGGCTTTTTCTTCATCCCAAGGTCATGGAGGAAGCTTGGCCTGATACAATCTTGAGACATAACCAAATCCTTTTATTCTAGTAAATTTCTGCCTTCCCACAAACTTTTTACATTGATATTAGGATTAAAAACAACCACAAGATATAGTACTGTTATGGCTCTTCCTGTGCTTTCCTCACAGATTGTGTATTGAGCAGAATGCTAACACATGCATCCCTATTTCAGTCAGAATAATGCAAGAATCACTGTGCCTATTCCTTTATGTTGATCATTAATGTTGGGACACTGGTGCAAAGCTTTCTTTTTTGCATGTTTTGTCTTTTTAGGTCTTCCTGAATGAAGAATTGACATTTGGATCTGCTCTTTTCTTTTAATAGGCCTGTTTCCAGCTGAGAATCAAATGCACATTTCCAGACTGCCTTTGTTTTGACCTAGTTTTTTGGGGAGGCTGATATGGATTACTTTGACCTAATAAGGTTCACAGTTTCTGAGAACTATACACCAAACATTTGGGTTAATTCAACAAATGTATTGATAAGAATATAGATATGAATGAATATTACTAATTTTTCCAGCTCAGTGATCTATGCATTAAATTAGCTTTTTACATCCTGTGAAAATAAAAGCATGTTCTCTTAAACATCTTTTAGGACTCTCTTGCAAAGCACTGTTGAACCAGACAGGATTGGATCTTCTTCTACCTGGAAACATCAAACAAGCCTGCCAATGTATTTCTGAAGTTAATTGAATTGTTATAGAACATCGCCATGGGAGGAGCTGTGAGCGCGGGAGAAGACAATGATGATTTAATTGATAATTTAAAAGATGCACAGTACATTCGCACTGAAAGAGTGGAGCAAGCCTTCAGAGCTATTGACCGTGGTGATTACTATCTAGAAGGTTATGGGGACAATGCATATAAAGACTTGGCTTGGAAGCATGGAAATATACATTTATCAGCACCTTGCATTTATTCTGAAGTCATGGAAGCGTTGAAACTTCAGCCAGGATTGTCTTTTCTTAATCTGGGTAGTGGAACTGGCTATTTAAGCACAATGGTGGGATTAATATTAGGTAATTTGTTCTTTTTGTTTTGTATTGTTTAACATATGTTTAATGACAGACACAATCTATTGGTAACCTCAGTTTTACTACTGTATGCTTGTGCAACTCTCATTCAGTCCAGTTAGGTTTTAGCAGTGACATTCCAGGTTACTTGATTTGTATGATTGAACACAGCATCTTAAGTCAGTGGTTCTCAAACATTTTGGTCTCTGGAGCACTATACACTCCTAAAAAGAGTCTCGGAGAGCTCCGCCGGTGCATATGCAAAGTCTTGGGGAGCCCCAGAGCTCTGGCGCATGCACTGAGTAGCGTGGCAAGGGCAAATGGCAGCCGCTCATGGTATGCTTGTGGAGCCCCTGAAGAGATCTCAGGGAGCCCAGGGCTTCTAGGACCACACTTTGAGAAACGCTGTCTTATTGTTTAAGCAATTTAAAAAAAAAAAAAAAACCTCCAGCTGTTCTAAAAAGTGATAAGCTGCAACTTAGTCATAAGTTATGTCTATCTCATTATTTCAGAAGTGAGAGAGAAATATTTCACTTGATTCACTTTCAGTTTGAGCCAGGCTACACCTGATGTGGCAGATCTGTGATCAGATCTCCCAACATTTCTGTTTTTAGCAGTTGTTTATATAATCCCACCAATTTGCATGGTGCTTTACACAGAATGGACAGGACCTAGCCCCAGGATGTTTATAGTCTAAATAGGCATAAGAGAAATAGAGGGAGGGGAGTGGAGGCCGGGTAAACAGGAGAAGAATATGCAGTTGTTTCAGCTATGCATACTGAAGCTTGGTTACAATAGGGAAAGAGAATGAAAGTGTTCCAAAGGTGGATTTTAAGAAGGGATTTGGAGGAAGTTAAGAAGAGGCATCATGCCTGTCTTCTGAGATGTAGTTCAAAACATTGATAAAAGCAGCTGCATGGTGGAGGGAAGTGTTGGATCTGGGCAGGGATGCATAGAGAGGAAAGATGTAAACCTTTTCCCCTGTGCTGGGGGCACCTATAGATTTTTCCAGCAGGGCAATTAGCATGTTAGGTAAAGCAATTTGGATTGGGGGCAAATGTTTTTACCTCTTCTCTCCCAGCCCTGATTGGCCCAATCCATGTTAAGGGCTCCCACAGCTGCTTTTAACTAAAAATAGAAATATTGGCAGATCTGATCAGAGATGTCCTATGTCTTATGTAGTTTGACTCTGTCATGTTTAAAAAGTCAGAACAACATTACTTTTAATGGAATTGTTAAGTAATGTTAATGTTTGGATGAACAAGGGTGAGAATACAGTTGAAAAACGGTTCTTACATTTTTTCAGATGATGGTGTTGGATTGTATCAAACAAAAACTGGTAATTATCATGTTTGAATAAGCAGAAGTAAGACTGCTGATTCACTGCTCCCTCTTATGGACAATAAAGTATTTTTCTGCTTGATATAATGTTGACCAAATTCCATAGGACTGACCTAGGTGTTAGATAAAAGTTATTCTTGGTTATTACAGGTTGAGTATCCCTTATCTGGACTGTTCGGGACGGGAAGTTGTCTGGATTTTGTGTTTGTCTGGATTTTGGAATATTTGCATAAATATGAGATCTTGGGGATGTGACACAAGTCTAAACACGAAATTTATTTGTCTCATATGCACCTTATACACATAGCCTGAACCTATGGTCACATAGCCTGAACGTATGACTTTAAGTTGCAGCTTATCACTTTTTATACAATATTTTTTAATAATTTTGTACCCCAGCATACCTTGCGCTGTGCCAGCCAGGTGCTGGATTTTTTTTTATTCTCCTGTGTTGTTTTGCCCCTTCTTTTTTTCCAAACCAATTAGAAGGAGAGGAGGATCAGAGAGTTGCATGATAACACCATGCACTCTGTTTTGAAAGGGAGAGGGAAAGAAAGAGGAGACAACGCAAAGCAGAGGGAATGCCATGGCAGGATAGAAAAAGCAAGTAGGTTGGAGATCAAGGCATCTTGCAGAAACGGGGTGGGTGGGTGGGTTGATCAAAGCTCCTCCTACAAAGCTGAAATATCTGGTGGAATTTACCTCATCTAGGACCTTAGGTCTGTTCAAACTATGCAGACCTGAACCTCAAAACAAAGTGGGTTTTTTTTCCCTCTTGGTGGCAGAAATGATGACAGGAATACTGCTGTAACCTATCTGAGGTTGGGGTTAGATCCAGTTCTGGATCTTGAGCCACTTGTTAAAGGTTTATGTCTTAGAGCAACTGTCTTCAATAAGTCTAACTGTCAGTAGAAATATTTTGAGCAATTCATGCATTGAAAACTATTCTAAATTGCTGTTACCGAAAAGCAACTTCCTAAATATGCTTTCACTTAGGTGACATCAGCTATTTATTTTCTTTTTCATGGTGCACAGTATTTGAGGGATACATTATACATTGTCCCTACATTTAGTCCCATGTGAATAATTGAAATATGAAGCATGTGTATGAATATAGTCGTAGCAATAGCCATTATTAAAGTTTTGGAAATATACTGCTGTAATTGTGGAGATTGCTACTAATTATATCTTTCTCCATTCTGGATCACACTTTATTTATTTATTTATTTTATTTTTCACATTTATATACCACCCTTCCTCCAAGGAGCTCAGGGTGGTGTACATAGTTCCTCCCCTCCTTTTGTCCTCACAACAACCCTGTGAGGTAGGTGAGGCTGAGAGATAGTGACTGGCCCAAGGTCACCCAGGAAACTTCATGGCTGAGCAGGGATTTGAACCTGGATCTTCCAGGTCTGAGTCCAACTCCCAAACCACTACACCATCCTGTCACTCCACACTGTCATAGTGTAATATGTGGAGAAGGTAATATACAACCAATCTATAGTTGTACCATCTGCAAGGAAAAATAAAATCAGCCCTCCCCGACCGGGTTGTTTTTTTTTAGGGGGAGGGGCAGATATTTCAGGATAGTCCACAAAACATACACACATGCTCTGACTTCATGGAGCAACTGAAGTATTTGGTCTTGAAAATGTAGTAATAGAATAATCTGTTGTATCTTGCACATATGTTACAACTTCTGTGTTGATAGGAAAATTCTTTCTTTTTCCTTCCCTTGCATGATCCTTTCTGTATTAGTAGGCTTACTAGGCTGCAGTTGGCACTGAGCTGAAATCTTCCCTCCCCCCCCCCCCCATTGCTATTCTATTTGCAATCTGCATAGTTGGGGTGTGTGAACAAGAGTGAACTTACTAGCAGTAATTGCTCTCCCCACTGCTGATGGGCACTATTTTTTGCAATTCAAGTTCAACTTTGTACCCAGAAGTGCCACAGTGAGGGCAAAAAAACGTTCCTTTTTGTATTTTTAATCACTTCATGATGACACTAGGTGGCATGAAGAAAAATTGGTGCCAACCAGCCATAGGGAATATAATTGCCTCACAGGCTGCACGAACAGGTAGCTGTGACTGCAAAAATGGTGTGTGTGGGACAGAAGGGTCCATTTCATGATACATTTTGCCCTGTCTAAGCCATCCATTTCAAGCTGGAAAGATTTGGTTCACTTTTTTGTTTCGCTTAAGCTCAGTGCAGTCTTTCCTACCCTCCTATTTCTCTTCCCACAGCCATTACTGCCCCTTGCAGGGTTCTTCAGCTTGTCCTTTCTAGCAGCCATAGCTTACGATCCTGACTCATCCAACTCACTTTTCATCCTGGGCCAACTGGATGAAGTCTCCTCTTACTCGTGTCTGACATAAAACCCTTTAACTCCCACTGATCTAAGAAAAATTGAAATACCTGTACCAAGTGCTGCTCCCTTCTTTACTTCCAATACTTTCCTAGTATGACTTAGTATTAACATCAGACCTCCTACTTCATATACAAGGTACCCATCAATTCAGTGAAACTTAAATTGCTGTTGATTTATAACTTACAGGCCCTTTTGGAATAAATCATGGAATAGAACTTCATCCAGATGTGGTGGAATATGCCAAGGAAAAACTTGAGAGCTTCATAAAATATAGTGATAGTTTTGATAAGTAAGTATATTATTTGCTTGGTTTGTTTTGTCGTCATATGTTTATCAGTGGAAGTAAAACATATTACCATTTTTGTGTGTTTAAATACCGGTATGCATTCATTGCTGAAATTAAAATGTTGCACTACTATATTAAAGTGAAAATGTTTGAAAACACATGGACATAAGTGTCTGGATTTAAAATGTGTATGTTCCATAAGAATTGTTGGAGGTTTTACCACAATTGCATTATCAGTAATCTTGGCATATGTTTCAAGATAATATGTCCTGTTACTCTACGTAGGTATGCTTTAGCCTTGTTGTTTCTTGTTGATTCCCCCTCCATCCCCAACCCCACACACATATGCATTTTCACACATAGGAGTGTGTATGCATTTTCACACATACGGCAATGGACTGAATATCTCTTTGTTGTAAGAAAAGAACTGGAGTACTTGGTTTATTGCAATCTATTGCAGGGTTTCAGATTCTATACAATTTATTTTGATCATCTATTATTATGGGGGAGGAAATAATTTAAATACTATTATCTACATATCTGCTGCTATTTTTATATTCTTGATAGTTTGTTACTTAGGTCCTTTCGTTTTAACCATATTTTGTGTATTAGGGAGCAATTAGCACCATACCTATTTTATAACAATATTTTAATACATGTTTTGGGTATGTGGTAATTGTTGTTATCTCTTTGGACACTGTATTATCTTCCCACAATGTTGCTATTGCTTATCAAAGCCATAATTTTTGGTCGTAACCTTGTACTCTGAGGGGATAAAAAGTTCCATTCTTCATATTGGATGCCACCTTGGGCACATCAGCACATGTACAAATCCATGGTTTGGTTGTATGCCAGCTGAACAGTAGCATATGGCTAAACCAGAGGTGCATGGCACAGACCAGTGCAAGTACTGGCGAGGGTATTCTTTATTTAAAAAAAATCTTAAAGTCTGTTACTGGTATGATTAGAAATTCTGCTTCAGGTCATTCTGTTAGGACTGAATGGACACACACTTTACCTAGGACTGAAATACGATACAATGAAATACAGTGAAACCGTACATTCCACTTGCTGTCATGTTAGTTTTTTTGGTACTTCCATTGTCATTACTGGGAATTATTCCTGAGTAGTCAGTTCAGCATTCATGCTAATCTTTAATGGAAAACAAATCAATTATTCATATTTCCAGGCCTCTAAAATGCCATACTCAGTAAGAGTTGCTTTTCATATTTTATGGAAAACTTGTTTTTGAGCAAATTACATAAGACTTATGTGTGAAGCAGACATACTATAATTTCTCCTTAGGTTGAGAATGGTGCTGACACCTAGAGATCCTTATCCTTTTTTTCTGCTACTGACTGTCAATATAGTTATATGGCCAGACTTGTGTCAGTATCACATAGAACGTATTTACATCCACTTCAAAGGCAAGAATTTTATTTGGGAGCATGTGCTATTAAAATTATATTTAACGTATCCCATCTTTCTGTTTGCTGACTCCCAAGATGGCTTACTCACATACACGTTCTTAAATCCAAGACGCAAAGGCACAAAAACAAATACATTTAAAAGCTGTTGCTTTATTCTTACTATATTTCTACCTCATTTTTAGTAGAAGTTAACTCCCAAAGTGGCTTATAACCAAAATACAGAAATCCACATACAGATATAATTATAATAGCAATGCATAGAGATGGCAGTTTCTTCCACTCACTAGTTGATGACTGAGGCTAGAACTACATTACACGCAGAGGCTCTGCCGCCGCCTCTGCCTCTGCCTACGTGCTTGGAGCGGGGGAGTGTCTTCCCGCCTGTTCCTCCTGCTGTCCTGCCTTCTTAAGAAAGCGCAGCTGTGATTGGTTAAACACAAGTGCGCTCCGATTGGCCAAAACCTTGCAACCTCGTCTGTGACCCCAGCGCCTTTTCCTCTCTCAAGTTTCTAATTTTGGAAGTTCGGTGCCCTCGTCGCTCTCCTAGCATACAGCATACATCGATAATATCATTATCCCAGCAGGAGTTTGGGCTATTTTGAGTATTTCCCGCCATTCTGGTTTTCTCTCTCCTCATCCTGTGCTTTCCTCTGGGAATAGGCATGGGATATAACCTCCACGGTGATTGGAGGTAGTTCTGATTGGCATGCAGCCACTCTCCTTCCCCTCTCCTCCAATTGGTAGGCTGCAGTAGCTCCGCGAACCAGCTGCCTAGCTCCGCGAACCCGCCCCCTCAAAAGATGGTTTCCAGCTGAGGTACGCGCCGGCATTGCGGAGGTTGCAGCTGCTCCGCTTCCTTCCGAGATGCTGTCAGAAGCTCCGCTACGCGTGTAATGTAGTTCCGGCCTTAGTCCAGCTTCAAAGCTCTTTGCTCCTGAGAAGAAGGGAAAGAAGGAGCTGCAAATGGACAGGATTAAAGTTGGAAAAACAAAGGCAAAAACTGAAAATGGCAGCCCTTAAAAGTTTAGCTGAACAAACAGTTTTCCTGCCTTTCTTGAAGTTAAGAGACAGGAATATAGGGAGGTCCAGAGTTGGAAGTCCTGCTACAGTGGTCCTGCTCATGTAGCCAGATTGCAATAACAGAAGCAAGAAACCACCATATTACGTATGATAGTAGCCCAAGTCCCAAACCTCCAGGAGTACGGCTGATGAACCAGCTGAAACCTGTAGAAAGCACTCCTAGCCACAGCTGCTACCTGTTTATCTAGGAGTGTTCCTGTCTACAAATCTAATCCTTCAGAAGGTGTGTGATGGTCAGTTATGGGGAAGGTCTATAACAGTGGTCAAGCACATGCTTTTTATATGGAAGGTCCCAGGTTCAGGTCTTGCATTTCTATGTAGGGCTGGGGAAAAACCCTGTCTGATGCCCTAGAGAGCTGCTACCAGCCAGTGTAGATAATACTGAGCTAGATCGACCAATAAATTGATTCAGTATAGGGCAATCTTCATGTGTACTCCAGCCACCAGCATATGTCCTATTTGAATTCCATTTCTGTTAACTTTTATGGGCTGGTTCCTGCTTCCAGAAACATCAAGAGACCCCAGCATTGCTCCTTGATCTGAGGAGAAGAAAAAAAATACTGATGGGTATCATCAGTATTTTTGATAATGTCAAACTTCTGGATAATTTTCCCCATCGGTTTCAATAAGTACATGATGGATAATATTGATGTTAGTGACTCCCTGCAATATAATTCCAGTGGAGGTGGACCAATACTGTATTTCTTCAATTCTAAGACGCATGCTTTTTCCCAATTAAGCATTTCAAAAATGGGGTGAGTCTTAGAATCGAAGGTCTCCAAAAAGCACCCCAAAATGCTATCTTCTTACTTACTGGGGCTTGGGGGAGCTTCAGGGAGACCTCTGCGTCCCTCTGCAGGCCTCCCCGATCTTCAGTTCAGCAAAAAATGGTGGTTTTCAGCCATTTCCGGTTTTCGCGAAAACCGGAAATGGCCAAAAATCGCTGTTTTTCACCGAACTGAAGATCAGGGAGGTCTGCAGAGGGTTGCGCAGGCCTCCCTGAAGCTCCCCCAAGCCCAGGTAACGAAGGAAATGGCACTTTCTGGCGGGGCCAGAAATGCTATGCAAAGGCAGTGCACTCGGTCATCCTCAGCTGCAGGAGACATGCTGGGGAGAGTTGGTGCTGAGCGGGTAGATTCAATGAAGGGAGGTGAGTCTTACAATCGATGGATTTTTTTTTCCCCTGCTGGTGGTACTGAAAGTAAAGGTGCGCCTTAGAATCGATGGCACCTTAGACTCAAAGAAATACGGTAGTTAACATCGCCCTTTTCTATGACTGGCCATTGAGATAGGAGTTTAACAAGTACAAAGCAGCGTCTAGTCTTGTATAATCAGCCCAGAAGAATCTGGTGGATTAATCAAGTTTATAGCGGGCTGTATTGAATCTTTCATTAGTACTGTGGATCTTAATTGCCATTGTAGCTTTTTGTGACTCATCTCTTTATCTGTTTGTATTGATTTAGAAAGTTTCAGATTGAATTCTAAGGAATATAGATTTGTAGTATTCTAAATAATGCTGTTTCATAACAGTGTTCAGAGATGCTGTTCTTGTACCTATTGTGTTTGACATACCGTATACCTTGAAATTTCTCTGTGGGGTATGTGTGTGTGTGCGCATATGTTTGTGTACTGTTTCTCCAAAAGGCCAAAACATCCATGTGTGTGTGTGCTTGCATCAATAACCATGGATCACAATACAAAAACATTTCAAAGAGAATCGCCAAAGTGTCTTGTAAGGATTACAATCTACAATTGTCTTACTACTTCTCTCTTGAGGATTGGGTAACCTACTACCCAACAAGTATGACACAATTTAGTACGTTCCCATCCTTGTTTCTTATGTAATGCATGGCAACTTTTTGGTTAGCCATTGTGCACCGATGCTTCTACTTAGAACAGCATAATTATCATTTTTGTGTGTGATAAAAGCATACATTTCTCATTTAGGACAAAATGTATTAAGACAACGCTCTAGCCTGAACTTGGCAAAGGTGATTAGATTTTATATTTCATAGAGATAACTTGATTTATCATATATCTTAAATGCTCTATGCCAAGTAAATGTGTGTCCACAAATGAATTTCTAAATTCTGTCTGTCATGTTCTCTCTAACTTAGATCAATACTTCCTCCTTCTGAGAATAACGTTTACCTGCATTTGTGCCCTCCTAGAGATATTTATCCTCCAAATCATTGCTTATCCTTGAGAGAGGATTCTAGTAAGGCTATTCTAGTAATCATTAGTCTCCATGTTTACAAATCTGTTTCTGCAAATATTTGGTTCTTGTCTGAATGGAGACATCATTTGGAGAACCAAGAAGTCCAAATCTTCTTCCTTTTTATGCCATTTCAGTAGAAAATGTTGCTTCAAGCAGCAAAACAGAAGGCAATGTTCAAATCCAACTGCACTTTGGAGAAATATTTTATAAGCTATGTTAGCCGCTTTGTCCTGACTTTGAGAGTTGATAAGGAATATCTTTCCTTGATATGGGCCAGTTTAAAAAAAAAAAACACAAAAACCTGGAAGGATCCTTAAGGCTGTGTCTAATGCACAGATCTAGCAGTGTCAAGGCCCCTCTTCTCCTGTTTTATTGAAGGGGAATGTGTTGTCTTTTCTGCTCCCAGTCAGCTTCTAGACGTAGAATATCCATCTTGGCGGGAGAGCAACGGGGCAATGCTAGGTTGCCCACCTGCTAGCAACCTACCAAACCCCCAAGTGCACAAGCAGATGTGATCTCTACTATGCAAGAGAACAGTTCTTCTGTGGGCCATATGAAACAATCATCATTCTTCTAAAGAAATCTCTACAATGGTAAGTTACCAGAATCGTAGTACTACTTCTGGGATAAGTCTTATGGGTAAGACATCAATCTTCCAGCAGCGTTTATTTGACACTAATGAAGTGCAGTGCATTTTAGTTCTGACAACACACTGAATGCTAGGAAAAGAAATTATAGAATTGTACATGGAGTTCTACGAAGAGAGGTCCTTCATCCAGTTTGAGTCGAAAGAACATTACAGTTCTGCAGCTAAATTATAAATTATCCAAGAAAGAAAGTGGAAACTCTCATTTCCAAATTCTGAAAACTTCTGCCGTAAGTGGGAGGCAAACTGTCACAAGTTTACAGCAATAGCTTGTTACAGCAATAGCAACAAGAAATTATTCTCTTTGGGGGATTTATTCACATTGCTTTAATACTGCTATCTGGAAAGCTTTGATATTCATTTGTTGTTCATTTAAAAATCCCACAGTGGAGAACTGTCTGTGCCCTCGTGACTTGCAAGATCATATTAGAATCTTGACCAATTTTCTCATAGTGAAGAAATGTGCATTCAAATATGCAGCAACACTGCAGAGTTAATGAAGAAATTGCAAGGTAGACGTTCCTTCTACTGAGACTTCAGCATCTTCAGATCGTCAAATTTTAAATCATCTAACAAAAGTACACTTGGTGGAATTATACATTAAAAAAGTTATTTTAAAATGACGACACTTCAGTCTACAGAAGTGTTACAGTTTCTGACTGTATGGGTGAATGTGGTGAAACTTTGGATTGCTGCTGCTACTCTTTCCTGTGAAAAGAAAACTATTCACAAGTTTCCAAGTAGAAGACATCTATTCTGTGAATTTTCATCTGCAACACAATTTTTTGTGTATGTGGGGGCAGGAATGGAAGTCAAAGATGAGGCTGTGGCAAAAGCACTGAAGAAAACAGTATTCGAGATACATCTGTTTAGGGTGGAGTCAGTACAGATCAACTATTCAAATAAAAGCCTCTATGTCCCAGTAATCTACAGGGGTGGCAAGCATCAAGAGCGAGTAGTTGAGCACACTTTTATGGAATCTACATTTTCAAGTGTAAACATTAGCATCAGAAATGATACGCTGTGTACTTTTATGTAGAATTTCACATTTACCAAGACAAGTGATGCATATTTGAATAGAATATATGGTGTGAAAGAGACAGTTGCTTTACTTAACAATTAAAGACATGATAGCAGTGTGGTGGTGTTTCACCTTATTATTCAAATTATAAGAGAATATTCAGCCCCACTACTACTCATCGATAAGAACGCTATCTGAATGCAAGAATTTATCTGAATGCAAGAATTTTATTTATTTATTTATATCCTGCCTTTTTCAAAAAGGCTCAGGGTGGCTTACAATAACAGTTAAAACATAAAATAGTAAAACAATAACAAGAATGCAAAAAAATAAAACAGCATACACAGGAGAGTGAAACCAAACCCAATTTTTTGGAAACGGAATTATAAACAATGTATGAAGGCCTGATGATAAAACAAGACCTTCAGCTGATGGCAAAAAACCTGTAAGAGAACGCCAACTGTGCCTCCTAGGGGAGTTAGTGGGTGTCACCACGGAGAAGCCATTTCACAAGTCACCATCTATTGGACTACTGACAACGACAGTGACACCTTCAAGAAACCTTCCCAGAAAGATCTTACAGGATGACAGGTTCACTTGGCTATATCATTAGTTGTAACTGTATGTGACAATTTCAGACTGAATGACGTACACAGTTCAATAAAAACAAATATGAAGATGTTTGAGATAAACGAATGCATTTGCATGTGGTGGAAGTATCAAAGTTCACTGTTTTTTGTTGAGAATGCTTACAAGTGTGTCTAACTTCCTCACCATACACTACAAGATACAGTATAATCAGCCTATTTATACCTTGCTCTCCACTGGGAACCTTCAAACTGAGGTTCTAATTTTGGGAATACCTTGGAAAGAGCTAAGTGATTTTCCAATTACTTTTGGAAGTACCCTTAATTATGGAGCCTATCAGAATATGCCTAAAATGCCATAAAGAAAGGTACACAAGTAGTATGGTCTCTATTGTATAGTCTGGAGCAACTGATAACTTAGTTGAGAATTACTTTTTTTATGTCCTTTCTCCAGGGTGCTCAGCAACATTTGTTTGTATCATCCAATACTGGCAGATAGGTGAGATTGAGTACGTATGATCTGCCAAACACTAACCAGTAAGCTCCATGGCTGTGTGGGGATTTGAACTTGGGTTTGTCAACTAAGAATTGATGGGGCACACATTTTCCTGTTCTATAACTGATTTTTTATGTAAATTATGTAAATTATCACCAATACAGACACAGCTGCATTTTTTTGCACGTTAATGACTCTTTACACTTCTGTAAAACTAAGCAACATGTTTGCATTTTGAACAAAGAATGCTTTCACATTCTTTTCCAGGTAACTTTCTAAGTACCTTTCATGTTACTATAAACTTTATAGTATAAAGCATGTTTGTGAAATTGCTGCCTGAAGCTGATGGTAGCTGCTAGACACAAGAGCTATTTGATAAAACAAAATTGATTCAGATTAGCTCAGTGTTAAATGTGAAGATAGCTACCTTGGGTAGGTTTGGGGACCATTTGGAAGCATAAATGTTGCAGTGAAGAATGAACAAAAGCAATTCATTTAAAATGTGAAGTAAAAGTTAAGCATTGTGATGAGCCTAAATATATTTAAGTATATGTTATAGACTTATGCAACCCATTTTGAATTTTAAGGTAAAGTAGGGTAGACGGTTCTATAATAAAAATATTATTTTTAAACTTCAGATTTCTTGCTTGATTGTGCTTTCTCTTTACTTTGGCAAAAAGATAATGAAAACAGACTGACAATGTAACTGAGAATAGCAGTTGCCAACTTGCACTGGATTTTCCTCCATAAATCATAATGGCTTCCCAGCCAATCCTCGTCCTTCCTCTCTTCTCTACCCTCTGACATCATCTACAAAGGGGTGACTCCACAGGATGGAAGGGAATCTCTGCTTTCAGTTATTTTGATAGACCTTGAAGTTCATAATGAAATTATCTGATTCCTCTGAAGAAGTATGTAAACAAGTCTTGATCATACTGATTATTAGCAAAAGGTAAACTATATTTAACATATTATAAACTGTGTTTTTAAACAAAGAAGTTTTAAAACTTCTTACAAAATGTGGCTTTAGATTCATTAAAAGAAAAGAGTACCACATGGCTTGAGTTTTGAGAGATATGCTGAAATCCTGTGTGTGCTCGTCTCTAGTTTAGGATAGACTTGAAGTAATCTATCTTGTCAAGACAAGCACATTAATAGGACCCCTGGCACAGTATTTGAACTATAGAATTTTGAAAAAACAAATTTATGGATAGACTCCTGAGATTTTGTCCCAGATTCACCTGGAAATTGTCCAAGTTCTCCCTCTTCCCCCCCCCCCCCGAGCTAGAAAGAACTTGGATAATCAACTAAGCCGATCCAGAATGGCTCAATTTTTTCCCTTTCGTCATGCCACCCCATGCTCCTTACCTGTTTCAGCAGCAGAAAAAAGTCACATGGGGAATATGAAGGGTGTGTTCTTTCTTCCCCACCCCATGTCATCATAACTGTGTTCTAGCAGGAGAAGAGCAATGGGGCTAAACTTAAATGAGTATTTTTTTCTTCCCCCCCCCCCTTCCATGTTGTGCACCTGAGGTAACAGAGGGAAGAAAGAAGGGGAAAATATTTCGTTCAGGCCCTGCTAGCAGCTGCTCTTCTCCTGCTGGAACCCCCTGTGGCACTGACAGTGGAGGGTGGTGGGGAAGAGAAACCCATGCCGCTTTGTCACATGGACACACTATCGCTGCTGTTGACTCTGCTGCTGTCCTGTTGCCTTTGAAACAGCTAAGTAGAAGGTGGAAGATTGGTGGGGAAAGACAGGAGAATTTCTCAAGATCTTTAAAACCTAGCAGAATTATTGAAGCTTAGGAAGCTTGCCTCCCCTTATGGGTTTTTCCCCTAAACTAGAGCTTGAACCTGGCAAAATTCTCCAAGAACTATAGAGTTTAACTTCATCTTATCTTCACAGAAAAGGTTGTATTGTTGAACTGATATATTTTGATAGGAGATTTAATGAGTGGTTGTGTTACAAGGGTAATTAAAAGCATATTAGTTCAATGGTTTTGGAGTATAAAATTAGACACATCATGGGCAGCCCAATCCTACCTAACTATCTGTGTGGCGATGCAGCCACACCAATGGGGGTGCACTGCATCACGTGGGGGAGTTTTGTGCTGCAAAGGCTTTCTTGAGGTAAGGGAACATTTCTTCCTTTGCCCCGAGGCAAGTCCTCGCTACCCTGCTTGGGCCTATATAGCTGGCACAAGTCCAAATGGACCCGGGAAGGGGGATAGGATATTGGTGGTGCCAATACCACCCCATCCTGGCCTCAATACACCCGCCTCCCCATTCCCTCTCCTCGCCTCTTTCTGTCCGCCTCCCCGCTGCCCCTCCCCCCGTGCTGACTTACTGGTGCTGGAGCTCTTTCCCCATCCACTAATTCAGAGACTCAGCTGCTTGTGGCGGTGGCCAGGCTGTGTTGTATGATGTGTCATGCTTTGCAACAGCTGTAAAGGACCTTACGTTGCCCAAATGCTAGTTCTGGTAGCGTAAGGCGCTGTTTGGATTTGGCGGTAAGTATTTGTACAACATATTGACGGATTTTTTTTTCCATGACTGTCACATTTGGGAGGATTATACTGTATTCTCTTTAAGAAATGTCAGGATGGGAGTGGGGTACAAAGAAGGTGCTACATCACTGTTGCCTCTGTGTATGCTCTTTCTTGTCTTCCTCCAAGCATTCTAAGCTTTATGCAGGGATTTATTTGTGATGTATACTTTGTGGTATACTGTGGTATGGGAAGTACTACAGACAGCTAAGAACAATCTACCAAAATATCTATAATGCTCCTTTTGCATAGTTAATAATGTCTTTCCTAAAAACAAACACTTGTCAGTTTATGGCAATGTATGGTGCTGTGTTGGGGGGAGGGAGTGGAGGAAGTTTGTGGTTTGTAGTCTGTATTGGAGAGAATACATTTTAGAACCTAAAGCAGTGTTAAAACATGTATTACTTAGGAGGCTTTGGTGCAGCTAATAACAGAAAATAAGCTAAAAGTACTCGAGCTGTTTACAATATATCCAGCGTGAGCTGTCCGGATATTACACTGTTGGGTGTGGAATCGGTCAGAAGTAGGTAGTAGTAGGAAAAGTGAGGAGATTTGCAAAAATAATCCACACATTTTACACTTTAGACATCCACTATCAGATCATCCTCTAGCCAAACTGAGCCAGATGGCAAGACTTGGCTCTGTAATAACAACTTGTTTTGTGTATTCCAAGGACAGCTTGCCTTTGCCAACTAGCTCTCATTTGCTACACTAGCAGAACTACTGCCAAAGACATCCCTGAACTGTAGACAAAGTTTCATTAAGTATATAAAAAAGAGAATGTTAAAAATCAATGTGATATCTCAGTACTTCTCAAAGTGTGCTCTTAGGAGCCGTGGGGCTCCCCGGGACCCCTTCAGGGGCTCCACAAGTGGGCACCATCTGCTCAGCACTGTGCCACTCCACGTATGAGCTGGTACTCTGGGGCTCCCCAAGACTCTGTTTAGGAATATAAAGGGCTTCAGAGACCTCAGAGTTTGAGAACTGCTGTGGTACCTTATATTCATGATTATCTTGTTTAAAGCCCTAAGGCCAGGGTACATAAAAGCCACTTCTCCCCCTACGAAATTGCCTGCCCCCTAAGATTGATTGACGAGGCCTTCTGTTCTGCTATCATTAGACATTTGTGTGGTGTTACCATGTGAGAAGGCCTTTTCCATTACGGCACCCAATATGTAGAATTTCCTGACGTGGGGAGTAAAAACACGTCCTTTGCTGCCAATGTTCTACCAGAACTGAAAACCAACCTTTTTCACCAAGCATGTTATGCCTTTTTTTTAGTTTGTGCTTCCTAGCTGTTTGGATTATTATTGCTACTGTATATTGTTTTTGAGTTGTTACTTTGAAGTGTGTTTTTCTTGCTGATGTGGTGATAGAATAGCTAGCTAGATCTGTTAGTTTTTCTAAAATGTGCTATCTAGAATAATCACTCTGCATTTTATCACCTTTTATCAGTTGTAGATATTCTCTAGAATGTCGCTGGAATAGATTGCGTATTGTGTACATATAGCAAAATGGACCAATATAATCACTCTGTAATGATATATATATGGTAATTGTCTAGGCCATTGTCTGAGAGCATATGATGCGGTCACCTTACTGAAGCTACTCGGGTCTTGATCTGGTCAGTGCCTGAAACTGTACTGTATATACTGCCTTGAATTCCTGGATGGAAGGAAGGCATAGTACAAGTGTAATAAATAAACGTACACACAGCCTATGACCATGATGGCGAACCTATGACACGCGTGTCACAGGTGACACGTGAGGTCATTTTGGGTGACACGCCAGCGTTTTCCCCAGGGCCTCGACACACCTTATATTTTCGCAAATGTTTTACAGGCTTGTCTTGAACATTTAGGACAGGAGTTTTGGCAGACCTCTTTCAAAATATTCTCTAGTAAAACTCAACAATAAAAAGTCACTAATTGATGTTAAATAAAATGCAATGTGTTCTATAGTTGTTTTCAGTTCAGTTCAATTCAAAATTACTGTTAAAAGTAGCAATAGTCAAAGTACTATTAAAAGTTTGGGGGGACGACGACACACCAGCAGAGTCAAGTTAGGCATTTTCAAAATCTTTTGACACACCAAGCCCAAATGGTTCACCATCATTGGCCTATGAGCAATTTCCTATATAGATGGAATTTATGTAGGAAATGTGTCCATGTGAGAATTGGCCATCCTCCACATGCTGCAATATGTTATGTTATGTTAATAAGAAGAGCCCTGCTGGATCAGGCCAAAAGCCCATCTAGTCCAGCTTCCTGTATCACACAGTGGCCCCACCAGATGCCTCAGGGAGCACAAGATAACCTGTTTCCCGTTGACACTCCCTTGCACCTGGTACAGAGAAAACCCAAAATATTCTACCATAAAAGTGTAGTTTATGTTGGCTTACATCAAATGAAGATTTTAAAACTCAATAAATTTATTTGATGACAACTAACACCCAACCATTATGCCATTACCATTGTTGCAATACTATGAAGAGCTGTTTTCACCATTTGAGGTGCATAACAGGACTCCAAAATGTTCATTAGAAAAGGGAATCTAATTCAATGAATAGAGTAGAAAAAGTTATAAAGATGAGCTATGTTGTATGAATGCTCATAAGGAGATATTGGACATCATAAAGGACATGCATGCATGTTTTCAACTTGAGATGTATTCTATGAACTGAATTAAATTGTGCTCAATTCTTTTTGGATTGTATCCATGATAAATTAGCTGTTCTGTGTATTGTAAAGGTAATGCAATTGCAGTATATGAAAGAAGTACAATTAATTACACAAACTGATCTCTCTGAAATTTTTGATAGCTATACTGTCAAAAGTAAGGCTACATCATGGTGTCCCCTTTATAAGTTGGGGTAAGGGCCAGAAAACCTGGACCTATAGTGAAACAATTTATAAAGAGGAAGTTTCCCCTACAAGAAATTAGGGAATAGTTGTTACCAGGCATTAGCAGCTAAGCATCTGTGCAGCATTAGCAGGCATCTGTGCAGCAAATCTAAATATCCAAGGAAGGCAAGATAAAAAGGGTGCAATCCTATACACACTTACATGGGAGTCAGTTCTATTGAACTCCATGTGTTTACATCTGAGTAGACATGCATGGGATTGCACTGAAAGACATTCTCCCTCTTACTCTAATTATGACAAAGTGCCAAAACGCAACAAATTATTATTCCCTGGCAGAGGAAGGGGGACATTCCAGACTGGCTGGGAAATGCCCTCGTGCAGCAAGGAGGTAGGGTCAGCTGAGTCACGTGGTTTTATTATTATTAAGAATATTTATACACCAAAATTTATATTTTGCAGGTGACAAACTTGATAATACAGTACTGTAATGCTGTAAAGAATGATGTCCTTTTAAAAGCTCAGAGGGTGGTTGTGAGGACAATGAAGAGCACACAGGCAGGGCAGTGTCAAAATGTAAATATCTAGCACTGACCCTCTGAGACTGGAAGAGAAAAGAGCCTGCAGACCCAGTGGCAGGGCTGTCCCTTTCATGCTCAGAGGAGAAAGAAGAGCATGGCAGACATAAGTGTGGGGAATTTTAATCTCCAGGTCCTCAAAGTCAAGGATTTAAATGTGGGAAAATGTATACTAGGGAGACTTATAGCGGGGACCCCCTGTATACTATCTAAGTTGTAAGCTTTTCAAGATCACCTATGTGATTCACAAAGTATTCGAAGTAGATGAAATACTTTATCCTATTTTACTAGTGTCTTGGGGGGAAAGAAGGGAATAGACAAGGGATGTTTGCCATTTCTTTTGGAAAATGCATATACACACGCTGATTATTTTTTATATCTTAGTGGGAATGTCCAGGTCTACCAGACGTGTCTAAGGCAGAATTCTCCAAATAGCTCAGATTGTCATAAATCTTTGGTTGTGTTTTTGTAGGTATTAGATGCTAATATAATTCTTGGAGAAAACATCTTTGACTTCCAAGGCTAGCATCAGTAATAGCCTTCACTGAGTTCCTTCACATTAACTGTACTGCATCATTTAGGTCTGACTGAGTGTTGCCAAGATTTGGAATAATTTCATTTTAGGATTGTCACCAGTGCTGCAGATCTTTTAGATGTAACCTTGAAATGCTATTTCTAGTACTGTCACAAAATGTTTATTTCAAAGTTGGAGGAGAGGGAAGGCATGGTAGCAAATGTTTAATTTCTCTTATTCGTGCCCATCTTACATTAATCACCAAACCACTGATTGGATTGCCCCTTGTGACTAGGAAACTTTTTTAAAAAAAATTATAAATGTTTGACTTTGTAATTTTCTTAACTTTGATTACCGGTACTTTTCATTAGCTTATTACTAGCACAATTAGCATGTTACTTTTACTTAAGCATTTTTGCTAATTTAAAGATATACATGAAATACCATATTTAGGCTGTATACTTAATTGTAGATAAGTTCCATTGAGTTATAGACTATAACTTATAGCCAAAAAAAGTTAGTCATGATTAAGTACTGTTGAGATCAATGAGATGGTGTCTAACCTCTTTGGATACAATCCAATGAAATGATTGGGACTTGTCAATAAATGTTTAAAACTGAAGTGTTCTTGCTTTTTGTATGTGTATGAACGGGTCTGTATTTTTAATCTGAAATGTTTGTTTCCCAGATTTGAATTTTGTGAACCTACCTTCGTAGTTGGCAACTGTTTGCAAATTGCATCAGATAGTCATCAGTATGACCGGATTTACTGCGGAGCTGGTGTACAGAAAGACCATGAGAACTACATGAAAATCTTATTGAAAATTGGAGGCATTCTAGTTATGCCCATTGAGGATCAGGTGACCTTAAATATGTTTTCCTTGCTGTATACTTTAAATGCAACAATTAAGGGTAATATTCTTGCAGTGCAATCCTATTGCAGATCTACTCAGAAGTAAGTCCTACTGTGTTCAATGGGATTTAATTTCAGGAAAGTGTGTCTAGGGTTGAAGCCTTGCTTATTTTCCTATTGTCTCTGTACATTTGGGTACAAAGCTATTTTGTAAGCCTTAAACCTGAAAATGATAATGTACAATTAGTAGACGATGCATGATTTTCCTGTGACCTCCAGAAATGTTCCCAAAGTTACTCAGTATGTTTGTGTAACATGAGAGAACTGTTTCTAGCACTTCCACCGTGAATTTTGTGTATATTTCCAATTATATTCCTCTTGACAAGGCCTTCCCTGGGTATTACGGCGCACAACGGGAGTGACCAGAGCACTCCACCAAAAATAAGCTTTTGGGGACAGCAGTTCAAAATAGCAATTGTTCCAAAGCTAGTTTCCCATCCCTGTTTTTGACAATTTTGTTTTTGACAAATGTTTTTGACAAACATCTCACTATTTTGACAATAGTGTTTTGATGTTCAATTAGCTATCAAGGCCATCATTATGCTGAAACTGTCAGTACATGTATAAGGATAGAAGGTATGTTTGATTAGTGAGTGCTATCCTTCTGGTGCCATTATTATTATTTGTAATTTTATGTTCAGCTTTATACAGATAATTTCTGTAGTTATTTAAAACCCAGTTGATAAATTACCAAACAGTATAGCTATAGCTTTTCCTTAATTGGGACTCACACTCCTTCAGTGACATTTAAATAATTTTGTGGGACAGATGGATCACATGGGAAATTCGTACATGATTTCATTATATAGCTGTTAGTGAGCAGCATGAAATCTAACCAAGGGGAAAGAAATAACTACCAGTAACTTGGGACTTCGTCCTAAAAGATCCACACAAACTGGAAGCAACTGACCGTGCAGGGTAAATATTTACATTGATAGCCAAGTCTAATCTATTCTCAAAATGTACAGGCAAATTGGGACATTTTTTCTTGCTTTTTTCAATAAATTTGCATTTTTACAAGGACAGGATGATTTAAGAATCATAACATTTTTAGTGATACAATAATACTTAGCACTTATTTTTCATTCATAGATCTCAAAGGGCTATTCTATGGTGAGTATCATTATCTCCATTTTACAGATGGGGAAGTCTAGGTTTATTGAAACATGACTTGCTCAAGCTGACAGTATCCCTAACAATTCTAACAAAGTATCCCTAATATTGAGTATTGCTCAATAAGTAAACAAAATACCTCTATAGTAAACATTTCTGTCAAATTATTATATAATTACTGTATAGTTTTCTCCTCAATACAGACAAATAGATGGTTCCATTGTTTATATGCTAGGATCATATGATTTTTTTTAAAAAAAATCGAGAGGTTTACATCATGCCAACTTCGTTCAGTACTCATTTGACAACTATAAATGGGGGTGGGAGATATCAACACAACACTGGAGCAAGAGCTGTTGAATTAAATGATTTTTCTACTGACCTATGCAACATAATGTATTTGCATGGAAAATTGGGTTAATATGATGATTTAACCAATCTTATATAGTCCAATATGGAAGCATAACAGAGAAAAAAAAACCCTGAAACTGCTTTTAACCTGTTCCTATAATTCCATTCTTGGCCACTTACTAAACGAAGCCCAGTCAAGTAAATAGGTATACTTACAGCTAGCAATGTGAACATCCTTTTGTTTTGAGCTGTGATATCCAACTAATTCAACTATGTATCTTTCACTTCAGGGTATTATGCATATTTAAATATGCAAATATTCCTTATCCCTGGGCAATTCATGGAATTTGCATTTATCAGGTTTCAGTTGAAAAGTATAACTGTGCTAAAATGTTCTAAAAACAGTTAGGTCATCTTTGTTTGCATCAATGCTATGTGTTAATGTGGACCTGAAAACCCTTTTCAATTAGCAAGGATGCACCCTTATTTTTCAAAGGGTAGTGAATGCTTCTAAAAGGAAATTGAGAATGGTGTTATCTTTTTGAACATAGCAAAATTAATATGGGTTTGTTCAGTTTTAAAATCGTTTTCTCTTTTTTCCCAAGCGGAAGAGTACTAAATAGTATTAAAAAGTGAACACAAGTAGCTGAAACCATGTATTTAATAATTCTGTTTCATGCATTTTAACTGATTCCATGCAGTTAACCCAAATCCTGAGAACTGGACAGAATACTTGGGAAAGCAAAAATATCCTTGCAGTTTCATTTGCTCCACTTGTGCAGCCAAGCAAGAGTGACACCAGCAAAAATGATACTGTAGGACTGCGTAAGTACCAATTTCTGTGACTTTCTTTTGTGGCAGAAATGCTGATATTGAAGATTTTATTTGCTGCAATTATATTTCTGCCTTTGCAAAGTCCTTGGCAGTTTACAAAATCAATCATGTTAAAGAAGACAGGAAAAACACGAAAGTCTTAGGACTTTCATGGTTCTTTGGAGCTAGTGACAGAGCTCCACAATCTGGGTTTCTCCTTCTTGCCTCTCATCAAGGCACAAAGTCTTTTTCTATGTCAATCGGCCGAAAAAAGTTGCACTACAATGCTTTACTTAAAATATAAAGTTTCTGATGGTTCCTCTTTGATAACATGAAGGACACCTACACAAAGAACCTCAGGAGAATAGGATTGGGGGGAACCATTAAAAGTGTGGGATGTGGCACAGAGGACTGCAGTTGGGAGAGAGGAGTTGGTGGAAAATGGAGACCCCCCCCTCCCCTTGCGTTATCAGGAGAGTGTGCTTTGGACCCATCCAGTTTATACTGATGGTATGATGCTACATGCATGCTACGCGCTGCGGCAAGGAGAGTCATGCCGGCCACATGACCACGGAGGCGTCTTCGGACAACGCTGGCTCTTCTGCTTTGAAATGGGGATGAGCACCACACCCTAGAGTCGGACACGACTGGACTTAATTGTCAGGGGTCACCTTTACCTTTTTTATGATAGCACAAGATGTGGGGAAGTCAGAAATTTAATGCACACTTTGAGATCAGATCAGCAGTCTGATCATGGCCAGATTTAAAAACATGAAGAATTGCAGCCAGGAGGTTGTTCTAGCTCAGCTAAGAATTGGACAGGAGGACTTCTACGGATTGAAGCTGCCTCTGCGAAGGACTCATTAGGTGGATTTAGGCAAACCACTCCTGCTAAGTCTCAGCTCCCCAGCTGCAATAGTTAATTTAAGGATTTATAAACCGCTTTTCTGGTACTCAAAGTGGTGTACAACATAAAAGTAAAACATACAGAAGATAAAACAATTGAATAAAGCATTATAATAAAACAATTAAATTCAAATTTAAAAAATGACACACAAGGTCAGAATAAAAATATGATCAATCATAACATAAAATCAGCAAAAGGAATTAAAAAGGGGACCCCTTGGAGGTTCATCCCTCTTTGAAGGCCAAGTGAAACAAATAACAGTGCAATTCTGTCTACCTCTATGCCCTGCGATGCAGCGGGGCCAGTGCAGCCTCTGCTGCTGCATCCAGAGCGCAGAGCAGACAGCTGCGATGTCACCTTGGGGGAAGAGAACGTTTGTTCCCATCCCCCGGTGTAAGCCCCAGCCACCTGAACAGGTCTCCTCGGATGTGCGGCAGCTATTTTGCTGGTGCAAATCTAGGAGGCCCGTGTAATGGCAGCCAGGCCCGGGAAGGGGGATAGGATTCAGCAAAGCACGCTGTCGCCAATCCCTCCCCCAGCCCAAGCCCTGCCAACCTATCCTACCCCCCAAAATGCCCCATACCGCCCTCACTCTGCCACCCGGTGGAGAACATACCTGCTCCAGCGGAAGCAGTTCTGGATATGGTCGTGGGAGAGCAGCACTGGCCTTTGCGCTGGCGCTGCGTCCTTACCGGGTGCTGCAAACGTGCCTTATGGCATTTTTGTGACAACCTAGACCAGCGGAGCACCAGAGCACTAACATCTAGTCAGGATTGGGCTATAAGTCTTTAAACCCTGCCAGAAACCATGTAATGTGGGGGCTTTCCACAGTTCTTCGGTAACTGATTCCAGAGACGTGGTGCCGCAACAGAAAAGGCCCTGTACCTTGCCGCCATCCCCTTGGTTTCAGATGGTGGCAGTATCCTTAGTGGGGCCCTATCGGATGATCATAGGGGATGTGCAGGATTATATGGGGGAAAGGCGGTCCTTGAGGTATCCCGGTCCTATGTCATATAGGGCTTTAAAATTCATCACCAACACCTTATATCGGGCTTGGAAAAGAATGGGCAGCCAGTGTAGCCATTGGAGAAAAGGCATGATGGAATCAGCACGCCAAGCCCCGGTGACCAACCGAGCCAACGCATTCTGCACTAACTGCAGCTTCTGAACCATTTTCAAGGGTAGCCCCCCACGTAGAGTATCAAAGTAGTCTAAGTGAGATGTCACTAGGGCATGGATCACCATTGCCATACCTGACTGATTCAGGTATGGTCTCAGCCGGCGTATCAGCCGAAGCTGTGCAAAGGCCGCTCTGGCCACAGATGCCCACCTGAGCATCCAGGGACAGCTGTGGATCCAGGAGGACTCCCAGGCTACAAACCTGCTCTTTAAGAGGAAGTGCTACCCCATCCAGAGCAAGTTGTGGATCTACTACCTGCATAGCAGCATTCCGGATCAAGAGGACATCTTTCTTGTCCAGATTTAATTTCAGTTTTAGTCCTCATGCAAGCCCCAATGGCTTCCAGACAGCGCCCCAGAACTTTGGCAGCCCCATTAGAAACTGATGGGAAAGAGAGAGAGAGTTGGGTGTCATCTGCGTATTAGTGACATGCAACTCCAAGTCCCCAGATTACCTCTCCCAGTTGCTTTACATAGATGTTAAACAGCATAGGGAACAAGATAGATCCCTGCAGCACCCTGCAAGTCAATGGCCAGGGTGCCGAACAGGTATTCCCCAGTCTCCCCATCTGGGTGCGATCTGCCAAAAAGGAGAGGTATGATTGTAAAACAGTGCCTCCAAGCCCCAACCCTGTCAGCTGGTCCAGAAGGACACCATGGTCAATGGTGTCAAAGGCTGCTGAGAAGTCCAGCAAGACCAACAAGGTTACACTCCCCCTGTCTTAGTCCCTGGTGCAGGTCCTCAGTCAGGGTGACCAAGGTTGTCTCTGTCCTGTAGCCTGGCCTGAAATTGGATTGAAAGGGGTCCAGATAATCCACTTCTTCCAGAATTCCCTGAGCTGAGATGCCGCCAGCTGCTCAATCATTTTGCACAAAAATGGGAGGTTTGACACAAATCAGATATTATCCAGACCCATTGGATCTAGGGAGAGTTTCTTCAGAGAGAGGGTGAACTACTGCTGCTTTCAGAGCTTTTGCCAGTATCCCCTCCCTGAGAGATAATTTACTATCCTCCCTACCCATTCAGCCAACCCACCTGAACAGAACGTAATAACCACACTAGGCAAGGAACGAGAGGGCAAGCGGCAGGTCTCACTCCAGAGAATCCTGTCCCACCCTCAGACTGTATAAACTGAAAAGAGTCCCAAATAACTGTGTGGATGTCGAGTGCCTCCACCTGTCTAGTCCCCCAATCAATCAAGGTGACCAAGGCCGTCTCCATCCCATAGCCTGAAATCAGATTGAAAGGTGTCCAGATAATCCCCTTCCAGAATTTCCCGAGCTTAGATGCCACCACCTGCTCGATCATCTTGCACAAAAATGGGAGGTTGGACACAGATCAGACGTTATCCAGGATCATTGGGATAATGGAGACATCCATACTCTGGCCATTGACATCCATACACTGCTGTGCAGGGCACTGTTTCGGCGGCTGCACTGGCTGCCCATTCGTTTCCGGGCCCAATTCAAGGTGCTGGTAATGACCTTTAAAGCCCTTCACAGCACCCGCGTCACTGGAGCGGGGCGGGGGGGGGCGGACTGCCGGAGGGTGATGCACGCAGAAGGGTATGCGCGCACCCACGTGCGCCTCCTCCACCGCACACATCGTCCTCCGGAGGCTCCGAGGCCGGGAGAAGGCCTTGGACCGTCCTCCCGGGCCGGCGCTCCAGGGCCTTCTGACGAAGGCCCACTGCGTCACAACGTAATTTATAACGTTTTTCGCACATGCGCAGACCGTTCCTGAGGGAAAAGGGCAGCTTTTCCCTCAGGAACGGTCTGCTCATGCGCGAAAAATGTTATAAATTACGCTGTGACGCAGTGGGCCTCGACAGAAGGCCCAGGACAGCCGGCCGGGGAAGACGTCCCCGGAGCTGGCTGCAACGACTGGCGGGGGCAGAGTCGGGGGGCACCCGGGGCAGCGTCCCGTCGGGTCGACGCCCAAAAAATCGCGGCACGGCCTGGTGGCCGCGCCAAATTAAGATTTAGGGGCTGGGTGTGTGGGGGGCCATTAGGGCAACGCGCGCGCCCTAGTGACGCCGCTGCTTCACGGTTCGGGCCCAGGATATCTGAGGGACCGCCTTATCCCATACATTCCGGCCCACTCTCTTAGATCATCTGAGGGGGCTCTCCTGCGAGTGCCACCTCTATCGCAAGTTAGGGGAGTGGCAACATGTGGGCGTGCCTTCTCTGCTGTGGCGCCACAACTGTGGAACTCCCTGCCAGGGGATCTGAGAACCACCCCCTCCCTCATGACTTTTCGGCGAGGGCTCAAAATATTTTTGTTTAGCGTTTGGGTGATGGGTCGTGGTCTGCCTCCTGTGTCTCTAGATGCTCTGCCATGCTGCTTCTCTGCTCCATACTGTCCCCCCCCCCCACAGTGGATTTTATTGTTTTTAAATTTATGTATGGTTATGTACTGTTTACATTTATTTTATGTATTTTAAATTATGTATTTTAATCTTGTTGTAAGCCGCCTTGGGCGTTTGCCTTTCGGCATAGGAAAAGGCAGGATATAAATTGTTTAATTAATTAATTAATTTAATTAATTAAATATGAGGATAACATCAAGATAATACATAAGAAAGGGTTTGAACACTTAAAACAGTACACAAATGCTTGTTTCTTATCACTACTACTGCTACCACTGCTGCTATTACTACTATTCTATCTGCATATTTTCACCTTCTGGCCAGCCACTCATCTTGGGGTTAGGTAGAAAAGCAGCAGCAGTCTCTGATAATGTGTAGTACTATGGCAGTTGCCTGGCATAACTGAGTAAGAGAGAAGAAAGTGTGTGCTGATGACTGTGCATGGGGATAATAGTTCTGTCTCCACGCTGGTGCACAGATGAGTTAGTTATGTATCTGAGTTGTATGCTTTAAAATTATATTGTGAGACTGTTAGGATATTCTGTGTTTAAAGGTTAGAATCCAAAGAACAACTTTTTTTCTTCTGAAGAATAGGCTACCAAGCCATATTACAAAGTGCTGTTGAGAATCTGTTTCAAAATGGGCTTGCCATGCATCATGTGGTAGGAGCTACTATTCAAGAAAAGGAAGTCTAAAGCCCCCTTGGCATGCAGAATTTTTTCATGTTCTTTGTATCCTGTGCAGTATCATTGATTTTCCAGCCTTTACGCACCTTAAATACATTCCAGCTTTCATGCGTTTCATAGTACAGTAGGGGTCTAGTATCCACGGGGGATAGGTTCCTGCCCCTCCCTCAGTTACCAGGAGCCCACAGATAGGGGGGATGCTATCCCCTGAGGCTCCCTTGTATGCCCATTACCTTTTTTATAGAGCTGGCGCCGAGCCCCTCCATTTCTTGCTTAACCAAAACGCTATAAGCATGCTGCTTATAGTGACGAAGCAGGCAAGCAGCCTGCACACTAGAGAGGCTCTGTTAACATGCTGCTTATAGCGTTGTGGTTAAGCAAGAAACGCAAGGGCTTGGTGCCAGCTCTATAAAGAAAAAGGTAATGGGCGGGAGACCCAGCCAACAGTGGATAAGTGGATCTGCAGATACAGGGCCTCCCCCTGTATGTGGTTCTTACTTTGTTCTTACAATAGTAATAAACTCTGTTCAAAATGTCCAGTTTTTCTGGATTTTCTTTATCATATATTTTATAGGTCAGCTCATATTATCGCAGTTGTTGAGAAATAATCATTTTTCTTTTTCATTTAGCCCCTTGTGCTGTTCGAAATCTGCAGGACTTGGCACGAATCTATATTAGGCGTACACTCAGAACCTATGTAAATGATGAGATGCAAGCCAAGGGTATTATTCAGAAGCCTCCACCAAAACGGAAGCGCAGAAGGTGCCGTAGGCGCAAGATTAATACCTACGTGTTTGTAGGTAATCATCTGATTCCTCAGCCACTAGATAGTGAAGAGGATGAAAAAATGGACGAAGACAACAAAGAAGAAGATGATAAAGATCACAGTGAAGCCTTGAAGCCAGAGGAACCCCCTCGAAACCTACTGCGGGAAAGAATTATGAGTCTACCGCTCCCTGGATCTCTAAAAGCCTACTTGACATACTACAGAGAAAAATAATTTGTTTTAAGTAGAAGTGATATAATGCCTACTTGATAGTTCCATTATTTTTGACATGTAGCATTTACTAAAAAAAAAAGATGGACAAATACCAGTAGTCTTTTCAACAAGAATAAAGTGCAGTGATGAGATGAAATGTAACTTGTCTTAACTTTGCTACAAGGACTTGCATTCAGCAGTAGACTCCTGTTTTAAATCCATGTTTTGTTAACTTTTGAAAAAAGATATTCTTTTAACTCTGATAGAAATATATTCCAAAGCAGTATGCAGCACCAATTAAGAACTTGCATGATAGATCTTTTTGCTCCATGACAAATTTGTATTGATGAGAGTTCGTGAAATTTTATGTGCGTGAATAATTGAACAAGTACATTCAGACATCAATAGAAACTGCCTGTATTAATTCTCTTAGGGAGGTTTTTGAACACGCAGACATTTCTCATCTCATATTGAATTGAAGCCCTTTCTTTTACTATGGCTATGTTGCAATCATCGTTACTGTGTTGATGTAAATGTATTCTAAGGAATACATGAGTGCAATAACTGTGCAGATACTGAATGAGCTGACTTTAATGAAATATGAACATTCAAGTTCAGAAATGTCAGATAGCCCTGCTACACTTTCTTTTATATTTCTTGCCAAAAGATCTCAAGAAAAGTGACTGCTTTTCCCTCAGAGCCTTAAGAAAACATTTTGTTGACTCTACAGGTTTTTAAAAAAATAAATGTGCTACAGCCCAGTTTCTTATAACACCAGCCTATTATATTCTCAAACAGCTTTCTCAACTTTCCAACACTTGGACAGTTTCTTTGTAGGGTTCATGGTACAGAGAAAGCATACTATAAAAGATTGTAATTTAGGTTTCAGCTATTATGTTTACTACTTTATAGAATATGTGTAAAAAGATTAGCTTGTACTGCTCATTTGCATAGCTGTAATGATAAAATTGTTTTAGGATTTGTTCAGCAGATGCACTTTATGTGGATTCTGTACCTTATTTATCTCAGATAAGGCAAGGTGTGTGGTTCGTACATATGCTTTTGATTTTTTAAAATGAAAAATTGTATTGCAAGTCTGGGGACTGATACTGCTTGACAACGTTGTTCCATCTGCCATTTTTTGTTATTTAATGACATTGTTTGCAGGTTTTGGAGTTGTTTTTTGCATGATGGAGTGTCTTTTCACCTTTCAGCTTTATAATTTTAATATTTAGTGTGTAAGATATCAGTGAGATACAATGGATATGCTGTAAATACTGCTATTGTTAAGGAACCTAGTCTGTTGGGGCCCAATCAAAAGCATTCCTTATGGAGAAAATTCCTTCACAATTTACTATTGTGTTATTACATGATGACAATTCTTAAAGCAAAATGAAACTGGATATATGATGAGCATATAATGAGTATTTTGTATGTTCTCAGAACCGGATACGTAGATGGAAACCAGTCAAACTACACCTCATCTAATGGTCATGTTTTATGGCTATCCACTTTATAATAGTGTAAACGTCTTTTTTGAATACAGTCGATGAATTATATAGTTTTACTTGCAGGTTGGATCCAGTTGTCTTGCTTTATTTGCTATTTAAAGTTTTGTCTGGGTGATTCTGAAAGCCTAGGAACACAAAAAGCCAGGTTTTCTTGGTTTGTTAGCAAGAGTTGCTTTCTGGAAATTATTTACACTAGTGAATGAA
This sequence comes from Plestiodon gilberti rubricaudatus, assembly GCA_026170595.1. Lineage (NCBI taxonomy): Eukaryota > Metazoa > Chordata > Lepidosauria > Squamata > Scincidae > Plestiodon > Plestiodon gilberti. The sequence continues at coordinate 44,026,143 of JANXHW010000004.1, forward strand.
CAATGTGCTTGTTATAGATGCCAGCCTTGTTTCACAACTCAACTGACAAATAGTACAGAAAATTTCATATACAATTAACCTACCATAATAGTTCTGAAGGTTCATTTGTGGGAAGTATTGAGTATATAGCACATCTATTTTATTTTAAATGAAATTTCAAGTAGCATCTTCTAGGCTTGGGATTTCATCTTCTGTCTTCAATCTTTATTCAGAGTGCAAAATGTTATTTTTTTTTTAAGGAGACAACTGTAGACGAGGCTTTTGAGGTATGACTTTGTGCATTTTTTACACTTTGTTGTACTCTTGAACAAATAGACAATATATGAGTCATGAATAATCATTATGTAATGTTTTTGAAGTCACAGAAGCAATGTTTGTTTTGTTTGTGGATTTATTTCACATTCTTGAATTTACATTTACTTTTAAAATAAAAGCCTAAAAATGCAAAATGAATCAATTAAACCTTTTTGGCATAATTACAATAAAATGTTTCTGGTGGTTTTTGCTGACTAAAATTCCATTAGTGTTTCTGTTTTTAATCTTTTTGAACAACTTTTTTCTATTTTGAGAATTGCACATTTAAAAGATTTAAATGATATGCTTGTGGTTGAAAACATTGATATTATTTGGGCCATTTACTCATCAGTGTGAGTGTGTGGTGCTCTGATACTTTTGTAACATAACAAAAAGCAGAAGGGTCTACTGCTGCAACACACAAGGACTGCTGCCACCAGAACAAAAGCCACAGGTACTGTGAAATGACCTGCTTCACAGCTTGTTCTTCAATTTCCAGAGTGGAATAGTTGCTACTCTTGGGTGGTTCAGTCTCATAGGACTCTGATGACATCTGTAGCAAAGAATCATATAAGCTGGAAGACTCATGGTTAGTTTCCACATCAGTATTATCAGCCCTTAGACAAAGAGTAAGGTTGATATAAGAAGTAACCATATCAGCCTTCTGGCTTGAATGGGTGTTTAAAATCTTGAAGTATATAATAAAAGCATTGAAAAGTATTGCAAGCATAGACCCATGGGAAATTTTCATGGAAGGGGAAAGGGCAGCAGACCAAGAAGAACTGGCTCAGCACAGCCCTCTGCTCAGAACTCAGAAAAGGTCAGGAGGACCTGGTAACGATGCCCTGCCATGTAAAGATGTGGTTTCTTTTGCCCAGCAGCTCCACTGAGTGATGGACAAGAATATGAAGCAGGGTCGTGTTGGTTGCAACCAAATCGTTATTCTGGCCCGAGCAATAGCCTAGCATCCAGCTCTGGGCTCATGCCTGAGTATTCTAATCTGTTGCTAACATGCAACTGTAGCAGTAGCAGTAGATGTTTTCACCTCTGGGTGTCCTGTGCCTGTTGAATTTTGCCCCAAACATTTTGTTCAAGTCAAAGAGGGGGGAGCAGAGACATGAAGATGATCAAGTTGTTAGGCAAAAGTAAGTGAGGGTTGATTCATTATTAATTGTGAAGTGCAGTAGAGTTTCAAATCTATCCTTTGGAGGTGTTCTTCCCTTCTCCCCCCCCCCCCCCAGATCTTCAGTTCTACTCCACATTTACAGTAACCGGTTAACTCTGTAATGTTTATCGGTATATCCTTTGGAGGGTTATAGCTAGTATATTCTTTGGGAATACTATCAAATAGATTGCTAGATCATACGGTAATTTTCTTAAGGTTTTCTGCCACCTTTATTTACTAACTTGTTTGACAAGGTTTTGCAGAATAGAACTGCTACTTGCGTGGGGGGATGCTAAAGCCAATCTGGTGGTCTGCAGGCAACTCTGCAGCAATACGGTATGATTACTGTATACAGACACCAAAACCCCAGGGCAAGAGTCCAGTGGAGTTGGGGGAAGTAGCTGGCATCTACTACTGATGGTCAGACTCGTGGAGAGGGGAACATAGACTTTGACTTGTACAACTCTGGCTAAAAAATGCAATAACCCCTTCCAGTGCCAAGAGGAGTGGGGTGCAATTGAGACTGCCTGTAAGATGTCTGCTGCTAAAGTAACTTTTCCTTCCACAATGAAAAAGGAAACCACCAGAACGCGTTCAGATTTTTGGTATCTTGGTTGCTAAATGTTGAAGGAAAGGAATGTTGTGCGGGCGGGCTTACCGATTAACTATCTCCCACCAAAGCCCAAGGATAATGGAAGCCTAACCTAGTTTCATGTGGAACACACCCTAACTCAAATGTAATGCAATACATTTGGAAGTTGATTTTTGGGAGGGTATTGTGTTAGTGGTACGTGATTATGTGAGTGTGGCCTGGCTATTGGGGTGTGAAGAGCTCCTCCATTTCAAAATTTACCACCACGTCACTGATTCTACACAATAATAAACTTGTGTGGTATCCTATTAATACCAAAACCAGATGTAGAGGGTTCTAAAGCAAACTGGAATACAAACGGCTCATGACACCCACCCACCCCTTACAACTTTCCTTGCAGGAGAGGAAGGGTTTGGGAATCTGGTGGCATCTGGTGGGACCACTGTGTGATACAGGAAGCTGGACTAGATGGGCTTTTGGCCTGATCCAGCAGGGCTCTTCTTATGTTCTTAATGTAGAGACCCATCTTATCTGGTCCCTGCAAAATAAGAACATAAGAAGAGTTTTGCTGGATCAGGCCAAAGGCCCATCTAGTCCAGCTTCCTGTATAGGTACCTGGCCTGTTATGTCAATTCCCAAGAACTAGGAAAAACTTCTATGGTTAGATCACTAACCCCTCTCAGGAAATTATGCATGTCCCTCTCAGGAAATTATGCATTCAGTGCAACGATAATGTTAACAGGTGGCAATGCATGGAAAACAAAATAATTGCTATTGAACAGGTCAGTTGAGATGATAAATATATTCCATTATATAACTCTCTCTCTCTCCTTGAGTAATTGGATGGTGTGAATGTCACAACGCATGCAACTCTCTTTAAAAATGCCACAAGAGGGCAGTATTGCCATACAAGAGAATGAAGAAAGCGCTATGGAACCACTGCATGGAAATGCTTGCATAATTAGTAAAGCTAACTGCGGATTTCAAATGCTGCATGGAAAAATCATTTGTTCAAATACAGATCCAGCTATGTAGCTAAAACCTCTACACTGCTATAATACATAAATAACAGACAGACAGCACACTTACTGCCTGGTTTTGTTCACATTTAATCACATTGGGATCCTCTGGTTAAAGAGAATTACAAGCATTCATTTACAGATTTCTTCTTATGAGACTAATTTTCCTCTCTGAAATGTTCAGTGTAAACTAGAAACCATGTCTGGAACTGACTATAATATTTATTTTTACCTCTTCGAAAGCATTATTTTGTGTGTGTGTGTGTGTGGGGGGGTGTTCCCTGAAACAAAAGCATGCCTACTCCAAAGTAACTCTGTACACCACAGACTCTGTGTCATATTAGAATGTGTTTTATTTTAATATATGCATCTATAAGCCCTGTTGTCTGTGCCTTGAAGTTTAAGTAAGGCAGGGGGGTAGGATTCAGAACACTCTGGAGTTTCATGTGTTCAGCAAGGCCCTTCTGATTATTCTTGTACCCTTTGCTGATGGAGTTGCAGATCTTTTTTACTGAAAAACCAGAGAGAGAGAGAGAGAGAGAGAGAGTGTTTCCTCCTTGGTAGGAAAGCTATTTGAAACCTGAACCAATTGGTTCAGGAATGACAAAGTTAGTGGGAGGAAGGGGCACGCACAATAACTTTGCTTGGTTAATTTGATGCACACAATTGAATCAACTCTGTTGTGAACTGTTGCAAGGCTCTTTCACTTTTCTGCACTGTAGTCTAGTTTATTGGACTGTTTGTTCCAAGGAAATGTACGGATAGTGTTTTGGCAACTGGATATTTGAAATCCAAGAGATTCCCAGAGAGACTGATCTCTTGCAAACTGATCTCTTGCAAAGAGACCTGCATCTTTCAACATTTGCTTCAGAGTCTATTTTGCCATTAGTTCCTAGCTTGTTCAGGCCATTTAGGAAAAAAGGTGGAGGTTATACATTTACAGTATTTTGTCTTGTGTTTGATGCAGGACCCTTCTCACAATAGAGCTCCTTGACGCCCTCCCCTATGCACAGGTAAGTTCCTCTTGAAGATTTATACAGGCTGATACTAATGATAAACTAAAAAAATGGAAATTTTTATCTTTGTGTTTCAATATCCACTCTTCCCAGGTCTGTAAATAGTAAATGCACTGGCTGTTATCCAGCTTTAACACAAAAAGAAAAGAAGTGGGAAGTGGAGGGCGGCTGATTGAGCAGCGCCGGCCTCTGTGCCAGTGCCACAAAAGTGCTTTACAGCACTTTCGCAACACTGTAGGCTGGCAGAGCACTCACTCCGCTGGCCTGTCTTTGAACAGGATCGGCCTGTAATGGCGGAGCTACACCGCATGCGTCTCACTCCATATGCGTCTGGTATTCCGCCCCCAGGTTCAAACAATGGGCTCTGATTGGCTGAACGAAACACAAACGCGGGCAAATGAGTCCAGCTCAACTTTGCCCACGTCTGCATTTCGTTCAGCCAATCGGAGCCCGTTGTTTGAATATAGGGGCGGGACACCAGACGCATACGGAGTGAGACGCGTGCGGTGTAGCTCTGGCTTAAGCTTGATTTCTCACAGATGCTTGCTCTCTCTCTTTCCAGAAGTGAGGGATTGAGTTTTTGTGTACTGCCTTCCCATCACATCAAAAGAGGAGGACAATCTCAATGCCATTTTAAACTGGGATGCATTTCAGCTGACTTCCGTTCCAATAAATAAAACAGGCTGACATTGAAAAGAATGTCCGCTGGCACATCCATCTGTTGTCTGAAGCCTGGTTGTCATCACCCTTGAAGTTAGATACATTTTACAAATGCTGTATAACATTTCTCTTTTCCTTCCTGTATATGTGTATACCTGCAAATAAAAACAAACAAACAAATATAAATTGTACACACACACACACACACACACACACACACACACACACACACACACACACACACACACACACACAGGTGAAAGCAAGTGGCCTACTTTTTTGTTTCTTTCTGAAGCATGGTGCCTCATTAGATAATGTTCCAAATATATTCCTAAGCTGTTTAATTCAAGCTTCCCTAATTGATTACTCTGTCTAGGTGAAGGAAGTTTGGAATTATGCAATTCCAAGAAGTGCATTAATTCATTATAATGTTTTACACAATGCCTGGCATTCAGATTGCCTGAACTGAAGCAAACATTTTCAACAGTTGAATGTGAGGAAAGCAGACCCAGAATGCAATGCTACTTTTGCCAATCAGACTAAAAGCCCCTACCACTATAAGCTCCGTTAAAGTCAGGGGGACTTGCATCTGAGAAAGCACACATAAGACTGGAGTGCACTAGGTCCGGCCCAATTCTCAAAATGATGCCAAATTCTACTGCCCACCTATTCTGGAGGGGTGCACATCAGAATTTGCCCCCCCCCAATCACTGCCACCACTTCCTCCTCACTTCTCTACTGCCACTGTTTCTTGTAAACTGGCTGGAGTGGGGGGGGGGGATACTGGGAACCGAAGTTCACTCCCAGAATCCTTCCCACCTGATTTAGTTTAGATTAGAAGAAGGAGGAGGAAAGGAGGCTGCAGAGACAGTGGCCCCTTTCTTAATTGCAAGAGGGATGGAGAACAGGACCAGTGTGGTGACTACTTGCTCCACCAGCTCCAAAAATATCTGAGAGTGCCACTGGAGCAGGGAAACCTTGCCCCCATCCTGCTCCCACTCACACCCCCTCCAGCATGCTGCCGCCTCTAGCCTATCGTACTTCATTTCAACTGAACTCCTATGTGGGCTGCCCCTGGGCTACACACATGCAGATATCCTTGGGGGCGGGGCGGGGATTGAACATGCCTGATGATGATTTGTGACTAATAGTTAATTAGTTCTTTAGGTTATATCTCCAAATCCCAGTGGAGGCAATGTTTCCACCATACTATGAACTCCTAGTAGTTCATTTGACTCTCCCACCTTGTTCATCTCTTATCTAACAAGGTTATAAGGTAATTGGAGAGAATCTTGCCATCTTAAAAAAAAAAAACAATGAAAGAGAAGTTGAGGGCACCTGGCTATAGTTTTGACTGATAGTTACTGAATTTTGGAATTAGACCACATGTAACTGAAGCAATAGTGATGGGTTGTGTTGTGTAATCTAGTGGCACAATCCTATACATGTTTACTCAGAAGTAATTCTCATTGTTTTAAATGGGGCTTTTTTCCCTAGCAAGTGCATTTAGGATTACAACCTTACAGCCCAATCCTAATTAGGGTTGGGCTGGCTTTAACAACAGCAAAACACGGTTCTTCTGTTGTAAAATGGCCTCCAGAGTTATTTGCAGTGCACTGCCTGCAGCCATTTCAGAAATGCTCCTGAGGGCGGCGCGACCCCAGCAAGTCTAAAAATACCCCTTTTGTCCCTGACTCCAGAGGGCGGCAGCGTGATCCCGGGATTGCTGCCACTGCCATCGCCCCACCCTCTTAATCACTCAAAGTTCTCCCCTACTCACGGAGAAAACTTTGAGAAATGCTGTTATAGACTAAATAATTGGGGTTGGTCCTAATAGAAGCATCACCCTACTCTGGATTGTTTATTCAACTATATCTGTGCTGCCTTGAAGAAAGACATAAATAGGAGCAAGGCAAAATAGAAATTGGTTAAATCACTTTTTTGTTCCTGCAACAAAATCGTGGCCTGCAAGTCAGCAGCAATGAAGGATTTGTGCTCCAGCTTGTCCATGATTGGAATGGTGCAGTGGTCAATTAAGGTAAGGAAGCGACATCTCTCTCATTGCCTGAACATGACCAAGCCCAGCCAAGGAATGAACAGATGCTGTTGCTCTAGGGGAGAACAGAAATAAAACTGCGAGCATTCGCAGGAAATGTTTTGCCTCTAGTATGGCCCTGGCACACCAGTCTTCTAGCAATTAATTCCCCCAGTCTTTCTGGACTCAGCAATGGTGTTTGCTAGAGAAATAATCTAGACAGACATAGTTTTGTACAGGAAGTGATTAAAAAGGAGATATTTAAAAATTGCTGCTTCATTCTCTCACCTTCTCAACTGATCCTCAAGTCTTTAATAAAGAATGAATGCCTCAGATGAACTCCCAGATTAATCAATTTCTATAATTTGTAGGTGCCTTTCATTTGCATTTAGACAGTGCTCAGTTGATTCATTTCCAAGAGAAGGACAGGGTGAAAGCATCTAATGAAAAGCATTATTTTTATGTCACTGTTGACAACTCCCGCAGTTCATGTTTGTGAGTCAAACGAAAAACAACCCTGTTGGAAACTGATGCTAGCTCAATCAAGCCGTGTTAAATGTGGTTGTACACTGTGGCTTGCCTGCACTGAATTATGAGCAGCGACAATTTAAGCTTCTTCTTTTTTAGACAATGCTCAACCTGAGAAAAAAATGGACAAATATCTAGCACGACATACTCACCGAATGGATGTTTAAACAAACGTGCTATTGGTTTTACAAATCAATGAGAATTTTTCCCTATTAACAAAAGAACTTGTCTTGATTGACTCCAAATTAAATAGTTAGTGGACTGATGTCTCATTAGCGATGCTGTAGGAGGGGGTGATTTGTTTTGCAACTTGTGCCAACAGAAATGAGTCAAGAAGGTGAACTGAGCCAATCCAGTCCAATCCAATCTAACCAAAGACTTCCTTTTGGAATGCTTTCTTTATTAGAGCTTTTTGTTTTTAGAAAACATTGATAGCAATGGTCTGAAAGAGATAACAAAAGAGAAAACACACAGTAAGATTTGGTTTGAACATACAAATAGAATAAAGCCAGATTGTATTAAAACAGTGTTATACTTTGATACATTACTCTGATAAGAACTTAGAGGCTCTAATTCAATCCTTCCACTCCTTTTCAAACTAGAGAAGATGTGGGAGTTCAGTGATTCAAATGTCTAATGTCTTTTTCGTTTTCAAAAAGAATCAACAGAGGAGAGCAATTTGAATTCCAGCCGTGGCACAAGGGTAGGAGGGTCTAATGCTTTCCTCCTCCAAATTATCCTGCTCAAACTGCAGAGAGAAAAACCTGTGGTTACTAAGCTAAGTTGTGCGGATAATTTTCCCACTCTTTGGCTAATATCCGCTTTGGGCTGATATTAGATATGAAATGTAAGGCCCCAATACTATCCTTTCTCTCACCATAGCATGCAAACACACCAAAATAGTCTGCATGCTATGATGGGGGTGGCTGATCAAGGGACTTGGGAAGGGAAAAGGAAAATAGTTTCCCTTACTCCTCTGTAAGCCCCACGACCGCCAATGGGTCTCCTCAGACCTGCACTAGCTGTTTAGCTGGTGCAGGTTTGAGGAGACAAACGGGGTGTGTTAGGTCTCTCCGGAGGAGGTGCTATCCAGTGCAGGTCACCTGCTCTGGGTGCCACCCTCTCCCGCCTCTGACACACCTCTGGCCCTCCCCCACCCCACCCCGAACCTCCCATCCTCCATCCCATTCCACCCACTTCACTGACTTACAGAGGTTGGAGGGCTTTCTTCTCCCCACCATCACATGCAGGGCCTCCATGGCCTCTAAGGTGGTGGTCCAGAAGCACGTGGCCACACATGCTTCTGGATCAGCAATACAATGCCGTAAAGCAAGGGTGGCCAACTTTTCAACATGTATGCTCCTGGACCTTTAATGGTTAGGCTTACCATCCATCCCAGAAAGCCCGGGACCACCCCGGTTTCCAGGTTCCGGTCCCAGGTTGGTCCCAGGCTTTCCAGGCCCAGGTGAATCTGCCACTGCCGCTGCTTGGTAAATGTAAAACTTACCTTTTTCGGGCGCCGCTATCTTGGATGGCGGCACCCGAAAAAGGTAGGTTTTTTACATTTACCAAGCGGCAGCGTCAGAACGTCGGAAAGGAGTCCTGGTCAGCCTTTCAAGAGCATGTCCCCTTCACTCATTTCAGGAGCATCATTTCACTCCTTTCGAGAGCATCTTCCCTTCACTCATTCCGCCATCTCCCAAATCTCCATGGAGCTTCTAATCTTTCATCAGTTTCAGCATTCCCAAGCCTGTTTTTTGAGCTTCTCCTTCAATCTTCCCAGTTTGAGGAAGGATGCACTCAAAAATGCTTCTGTGTGATCTGGAAGCCACAGTTACTGCTTGGATTATGGCTGGGACAGAATACTGCCCATACTTACTCCCTGCACAGATCCATGTGCAGCCAGGTCTTCTCCCTAGCATAGACCTTTCCAAACCTGTAGGGTTGTCCATGTGGGGCTATGGATCACAATTCCCTTATACCGGCAATGGGTCTTATTCTCATTACTCCACCGTGCAAAAATGAGCCTTAGCTGGGGGAATGTATACAACAACAGATCAGTGGCGTTTCTGGAGGGGGTGTGGTACCATAAGTGGTGCAAGGTGGTGCACCACACCTTGCAAACCAGTATAATGCGACCCCTCCCACTCGCCCCTGGAGCCATTCTGGCACACATTGCCTTTGCTGCTGGAATGGCTCTGGGGACGAGTGGGAGGGGCCGCATCACACCGGTTTGCAAGGCACAGTACTGTACCTTGCACCACTTACGGTGCCGCACCCCCTCCAGCAATGCCACTGACACAGATAAGGCCTTATCCATCACAAATAGATCAGCACTATTACTTTCTTAAATCTCAAATATTATTTCATTTTCATCCTGTACTCTACCGTCCAAATCAACTGTTATCAATGGCTTATTCTTGAACAAGTACTAATATTTACTTGTGCACAATTTGATGAATATATATGTGTGTACACTCACACGCAGCAAATCCTGTGGCCTACACAAACTGCAATTTGAGTTTTCTTTCAGATCTTATGTTGTACCTATTGTAATAGCATTATGATAACTTACACGCTTTTGTTGCTGGTATACTGGATTGATCCATTTTTGCCATCTCTCTGAAACACTTTAATACACTTAGCAAACTGCATTTTGCACAATTTCAAAACCATTTTCTTCTTAAAAAACTATTTCAACTACTTTTCCTAGATGATTAATGCTAATCTTTGGTATTTTATTCATGAAATTCATTGCTCCGAAGAACGTTACTTATCCCCAGCCTACTCAGACGGCCTCATCACATTTGTTGTTTCAAGTAGGATTAATATCATTAGGCTGAATTGCAATTTTCTTTTGGTCCAGGGCTGGCTCTAAAATATGTATTAATCAAAGAACCTGAGAGATTAAAATTTGATTTTTCAAATTCAATCTTTGTTTATCTGTGTTGAATAGAATGTGTAACCCAGTCATAATATAAATTGTTTTTAATGAAACAAAACAATTTTTTTAGCCTTTCCCCCCTTTTCTGTTCTAATCTTACAGTAAGTGGAATAAATTTAATGATTTTTGTCTTGGATGGAAGAGGTGTTGTTACACTCTCAGAAAACTCAGGTGATCTGACAGCTCTCTTGTTAATGGAACTAAATACAGGGTATTTGTGCTAATAGAAGTTATGTATAATCAATACATCTTGCAGCAGAGCGTTTATTGAATGCTGTGAGAGTCTAGCACTAATTTAAAATTTGACCCAACTTCCATGCATGATTTGTAACTGGTTCTATTAATACACGTTTTGAAGAGGAATGACAATAAAGCTGCAGATTCTGAGACTATTCAGTTAGACAAAATTGGGATTTTATGTAAGCTTCAAGCAAGACCAGATCAAAACTCCCAAATTTGCTAACAAACCCATGCCTAGATATTTGGATGTGTGCCCCCGTTTTCTCCTTGTTCCCCTTATTGTGTAGCCTTCAACTCTTTAAAATGTATTGGCACATATGTGCAATATCCACCCGGCGGCATAGAGAATATGGTGCATTATATGGTAGCTGGTGAATATGGTATTGTTGGAACACAGTTCCCAAAAGGCAACTGTGCTGCTGACAACTGCTAGAATGGAGTAGAGAGCAAGATCAGCAGACAGGATACAAGCAGCCAAACAGGTGCAACAAAATAGAAAAAAGATCTCACACACACAACCACACAGCACTCACAGACAGGAAAGGTAGAGGCAGTTACCAAGAGTGCAGTCCAGGGCCTCTGAGAGGGAGGTTAAGGGGGTAATTTGTATCCAGGCCCAGGGCAAAAAATGGGTCAAAAAGGAGGCCCTAGAGCAAAAAAGGGGGGCCCAGGAGCCAAATTCATATGTAGGGAAGGGGCCCCAAATAAACTTTGTACCCTCTGGTAAAATTCCTCTGAATGGCCCTGGTGCAGTCAATTTGACCCCGCACAAGACAACAAGGAAAGATGGCAGGGATTTGGTGGGTCTTTGGCAAGGTTGTACCGCGGATCAAAGTCACTGTTCCTGTTTTGGCTTTGGTTGCAGGAACTGCAGTGCCAATGGGCTGCCCAAGTAAGTCTCCCTGGGTGAAGAGGAGTCCCAAAGTGGGTTTCACTTCTGAGTAGATGTGTCTAGGACTGTGCTGTTAGTTTATAAAACTTCACTTTTATTCATTCAATAACCCTGAGCAACTGACATCCTATCCAACTTTTCCACTGAAAGCATCTCTCTCTCTTCCCCACCTCCCGTTCTAAAGTCACCCAAGAGTTCCCATCTGTATTTTGAACCACCACTGCTCCATTCAGTGATCAATAGATGCTATTTAGCAGCACGATAACACTGCAAAGAAAATCGCTTCAGCTTTGGAATTTGTTTCCAGCGCATGCAAACCAAGTTGATGGCCCTCAGCTGTAGCAGATGACAGGCACCCTGGGGCCCTCTTACGGCACAGCTAGAGCTTGGGGAAAAAAAACCCCCGATCAACTTACTAAGCACATCGTAACAAATCAATTCAAAGTGGAGAAACAGCAAAAGAAAATTACTACTTTAATTTCCTTCATCTATTGCTTCCTCGCAAAACACAAAGAGCTATCTTATGCAGCGCCATCCAGACTTGGTGAAAGAACTATTTAGTGGTATGTGAAAAGAGAACCGCCAAAGCCTCCAATGCGCAGGAAGGGAAAACAAATGCATTAAAGAAAGAAACACATACACCTAAATATTGTCCAATGTTGTCTTGAAAAGTTTTGTCTTTGCCTGTACAAAGATGATATTTCAAGTAGGACTGAGCTGAACTTTCCCAATGTTTGATATTTGCCCTGAAAAGGGGGCCTTTTGAAGGGGCAGAGGTGTTTGCCAAGCTTAAAGGGACCATATCTCAGTGGTAAAATGCTTGCAGAAGTTCCCAGAGTCAGTCCCTGGCATCTTCAGGTGAAGCAGAGAAAGACCTTAGAGAACGACTGCCATTCGCTGTTGGCATTACAGAGCTCGGCAGATCAATGGATTCACACAGTAGAAGGCACTTCCTATGAATTTTGAAACGATTTTGGTGTCATAAGAACATAAGAAGAGCCGTCACCATGCCTCACAGCAGCCATGCAGAAAAACGTTATGAAAGCAAGGCATAGGCAAGTTCATGCAGAAGGGAGACCATCCATCAAAGGTCCTAGTCCAAAGCCATGTAGGGTTTTAAAGTCAAAACCATGACCTTGATTCATGCCTGGAAGTAAACTGGCAGCCAGTGCAGATCATGGTGTATAGGAGCAGTGTGCTAGGACATCATGGGTGATGCTTCATAAGGACATAAGAAGAGACCTGCTGGATCAGGCCAAAGGCCCATCTAGTCCAGCTTCTTGTATCTCACAGTGGCCCCACCAGATGCCTCAGACGCACACCCTAGCGCAGCGAGAGCTCTGTCAGCCTAAAGTTGGGCAGGATTGGGCTGTCAGAGTCTTAAATAAGCAGAAGAATTAATAAAAGATAGAACATTCCAAAGCCTTCACAAATTCCATTTTCATTCAGATACACTAGCTGTCTTTTTCAAAAACACACATTGAGTATGTTGTTATTCAGTCGTTAAGTCGTGTCTGACCCTTCGTGATCCCATCAACCATATCCCGCCAGGCCTTCCTGTCCTCCACTATCTTCCTGAGTTCGCTCATTTTCATGTTCGTTGCATCGGTGATGCTGTCTAACCATCTCATCCTTTGCCTTCCCCTTCTTCTTTTGCCTTCAATCTTTCCCAGCATCAGAGTCTTCTCCAGAGAGTCCTCTCTTCGCATTAGGTGGCCAAAATATTTGAGCTTCAGCCTCAGTACCTGTCCTTCCAGGGAACAGTCAGGGTTGATTTCATTTAGGATTGACTGATTTGATCTCCTAGCAGTCCAAGGGACTCTCAGGAGTCTTCTCCAGCACCACAGTTCGAAAGCATCTATTCTTCGGCGCTCAGCCTTCCTTATGGTCCAACTCCCACAACCATACATTGCTACTGGGAACACCATCGCCCTGACTATGCGAACTTTTGTTGGCATGGTGATCAGGGGCGTCGCTAGAGCATGGCGGGGTGGGCGGGGCGCCCCCGGGTGATGCGCGCCACGAGGTGATGCGCGCACCCCGCGTGCGCCACCTCCGTGACGCATGATACCCTTCGGATGCTCTGAGGCCGGCAGGCAAAAAGCCCTCAAAATGGGTCTGCAAAAAGCCCTCAAAATGGGTCTGCGCATGCACAAAAATCCGAAAATACCCAGATGGACGCGCTGCCTGGGCCTTCTTTCAGAAGGCCCTGGAGCGCCGACGAGGTCGGACGCTCCGAGGCCGGCTCCCGGGCCAGCCTCGGAGCGTCCGGAGGGCGACGCGGGGGGGGGAGCCGGGTCGCCCCCCCGCGCCGCGTTATCGTAGCATCACTAGGGTGACGTGCGCCCCCTGCCCGCGCGTCCTAGTGACGCTACTGATGGTGATATCTCTGCTTTTTATTATGCTGTCTAAGTTTGCCATAGCTTTCCTTCCAAGGAGTAAGCGTCTTTTTATACACATTGAGTATACTGTAATCTAAAAACAATAACAAGCTAAACAACAGTATTCACATAATAATTTTTTTTTAAAAAAAAATGAAAACAGAAATCTGATTTAAAATCCAATACACATCATAACTTGAGTTTCAAGAGTTGGGGGCAGCAGGTCATCCACAGAAAGGGTTACCTTGATTAAAAACAAAAGAAAACAAATAGAGTCCCTGTGTTGAATGATGTGTTTATTTCTGAGATGGTAATATCAGTCGAGTCCGCAACAAGGGAGACTCCAAGCTGCCTGGGGAATCAGCACAAGAGTGGTTGAAATGCATGATTTAACATTGTTTTAATACAGTATTCATATGCAAAATGCCCTGTTTCCCCCCCACACACACACATTCTGCCCTTTTCCTCTTATTTTTGGACAATTCTGACTCCTCAGAAGTCCCTGTGCAGGGTCAGCAATCTATAAGCGGCTGGAATATCAGTGGCCTGCAGCAGCCTTTCTCCTTTATTTGAAACGTCATGGTCAGCCAACCTTTGTGGATTCAAGGTCCTTCTCCCTTTCTGGATTGGCATGAACCTTCAATGGTCCTACTGAATAGCATGTGCCTACTGATTCGGCCAGCGGGTGGCGCAGTGGGTTAAACTGCTGAACCATGAGCTGTCGATCGAAAGGTTGGCAGTTTGAATCCGCGATGGGGTGAGCTCTCGTTGCTTGGCCAGCTCCTGCCAACCTAGCAGTTCCAAAGCATGTTAATGCGAGTAGATAAATAGGTACCGCTTGCAGGAAGGTAAACAGTGCTCCGTGTTCCAGCCGCATGCTACGCGCTGCGGCAAGGAGAGTCATGCCGGCCACATGACCACGGTGGCGTCTTTGAACAACGCTGGCTCTTAGGCTTTGAAATGGGGGTGAGCACCACACCCTAGAGTCGGACACGACTGGACTTAATTGTCAGGGGTCACCTTTACCTTTTTTTACTGACAAAGTAAAAAATTGGGCAGCAAAACCTGCCTACCTAGGTAATGGGTGGGATGGAAAGGCCTAGTGGACTCCACTCCTCCAATTAAGCTTACCATTGTTCCCGGAAAAAACAGGACAGTCCCAGTTTCCAGGCGCCATCCCAGCCGAGCCTGGTAACTACGACTGTTCCGGTTTTTCCGGGAAGGATTGTGTCACCGCCTTCATCCCGGTCCACCGGCAGCATCACGGTGGGCTGGGACTCCTTTGAGCATGGCTGACTGCATTCCGGCTGGCCAGGGCTCCTCGCACGCCTGTGTGAGGTTCATACAGGCACACAATGCCTGTTGCCCCAGAAAAAAAATGAAAAGTGTTTTGAACCTGCTCTTACTGTTGCCATCGCCACTCTCATTTTCCGCCTCCCGCTGATGCCGTTTTCCGCTCCCTGCTGCCACTGTGGCGTCTTCATCCCAGCTCACTGGCTGCATCATGACAGGCTGGAACTCTTCCTGCTAGGGCACATCGCGCATCTGCGCAAGCTTGTGCAGGCGCACAATGCTTTTTAATTTTTTTTCTGGGGCAACGCAGGCGTGTGAGGAGCCCTGGCTGGAAGAGTCCCAGCCCGCCGCAATGCAGCTGGTGGGCCGGGATGAAGACACTACAGCGGCAGCAGGGGGAGGAAACGGTGGCGGCAAGGGTGGTGGCGAAAAATGGCAGCGGGGGGAATAGCGGCGGTGGCAGCAACAGTAAGCGTTTTTATTTTTTTTTAAATAAGAAAAATGGGGCAAAATAAAAAGTTTTTTTTGTTTACTCTTGGCTGTTAAGCAGGTATGATGTCTTAGCCAGGTTGGCCACAACTGGCAGGTATAGCATGGGGCGCATTATGAGGATTAGTCAAGGGCAGAATCTAGAACCAATTTCCAGACTACTCAGCTTGTGGATGCTGGCTGGGAACCCCCCAGCCAAGGATTGTAAAGTCAACTTCAAAGGCTGCTCAGCTTGGGGAGGGTCATGCAATTCAAAGCCTTCTCAGCTCCTTATGGAGGTTGGTGTTGATACATGTTAATGATCAAGAACAATTGATAGAGCCAGGGTGGGATGTTCATAAGAGATAGTAGATGGCTGTCTCTCCTAAGGAAGGGAACCAACACTAAATGGCGATTGGAGTGGTAGGACGTTAGGACTGGTGCAAATTTAGTGATTTGATGTGAAATTAAGATTGTGGCCTATTTAAATCCATCCCACTTTCCTTGTGTATTAAGAAAGCAATGGCTAACTTTCACATTGATGTCTTCTCATTCATTGATCTGTTATGCCTTAGCTTCTCATCACATAGAGAGATTGCCAGTCACTGCATACCAGTCAAAATTAGCATTGTCATTCTTGAAATCTGTAATCCAACATATTATTTCAGTGAGACCTATTTAGGAATAAATGTTGTGTAGAATGGCAGCTTTAGCTCGCAAAATGGGTTTAAAGTTTTGATTTGGAAGCTTGAAAGTCATTCTGCAGCCTGCTAAGCTTTCGGTGGTTAAAGTGTCAAGCAACATTAGTACAGTGAGGTCCAATGCAACAATGCAGTGCAAAAGTGTAGATAAAATGCATAATCTAAATTAAAATCTTTCCCAAGATTGTATTCAGTTTTTGATATTGTATTTTCACTTTCAGGAACCTTTGCAAGATGTCAAAGAAGAAATGAAAGATGACATATTTAATGTTCAGTGACAGGACAAAAGTATTTTGAGGTAAACATCAGATATTCCAGTTAATTAGAGAACATAAACCATTGTGATACACCCAGTCTAGGCAACTCAGTATCATACATTCACTAGAGGGACGGGAATGGATGAGAATCCACATGCTAGAGGCAGAGGGACTGCTGAGGGTTGACTAGAGTCAGGTACCAAGTTTTAAGAAAGGACTACTCATCATGATGGCTATATGCTGCTGCTAGTCCTGCTGGACCTCTTGGTGGCTTTTGACACCATCGACCATGGTGTCCTTCTGGGTCGGTTGGCTGGGTTGGGGCTTGGAGACACTGTTTTGGGGTGCTTCCACTCCTTCCTGGCTCCCAGAAGGTGATGCTAGGGGATGTCTGACAATTCTGCTGGCTGGCGCCTCCCACACTCGACCGATGCAGCTGGGAGTTCTTATCTCTCCTCCTGGAGGCTTTCACAGCTTTTTGTCAGTGGCGTGTCTTGAGCTTATCAAGTTCACCGGTCTTCGGGGCTTTACAAGATGGCAGCTCTCCCGACTGAGCCAGACTCTTCTGCCGGCACATGCCGGCACATGGCTGGATGGACACACAATGTAGCTTGACCAACCTGGATGCAACAACTAGTAATGCAAGTAGCTTCTTAAGAGCAAAGTACCCAAAAACTTGTACACTTCCCTTCTCCAGAGTTCAAGTGCATCACCTGTCATTCTTTTAAAAGAAAATGGCAAAATAATGTCTCCTTTGGCAATGCTGTCACCTGTTTCATGAAGGCTGCCCCTTCTCCATCCTGTTTAGACTATATATATTGTGTCAGTGATTCTCACTGGACCTAAACTACAACTAGTTTAGTCCTCTTGAAAAGTGATGTGTGGGACCCAAGTGATGAGAATAGACTGAGGTAATCACAGACTCCAGACTATTCCAAATCCCTTCCTGAAAATAGGTGGGCAAAGTCAACATACCAATGGAAGTCAAAAGATGTAAGAAGATTTTGAGGGAGTGGGAAGAGTGCTCTCCAAAGGGCTGTTTTACAATTGTTGAGAAAGGATTGAATACTATGGGTCAAACTACACATTAAATGGAGCATACAGTTTGTTCTTTCATGCTTGTTATTTTAATGTAAATAGCAACCACAAGGGGGTTCAAGATGGATCAAAACCATGGTGTGGGGGAATAAAATTTAGCTCGTCATCTCACTGGACTCTGTATCCAAATGGCAACCCAATCCTAGCATTCCGGCAGTGGTTCTTGCCTTAACGGCAGTCACAAAACACACTCCATCAGCATGTGAAGCCGCGTGCTGCTGAAATGCTGGTTGAGTGGCCAGAGTGGCCCCGCACGTGGTGGTGGGTTGAGGAAGGCCCACTGACTCAGGTAGTTTGGTGGTGGAGATGGAACAGGGCAATGAGAGGGTGAAATGGGAGACTTGCCTCCTCCTGAGGCAGGAGAGAGACTTGTGCTGGATGCTATTCCCTCTGATAGCTGCCGGCATGCCCTTTTTGTCTCCATGGACATGCGCCAGCTAAAGAGCTGGCACAGGTCTGAGGAGACCCATAGGGAAGAGGAGACCCGTAGAACTTTGCCCTACTTCCCTCTCCCATTGCATTATGGCAACCCCCCTACTGCATGATACAGCCTAAGCCTCCTTGGTGCAGCTGCATCGGCAGAGAGGCAAAAGGATAGAATTGGGCTGTTACTGCTATTTGCCCCCAGAGGAAAATTCCCATTGGTACCAATGGAAACCTTTCCCCTGAGTGAAATTATAGCTTGGGGAGGGTCCCAATTTGGATTGGGACTATGATAGGAAGAAAGAGTTAAAGCCTCCCTACACTGTGGTCTTGATTCATATTGGTCCTCATGGGAGCTATTTACATTTGTTTAAAAAAAAAAGAAGAAAAAGCCCCCAGACGTGGAAGTACCGTTCTTCACACCGTTCTTGTAATATGTCATTTGTGACTATGTGAATGCTAATGAGTGACTGAGAGGGACATTGCCTCACCGCCCTTATCAGGAAGACCCAGCATATTATGCAGAGCAAAGTAATACACTGAGCAATAGCATGGATCCATCTACCTGTCTTGGATCTTAGGGAACAAAAAGCTTCTGTGCCTTCGTCACATACGTTTCAGGACCGTATCTTCCAAAAGGTAATAATGGGAGAGAGCAAGGCGCAGACACCATGGCAATTCAGTTGTCAGCCACCATCTGAGAGAGAGAGGTTGCTTCATTACATTTCAACCTTCCTGTTGCTCATTAGAATCTGACATACGGGATTCAGTGGCTCTTTGAAGGTGGCTGTCTCATGTAAAGTAGTTCTGACACTGATGAATGAACGCGGAGCAAAATGGAGTCTTCATACTATTGTACGTACCTGAACGGCAGTGTCGGACAGGGCATAACTTTTCCAAAGGATGAGAGAGACAGTTGGCAGGTAACCAGAACATTAGATTACGTGACTTACGGGAAGCACATTTCCCTAGGGGGAATGCTAGACTCCATGGTTACCTAATGTTATGCTGCTCTTAATGTAAGAGAATAATTTTATGTTGGAGATTCAAATACAGGATTATTTTCTGCCAGGACAAACAAAATAAAACAAAAGTACACAGCTCTTTTGAAGTCTTGAACTTATGTTTTGCATACATTATGATCATAATTAAAAGTTGTGGCGATGCTTCAGGCTTCTTTTATCCAGTATGTTTGATTGATTTTCCATTCAGTCTTCTGATTTTGAATTGCTGAACATCAAAGCTTCTGTGCCTTAGAACATTATTCTTGGAAGTTTTGTGTGCCACAAAAGTTTTGTGTGCCACACCCTGCCATTTTGGGAGATGCTGACCTTGCTCCAAAAGGCTTTTCAATGCCTCATTGGAACCCAAAACAGATCCATCGACACCTTATACAACAGAACTGTGGTATGTCTACCCTAGAGAGCTGACACAGAGGTTCTTCATAATAGTATAACCTTTTCTGGCATTTCAATGCTTAATTTTGTCAATCTCGCGCTGTAGCAAAATATCAGGACTCCTGATCTATCTGCATTTTGTGTTCTTCCCCATAAAGGCAGGTGGGACACAGGAGAAGG
This sequence comes from Plestiodon gilberti rubricaudatus, assembly GCA_026170595.1. Taxonomy (NCBI): domain Eukaryota; kingdom Metazoa; phylum Chordata; class Lepidosauria; order Squamata; family Scincidae; genus Plestiodon; species Plestiodon gilberti. The sequence goes on from JANXHW010000004.1 coordinate 44,045,726, forward strand.
CAATCATAGGGTTCATAGAGTAGGATGGAGAGGAAGGACAAAAGCTCACTGGAGAACATTTGCATGTAAAAGGTTGCAGGTTCAGTCTCTGCCATCCCAAGATAGGGCTGGTGAAAAGTCTGAAACCTTTGAGGTCTACTGCCAGTTAGTGTACAGTAAGTCCTCACTTAAAGTTGTTTTGTTTAAAGTCGTTTCGTTTTAAAGTTGATGGGGAAATGCCACAGTTACTTATCGACAACTTTAATATACTTAACAACTGGCCATTGTGTGCATTCATTACACCGCATGAATTGTGCACATCATCTGTTAATGAAGCAGCCTCTCTAGTATGATCTCATGTGCCTGTGCTTCTAAACATGCTTATGGCCACTCTGCACAATATTTTGTACCTAGGTATGGATTCCTCTATGCAAAATGCATGCCCAGACCTAGAGTGTCAAATGATTAATAAGGGAAAGTGTACATGTTTAAAAAATGGTTTTCCTTCAAAATAGAGCAACAGGAAATATTTGGGCATCTGCATGTATTTGGAAAGGGGGGAAATTAGCTTTATACAAATGGACAACATTAATGAATTACACTACCTGAGGGTATCCTTTCCCAGGTATAACGTTTTGGAGTATATCCATTCCCAAGCAAACTGTGTGGAGTAGACCTAGATATTTATGGAAGAAAAGTCCATCACAGGTTAAAAGCCATGATGGGGATAAGTAACCTCCTGGTCTTAGTAACCTCCTGGTCTTAGTAATAGGCTATCTCTTAATGCCAGATGCAAGGGAGTGGCAATAGGATACAGGTATCTTGTTGTCTTGTGTACTCCCTGAGACATCTGGTGGGGCCACTGTGAGATACAGGAAGCTGGACTAGATGGGCCTTTGGCCTGATCCAGCAGGGCTCTTCTTATGTTCCTATGAAGCATCACCCATGATGTCCTAGCACACTGCACCTATACTCCATGATCTACACTGGCTGCCAGTTTACTTCCAGGCATGAATCAAGACCCTTAAAACCTACATGGCTTTGGACTAGGACCTTTGATGGATGGTCTCCCTTCTGCATGAACTTGCCTATGCCTTGCTTTCATAATGTTTTTCTGCATGGCTGTTGTGAGGCATGGTGAGGAACACTGCAGAGGGTACTCTCTAGGCATCAATGTCTGGTGACATCATTATCAGGGCCCTCCGGGACAACTTGATCCATGCTTCATCTGAAGATTCAGAGCAGCCCTGTCTCTATGGAAGTGTGTGTGGGTTCCTGATGCAGACTGCAGCCCAAATAGCATTGGAAATGTTTCTTTTAGGGGGTGAACTGCTGCTCAAATCCTCTTTTTTGGTATCTTTTTTTTGACAGCTCATCCAGCTTAAGGCTTTTGTTTCTGTTGCATAGTTGTGTCACATCTACCACTTTGAAAAATGGATGCAAGTTTTTACATAATTCATAAAAATCAGACCTGCTGAGACTGACAAAAAAGGTTTAATGTATTCATGATATTACTTCTAAAACATTTTCAAGGTCAGTCATTTAATTGATGTCAGATTTCACTGCTGTCATGGTTGGCTCATCCATCTGAGGCATGACATTTCAGGGATTTGTTTTAATTATGTACTTTTTTGGGGGGGGGCTGCCCACAATACAGGATTTACCTTGCCCTTGTGTTAAGATGGAAATGCGTTCTATAATAGAAAAAGGTATTTATCAGGCAAGAGGAATAACAGCCATGGTGGTTTTGTACAAGTGTTATGTGTTATGTGGCAGCTCATGTGGCAGATGTTATATTGGTGTTACCAAGCGTTCGATTAAGACCAGAATTGCTGAACATGAGAGAGCGGTCCGGCTGCAGCACCCTGACCAATCTTCTCTTGCAGAACACACTATGTCAACTGGTCATAAAATTTTGTTTGAGAACGCCAAATGTATTAATAATGACTCTAACAACAGAACATGCCTGAACTTGGAAGCGGTTGAAATAAGCAAAAGAAGATCGCAAAAATTGATTAATAGGCAACAAGATTTAATGTTTGTGGATAAGATATGGTTTCCAATTTTAAACAAAGACCTGGCTGAGGGCACTTTAAGAAAATCATTGCAGACGGCTGCCTCCGGAGGTGACTCGCTGTCAATGCAATAGATGACCTAAGTATTTGCCCTGTTGTTCTGGTGCTAATTGTTTTCTGTGGTTTTGCTTGCTTTCTGTATTTAAACAGCTGTGTTGTTAGTTGTAGTTTGATGTCATCTGCACAGCCTTGCTGGTCTGTACCTAGAAAATGTCCTGAGGACAGGACGAAACGTCGGTGTCTGTTATTAGCCTGTGATTTTAAGAAATTATCCTTTGGTTCTAACTTTCTAACTTTTATAGTTGTTTTGGAATCCCTGGATTTAACTTGTTTTAACTTGTTCTTAATTGCATTTTAATTGCTATATACTGTACTATTTTTACATGGCTTTTATACCCATAAATTCCCTGTCTTAATGATTGTATCGTGCCATGAAAGTTTTTGCGGAACTATTTTTATTTAGTTCTGTTCATAAGAGACTGAACAGGATCTCATAAGAACATAAGAACATAAGAAGAGCCCTTCTGGATCAGGCCAAAAGCCCATCTATTCCAGCTTCCTGTATCACACAGTGGCCCCACCAGATGCTTCAGGGAGCACAAGACAACAAGATAGCACAAGACAACAAGATCTCGTTGAGACACATGGCTGACCAAGCTAGGACAACACATCAAGTTGCATTCCCATTGGCTCACCACACAGGGCAGCCACATACAGAGTCAAAAGCTCCCAGCTCCAGCCTGGATGGTTCCTGACAATAAGACATTGTGTCACCTAGTCAGTTCACAGGATGGAGCAAAACGTTCCTGATGCTAGCACAAGAGGATGCTGCAAAACCAGTAATGGTCTGCTGGTTTTCCAAGGCCAACCACTTGCTTGCCTTATGGGCTGTTTGTTGTTCCTTCAACTCTGAACAGGGACACATGCAAATGTGCATGGTCATTATCTAGTAGTAAGGTGAGCTCTATGTATGGCCAGCCTACACTGAGGCAGTAGATTGGCAGGTGGTACCCACCTCTGTCTGCCCACTGATCTCCACTGCTTCTCTTCCTCTCCCTGGATTGAAAAAGACAGAGGGGGACAGAGAGGAAGTATGGAAGTGAGGAGACCAGTGCTCTAGCCTTTTACTCTTCTCTTCTCCATACTTCCTTCTCTGCTCCATCCCCTTCTTCCTTTTCCAATCCAGTGAATGGGAGGAGCAGAGGCTGGCACATCACCAGGTAGGGGAGGCAGTATTTGGCCTATGGCCAGAGGTGCTGGGAGGACTTGACCAACCCTGGCTCCATGGCAAGCAAGTCAGAAAGTTATATTTCTGATCCTCTTGGTTAACATGGAATACTTAAGCTGCAATGTGACCAGTTTATTTAAGAATAGTTATTAGTATATGAGCCTCCATATTCCAGAGCACTGACATGTGACTGAGTAATACTAGTGCCTGTGTTCAAAATGGAATTGTCCAAGGATAGTCTTGGATATTGTTCCATTTTCCATACAGCACACACTGGCGTAGGTGTCTAGGAGGAGAATCATTACCTCATTCCTGCCACACCAGGGAGCCACACTGCTTCTGCACTATTGATGCTGAGCCCACAGAAAGGGCTCAGAGATCTCAGGAATGATAAGCATCATACTGCTAACTTAACATTCAGCTGTGCAACTAGTTTCTGCCTCTTTGGGCAGAGCAGATGTAGTAGCAAGGTGTCTCCAGACAGTGCAATTGACTGGAATACAAACGACTGCAAGAGGAAACCTGCTATATGTGTAGTGACAGAAATTGTAGGCAGAGTTTTCTGGTCCTGCAGTTGCACACATCCTTTTCCTTGCTCCAAGGAAGTGGCAATGGGGATTTCTCAGGGGTCACATATGAAGTTCCAGTTTGTCACTTACCCGTCAAAACACTGCTCTCCACATGAGAATAATTCATGAGTCGCAAATGAGACTGAGAGTCGAACTAGATGTGAAGCATTTGGCCCAGCATGTTTGTGTTTTGGGAAAAAGAGACTGTTAAGGGACTGATCTGGTCAAGATCACAGTATGGGGGTGTTTCATCATTTGCCCCACTGCAGTCCTGATCCAGATCAGGGATTTCTGCTCGTGTTTATTTGCCATCATCCCCTTTCAAAAAACATGCAATGTTTTTAAGAAACAATGTGTTTAAAGTCACTGAAGGTCACTTATCGTCAGGCCATCATGGCATTGGACTGCCTGTGAACAAGGGATCAATGTGGCACATTTATTAATGAGAGATGGGTGGTGCTAGACTCAGCTCTATTACATATGTGAAATGGTAAACAAATGATACATATAACCAGCTGTAAATGCAAAATTGAGTATTTGGGGATTCTTTAAAAAATGGTTTTCTTGGCTTATGACAACGGCCTTCTTTTGTTAAAAACTGCATAACTTTTATTGTTATTGCCATCAATAAATATCCTATGTTGTTTTGGCACTTTTTAATGGGATATGCATCTATGTGAAAAGGGAACATTGATAATGTAGCCTGGTTTCCACATCAACTCCCCACCCCCTGCGGCCCACAGACTTTCTTGATTGTCAATTTCCCTTTTTGAGAAAATAAAAATTCTTTCAGCATTTTCAGAGGAACTGGAAGTGAAGCCGAAAGGAAATTATAAAACCATTTGATATTTGATCAACACTGTAATTAGGAGAGTGCCATTTCTGTGAATGGTAACATTCGTCGATAAAGATCACTGGTACATACATTTGTTTCTGTATAATTAGATTTCTTCTCAAAAGTTAACAGGGTTTAATGACAGGATTTTCCAAAGGGTTTTCAAAACGGTAATTTTAACAAAGTAGATAAATACCATTTTGGGGGTGGTAAAAATACTCTTTCGTTTGACATCCTGTCCTGTGAGGATGAAGTTGGACAAAGTGTTATATAGCAAATTACATATATTTGTAAAAACATTTGCGTTCTCTGAGATATGGGTTCCATAAATTTTCAAAATATGTTTTTTTATCATTTCATTTTGGGAGACATTTTTTTAAAAAAATATGTGCTGCTTCACCAGCCATGATTCTCTTCCATCTGCCCCCTTAACATCCTAGCTGTCACCAGGATTCTAGTTGATATTTTGAAAATGTAAGCCTTTCCATTATCTCTGTTACTTTCACCAGTGGAAAGGGTCTTCTCAATGGGCTATTAAAATTCAGCTAACTTTTAAAATATTCTATGACAGGGGTTCTCAATCAGTGGTACTGGTACCACCAGTGGTACTTTGGCTGACTGCTGGTGGTACTCAGACCGCCGGAACCCATCTCCGACATGGCTTCCATGAGGCTCTTGCCTTTGGCTGAGCCTCACAGGGATGCTGAGAAGGGCCTTCCTGCCCACCCAGAGCTCCTACCTGTGTTTTTTGGCCTCCCCAAACTTGAAAACCCAGAAGTAACTGACAATGATGTCATTGCTAGTCACTTCTGGTGGTACGCAGCAGGAAAGTGGCACTGGAGGTGGTTCTTGGCCGGGAAGGGGTTGAGAACCCCTGCTCTATGAGATGTGAAGACCCTGAAAAAATCTCCTTTCCATTGCTTAGGAATGGCACATGCTGTGGTTCAGAAAGTATTGCCAACTTGTAATCACCATCAATAGGATAGAAAGACCTTATAAAAATAAAAATAAATCTTTCAGGTCTCTAAAATCTGTGGGGATGGGAGAGCAGGCTCCTTTACTTTCTCCATTACCTTTACAGATTACAGAGGACTGTAAATAAAAAATGACTTTTCAGAAATATAATGGGCCTCTAATGAATTTCCTGTACCACACAAAATAATTTAAGGGGAGTGTCCAGTCTGCTTTCTATACAGTTATATAATCAACCTTAGAGAACTATATGAAGTAGGTGTAAATCTCAGTTCAGTTATTTAGGATGCAATCTATACAAGAAACATTTTCTAAAAAAAACAACATACTTCCTAAATAAAATAAAATAAATGAAAAATTCTACCTTATCTTTTGTCCAAGGTTATGGAAGCAGACACACAAAAGGTGGGGAACTGGTCTCAGTTGTGTAGTGAGGCTGACACCCACCCCCCACCCCCAGTGTGGAGTTTACCTCACAGAGGCTCAGCATTTTGGAAGTAGGTTGGCAGTGATGTCATGACATTGTCACGTCTCCACCAATTGCTTCCGGAATGCCACTATTCGAAACCAACCGGAGCCAATGGGCCCATCCAGCGCTCAAACCATGTGAGCGCAGAGCTCTACTCACCACTCCGGGCCTCCAAGGGCCTCTGGTGTCACCCCCCATGGAGCATCACGCCTGGTACCGCTTGCACCGGTAGCACCCTCCTAGCGACACTACTGACTGGAGTGAAGACAATCTGTATTGTCTTGAGTTAGACACTAATTACAAGTTCTCTACCTTTATAATATTCTGACCAAATGATCTGACTTTAGGAACTTTACAATGCCCTCCTCCCGGCTTCATCATCAGATGAGGACGATGTTGCTTCCATTAGGGCCCTAGAGGCCTTGAAGGCTAATGAAGCTAACTGGTAAAGGGGACAGGAGTGAGAGTTCTGGGTTGGTTGGGGCAAATCTGCAAATCTGAAACTCGTGCTGTCTCTAGCAAACAGATTCACAGCACTGGACAAGCAGCACAAGGTCAGTCAGTAGGCAGAGCACAGCAGCCCAGAAACTGGAGGAGTTCAAGGGACAGAAGGAGAAGCAACCCCTGGACCATGTGAGGCACCCTCAGAAGGGAGCTATTTGGATGATTTTTTGGCCATGGGCCCTGCTGGTTCTAATGGACAGTTTCAAGAGGCTCACAGCTAAGCTGAGCGTTCCCCTGGCAGCCGGAAGGCCTGATGGCTCTTGTGAGAAGCTTACTTTTTTTGACATTGAGCTTGACACAGCTGAGTGCTGTAGCCGGCTTCCCGAGGAAAAGCTCAGAGCATTAGTGCACAGATTGCAAGCATGTATCACAGCTAAGAAGGTGATGCTGTGCCAATTACAAGAATTGCTAGGGGCCCCTTAACGTCACTTGTAGTGTGGAGGCACCTGGCAGAGCCTTTTTAGGAATGCTCTGTGGCACAATGTCTGGAGGAGTATCTGACTCACATCATCGCATACAAACTACAGGCAAGATATGTGATAATTTGGTCACAATGGTTGGAATTCTTGAGGGATTTTAATGGGATTTCCTTTTAAAGTTAGAACTATTCCTAGATGCTGAACTTATTCCGATGCAGCAGGCAGAACGAGCTTTGGCGTATATTTCAAGGGATTCTGGTGTGCCATTTGTTGGCACATCAGATGGTGTAGTGGTTTGGGAGTCGGACTTAGACCTGGAAGATCCAGGTTCAAATCCCCGCTCAGCCACGAAGCTTCCTGGGTGACCTTGGGCCAGTCACTATCTTTCAGCCCCACCTACCTCACAGGGTTGTTGTGAGGACAAAAAGGAGGGGAGGAAATATGTACACCACTCTGAGCTCCTTGGAGGAAGGGCGGTATAAAAATGTGAAAAATAAAATAAATAAATAAAATAAATAAAGTTTCCTTTAAGAATTATGCCAAGTAGAATAATAATTTAAGATATCACTCCTGCACTGGTGAAATATCTTGGTATCATTCTCCATGTATACAACTCCCAGATTTTGGCAGTTGTATAGGGAAAGCGTTGCTTTCACTGACTTGAATGGCTCCGAAAGTGAGGGGGCGGGGGCGCTTCGTGCTCCCGTGTAACGGAGGGTCTGACCGCGGCGGAACTTAGAGCTCCGCCCCCCCTGCAGTGACACCAGTGAATGTACTGGGCACAATGGGGCCCAGATGGCTTTCAACTGTCAGACGATTTGTGTGTGGTATTTGTTTAAGTACAGTTGAGATTCAGGAGTTTGAGAAAAGACTGACCTCTTCCTAAGGCAGGAGAACCAAGATGGATGTGGAAAAAATACCAGCATTGATGAAAACATGGAAAGGCACCTAGCAGACAGCATTTTGGCTGAGACAGGAGATAGAATAAGACTCATAAGGCTGGAATGTCGACTGTCTATAGCAGGGTTTCCAACACCTTCCTGGCTGAGTACCACCTCCGGTGCCACTCTCCTTCTGAGTACCACCGGAAGTGACTGGCAATGACATCATCACCAGTTACGTCCGGGTTTTCAGAGGCCAGAAAACACAGGAAAGAGGATCTGGGCAGATGGGAGGGCCCTTCTCAGTGTTCCTGAGAGGCTCAGCCAAAGGCAGGAGCTTCCTGGGAGCAAAAATGCACCACCAAAAGCGCCGTGTCAGAGTGGAGGTCCAGTGGTCCTAGTACCACCAGCAGTCAGCCAAAGTACTCCTGGTGGTACTAGTACCATGGGTTGGGAACCCCTGTTCTATAGGGTCTATCACCATACAGTTATGATACAGACAAAAGAATTGCAGGTCATCCCAGTGGGGGAATGTACTGTCTCTCCCCATAAGGGGAATAGTTTAATGTATTAGGGGTTGCTCAAGGGCAAATTGATCTGCATTTGGAGGACATCTTGGTGGTTGAGTTTGGTGGTTGTTCATGTCCGTTTCTATAGACATCTCAAAAAGAAGGGTTATAACTAGTCTGACCATACTGGTCTTAATAGCTTGTGTGTTATTCCAGGTTCTGGTAAAGTTGTGGCCTGGTGTCCGCTTGTGTATTTACTTCTCCCTGTAGCACCTATCGGAATGTGTACTGAAAGATATAATTAAACTGGAATTACCTTGCATGAATTTAATGTAATAATTATCCCATATACTTAAAGTTGATTAAAGATCTAATCATTATCATTATTAAAGATAATTTGAATTATCAATTTGAATTATAGCTTAATGCAATCTGAATAGCAAATTTGTATGTTGAGAAAAAAACCCAACTATATAAATTGTGGTTGACACTGAAAATTCATCATAAAGTCCTGAACATTTTGAAATTGCATCATGATATTTTATGAGACTTGTGAATTTTTAACATTCAGTTGGAACATGCTGGATAAGCATAAACGTTTTGCTACACAGGGCCTGTATTTTAACATAATAGCTCCACTAATATATCTCTGGCTACTGTCTGTGGGGGCCTGGAAAATCCATCATTTCACCTAAGCCCCATGTCAGCCATTTGCTCTGTGGAGAGCATATGAATGAAGGGCTCGGCATGATCACGTCCACCAACGCACCCGCCCAGCTGCCTTTTTCACTTTAACAACATACTAAAATGAATGTTAGTGCAATCCTGTGTAAAGATCTGGCCGGCGGCCCAAGGGCCCCCCACCGGATCCTGAGCTCAAGCTGCCCGGCATGCACCAGGCCGGAGGTCTACTGAAAACCTACTCAGGGAAGGGGACGTTTGTTCCCGTCCCCGGGTATAAACCGGGGCTGGCCGGATAGGTTTCCTCGGATTTCCACCAGCTAAATAGCTGGCAGAAATAGAGAAGGCCATGTAATGGTGTAGCCGGCCCAGCGGGGACAGGGATATGGCCGCCATACCCCACCACCTCCCGGGCCGGCTAGGCCAATGGCCCCCTCCCTCCCGTGCTGCCAGTGGCGTTGCCAGGAGCCCCCGTATCTGGGGCCGCCCCCCCGACACCCCCCAATAAAACTGTCAAAAATTTTAGGTTTCGGTTTCGAAACCTATTTTTGACAGTTTTTTGAGGTTTTTTATGTTTTCCAGTGGATTTTAAGTGTTAAAACGTGTATGTAAAAGTGTATGTGTGCTTTGCTGGCACTTATCTGTAAAATGGGGCATTCCAGGACGTTCCAGCGACGATCTTCTTCATGCGCCCGGGCACAGCTTCTCCCTGCGCCCGGGTGCGGACTCTGTAACGCCCCCAGCAGCGGTTTCCGGAGTTTGCGCATGCGCAGACCCACGGAGTTTCCAGGGACGTTCTGGGCATGCGCAAACTCCAGAAAGCGCTGCTGGGGGTGGTACGGAGTCCGCGCCTGGGCGCAGGGAGAAGCTGTGCCTGGGCGCAGGAAGAAGATCGTCGCTGGAACGTCCTGGAACGCTCCATATTACAGATAAGTGTCAGCAAAGCACACATACACTTTCACACACACGTTTTACCACTTAAAATCACCAAAAAAAATTTAAAAAACCGGGGAAATGCAAAAAAAAATGCTAATTTCAGGAGGCCCACGCGCCCCCCACAGCCTCAGCACCCCTACGCCCTGGGGCCCGCCGCCCCACCGCCCCATATCAGGCGACGCCTCTGCGTGCTGCCTAAGCAGCTGTCAGCGATGGACTCACCTTCTGCTGCTGGCCACATGCTTGTCCCGGTGCCGGAGTGAGGGAGGCTAGCCTTGCGCCGGTCTCCCTTAATCCAGAGTCGTCGCCAACATGCTTTACTTTCCATCGCCGGGGGCTTGCAGTGGATTGCTCTGTGTGTAATGTTGTGATTCTTTTCAGTATTCCATATTAATAACAATAGCAAATTACAGAGAAAGAGACATGTAACTCATACTAATTGACTTTGACAAACATAATTTTCTAACACCCAAACGAATTGCATATATGAGCCTTTCCAGGAGTGAAGATGCATGGTTATGCTGACCAGATGTTCAGATTGTCATCTTAATTGACGGCTCAATTATTCCTGCTTAAATGATGAGATCTCTCTGACTCACTCACATGCACACATACTAAGTACTTGTGGTATAGCTGCTCTATATTAGAGGTGCACAGACATCATTGGATTAATCATTATGCTAAGGATCTGGCTAGGAAGTAGTCATTGACGAGCAAATCCCTCTTGCTTCAGGGTGAATGTCAGATTCCCTGAAGTCCTAATCAGCGTGGTCTTCCTTATTGTCACAGGGTAGAACACATTCAATGACTTGTGGTGTCTCTCTTCCTGATTTCCCAGCAGGCTGCATCCTGACTCACCTTTGCCTGCGGTAGTGAAGTTCAGGGTGACCATAATCAATAGCTGTACCAATAACCCTAATGCTCCATATGCTGTATCTAGGGAATATTTTCAGACAATAACGTATGTGATCAGATGTGTCAACGGAGCGTGGCGGGTGGGGCGGACCGCCCGGGGGTGATGCGCGTCATGGGTGATGCGCGTCACGGTCGGACGCTCCAGGGCCTTCTGAAGGCCCGCTCCTTGAAAACATAATTCTTACATTTTCGCGCATGCGCAGTACTTTTCTGAGGGGAAAGGGGCAGCCCTTTGCCCTCAGAAAATGTACTGCGCATGCGCGAAAAACGTAAAACCTTACATTTTCAAGCATCGGACCTTCAGAAGGCCCTGGAGCGCCGGCGGAGCCGGACGCTCCGAGGCCGGCTCCCTGGCGGGCTCCCCGGCCTTCAGGTAAGGAGGGGTTTGGGGGGGTTCACCCTAGGGCGGGGGGGTGACATGCACCCCCCCAGGGTGTCGCGCGTCTAGTGACGCTACTGTATGTGATGGAGACCTCAGAAGACATTGGGCAGGCTTAGTTTCTACCTGCTGGGTCCACAACTGCACCTTCTGAACCCAGAGCTTAGCAATGGATAGAGTGTATTGGCTCATCACTGGCCAATACATGTTATCATCACTAGGGCGCGCGTCACCCCCGCCTACATCACCCCTGCCCTAGGGTGACACTTTCCCCTGCTGCTGCTGCTGGCTCCAAGTCTGTCCTTCCCAGCTGGCGGTCCGGGGCCTTCTGACGAGGCCCAATGCGTCAATATGTGCACTTTTAGCTTTTTCGCGCATGCGCAGAACGTTTCTGAGGGCACAGGCTGCCCTTTTGCCCTCAGAAATGATCTGCGCATGCGCGAAAAAGCTAAAAGTGCATGTATTGACGCATTGAGCCTTGTCAGAAGGCGGTCGGGGTGGACACTCCGAGGCCTTCTCCCGGCCTCAGAGCCTCCACGTGGAACAGGGGCGACGTGCGTGGGTGCGCGCGTCAGCCCTGTGCGCATCACCCCTGGGGCGGCCTGCCCCTTCGCTTCATTCTGTCAACGCCTATTATCTCTACCTCTCTGTACTTGCTCTCGGAATAACTTCTGGAGTTCTATCCAGCTGAGCCTGAATAGTGCAATCCCTCTTCCCTAAAGGAGGGTCTGCTGCCAATCCTGGTCTTGGAAAGCAATTGTTTCTGGCAGATGAATTTCAGTGGTTTGCTCCAGCTTTCCAGCCACCTCCGTACTGTTCTGGGCTTCCCAGTCATTTTGTTTCCAGTCTTTACACTGTCCTGCCTGGTTCTTGCCTCATCCCACTCTCCTGCTGCAGTCAGGGTTTAAGAGAGCTTTGTCAGGCCACCAGAAGTCTCGCAATTGCACTGCAGGACTAGCGGCTCCCCAGTCCTTGATAGTGCACTTAATCCTACTATTCATTGAGTGAAGGTAGAAAGGAAAAAAATAGGTTTCTTTAGCATAAAGAATACTTTTTGGCCTCGATGGATTCTTTTTTTGGGGGGGGGGTCATTCTGCTACTCATTAGACACCAAAAGCAGGACTTAAAAAGTCTGCAACTGTAATAAAGAAATGGCACTACTCCCCCAGAACATATCTCATTTTGAAGTTTGTACTCCCAAGCATGTCGCAAGTTGAATCAAAGTTTTATGGTAATGTAATTAGTTTTTCTCATAGGATTTGCTTTTCCTTGGCAAGCTTCTCATCCTTGGAAAAATAGTTGTGTGAGCAGCAGGTGAGCTTTGTTAAGGAAGTATTCGGATGACTAAGATGCCGATCAGCATTAAAATGAATGTTCTAATGTTTCCTCGGGAGAGTTGGGCATTTGTGTAACTTTAATGCAGCTTTGTGTGGAAAAGAAGCATTTTCCGTTCAGCACATTTTTGTCCCCTAGGAAGAGATTTGCTGGGCTTTGTCTAATCATTAAGCATCGGACCATGTTTAGCCATTGACAAGGAGTTCACTGTATAGTTGGCTGAGAAATTTCCCTTGAGACTTAACGGTCTCACAGTAGCAGAAAAGAAAAAGTAAAATCTTGTCCTTGGAAAACAATTTCCGCGATAGGTTCAAAGTCAACTCTGGCAGCATCTGATGAGCGCCTCTTACGACAGGCAGTTTATTTTAGGATTCTGCCATTTTTCAAGCAATTTTTAGTCGGAACTCACTATTTGTAGTAATGAAAGAGACAGATTCTAGGGAAAACATGCCACCTGGCTAGATTTAAATTTCTCATTCTCTGCAAGAGACCATGTGTGCATTTGGATCACCATTTCATTTGGTAATCCAATACACACTTATGTTCAAACCATTGAACTGACTTGAGCCGATTTTGGGGTAAACATGCATAGGCTCTAAAAATATAACAGCATTAGGATGCATGTGCCATCAGGAGAATTTCTCTGGCCCTGTATATACCTCATCTATGTGGAGGTGGTAATTCACCCACCCCAGTTTGGTCCAGTGGTCTTGCATATTCATGTGGACATCTAACATGTGCATTGGCCCAGTGAAATATAAGAATATAAGAAGAGCCTTGCAAGATCAGACCAAAGGTCCATCTAGTTCAGCATCCTGTTTCCCACAAGCAAGGGATGAAGGCATCCCCCTCCTCTGCCATTGCTCTCCAACAACTGGTATTCAGAGGCATACTGCCTCTGAACCTAGAGCTAACATCTGTGAAGGCCTGTGGAAAGAATCATTGTGGTAGAATATTTGGAAGCCATTTCTTGAAGTATGTGTTTGATGTATAAGCCACTGCAGGAAGTATGTAGAAATAATCATTGTTTAGATTGTTTTAATATCCTTCTTCTTCTTCTTCTTCTTCTTCTTCTTCTTCTTCTTCTTCTTCTTCTTCTTCTTCTTCTTCTTCTTCTTCTTCACACTTCATGAGCATGGGTGTTTTGGTTTTTTTTCCTAATACATATTTATTTATTTATTTATTTATTTATTTATTTATTTATTTATATTTTTTTCCTTTTTTTCACCTGTCAACTACTTGACACCTGTATATTCTATTTTTTCACCTGTATATTCTATTCAAAATATTTACATATATCAAAGCACATGTATTTTTTTGTTTTCCTTTATAAAATGAAATAAATATTTTTTTTTAAAAAAAGAATCATTGTGGTGTGCTATAAATGATTACTTCATAGTAACAATATATTTTCACTACTCAATACTGCAATATGCACCAGCCCTTATAACTTAGCCATTTGTTTATGTTGCCTGGATCTCATTAGGGTATAATCAATATATTCAATAAAGCTATATACATTGTGTCAAAGAAACACACCTTCTGTGCCCATGGAGGTCTTTGGGCCATGAGGCTTCCCTGTTTTCTCTGGGCTTAGCATCTCTGAGCTGAAGTGATGGTATATGCTAGGATGAGAAGAGGGGTCAAAGGACATGCACACAGCTTGTGTTTTGCCTTGCTTGATAATGAGCTCACATTCCAGTGTACGTAATTATAAAGATATTCTCTGCCAAGTACATAATCAGACATTCTTATTGGTGAGATGGCCCAGCTGTTCAAAGGCCTACATGATGAGAAAGCTTTAGTATTGCAGCTCCCACCTGTATTTGTGCTGTAATGTTCATTAATTAATATTGGTGTGTCAATGTGTAATTCAGCTGTAGCTTGGCAGTCAACACCTTAAGGTATATAGGTATGTAATTTTGCTTGATTTGTTGTTCAGATCCAGAGATATTCTGCAGCGAGTCACTTGGTCGTTCCACTGGCAAGGTTGGAGGAGCGCAGCAAGCCACCCAATAGTGTGAGGCTGTGGAGGGATCTGCACTTGTGGTGCCAAAACGGATGTGGACACAGCCCTTCCTGCCAATCAAAATCACTGCTATAAGTAGCTGGATCTCGTAGTAAGGGGCCAGGAGTGGGACTCTCGTGCACTAAGACAGGGAGGGCAAGGAGGAGGGACTGACTTGGTATGGTGATCCCTTACTGAACAGAGGTAGCCTTGCTGGCAGGGATAGATGTCCTTTGTTCTGTGCACTTTCAGTAAACCCTGTTCAAGCAGCAAGTTTGCCTGACCAATAACCTCCTCAAGACTGTATATTATATAATATAATATACAGTATTTATATACCGCCTTTCTTGGTCATTGGATTTCTCCTCCGACTTTAATCCAAGGCAGTGTACATGGGCAGGCTGTCCTAACCCCCCTTGGTTTTTTTTTACAATATATAAATGTCCAAATCTTTCATGAACAGCTACATTCCAGGTGGTACCCTTTTGCAGCCTGGCTTTTTTCTGCTGGCTGGCGCCTCCCACTCTTGACCAACGCAGCTGGGAGCTCTTATCTTTCCTCCCGGAGGCTTTTACAGCTTTTTGTTGGCGGCATGTCTCGAACTTGTTAAGTTCACCGGTCTTCAGACTTACAAGACGGCGGCTCTCCCAACTGAGCCAGACTCTTCTGCCCCATCTATGTCCTGTCTATCCCTCCCCCCCCAGATGTGGACCTGCTGTCTTGGGAAGATGTGGAGGGGGCGGGAGATACTGCATGATGCAGACTCATTTCTCCCTTTTTGTTTTCTAAAGACCTGTTGTTTAGTTTAATAGAACGTTAGAGCTTCTGCCAGGCACGTCCAGGAAACAGAAGTATCTAAATGCGCTGTATTTTTCCATCGTTATCTGTTGGCTGCCCTCTAGCCAGTGTTTCTACTAGAGTTATCCACCATTCCAAATGCAACCTTTTCCCCTTATTGTTTATTTTCTGGGAGTTAATGAGAAGTCTGATCGCTTTCCTTGGCCCATTCCAGTCTGACGTCTGGATGGGTTACTGAACAGAGGTAGCCTTGCTGGCAGGGATAGATGTCCTTTGTCTACTAGAGATTGGCAAGAAGTCATCGCTGTTGATACTTCTGGACCTCTTGGTGGCTTTTGATATTGTGGAGTATTAAATCTTGTTACAGCACCTGGAAGACTTGTGCGGCCTTAGGGATCGGCATTTGAGTGGCTTTACACTTTTTGTCAGAAAAAGGACCCAGAAGGTTGTCCTGGGTACTGCCTATTTGGTGAGGCAGAATATTCTAATTAACTTTTATCCCAGACTGTTGCATGGGTTAAAGCACATTCCATTTTGCTCCAAACATGATGAAATGTTAGAGGACTTTTGAGATGCTCCAGCATGAAATAAGCTATGTAACTGCTTCTCCAAACCATGTGACTGGAAAGATCAATGTCCCAGAAAAATGTCAGTAGATACAGTCAGTTTATTACTTCCGAGGGAGGAAATTGCAAAGGGTGTAGGAAATAAATTCAGTGGGCTGGATAAAATGGCTTTAACTAAGCAGCTTCTTACCAAAGTGCTAATGTTGAGATACTCTAGAGAATGTCAAACACTACATTATAAATGACCTTTCAAATAAGTAGTTGCTAATCACTTCTGCATATCAACTTTTCACTGAATCTGTACCCTGTGAGAAGTAACTGCTATAGATTAAAAGAAATCCAAATGATCACAAAAGCAAGACTTTGGCTCTGTACATAAACCATGGTCCACCTCACTGAAATAAATGTGGTATGCTCACATATCCCTTACACAACATGAAATTGCAATCTAAGATTTTCATCTCAGCGTCTTATAATATGGTTGTTTTGCAGAAAAACAATGTTTCTGGCTGCGCATTAAGCTGGCAAATTACAATTAAAACAAACTGCCTAAGATCTATTTGTATTTTTCAGTTTCTGGTTTCTGTGTCGATACAATTACAACACTGTTTAGTTCACTGGACATAAATAATTGTTTCAGTCCTACAGAAAAGAATGGCTCAAATATTGGCATTCTATTTGCTTTAACACCAGCAGGGAAAAAAATGTATCTTTGATTTGAGAGCCTAAAGTAGGTGTCTCAATTTTTGAATCTCTTTATATGGGTCTGGATTGAAAGAACTGTGAACAAGATGAAACTAACCACCAACACTGCCCCATGAACTCTTGTGCACACACTTGCACAAAAGTTCACACAGTGTTATCTTAGGTAGGTTCTATAGTAGCATTCATGCTTCCACTTCTGCAAGAGGTCAAAAAAGCTCTTAAACAGCCTCTTGTCCAAGCAGCAGAACTTCTTTGGGTTTAATTTCATGTTTCTTGTGCAAATTCTAGTGCAAGGAGTAAAACAGACTTTCTGCCAATGGAAGATGCCTTCTGTACATAGAAGGACACATTTGGATGCAGTCCGTAATCTGAAAGTAGTCTTCATGTTCAGCTTCATTCTTTTTCCCCCTTCCACTTTCTACATTGATTGCTCCATTCAGAATAAACAAATGAAAGATGGAATTATCTTTACAATATATTTTAGTTTTATCAGACATTACATATCATCTTTCAGGTTTGAGGACACAGCTCATAGACAGTTAGGAACACCTAAAGGCACTTTCACGCAAGAAATAACTTCCAAAGAAAGTTGCCTATACACCATATGTATATGATTGCATATGGCAGATGTACATGACTCTTCTGGGTCTGGGTCTAGGATTTGATGGCCACTGCTGCTGCCAAACACGCCTCCTTCCCAAACCTGATCTCCCCATCCCCGGCCGCCTCCCTGTTCTGCCCTCCCCCGCCCCCATCACCACCTTGTTCTGCCTGCCCCCATCTCAGCATCTCTGTATTTGCTGTGGGAAGAGTTTGATATCAGCTAGCTTTTAACAGAAAAGTGATGATGATTGGTACAAATTGTGGAGTAATATGACGAATTAAGAGAAACACTGTCTGCATGGGAATGTAACATTGGAAGATGGAGAAGAGGACAGATGTGAATAAAAGAAAACCTTCCTTGAACAGCCTCCCAAATGAAGAATGGAAGGGTGACCGTCTCCTCCTACTGTCCGCTGGATAGGTGGGAAAGGGAAAATCATGACACATGGATTTAGTCCAGATGTACAGCAGAGTATAATGTAGCCCTGTACATTTATATGCCACCCTTCCTCCAAGGCTTTCAGGGTGGTGTACATGATTACTCTCCTTCCTTTTATCCTCACAACGGTCCTGTAAGGTTAGACTAAGATACAACTATTGGCTCAAGGTCAACCTGTAAGCTTCAAGACTGAGTGGGGGATTTGATCACTGTATCCACTACAGATTGGCTTCCTTAACCATTACAGAATGTACGGAGGGTGAACAGGACTGTCCAAATTGGCCCTGTGCCCCACTCACCGTGCATTGATTGAAACATGCACATGTCATGATGACTGCACAACCTTGCAAAAACAGAGAGCACAAGCTCAGAATGTGATAAGTGTAAGCCTCTGTACATGAATAATTTAATGGAAGTCAGGGATGAGACCCTCCAGCATGGTCCTGCGTCATTTACTTCCATTCCAGTCTGGGTTTGAAACTGCCTTGGTTACTTAGTGGATTGCTGGGAAAGGGGAAAGGTGACCTTAGTAGGACTCCTGAACCTCCCAGTGCTTTTGGATATGACTGGTTATGGTATCCTTCAGGCTCTTCTTGCTGGGATGAACTGAGAGACTTTGTTTTTCATACATTTGCAGAAAACCAAAGGTGAAAATGAACTAAAATGAGCATTCATTTCGACAGTCTTTGGCTGTCTGCACAGGATTTTTGTCTTGAAACTCCAGAAAGAAGTTTGCAGATTGGGAGGAGAACTTTCTAAAGGGAAAATGCCACAAGCACAGATTCCCCTTTTATACCAAATCCCCAAGCTACCTTTGGAAACTGGGAGATTTGAAACTGGAGTTTAGGAGTTCTCTGGGAATAGCTTCTGAGCTAAAAAGGTAACTTGGCAGGTTTGGATTGGGTCCATTAACTGTAATATATTAGGTAATATACAACCCGTTGTTTTTTTTAATTGAGTATTGCGGACAAATAAGCAAACTGGGGAAGTGAGTTTCTTTCTCTTTGTGCAGGGTTTGTTTGAGGAGTGTGTGTGTGTGTGTGTGTGTGTGTGTGTGTGTGTGTGTGCGTGTGTTTTCTCACAGGTGGGTACACAATACGCTCCTCAGAGAAGCAGAAGAGCCTCTCCGGGTAATGATATCTTGTATCTCTGTTTTACGGAGTTTGAAGATTATATCTTTTTGCTGACAACCAGTTTTGCAGAATGCCATTAAGCACACAGAGGCATCGAATTGTTGGATCTTTGCTGTGCAGGAGGGCAGTGCTAATGAGGAGGTAGGTATTCAAATTGCTGTCTGAAACCATCACACTGTGTACTTGATCAGACTTCTTGCCACTGCTCAGCTGCACTTGTGTTCTCTCTGGTGTTTTATTTGCTCTTGGGACCAGTTCTTATTTTGACGTTCTCTTTTTATTGATTTTCTTTTACAAAGGAGAGAGTGAGAGAGAGAAAAAAAAGATTCCCTCTAGAACGTACAAAAATAAGACACAGAGAGAAAACTTGCACAAGTGTGATGAACTTTCTCCAGTAACTACGAACTCTATCATGAACTCTTCCTCAAAATGGAGCTATTACAGACCAGAACGTAAGCAACCCTGTTGGTAAGAATTTGGGAATGTAGTTTTATTTTATTTTAATATCAAGATTGATTATTTTCTAAAGAACCAGAGATCAGGTGGAAGATTTATTTATTTATTTATTTATTTATTTATATACCGCCTTTTTCATAATCAGATTTCTCATCAGATTTATTCAAGGTGGTTTTACATAGGCAGGCTATCTTTAGACCTGATCAGGGTCTTTACAATATTGTTCTATTCATATATAGAACCTTCCATGCTCGAGATGTTTCCCTTCCGACTGCAGCCCTCCTTCTGGCTTATGCTCTGCACTTCCAAGCTTCACAGTTGACCGCAGTTCACCCTTGGATGGTTGTCAAGATGTTCGCTCTCTAGCTGACTCCTCCGCATTCCACCCTCTCGTGGTGCCTTCTCAGTGTCTTTGCGAGGTACGTCAGCAACTGCCATCTCCCATCCAAGTGAAAACCAAGGTCAACCCTGTTTAGCTTCTTCAGGCAAGGCACTGGCTCAAACCTGCAGGCCACACCTCCTGCCCAATATATCTGAGCTGTTTGTGTCAGACTTATATTAAGGCGTTTTGTCCTGGAGAGGTCACAGCACATGATGTTCGCATGAATCAGTTGGTACCCGACATTTTCACCAGAGCAGAATGCAAATTCAACCTGCAATTGAGCCTGTACTACAACACGTTTGGGATTCCTTTCACCAGCTCAGGCTGATGCACCAGATGCCGCTCTTCCTCCTGGACAGAGATGACCTGGCCATGGCTTTCCATGCTCTCATAACCTCTAGAGTAGACTACTGCAAGGGTTTGTATTTGGGGCTACCTCTGAATATTGCTTGGAATCTGGTTATTTCAAAATATAGCTGCTGTGCTTGCTTCTAATTGGGTCTAGTCTTTAGGCGGAGATCTTGCTGGTGCTTTAACAGCTTGACTGGCTTCTGGTCCATTTCTGGGCACAATTCATAGTGTTGATGTTTGCCTTTGGAGCCCTACACAGCTGGAAATCAGGGGATTGTCTACTCTCACATCAACCTGTCATGTAGTTAGCTCGTCTTCTTTAAAGAACCTCTGCCATCAGAGGTAAGGTGAGTGACAACTGGGGAGAGAGGGGGCCTTTTCAGTGGTGGTGCCCCACCTTTTGAATACTCTCCCCTGGGATGCTTACTAGGCGCCCACTCTGATATGCTTTTTGGACCAAAGGCAATTCTGCCTTTGCAGATGATTTCCAGTAATTCTGCCTGTTGTTGTGGAAAGCAACTTGTCTCCTTTATAGTACTATGCAGTATAGTGCTGGTGCCAGTTTTCTTTGGGGCAAAGTCCTGCGCTGGAAACCCCCTGGAGTCTGCACTTTCCCCCTGATGTCTCCTTGGTCTCCACTACTGTTACTGCAATTGAGGGTTCAGGAGTTGGCCTAGTCAGCTGAGTTCTCTGATGGGCATTGGCCCTCAGCCAGTGTCTGAGAGCCCAACCCTATCCTCTGCCATGCTTTAGCATGCAAGCACGCCATGGAGACATACACTGCATGCTATGGGGAGTGGACAATCAAGAGGCCTCTGCATAGGCCCCCTGATGGCCTATGGGTCTTGTCAGACTTACTTCAGCTATATGGCTGGCACAAGTCCAAGGCAAGCCAAGGGGCGGGGCGGGGCAAAAAATGGGGGTTAGTTTCTGACATGCAACTGCCCCTGGATCCACTCCCTCTCTCCCTGACATACTCCTTTTCCCATGACTCTCCCTCCCCACCTCCACCACCAACATACCACCTCCAGCAGTGGCTGGGTGCTCCGTTGGCACATGCACACGGTTGCCAACCATTCACACTGGTGGCCCTGTTCTGTGCATCATCACTGCATCTGCAGTGCTGACGGAGAGGGCCTTCACTGAAGTAGCACTAGTTCCATCAGTGGAAGGAGCCCATAGGACTGGGCCCTGACCAGAATGACTCCCAATGCAGTACAGTGAAAGATCAACTTCTTGATGGCCATCTCCTTCTCTTTTCTATGTCGTTTTGCAGGGTCCTATGTCTTTCACCTGGGATGCAAATATGCTCAGAGTATCTAATGACAGCCAGAAATAATATGCACAGAAAAAGCGCAGCTCACCTTCACTTGTAGAAAGAACTACAATGACCCACTCGATGCAAATTGTTCCTGTACATTTTCCATATCTGGCTGTGGCCTGAAACGTTTGGCAAGGATGTGCATCCTCTGCAGGTAAAAGCACATATTTGATTTTTTTCATTCTTGACTTGTTTGAAAAAAAATACTGAACTCCATTTTCTAAGGGTTTAATGGATCTTTCCGTGGTTTATCTCACCCGGCTGACTCTGTTGGCACACTACTGTAGGTAATTTATGGCACTTTACTGATTGCAAGCAAGAGACAATGTCAAGGCAATGAAATTCAATAAGACTTTGTTAACAGGAAAGAAAACTGGGAAAATATTGACTGAGAGCAATGCACGATGCTTTGGACACGTTTGCTATGGAGATCAACATTTTCCAGGTGAGTTCGCTGTGGAAGTTAGAATGCAAATACCCTCCAGCATTGTGTGACAAGCATAGCAATTGTATTTTAGAAGCATGCATATTTTCTGGGGGGGGGGGTTGTTTAAAAAATAGTTCTGTTCAAAGGCATTTAAAAATGATCTCTTTGTAAATGTTAATATTCTTAAAGATGTTGGAATTGTTGAGCCTAATCAATAACAGATAATAGTTTAAGAATCAGAATTGTACTGTATATCATCTAAGAAAAATTCAGACGAAAAAACTAAGAAAAGAGGAGGGGGGACTTATTTTGATGTGAGGAAAATGTTCGGAGGTGGTAAGCTTCCTTCCACTTTTAGTTTCGGGTCCAGTACATATTGTTGTGAGTTTGGTTGTGTGATGACTACCAGTGGGTCTGTCACTATGGTTTTGCCTACAGTGATACTTGACTGGAGGCACAGATTTCGCAAAAGAACTTAACATCTTTGTAATGACTGTTGCTCTGCAAGGGTGGACTCAACAAGGTGCTTGTGGGTGCAGTGCTGGTACCAGGTTGCTGGGGGCCCTGGGTCAAAGCCCTGTATTACACTGGTGGCATAAGTTGGATAGGATTGAGCAGAGCTCAGCCGGTGGCATAAATTGGATAGGATTGCGCCCTGAATCTCCTTGGACTTATGCTAGTTAAATAGCCAATACAGGTCTGAGGAGACCCATTGGTAGCCAGGTAGCTTACAGGGAGGTAAGTAAAAATGATTTTTTTTCTTTCTTGTCTCGGGCTGTCTGGTTGCCTCCCCCCCCCCAGCATGCAGCACGCACTCCATCAGTGCCACTGCATCACACAGGCTGGTGGGGGATAGGATTGGACTGTTAATGATAGAACTTCAGCTCTGTCAGAAGTCAAGCCACACAGAGCCTTCACCAGATGCAAAAGTGCACCTGTTTAATGTTCCTTCTTAAAAACATCAAGGGTAGCTCAACAAAGAGCCGAAATGTCTCTGAAACAGTACTTGACTGTGTTCAAAGGTCTGAAGGAGCAATAAAACTGTGAAGGGCATCAGTGTTTACTATGATGGTACCTGCCTCCATGGACCAGCAGAATGATTAATGAAAAAGAAGACCAAAATAATAGAATCAAAGAAGAAAATGAAAAGTGGCAGAGAAATAAATTACACGAGATCTATTCAAGCAGAGTTTTAAAGCTTCAGGGAAGAAAAAGGACCTCTACTAATAAACTGCAAAGAGCTTGTGGAAATGCAAAAATAATATGGAGAAAAACCTGCTGTGGCAGATATTTTGATATTAAAAAAAATTCAGAAGTAAGGGGGGAAAGACAGTACATTCTAGACTTCTCAGGCCAGAATGCGGGAATGAAGATTATGATTTTTTAAAAAAATAAATCTATATTTGTCACATTCTTTTTTTTTTTTAAGAATTAAAAATAGGGATTGGCAGGGTCAGCCCATCAATGAGGCTGAGTGAGGTGGTTGCCCTGAGCAGCCATTTGGTGGGAGGCACCAACTTCTGGCCACCCAATCATCTCCAGTACTTCTCCTCCTCCCACTCCCTGAATTGGAAAAGGAAGAGGAGGGTGGATCAGAAATGGAACCATGGACACCACACTTCCTCTTCCGATCCCTCCTCTTCCATTTCCTGTCTAGGAAGTGTGATATGTTTTGGACATGTTCTCAAAAATTTATCTTATTATGCTCTGGCAATCTTCTTATACATCAAACTTGTGGGATTGGTTTAAGGCAGGCGTAGGGAACCTCCGACCCACGGGACGATCCGGTCCGGCCCCCACGGGACCGGACCGATCTGGCCAGCGCGGGACCGGACAGGAGGCTCCGCCGCCGCTACGTGCCTACTCCTTTTAAAAGCGGCCTTTCTGGACCTGCGCAGAGCACCACTGAGGCCGAGAGGGCAATCTTGGCCTCAGCGGCGCTCTGCGCAGATCCAGGAAGGCCGCTTTTAAAAGGAGTAGGCACCGAGGTGACCAGGGGTGGGTGGGTGCTAGGGTGGGTGGGTTAGAGCGGTAAATTCACCGGGGGGGTCAAATTCGTGGGGGGGCCCCCCAAAATTTTGGATTTTCCCCATGGGAAAATGCCCCCCCACCGCAAATAGGTTCCCCACCCCTGGTTTAAGAGAATTTGGGGTATTACATTATTTATGAAACGGGCAGCCCGATCCTGCCTAAGATGCTGCGGCCAGCATAAAGGACTGGCCCCTGCATCCTAGTCAGGATGCAGGCCGCGTTCATCCCCTTCCCCCAGTGCAAACTCCAGAGGCCCCAATGGACCTCCTCGGATGCGTGCCAGCTCTTTAGCTGGTGCGCGTTGGGGGAGGCTATGTAAGGCTGGCCCGGCCTGGGAAGGGGCATTGGATATTGCCCCTCTCAGGTCAGGGCAGCCAGTGGCCCCCTCCCTCGCCACCCCTGCCCACCACCCCATGCCCTCCCGCCACCTGGCACAGCATTCACCTGCGTCCGGTGGCATGGAGTCCATCTGGTGGCAGTGTGAGCGGTAAGAGGAGCCACATGGTGGCTTACACTACACTAGAGGAGTCGCATGGTGCGCTCCACTGGCCTAGCGATGCGCAGGATTGTGCTCTAACATATTCTAAAAAAGAGCAAAACCCCAAGGCAGACAAGTTCATCAGAAAATATCTTGTATATACCAATTACTAGAATTAAAAATGTAATGATGATCTCTATCCATGTACAGTCAGTGGTATCAGTAGGGTTGATGACACCCTGTGTAGTAACTCATGGTGTCACCCCCATTAACTTTATTTTAATATATAACAGTACAGGTCACCCAACAAATCAGTAACCAAGAGATCCAGCAGGGCCGGTGCAGGCAACACTGGATCCTGAGCAGGAAGTGGGAGCTGGGAACTTTTGTTCCCTTACCTTGGGTAAAGCCCCAGCCCCTGCAACAGGTCTCCTCGGATCTGCGCCAGCTATTTTGCTTGTGCAAATGCAAGCAGTGGTGATTCTATGACTGCCCCCCCCCCGCACCGGAAGTGACATAACTGCTGCAGCCATTATGCACCGTTCTGAGGCGTAGGGCAGGCGGGAGGGTCAAACACGTCGCCAAAGCTCCTCACCCGCCCCGACGAATGGGACGATTTTCACCTCTGCCACTTGCGGTTACAAACCCCCCCCCCCCCGCTTGATTCAGCCCATAGTAATTAGTGCATCAATGGAGGTCTGCACAATACATACATACATGTACATATGTACTGTATGTACCCAAATCCCACCATCAAAGCCAATACCTTTTTCTCTCAAGTTGTCTCAAAAGCCTGAACAGATGAAGACAGATTTTGCAAAATGATTTGAGAACCCCTAATACAGATGGGGGAAAAAGACATTGTTGTGGTCTTGTGCCTTATTGTATACTGCTAGAGTTGTGACAGAGATATAAATGGCTTCAAAGGAAGTTAAGATGTTCTCTTCTGTAGATCAATTTCAGTTACAGGAGGTATAAACTTTTGAGTTGAAAATACTGGGGGGGAAAGGGCAAAGGAATGTTAATGCCAAGATGGAGCTCTGGCAAAAAAAAAAAAAGAGTAAGAAATGAAACTGGTATTTGAACTTGAAATTCACAGATACGAATGGACAGCCAACAGCAGGAAAGAGCCAATTCAATTCATTTCATTTTAGTAAGTTGAGTAGGAAAAGTTACCTGGCTGCTACGAGAGGTTAGTGAGTCGCAATTCCCTTGACATCGCACTGTAAGACTTTGGCTTTTTGCCTTCTCATGTTTGTTTTCAGCTGCTCAGAATTCCTTTGTAAGAGAGAATAGAGAAAGTGGCTTTTGCTATAAGCAGAACACACGGGGTCTCTCAGCACGCCACTTTCTGCATGATAGAACGTTGCCTATAGGAAAACTCTACAGCATTCAAATGTGGAAAGAACAGCAGCAACAAAAACTAGTAGCAATCAGTGGCCACGGAATTAGAAATGCAGAGAATCGCTTGGGAATGAAATTTCACCTCCTGCATTTCTCGAGGAAATATGTACCATAACAAATGGTGTCACATTATGATCTCTAATATGGCATTTTAAATTGCATATTTTTATAGTCCCTGTGAGTCTGGGGATTCATTTGTAACAACCAGGGCTGGTGCCATTGCTGCTGAGGAAAAACACTACACTGGGCCTCCCACAGCACATGGGACTTCCACAGCCCCCATGCTTACTGGTGATGGTAGATGATGGGTAGCGGCTCCTCTCATCCATCCCATCAGAAAACAGGGAGACTCTGTAGTGGCAGCAGCTTGCAGGGGGTTGGGGGTTGGGAAGAGAAAGTGCATTGTCTAACGGGGAGAGGTAGATGAAGGAGCTGCCACGTGACTCCTCCTTTCATCTTCTTCACTGGCCAATGGTAGCACACCGTGGAGGCCCTGCAGTGATTCAGGGAACTCTCGAGAATGCTCCTATTTGCCGATGGGGGTGTCAGGTGTCTCTGAGCCAGCTGACTCAAACCACTGTTGCCATTGCTACTAGGCAATTCAGGGGATAAGCTGCCCAGGTGAAACATCTGATATTCCTGACCTGGCTGACCCTGACACCACCCATGGTAACAACTTTACTCTGAGCATTATTCCAAAACATTTGGATTTTAATAGAACGAAACACCTTCAGGATTCAAGGTTATAAAATAGTGGGTTTATAAA
The DNA here is from genome assembly GCA_026170595.1 of Plestiodon gilberti rubricaudatus. Taxonomy (NCBI): domain Eukaryota; kingdom Metazoa; phylum Chordata; class Lepidosauria; order Squamata; family Scincidae; genus Plestiodon; species Plestiodon gilberti. The sequence continues at coordinate 44,072,280 of JANXHW010000004.1, forward strand.
ATGTAAAAACTGTATTACAAATATATCAACGACTTTGCAAGTCTGATTAAAATCACAACTGTGAATAAAAACTTTAAAAGTCCAAAAGTTAAAATACATTAAAAACATTCCAAAACCTATTTCAGCATGACGTTTCATTCATAATCCATGAACTTTATCAAATGCGAAAAAAGCCTAAGAAGGCAGGAAGATGGTGACACAAACATCACCGTGTTTGGTGTGTGACAAAATACAGGAGCATGCACAGAACTGGCTGTATAACTTTGGAAAGACTCAGTCCAGTGAAATGTCATGGGCAACCTAATCTTATGCATGCCGCCTGATGGCAGCATGCCTCCCTTGCTGGTGTGGACTGCCATAAAGCAGTCCATGCCAGTCGTTAAAGCCTCCTCGACAGCGTGCCGACCAGCGCGCTATGGGGGGATGCCAGCAGGAAGGCCTCTGCCTTCCCGGACGCACGCCAAGAAGGGTAAGCCGGTGGGTAGGCGGGGGAGGGTGGAAGGTGGCGAGCATAATGGGGGCATAATGGGGGCGAGGAGGCCGCAGGAAGTGGAGGATCCGCTGTGGACAGCCTGCGCTGGATCCTATCTTCCCTCTAGCCTCCCCGGCTCTTTCTTCTCCTCAGAGTTACGCTAGCTAAGTTGCTAGCATAGGTCCCAGGTGACCCATTGCGGGTCAAGAGGTTTACGCGGGGTAAGGAGATTGGACATCCCCTTGCCCTGTGGAAGCCTCCCGGTCCATCCCCCCTGCACAGGATGCAGCAGCTGCCATTTCACTGCCGCTTCATCGGCGGTGGCGGTGGGGGGGGGAGAATAGGATTGGACTGTGAAACTCTTAAGCATTTTGAAATTCCTTCAGTGCATATATGATTTCAAAATTTGGAGATATATAATGATAAGAACCTGAACCTCTAGTTTACTCATTTGCTACCCCTGGCATGAATAAAAGACTATGGTTGGTTAGTTTGTTTCACCTTGAAACCTGAAGGGCGAAAAATAAAATTGGCTGTACTTGCCAATACAGCAGTCACAGCATATGGACCTATAATTCAAAAGGCAACAACATTCATGTGTCACATAATGCTATGCAATCTAGCAAGGTTGATGCACTTTGTCTCCACTGAGAGTATCGGAAATTGGTTTCATTCTTCCAAGTGTTAATCAGCACGGTAAACATTTCACTCACTCTTCAAACTAAGCTGCTACATAGTATGAAACTTTTTTTTGCCGAAATCTCCATTAAGCATGTTGCTGCCCTAATGAATGTAATTTCAGAGTCAGCCTTTTCACACTGTCTTTTATTTTTGGATTCCTGTGACACTGTATGCTTGCTTTTAATGACGTTTTCATCGTTGCCATGAAAAGACACTGCAGTTAGGGCATGCTGATTGCATTAGAAATGTTCTTATACAGGCCTATTTATTTTTTAACTCATCAGTGAGTGCTAATCTGTAATCTCTTCTAGAAAGAGCCTTAGCCATGATGAACAGTGACTTTTTGAAAAGGTATTGATCACAAATAAAAGTGACATTTTGACACAGTGAAAGAAAATACACAGAGCATGCACAGGACTGCATATGGTATGTTCAGTTATGGCTATTCAAGATGGTGCCTCCCAGATGATCATTGTGCATTGTACCATCTTGCACCATTGCTAACACAGGCTGTGGTAAAAAGTACAAATTACATTTAAAAACCAAAAACCAAAAGGGAAATCAATGGGGTTCTGAAAATAACGCTTGCTCCTACATAGTTGTGCACCTTGGTTTATTTCTGAATGAATGAACCCCAAACCAAATGGAACCCATTTGGTTTGAGGTCCATTTGTTCAAAAGATGAATGTTCACCACTGTTCATTTACAGAATAAGGCAGAAGAATCATTCTCTCTTGCAGTTGTCTCTATATCTAGTCAAAGCTAATTTAAATCAAGATTCTTTACTTCCAGTGAAAAGATTCTTTTAGTACCTCTTACATTGGTCATATCTTTGTTGGACAGTTTGTGGCTCACTGCAGCTCTTAACCTTTCTTGCCTGTATTCTCAACTGTCGTTTTGCTAATTAATACTCTAATGGCCCAATCCTAACTAAAGGAAGCGCCAGCGGAATGCGTGTTCTGCTGGTTCAGGATGCCGTAAAGTGTTTTGCGGCACTGCAGGGAGCCAGTGCATGGACTGGAAGGTTGGAGCCTCCCCATGCATGCCAGTAGAGCGATGGAGGCCTGCCAGGGCAGGTAAGCCCAGCTCAGGGGGCGGAATGGGGAGGAGAGGGGGTGGGGTAGGTGGATCAGGCCCGGGAGGGGGTGGGTTCAGTGGCAGCAGCGCCTGCTGAATCCCAACCCCCTTCCCAGGCCTGATCCACCTGCATAGAGGAATGCGGACATGCAGCAGTGATTGAGCTGGTGATCCATTGCGGCTGCTGGGGCTTACCCCAGAGCAAAGGGACAAATGTCCCCTTACCCCAAGGAGATCTCCAGCAGCCAAAAATCCCCTGAAGGATGCAGCAGAAGCTGAGTCAGCACCACTGCATCACCGTGCAGGAATTTAGGTAGGATTGGGCAGTAAGTCAAACTGCTCATTTTTAAGGTGTGTTGATTTTAAAGTGTGTTGAGACACCAGCCCTCTACTCAAGTTTGCCTTCGTGTGTCTAGTCAAAGTGTAGTGGAGAAGTGGCAATGGGCCAGCTGGACCTACCCCTGGAATTCTGTGCATTAGATGAAGGTGAAAACGGAGTTTCTATGTTTGTATAACTGTGCATAAACTCATCTACACAATCATGAAAACTAATCAATCAGCATTTGAACAAAATGCACATATCTCCCCTTCTTGGTTAATTAAGGTTGCAGTCCTATACATGCTTCCTGGGAGTAGGTCCCATTGAACTCAATGAGACTTACTTCTGAGTAGACATGTACATGTCTGCACAGTTAACAGCGCAATCTGACTTAACTTTTGTGTTGGTTTAACCAGTGGCGCAGCGAGATCGGGAGGCCCCAGAACGGAAAAAGGATTCAAATCTCCTTTGAATTCCTCTTTTGGAGGCGATTTGAATCCCTTTTCCATTCTGGGGCCTCCTGTTCTCACTGCGCCACTGGTTAAACCGGCACAAAAGTTAAGTCGGATTGCGCTGTAAGTCTCTTTTATGCCAAGAAGGGAAGAGTTTGAGTTCAGGAGAGACAATTGCCCAGGTATTTCCCCACAGATGACATGAGACAAAGTTAACTTTGATATGAATTTGGGCCATTTTATTAATTACAAATAATAATGTAATACATCTTGCAGTGGATCCTAACCCTATATAGCTCCTCCCTTTTAGTGAGGACACCTACCTTGGAGGAAAGAGAGGCCACTGTTACGTCCCCTTTGGGCATAACTACCCTGGCTCCAACCTAAGGTTGCTTTTTGATGACTCCAGGTTTTCCACACCAAGCCTTGGAAATAGGATCAAGGCAGCTGAGTTGCTTTGCACATCCCAACCCTAACAGTCTTTGAGATCGACTTTGCAATTCAAGTCTGAGGGGTCACCAGCCTGCATCCTGAACCAGACAGCCTCTTAAGATCAGTTCTGGTTCCTTCTCTGATTCTTGCTTATCTTATGGTGCATACCAAATTCCAAATCCTACCCCCTATACCTGTAGTGGAAATCGCGGAAGATCGGCGAGGAGTTAACAGTGGACCCCTGTTTTGAAATATCTGGGAAGGAAGGGGTTAAAGGACCTGGCGTTTGACACGACTGGAGTAAAAAGGGTTGATACCCAAGACTGCATGGGTGGAAGCACAGCTGATGGCAATTAGGCATGGCTACACACCTGTGGACAATCAGAAGGACTTTTGCCAGCCCATAGCTGTGCCCACTTATGCTTAATGAAGACTTGGAGAAAAAGAAGGAGGCCAGCTACAGCACCAAAGGGGCTTGCTACCTTGCCAGAGGGACCTCCTGCTAGACGATGACTGCTCAGACTGGGAACCTCTGCTGGACTGACTACTTACCTGGATGGGCTGATACCTGGACTGACTGATATTGGAGAAGCTCTGCCTGACTGGCTGGAGAGACTTTTCTTGATTGGACTTTTGTTGCAAGACGCTGTGCTGGACTGGAGAAAGGCAACAAGGAGATTCCACAGCCATGGGGAAACGCGCTGAGATTTTCCAAGGACACTTGCCTTGTTTAGATAAGTAGATTGGGTTACTGAGGGATTGCTTTCACTCTGGGAAATTTATAGGGGATAAGAGTTGCTTGGAAAGCAATAAAACTTGTTAACTGCTGCCTTGAGTTCATGAGTTGGTATGACACACACAGTGTTTTAACTATTTAAGAGGGAAAGTGCTGATTTTAGCCTAAAGTGTACTTTTGAAAGGGAATATAGTGGCTCGGAGGAGCCTGGGACAGTCAATACCTGCCAGTAGTGGCTGACCTGGCTAGAAACGTCACACCTCAAGGACAGTCTGGGGGAAGCAAAACACTTCCCACCAATAACCAATCAGGTGGGAAGCAAAAAAATTCCTACCCGGCCCCCAAGGGTGACCAGTGAAACACAGGCTCTCCTATGGGTGAGTGGGCTGGGGAGCAAAGCAGCCACAGTCGGAATGCCAGGACGGATCCTGAGCGCTGGAAATGCTGCCTTGGCTCTGCTCCTGCCTGGTCCGAGGCCTAATCAGGCACTTGTGTTGCCCACTCTTGCCTCCTGCAGGGTGAGGCTGGGCAAAGAGAGCCGCCACCTGAATCTTAACAGCAAAAGGGCTGTGTTTCGAATGTCCTTGAAACTTTATTCCTATACTTTCAAAGATCGAGTTCTAACTTCGCAGTTCTAAAAACCATTTCAACACTATCCTTATTATTATGGGAAGTAAAAACCCTGACGCACAGAACTACTCTGAAGAGGAATGGAATTTGTGAGAGTTTTTGAATTATTGAATAGAGCTCTGTAACTGATTTAATAGCACCACTATATTTTTTGACATATATATTAAGAAAAATTAACCATGTGCCCTCAGTGGCTATTTCAATTCAGGTAGCTTCTTCATGTTATTGGTACCCAAATATCTCCACTCATTAACTTTGTACTTGCATGGCAAGACCTAACAGATTGCATTGAAGTTTAGACAAACTACAAAGTAACAACTGGCTTCATTCACCTGCTGTAAAGTTTAGAAGGAAACTTCTTCCTCATTGTTTAAGTTTCTATAAATAAATGTTTGTTGCTGATTGAAAGGATGGTTCTATAGCATGGTTTTTACAAAGAAGCTGATCATCACTTTTATTCTTACGTGATGATTAAGAGAATTGCTAAGAGATAGGAATTGCTACTAGGCAGTGTGTGTGTGGGGGGGGGGGAGGAGCTCCGCTATTTCCATTTTAAACACTGTCCCATTTAGTAGCCTCTCTGATTGTTTTGGGATAAATCTATCGAGCTGATGTTCCTATTTGTAGCAACCAAGTTAAGGAACTGAGCCATAAGTTGGTGACATACAGCTCAATTGTTTATGGTAACTGATGGAGAACCAGAATCCACTTTACCTGTCACATATTGACTCGAGGGAAGATCTGTGTCCTGATCTGCCTCCCAAGCAGATGCCCAGGAGAGGCAGAGCTGCAGAACAATGAACAGTTGCAACTGAGCAACTTGCTCTGAAAAAGTCAGAGGAGCAATGAGGTCTCCAATACCTCCGAGAACAAAATACTCCTCCCTGGCTTCACCTCTGTTTCTGGAGACATTTTAAAGGGGCAGCGCTCAGACCTGGAGTCTTGCCCTCTTTCTAGCCCATTGCAAGGACATGACGGTCCGGACTGGGCTGGTCAGGTCACCAAGGAACTCTGACTGTGGCTCAAGGGTCTTCTGTGCTGGGGTCTCTCATTATGCCTGGCTCCTTTATGCCTGGCTCACAGGTTTCATGACTAGTGGGCTCAGGCTGTGGTTGCGACAGAGTTGGGCTCTTCTGCCCCAACTGTGTCATCCCCTGCCCGCTTGTCAGGGTCAGACTCTGAGCTTCCTCTACCATCACAAAATCTTGCAATTATGGCTTGGGATCGAATCATCAGACTTCTTCCACTAAAATTTTGTGAGCAAACAATCCTGTGCTGAGCGGTATACATAATCATCAATATAAAATGGAATTGATGATGTAAACTGAGTAATTGATGATGTAAACTGTAAATCCATGCCTACAAATGAGGCTGTCATCTAAGTATACAGTAAGAACCATTGTTGCTTCATAAAACCATAAGTAGAGGTGGGAGAAAATGGTTTTATTTTATTTTTTACAGATTTCAGTGTTTAACCAAAATGAAATAGCAGAGAGTGGCGTTATGTGTTTTTATTCCACATTTTTAGCAATTTTAACCACTTTATAAGTGTACTAGGTAGGTGGTATAGGTTGTACAGTGTCAGATGATGAAGAATGATGCAAAATTACATAGTTTTATTTTATTTATTGCAGATATTTTAGCAGAAAGTGGTGCTATGTGTTTTTTTATTTTGTTACCACCATTTTCTCCTGCCCCCAACCTTAAGGAACAATGACCTTAAAACCCAAAGTGTATTACCATGCAGGGTGTTCTCTAGCATGCACAAAATTCCAACATTAGCACGTAACTAAAAGCAACCTAATACAACTTTGTTTAACTCTGCTATGCAGGGCTGAGTGTGGGGCCAGCACACCTTCTATCAGCCACAAGCTCTGCAGTCAAATTTTGATTCCATCTATATCTAAATCCCTAAAATAGGAAATGTAAAGGGCAATACTTCCTAAAACAACTTTTTTGGGGAAAAAATAAAAGTGTTCCTTTGACTTCAACCCAGAGGCGTCGCTGTGGCGTGGTGGGGCGTGCGGGGGGCCCCAGGTGACGCGCACACACGCCGCGCAGAAAGGTGACGCACGTACATGCGCGCGTCGCCTTCTCTGCGCGCGCGCACGTGCGCGTCGCCTGGGGGCCTCCTGCCCGCCTCGCCAGGCTGCGCTGGGCGCCCCCTCAATCACAAGAGCCGGCTCGGGGCCTTCTTCCCCGGCCGGCTTCCTGGGGCCTTCTGAGGAAGGCCCGCTGCGCGAACGTTATTTATAACATTCGTTTGCGCATGGGCAGACTGTTACTGAGGGAAAAGGGCAGCCCTGTTATAAATAACGTTCGCGTAGCGGGCCTTCCTCAGAAGGCCCCAGGAAGCCGGCCGGGGAAGACGTCCCCGAGCCGGCTCTCCCGATTGAGGGGGCGCCTGGAGCGGCGACCCGTCGGGCGCTCCCCCCCATCACGGATTAAGAGAGGGTGTGTGTCAGGGGGGAGTGCTCACTAGGGTGTCGCGCACCCCCGCCCTGGGGCAGCGCGCACCCTAGTGATGCCTCTGCTTCAACCCCAAGGGGCTTGAATGAAGCTGGACAGCTGATTTCACTCAGACTGAGCTATAGTCAACTCACTTTTTAGCAAGCCATGTGATAATCCTACCAGGAAGCATTTAGCGCCAGCCACAACGGTCAGGATGGAGGTGTGTGGGGTGAGCTTCACCCAGCCCTAGCTCAAACATCATACTCCTCTCAGTTCCAAGATCATACTCATCTCAGTTTGTAGGAAACTGAGATGAGTATGATCTTGCAACTGAGAGGAGTATGACAAAGGCACATTAAATCAGACTGTTGTGGGCCACAAATAGTTCATCCTCTCACATACAGTACATACCAATGTTCCTGAAAAGCACACAGGTCTACATGACTCAAACTCTTTGTGGCATGTATACAATATTTGTCTAAAAGATTCAGGAATGGTGAGTCATTTCCCCAAATGGATGCTAATCCATGTGGACATTTTTCATATAAGGTGAATTGCTCCAATTAATGAGACTGTGGGAAACAGTCAATGCCTTAAATGAGGCATCTGCAAAGTTACTCTGTCAAAGGTTCTGTAGAAGGCTGGACCTTGGAAACATCTTGATTGCAGTTCAGCCAAGGTCACTCACTGGGCTCATGCCGCATACTGAAGTTCAGTTTCTTCTCTCTCGAGTATCCTTCAGTTCTCCATTATGAGTGCACTGTGCTATCAGCAGTGACCCGAGCTTTTCTTTTGATTAGCTCGAGAATTCTGTCTGCTGAGTCTGCAATCCTCATTGCTCATCAATCTGTATCATGGCAGCATATTCTAGCAATGCACTTCATTTGTTTACCTCCTTAGTGAAACAGGAGGGGCCTGGTCCGGCTATACTAGCAGACTATCAGCTCTTCAGTTTTCCTAATTGCTTTGTCTATGTTTGCGTTGGTTTCCTAGCATGACAACTAGCATAGAGACCCCTTGTTCTTTATGCTATATTACAGCCAGAACCATACTACGGTTCTGGTGCTGGAGCAAATGCACGTTTGCGCCTACCGGCGCAAAGCTGGCCTCCCTCCCTCTGCCGCCGTGATGACCATGCAGCCACCGGAGGCAGGTAAGTCTCCCGCCGGCGGCCACATGTAGAGGAAAATCCAAGGAGGAAAATCTGACAAAAATCCGAGGAGGCCGAGTCTCAGCCACATATTCCCACATCATCAAACAGCACACTCACACCTTCTTAGAGTTGCGCAATGGCTGAATAAAGATGAAGAGACAGGAGGCAGACTGCTCTCTAGAATAAAGGACTAGGCAGGTGGGTTTTAATCCAAACACAGGACAATGTTTATTGTCATTAAATTTGACAATAAATAAATTTGTCATAAATAAATTTGCCATAAAATGACAACTAGGCAATCAAATTCTATACCCAAGATCAAGAGGCAAAGTTCAAAATACCGTACAGTAAAAACAGATTCTAACCTGACCGTATAGTCAACATCCTTCTGGCAATTGAGAAAAAGTATTTTTAAGGAATGAAACCTGCTCTAGTTTCTGTTATGGCTTAGCTAGCATCTCCCAACACATGACACTATCTTGCCTTTAACTCAGGTGGTCAACTCTGTTTTATTCTATTTTGGGGAGACCAGCCTCCGTAAGCTCTGATGTCCAAATCTGTTCCACTCCCAGTGGCGTCGCTGGAGCGTGGCGGGGCGGTGGGCTGCCAGGGGGTGACGCGCGTCACCTCCGGATGCTCCGAGGCCGGCTGAAAGAAGGCCCAGTGCGTCCATACGGGTATTTTTACAATTTTCGCACATGCGCAGACCGTTTTTAGGGCAAGAGGGCAGGCCCTTGCCCTCAAAACGGTCTCTGCGCATGTGCGAAAATTGTAAAAATACCCGTATTGACGCAGTGCATGGGCCTTCTTTCAGAAGGCCCTGGCGCGCCGGCTGGGTCTGACGCTCTGAGGCCGGCTCCCAGGCCGGCCTCGGAGCGTCCGGAGGGCGGGGGGCACACGGGGAAGGGTGCAGCTGGGTAGCCCCCCTCAAAATTGTGGCGCGGCCAAAGGCCGTGCCGAATGTCAGAGCGTCACTAGGGTGACGCGCGCGCCCCCCTGCTTTGGGGTGACGCGCGTCCTAGTGATGCTTCTGTCCACTCCCAAGTCAGTGGAGCAGATTGGACCAATCACTATGTGTAAGCTAAACCCAGCAGAGATCCAGGAAGGTTCCAGTCAGGCCATTTTTCTTTGAGGAACCTAGACAGTCTTGGGACTCATCCCAGTATACATTTCAGGAGGGAATGCTATGTGTGATAGGTGACCCAGAGCTCTGGACAGAATGTGACAGACTGATTCCTAGTACAGAGGAATCTCAAAATATGGAGGGGAGTCCCCAGGAGAGGGGTGCTTTTTGGTGACAAGAGGGATCCTTCTGTGCATTTCATGCTGCATAACTTTCACTAAAATTCACTCTCACTCTCACTTACATGGTCCCTGATTGGCTGAGATCACTCCAGGAAACAGAGATCAGAGAAAAATAGTGTCAAAGCAGTAGTAGCCTGAGGAAACAATTGTTAGCAGAGCTGAGGGATTAAAGCAGACCCACACACAGCAAACTAACTTTTGTTAAGAACTTTACTGGAACGAAGAAAGAACTGCAGTCATTATTACAAGGCAGACACAAGAAGATGGGGAAACAAGCAGAAAAGAGAAGTTCAGCCTAAGTAGGAGAGATCAACCCACAAGCCCTTAAACACTAGGGACCAACATATACACACTTATACACTACATATACACATGGTAGAGGCCAACATATACACACTTGCTGAATATATACAGGTGCCCCCCGCTTAACGATGGGGATACATTCTGTAATCCCCGTCGTGAAGTGAAACCGTCGTTAAGCGGTGCTTTAGATAAGGGCTTGAATGTTCAGTGTTGTGGCTTTAATCACAGCGCTGAATATCCAAACCCTTATCCAGTGCAAAACAGCTGATGGGGCTTTAAAAAGACGCAACCCCCCAACATCAGCTGTTTGGTGCTAGATAAGGGCTTGGAAGTTTAGCGCTGTGCTTAAGGACCCAGCGCTAAACATTCAAGCCCTTATCTAGCGCGAAACAGCTGAAGAGCTGGGGATTTAAAGGACACATCTTTTTAAATCCTTTGCTCTTTTTTACAGGAGACCTCCATCATATAAGTGAAATCACGTTATGCGAAATTGCTTTATGCGAGGGATGTGGCTCATATGCTGTCGCCACTCCAACAACAAGGGCAGACTGCTACTAGCAGTGCTTTTCAAGAAGTTAAATACAGGAAGGGACTGTTAGGGAACACATTTCACCCCAAATGAGACCACAATATTTACACATACCCCAGTATTATGGGGAAACATTCAGTGCAGCCTTCCTTCAATTTGGTTGCAATACAAATTCCTCTGTGTGTGCTCTAGTCATAATTTTGATGTTATGTTACATTTTCCAAGCGTGCTTCCAAAACAGTTTTGAAAGTCTGATTCTCTGTGAGATTTAAACTGTAATGATGTTGCTGTCTCCTATGATTCCTACGCACTTCCTGTGTACAGGGCAGACACTTTGCTAAAATACCAAGGATTGCAAGCAGTTGCACACTCCTCCAATGTGTGAAAAATAATTCTGTTTTCACCTTCACTTTCCGTAAATCAGCCTCTTAAAGGCCGACAGGCTTCTTTGAATCTGAATATGGCTTTTAAGTCCAGAAATGAATTGTAACGTAAAAACATCATTATAGGCTTAGAGAGAACAATGCTAGTGCCCTGGCAGCTTTGATCAAAGTAGACCTATTTCTACTTTCTCTGAGATAGCAAGCCCCAGGTGACAATCAAGTTGCATAAAGAAGGATTTCCAGATTGTATGCCTATTGCTCTACAGCCAAATAACAACACTAATATATAGCAAAATCAAAATTTACCCCGTCTTTAGCATAGCCATGATTGAGGAAGTGATTTACTGAGTAAGTGTGTATATGATTGCAGCCAATGATACATATTTCCACATAACTATGCATAGGATTGCGCTGCAACTGTGTTTAAATATTTATTTTTCACATATTTATTCCGCCCTTCCACCAAGGAGCTCAGGGTGGTTTACACAGTTCCTTCCTCCCCTCCTTTTGTCTTTACAACAACCCTGTGAGGTAGGTGAAGCTGAGAGATCGTGACTGGCCCAAGGTCACCCAGGAAGCTTCATGGCTGAGCAGGGATTTGAACTTGGATCTTCCAGGTCTAAGTCCAACTCTCAAACCACTGCACCATCCTGCCTAATCTTTTGCACACAGTGTATATCTTGGTTTGAAAACACATGTTTCTCTCTGGTCAAGATTTCATTCTTTGGCTGAGCTTTTGTGAGGATATTGAGTTCTTTCCTGGCTGAACTCTCCTTTTTGAGTATTGTGCAGCGGTCCTTTTTGAATAAGGTCATAGATCAGCCAGTCAATGCCTTTAATACTTCTGTTGCAGTGGGAGAAAAGTCACATATGGATTCTTCTCTTTGTACCTTCATAGCCCTGGTATCTACCTCCACCCCACACCTTATCTATTTAAGCCCCACAGTGGCTAAATTCCCTCCTGCCCCAGTTGGGCAATCAAGGTAGGTGGGGAATCCCTGCAGGGCCTTTGAGAGGAATTTTATAAGGGGGTACAAAGTTTATTTTGGGCCCCTTCTCAAAAAGGGAGGGGGCAAAACACGGTAGGGGGAAGACAGAAATAGCCAGAAAAGTATCCAGAGCCCAGGTATACCAGGCTTCCTGATGTGGTGTCCAGGTCTACCTGCCCAGTAGACCTGACCCGGCCACCGTTTTTCACTCTTCATGAGGCCAGCTGAGATCCCAGGAAAATTCTGGGGGCCCCTTCTTTGTCTCCTGAGCCCCCTTTTTGACCCTGGGCCTGGGTATAATTTACCCCCTTTTCCCCTCTCTCATGGGCCCTGAATCCCTGTCCTTTATAATGGCATAGATTCTCCATTTCACTTGATTGCCCTGCAGGAGGCAATTTAACTGCTGCAGGAATTACCGTAGGTCAATTGGGTGTGTGTAGATGCCAAAGCCAGGGAGACAATGAGCAGGAGTTCTCCAGTTGACTGATCTGACAATCCTAATTTAGAAGACTGCTATCTGGTAGCCACCAATCTCTGTATGACTGATCCTTAGTTAGGGCTAATTTAATTTAAATGCCAGCTCTTCTATGTAACTGTGTGCCAGGTGAAATGTCCCTAATATATAGTCACTTAATGACAGCCAAATCATTATGATTTTAGATACTTGGGTGTAAAAGCTTCTTCTAAATATCTTACTTATTACAGAAGACAGATAGTTGGGATGGGATGTTATGTTAATGTAGTACTGCTGAGAATTCATTAATTTTATCCATTTTAATGCTCATGTATGTGTCATGCTGCTTTTATAAATGCAGTAGAAAACTCTGCTTGAATGAGTTTGGGAGAGATTAAATTTAGAACTTATTCAAGCATCAGACATACATGATCCTGGAAGTATTCTGTTCTGCAATGACCACAGTAATGGATAATAAGGGCTAGTCCACATGGTCCATTTTGTGTCTGTGTATTGCTCTTCGACGGTTCCCATGAGCTTATTCACATGAAAAATGTCTTATACAATAGATATGGTGGTCATTGATCCTGGATGGCTGTTACTTTCTGCAATGACAGTGGCAAATTGCTCAACGACCACACTTGTAGGAATAAAGTCCAAGCAGTCATACCATTAACCATAGACCAGAGGTTCTCAACCCGTGGTACGTGTACCCCTAGGGGTACACGGACCACGTGGCTGGGGGTATGCCAAATTCAGGCTGGAGGCGTCCCATTAACACTTAATTAAGTTTTGATTTTTTGATTTGTGTCCAGATTTTTTTGGGAGCCGGAGAGCTCCATTTTGCTTTTTTAGTAGCTAATCTATCCGATCTACAGCTGATGGTTGGGTTAATTTATGTGCATGCATAAATTAGGTTGAGCTTCTCAGCAGCCAGCAGAGGGTGTTGTGCACGCTCCTGCCTCCCAGCTCTCCTCTGATGCAGCTCCTGCTGCAGGATTAGAGGTTTTTATTTTGCTACAACAAACATCACTTGGGTAAGTGCATGGGTGGGGGAAGAGTTGAGTTTGGGTTTTTTATACTTTGGATTTATGTTTTTACTTTGGAAACTGTGCATGGGTGGGGTGGGGAAAGAGTTCAGTTTGGGGGGGTTGTATGTGGGATTTATATATTTTTTTACTTTGGAAACCCTGTTTTTGGGTCCTCCTCTCCTTTCTGTGGCTGCAAGTTTGTCTGAGTTTCTTTTTGTAAGGTCCACCCCATCTTTTCAGCATCTATTTCAGCATGCATTTTGTTCATGTGTCTTATTGTTGTGTGTTTTTTAAAAGAGATCCTGGCATTCTTGTGTATTTTTGTGCAATTTATGTAAATTAGCTAATTAGCTGGGGGTACTCCAAAAATTTTGACCTTCATTGGGGGTACCTGGGCCTCCAAAGGTTGAGAACCCCTGCCATAGACAATTTGGTTCATGTTAAATATTCTCCATATCTAACCTGGACCCCCCTATTTTTCTCGGCAGTGGCACAATCCCAGAAGCACTGTCATTGTCACTGCAGGTTGCCACTCCCCTTAACAGGGTAGCGACTGATTTTTCCCGACTGGGGTGTTGTGACACCCCAATTTGAGAACCAGTAGCCTAGAACATTAACAGTGCAATCCTTCAAATTCAATGGCGTCTTACTTCTGGGTAAGCGTTATAGGATTGCAGCCTAATTCACGAAGGATTCTGTCCCAAGTAATTTGGTTCCTTTTGGGGAAAAGTTAAATAGACCTTTGCAGTCCCTGCTTGTGGCTCAGAACTGCCCATTTTCTGAAAAAATGCTGAATCAGATACATCACTGGCATGAACTACAGCATCTTATTTAATACAAAAAGCAAAATAGTATTTATATGCATTGGAGGATGAGGACTGCTTTCAAGGGGTGGAGGTTACAGATTCACATGCCATGAGTTTGTTTAATGCAATGTCACATGTAACTCAGGAGACTTTGCTTGAAATTCTCTCTGTTTTATCATGGGATTTTCAAAGCACTCCAAGCACTGCAGATCTTCCAGGCTGGACTCCTGCTGCCTGTGACATCATCCGAGCGCATTTTGAAATGGCAGGCTTTTTAAATAGCTGTCAGTCACATAATCAAATCAAGTGGAGTACAAGGCTGATTAGAAAGACCTTGGCTGCCTGTGCCAGCAGGAAGCTGTGCACACATACAGTAATTACTTGCACAAGATAATAAAAGTAGCCGTGGCTGTTATTCTGCTATTTTCATATTTGTCCTTTCCTCTTGTAAACATTTAGAGTATGGGCGTACCAGTCTAGTCTTGTTGTTGTTGTTGTTGTTGTTTAGTCCATATCATTATTTCACCAGCAAATGTACATTTAAATGATCTTCATTAAATGGCATAATAAATGCACTGGGGGGGGTATCTTCAGAGTTGCAGACAGTGACGGCTCATGGCCACCACTCGCTGGTAGGCATCCCTCTTGGCTGTTCTGTGTCAGCAGGTTCCTTGACTGGCACTGTGAGCAATGGTAGGAAGGTCTCTTGAAAACACTGTCAGATTTCCTGCTTGCAATGAGTGCTTTCTTTGGGGGTGAATGTACTGAGAGAATGGCTTTGTTAGGTGACTTTTAAATTTTCACATGCCGCAAAAGTGCCACGTCCGAGCGGGGTTCCAGTGGTCCGAGTACCACCAGCAGTCTGTCAAAGTACCACTGGTGGTACTAATACCACTGGTTGAGAACCCCTGGGCTAGATAGTCTGGCTATGATAAAAGCCCAGCTTAGTTTCTTTGTAGTTTTTTTTTAAACCCATTAAAATGAAAATTTGGTTAACCTTCAGTGCCCTTGCATATATCTTATACAGCTTATATACACCCCTTCAGACCATTTAGCAATTGATGTCGTTGTTGACATTTTTATTCTGTTCATAAGCCCCCTTGGGAGCTTTCTGAGTGGAAAGGTGATTTTTTTTTCAAAAAAAGAATTCCACTAAAAAAAAAAAAGATCAAAAAGAAAAGGCTGAGATAGCAACATTTAAAGGTTTCACAAATGATAGTGATTGAAACTGCAATTTACTTATTCATTTGACACATCTTTATACCCTCACCTTTCCATCTATGGAGGCTTCAGTAAAAACAATAACAATATAACAATTTTGACAGGTATTCCCTAATTTGTTTTGGGGGGATTCCAGATTAACTGGATTTTTTTTAAGACTGCACAACATGAGAACACTCAAAAACACATCAGATGTACAAACTATAAGCAATGTATCGTCACCAGAAAATGCAACACACTAGCTGCATGCACAACAACCTAAATCTATACCACAGGACTATGATCTTACAATATGTCTGGGGTGGCCAAACTGCGGCTCCTAAGCCACATGCGGCTCTTTGACGTATAATGTGCGGCTCTCAGAAATATGTTGGGCTGAGCTCCTTTTTGCACCACAATTAATACAGTATAAAAAGTAAATAAGAAATTTTCAAGCTTTATAATTATTTACCAGGTATAAACTGCGAGTTCTCTGGATTAAAACATAAGCTTAACATTCATGGTGAGTAAATATATTTAAGAATTTAAATGTTTCTTAAATATTGCGGCTCTCAAACATCTCTCTTGCAACTCTCAAACATCTGAAATTTATTGTACGTGGCTCTTCCATTAAGCAAGTTTGGCCACCCCTGCAATATATAAATAATAATTTAAAAAATCCATAATAGGATTCTTGCTTCATAAAGGTTGTCTTGTATTCTTTAGATTTTTGCATAACAATAAGACATCTTATTCTTTTTTTCTCACCAAATACGGCTGTAACATATTGAAATGAAACTTTAGAACTAATGGCGTTCTCTTCTGTTGCAAAGCTGTATGAGCTGTGAAGAATTGTTTCTAATTAGGTGAGCTGAATTAAGACAGCATCTTTCTGATAAATTGTTGTTGGCATGGCCATCAGCATGGGACTGAGGCGGTGACAAAATGTACCATATTTATTTAAACGTTTCCAAAGAAGTGAAATGTTAGGAGGAATTAAAACAAATATAAAACAGAAGGCTAGAAGGAAGGTGGTGGTAAGGAGGAAAGAAATGATGAACACAAAACAAGGGGGAAGAAAATCCAGCAGCTGTTGAACATCGAATGAGGGCAACTATTAGACAAGAGCAACTATTAGACAGGAATTGGCAGTATTTGCATAGCATAAGAACATCTGTGACCCAGAACATAAAGTGGCCATTACAGGGATTTTGTTAAAATTGTGTACCACTCCTGCTTTAATTAAAAGCACCACAATTTAGGGAGGATGCAGCCAAACTGGAGCGGGTTCAGAGAAGAGCGACAAGGATGTTCAGAGGCTGGGAGAACAAGACCTACAAGGAAAGATGGAGGGAACTTGGTATGTTTAGCCTGGAGAAGAGGCAGCTGAGAGGGGATATGATAGCGCTCTTCAAATACCTGAAGGGCTGTCATATGGAAGAAGGAACACATTTGTTCTCAACTGCCTCTGAGAGTAGAACTAGATCAAATGGGTACAAACTGCAAGAGAGGAGATTCTGGTTGGATATCAGGAAGACATTCTTGGCAGTAAGGGCAGTTTGGCAGTGGAAAAGGTTGCTGAGGGAGGTGGTGGATTCTCCCTCACTGGAGATCTTCAAGCAGAGGCTCAACAGGAAACTACTGGAGATGCTCTGGGAGGATTTCCTGCTACAGGCAGGGGGTTGGACTAGATGACCTTGTGGGTCACTTCTATGATTCTAAGTGCAGATGAGCATGCATGAGGTGCTGGTGGTATGAACAACTGCCGGTGTTATACAATAGTCTGGTGGCTATTGAAAGGAATTTAGCCTGTTTGGATATTATGGAAACAGTTGTCCAGAAAGTATTAAATTATATATAAAGGTAAAGGTGACCCTTGACAATTAAGTCCAGTCGTGTCCGACTCTAGGGTGTGGTGCTCATCCCCATTTCAAAGCCGAAGAGCCAGCGTTGTCCGAAGATGCCTCCGTGGTCATGTGGCCAGCGTGACTCTCCACCCGCTGGCCCCAAATTATATATACCTCTATGCAACTATTTGTAGAAAAATGGAAATATGTTTTTAGAATAACACATATACCAGAGATAACACTCAGGAGCAAATATTGGCTAGGTTAATTTGACTTTGGACTGCAATCCTATACATACTTACCAGGAAGAAAGTCTCATTGAACTTACTTGTGCAGGACTTCCTTCCAAGCAGACATGCCTAACAGCCCAATCCTACCCCCCACCATGCTATAACATGCAGCACCAAAGGAGTGTGCACTATATGCTATGATGCCCCCATCATCAGACGGGCAGTGAGAGGTAAGTAAAACTCTTCCTTTCTTACCTTTCGGTAGGCAACCTCAGACCCACCACGCCAGCTATGTTGTTGGTGTACGTCCGAGAAGAATGAATGAATGAATGAAACCTTTACTGGCATAAAGACAAACATACATAAAATTATTATAGCAAACAGACAAACAATATCATAAAACACAGACTAATCCAAACACATAAAACAGTATCTAAGACAGTCAGAATAAGTGGATACAACAACAGCAACTGTAAAGGACCATCTAGACATTAAGATATATTAGGGATCCCAACTGCCATCTATAGCCCAATGAATCTGTGTCATATGAAGGTGAGATCACTTCGACGTTTTATTAGTAAATCCAGATAGTTAGCTATTTGATTGGTGCGTAGTTCATCGTCACCAACCAATAGGTAATATATGACTTCTGACTCAGAAAGTCCTGTGTGTTTAGTCAAGATCGGACCTAAATGGGATAAATGTAAGTCTTGGTAAAGATCACAATATAATAACATATGTGGCAAGGTTTCAATAGCTGTGTTATTACAAGGGCATAGCCGTGCTTTATGTGGCACAGATTTATATCTGCCAGTTGTAACATTAGACGGGAGCACATTGCATCTTGCTAAAGTAAAGGCCCGTCGTTCCTGAGGACTTTTCAATAGTGCAAGATATTTGGCCATTTTACATACAGGTGATGTTAGTTGGAAATGCAAGGGGGAGCATATTTTCTGCGCTGCTGCAGACAGAACTTGTTGCTCGATGTCTAATAGCCTGCCCTTAAGAAGCTTGAAGGCTTGGAGCGGTGGAAGGGCTCCCAATGAATCTAATGCAACACCCATTGTTTGGATCTTTTGCATGAAAAAATTGGATTCAGGGGAGAATGAAGAATCGGCTAACATACTTCTGAGTAGGACATTGTTGTTAGCAGCGTAACATATCCGAATCCAGAATTTAAAAAAGTGTAGCCATACAGTTGTTTCTAATCTAATTAATCCCACCTCCAAACAAAGGGCAGCATAGGGGACACAATGTGGTACAGCCAGTATATTATAAAGAAAGGCTGCTTGCACCCTTTCCACCAAAGGATTGAAAGCAGACATCCAGATAGGTGATCCAAACAGTAATTGGGGTATAACTTTAGCTTTGAAGATTGTCACTGCAGCGGGGATAAAAGAATTACCCCATGTATGAAAAAAAACAGCTGATTGCCTGGGATGTTAATTTCGCTGAATTAATTGCAGCTTGGCGATGGCTTGCCCAGGATTGTCTATGATGAAAATAGATCCCCAAGTACTTAAATTGCTTGACCTGTTGGATAGTCTTGCCTTTGAAAATCCAAGAGGCGGGCTTCCAATTCTTGCCAAATACTACAATTTTTGACTTATCATAATTGATGGATAATTTATTGTAAAAACAATAATGAATACAAGCGGCAATCAGGCGTCTTAAACCTATCTTAGTACGAGAGAGTAACACCATATCGTCTGCAAACAACAAGATTGGTATAGAAAGAGCACCCAACTTGGGGCTATGGCCGTCAACACTTCTCAGGATAGGGGCCAGGTCATTGATAAACAAATTAAACAAAGTAGGGGCTAATACACACCCCTGTCTTACTCCTTTATTTGTGGCAATTCGATCGGACAAATTACCATGATATGATAATCTAATCTTGCAAGATGTACTAGAATAGAGTCCCTGTATCAGAAGAAGCAGTCTATTATCAAGACCTGCATCTTTCAGCTTTGTCCATAATAAGTCCCTATCTATTGTGTCAAACGCCGCTTTCAGATCTAAGAAAGCAGCGTATAAGCGGGAGTTAGCTTGTTTCATTTGCTTAGTTATTAAATGAGATAGTATTAAGCATTGTTTCAAGGTAGATTTACCTGCTACAAAACCCGCTTGTTCAAAGCCAAGAATACTTTGGTTGTTTATCCAAGATGAAAGACGGCCAAGTAGGTGGTTAGCATAAATCTTACCTATAACTGACAGCAAACTAATCGGTCTGTAGCTACTGGGGAGCTTTCTATCACCCTTTTTGTAAACAGGAACAATTATAGATTGGGTCCAAGACTGTGGCATCGCCCCTGTTCTATCAACTACTGTAAACAGTTGCGCTAGAAGAGGCGCCCACCAGTCTATATTGGCTTTAAATAGTTCAGGAGGAAGATTATCTGGGCCAGCTGCCTTTCCCATTTTGAGTTTGCATAATAGTTGTTTTATCTCTGAGATCGTGACTGGAGGCCAGTCTGGTAGATCTTTAAGTAGATCTAAGGTATTCTCTGAGGAGAGCTTGCTATCATCATGGAAAATGGCAAAAAATGGAGTTCCCATGTCAAAGAAGGTATTGGGGGGGATAGACTGGGTTCGTTCTTGTAGTCTGAAATCATATTCCAAAACATTCTCATGTTTCTAGATTTTATCGCATTAAATAACTTATCCCAGCGAGCCTTGTTATGTTGTTCTTTGTCCTGTTTGTTAACCTCTGAAATCTTACTCTTTAACATAGAATAACTTGATGGCAACCTGGAACTTTTTGATGCTCTAAATTCATTATACAAACTATGAAGTTTATGCTTGATTTCAATACAGGTTTTACTAGGCCCCTCACACCCTATTCTGGTTGGACCAGAGGTGGTAGGGACCATAGGTCTCCCTAGAAGAGTCATAAGACTTTCCATTAGGGCCTCATAATGTTTTATCACATGGACAGGATCTGCAGACATTTCTGTGGACAAGTTTGTAAGATGGCCATCTCACGTCCGAGAAGAGTAAGGGGCAAGGCAGGCTGGAAGGTCAGGAATAGAATCCATTAAATGATTATTGATTGTGGGCCATAAAAAGGTGTGTGTGTGTGTGTGTGTGTGTGTGTGTGTGTGTGTGTGTGTGTGTGTGTGTGTGTGTGTGTGTGTGTCCTTCCTTTTTATGGTCCAAAATAAATTATATATTTTATTACAGTTAGCGAAATAGGAATTACAGGTGAAGAAGCCATGTTAAAAAACGAAGTTCCAGCCGAAATAAAAACAATGTTCAATTCTATCCGGGTTTATCCAAGCCTAGAGTCAACCCGTATAAACAGAAAATCATTAAAATCCACAGCTAGGCGAACTGAGCCCGACGTTTTGTTTCCTAATGCGGAAACATTCTCTAGGGTAATCCAAAGGATTGGTTGATGATGAACTGCGCTGCGCTTGAAGTTCATCATCAACCAATCCTTTGGATTACCCTAGAGAATGTTTCCGCATTAGGAAACGAAACGTCGGGTTCAGTTCGCCTAGCTGTGGATTTTAATGATTTTCTGTCTATACGGGTTGACTCTAGGCTTGGATAAACCCGGATAGAATTGAACATTGTTTTTATTTCGGCTGGAACTTCGTTTTTTAACATGGCTTCTTCACCTGTAATTCCTATTTCGCTAACAATAACTGCCGGCCATGAAAGCTTTTGATCGGAAATATTTTATTACAATTTTTCCATTTTACTCCTTTCAAACAAAAAGAGATGTTTAACTACTTCTGCTTGTGTGTTCCTAAAATAGAAGAGCATTAAAACACTGGGGAGAGGAGAATACCGACCCCATATGGCCCATCAAGGCTTGCTGAGTGACGGATGCTGTTCTCACAGCAAATGAGTCATTAGCACTCTGATCTTAATTGTGCTACGTAGAAGTAAGGCAAATGGAAGGAAATCAGTGGAACATCCACATATAATGCCTAGGACCAGGGCATAAGGCAGACTTCCTTAAACGTTTACTCCACAGTAGCTTTACTGCATTCAAAGAGAATATCTCACAGTGTTTTTACGAATTCAGCTTAAGCATCTTTGTATAGCATTTGTATAGCATCTTTGTATAGCTTGGCATAACAAATTCACATCCTTACAGCCCTAACTGTCTGGACTAGCATGGTGAGCTAGGGATAGTGATGCAGATTCCGCTGGTCCACTTCAGGTACAGGCTTGGAACAGTAGCCCAGCGACTTTGTACGGCCCTTCCTCTAAGGCAGGCTATTGACCACTGTTGGGTGCAAATTCTCCCAGAGCTGTCTTTTGCCTGGGCAACAGGTAACCTGTCTCACTCCTCAACTGTTGCTGCCTTCCTGCTTAAACCCTGCACTTGCATCCTGTCCCTGTTGCCATTCCTGATGCCTGCTTCTTGGAGACACATCAGTCTCTTTGTTGCCTGTAATTAATCTGTGAAACTCCTTGCCACAGGATGTGGTAAATAGCACCTGGCCTAGAAGCCTCTAAATGGGGATTAGATAGATTTATGAAGGAAAAATCCATCACAGATTACAAGCCATGAAGGGTATATGCAGCCTTCTGGCTTTAGTAGTAGGCTATCTCAATGCCAGAAGCAAGGGAGTGGTGACAGGATACAGGTATCTTGTTGTCTTGTGTGTTCCCTGAGGCATCTGGTGGGGCCACTGTGAGATACAGGAAGCTGGACTAGATGGGCCTTTAGCCTGATCCAGCAGGGCTCTTCTTATGTTCTGCTCCTAGGACCTCCATGCTGGTTGCATTCAGACATGCAGAGCGGGGCACGCGTCACCTTTAAGGAAGCCCCCCAGCAACATGGTGCTGACACTGAATGAAGGCAGAAGAAAAGCATTGCAAAGCATTGTTCTGAGGTACTTGTATGAGTCAGTCCTAAATATTTCTGTATGTTTCAGAATGCATTGGGAGTTTAGCTGGGTGTGGCTAAAATGATGTACCCAGGGACGTTAAAAAGATCTGTGGGTATAAGAGCAAATGCGTATGCATAAAGCAAAATGCACTGTTGGCTTTGGAAATTGTCTGAACATCTGTCCCTCCTGAATTCTAATTGGCAAGTGAAGTCCTCTTGAAGCATTTAATCAAAACTGAATTATCTTCAAATTAAATTAATATAAAACTTCAGGAGATTAGCAATGAAATGTAATTTAATGCCATTCTACTTGTGTATGCTTTTATGGTAGATTAAAGTGATCAGACAGACCAGCTTTACCATGGGAGTTTTATGGCACTTACTGGGTGTTTTAATAATTTGTAAGGATATTAAAATGTTAATTAGAATTTATTCTAACAAAGCATCTTCTTCCAGCCATCTTCGCTCCTGCATTCAGTGTAGCATGTAGGGGCAGGTCCTCCATAAATGAGCCTTTATAATGGGTGAGAGAATTTCTACCTAAGGCAGAGTGGGAAGGAAGGAGGGAGGGAGATATAATAGACTATCAAGGGAACATGGTTTGGCTCACAAGGAAAGAAGGAAGAAGCCTCCTGGTTCAGCCCTGGTCTGAAAAACAGGTGCCTTGGCTGAGCACATATGCAATGTAGCTCTGGATGGGAGCCAAGAATGGAGAGCTTGCCTGGGGCCCTTTGGGGAGGAGCGAGTAAAATGGCAACAGGAGGAAGAAAGCCAGACGCGCATAGGACCACATGGTGACTGCAGATGGTGTTCCCAAAAAATGCTGAATTCCCTACATTTGGCTCAATCCATTAAGACACCACCAGTTACATTAACAAGAATGTCTAGTTAGGATCACTTAACCCAGAGGAGTTTTCCCTAAGTGCAGGAGAGTCTGAGTATGTACTTTTGTTCTCTAAATTTAATCCATGTTGGTGGTCCAAAGAGAATCTAGTCAAAACCGTGCAAGTAGACCATGCAGAACTAAAGTCGGGCAACTTGCTTGACACAAGGACCCCCCTCCATTTGTCCAATGCTTACCCAGTATAGGGGCTAACAAGGGTGCTTCTCTCCCTGCTCAGCTGTGTCCGTGTCATTTCCTATCTGGAGTCAATTTATGTGCTGAATGCAAAAGTTATTGCTCCTGTATTTGAACAAGTGTTTAAAAAGGTCGTGGACTTCTTCCACTCCACCTGCTCCTACCAGATACGGAAACTAGCTACCATGTGAAGTACGTAAACAGAATCCTTTTCAAAGGTGCAGTAAAAATGCAGGAGCCCATCATAAATGATCTGATTGAAGAAAAAACCTGCAGAATCCTTTTCAAAGGTGCAGTAAAAATGCAGGAGCCCATCATAAATGATCTGATTGAAGAAAAAACCTGCATGCTCCCTCCTTTGTTGGAAATGTTGCTACAGAACATACTAAATCCCCACCTCACCTGATCCCACCCTATTATTGTTCTTTTGATTTTGTTGCTCGGAAATCTGGTTGTTGATTGTGTGTGGGGGGGTCTTTTTGTTCTATTAGGGTGCAATCCTGTGTAACTCTTGCACTGGTGTAACAGTAGACACCCCCGGTGTAAAAGCACTTATGCCAGTGTAACTTGCAGAGGCAAGTGGGGGGCGCCCGCTAATTGGGGGGCAGGGGGCCAGGGCCCCAGGGCGCAGGGTGCTGGAGGCTGTTTGGGGGCGCAGGCCTCCTTAGGTTTCGGTTCTAATTTTTGCATTTTCCTGGGTTTTTTTTATTTCACGTGCAGCTGCTGCCCCCCAGCTGCATCCCCAAGGCGGCAGCTTCCTCGTTTGCGCCCCCGGGGTGTTTTGGGGTGTGTATCGTGCTTTCGGGGTTCTTAGCTTGTGTGGACGGGGCGCAGGCAGCATTTTTCCCGGATCGGCGGCATCCATTTTGAATCTGCGGGACTCTCTAGGACTCTCTCTCCGTCTCGCTGGTCCGTCGGTCCTCCAGGCCTCTCTAGGGCTCTAGAGGACTGACCAGCGAGACCAACGAGATGAAGAGAGAGTCCTAGAGTGTCCCGCGATTCAACATGGATGCCGCTGATCCTGGAAAAATGCTGCCTGCGCCCCACTGAGACAAGCTAAGTGCCCCAAAAGCACACACACCCTGGGGGGGGGGCACACGACTCAGCTGCTGCCCTGGGAAGCAGCGGGGGATGGCAGCTGCCCGCGAAATAGTTAAAAATGGTGAAAAAAAGAGAAAAAACACTAAGTAAAGGTTCCCTGCTAACTGGGCAACTGGGCAAGTAAAGGTTCCCTGCTAACTGGGTAAGAGGCTTCATCATGAGTGCTGCTGGAAATGGAGACAGGAGGTACAAAGTGGACAAGGAGGCTTCCAAACTGATTTTTGCACACACACACACACCCCAAAAAATTGCGGTGTGGCCTTATGGCCGCACCAGGAAGTATTTTGGGGACATTAGGGGGGGCATGTCAAAAAAATGGGTGGGGGCGTAGGGTTGGGCTCTGAGTGTAAAATGGTCTGGGTCCTCCACTGGTAACTTGTCATATGCCGACGGACGCAGGATGGACATCGGCTTAACCCCCCTCGGACGTTGCGCTAGGCGCATTTCAAACACAGGACGGATGCTGGCACAACTCTGCTGGCACAGGGGGCAGTCCAGGGGTGTTTGTCGATGTACAAGTTACACTGGCATAAGTGCTCTTACACCGGGGGATCTGTTACACCGGTGCAACAGTTACACAGGATTGCGCCCTAATAGAACAAATGCATACTTTTCCAAGAGTTACACAGGATTGGGCTGCCAAGGCCTTTTAGTATTTGCAACCTAGCCATCGTGATTGGCTACTGCAAGTTTGCAGAAAAGGTAACGGAACAAAACAGAACACAATTGTCTTCCCTGCTAAATAACTATGTGTGGTAGATATAGTAGAAACTCTCTGAGCAATTCATGTCAAAAGGTTTGCATCTTATCTGAGGGCAAGGAACGTATCTTAAACAATGCTCAATTACAAATGAATTACAGTGTTCCATAAAACTATTGGCTTTGAAAAACAGTTACCTCACAATGATGCACTTATCTTTATGAACATTACAAATCAACTGCCACTGTGTAAGGCATCTACGCTGAACATTCAACAAAAACCAAACCTCGTTTCTTTCTATTTTTTCAAATAATGAGAAAGAAAACATTGTCACTCAGAAATCCTGGTTGTGGAAGAGAAGCACCATTTCATTACTTTGAGATAGTATTCCTCTTTTTTTTCCCCCTCTGACATAGTAGGCTACATAAATTCCAGCAAAGTCTAGTCATTACCTGGTCATAGGAACAATTGGCTGCAATAAACCATGTATTCACACACAGTGTGAAGAGAACAACTCCTCCTGAATCATAGAGATGGAGACTCTCTTCGCGTTCCTCTGTAAGCTGGGATTTGAAAAAAAAGTTGCTTTGTACCATGGGAGAGAGGCTTGCCTAATGGAGAACTTATATGATCAATACGTGCAGTTCTGTGGTTGATTATATGACATCCCAATCCTATATCTATCTATCTGATATAGGAACTTTTATTGGCATAAAAACAAAACAAAAACAAACATAACATATAACACTTACATAACACATGACAACAAAATTACAGCTTAAACATCACACGGAATACTATCAGCTTTACGTGCTAGAATAATTGTATTAACAAAGGCTGCCGATCTTTCCATTACGTCGTCCATCTCTGTCGTCCAATCCTATCCTTCCCCCCTCCCACTGGTGCAGCCATGCCAATGTGCTGTATGTGCCAGCACATATTGTATACAGCACATATACTGTATTGTTTATAGCACAATACAGCCATGTGCTGTATCCAACATGGTGTGTGTGTCAGATCAGGAGGCTTTCCCCTCCATAAGCCTCCTGCTCCGCAATGGGTCTGCTCAGACATGCGCCAGCTCTTTAACAGGCACAAGTTCAAGGAAACAAAGGGGGCAGGGAGGCTGCGAAAAAGGAGGATAGGATCTGGTGCGTGCCATTGCTACCAGATCCACCTCCTCCTGCAGTCTCCCTGCACCCTGTTCCTCCCCCCTTGCCCAGTTTTCCCCCTCCTCTCCCCCTCCCTGCTCCATTTTGCCCCCTCTCTCCCTTGCTGTTGCTGCTCCGGCGGGCCCAGGGAGCTCTGCCGACATCCTGGGAGCACTGCTACCTCTTGTGGCAGTGCTCCCCAAAAAGGCCACCAATGGAGTGCTGCACACTCCATTGGCAGCCATTTTACAACAGCTGAATTCTGTTCCATTGTCATAAATGGCTGTGCATGACAGCTCAATCCCAGATAGGATTGGGCTGTCCATGAGGCCAACTGAGGCGGATGCCTAAGGAAGTAGATTGGCAGGGGCTTCCCCCTGTTGGAAGAGCGACAGCATGTGAGCTGGACTTGTATAATAACAGCAGGTGTCCCATGAGCTCACTTCCAGCTATGTTTAGGATGAGAGCATTAATGTGAAATACACTATTTTTTTTAAGTACTGTTATTTGAGAGAGAGAGAGAGAGAGAGAGAGAGAGAGCAGTTACGTTCCCAGCTCTAATCCCAAATGAAACTGGACTGTCCATGTATCCTCTTCCTTAAGGACCTTATCCTTTAGGATAGAGAACAACTCCTCGTGAATCATAGGGATGGAGAGTCTCTTCGCTTTCCTCTGTAAACTGGGATTTGAAAAAAAGTTTGAAAAAAGGTGCTTCACATTTCCCCTGAAGAAGGTTTGTTTATTGCTCTGTGCTCAGTGTCTTTCCTTTTTGTGTAAACAGCCAAGGGGGCTTGTACTGAAGTCAGCGAATGAAAAGATTTGTCATCATGATGAGATTCTCCCCTTGTGATTTTGCATAGGATTTGTCTAGACAGCTACCTGGCGCACGAAGGTGAAAAGTTATTTGCTGTTTTCCTCACATGTCCAAAGTACTGAGTTTAGTCAACTCACAAGTTGTTTCCTTGCTGCCAGTCCCAAGATTCTTCGTACATCCCTGCCAGGTAAGATTTCATCTGAAGATCAAAAGACATTTTTCCTCCCACTTGCGTTCTTTGTGCTTCCTAAATAATCTGCATATCCCTCTGGAGCTGCTTTGTTAGTATTTCATATTCATAACGTGCAACCTTTCATAACAGTAATACTTCTCAGCTTTTTGACTGTAGAGATCATGGGGCTGTTATCACCATCTGCTTGTCCAAGATACTTCACTGTTTCCTTGTGTAGCAGTACACACCTTTTGCCTAATTAATCAGCCGGCTGGGATTTTGCTCCAATGGGGCGGGGGGATTGTTTGTTTAGTTATGGCAGCTGGTAATGGATTTTTGTATCCCATATAAGAGATGATATTGCACTCCTTGTAGTTTTATTTTGATTATCTAGTTTCCATTTAGGTAAGCGACTGGTAAACTCCCCTCGGATTAATTTGGAATTGGTGTGATAATTACAAGCTCTCTCCGTGATTGCTGAGAGAAAAACATGTCTGTTTTCTGTGCATTTTCTCCAAGCTCACAACATTGGAGCACGCAAACACACTGACGGCGCAATCCTGTGTGGGCTTTGCGTTGGGGCAGCATGTGTTGCCCCGGGGGCAGGGTGTTGCAAAAGTGCTGTAAGGAGTCACTTACGTGACACCCGGTGAGCTAGCAACGCCGGCGCTGCTCGCTCCACCATTGTCCCGGCCCAAGGTAAGCCCAACGCTGGTCGGGGCAGGGGCAGTGGGAGGGCAGACCGGGCATTGGGGGGTGGGGATACCAAGGGCAAAGATTCCTGGTATCCAACGCTCCCTCCTGGCCCCAGATACACCGACCCAGTTGGCGTTACTGTGTGCGAGCTCTAGAGCTCGCGCACATGAGAGTAGGCCCATTTGGCCCGTTGTCCCCTTCTCCCGAGTTGTTTCCTGGCTGCCCCAGGGCAGCCCGGGAACTTGATAGGAGGGCGGGCGGCCCTTTAGGCCAGCCACCGTATCCTACACAGGATTGCACTGTGACAGTGTTGCATGTGTGCATTTTTATCTTATTACCTCCACCTAGGAATGGTAGTACCCAGCAGCAGCTAAGGTAAAGAGCCAATCCTTTAATCTTTCACCCAAACCAAACACACTCAGGGACAAGAGAGGATTAGATCTGGATAGGGGACTACAACCACATAAGACTACATTATGTCCAAGAAACATATTGAAAGAATTGACCCACACAGTTATTTTGAAAAGGTGCTCATGGAACAAACAGGCTTCTTGGTGATGGAGTCTGATCATGTAATTTACAGCAATCCAAAGAGTTCCTGGATGAGTAAAGTCCTTAATGTTAATTGAAGAACTGGATTTAATTAATGTTAAATGTTAATGTTTAATTTAATTTGGAATGGGGCCGCCAGCATAAATGGGTGGTGACAGCACATGCGCACCACCGGAACATCCAGCCATCACTGATGCCAGTTGGGTTGAAAGTGGAGTTGAGCTATCTGTGGGGAGGGGGAGGATTGGAGCAGAGATTGAAGTCAGCCAGGGGCATGTCAGGGGAGGTCAGGGGGTGGATATTGGTGACAATGGTGGAACCTATATCCAAAGCCCTCTTCCAGGCCTCAACACGCCCCCTTGGGCCCTCCCGGACTTAAGCCAGTCAAAGATTGCTGGCGCAGATCTGAGTAGGTCCATTGGGGATCATGGCATGGCAGAGTAGGTAAGTAAAACATTAGTCTACTATAATAAAGTAATAATATATATATATATTAACTTCCCTCTCCGTGGCTTCATGGTCCCATAGCATGCAGCAGAGCATATGCCAGCGCCAGCGCACACTACAGGCCAGTCAAGGACTAAGAATAGGCAAGGATAGAGAACTTAATGCCAATTAACACTATAAGATCAAAGCTCAGTTTATCATACCAGATTTATAATAACAAATGGTTAAAGGGCACTACTTTGATCAACCTTAGTAAGAATACCACAACTCTTTAATCTTTTTAATGCTAATGTGGCAACATGTTAAATAACTTTTCCAATTCCTGACCCTGTTGGGATTCTTTTTCACCAATCCAAAAAACCTAAGCCTTTCAGAACATGCCCTACTTTCTGGTAGCAATAAATAGGAGTGTGACAGGGTTAGATCTATTACTAGACTACAATTAACAAAGCACCCATCTAGGCTGACTCATAAAACCTCTACAATTTTTCCTCATTAAATAGCTACAGAACCTAGTAATAAATGGGATGGCATGAACAACTGCTGTTTTTAAACACGTCCCCCCCCCCCCCTGGTTTGCTTATTTTATCTAGTTTAATTGTATGTTTCTCACCATCACATCTATGGGGGGGGGAGAGCTCTAGTTGTAATTGTTTTTAGGACCTCAGAGAAAACAGTCAATAGTGCACTTGAGAGTGTTTAGCCATTACCCATTTCCCTCATAAGCAGTCTGTAGTTTTTGTCTGAAATGGAAGATTGTTTGCTTGTTTCCTTATGGAACTGATAGTCAGGAAATATCCAGCTAGCTGGCTGGAAAATATATCATGCTAGAGATATAAAAATGCTGAAAATTCTTTCTTTGTTATTGAGAGAGAGAGAGAGAGAGACTGACTGACTGACTGACTGACTGACTGACTGACTGACCAGAGGAGTAGCCAGACCATTTTTCAACCGTGGCCCAAACCCTTGACGCCCCCCCATAAAAACGCGCGGCTGTAACCCTTGACGCCCCTCGCCGTTAGCCGTGACTCCCCATTACAGTGCATGGAAGAAACAGGCACTCTTTACATGCTCAGAGGCACCCTTTCTTATATGTATGTGTATATGTAAATGTATATTCCCAAAATGAGCCCTAAAGTGGATTTTCCATGCTTTATGCTGAGCAGCAGCTAAGCCAGGAGTGCGCAGGGTGGGGTTGGGATGCTGCCCTCCCTCCATTGGCAGGCCTGGGTAGAGGGCACTGATGTCGTCTGTGTTAGTCCTATACATGGCAAGAGAAACATCAAAGCATGGGAGGGAAGCCCCAGTTGCACAAGAGAGAAAGAGAGAGAAAGCTAGCTCCTTTTGGTAGCATCTTTGCAAGATGAAAAACAGATTCTTATACTGCCTGCCAGTTTACGGGGGGGGGGGGGTTGTCCCAGCAAATAGAGCGGGGAACTAACTTAGAGGTGGGTCAGAAAGGAAGGAGAGAAATCCTAATAATCAACCAAACTAAACTTGGAAATCAAAGACTGTATGTAAAGCAGAACCTGCTCTGCACCATTTTCAATTGCAGTTCTTGCATTTGTTTTGTGTTTGCTTTATTAAAAACATTCAACAGAAAGAAAATACTTTATTTCCATTTTGCAGTGTCTGAATGAAAATACCTTATCTGCAAACCTACAATGAGATATGCTGTCTTGTCTCCAGGAGCTCCTGAGCTCAGCTTGAGTAGTTAGCTATCAATTGAGCTGTTAAAGAACAATTAACATAAGATAAGCGGGCTTCGCTGACCCTGTGGTTAAAAACAAGACGTGGAAACAAACCTGAAGTGTTTTGAAATTAACTTTGAGTGACCCGATGTGAAGAGGCAGCTTTTCCAGATCTTTCTTTTTGCTCTCTCTCTCTCTTGCAAGCAAGAATATGTGTTCGCGCCTCACGCTTAGCAAACCTCTTAGTGTTTGCTTTGCCTCACTTATCTGTATTATAAGAGCCTCCAGCAACGACCTACTCCAGCGTGACCTGCTGCGACCCAGTGAGCTACGATCTCTCCAGGACAACCGGCGAACTCGTGTTCCTCAGCCTCGTTCCTCTTAAAGCGCCCAACAAGCATTGCTTTACACTTTGCACAGGCGCAGAACGTCTTTTCCCTTTAAGAGCCTTTGAGAGCCTCGGTTTGCCGCCGAAATTCGGCGGCAAACCGCAACGGTCCGGGTTTTTTTTTCTTTTTTTCCGGCGGCAAGAAATTCAAATTCTACTTGTTGCTCAGCCTCTGCGCCCCCCCGTCCAGCCTCCCGCCCCCCGCCCTGGGGCCCACCGCCACACCGCCACAGGCCAGACGACGCCTCTGTGACTGACTTGTTATGACTGCAAAGATGCTCTGCCAGAAGAGGTTGGTCAGTGGCGGGGGGGTGGTTCAGGGGAGGATTGACAGATCGGGGTGGGGAGTGGGCTGGCACCAGTGGAAGAAGCGCACCGACATTGCCTGGCCTAGATAGGATTGGGCCATAAGTCTCCTTAGACTTATGCCAGCAAAATAGCTGGCATAGGTCCAAAATAACTGGCATTGGAGGCCAGGTGGCCTACCAGGGGGTGGGGGTAAGTAAGGAAATGTTTTGCTTATCTTTCCTAGGCCCTCTGTCCATCTGCCCCCCCATAGCATGCTCTGTCAGTGAAACTGCATGCTATGGACTGGGAGGGGATAGGATTGAGTCCTTAATGTAAGTAGAATCAGAACATGGAGGGGAACAAGAACAAGTCACTGGAGGTTGGCGGTTCGACTCTGTTGGGCCGCTCCTCTGACAGCTGCACTGGCTGCTGATTCGTTTCCAGGCCCAATTCAAAGTGCTGGTTTTGACCTTTAAAGCCCTATACGGCTTGGGGCCAGGATATTTGAGAGACCGCTTACTTCTATATAGTCCAGCCCGTCTCCTTAGATCATCCGAGAAGGCCCTTTTGCGGGTGCCGTTGCCCAGGGACGTGCGAGGGGCGGCGGCCAGAAACAGGGCTTTCTCAGTAGTGGCACCAACCTTATGGAATTCCCTCCCCTTTGACTTACAAACTGCTCCCTCCTTGGACACTTTCCGGCGAGGCCTAAAAACCTTCTTGTTCAAAGAAGCCTTCTGAGCCCTTGCCTTTTTAAACGTCTCGCTGGTACAGGTGGTGGTGCTGCTGTTTTTATGCTCCTGTTTTAATTGTAGCAATAATCTTTTTAATCGATTTTTAGATACTGTTTTTATTTTCATTAATTGTTTCTTACTAGTTTAAAATGTGATTATTTTTGTATTGTATTTTTTGTATTGCATTTTCTTTTTTTCTTTTTTGTAAGCCGCCTTGGGTCCCTTCGGGGAGAAAGGTGGGATAAAAATATTGTAAGTAAATAAATAAATAGTGCCATCCACAATTTCTGTGCATTGACCTGAAATTTGGAAAAAACTCTGTCCACACATGTCCACACAACCTGTATCTGTAAAGATAAGAGTTTGTTCTGTTGTATCCCCCATAAGATCAGATCACTGCTCAGATGCTGTGGACAGAGCTGATACTCAATCCTGTACACATTGATTTTGCACACATATACAGCCAATCCTACCTAGGGCTGTGCTACCCATAACGGTTTTCCAAATGGTTTTCGGTGGCGCTCGCAGCGTGCTAATATCCTCCATTTTCTCCTAGTTTCCACATGCCCCCTTGGCTCTACTCGGAATTGCAGCAGCTAAAGAGCTGGCACAGATCCGAGTAGACCCATAGGGTTACATGGCATAGCAAAGTAAACGAAGTCAAATTTTGTTTTACTAACCTCTGCCTCTGCATGGTCCCTGCCCACCCACGGGATGCAGTGGAGCCTGTACCTGTGCTGGTGCCACTGCTGCTGTGCTGTGTGGGCAGGCCCTAGCTAGAATTGGGCCCTGGTTGTGTGAATAAGGCTAGAATCATAGGTTCATAAGAGACTGAACAAATTATGTAATCCATGCCACTGCCCCGAAACAGCAGCCTAGACCTAAAGGTTCTGCCTCGTCATTTCTGGAAAATATCAAAGGAAAAGAGACCCTGTATACAATTTTACTAGGCAGAGCATTCCAGTGTTGAGATGTGCTTATGGTTAAGAAGTTTTCTTGAAATTTTCCTCCTTGTTATTTAAAATACTGTCACTAATACTGTTAAAAGTCCAAGGATGAATGACAGTTTTTTTTTCTTTTTGATACCCTTTGAAATATTTGAGGACACCATTCTGCTCCTCATATTAATCTACTCTAATCTAAACACATCCTCTGGATTAGCATCTTTCTTAAATTGTGATGCCCAGAACCAATTAGAACATTCCAAATGTTTAGACAGGCTCAACTGGCTTTCCTGTTTTAAGCCACACAGTATCACTTTGTTGACTCATGGATCAACAAGTTGGCCAAAGTATCCTCTGTTTCCCTAGAAATAATATTGATAACCCACCATGGATCTTGTAGCATTTAACGAACATTAAAATATCACGTAGGTCAATGCAAACCATTTTTATCTGGTTCCGTCTGTCATAATGAAAAAAGGAAGCAAATATGCTTTGTAGCCAAGTGATTCCATGTTTAGAAGCTTGGTTCCAAACCTACAAATATTTTAAAATAAACATTTCTGAATTAATAGGAGCAATCTAGAGAACATTAATGGCCCAACCCTATCCTTGACCAGCCTATGGGGCACAGTGGTACTGACGCAGCTTCTGCTGCATCCTGTGAGCTGGCCAGGGATGATGGAGACGTAAGTATACAAAATTCTTACCTACTCTGCCATGCCATGGTCCCCAATGTGTGTACTCACTTCTGTGCCAGCTCTTTGAGTGAACCCAAGAGGGCATGGACCCAGCTGTTCCCGTCCTCCCTTGACACTCCTCCTGGCAGCCCTGATCCATGCTCCAACCTACCCCCTCTCCACCCTGATCCTCCCCCTCTCTGCCCACAGCCCCCCAACAGTGCCAACTCCCTTCCTCTGGTGGTGTCTGGGTGCTCCGGTGGTCACTGGCGTCACTGGAGCGTGGCCTTGCTGCACATGTTTTTGCTATAGCCGCAGCACCTTCTATTGATGGAATGCTCATTCTGTCACTGGAAGGCACCATGTAGGTTTGGGTTGCTAGTGCCCTTTTGTCAGTCCCACTGGAAACTCCGACTGAAGTGCTGAAATATTTCCTTCAAAATGCCACAGGCTTCAAAAGCACTTCATTGCCCTTCTTTGGATTGTGCCCAAAGGCTTTGTAAAGTGTGATGAACAACTAGATTGTGCTATTATATGCTAATTTCCATGCCTAGATAGCAATATGAAGAACACTTTGTTGTCTTGATTGAGTACATCAAAGAGTTTAAAGTGCTTTCATGCCAAACTGCTGTGTTTTTCTGTGCCACCAGCGCCTCTGTTTTCTAGAAGACCTGAGGGTGAGCTGGTGGTAGAAAAGCACTCAGATTTCTGCCATAAAGCAAATGGGAACCTACTGCCAGCAACTACCTGGGCCAAAAAAACAGATATGTGAACTTGAAAATGACCTCACCTTTTGTACTGCTAGGTTTTTAAAAATGCGTTTTTTTTAATATTGTGGCTGAAAAGAAATCCCAATAGGATAAATCCAAAATAACATAAATTCCTTGAATATTTTCCCTGTGTTTATCAAGTCAGACTCTTCTGCTCTCGGTGCTGTGGCTTCAAAAATAAAAGACCTTCCAAACCCCTTGCCCTGACACAACCATGCGAGTTTCCTCCCTGCCTTGCCCTGCAGTCACAATTGAGCATGATTGCAGTGCTCCTGCTGCTGCTGCATGACTGGAGTGTTAAGGAGCAAAGAAAGGACACCCATCTAATTAGTTTACACAGCCTGCTTAATATACCTCTTCTCAGCTGGGAATGCAATGTGCTCTCTGCATGGCACAGCATGGTGCTGGAACAAATAATGGAAGGAAACCTGCTGCCGGTTCTTTCACTTTACTTGAGAAGTCCTGATTTGGGAGGATCTTAAAAGCTTAATTGGCCAGGCTAAACTATTAGGAGGGGCAGTGAATTGTAGAGAAGGCTATAGTACTTTACACACTGGAGTAAAATGCTTGTTGTCAATACTGGTCCGGGAACAAAGGCCCCAAGCTCAGTAGCACCAGCACGTGCCAGTTCTTATCCCCTATTTCCCAAGCTGCCTCTCCTCTTTTCTCTCCTCGGACATACGCCCAGTGGCCATAAGTGGCGTTCTTGGGGGGAGCTGTGGCCTCGGGCCCCAGGCGCCATCTTCCGGGGGGCACCATCTTCAGCCGGGGCGCCTCTTCAGCCTCCTGGCTGCCACCAGCCCCGCGCTCACCTCGGTGCGAGTCGGCTCCTTTTACAATTGGCTGGGGGGCGCTCGGGCAACCCGTGCCCCCGGCGCCGGGAGGGCTAGCGACACCCCTGCATACGCCAGCAAAGTTCTGAGATTCCTAGAGCCATGTTTAAATCTAGTAACCACCTACAGCATGATGGATACATTCACTTTATAATCATAGAATCATGAGTTGGAAGGGACTCACAAGGTCTTCTAGTCCAACCCCCTGCCTGTAGCAAGAAATCCTCGTAGTGCATCTCCAGTAGGTGCCTGTTGAGCCTCTGCTTGAATATCTCCAGGGAGGAAGAATCCACCACCTCCCTTGGTAATTGGTTCCACTGCTTACCATTAAGATTTTCTTAAATAGTGGAGGATACCATACAAACACCCCACTGTAAAATATCCTAGCTGAGTACTTTTCTGAACACTTTTTTGAAAACAACAAATGATAACACAGCTTGCAGAAAAGCATTCACCCTTCTAATTTCTGTGCGCAGGTGGTCTGCAATGGGAACACCATATACAACCAGAATATCAAAATCAAAGGCAGGTTGGATGACGCACACCTTCCCTTCACTGATAATAATTAAGCAGGAAAGGGCATGTGTTCCAATTAGCAGGTGAACTCCATTTCCATGTTTAATGGGACCAAAGGATGAAAGAGGCACATTCATTACAGTTAAAGCGACATTGTATGACAAAAAGTATCATTACGGGGTATTTGTATGCCACAGAGGAGGGTACCTCTGAAATCTCACATCACTTCTTTTCATTGTCAATGTGGTGTCTTGAATCAGAGTCAAAAAGCAATGGTTCTGTTCATAGGTTATCACGACGTGACCAAATCTCTGAATTAAAAATCCGCATATTGCCGGGTAAACTCCATCGTTGTAAGACTTATTTATTCAAATAAACAAGATGTTAAATTATACATGTAGATTTTCATGGCTTTTTACTATGTACACAGAAGCAATGTTTATGGGATTTCCAGCCATGTGATATCAGCTCTTAAATTGAAGAAATAAAGAATATTCTTACAACTTTGTCTGTTGAGATTCCTGTCCTCTGATCCTACCGGTATGCAGAAGCAGGCGACCAGAGCGGATTATCCAGATCAGATGCAGCAATAAAAAAGTCTTGAGTCTTCCTTGCTTAACGTTTCATCCCCAAACACTTGGGATTTTTTCAAAAGCAGAAAATTGGAGAACTCAGCCACAGGCTGAAAGATGTTGTTAACCTTGTCCTGGAGCACTAGACTGATATAGTGAGCAGGCATCTGTGCTTCTTCTGTGCTTCAGATGCCTGCTCACTATATCAGTCTAGTGCTCCAGGACAAGGTTAACAACATCTTTCAGCCTGTGGCTGAGTTCTCCAATTTTCTGCTTTTGAAAAAATCCCAAGTGTTTGGGGATGAAACGTTAAGCAAGGAAGACTCAAGACTTTTTTATTGCTGCGTCTGATCTGGATAATCCGCTCTGGTCGCCCGCTTCCGCATACCGGTAGGATCAGAGGACAGGAATCTCAACAGACAAAGTTGTAAGAATATTCTTTATTTCTTCAATTTAAGAGCTGATATCACATGGCTGGAAATCCCATAAACATTGCTTATGTGTACAAGATGTTAAATTCAGTGGTGTCACTGCAGGGGGGGGCGGAGCTGTAAGTTCCTCCGTGATCGGAGCCTCCCGTTACACGGAAGAACGAAGCGCCCCGCCCCGCACCTTCCGAACCAGTCAAAGCAGTGAAAACAATGCTCATTCCCATTTCAAAGCTGAAGAGCCAGCGTTGTCCAAAGACGCCTCCGTGGTCATGTGGCCGGTATGATTCTCCTTGCTGCAGCGTGTAGCATGCAGCTGGAACA
Organism: Plestiodon gilberti rubricaudatus; assembly: GCA_026170595.1. Classification (NCBI taxonomy): domain Eukaryota; kingdom Metazoa; phylum Chordata; class Lepidosauria; order Squamata; family Scincidae; genus Plestiodon; species Plestiodon gilberti. The sequence goes on from JANXHW010000004.1 coordinate 44,109,482, forward strand.
CAGAGCACTGTTTACCTTCCTGTAAGCAGTACCTATTTATCTACTCGCATTAACATGCTTTGGAACTGCTAGGTTGGCAGGAGCTGGCCAAGCAACGAGAGCTCACCCCATCGCAGATTCGAACTGCCGACCTTTTGATCTTAGTTTAACCCACTGCGCCACCCACTGGCCATTCAAGTAATTATTATCAAGTAATTACCGTATTTTTCGCTCCATAAGACGCAGCGGACCATAGGACGCATGTGTGACCCTCTGCAGGCCTCCAGATCGGAGATAAAGGCTATTTTCCGCCATTTCCGGTTTTTGGAAAAAATGGCCGAAAATAGCCTTTATCTCCAATCTGAAGATCGGGGAGGCCTGCAAAGGGTCACGCGACCCTCTGCAGGCCTTCAGATCGGAGATGAAGGCTCTTTTCGGCCATTTTTCCGAAAACCAGAAATGGCCGAAAATAGCCTTTATCTCCGATCTGGAGGCCTTCAGAGGGTTGCGCGACCCTCTGCAGGCCTTCCCGATCTTCAGATTGGAGATAAAGGCTATTTTCTGCCATTTTTTCTGAAAACCAGAAATTACCGAAAATAGCCTTTATCTCCAAACTGAAGATCGGGAAGGCCTGCAGAGGGTCGCGCAACCCTCTGCAGGCCTCCAGATCGGAGATAAAGGCTATTTTCGGCCATTTCTGGTTTTCGGAAAAATGGCCGAAAATAGCCTTTATCTCCAATCTGAAGATCGGGGAGGCCTGCAGAGGGTCACGCAGGCCTCCCCAAAGACCCCACAAGCCCAGGTAAGTAAAAAAAATTCCCTTAAACATTCGCTCCATAAGACGCACACTTATCCCCCCCTATTTTTTTGGGGGGAAGTGCGTCTTATGGAGCGAAAAATACGGTAGTATCAAGACCAATTTTACTCCTACCACAAAAATAGGGAACTTATTGAGAAACCCAAAAGACCCCTTACATCCGTGGTCATATGCGGGAGTCTATAAAATTCCGTGTCAATGTGGTAAGTGCTACATTGGTACAACAAAGAGAAGTCTCAATACCAGACTAAAAGAACACCAACACTATTTTAGATTGAAACAGAAAGAGAAGTCAGCCTTTGTTGAACATGCCTTAGAGCATAATCATAACATTAAATTTGATCAGGCTAAAGTAATAGTTAAGACCAATCAATATCTACCAAGACTCCATAGAGAATCTATAGAAATTTATAACCATATTAATTCTGTTAATAAGAAGGAAGAGTCTTTAAAAGTGAGTAGCAGTTGGTTACCAGTCCTGAAAGACTTACAAATTAGGAACAAAAGTTAATTACAGAGTTGTTGCAAAGTAGTTGTCTCTTGTAGAGTCTGAGAATGAACAGTAGGACTATATAATATCACTAGAACTGATATTTCTATGTCTGTTTGGATTTGGGTAATGTGAGAATGGTTGTCTATGACTGGAGGGTGGGGTGAAACATGGGGAGGGGGAGATTGGTTAGTGTGTTTCCTGTCAGTACTGCTGGCTCACGTGGAGAAATATATACGTGTTTGGTTGTAAGTTGTGTTGGATTGTTTTAATTAGAGTAGGATTTTTTCACCTGAAAGGATTGTGAGTAGAAGCAGTCATGGGTTTGACAGCTGACAGTAATTACATTTGAATTACATCCTGGTTCTCAAGGGGTTGAAGTATAAGTAGATGTTCTTCAATTGCAACTGTTTTAACTTCTGATGATGCCCCAGATGTTTGGGGTGAAACATTAAGTTTGTTTTTAACATCTTGTTTATTTGAATAAATAAGTCTTACAACGATGGAGTTTACCCGGCAATATGTGGATTTTTAATTCGGAGCAATGGTTCTGTCACAGCACCTGCTTTATTGGAGAAGGAAGACATTGCTGCCTGCGCATAGAGAAAGTGGATGACTGTATACACTTTCCAAAAACTTTTTTGACTTTAGAATTAAAAACAAACATTCTGTTGGGAAATTCCATCGTCCAATACAATTTTATTATTAAGTAGATGTTAAAACTTTACGTTTCGCCTCAGTCATTTGAGGCATCCTCAGAAGTAGCATGACCACAGCTCGTGACTATCAATACATACAATCCTCTACTTGTCCGGATGTTTGTATTCCTAATTAGCTCCTGTTGTTGTTGTTGTTCAGTCGTTAAGTCGTGTCCGACCCTTCGTGATCCCATGAACCATATCCCGCCAGGCCTTCCTGTCCTCCACTATCTTCCTGAGTTCGCTCATTTTCATGTTCGTTGAAAATTAGCTCCTAATACCTAATAATTCCTAAAGAGCTAATTAGGCCGGCCAGGCCGGCTAGGACTCCAACAAATTGCCCCCACTGCTTCGCCGCCGCTCCGCCGCCACCGCCACCGCCACCGCCATTCTTCAGGCTGCATCCAGGCCAGCCAGGACTCCTTGCCCTGCTGCTCCATCACTGTTGCCACCGCCGCTGCATTCTAATCTTCGGGAGCCTGGCCAGCTGCAGGCCAGCCAGGACTCCTGTTGCCCCCACTGCTCCTCTGCCATTCTAATCTTCTTCGTCTTTGGGAGCCTAGCCGGCTGCATCCAGGCTGACCAGGACTCCATGCCCTCGCCGCTCCACCACTGCCACCGCCTGCAAAAAGGTACTGCAAAAAGGTACTGCGAAATCTCAGGAGATCCAAGATGGCGGCGCCTGTGAGAGATTTGGGCACCGCTATCTTGGATCTCGCGAGATTTCGTGAGATCCAAGATGGCCAACAGGAAAAAAGGTAAGTTTGAATTTTTTTTAAAGTGGCAGCGGTGGAGGCTTCAATAGGCCCGGAAAGCCCGGGACCTACCCAGCACCTACCCAGGACCTACCCAGGAGGGTCCCGGGTTTTCTGGGACGGATGGTAAGCCCAAGTATAAGTGCTCTAGGGCATTTAACAATGGCAAAAAGTTTTTAAAAAATCAACAAGTTAATCCAACAGCAATAAAACACAGCAGATATAAAAAGTATTTCCGTTGATATCAGAATCAACCCAAACTTTAAAAGGCATAGGAAAATTAGAAAGGCTGGAAGGCCCAGTGGAAGGACATGAGGGTTGGTGCCAGGTGAATCTCCCTAGATAGGCAGGTTAACACAAGCAAAAGGCCCCTTCCATGGTTGCCAACTACTTAACTTCAGAAGATGGGGACACACAGAGAATTGCATTGGAGGGCTGCCATCTTTTTCTGCTATAATGGGATAGATATTGAAAGCAGAGCAGTACATGCATTATACTACTAGAACATTTTGTATTTGTGTACAATTTTTTTTTTAAAAAACAGGCTTTTTATTAACTTGTTTGTATGGGAAAGTCATTTCTGTAAATTGTTTCCCTCGACCTCTCATGACCGCAATCACAGGATTTCTCTTCTTGAGCAGAATTATTTTAATCCCAATTACCTTTTCAGCTATCACCATCCTTGTATTATAATGATGCTTTCTTTTGAACTAATGATCTTTCGAGCTTAGTACTTTTCAGGTGCAGATACATTTCCATTTTCATTTTCCTCTTCCAAATGGTTTTGCTTTTTTTTAAAAAAAAATCACAACACAGTAGATATTCTGTTATTTTAACGTGATACTATTAAGCTGCCTCAAGGCTGGTCTGAAGATTCAAAATATTTACTTGCCCCCTTCCCCCCCTTTTTAACTACTCCTAGGTACTTCACTTTTATGAAGCTTGTCCTATAAAAACAAAGTAGTTTATAGCCTGGCTTCTCTTGGTAGGAGCAAGGTTGCTAATGTAGCTCAAACTGACCATTTCCTCTGTTTTGATGATATTTTTAAAGAAGAAAATTGATTACGATGATGATCATTTGAAATTAACTTTTTGCCAGCTCTAGACACTACCATCCATTCTATGAAGTAAAACATTCCATTATCCAAACTTCACCTATGCTCAAGGGCACAAATAGGCTCTTGCCCATGATTTTATGTGAGCACATGGATCTTGCCCACCAGTTCATTTTAATGGAGTCAGCAGATCAGCATGCACAACAGGAACAGCTCTCCACTCTCAATTGGAATTGGAAAGGTAATCTGGGATATTGAGAGCCATGTCGTTTTCTGACCATATATACAAAAACCCATGTGGAAGGCTTTCTTACTTGAGGTCCTGATCACATAATCTCTTGGGATCTGTCCTCTTCCCATGAACCCTGATACTTGATAAGCAACCTTATACACATTTACTTCGGAGCAGTGGCATAACAATGGCAGAGCGAGAGGAGGAGCAGCTCCGGGCACTCCACCGAGGTGGTTGCAATTCCCCCCCGTGCAAGCCTCCAAAGGAGGCTCGGTGCATCGGGGACAGTTGCAGCACACGAAAACATGCACTTGGAAAAGCCCTTTTCCGAGCGCGTGTTTTTGCGCGCTGCTACTGTCCCAGATGTGCTTTGCACAGAGGGAAAAAAAGGCCCTCCCATTCGCCTCCAAGCATGCAGCCCCCCCCGTGCTCCAAACCCAGAAGTGAGTCCGATCCACTCACTTCCGGGTTCAGAGCGCGGGGGGACTAGACACATGCTGCCTTGCTCCGGGCGCCCTCCAGCCATGGTACACTTCTGCCTTGGAGTAAGTCCCGTTAAGTTCAGTGGAGCTTACTTCTGAGTAGACATGCATAGGATTTTGCTCTCAATACCAGAATTACAGTCTTTAACTGCTACATAAATCTTTATTTTGTCCATATCCTTATTTTTTATGTGCATGTTACTTTATCAAACTTTTGTTATAAGTCACATGCTGGCTCTCCTTAGGAGCTACAAAGCAGTGAGCAAAGCTCCAGGAGTAACCGTAGCCTCTAACTGTGACTACATGACAGTTGATTTCTAGTCAATAATGTTTACTGCTGTGAGGATTTTTGTTTTCATTTCTTTTGAAATCTTTCCACTTTAAATGTATAAACATCCAAATACTCCCTAACGTCACATCTTTGAACTTTGTAAAGAAGAAATATTTTTGCCCTCTGGATTTCCTTTTGCAAGCGAGAAAGTTGGTGACCATTTTGTCAAATTGGCCACTTTTGAGCAATCCAGAAATTTGACAGCGCACTTAACTCCACAAGAAGAAATTTGGCTTCCCTGAAATAATTATTTCCTTTACTCACAGAAATTGTTCCTGCTTTTGTGCTGCTTAGCCATTGAATGTTTCTAAATTGGAAAAAATGGAGAACAAATTAATGTCACCAAAGAACTTCCTTTGTCGCTCGTCCATTGTTCCTTTAATAGCTGTCATTATTGTCTCAGTGTTTCAAAGGAAGGACATGCAGCTTTATGCTGAGCAAATTCATAAGACATTTCTCTTTCAAGAAATTCATCTTTTAGATCTAGTTTCTCACAATTGCATAACAGATTGTCTCTGTGGTGTCATCCAGTCCAGATTGAAACTACTTCCAAAATTTAGCTAGCAGGAAGAGAGAATGTGCCCATAATGAAAGCCTTTCCATTTGAAACACTTGTTGCTTCTGACAAAGCAAAGTATTTGATCTCTCTGGGTTCTAAACCTTTTCTTCCTACATTATACAAAGGGGAAAATACTGCAGAACGAGCTGTTTAGGCCACCAGACACTGGAGTGAAGACTTGAAATACAGAATATGAACTGAACCAAGAGTCACAAATGTATTGATAAACATAAAAGATTTGGGAAAAGCTGAAAGCTACCGACATTGACCGAAGACTGCTGACTCTCATACAGCTTTTGCATAATAATACCTCGCTAAAGGTAAAATATAGTCTTAATGGTCATCTTACTAACACGATATCAACTCAAAAGGGGGTGAGGCAAGGATGTATACTTGCCCCTACCCTATTTAACTTCTACATTAATTCCATGGTTGGCCATTTAAATAAGACAGAATTCCATCCTCCTAAATTAGCAGAGAGACACATTGCAACCTTACTGTATGCTGACGACGCAGTCGTCCTCTCCAGAACATCTATTGGCCTTAGAAGAGCTTTAAGAGCCTTAAATTTATACTGTGCAGAAAATAAGTTGGAGATTAACTATAATAAAACTAAGATCATGGCTTTTGCTAAGAAACCCAAAATACAACAGTGGAGGATAGAGGAACATCTGATAGAGCAGGTACGTCATTTCAAATATGTGGGGGTTGTCTTTCATTCAAGTGGCTCTAGGAAAGCGCATGCTGAATATGTTGTCCTAAATGGACAGAAAAGTGCTAATGCCATTCTGCATTTTATGCGCACTAAAGGGGGACAGTTTTTCCCGGCAGCACTTAAACTTTTCAAGGCTAAGACTTTGGCCCAGATGCTATATGGGGCACAGTTGGGCTCCTTTCCCAATATCATGAAACTGGAGCGGGTTCAATCTAAGTTTATTAGATCAGCTCTTGGGGTTCCCACAGGGGTCTCAAATGCTCTTCTGCGCTTGGAGACAGGTCAGATTAGAATGGAAGCTCGAGTGTGGTTGGTTATATTCTCATACTGGTTAAAACTTCTCTTCTGTCCATTGGGACTTATTGCTCTTATTTTACAAGATGTATTTGAATCTGGATGGATTAAGGGGGTCGATGCAAAACTGCCCACTTTAGGCCTTTCTAGGTCATATTTGATTGGCTTGGGATTGGATCAGGCGAGAGCTATTATCAAACAGCGTATTATTGACAGTGAGCGCCAATCAGACCTTAGTATGGCAAAAGAGTTTTGTATCAAGGAAGATCTCAGATATTTAGTTGCCCCTGCCCCATATTTAGGTCAGCTGGAGTTGCCTAGCCACAGACGAGCATTCACGTTGGCCCGCTGTGGTGGGTTACCTTCTGCAGTTCTAGAGGGCCGGTATAAGAGGATCCCATATGCAGAACGATTATGCCCTTGTGAGGCCAACCAAATCGAATCAATAGAGCTAAATAGAATATTTTGTTGGAATGCAATTTTTATAGGGACATCCGGGAGATCCATATCTCTTCAATAGTGGAAGGGCTGGTGACAATCTCTAGAAGCGATTGTAAAGCTTATCTCCTGTCAGATTCGTACTCTCTAGTCACCCTTGGGGTGGCTAAGTTTCTGGCAGCTGCAATAAACATCAGGAGGAAGAAGGTTGAGGGAGGTGCATGAGTAAGATTCAGGTTTTGAGACTATTGAGACTAATAATGTTTTAATTTTAATTCTAATTATAAACAATGGCTGTAATATGTTAAATTTATACTTGTATCTGTTTTTTTACTTTTATGCTGGTCAATGACTGTAATAAAGGACTGACTGACTGACATAAAAGGTTTTGTACAGAATGGAGAATTAATTCCCTTCCTTCCCCCCTCTCTCAGTGAAATGTCTAAGTAAGAGTTTCGGAGCAATGTCTCCTGCATTTTGCCATGTTCAACTAATCCCATCCTAAAGCATGTACTTGGTCTTTACTGCTGACTAGGCTTACCATACAAAGGGGGACAAAGTGCCTATACTTTTAACCATTGTCAAAAGAAGGAATTTGAGCAGGTGCAGCTTATCATGGAAGGGTGCAAAAAGCTGCACTTGTCCAAATTCCTTCTTCTGACAATGGTTAAAAGTATAGGCACTTTGTTCCCCTTTGTATATGGAAGGGCTACTGCTAACCAATCATAAAGGTTTGCCAATATAGTCCCTGGTAGTGTCATAGCACCAACCAATTATCTGGCATGCCTTAGGTCAATGAGGTTATTCCTTTTCAATAGTGGGTCCCTTTTTAGGTTCCCTCTTGCTGGTTAGCTATGTGGTTGCTTTGGTTAAGCATCCCTTCCTCACTGCAATCTCTCAGAATGTTCACTGACGTACACTGTGCTTCTTCTGCACCTTTTGAACTTGTCTGTTGTAACCTTACTAGGTGCCTGCTGTCAAGCCAAAGCAAACCTAATAAACTCACAGTGACTCAATCCTCTAGCAGTGTAGAAGAGGTGAAAAAGCACCCATTGTTCAGTCTTTTTTTAAGGAAAAAAATTCTCAGAATTGAGGGGGGGGGAAGAAATTGTGGAGAGATACAAAATGGATCAGGATTGTTGTGTCTGAGAAGGAGCATTTAATCCTTTGCCCAAATTATGATCCTGAGCACATTGGGCCTCTGTGGCTGCTGTTGGCTTCAAGAGGAAAGCCGTCATTGGCTCCAGTGAGACAAAGCAGCTGAAAGGAGCCCGATCAGGACCATGTTGAGGCAAAGGGTTGAAGCCTTTTCCCCACATCCCATGGCCCCAATCTGGATCATGCTCCCATGGCTACTATTTCAAAAACAGCAGCAAGCCCACCATCAAAACCAAAAGCCTCCCCCCAACCCAGCATGCAGTGGGCAAAGTCCACTGAGCTGTTCTGTTGGAACAGCATAAGACGAATAATCAATTAACAGCCCAATCATATCCTGGGCCAGCCCAGAAGGTCAGCAGCCTCTACTGCATGCCATGGGCCAGCTGGGGACCAGGCAGTGATGGAGATGTAAGTAAAACACTTTTTACTTGCCTACTCAACTGCTACCTGGTCCCCAATGGCCCTACTCTAATCTACACCAGTGCTTTGACTGGCATAAATCCTAGTGGGTCCAAGGTAGGCTGGATATGGTAGGCTGACCATATCCAAAAAGGGACAGGGTACCTATACCTTTAACCACTGTAAGAAGAGGAATTTGGGCAGGTGTAGCTTGTTGCACCCTTCCATGATGAGCTGTACCTGCCCAAATTCCAATGGTATAGGTACCCTGTCCCTTTTTGAATATGGTCAGCCTAGTCCAAGGGGGCATGCCAAGCCTGGGTCAGGGGCATAGGATATTGGTGCCCCTGCTGCTGCTGGTATCTGCCCCATCCTGCCCTCAACATGCCCCCATCCCAATCCCCACCCCAATCTTCCCTCGGAATGCCATCTCCACTGACTTAACTACTCTGGTGGGGGCTTGGCATTCAATTGGAGCACAAATGAGGTCACAAGCTATTTGCACTGGTGGCCTGGCCAGTGTGCTGTCACAGTAGCTGCCACACCAGTGGCTTGGGCCTTGGATTAGGCTAGTGGTCTTCAACCTTTTTTGTGCCACAACCGAAATAAACAAATAATGAGGCTGGGGACCCACCATTCTCGCAACCTGATCTGCTCACCTCCCACCCTGTCACCATCTCCACCCCAGCACTGGCATCTTCATCCTGCTGAGCTTGCCAGGCCTGCATCACCAGCGGTGGGGTCATTTCAGAACAGGAGATCCGAGTCGTGGTTCCCCACCGCCCCCCAGCAAATCAAAAGAGGGAGGAGGTGGATGAAATCCCTGTGTAAGTCCCCCAGTAGGTTCCCCACCACCTCCCAGCGTTACCCCCTAGCGGCCATTTTGATTTACGTAAGTTGCCGTGACCCTACAAATGAAGTTTCACAAACCCATGGGGTCTCAACCCCAAGGTTGAAGATCAGTGGATTAGGCCATAAAACAATATTCTTAGTAGAACAGTTTTTGTTGATAAAACGTCTCAACCTAAACCCACCAAGGAAGGTGAGAAGATGGGCCGCCATGTCCGGCAACACATACAGTTCCCAAACATTCATCAAAACCTGTGCCCTGCAAAGAATGTATTACCGTTGTCTTGTCTTTAGATCAGATGAAGTATGAGGGTAGGCCAGAAAGAAAGAAAAAAAGCAAAAAAAAAACAACATTAATTGAGGCTGCAATCTTATTACACCCATAAATGTGCTTAGACTCTTTGAAGTTCAGTGAGCTTAAACATGCATAACTGGATGTAGGTTTGCAGCTGAAGGGCATGAACACAGCTTGCTATGAAAATAAAACAGATTGTGGATTGCACCTTACCAAAAGCCTGATCCTAGATATGGTTACATGGATGGAAATCCCACTGAGTTCAGTGGAACTTACCTCCCAGTAAATATGGGTATTTATTTATTGACTGTTTATTCTACCTTTTGCCAGCAGACTGCAAAGGTGGCTAACATTATATTCAAATGCAATAGAACATCACTTAGAAATCAGTAAAACTCAGTTCAAGAAACAATTCAGAGACATAAGAATACTTAGAAAAAATAATAGCAATTATCCAGCAAAAGCCTGAAGGGAAAGGCAGGTTTTCAACACCCTCTTAAAAACTGAAAGGGCGGGGCATCCTGAATCCCCTATGGAAGGGAATTACAGAGACGAGAGGCGTTCAGAAAGAGTAACGGCCTTTCTGCAATGGACCAATCTTGATTGCAACACCTAGCCCAGGCTGGCACAATGACTAGGCAAGAGATTTGGGGCCAGGGATTGGCTAGGGTGCTGGATGTGAAGTTGAAGCCATTAGGGTCCCTGCTGGGCACCTCTGTTTGGCACAGGGAAGCAAGACAGCCTTGTGCGCTCACCTAGGGCAACAATGTGGGGGTCACCTTTCTGGAGAGAAGTACGAATTGTTCCTCCCTCCCTCCCTGGCTGAGCATGAGTTGTGCTTTGTAGTTGGTTTGGTTGTGTTTTGCCTCCTTCATACCGTTCTTTCTGTGTGAGGGATGTTAGTTAGCTTTGGTCACAACCGGCAGGTTCAGTGTGGGATGAGTCGTTCAGAATATGTGAATTTGGGGAGCACCCAGAGGTCAGTTTATTAGACAGGGGGTTCCCAAGCCAATCATAAGAGGCTGCTCAACATGGAGATGTGGGGTAGAACCCCACTGAGCAATGGGTGAGCAATATTCTTAATATATGGAATAAAACATTGGCCATGTAATAGAACTGACAGAGTATCCATACCAGCGTACACTGCTTCATTTTTATGCCTAGAAAGAAAGACTGTAGCTATTTCCAGGAAGATTCCCTAATTATTTATGTAGGTTTTATGCATATTTTAAAGGTGTCCCTGAACTGCTAATCTTGTGCTGGCTCAGTTCTGTTATTCATGGCATCCACTGAAAACAGGCAGCCTGAAATATTTTACACAAGGGATCTATTTTTGTAGGCCAGCAGGGTCAATATTTGAGCACACTTTTCAAATGTTCACGGAACAAGGCAAGCAAGCAAGTCCCTTTTGTTGTATCTCCAATCACTCTGGTGAATATGTATCTAATTCTTTCTGTCCCCATGGTTGAAATAAGATATGTTATTCTTGGATGAAAATGTTCTTCAAATATTATCATACTTTTTTTTAATCGTGTTTGTTTCTTAAACAACTGTGTAGCAAATACAATGACAGTCAAATATTGAATTGTATTGAAATGTTAAATAGTCTCTAGCAACTATTGTCATCAATGATCATCCAAGTGCCAAGACCACTTGGTCGTTGAGAATGAGAGAATGAAGGAGGAGGGGAATCCTAGACACAGCATTTCTTTATGATTTGCAAGTTGCAGCAATGTGATCCATATGCTTTTATTTGACTTTTGCTTCCCAATATATGACTAGATTTTATATAGAGGAAACATATGGCATGGGGGAGATGATGGAAAACCCCAAGCTTATACAAAATCCCAATCTTGAAAAAATCTTGAAAGACCCTCAGGAAAAATAAAGCTCACCTGTATAGATTTATACATTTCAAATCCTCAATCCCTGAGGATTTCTCTGTATTTTTTTTAAAGATTTCCTGACTTTTAAAAAGAGATTTTGGAAGAGTTTTACCAGCAGAGAGCTAGGGAAAATACAGGCTTTTAAAGGTCTTCATATTTATTGCATACACTTTATGTATTTGAATCACTCCAGCGGGTGGGTGTGCAATAAATGGTGGGTTGCGCAATAAATGAAGATACTGTATTTTGTGGCTAGGGAAAAAAAGAATAATAAGATATGGCAAATAAATACAACAATATCGCTTCTTGGAAGTGAGGAATAAGAGGGCCCCTAGCATGCCTTTAAGAGACCTTTTTTTTTTGTACAAAGTTTATCCTCATCTCAGAATAATGTGGATTTTGGTTTGTTTCAAATGCCGTGCTAATGGCAGTGATGCAAACTATTTTTTCTATCTTTAACCCATACTTTGTTTTTGTCCTTTTTATTTGAATTTTGACATGGTCTGCTTAAAACCCATCCTGCCTACAGCTCCGCAGCATGAGTGTATGTGAAACTTCCTCTGAAGTTTTCAGAGAGAGAGAGAGAGAGAGAGAGAGAGAGAGAGAGAGAGAGAGAGAGAGAGAGAGAGAGAATCCATTATTCATCATACTTTTCTGCATTATTCTTGACTAAAGTGGATGGTTTTCCAGCCATTTTCAATGACATTCCCCATAAAAACACAAGAACAGCCCTGGTGGATCTTACAATGGTTTCACCTACTGCAGCATCCTGTTTCCAACACGGACAGCCTGGTCTTGCCAGACAAACAGCAGGCAGAGCATGAAGGCAACAGACCTTCTCTGTTCTTTGTCCCAAGCATACTTCCAAGTATACTTCCTCTGAACATGGAGGTTTGACTTAGCTCTCAGAGATAGCTTCCGTGTGTGTGTGTGTGTGTGTGTGTTTGTGTGTGTGTGTATACACACACACACACACACACACACACACACACACACACACACACATTCAAAATGCAAATAAAATATTCAAAGAAAAATGCAGAATCATTTGGACGTAATAATGGAAAGAGCAAATGTATTTACTAGTTGCATTAAGTACAGCAGGTAATCAGATGATCAGTACAAGAAACAGCATTTGAGCAAATGTAATAAACTCCAACAGCAGATAAAGATGTACAGTCGATTCTCAGTATCCACGGGGGATAGGTTCCTGCAAACCCCAGTGGATACTGAGTCCGCAGATAGGGAGTCATTGATCTTATGGGATCGATGGGTTTATGGGGAGGGGTAGCTAACTTGCCAGCAGTGTAGAACTTCAGAATGGCAGCAGAGACTTTTAAAATGGCGCTCGCGAATAGCACAGAGAGCTTTAGAATGGCCAGGGGAAGTTTCAAAATGGCTTGGAGAGCTTTAGAATGGCCTCACAAGGTATTATGGGGCACTACCTGAAATTGACTAATGAAAATGACTATAGTAAGGAGAGCTTCAGAATGGCTGCAATTGGCTTTAAAATGGCTGAGGAAGGATAGCCTTAAATGCTTTTAAAATGGATGCTGTGGTTAGCAGATGGCCAAGAATTGGCTGCAGGATGGCCGGGGATGCTGCGGATAGTCGAGAAAAGACTGTGAATAGCACAAGGTGTCAGTCCTGCTCCCTGCAGATAAGTGAATCCGCAGGTTGCAAATCGGTGGGTAGCGAGGATTGACTATATATCTTGATCTGATAACATGACGCAACACTTGACACATTGAGAAACTAGGTAAAGGGATTTAACAGCTTCAGGAAAAAGCTAGCCCTTGGGTAATCAAAGGTCATAACTAATAATAGAACCATCTGCCATGAAGTTGTCTAAGCCAGGGGTTGTCAACCCCTTCCAGGCTGAGTACCACCTCCAGTACCATTCTTCCTTTATGGCACAATCTCCTGGAGGGAGAATGGTACTGGAGGAGTGGAGGGAGGATTAAAACAGACAAAAGAAAATATTTATTTACCCAGCGTGTAATTGGTTTGTGGAACTCCTTGCCACAGGAGGTGGTGATGGCACCTGGCCTGGATGCCTTTAAAAGGGGATTGGACAGATTTATGGCGGAAAAGTCCATCACAGCTTACAAGCCATGATGGGGATAAGCAACCTTCTGGTTGTAGGAGTAGGTTTTCTTTGTGCCAGGTGCAAGGGAGTGGCGACAGGATACAAGTATCTTGTTGTCTTGTGCTCCCTGAAGCATCTGGTGGGGCGACTGTGTGATACAGGAAGCTGGACTAGATGGGCCTTTGGCCTGATCCAGCAGGGCTGTTCTTATGTTCCTTCTGAGTACCACTGGAAGTGATTGGCGATGACATCATTGCCAGGTACTTCCAGGTTTTCAGAGGCCAGAAAACACAGGAAGGAGGCTCTGGGCAGGTGGGAGGGCCCTTAGTATTCCCAAGAGGCTCAGCCAAAGGCAGGAGCCGCTTGGAAGCAAACATGCACCACCAAGAGCTCTGCATAGGAATGGGATTCCAGTGGTCCAGCAGTCCGAGTACCACCAGCAGTCGGCCAAAGTACCACTGGTGGTACTAGTACCACAGGTTGGGAACCCCTGGTCTAAACTTCCTTTATGGCACAATCCTGAGTATCTATAGGCATCTATCTCATCCCCCGCCTTAGATGTCATCTTCAAAACTAAATGGCCCTGAAGGCTCTAGCTTTTCCTCATAAGGAAAGTGCTCTAACCCCTTAGCCATCCTTTTTCTGTAACTTATTCCAGCACCTATCACTATGCATGCCCTCAAGGCTGGCTTCAGGTCTGAGGGGGCCCTTGGCAAAGTTCCCGCCATGAACCCCCTTCCTATGTATTTGTGCATGGGAGGCAACAATGGAGCAACTCTTTTGGCTAAGAGAGCTGTTCTGACGCTGCATCCCAGGGACCCAGAGCAGGCCCTTAGCAATTCCCCAAGGGTGCCACCCTATGACAGCAGCTCTCCATACCTGCCAAGGACTGGGGTGAGATGACAAGGGCTCAGCCGAGCCTGATAGGAATTCCCTTACCTTTGCATCACAACAATCATGTCCCTTACGTAAACCAGAGGGAAACAATAAAAACTTGTATGCATTTTTGTCATTAAAATACTGGCACGAAAGAAGGTGTTGCACCAAGTGAACATCCTTGGCAGATATGATAAGGCTTTCAGAAATATTTGCATTTAGATATTAGATGCATTTTAGACTCTCCATGCAAAGTCATGCCTAGTACCAGAAGTGTCATCGGGGTTGGGCTGGGGGGGGGCGTGGGCCGGACGTGGCGGCGAAGGGGCATACTTGCCTCCGGGATGTGTTTCTTCTGCCTCGGTTGTCCTGGCGTTGGGCCCTCCCGTCCGCCCTGGAGCTCGTATGGCTCCAAAATAGCAAGTAAAACGCCAGGGGGGGTAATCGGAGCAGCACCGGGCGCGCTCGTGAAGCTGACATCACGCCCGGGTCACGTGGGGGCACGATGTCGGCGCCCCCCCAGAATCGCCACTGCCTAGTACATCACCACAATGTATCTAGTGTGCACCCCACTCATTATGTGGGATTGAAATACACAAAGAACTGTAAGGAATAGGCGAGAATTGGAATCTGGCATTTTACAGCCATATTTTCGATTTAATGAAAGCAGGCTAGCCAGTGGCAAAGAGGATTTGGATGCTTCTGAACAGCCCACTTCTGGCCTGCTGATAGTCATAGAAGGTCTTTAATAAAAAAAAATCTTTCAAATGATCCAGCATTTTGACAGAGCTTTGGAATTTCAATAGACTCGCTCTGCATTTCAAGGGCAATTTCTCTTCTCTCAAAATGCTTTAATTCACCCTGAATGCTGAACCGGCTGAAATCTTTTATCCGCTTTAATTGTGTGCATCTTTTATTTGCCACAGAATTGGATTGCCATGTCATCGCCTGGAATTGGTATGTCTTGCAGAAAGCAGCTGGCGTCTGACATGATTTATAGATTATTTTATGTGCAATTTTAAACAAACTACCAATAAAAACACTCTGAATTGTTGGTAGCAAAGCTATTATTCTGTGCTTAATTTGTTTTGATGTCATTGCTATGCTTTTACAAATAAAAGTACAGTTTCCTTCTGTATTCACATCCTCTAGATGCCACTTAATTTGCACATGCCAAATGTTCTAAATGGATAAAACCCTCAATTGCCGAGTGCTTTAATGAAAGATCCAGCTGTTCGGCACTTTTTTCTTCAATGTATAGAAACGTAAGATAAGCTTTAAAGATGTATGACATTACAGTAAGCGCAACACTTTTTTTGACTCAAACAGAAGGACTGGATCTTAAACAACTGAAACTGTGCTAAAATTGTCCCAGCAACAACTTTTAGGCCAAGGAGAAGAGAACTTATTTCCTTTTCTAAATTAAGAATTGCATTAAGAATCTTTCAATGAACAATAGTATAGTACAGGTATAGCTCATTTTTCCGCGGATAAGCCATCCATGGATTTGTCTCAATGCGGATGGTTACTCCGGGAAATAAAGAGCTGACTGGGGGCCAGGCGGCATCACAGTACCTTAATTTAGCAGCACGCCAGCCCATCGCCCGCTCCTGGGTTCCCGCACAGCTTCCAAGTACTTCAAACTATTGTAAAGAGTTAAAAAAACACTGATTCACAGCGACTTCTGTTTTTGCATTGCTGTTCTAATCTTCGGGGTTCTGCCCAGCTCTCAGCTGGAGAGTAGGGAGTTCCCCGAATACCTGGGTTAGAGGTTTGAACATGCCCTAGCCCTACTTAGGCAAAGCCAGAGAAGTTCAGAGTTAAACCAAATAGGAATCAGTAGGCTACCACCACCTGTAGGACCCCAGGTGTGGATCGATAGGCATTGTGGGGCTGACCTTCCTCAGCTGGAGAAAGCCAGGCCACAAGGTGTAAGTCAGCTCAGGCTGCAGTAGCAAAGGCAAAGCGGCTCAAGCCACTTTGCTTTTCAAACAAGATTTCCATACATGTTGTATGTTCTGTCATATCAAAAAGGCACAATGACAGTCTTCCTTATGTATGTACTTAGGACTGTATTTATTACCATGTATCTCGACAGTCACAGAGGCGTCGTAGCTCAATGACAGGCTTCACCTCTTGAAACACTTTTAACAGTCCAACCATATCCCCCACCATTACCGATGATTCAGCCATGCTGACAGAGTGTGCATGGGGGGGGGCAGTCAGACAAAATATTTTTACTTACCCCTCAATAGGCCTATGGGTCTTCTCTGACCTACACCAGCCATATTGTTGACATAGGCACGAGGAGAGAAAACAGGTGGGTTGGGTTTGAAAAGAGGGGATAGGATCCTGGTGCATGCTGGTGCCACCAGGATCCACCCCTCCCTTCCCCTCTTTGCCCCCTGCCCTCCCCCTCCCCTCGCCTTCCCCCTCCCCACCCACAACATGCCCCCACCACCAACTTACTGGCACCAGCAGGGTCTTCTGGAGCCTCTGGTGCACACACTGCAACTCTGTCCATTTGTGGCAGTAGCCCGGAAGCACATGATGGCGGCCCAGCTTTCATGCCTCTGCAATGGACCTTGCGCTGCTGGAACACAAAAATTCTAGATAGGATTTGGCCCTATCTTATATTTCAGTTCAGGAGATTTTTTTTTTTTTACTCCTCACTGAATCAGGATGCAGGGAAGACCTAAGTCAAATGAATGTTATTACTTAAACCGAAAGATCATAATCCAATGCACGTAAATCATAAGTGGCAGAATTATATGAAGGATATAGATTGAAAAGGAAACACAATCATGATACAGCTTGTTACAGCAAGCAATTTCAGGATAGTGTTTCATCCCATTTTACCTATTATTATGAGGTCAACAAGTCCTCAGTGTGTTACATTTGCTTTGCTTTTATATCTTTGGATCTTGCAACATTCACTCTGAAACAATTTCTGGATGGATTAAAGAACATCACAAGATTCAATACAAAGTTAAACTTATTGCTGAAGGACAAGTTCGGATGTATCAGTCATGACCCATAAACATTTTGTTCTTCTATATGAATTCTGCTTCCTATGGGATATTGGGGAATCACGACAACTAGTTCATGGCCCAAAGAAGCTCTTATAATCAAGATTCCTTCTGGGAAGTTTGATGCTCTTACTTAATATGCAATTAAATATAACAGCTATATAAACAAAAAAGCCCTTTTCTAGCCCCTCTGAAATTTGTTATGACCTGTGGAAGTCTTATTGATTACAAACTGTTCTGATTAGGCTTATTTTAATTAGTCTCAATGCAGCTTTTAATAAACTGCAGACATGAAAGGAATGCTTTTCTATTTAACATTTAAATATTTGTATTTAATATAATGCACATCTTATGGCCACTTCAGTTTTCATTAGTCACTGATAACGCCGAATGCTATGGTGACGTGGGTGGCATGTTGCCAAACAAATATCAAATAGGGAACACAGCACTCAATATTACGTTAAAACCTTAAAATGAAAACTTAATGCATAACTTCCATCTGGAAATTACAAGACCAGATGGCTGCATACGTTCCCCAAAGAAAACAGACAGCTGTCAGTTCTTCATGTTTGCATTTGAAGAAGTTATTTAATCAACTGGCATCATGGCTTTAGTGTATTGCTGACGTTACTGTAGCATGTACGCTTCCATAGCAAGGAGCACTCTTTTATTTTGAGTATACCCAGTATGTTATCATTTTCACGCAGCAGATGTAGCAGGTTTGTGGATTTTAATCGCACTAGGCAGGAATGTGACAAGGAGGTGTTGATGAATCAATAAAGCAACCTGAGGCAGACCGTGGCTCTTATCCAGAGGGAGGGGACTCTCACTTATTGCAGTTGTCATGGCTCCAACTTCAATGTAATTTCAGCACCAGGCAAAAGTGAAAACTTCTTTATTCACCCAAGCATTCAGCAGCTCACTGTATAGGAGGCAGCACACTGTATAGGGCAAGGACGTCTGGCTCAGTTGGTAGAGCGACCATCTCATATATGCCTGAAGATCTGAAGGATGGCAGTTCGAGACGGCCGGAAGTGTTTGTGTCTGTCGGAGAGCTGCCGGCATGCCGAGCTGATAAGTTGCAGAGTGGAACTGCAGTTGCACTTGAGTGAGAGTCAAGGTTGCCTGTCAGCTGAAGCATGGTGAGGCGAACGCCAGAGAGAGAGAGAGAGAGAGAGAGAGAGAGAGAGAGAGAGAGAGAGAGAGAGAGAGAGAGAGAGCTGGACTGTGAAAGAAACCATCTATAATGAAGGGTTCTACAAAAGATTAGAACATATTATATTGCAAAAACCCCTTGGGGTTTAGAAAAGCCTGCCCATGTAAACTGCCTTTGAATTAAAGTCAGAGGAGAAATCCGATGACCAAAGAAAAGGCAGTATATAAAAAGTGGTTTATTTATTATTATTATTATTATTATTATTATTATTATTATTATTATTATTATTATAGCTGATTGAGGTGGATGAACTATCCACATCCGGTTTCACATTAGCCCAGCTGTGACCCAGGTCTTCTGAATTCATGTGTTTAAGTTTGCACAGAAAACAACACTGAGCAGGGGTTGGACTAGAACTTCTCCAATCCCGTCCAACCTTAACATTCTATAACTATGATTAACTACAGAATCAGCATCATAGGAGAAATTGTTTCTTGCCAGTTTCAATCTGAAACCACAGCCCAGAGTGCAGAACTGTTTTGGTTCCTTCAGAGATCAGAATGAGGAAAAAAAATGTTTGAAAGTTGTGAAAGTTCTTGAAATCAAATCAAGCCACCTCTGCCCCACTTAAAATGTTGCATCTGTTCTTACCCTAACCTTGGATCAGGTTGCTTTGCTCCCTCTTCTCAGCTGGTATTGGAAAACGGCTTCAAAATATGATGCAGGTTTGGCAAACCTATTTGAGTACCAGTTACATAAAGTCTGACATGGATGCTTACAGACATCGTTTAGTTAAAATAGAGCTGACAATGTTAACCATTCAGATAATCAATTGAATACAAGTACCTCTCAAGGAAAAAAAAAACCCAGTATGAAGGTGACAGCTGTTACGCTTATAAGCAGAGACGTCACTAGGGCGTGCGCTGCCCCAGGGCCGGGCACGCATGTCACCCTAGTGACCCCTCTCCCTGGACACCCCCCTTTAATAACCTTTGGCGCGGCCATAGGCCGCGGCACGATTTGGGGGGGCGCCCGGTCCAGGAGCCCCCTCAATCGTTGCAGCCGGCTCGGGGACATCTTCCCTGGCCGGCTGCCCGGGGCCTTCCTCAGAAGGCCCCAGGCAGGCGGCTGGGGAAGACGTCCCCGAGCCGGCTCTCCCGACTGGCGTTGCTGTAGCCTGGCAAGGCGGGAGGCCCCGAGGCGACGCGCGCGCGTCACCTGGGCCCCCCCGCACTCTTCGCCAGGCTACAGCGACGCCTCTGCTTATGAGAGAAATGTTTCTTTTCCCTAGAAACTAGATCAGGGGTTCTCAACCCCTTCTCAGGCAAGTACCACCTCTAGCACCACTGTCCTGCTGTGTACCACTGGAAGCTGATGATACATCTTCGCCAGTTACTTCTTTCGGGGGTTTGGAGGCCAGAAAACACAGGTAGGAGGCTCAGATAGGTGTGAGGACCCTTTTCAGCATTTCCGAGAGGCTTGGCCAAAGGTAGGAGCCTCTCAGGAGCAAAAGCATGCCACCAAAAGCGCCACGTCGGAGTGGGGTTCCAGCAGTCCAAGTACCGCCAGCAGTTGGCCGAAGTACCACTGGTGGTTCGAGTACCACTGGTTGAGAACCCCTGGACTAGATACTGTAGGAGACAGTTCTTTGATATTAGCAGCCCAATGCTATCCCCTGCTGGCACGCAGGACACTGGGCCACTGACGTAGCATCCACTGCACCCTGTGTGACATCAGGGGACCAGGCCGTCCAGGAGTGGTAAGTAAAGAAAGTAAGTAAACCTCTCCGGCCATTTCATTTCAATTTAAAATGAAACCAACCCAGTAACCCAATATTATAGGTGAAAAGCATCCTGAAGGCAGATTCAAGGTTGCTGGGGAGGGAGTTATATGTTTTCTATGCACCCCTTCCTTCCCCAAAATAGCAAGCGCCTGGTTCAGGAGAAGGAAATATAGATCCTCTGGGTTGGGAGACAGAGGCATCCCTTACTCTCTCCCAAGTGTATGGAGTTCATATTGTTTTGATGAAACAGAAGGGGTTTAGAAAAGCCAGCCTGGCCCCATTCATTCCTTTGGTTGTGGCAGAGGTCTCAGTGATGGCTGGGTAATGTGTTAGGAAAAGTAGGAGAACAGGGCTAAGTAAATGATTGGAGCGCTCCATCTGTTTTCCATCCCCATCCATCAAGCTCCATGAGCCTTTAGGCCATTTTAAAATAAAACCAATATTAACCACTCTTCTAAACGTTATTAGGCTGTTGAAAAGAAGGTTGGAGCTAATGTAAGGTGCACACACAGCACAACAAGGACTGAGGTACCCCTTGTAGCAGCAATAAACAGCAGTGAAGTCCTTGGGAAAGTCATAGAAGCATTACCATGGTGTTAAAAATGGTTACACAATAGAACCCACTTCGTATATCCCTCAGGTACCTGTGTTTTGCCAGCAGGAAACATGGAGCGATGTTGAAAGAAGAATGATGGCGTGCTGAGCTCTTGCATGCCGCCATGTTTGGCCCTGCACCTCCCAACCACGAGCTGGCAGAGGCTTTGGGCTTGCCTATTGGGCAACTGAGCATGTGGGCGGGCCCGGATATTGGGATGCTGCATGGCATTTTTGTAGCCTCTCAGTCGCTCCGTGGCTAGCTTCTGCCCTCCCAACCAACCCCATTTTCAGTCTGAGATTAGCTGGGATCCCTTATGGGATTGGTCGTGATAGGCTGGCTCAGTCTATCACCAAGTCACACCTTGAGCCAGATGGTACACCCATTGGTTTACATGGGGGAAAACAGACGGTTATCACTGTTTTCCCTGCCGATAAATGCCTGCACGGCTGGGGTGGTGTTAGTGCCTTGCTGCAGTTTTCTTGTAATCAAATTCAATAAAGTGGCCCAGACATCCAAGACTCTGTATGTGGTAATTTGGGGAGTAACAGTATTTCACTCCTTAGTTAGGGTTTAAGATATTGTACAGTCAAAATGACAGCAGACCTTGAAATGAAGGCTGGTCAACACGAATACGTAAAGTTTTAGACCTCTCTTCCCTTGAGTTTGAACTGGCTTGCCTTTGCTTGTGGCAAGAAGAACTATTATGAACAAGTTCAAATCTGTTGACAATGTTTCAGAATGAAATTGAAGTTCAAATCTCTATTCACTCTCTGGAAAGATGTTTGTTTGTTTGTACAGAAAATCAGTTAGATATTATATTAACCTCTGCGAAGGCAGATGACAAAATTAAATAGTATCTCAACATTAAAAACACATCAATGCCAACTTTAATGAGATTTCAGGGAACAAAACCAGATGAGGAAGGACTGCAGTTTAAATTGACTGAGAGAATAAAGAGTTTCATTATCTGTTGCTGTTACTATTTTTTTTAAGTTTATGTCCCTGCTTTGTTGCATATCCCTTTTCTTAGAAATGTATTTTTCCCCCAGTGGGTAACATCACAGGATTGTATTGTTTTTTTTTGTATATATTGAAGAAAAAAAAAACCTCTGGTATGAGAATAATGAATTTCTAAGCTTTAATACATGCCGGGTTTTTCAGCCATTATAGCATGTAAAGACCATGATGTTCTGGGTGCTAAATCATTTTCTTCTTTTTCTTATAGACAAGTTACTGTGATATAACTTGTTTTGTGTCAGATCCTGTCAAAAATTCTTTGGGTGAACAAATGATATTTTTCACAGGATAAGATATATTTGTATATATATTTAATTCATCTGGGTTTCAAAGGAACCAAATTAAAAGGTATGAATGCCCTTCAGAAGCACATGAAACTCAGTGCACATGTTTAGATGCAGAACCCAATCCTTGACATCACTAGGGGCCCAATCCTATACTGACTGGCTGTTAACAGAAGCTCCGCTGGTGCTGACTGCCATAAAGCAGTCAGGCGGGTAGCGATGGGCGGAGCCAGGCGGGTGGTGACAGGTGGTGATCAAGCCTGGGAGGGGGCAGGGTCAGCAGTGCTGATGCGTGCCATATCCTAACTCCCTTCCTGGACCTAATTCCGTGGTGCAGGTCAACGTGGAGCTGTGCCAGCTATGCGGCTGTTGCAGGTTCGAGTAGACCCACACACACCGCGGAGGCTTACCCCAGGCAAGGGAATAAATGTTTCCTTACATGGAGACCTCTGCAACTGCCCCCCGCCACCATAGGATGCAGCGGTCACCATTTTGGGATCCGCTGCATCAGCATTAGGGGAAATGGATAGGATTGGGCAGTGAGTAGGGTTAAGAACAACCAGTCTGAAAATCTTGACAGCCAGTGCTAATCAGAATAGTTCCTAGTTATGGCCCAGTACTATCCTCACCTGGCCTGCACAGTGCAGGGTGCAGCAGGGATGCTGACACAGCATCTGCTGCATCCTGTGGGTCAGCAGGGGACCAGGCATGCCGGGAGAAGTAAGTAAAGAAACATTTTACTTATCTCTTCAGCTGCTCTGTGGTTCCCTATGGGACTCTTCAAAGCCATGCCAGCTCATTTGCTAGTGTAGCCTTGAGGAGCCTTTTAGGGGCGTGTTTGGGCTGGGCTGGAGGTTCCAAAACTGGCACACACTGCTGCCTCTGAGATCCACCCCTGTCCTGAACCGATCCACCCCCAATCTGCCTCCACCACCAGCAGAGACCCACTGATGGCTGATCTGTAGGGCACAGTCGGTGGTGCATGGCCTTCTGGGCCTTCCACTGGTGGCAGCTCTCTGCAGAACAGCAGAGAGGCTGCCATGATGGCGGCCCACATGGTTCATTAGCAGGCTTCACAGTTCACCAGCGTACCGCTCAGATAAGATTGGGCAATTAGTGGGATGGACCAATGCCCTGACCTAGATTTAAAGCACCTTCCTTATGCTCATACCTATGTCCCTTTATACTGTATATGTGCATAAGAGCAATTTCCTCATTATTCACATGAAATAGAACCTGAAATGAATTTCAGGGTTCTTTCCAAGGTGGGACATCCGAGAATGTTCAAGGAAAGCCAAACAAATTTCTAAAAAACACAAGGAATTTTTTTTTTCGGGCAGGCAGTTTTATATCGCTATGTCATCAAAACGATCCTTGATACTTTTCTTTTGAAACATTTCCTTCTAAGTAATCCCATCTTTTTGGGCAGTTGACATCACTTTAGCTGCTCAATTGCTAGATGGATACACTGGGGAAGATGTATGTTTCAGATTTATCAAAGCATTAGTAAATTCATTTAGCTCCTTTTAAGGCATTAAATTAATTTCTCTTGTATGCGAATGGATTTCTTGCCATAGATTTCCCATAAATTGTGCATTCCAATATTGAAGACCTGTACAGTTTTTATATTTTCTTTAATTAAAACCAATAGTAAGACAGAAAAGAGATATAAATCAAAAACTTCACAGGGATTTTGTTCTTTATTATCACAAATTTTATTACCACAAAAGGCAATATATTGCAGTTATCTGGAACAGTCTCTAACAAAAGTGCCAGAAACCCTGGTGATTCTCCAAAGAACTCACTGGAGCTGCTTTCTATAATGCCAATGAAATGATGGTCAATAGATAACACCCATAATTCTAAAGATGACAAAAGCAGCTTTGATCCCCAAACGAAAAGTCATAAATTGCCTAACAGTGCAATCCTAGGCATGTCTACTCAGAATGAAGTCCCATTTAGTTTAATGGGACTTATTGTTGAGCAGACATGAATAGGATTGTGCTATAAGTCCTTTTTGAAATCGATGGCACCATATAGTTGCAGGTAATTTAAGTAGGCTTACCAGATTTTCCTGGTTCTCAACCGCTTCCCCCCCCAATAATTAATTAATTTAAAAATAAAATGAAATAAAAAATTTGGGGTGCAAAGCACCCATTTTCTGCCCGAAGTGTGGTCAAAATTTTTATTTATTTATTTATTGTTAAGCAATCAATTAATTAATTAAACTTGCCTGCCGTTCCGCTGCTCCCGCCATTCTGCCACTGCCCCCGCCATCATCGTCGTATCCGCCCCCGCCTCCAGCCGCCATCATTGTCTTTGTTGTTGTTGTTGTCCACCATCATCGTCGTAGCTGCCCGCTGCCTGCCACCATCATTTTCTTTGTTGTTGTTGCTGGCCGGCTCGGATGGATACCAACTCCTGTGGCCCCCGTGACTCCTGTGGCCCCTGCTGAAGCATCCGCTGCCGCCAATTTCAAAGTGCCAAAACTTACTTTTTTTGGCGGCGCCATCTTGGATCTCACGAAATCACGCGGGATCCAGGATGGCGGCACCCAAATCTCGTTAGGGCACATGAGGCAGTAGATTTGGGCGCTGCCATCTTGAATCTCGTGAGATTTTGTGAGATCCAAGATGGCGCCGCTGGAAAAAAAGGTAAGTTTTGACACTTTGAAATCAGCGGTGGCGGAGGCTTGTACCAGGCCCGGAAAGCCCGGAACCGATCCAGGACCAGAGCCCAGAACCCGGGACAGTCCCAGGCATTCCGGGACAGATGGTAAGTCTAAATTTAAGGCCCATTTAAGGCCTGAACAAATATGCAAAAATCCACATGGAAATCTGCATTTCCCACAGATATAGCACATGTTTGGATGCAAAACCCACATGGATTTCCTTATCTATGTGTTATTCATGAGTTTTTTTCCCCTAAAGCCCCCTGATTCATGCCCCCCCCCCCGTTGGATACAGCGCGCTAATTTTTGGTGAAGCTGCATCAACAGTGTCGATGCAGCAGCACTGGTGGAGCTGGTGGGGTGGGGGTGGGTTCCAAACAGTTAGCAGGAGGAGGTAAGTAAAAATATTTTACTTACCCTGTGATAGGCTGCCCGATATCCTATCAATCTCCTTGGACCTACACCAGCCATTTTGCCAGCATATGTTCGAGAAAAGGGGAGGGGTAGCCTGGGAAATAGGTTTCATGCCACCATAAAAGACTTTGTATTGCCAAAATGCTAGTTCTGGAATCACATGGCCCTAATAGGATTGGGGCCTTAACCACTGAATATGTTTTGAACCATTCTGTTGTCTCTTTTACCAACATGGAGGTGAATTTGTAAAATTCCTCTTCAGCAATTAAAATTAAAGGGCTGCATTCCTCCCCAAAGCCAGACATTTCCCATAGGAGCTTCAGAAGTCAAACATTATCAGTGTAGAGACCCTGTACCCTGTTGAGAATGTTCTTTTCCACCTTAGCATTCCCCTTCAGTTGTCCAAATCCTTTTGAAAGTAATACTGGTTTGTTCTTGCCTGTCCTTTCTCCTGATGATCAACTCCCACATGGGCTGTTCACCATTAACAAGAAGGGATGGTCATGACATATAAAGACAGCAAAGACAACTATAAATGCTTGTTCTTTTTCAAAAGAATGAAATTCTGGACAGTTTCCAATGAATGGTTGTTGAACACACACCTGTGAAGACTGCACATTTGTTTAAAGGAGAAACAAATTCCATTGGGAGGGGGGGAGTTGGATAAGTTTATCTACTGTTATCTACTGATTCTGCCTCTGCGTCCCTGAATCTTTACTGCACAAATCAAAACAGCATAAACGAACAGTTATTTTACCTGTTTATTCCATTAATCTCACTTGACCTCAGACACTGTCAAAACTATGGTGGGATTAATTTTAGAGGATATAAGAAAAGAGATCATTTTGGAATTTAAGCCCTTTGAAGAAAGAATAGGTAGGAGGTTCCAAAAAGCCAAAGAAAAAGTAGAGGCTAAGTTTAAAAAATTAGAACAAATTTTTGATACAGTAGAGCCCAACCAGATGAACCTAACTCCCAAGTATTAACAATTCAGAATAAAATTTTAAAAAGAGCAAACTATAAAATGAAATATGGCTGCCCATATGCAGAGCGAATTTAAAATTGATGAAGCAATAATGATAAGCAATTAAAAAGTCAGAATTAATTTTTAAAAGAGCAAAAGATAATGTGAAATGTGGTTGCTCTTATGCAGAGTGAATTTAAAATTGATGAAGCAATAACTGTTTCCTCACAATTGGAAGAACTGGATAATGAAAATCAATGCTACTGTATTGAGATACGAGGTATCAAAGGAAAAGCAGGAGCAGAAGTTATTCTGATTTATTTAAATGATCTTTTTGCCATGTTGGTTGGGTCCCAATCAGATGAGGTCTTAACTGAAAGGGCATATTGCACTAATTCAGGATATGCATGAGGAAACAAGGTGGATGGAGACATAGTTATTTTTTCAAAATTTTCAATTAAGGGAGTTGGTGATGGGAACCGTATGGTAAACCTCTGATTTCACAATGGATGCAAGAGCTTTGCTTTGTGTTTGGATAATCTCTCCCCCATTAGATTAAAAATCTGAGGAGAATGAAAATATTTACAGACACACTTATGACCCAATCCTAACTAACTCCCTGTGTGGCACAGCGACTGCGGTGTGTCCTCCGCTGTATCCTGCAGAGGAATTTTGGCTGCTGTAGATCTCCTTGTGGTAAGGGGACATTTGTCCCCGTGCCTTGGGATAAGCCCCAGCAGCCACTATGGGTTAACTGGGACTTGTGCCAGTTCAGTTGCTGGTGCAAGTCCAAGTTGATCCATGAAGGTGGATCAGGTCCGAGAAGGGGGGGGTCAGGATTCAGCATGCACCACTGCCACCGAACCTGGTCCCAGGCCTGATCCATCCTCCTCCCCGCCTTGTCACTACCCTGTTCTGCCATCCCCCTGCCTCATTTTGCCCTCTGCATGGGTTTGACTGCTCCGGCAGGTCTTCATAGATCCATCGGCGTGAGCAGGGCTGCCAGGGCACGCTTTATGGCTGCTTTGCAGCAGCCAGTGACAGCAGAACACACGTTCTGCTGGCAGGGCAGCTCAATAGGATTGGGCTGCCCATGTTGTATAAGCGGAGACATCGATTAAATTAATTTTTAGGCTTCAGGGGAAATGACAGGCAATTAAGGCAAAAGATGAAGTACAGTACTCACTTTCATTCGAAAATGAAAATTGCCAGCAGACCCCTTAAATGATGATTGACAAATACAGGTAAGAAGAAGGCTTCAAGAGAAGACCTGTTCCAATAAAAGAAATGACTAAAAAAAAAAAAGGTTGCTATGGAAGATTCAATAGCTAGAAGGATGTCCACTACGTTTTGAGCAGCCCCGCTGGAGGAAAATTGCACTGAGCCAGGGCTTAATTCTGGAATAGAATATGGAGTAACATAAGTTATTTTAACATAGTGTATTGGTCTTTATATATTTTGTATACATACATTTGGCACTGGAAATGAATAAAGATAAAATTTTAAGTTGAAATGTTAAAGAGTTAAATAACTCAGTTTTTAAAAAAGGAAGGTTGCACAATGTCGTAAAGAAGTAGGCAGTGATGTATGTTATCTACAAGAAACACATATATGCAGACTGTGTTTCATTAAAGGTTAAAGGAATTACAATTATTATTAAATCATCGATACCATTAATAAAGACAGAAGAAAAATATGTATCCAGACAGTAGATCTCCTTCATGGATCATTGCCTTGTCGTGGCGAAGGGGCTTGCGTAACTCAATGAAGCCATGAGCTATGCCGTGCAGGGACACCCAAGACGGACAGGTCGTAGCAGAGAGTTCTGACTAAAAGTGATCCACTGGAGAAGGAAATGGCAACCCACTCCAGTAACCTTGCCAAGAAAATCCCATGAACAGTACCAAAAGGATAAAAGATATGACGCCGGAAGATGAGCCCCTCAGGTCGGAAGGTGTCCAATATGCTACTGAGGAAGAGCGGAGGACTATTCCAAGTAGACCCAGAAAGAGTGAAGCGGCTGAGCCAAAGCCGAAAGGACGTCCAGCTGTGGATGTGTCTGAGGTTGAAAGGAAAATCCAATGCTGCAAGGAGCAATACTGCTTAGGAACATGGAATGTGAGGTCTATGAATCAAGGCAAGCTGGATGTGGTCAAAAATGAGATGATAAGACTGAACATTGACATCTTGGGAATCAGCGAACTAAAATGGACGGGCATGGGCGAATTTAAGTCAGGTGACCATCATATCTACTACTGTGGGCATGAATCCCTTAGAAGAAATGGAGTAGCCCTCATAGTCAATAAAAGAGTGGGAAAGGCAGTACTGGGGTGCAACCTCAAAAACGACAGAATGATTTCAGTTCGAATCCAAGGCAAACCATTCAACATTACAGTAATCCAAGTGTATGCCCCAACCACTGATGCCGAAGAAGATGAAGTTGAGCGGTTCTATGAAGACCTACAACACCTTCTAGAACTAGCACCCAAAAAAGATGTCCTTTACATCATAGGAGACTGGAATGCTAAAGTAGGAAATCAAGAAATAAATGGAACAACAGGCAAGTTTGGCCTTGGAGCGCAAAATGAAGCAGGGCAAAGGCTAACGGAGTTCTGTCAAGAGAACACGCTGGTCATAGCAAACACTCTTTTCCAACAACACAAGAGGCGACTCTACACATGGACATCACCAGATGGTCAATACCGAAACCAGATAGATTATGTGCTTTGCAGCCAAAGATGGAGAAGCTCTATACAATCAGTAAAAACAAGACCTGGAGCTGACTGTGGTTCAGATCATGAGCTTCTTATTGCAAAATTCAGGCTTAAACTGAAGAATGTAGGGAACACCACTAGACCAGTCAGATATGACCTAAACCATATCCCTTATGAGTATACAGTGGAGGTGAAGAATAGATTTAGGGCATTAGACCTGGTAGACAGAGTGCCTGAAGAACTATGGACGGAAGTTCGTAACATTGTACAGGAGGCAGCAACGAAAACCATCCCAAAGAAAAAGAAATGCAAGAAAGCAAAGTGGCTGTCAGATGAGGCTTTACAAATAGCTGTGGAAAGAAGGAATGCAAAAAGCAAGGGTGAAAGGGAAAGATATAAACAACTGAATGCAGAGTTCCAGAGAATAGCAAGGAGAGATAAGAAGGCCTTCTTAAATGAACAATGCAAGGAAATTGAGGAAAACAACAGAATGGGGAGGACTAGAGATCTCTTCAAGAAAATTGGAGATATCAAGGGAACGTTTTGTGCAAAGATGGGCATGATAAAGGACAAAAAAGGCAGAGACCTAACAGAAGCAGAAGAGATTAAGAAGAGATGGCAAGAATACACAGAAGAACTATACAAGAAAGATCTTAATGTTCCTGATGACCACGCTGGTGTGGTCACTGACCCAGAGCCGGACATCCTAGAGAGTGAAGTCAAGTGGGCCTTAGGTAGCATTACTAACAACAAAGCTAGTGGAGATGATAATATCCCAGCTGAGCTACTTAAAATCCTAAATGATGATGCTGTGAAAGTGCTGCACTCAATATGCCAACAAATTTGGAAAACTCAGCAGTGGCCAAAGGATTGGAAAAGGTCAGTTTACGTTCCAATTCCAAAGAAGGGCAGTGCCAAAGAGTGTTCAAACTACCGTACAATTGCACTCATTTCACATGCTAGCAAGGTTATGCTCAAAATCCTACAAGCTAGGCTTCAGCAGTACGTGGACCGAGAACTACCGGACGTACAAGCTGGGTTTCGAAGAGGCAGAGGAACTAGAGATCAAATTGCCAACATGCGCTGGATCATGGAGAAAGCACGAGAGTTCCAAAAAAACACCTACTTCTGCTTCATTGACTACGCAAAAGCCTTTGATTGTGTGGATCACAACAAACTGTGGCAAATTCTTAAAGAGATGGGGGTACCAGACCACCTTACCTGTCTCCTGAGAAACCTGTATGTGGGTCAAGAAGCAACAGTTCGGACCGGCCATGGAACAACTGACTGGTTCAAAATTGGGAAGGGAGTGCGGCAAGGCTGTATATTGTCACCCTGCCTATTTAACTTATATGCAGAGTACATTATGAGAAATGCAGGGCTGAATGAATCGCAAGCCGGAATCAAGATTGCCGGGAGAAATATCAACAACCTCAGATATGCAGACGATACCACCCTAATGGCAGAAAGTGAAGAAGAACTAAAGAGCCTCTTGATGAGGGTGAAAGAGGAGAGTGCAAAAGTTGGCTTGAAACTCAACATTAATAAAACTAAGATCATGGCATCTGGTCCCATCAATTCCTGGCAAATAGAAGGGGCAGAAATGGAAGCAGTAACAGATTTTACTTTTCTGGGCTCCAAGATCACTGCAGACGGAGACAGCAGCCATGAAATTAAAAGACGCTTACTCCTTGGAAGGAAAGCTATGGCAAACTTAGACAGCATAATAAAAAGCAGAGATATCACCATGCCAACAAAAGTTCGTATAGTCAGGGCGATGGTGTTCCCAGTAGCAATGTATGGTTGCGAGAGTTGGACCATAAGGAAGGCTGAGCGCCGAAGAATAGATGCTTTTGAACTGTGGTGCTGGAGAAGACTCCTGAGAGTCCCTTGGACTGCTAGGAGATCAAATCAGTCAATTCTAAATGAAATCAAGCCTGACTGTTCCCTGGAAGGACAGGTACTGAGGCTGAAACTCAAATATTTTGGCCACCTAATGCGAAGAGAGGACTCTCTGGAGAAGACTCTGATGCTGGGAAAGATTGAAGGCAAAAGGAGAAGGGGAAGGCCAAGGATGAGATGGTTAGACAGCATCACCGATGCAACGAACATGGAAATGAGCGAACTCAGGAAGATAGTGGAGGACAGGAAGGCCTGGCGGGATATGGTTCATGGGATCACGAAGGGTCGGACACGACTTAACGACTGAACAACAACAAAAGACAGTAGATAACATGCTCAAAGGTGCATTAAACTCTCCTAAAAATACTGCACATTGATAAACATGTACACAGTAAAAAAGTACACAAGGTACACTTTATACAAAATTATTTTAGGTGATAAGTACATTTGCTGAAGGGAAATCCTCTTAGGTGGGGATTTTACTGGAGGCATTAACCTGACTGTACAAGAAATGAAATGAAAGGATCAATATTTTAAAACTACCTAGCTCCTTCTTTGAAAGCATAGGAACATTGCAATTAACACACTATTTCAGTATCCAGAAGAAAAAGATTTTCTCTTCTACTGGATACCTAATAAATACTGTAGAAGAACAGATATGATCTTCAGTACTTCAGGCTTGTTAAAACAGATGATAGCAGGGATGTAGATCAAGTCTCTCACTCCAAGATTTGAGTCAAGTCCCAAGTCTCTGGGTCAGTGGCGAAGCTAGCCCAATTTTAGGGGGGGGGGGCGCCCGATTTTTGGCACCGGGGTCATTCCATGTGAAATCAACCAATGCATGAAAACTTGATGTCATGGATTTTGCTCATTTTTGGTACATTTGTACCTTACCATGAGATGTTTAAAAATTATTTTTCCAGGATTTTTTGTCCATCCGTTTTTGAGATATTGAATGTTCAAAATTGCCTAAAAATGCCAAAATTCACTTGTCACCATACCTTCAAATGCCATTTACAAGATAACGATGACATGGGACAGGTGTCATTTTAAAGCTTATGCATAGGGCTTTCATTTGATATACAAAATAACACAATTGTAAATTTTCAAGAATTTCAAAAATATTCAAATAATATTAATTTTGAAATTTTGGAAAATTGAATATTTTTAAAAATTTCAAAAAAAATCACACTTAAAGGTATATGACTTGTAGCCAATCAGTCAAAATTTCAAGATGGTATCTCAATGGTATCATACAAAAATTAATTTTCTTGTTGGCAGTGACCAGGAATTAAACCCCTCAAGTCCATCCCCCACCCACCCCCAGCCTAATGATGCCTCTGCTCTGCTCTGGGTCCAAGTATCGAGTCAAGGCCTAAATCTTTGCCCCCAAGTTCCGAGTCTTTATTTCCTAGTTGTGAGTCCCTATCTATTTAATGGGGAAAACAGGTTTAAACCTGAATAACATTGGACTTGTAAAAGGCTCCAAGTCTCAAGTCAAGTCTTTCAAATCTTTTACAATTGCTGAGTCAATTCTGAGTCAAGTCATTGACGCAACTTGAGTCCGACTCAAGTCTGAGTCAATAGACTCAAGTCTACATCACTGGATGATAAGAGCTAGGATTACACCACAGACCATTTCTAACAAACAAGTATGATCACATTTCAGAAGACCTGGAAATTGAATGTTTACTTGCTTAAAATGTTGTCAGAAGAATGAAAGAGAATATCAATGAGTTCTTCCTTATAGAAGAAATTTCATAGAATATTATTTGGGATTCAGCCAAGGCTTATTATGTAAGGGAACAAGTTATTTCAGAAGAAGATTTTATAAATAAAAAGAGGAATAAGAATAGGAATGATCTGGTAATAAGAACAAAGAGTCGGTCGGAAGATAGGCATAAAATGAATTCAATGGATGCTAGGGTTTACCCAGATGGTAGAAAGAGTGCAGGCAGCTTTTTTATATAAGATATTTGCTGTCCCGCATTGTGTACCCTATGCAGCGTTGTGTTTGGAGGTAGGTCAACACAAGGTAGAGACAGTTTCCTGGGTGAGATTTCTTCTATGTTGGCTAAACTTCTGCTTTCTAGCACACAAAGATCCTTTCATTAGTGAACTTTTGTCAGACCCTGTCCCTTCTTCAGGACTACAACAGTTTTATACAAAGATACAGCAACTTGGGCTGTCAGTGGATCATCTGGGTTCTGTGTCATTACCATCCGCCAAGACTATGCTAAAAACTAGGCTGTGGGATATTGAACGCCAGGAACTAATTGTAGTAGCACAGAAAACATGTTCCCCTCTCTGTTTTCAACTTTCTTGGGCACATGAAATTAAAAACAATTACCTACAATTTTTGTTCAACCCGCATAAAGAAGGGCATTCTCGCTGGCTAGGTTCAATTCTAACCCATCAAACCTTCTTTGTGGTAGATTTGTGAGTATGGTAGAAGGAGAAAGGATTTGCCCATGTGATGGTCATTTGGTGGTCATTTGATGGAATCAATATTTACATCAATTGTGTATTCCAACCTGGAAACCAGAGATGGAGGTCATACATTTTTTTATTATATGGGAAAGACCAGGAGCTCACCAAGATAGTGGCTAAATATCTTTATTTGGTTTTCTGCCGCCGAAGTGCATTACAGACTTCTAGCCCTACTAACGATCTAGAGATGTAAAATCTTTTAGCCAGTAGCTTGTGTCACTGAAAGG
The DNA here is from genome assembly GCA_026170595.1 of Plestiodon gilberti rubricaudatus. Classification (NCBI taxonomy): domain Eukaryota; kingdom Metazoa; phylum Chordata; class Lepidosauria; order Squamata; family Scincidae; genus Plestiodon; species Plestiodon gilberti. The sequence goes on from JANXHW010000004.1 coordinate 44,143,128, forward strand.
ATGGTGACTGTATATTGGTATATTTAACTTGTATGTTTGTTTGTGATGCCAATAAAGGTTTGATTGATTGAATTCAATGGGGCTTACTCCTAGATAAGTGTATATAGGATTGCAGACTAAGGGCACAATCCTACCCAGCTGCTAGGCTGGTGTAGGATGACTGTGCCAGCCCAGTACCATTGCAAAAGCTGCCATAAAGCAGTTGTGCCAGCTACTATGGACCGGATCCGGACGGCGTGCGGCACAGGTAAGCTGTGGCTGGGCCTCATGGCACAGAGGCAAGGGGAGGGCAGGGGGCGGATCAGGCCCAGGAGGGGGTGGGATCGGCAGCAGCAGCGTGTGCCATATCCTATCCCCCTCCCAGGCCCGTTTCTCCTGACACGGACCTCCAGGACTTACGCCTCCCGGACCTACGCAGGAGACCTGTTTGCGAGACTGGGGCTTCCCTTCCCCGGGGTGACCTCCAGCGTGCCTCTTTTTGCCCAGGATGCAGCGTTGGTTGCACCGGCCTCGCTGCATCACAGGGCGTAAAGTTAGGCAGGATTGGGTTGCCCTACATCCATTGAACTGTGAGAGATCTGGTGTTGAATTGTATGACTTGTCCAAGGCACCATGGGAAATTATAGCTGAGAAGAACTGTATCTCACTATTCTACATCCAACATTATCCATTAAATTGTATAGGCAGTATACCATACTACTCCAGTTCAGGTAACTGGTTTGGCTAAATGAGTGTCCTGTTTAGATAAATGTTGTAGTTACAAGATGTTATATAGCTAGGCTTACCATATTTTGAGGTGCCCAAACCAGGAGAAACCCCCCCCCATTTTTTCCCCTCCAGATTTTTTTTAAGAAATATTTTTATTTCCATGTTTTTTATTCATTTTTTTTTTGCAGGCTCAATTTTTTTATTTTTTGGGAGATTTAATGAGATCTAAGATGGTGGCTCCCAAATCTCATGAGGCCATATGAAGCAGTGTGCTACTGCCTCATATGCCCTCACAATTTTTGGGCGCTGCCATCTTGGATCTTGCAAGATTTCATGAGATTCAAGATGGCCAACAGGAAAACTTTGTACCTTTTTAAAATCATCTGTGAAGCTGCAAGAGTGACGGTGGTGACGGCGATGGCTCCGGAAGAACGAGACTGCCCTGGTTCCTGGGACCAGGCCCTGGAAACTGGGGCAGTCCCGGTTTTTCCGGGATGGATGGTAAAGCTATATATAGCGATCACATGATGTATTCAGTTTGGTAGGAATTTATATAATCCAAGTTTTTATAAGCAACTATTTTGAGTCCAGGTTAAAGTTCCAGTTTGCATGATTGCTTTGCTTCCTGCGTTAGGTATTTTTGAAAACTATTATTTCCGGAATAATTTTTCTTTAGACTTTTGAACTCCTTAAGGATAGACACCCATCTCTGCTACACAAAGTTGCTGTTTTCTGTCTGACACAATGGGGTAAGGGAGCTATACATTGAAATAACATATTAATGACTGCATCTTTGTGAATACCAAGCAGCAAGTAATTTTGTAAATAACTGTAATCCACGTTCCTCTCTTCCCCCAGCTAGCCTGATTTTAGGGCTCGAAGATTTGAAGCACGATTTGACTCCTGTGATGACCCATTACATACTTGCCACCAGAAATTGAATGCAGCAAATTACCCTCTGAAAAGAGAATGTGCTTCATATGAATCGATCCTTTGCTGGCATAAAAAGAAAGATGGAAGGATTTGGGGAACTTTAACTGTGCGCTCTAACAATGATTTATTACATGTTGTGGTTCTGCTGTCTTGCCCCAATCCCCTGCTCTCCTACCCTTTTGCAGATAAACAAGCTGGAGGCTTGCCTCAGGCAGGAAGGGTGCTTGGATGGTAATGGGATTCAACAGAAGGAAAATGAGCATGGGATGAAAGAAGCCTGCATTACTCAGAGCTGTAAGGTATGTGTTGCTGAATGTTCACTCTTGGATATAAATCCTCCTTGCGGTACTATATAATGCCAGCTTGAACCAACCTCCAATGAAAAGTAAAGGAGAGAGGTTGGCCTTGCCACTGTGATGGATGAGGATAATAAGAAAGGTACATGTGCCAGAGAATCTGGGATTTTGAGCATTATATGATCACTGTTAAGCACGGGGCCATAAAACTGAATTGGATTATACGCAAAGACATTTCTAAGGGGACATGTTGTGCTACAAAATAAGGAGGTGGACCTAGTGGGCCCAAGCCACACCATGGATTTCATTTGTCCTTAAAAGCAGACAGAGGGGCTTTGATTTGGATATTGTGTGATTAACTCTTTCCTCCTGAACTGTTTTCTGATCTAAATTGCCACCCTCCATGGTGCTGTTAGCCTCATGGGAGAGAAAAAAAAATACAAGTACAGGTGGGCCCCCATATCCACTGATTCGCTATCCACGGTTTCAGTTATCCATGGATCGTGGGGACCCACCCAGGCTTTTACTTTTTTCCCAGTAAGCTTCGTTTCTTCCTTAAAGAAACAGGAGAAGCAGCCTCTGGCTGCTTATTACAGGCAAGTAGAATGAGACTAAGTCCTAGAGAGGCTCTGCAAGGTTAACAGAAACCTTGCAAAGCCTCTCTAGGACTTAGTCTCGTTCTACTTGCCTGCAATGGAGGCTGCTTCTCTGTTTGTTTTAAGGAAGAAGCAAAGCTTGCTGAAAGAAAAATAAGAGCTGGGGGGCAAGCATGCCTGCCTGCAGGGGAGGCAGTTGGGGGGCCCCTCAGGAAACCATGGAGGGGGTGTTCGCTCTTATCCACGGTTTCAAGTATCCATGGAGGGGCCTGGAACATATCCCCAGCGGATATGGGGACCCACCTGTATAGCATTCTGTACTCCTATTTCCACCCCCCATGGGACAAACAGTGGGTTGGATCCTGAGGAGCTCTTCGGCTTGGGAAAGGGGAACAGGAGCTGCCCTCCTGCACCACATTTCACATAGTTCCCAAAGTCCCTGACCCTTGAGATTGGCTTTCGGGCAGGCCCTGGGGACTGCTTCATGGAGGTGGGGGCCAAACAACCCCCTTCCATGTGTGGAACACCACTTGTGGTTGTCTGGATCCAACCAAATAGCTTGGGGGGGTGTTTCAGAGCAGGAAAACGGCATGAGGAAAGGTTGCATTGTTTGTGCTGATCAAAATCAAAGCTGATGGTGACGACTTTCAAATCCAGACTCACTAGGAGATCTAATTATGGATCTCCCATATTATGTGCACTTTGGCTTTTAGGCAACTGATTTAATAGAAGCCATACTTTTGAACTCAGCAAAAGCTGAAGCGCCAGAAACATTGACTCCACTCCTGTCTCCCATCGAGATAGAGGGAAAGAGCTATTCAGAGCACCAACAGAGGATCAGACAAAGTGATCCCTTGATGCTTAGGCTCACTCTCACTTACCTGTGATCTGTGCAGTGGTTGTCAGCAGCTGAGCAGCAGAAGGGAAGGGTTCATCCACAGCCTCTGTTGCAGTTCGCAGTGGGGTGAAGATTTTTAAGGAGTCCTTTGCTTGGTCTCTGAGAAGAATTTTATCAGGGGGGACAAAGTTTCTTTTGGGTCCCTTCTCAAAGGGAGAGGGGGCAAAACAGGGTGGGGGGAGGGCAGCAATAGCCGGAACACCTCCTTAAGTCTTTGGAGCCCAGGTCTACCAGGCTTCCTGATGTGGTGCCCAGGTCTACCTGCCTGGTAGACCTGGCCCGGCCACCATCTTTCACTCTCCTTGAGGCCAGCTGAGATCCCAAGAAATTTCTGGGCCCCCTACTTTGGCTCCTGGGCCCCTTTTTTGACCCTGAGCCTGGGTACAATTTACCCCCTTTAGCCCCCTCTCATGGGCCCTACTGTTCACACAGAGATGAAGTGCATACAGAGAGGGCAGGTCCTTTTGGATCAAAAGTTAGGTTGGGGTAGCATAGAGGCTCCAGGCCAACAGTTGCCAAATCCTTACTTGAAACTAAGAGAAGTGACTGTATGGTTCATGAAGCAGTAATGAAGAGGTGCACTCACTCTGTTCTGAGATGTGGTCAAGTTTCATATAGCAAGCCGGAGACTTCATTACCAGTAGATCTCAGGATGAGCACTTTGGCCTTCTCGGTGCTCTAAAAACCAAACCTTTTGTTGATGCAAGTCATTTTTAAAACCTGATTATAAAATGATGAATGAGGGCTCCTCCAAAAAACAAAACAAAACAAAACAGTTGGCTCACAGCCTTCTAATTAACCTCAGGAACCTTTCAAATGTGGCTTACAGCCATGAAAAGGATCATTTATTTGTGTGTCCTAGGTAGGTCAGTGTCCTTTTGTCAGATTCCCAATGGTACAGCCAAGGCTTCAGCCCAGTGCTTTGTAGGGGTAGCCTTCTATTTATTAATGTGCCGGAAAATTCCATTGTAAGGAATACTGTGATGCTGGTGTCATATATCTCTTTGAAGGGATGATACAGAAATATTTTTTACTTTGCCTTTCCTGGGACACAACTAACCTGACAGTTCAATCCTATGAAGGATTGTGCTGTCATGCACAGCCTTTTGCAACAGCAGAAGTGAGTTCCACTGCTGCAAAATGGCTGCCAATGGAGCACACAGCACCAGGCGCGTCACTAGGCGCGCGCCGCCCCAAAGCGGTGCACGCGCGCCGCCCTAGTGACCCCCCATTCCCCCCTCAAAATTTAAGGACCTACCCCCCCCGGCCGGCCGGCTCCACACATCCGCGCCGGCCGGCTGTCCGAGGCCTAATGATGAGGCCCAATGCGGCGATACGTAATTTATAACGTTTTTCGCGCCTGCGCACAACGAGAAACGTTCTGTGCATGTGCGAAAAACATTATAAATTATGTATCGCCGCATTGGGCCTTCGTGAGAAGGCCCTGGAGCGTCGGCCGGGGAGGTCGCTCCGAGGCCTTCTCCCAGCCTCGGAGCCTCCGGAGGGCGACGCGCGCAGCGGAGGTGACGCACGCGTGGGTGCGTGCGTCACCCTCTGCATGCGTCACCCTCCAGCGGTCCGCCCCCACCTCGCTCTAGCGACCTGCTTGCACAGCACTCCATCGGCAGCCATTTTGGGAGCGTTGCCACCTGAGGCAGCAATGCTCTCAGTCCATCTTCAGAGCTGCCTACACCCTTTGGAGCAGGTAAGGCAGTGGTGGGGATGTGGCGGGGGTGAAACGGGATGGGGATTGGACGTAATGGGGGTGGGGAGGCTGTGATGGTGTTATACCCCTTTGCTGCAGCCTCCCCACCACCTTTCTCTCTTTGGACCTGAACCATCGATTTCACTGGCACAGGTCGAAGGAGACCCATTGCAGAGCGGGACTCTTGCAGAGGTGTATGGGGATTTAAATCCCCTTTCATCTCCAAAAGCCTCCTGGTCTGCCCCCCACCCCCACTGGATACAGCATGGCCGTTTCTGGCACAGCTGCATCAGCGGGGGGGGGGAGAGATTAGGATTGGGCTCTGAGTCAAGTTCTTCAACAGAATATAAAGATCTTACAAAGGAACACAGAACACACTTTTTGCTATTATTCCTGGACAGTGATTGTCCAGTACAGACCCCAGCAGAACGTGGATAGACTCTTATGACAATCAGAATAGCAAGACATTTTTACTTCATTATGGCCCGTGGCCTAACATTCAAAATTATTCTGTGATTCACTCATGATTTCAGTTGTACTGTTCATCTTTGCAGGACACATTCCCTGAGTTCAAGGTTCAGCAGGAAAATAAAGAATTTCCTTTGAAATTCAGGTTTTGTATTAAGTTATTGTACCACTCTTAAGAAACCTTGTAACAAGGTCTGATGCTTTATTGTGAGAGGTTTTTTTCCCTTTCCCAAAAGAACATAAGAAGAGCACTGCTGGATCAGGCCAAAGGCCCATCTAGTCCAGCTTCCTGTATCACACAGTGGTCCCACCAGATGCCTCAGGGAGCACACAGCCAACAAGATAACCTGTTTCCTGCTGCCACTCCCCTGCACCTGGCACAGAGAAAACCTAGCCAGGAGGTTGCTTATGGCTTGTAACCTGTGATGGCCTTTTCCTCCATGAATCTGTCCAAACCCCTTTTAAAGGCATCTAGGCCAGATGCCATCACCACATCCTGTGGCAAGGAGTTCCACAGATGAATTACACGCTGGGTAAAGAAATATTTTCTTTTGTCTGTTCTAACTCTCCCTCCACTCAATTTTAGTGCATGTCCCCTGGTTCTGGTGTTGTGCGAGAGGGAGAAGAATTTCCCTCTATCCACTCTCTCCATCCCATGCATAATTTTATAAGTCTCAATCATGTCCCCCCTCAGGCACCTTTTTTCTAGGCTGAAAAGCCCCAGACGCTGTAGCCTTTCCTCATAAGGGAGGTGCTCCAGCCCACGAATCATTCTGGTCGCTCTTTTCTGCACCTTTTCCAATTCAACTATATCCTTTTTGAGGTGTGGTGACCAGAACTGGACACAATACTCCAGATGTGGCCTTACCATCGATTTGTACAAAGGCATAATGATATTGGCCGTTTTATTCTCAATCCCATTATTAATGATCCCGAGCATGGAATTGGCCTTCTTCACAGCCGCCGCACACTGGGTCGACACTTTCATCGACCTGTCCACCAGCACCCCAAGATCTCCCTCTTGATCCATCACAGACAGCTCAGAACCCATTAGCGTATATGTGAAATTTTGGTTTCTTGCCCCAATGTGCATCACTTTGCACTTACTTACATCTTTAGTAGATACAGTATTGTTTTGAGACTATTTTAGCTTTATTCATCCAGGTTCTCAGCAAAATAAAAAAAAGTTATATAGCACAGTCCTTTGAGAACTCTTACAGACTCTCTTATGATCTCTTATGATCAAAGGGACTCACATATACCATCAATGCACATGGAACTTTTCTGAGAGTTTTGCTCAGCCAGTAATTCAGAACTGTTCTTTAAACTCCCAAGCACTTGGAGATTCATTGTGAGGGACCTTTAAAGTGGAAATTATAGACCTCAGGGAAGGAGCAGAACATAATCAGATGACTGGAATAATCTGTCATGGAGTTTATTTAGATTCATCCTTGCAGGAGAATAGACTGCCTAGTTTCAGTGTCACAGGAAAGTACCATTTTATCTCAAACTACTTGTTTCTTAGGGTCAAACTAGACAGTCACCTAACTCAAGGTCAGCTTGCTCATGAGGCGGACTGAAGCAGCCACGTTGGGAGGTGGGATGGAGTCACAAGCTGATAAGCCTGTGTCTGCTTGCTGCCCGTCCAGCTGCTTCTGTTGGCTCTCGCATTCTCTTCTCGCTTGCTCTCAGTGGGCAAGAAGAGGACCAGGGATGCAGCAGCAGCCCACCACCTCTTCCTCCAGCACCACCACTGCAAACAACTGAAGTGGCAGAGTGGCAAGAAGAACCCCTTGCTCTTCATCCATCCTATAGAATTCTTTTTAAATGGGGGAGCAGGGGCAGCAGATCTCTACAAACTCAAGAGGCAGATGTGCTGAGACCTTCCCTGACCTAACTGCATGCTTAAGAGGCATGCGTAAACATGTAAGCTACTTTCACTTAAAGCAGGGGTTCTCAACCACTTCCCGGTTGAGTATCACCTCTGGCACCACTCTCCTGCTGTGTACCACCGGAAGTGACTGGTGATGACATCATTCACATGGGTTTGGTTCCTCAAACCCCCGCGGTTGCAAAAACCTGCATATATGCGAATTCCAGTGGGAAATGACGGTTTTTCGGAAACAATGTCATTTTTACGCAAATTACGTGAATGTATGCAAATTGTGCACACAGCCTGGCTTATGAAAACTACTGTGCTAAAGACACCTTTGAAGGCTGGGACTGCAATTAAGTTTGTGGAGTGTAACAGAGCCTCTTCTTTGGCTCTGGGGATTACACACACTGTATTTCCGTGCCATGTTTGGGGCTTGCACTAAACAGTTGCTGGACAGTACATGTTTCTGTGGAAAGGGAGACCAGCATGGCGATGGAAGCCTCTCAGACATGGTAGGCACAGTGTAGTCCTGCACTGTGTGCAACTTTCTTTTTAACTTAACGACCGGAACCTGATCAGCATTGAGCCAAATCCGTGGATTAAAAATCCGCAGATAAAAAGGGATGACTGTACACCTTACTGCCTTATGTCTCCTGAAAACTGTATGTCATTCACAGACTTTGGGGAGGTTGTTTTGATCCGTGTCTCATTTGAAAACTCAATTTGAGTTCAAGAGAGGCAATTGATTTTGCATTCCAATTAATGAAAGATCTTGTCTCTTTTCCCTCTATTGTAAGTTTGCCTCTAACTCTGTAAGGAAATCAAAACTTACAATAGTATACCTAGATATTTTTCACCTAACTTATTTTAATGATATTTGGAGCCATATCTGCTTGCATTCCATGTTTGAAAGAGACTGGCAAGGCATTGGGCTATTTTAAATTTATGGGGAAATTATCACAACTCACAGTGCAATCCTGCCCAACTTTAGGGCAGCGGAGCGAGTGCTCCGCCGCCCTAAGCCATCGCAAATGTGGTGTAGTGCAAATGTGGCGCTAGGCCGGCAGCTCTTACTCTGCCGCCAGATCTCCATGGGGCCGCCAGAGGAAGGTAAGCGATCCCCCACATGGGCGGTCCAGGAGGTGAGGGAGGGGGACCTTCATATCCTGTCCCTGGGATATTCATCAGAATAACCCATGGTATGCCATCATCATAATAATCCTTTTATCATATTAATTGAGATGACACAATACATCAGGGTTGATTGCCTGGCCACTGTACTTTATAGCAATGATAATTTAGAATCTGGAGTTTGTCATAACCTATAAAATCATTAGTATGACATGCCGTGAGAGCAGCCACACACTGATGGGCATACAGTGTATTTCAACGACTCGTATGAAGGTTATATTTCTTAATCTGCCTTTATGTTCTTGAAAATTACTCGAGAAAAATCTTGATTCTGATTTGCCAATGGTTTGCTCCGCATCCCGCCCCCACAGCACTGAACGTGGCCTCTCATTAGTCGAAGTTCAATTTTTGCAGTGCGAGCTTGTAAAAGTCAAGACACACCGAGATTTTCCAGCCGCACACGGACACTGCTCTACGCAACGCAACGCAACACGGCTGGTGTGTCACAGTCTTAAGGCTACAATCCTATACACATTTTCATGAGAATAAGCCTCACTGAACATAGTGAGACTTACAGTCTCCTTAGACCTTTTTATCCACTGAGGTTCTGTTCCCGGAACCCCAATGGATTTTTTAAAAAACCCAGTGTTATATGAAAACCAGGGTGGGGGGGGGGAGAACAGTGCCACATTACCTCTATTCCAGCATCTTCGGCACTTTATTGCTCCTCAATTTGTTTAAACTGACTGAAAAAAAGAAAACTACTACCAGAAGCAACCTGTAGATGGTGCCAGAGAATCCCAGTTGCATTTTTTTCTTTTTCCAGCAGTTTAAATACTCTGGAAAGTGGCTGGCAGGCCAGCGACGGCTTTCCGGTTGAGTTTTCCCCCCCTTTCCCCCTTTTTTCAGCGGTTTGGGTGCATGGAGGAGGCGGGAAGCGACTGGCAGACCCCCGACAACGCTGACAAAAGAGTTAATGTGGCAAGGTCAGACTCCCTCTTCCACAGTTTTGCCACCAGTGTTGAACCAAATCTGTGGATGGAAAAACTGTGGATGAAAAGGTCCGACGGTTTGTTGTTGTTCAGTCGTTAAGTCGTGTCCGACCTTCTGAGTAAACATACATAGGACAGTGCTGTTAATTTGCAAAGTAAAACTCACTCCTATAAGTTTAGGGTTTTTTTTTTTTAAATATAACTGCATAGTTTCGAGTTGGTTGGCATGAACTGCTGAGACATAGTCAGCAACTCACAATAGACAAAAAGCAAGATAATATTTCACTAGTTCAAATTTATCAGAGTTTTGACAATTTTTTGAAATTAATAAAGGCCTTCTAGAATCAAATGCAACCTAAAAAGGAAATGAAGTTCAAATAGGATGAAATGCCATTTTTCTTTTCCTCTTATTTATGTCCCTAAAATATAACTCCAACCTGGGAAAGCATCAGACAGTCACAGCAGATGATGTCTTCCAGATTGTCAGATCAGAACACATCATTGTCAACAAGCAATATGATGAGGCTGCATGGCCAATCCAACTGATTGATTTCTAAATAAATGTAGAGTAATTCCACTGAGCTTTGATATACGGTTTGTCTACAAAAGATATTTATGCTTTGCCGATCTGGGAGGTGGGAAAAAAGGCTGAGCATGGACTATTGAAAATAACTACTGAATGCAAAACCGCATGAATTACAAAAGAGCTGCCACATCGCTGACAGTTTTCTGTAGCAATCTCTTAATGAATACATAGGGCTATATTTAAACTTCTCATAAATTAAAGCAATGGATATAGCTGGGAAGACGCCATTACTCTAAAAAGGATTTATTTACATTGCTAGAGATTAACCTGACCAAAGGGTAAGTATCTGAAAATAAATTGAATTCCTAAGCCAATTACAGTGTACCTAGCAGTTGGCTGTTTTGATTTAATCTTTAAAAATTTATATTCAAGTTCATACACGTGACAAGAAATATGGTTAAGGATACAATTGGTCATAATGGGTTTTTCTGTCCTGATCTCTCTCTCTCTCTCTCTCTCTCTCTCTCTCTCTCACTCACACACACACACACACACACACACACACACACACACACACACACACACACACACACACACACACACAAATCTAACGCAAAACACGGCAATATTCAGAAATGTAGGAGAACATTTCAGTCTCCCAAGAGACTTCATCATTGACCTCAAAGTCATCATTATGCAACACAGGAATTACAAATAGAGGCCAATGAGAAACTGTGGAACCAGAACTTATCAGGAAACATATTGGTTGGGCTTGAACCAAGAAGAAGGTCTCCTGTCTACCTACATGGTTAAATAACTAAAGTTAAGCTAGAGAGACTGTACTGTCACCTATCATTATTGATGTCACTTTTCATGGCTCTTGGCTCATCCATTTAGCTTCACATCACAACAGTCACCCGTTGCATTTACTGAATTCCATGGCCTTTTGGAACTTTAATTCCCAGGTAGGAAACTATTGTTCCTGCCTCTATACAGTACTTAACTCAGGAGAGCCAGGGAGAAAGCTCTTCTTTACTTTATTGTTGTTGTATGCTGGTCAGTGTTGGTCCAGCCCAAGCCAAAATGGTTTCTGAAACAACATCCTCATTCTGCTCTCTTTTTTTGCTTGTCCTACCCCCCCATCTCTGCTGCCTCCACTTCCTCCTCCACCTGCCAACTTCCACTCCCAAGATCCTCCTTGCTTAGCCAGTGAAGAAGGTAGTGGTGATCCCATTCCTGATACTAGAGAGCGATAGGGAGCAGGATTGCAGCAGCCATCCCAATCACTGGCGTCGACAGGGGGAAGCGGGGGGGCGGGCCGCCGGGGGGCGTCGCGCGTGCAGGGGTGACGCGCGATTCCCCCCACTTACTTTTTTGAAGTGAAGGTGGGCCCGCCCGCCCTCCCCTGTGTCCGTTTGGCTCCAAAATGAGCCGAAAACGGAGCGGGGAGGGCGCTCTGCTCCTGCGCGTGACGTACGCACGGGGGCAGAGCCGTCCCCTTAAGGGCGACGCGCGCCCCCGCTCTGGGGTGACACGCGTTGTCGCGACGCTGCTGATCCCAATGTCCTCCAGTTCTTCAAATCATCTCAATGGCCTCTATTTGTAATTCCTGTGTTGCACAATGATGACTTTGAGGTCAATGATGAAGTCTCCAGGGAGACTGAAATGTTCTCCTACATTTCTGAATATTGCCGTGTTTTGCGTTAGATTTGTGTGCATTCAACAGCAGCACTGAAAGAGAAGATCAGTCCATCCCCATACTGTTCTCATTTACTCTACAAGAAGAGCAAACAAGAAGAGGATGGGATAGTCACCGAATTGAGTGATCAGGCAGGTAACAGCCTGGGGGAGGCAGTGGGTGACTCCAGGATACCTCCACCAGTTCAACACCTCCTCCCTCCCACCCCTTGAAGCAGCCACTTCATCCCACAGCATAGACGGCAGGCCCTGCCATCATCGCACTTGGTTGCCAATTTCACGTCTTCCCTCACCATTACAATTTAATTTTTTTCTCTACACTGTACATATGTGTGTGCGTGTGTCTGTGTCTGTGTGTGACCACTCACTAGATTTCCCTTTATGCACCTGATGAAATGAACTGTAACCTACAAAAATGTATGCTGAAATTAACTAATGAGTCTTTAAGGCGATAGGAGGCTCTCTGTTGTTTTTGCTGCAACAGACTAATGTGATTACCCTTCTGTAAGTCCTTGCAGACTCATTTGACTTTCCTTCAGAGTAGACATGCCCTGAATAAAACTGTTTAGCTGAAAGGGCCGGGTCTTTGATGCTTCTCTTCATTCCCAAGCTTCTCAGCTCTGATTCTGTTGATTCAGATTTAATCTATCTCTTTGTTTCCAATCTTGCCCCCTCTCTCTCATCTACCCCTGCCTCACAAGCACCAGCCTCACACCAATTCAGGTGGTTTCTTGTACACATATTGAAACTGAAAGTCTTTTATTCCACACTCTTCCTTCAGAACAGGAAATATGTCTTCCAAAGCATAGTAACACCCCTCTCTAGAAATCATGGCTCTCCTGCCCACCCCATTTTTAAAAGTTCCAAACCTCTGTAGTTCCGTGAGTATGTAGATACTTCCTTGTGGGAAGAGCTGTTTTAGCTACAGTGTAATTGGCACCTGCATGGGAACATTAAAAGGGGGGGGGGGAATGATTAGGGGCCAGACCTTTGCTGATCTACTGGAAATCAACCAGTGATAATAAACTATTATAAATTACATTTTAATCCCATCCTTTCCCTAAGGATCTCAGGACAGCATATGTGGCTTGCTCCCTGCCAATTCAATCTCACAACAACCCTGTGAGGTAGGTTAGGCTGAGAGTCCATTACTTGCCCAAGATCACCCAATGAATTGCATGGCTCACTCATTTGAACCTAGTTGTCCCTGGTCATAATCTAATCAGTGAACCACACTGTCTCTTCCAGCCCAATCCTAACCAACTTTCCAGGGCCGATGCAGCTATGCCAACAGGGTGCACGCTGCATCCTGAGGGGCAGCCACAGAGGCCTCCTCAAGGTAAGGGAATGCTTGTTCCTTTTACCTCGGGGCTGCATTGTGGTTGCATCAGCGCTGGAAAGTTGGTTAGGATTGTGCTGTCAGTGTGAGAGGCAGTAGATCCTGATGTGGAGCAGTAGATCCTACTCTTTGCCCACCTCTGATGTACTGTATAGGGTTGTGCTGTCACAGGTTCTTAAAAGTTCCCACCATCCTAACATCTGATGCCTCTTGCTACAGAGAGTTCACCCACATCGCTAGGGGGCGTGTCACCCTGGAGCGGGGGGTGCGCGCGTCACCCCTGCCCTAGAGTGATGCTTACCTCCGGCTCTAAGAGCGACCGCCCTGTCCGGCGGTCCGGGGCCTTCTGAGAAGGCCCGATGCATCAACACATTATTTATTAGCTTTTTCGTGCATGTGCAGACCATTTCTGAAGGCAAGGGCTGCCCTTTTGCCTTCAGAAACGGTCTGCGCATGCACGAAAAAGCTAATAAATAACGCGTCGACGCATTGGGCCTTCTCAGAAGGCCCCGGACCGAGGTCTTCTTCCTGCCTCGGAGGCTCTGCACGGACGGGGGCGACGTGCGCGGGTGCACTCATGTCACCCTTTGCGCGCTTCACCCCTGGGCGGCCTGCCCCGCACGCCACACTACAATGACCTGCATGAGAATCATAGAACCATGGAGTTGGAAGTGACCCACAAGGTCATCTAGTCCAACCCCCTGCATGTAGCAGGAAATCCTCCTTGAGCATCACCAAAAGGGTGCTTTAGTATCTGTTCCATTTTCTTCCGAGTTTGTTTTGCTATTCTGTTTCTATGATAATGTACATATACTAATGAAAACAAAACCAGCAAGGGCCATATCTTGCTGCCCATAGTATGGAACAAAGCAGTCTGGTAGCACATCAGTGAGGCAAATAATGGAAGTGGAGGGAATTTAAGTACCATTCTGAATCACTTAAAAGAAGCAAAAGTTCTGCGTTGGGAACTTAGACTAATAGCAGCTGGGAAAGTGCTGATGTCCTTGATTGACTATTCAGTCTGAGGGATTTCTGCCGGATCTGACCTGGCTGCACGGTGATTTGTATCACTCAGTAGCCAATCTGTTATGCCATTGACCTTGAAGACATCTTTTCTCGTTAAATATTCCTTACACTCTGAAGAAGCCCTGTTCTTTCATATCTCCCTCACCTAGCTTTTGCTTCTTAATGAAGCGACAGCTCTTAATAATGCTTAGAATTGCAAAGTGAGGTCTTTTTCAGACCTGCTGTTGAGTGTGGACCTTTAGTTCTGACAGAAACGTGTGTATCAAAAATGCCTTCGAATGTACAGCAAGTCCTCACTTAAAGTTGCCGATAGGTTCCTGGAAACTGCGACTTTAAGCGAAATGACTTTTAATGAAGCCAGTTTTGCCATAGGCTAATTGATAAACGTAAACATCCCTATGGCATTTTCCCATCCACTTTAAAACAAAACGACTTTAAACAAAACGACTTGAAGTGAGAGCTTAGTGTACTCATTCTTACCATCCAGCGTAGTCACGTTTTCTAGCCACTTTTAGGACTATTTCCATCTTTACGTTTCACTCATGGGAATTGACCCCAAATGCATCCATCCCCTTACGAATGCAGTAGACTCATCACTAAAGACCACCATTTTGGCCTCCCTCCCCATGCTTATTTCTCTTGATGCTGAAGGGATATCACATACTGTCTTTCGGATGGAAACAACAAAATGTAGATTGAGTGAACACATCTTTTGCTTTAGCTATAAAACTCAAATTCAGCCCGGATGTTATATTCTGACACAAACACTTCAAAATGAAAGCATTGTCTTTCAATACTTCAGGTTTTTTTTTTTTAATATGAACAACAAGGAACATATGCACTATTGAAACTAGTCCAAACAATCTCTCACTGTCCCTATGTGAACTAACTTTCCCCAGTGAATCAGTGGAAGCTACACTCTTTGGAGTTGAGAAAGAGGGATGCAAGCCAGGTAGGGGATTTTTTTTAATGTACTATATTTCATATTATGTTTATATTTTTGTTCACTTTGAATTAAAGGTTGTTGCCCTCCATGCGCCCTCTGGCCCATGTCCTCTAAGACGGGAGGCGCATACAATTTCAGACCGATAACTAACTCCTGCAGTGTTTGTGGGCACTCAGCAGATGGTTTAGGGGAGAATTGGAAATGGTCAGGCATATTACTGCCTTGTTTGTTTGGACAAGCTGGAGGAAGAAACTAAAATAGATAAGTGCATGTTAGCTTTTCTTGCCAAGGGAAAATGCTGCGATCAACCTGTCAGGAGTGTTCAGAAATCAGGTAGACACTGGCTGTTTGACATGCTACATGTCCCCGGTGATGACAAACACTGGCCTTTACTTTTGCTGACAGAGACAACTGGCATGAAAAGCGAATGTGGTGAGTTTAATCCTTGACCCTCGAGGCCTATAGTAATTTCAGTAATTATATCATCGTTTTGTTTTGTTTTGATTCAGTAGTTTTGCCTAAAAATCTGTGAAGCAGCAGAGAGCAAAAAAAAAAAAAAAAAAACCTCAACAACATGAAGTATTCATAAACTGGAGCATTTAATTTATCCCATATCATTATAGAGAAACAGAAAAATAAGCAGTTGATTTCTCTGAGGAAATTCAAGTCAACATATTTGGTGAATGTATGGAGGACAATGAAATGAGGTATATGAAATTGGAAGGACGAGCGATTAAATGGAGAGCAAATTTAATGAGTGATTAGTAGAGGCCAGACATTTTCTCAAAGAGTGCCAAGTTTAAGTTAGATGAAGTTCTGGTAGATTAGATTTTATTTACAGTATTGTATTCATAGGACGTCAGTTTAGCAGGCAGTATGCAATATCCTTGAAAATTGTTTTTCTAGAAAAAATGATTACTAGAGATATGAAATTCAGAAGTACCATACATTTTAATATGTGGTATTATGAAAAGAGTGTCAATGACCTTTTCGGCTCAACCCTACCCCTACCCCCACCAGCCTGCTCAATGCAGTGGTGCTGGCAAAACATGTGCTGCATGTTCTAGACAGCCCAGGACAGGTAAGTCAAAATCTTTTTAATTACCTCCCCCAAAGGCCACCAGGCCTCCAATGGGTGTCCTTGGACCCATGCCAGTTATTTCTGAGGAGCCTCGAGTCGGAGGGCTCCCAGTTGGCTGGGGAAAGGGGGATATCAGATATGATCTTGGCAAGCGCTGCTACCACCAATATCTCCCCTCCTGGCCCCAGCTCAGCCTTCCTCCTACCTTGATCCTCCCCCAAATCTTCCCTGAACCGTCCCCGCTTCCACTTTACCTGCTCCGGTGTGGGCTGGGTGAGCAGCTGGGGCATGTGTGGGGCCTCAGTCATTTGTGCTGGTGACCCTGAAGAATGCAACAGCGGCGCAGCTTTCATGCCACTGGAACAAGACTAATGCTGATCATGGATCATGAGATCCGTCAGTGTAAGCTCAGCATTGGATTGGGCTGCCCATGAATTTTGGAGGAACTCTGGTGTTGCAGCTTGGAACCTGCCTTTACGTTGCCCAGGAGCAAGGATAACAGAGCTGCCTTACTTTTAAGAGTTGTGTATATAAATAATGTGATCAAGTACAGAATTACTCACCCTTGCAAGTTGCATCTGCTGCAAGGTCCCATTCTGCAAAACTGTTAAATGTAAAGGAGCCCTGCACTGGCATCGCTGCAGGTGGGGGGGGGGCAGAGCTCTAAGTTCCGCCGAGGCTCCGACCCTCCATTACACCGGAGCACAAAGCGGCCCTGGTTCCGAAGGTGGGGGCGGGGCTGCTCCATGCTCCAGTGTAACGGAGGGTCAGAGCCTCGGCGGAACTTAGAGCTCCGCCCCCCTGTAGCGACGCTAGTGGGCCCTGTCCTCCTTTGTATCTGGTCTCTCTACCTATTGCACATGGCTTGACTTGAGTCATCTTGAGCTACTTGTTGTTAAGCTCCTTTCAGAAGTCCTGTTTGGTTGCAACTTGATTAGACAGTAAAATATCAGCACTGTACTAGGTACATGATATTCTTTCTTTTTAGAGAAGACACAGCATAGCACAGCAGATCAGCAAGGTGTCTACATGATATGTGGCTATCAGCATAATCTTTCAGCGTGCCTCTGAGTGGCTTATTGACTCTTCTTAGGAATATCAAATATTGCCCTTCTTTGGTGATGGGAAACCAAATGTCTTTCCCGAGACCATTGTCGCTCACAGGCATTTGTTGGTGCTGTGTGCCAAGACTTGGCCTTCTGACTGGACATGCGGCAGGTAGATTTATAGGATCCATAAAAGAGAACAGGTTTGTGCTGAATTTCAGCCACTGTGAACATTACCTTTTATTATTGCAATAAAATGATATTATAAAACATTAGTAATATGAGAATCTCAGCTATTTCGAAACTAACACTGTAATGTTAGTGAAGAAGGAAGTACTACTAAAGGACGTTACAGCCCAATCCTATCCCCTGCCACACTATAGCATGGAACCAAGCCCAGGAGGCACACACTGCATGCTACGTTGGGGAGGCAATCAGGAGGTCTGGGAGAAGTAAGGAAATAGTTCTTCCTTACCTCTCTGTAGGCCTCCTGATGGCCTATGGGTCACCTCAGACCTACGCCAGCTATAGGAGCTGGCGCAAGTCCGAAGAGAGAAAGGGAGAGGGACTGATCGAGGAAGAGGGGATAGAATTCACCCACCCCTCCCCAATCCGCCACCTTCCCTCCCCCTCCCTGCCTCAAAACTCCCCTGCCCTCACCATGCCCCTGCTGCCAACTTACTGCAAGCAGTGGAGCCTGGAAGCCACAACAGTTTGGGTTTGGTGGAGCTGCCACTGCTTTGTGGGGGTGGTTCAGACTGGCCCGGCAGCAGCAGCATGACTGTCAGCATGCTCGTTCTGTTGTCGCAGAAGACCCACAGGATTGAACCGTTAGTAAAGGAAGTTAAAGTAATAAAGAAGTAACACTGACTGAAATAGTGATGTGCCATTCCTAAGCCTTCTCGAAGAGGAGTTTTCAAGGACGCCATTCTGACTTGGTTTTATTTAACCATTGCTTCCTTCTCTGTGCTGCGATGTTTTCTTTCCCCTTTGCAGTTTGACCTAGCTGCCATCTGCAGCAGACACTTTATCAAAGAGCAGATCACGAGGGACACAAACAATGGTGCCAGGAAGTCTGAGCCAACATTGCATTTTTCTCTGTGGCACTACAGACTGAAGACCTAGCAAAAGTTCGTATAAAGCAGAACGTTTGAAACACTCTATGTGTGCCATGGTTGAAATCTTATGCTGAACAGTTGCAGAAATGCTCTCTCAGTTTAGTGGATATGTGCTCTATCATAATGCTCGTTTGATCGTATGGTGCATTCAGGTTTCCGAACATAGATCATATTTTATCTTCAGCATATATTGGAGTGTATTATAGAACCTGAATATAGATTAGGGGGGGGGGCGGTTTGGTACCCGTGGATTCAGTTATCTGTGGTTCAGGGGTAGGCTCCCTCACCTGCCCATACCCCATCCTTACCTTATTAAATGCGCCAAAGGTCACACCAGGCCTTCGGGAAGCCTCCAAAGGTCTGCTGAAGGCATCCAGTATCAACTTCTGGCTTGGAACGCAACTTCCGGTTTGAAAGTCATGCATATCATTATTATGTAAATTATTGTAGCCCCAATTGAAAGAAACACACAGCCGAATCCACATGTTCAGAATAGGGGTTTCTTTTCCTTCTTTTTGACAAGAGCAGTTTCTCTGGGCCACACTGGAAACCATGACACAAAGTTCTATGGGTCTCAAAAGCACCTTTCCATGTGATGCAAAGAAAAAAAATATCCAAGGAAAGCTAATTAAAAACTCTATGAGTGCATTCAACACAAGACCATGAACATACGTAAAGAAGTGTCAATAGATCTGGGCAAATGTCTGCAAAGAGATCTTTCCTAAGATTTAATTGTTTGTAAAGAAATGAATTGAAGCATTGTCCTGGCTCCAGTCTGAAAAATGAATGATTGGGAAAAGTATGCATTCATTTCCAACTACAGTATTAAGGTTATGAAGTCCCAGTTCAAGGTCTGTTTCCAGATGATTTCCTTTGCCTCAAAGTTAAAGGCAGAAAAGACCTATTAAATCAGCCAGGCCATCTGCCTCCCAAAGCAGATATTCCCTAATGTAAAATTACACTTTGTCCAGTGCATATGTAATTACCCTGAGTGATGGCACTTTCACATCTTCGTTTGGAAGATCCTCAAACAAATGCTTAATAGAACACAAGGTCATCATGTTTGGATATGCAGCCTTCTATTTCATTGTCTTAATTTTATCCAATTACTCTTGTAGCAGAATGGATCTTTGGCTTCTCAGTAGAGTTCATAATAGCTCCTTCCCTGTTTTATTGATACATCAGGGTCATCATCACCTAGTGATTGCTCAGCAGTGATACACAGAGCTTCTTGGTGCTTCTACTGGGTCTCACAAACTCTGAAAACTTCCTTAACAACCCAAATTGTGTATAGGTGAATGCACATGTATAGATATGATGGGATTGATATAACTATGGTGAGTATTCTATGTAGCTCCAAGTGGAAAGTGTGTAGACAATACTGTGTTATCTGATCGACACAGTCCAGATACAGGAGTAATTCAAGCTCTTCCAAATCCTGTGTCTTATGGGACCAGCATGTTTGCCATCACAGGTGAGCAATCTACATGGGTTCCCTTCTGTGACAAATATTGTGCTATTTCAGGAGTAAAGATCCCTCCACGTTTTCTCAAGACCCTCTCCACACTCTGGTTTATCGATGACAATATCCATTTAGCTTTGGGGCATTAAGGTCAACATTTAGTTCTGCCCTAAACCTGTGTCCCCTCCTTCATTTCCAAAGATGACCGGAACAGACAGCCCTGACCATCTGTTTGGTAGCAGGAGGGGGAATCCTTGCATCTAGCCATGGGTGCCCCTCTTACTGCTATGAAAGGACTTGTTGGGATTTGAGTCTAAAAGTGGGTTCTCATGGCCTCTGTACACTACCTAGCAAACAGAGTGATAAATATATTGGGTGGGCGGCTCCCCTGGGTTTAGAGATGATACAGCCCAGGTTATCAGCCCTTTTCGAGGGGACAGCTGTCCATACACGAACATCGACTTCAGTACTTCTCGTTGGGACAGCTGAGAATTGGATCAAAAAGGTTTAAGGAGTAGTTTCAGGCACTTTTCCAGAGAACTGGTCCCTATAGGCTAACATGGGTTTTCAGCTGTTTTGGGGTGGGCGGCTCCCCTATGTTACAGTGGCTTCAGCCCTATTTTTCAGCCCTATTTTGAGGGGAGAGCCGCCCATACACAAACACCGGCTTCAGTACTTCTCGTTGGGACAGCTCCAAAGCGGATCAAACAGAATTAAGGAGTAGTTTCAGGCACTTTTCGAGGGGACTGGTTCCCATAGGCTAACATGGGTTTTCAGCTGTATTTTACCACCAACTGCCCTCTAGGAATCAAGCACCCATAGAAATTTTAATTTTTTTTGGCCATTTTACAATTTTACACTGTTTTTCTACACCTTTCTAGAATTATTGCCTTGAATTCCTTCAAGAGCTCTCCCAAAACAAAACTTGAAGCTTGACTTTTCTTGATTCCTCATGTCTGCTCTCAAACTTGTTGAAGGATTATGATTAAAGAGAACCTTTCGCAATTGTTAATATCTTAAATTGATGACAAATAATAGTTGCCTCATTATAATTCAAATATAGGCAGATCTTGCTCTTAATTATCCTGCTTGATGTTTTAATCTTTACTTGCTTGCTCATTAATTAGGAAGTCTTGGGACTTCTGCAAAAGAAGCAAAACATGGAAAATTAAAGCAAGTAAAAGTACTTGAGATTTTGTTTTTTATGCGAATGATTGTAGAGGTCAGGGGCGATAATTTATTACATATAGTTAATTCGTTCTCTTTGCTTGTGGTATATTCATTGGGTGGTCTCACCTACAGCCCGATCCTATCCATCCCCCCGCACCGATGCAGCAGTGCCAAAATGGCAACCACTGCATCCTATGGTGGGAGGGCTGTCCAGGAGGTCTCCTCTGTGTAAGTGAACCCAGGGGTAAGCCTCTGTGGCATGGAGGGGTTTACTCGGACCTGCACTAGATAAAAGTCTGTGGGATTGGGTGAAGGAAGGGGGATTGGATTTGGCGTGTGCCAGTGCTGCCGATTCCACCCCCTCCCAGACCTGATTCACTCATCCTTTGCCCCGTTCTGCCCTCCCCCCTGCTCTCCAGCCACCCCCAACCTCTCCCGCCATCTTCCCTTCAGCAGTGAGCATCAGGGGATCGGCTGATGATGGCAGGAAGGCACAGGCATTCCTGTTGGTGTTTCCGGGTGCACCTTTTGTGACTGGCACTGAATGCTTTATGGTGTTTGCGCCAGCGCAGGAAAGGAAGTGACAACGGCTGGTAAGTTTAGGATAGGGCCCCTAGTCTTTTACAGGTATTGGAAGTTCTGTCTCAGTGTGAGATTTATCTTTAGGTAACTCTTATGATGATAATCCTATGACGTTTGGGGGCAACTAGAGTTTAAAAGTAATGCTGGGACCTATGCTGGGATCCTATCCTTGTTCCGGGATGATTTCAATTGGCCCAGAGGTCTACTTGGGGTAAGGGAACATTCATCCCCTTCCCCCGGCGTAGCGTGGCCTGGCCCCAATGGGCCTCCTTGGATTTCCACCAGCTATTTAGCTGGCAGAAGTAAGAGGAGGCTGTGTAAAGGCCGTGTCGGCCGGAACGGGGATGAGGATATGGTGACCGCCATCCCCGTCCCCTTCCAGGTCGGCCCGGCCAATGGCCCCCCTCCCTTGCCACCTGGACCACCCCTCCCTTGCCACCCAGACCGCCCCTGTGGCAGCTTCGCGCCGGCGGCCTTTACTCGATAGTCATTGTGAATGTGCTTTACGGCATGTTCGCGACAGCTTCCGGTGGTGGAGCGCTCACTCTGCCACTGGCAGTTTGCGCAGGATTGCGCTGACAGGAAGACAGCTGAAGGATGATCACCAGCTCTGGAGAAGGGACTAGGGTAGCTTTTCCCCCAAATAAACCCCTGGATTGGAGTAAACGTGTGGTTGCAAATATCACATGCGTTGCACTCACAGATGTGACCCACAGTTGTAATTTTCCACAGCTGTACTGCATCTTACGTCTGGGCTTGAGACATCACCATGTAATGGGGGAGAGAGAGAATTTGGCATGCTGACATGGTCATCAGAGGGTCTTGGGCTGGCAATAGAGGGGGTAAGGTAATGGTGACCCCTGACAATTAAGTCCAGTCGTGTCCGACTCTAGGGTGTGGTGCTCATCCCCATTTCAAAGCCAAAAAGCCAGCGTTGTCCGAAGACGCCTCCGTGGTCATGTGGCCGGCGTGACTCTAATACCTTCTTCAACCTCCTTGCCGCCGCCAACGCCGGCCCCGCGCTCACAGCTGAGCCTGTTCGGCCCTCTCAGAAAGCCCTCGACCGCCGAACTAGGCGGTCGCTTTGAGGAGGGCTTGTCCCCGGTCTCCGGAGCGGAGCCTCCAGAGGCCGGGAAGCGCCAAGTGGACGCTCAGCCCCGAGTCCGGCTGCTTGGGGGGGGCACACCAACCCCGCCCCCCCAGGCGCCGGGAGGGCTGGGAACACCACTGACAGCAGGGACAAAAAATTAAAAGCCTGGTGCCCACCTGCTGTGATTTTATCATGTTACACACTCATCCATCCCACGGCTGTGCTATTTTTTGTTATGAAATTAAGGGGCTAAGAGATCACACGTGGTTTGGCCCTAAATGAACACAGAGTATGAACTAGGGCAGAGGCAAAGCTATCCATGTAGTTTCAGGTTTTGTTGTTGAAAAACATTTCCATTTTTTGCATTGTGTGTATGATGGCTCTCTTCACTGTTTTCATTATATTTCATCTCGTTTTTCATCACAAGACACTGCTTGAAAATGCACGTTTCAACACCCAAATCAGATCTAATGAAAATGGGGTTCAACCCTACTATGGACTCTGTTGACCCAACCAGGCTTACACACTTTCCCA
Organism: Plestiodon gilberti rubricaudatus; assembly: GCA_026170595.1. Classification (NCBI taxonomy): domain Eukaryota; kingdom Metazoa; phylum Chordata; class Lepidosauria; order Squamata; family Scincidae; genus Plestiodon; species Plestiodon gilberti. The sequence continues at coordinate 44,166,349 of JANXHW010000004.1, forward strand.
CAAGACTGTTTGCAGCCAGCTTTCTCTGGGAACAAGTGCTGTTGATAATCACAGACTAACCTCGGGGTGGCTGTTCAAGGAGAAAAAAAGATAAACAATTGAGCTTTTATTGAGCAGTCTGTAGCTATCAAGCAGACAGCTAGAATCTGTGCCAAACAGCTCCGTATTTATCATGGGAGCTAGTTGAAGGCATGCCACATGTATTACCCATAGGAAAAAAAAAGCCTAATATTAGCAAGCAAGAGACTGAATGACGTACAGGAATTTCTCAAAACATACGCTTGAGCAGATGGCTTTAGCTCATTGGAATTCTGTGTTTTAGGGATATATGCTTGAGTGCTTCTTAGCACAACCTAAAAATACATGTGATGTCTGTGTGTAGGCGAGTACTTGACAGACCAAGCAGATGCTGCCTGGACAGTTTTCTTCATTGCAGCCTAGTTGCCTGTTTGGTTAACTTCGCAATTCTTTGGAAGAATTGGTTCAATTAATTTTTAATTCAGTTAGGTTCTTTATTGTGACTGAACCCTTTCGTTCACCCAAGGGCACCCAAACATGCTTGGGCCCAATCTATTTGTCTTAGGATACAATTCAGCTGCCTCCTTCATGGATCATTGCCTTGTCGTGGCGAAGGGGCTTGCGTAACTCAATGAAGCCATGAGCTATGCCGTGCAGGGACACCCAAGACGGACAGGTCGTAGCAGAGAGTTCTGACTAAAAGTGATCCACTGGAGAAGGAAATGGCAACCCACTCCAGTAACCTTGCCAAGAAAATCCCATGAACAGTACCAAAAGGCTAAAAGATATGACGCCGGAAGATGAGCCCCTCAGGTCGGAAGGTGTCCAATATGCTACTGAGGAAGAGCGGAGGACTATTCCAAGTAGACCCAGAAAGAGTGAAGCGGTTGGGCCAAAGCCAATAGGACGTCCAACTGTGGATGTGTCTGAGGTTGAAAGGAAAATCCAATGCTGCAAGGAGCAATACTGCTTAGGAACATGGAATGTGAGGTCTATGAATCAAGGCAAGCTGGATGTGGTCAAAAATGAGATGATAAGATTGAACATTGACATCTTGGGAATCAGCGAACTAAAATGGACGGGCATGGGCGAATTTAAGTCAGGTGACCATCATATCTACTACTGTGGGCATGAATCCCTTAGAAGAAATGGAGTAGCCCTCATAGTCAATAAAAGAGTGGGAAAGGCAGTACTGGGGTGCAACCTCAAAAACGACAGAATGATTTCAGTTCGAATCCAAGGCAAACCATTCAACATTACAGTAATCCAAGTGTATGCCCCAACCACTGATGCCGAAGAAGATGAAGTTGACCGGTTCTATGAAGACCTACAACACCTTCTAGAACTAGCACCCAAAAAAGATGTCCTTTACATCATAGGAGAGTGGAATGCTAAAGTAGGAAATCAAGAAATAAACGGAACAACAGGCAAGTTTGGCCTTGGAGCGCAAAATGAAGCAGGGCAAAGGCTAACGGAGTTCTGTCAAGAGAACACGCTGGTCATAGCAAACACTCTTTTCCAACAACACAAGAGGCGACTCTACACATGGACATCACCAGATGGTCAATACCGAAACCAGATAGATTATGTGCTTTGCAGCCAAAGATGGAGAAGCTCTATACAGTCAGTAAAAACAAGACCTGGAGCTGACTGTGGCTCAGATCATGAGCTTCTTATTGCAAAATTCAGGCTTAAACTGAAGAATGTAGGGAACACCACTAGACCAGTCAGATATGACCTAAACCATATCCCTTATGAGTATACAGTGGAGGTGAAGAATAGATTTAGGGCATTAGACCTGGTAGACAGAGTGCCTGAAGAACTATGGACGGAAGTTCGTAACATTGTACAGGAGGCAGCAACTAAAACCATCCCAAAGAAAAAGAAATGCAAGAAAGCAAAGTGGCTGTCAGATGAGGCTTTACAAATAGCTGTGGAAAGAAGGAATGCAAAAAGCAAAGGTGAAAGGGAAAGATATAAACAACTGAATGCAGATTTCCAGAGAATAGCAAGGAGAGATAAGAAGGCCTTCTTAAATGAACAATGCAAGGAAATCGAGGAAAACAACAGAATGGGGAGGACTAGAGATCTCTTCAAGAAAATTGGAGATATCAAGGGAACGTTTTGTGCAAAGATGGGCATGATAAAGGACAAAAAAGGCAGAGACCTAACAGAAGCAGAAGAGATTAAGAAGAGATGGCAAGAATACACAGAAGAACTATACAAGAAAGATCTTAATGTTCCTGATGACCACGCTGGTGTGGTCACTGACCCAGAGCCGGACATCCTAGAGAGTGAAGTCAAGTGGGCCTTAGGTAGCATCACTAACAACAAAGCTAGTGGAGATGATAATATCCCAGCTGAGCTACTTAAAATCCTAAATGATGCTGCTGTGAAAGTGCTGCACTCAATATGCCAACAAATTTGGAAAACTCAGCAGTGGCCAAAGGATTGGAAAAGGTCAGTTTACGTTCCAATTCCAAAGAAGGGCAGTGCCAAAGAGTGCTCAAACTATCGCACAATTGCACTCATATCACATGCTAGCAAGGTTATGCTCAAAATCCTACAAGCTAGGCTTCAGCAGTACGTGGACCGAGAACTACCGGACGTACAAGCTGGGTTTCGAAGAGGCAGAGGAACTAGAGATCAAATTGCCAACATGCGCTGGATCATGGAGAAAGCACGAGAGTTCCAGAAAAACACCTACTTCTGCTTCATTGACTACGCAAAAGCCTTTGATTGTGTGGATCACAACAAACTGTGGCAAATTCTTAAAGAGATGGGGGTACCAGACCACCTTACCTGTCTCATGAGAAACCTGTATGCGGGTCAAGAAGCAACAGTTCGGACCGGCCATGGAACAACCGAATGGTTCGAAATTGGGAAGGGAGTACGGCAAGGCTGTATATTGTCACCCTGCCTATTTAACTTATATGCAGAGTACATTATGAGAAATGCAGGGCTGAATGAATCGCAAGCCGGAATCAAGATTGCCGGGAGAAATATCAACAACCTCAGATATGCAGACGATACCACCCTAATGGCAGAAAGTGAAGAAGAACTAAAGAGCCTCTTGATGAGGGTGAAAGAGGAGAGTGCAAAAGTTAGCTTGAAACTCAACATTAATAAAACTAAGATCATGGCATCTGGTCCCATCAATTCCTGGCAAATAGCAGGGGCAGAAATGGAAGCAGTAACAGATTTTACTTTTCTGGACTCCAAGATCACTGCAGACGGAGACAGCAGCCATGAAATTAAAAGACGCTTACTCCTTGGAAGGAAAGCTATGGCAAACTTAGACAGCATAATAAAAAGCAGAGATATCACCATGCCAACAAAAGTTCGCATAGTCAGGGCCATGGTGTTCCCAGTAGCAATGTATGGTTGCGAGAGTTGGACCATAAGGAAGGCTGAGCGCCGAAGAATAGATGCTTTTGAACTGTGGTGCTGGAGAAGACTCCTGAGAGTCCCTTGGACTGCTAGGAGATCAAATCAGTCAATCCTAAATGAAATCAACCCTGACTGTTCCCTGGAAGGACAGATACTAAGGCTGAAACTCAAATATTTTGGCCACCTAATGCGAAGAGAGGACTCTCTGGAGAAGACTCTGATGCTGGGAAAGATTGAAGGCAAAAGGAGAAGGGGAAGGCAAAGGATGAGATGGTTAGACAGCATCACCGATGCAACGAACATGAAAATGAGCGAACTCAGGAAGATAGTGGAGGACAGGAAGGCCTGGCGGGATATGGTTCATGGGATCACGAAGGGTCGGACACGACTTAACGACTGAACAACAACAACAACAATTCAGCTGCATTGAAGTCAGTGGGAATTGTGCCATTTGCTTCAATAGGTTCTTGATTACAGCCTTAAAAGCTAACACGGTGATCTTTGTAATCCCAGGTGGGGGGGTTGACGTCGTTCCCAGGGGGGTTGACAACATCCCTAGGGTCCTGGGCGCACTGGACCCTAAGGATGCCACTGGCTGACAGCCAGTTTGTGCAGTGCCACTGCGTGGCCTCCTAGCCTTTGCACTGGCAGCTGCACTCCGTAGACCAGAGGTTCTCTAAGTGTGAGGCGCGACTCCCAAGTGCGTCATCGAAAGCAGCCATGGGCGTCGTGTTACTCTTAATTAACACATATTCTTGCTTGCAAGAGAGAGAGAGAGAGCAAAAACAAAGACCCGGATCTTCACATTGGGTCACTCAAAGTTAATTTCAAAACACTACAGGTTTGTAGGCAGTTTCCACGTCTTGTTTTTAACCACAGCGTGAGGGAAGCCCTTGCTTATCTTATGTTAAAGAACAATTAACAAGCCGCTAAGTACTCAAGCTGAGCTGGAGACAGCAAGAGCTCCTGGAGACAAGACAGCATCCCGTTTCTCTCATTGTAAGTTTGCAGATAAGGTATTTTCATTCAGACATTGCAGGTTTGCAAATAAAGTATTTTCTTTCTGTTGAATGTTTTTAATAAAGCAAACACAAAACAAATGCAAGAACTGCAATTGAAAATGGTGCAGAGCAGGTTCTGCTTTACATACAGTCTTTGATTTCCAAGTTTAGTTTGGTTGTTTAATTATTAGGATTTCTCTCCTTCTTCCTTTCTGACCCACCTCTAAGTTAGTTCCCCACTCTATTTGCTGGGACAACCCCCCCCCCCGGAAACTGCCAGGCAGTATAAGAATCTGTTTTTCATCTTGCAAAGATGCTACCAAAAGGAGCTAGCTTTCTCTCTCATGCAACTGGGGTGAGGCATGACCAATGCTTCCCTCCCATGCTTTGATGTTTCTCTTGCCATGTATAGGACTAACACAGAGGACATCAGTGCCCTCTACCCAGGCCTGCCAATGGAGTGAGGGCAGCATCCCAACCCCACCCTGCGCACTCCTGGCTTAGCTGCTGCTCAGCATAAGCATGGAAAATCCACTTTAGGGCTCGTTTTAGGGAATATACACATATATAAAAAGGTAAAGGTATCCCCTGACAATTAAGTCCAGTCGTGTCCGACTCTAGGGTGTGGTGCTCATAAGAAAGGGTGCCTCTGAGCATGTAAAGAGTGCCTGTTTCTTCCATGCACTGTAATGGGGAGTCACAGCTAACGGCGAGGGAGGTCAAGGGAGCCGCGAGTCAAAAAAGTTTGGGCACCACCGCCGTAGACTGTTGGAGAAGCAGCCATGATGCCAGCCCATGCGGTACACTGTCAGACCTCAGGATCAGCCAGCATACTGTGTGGCTAGGATTGGGCCATAAGACACATCAATCTTCAAGAAATGCTGTGCAATCAGACACAATAATAAATGACAAATATATAAACCAGTACTCTCAATACTATCAAATCCGGAATTGCATATTTAAAAACCACACTAGCCAACTCTTCTTAATGAAGACATAAAATCATTACGGTACATAAACCAGGAGCTGGGTTTTCTAAAGTGTTACTTGTACATTATTCATGGTAGTTTAATTTCTTACTACTTGGTGCCTAGCGGTCAACAGCTCTATCGACCAGATAAAAAGTCAGCTTTACACTGTAGAAACCAAAGGAAAAAAGAAAACTCAAGTGGTAACAGTGGGTCTCCCCTAATTCTATGCAAAGCCCAGATGAATACAACAGCTGATTCATTTTATTTATTCACTTGACATTTCTTTTAACCCCATCTTTGCTTCCCTGATGGAAGGCCCCAATGGAAGCTTCCTGGTGGAAGCTTACCATCAGTATAAACTCAAACATGAAAAAGATAAGCAATGAGCAACATCAAAATGCAACAGATCAAATAAACCAAAATACAGTCAATCAGAGATAAAACCAGAAAGCACGTCAGACAGGCAAAGAGGCAGGAAGTGATCCATGAGGTCATCTCCTCTGGTTCCTTCGCTCTGCCTGAGTAGAAGGCACTTTGAACAGAAATGCTCTCTTGAATCTGGAGCCAGCCCTGTTCAGATCCATTGTAACAGAGCCAAATAAGACTGAAGCCATACAATGACTACTGAAGAGGAATCACTAAAGCCCTCCCAAGGAACTGGGAATAAAGAACATACAAGGAATATTCCTGGCAATGCATAATACTTAAGGGCTGATATATAGCCTGGGAAACTGTAGGCAGCTATCATTTTCTATTTTGCAATGCATTCTTAGGTAATTGAGTCTGTCTCTTGAGTTTGGAGAAGGGGGTATTATTTAAAATGCCATTCACTCTGCATTTCCCCAAAGAGCCTGAAAATTGCCAAATAGGTTCTCAGGAAGACACCTGTGGCTGAAAAACCAATTATTGGAAAAATGAATTGGCTCATTTAACTTAACTGGTGATTTGAAACAACTCCTAATTGACATAGTGAATTTAACATAAGTGGTGGTTTGAGACGTGAACTTCACCTGAAAGACTATGTATGAAGTCTCCGGGTGGCTCAGGTTGATGGGCTGTATCGAAATGCCAGGCAAACTGCCTTGACGTAAAGAAGGATTTCCATTTTGTTGCGAGTTACAACAAAAACTCAACTTTTACACATACCCTTTTATCAGAAGGCATTCTGAACTGTGTGGCATTGACACACAATGAAGGGGCAATGATACTAGAGCAACGATTCTCAACATACTAGGCGCAGCATACCAGCTACATGGCCGCCATGCGCCGAGTACTACTGGAAGTAAGCGGCGATGACGTCATCACTGCTTACTTCCAGGTTTTTGGTGGAGAAGGATGCAGGAGGAGGCTGTGCAGGAGGCCACTGGAGGCCAGTAAGAGGCTACAGGTGGGTGGGCAGTCTGTTTTCTGTGCTCCCATGAGGCTTGGCCAAAGGCAGGAGCCTCTCGGGAGTGAAAATGCGGCACCGAAAGCACCACGTTTTCAGGGATCCTGGTGGGATTAGAGGGATCCCATAGGTCTGAGTACCACCAGAGGTGCCCAAAAGTACCACTGGTGGTGCACGTTCCACCGGCTGAGAACCCCTGCACTAGAGTGTGCTGGCAAGCTCTACTCCATCACTGACACATTCCCAAACCCCCACCCCAGGTTGTCTGTGCATATAGCATTTGGACATTCTGGCTGGCAGGCCTTTGTGAGCGCATCTCCTTATCGGCAGGGTTTATGTTGCTCTCCTCCTCCTATCACATGGACTTTTGCACATGCTTTAGAATTCCTGAAGAGGGCTATGGTCACTGGCAATAATGAGAATGGTGCTAAGGATTTCCTGTGATGGAATCATTTAGCCTCTTCCCTCACATTGGCACAGCAAGTCCATGGCTTTAACCTGGGATATGCTGTTCTTGCTGTTTTAGTATACCGTTGTATCAAATTTGATTGGTTTCCCATAAGAACCAGCTTGGGGATGTTCAGAGTCCCTCTCTCTTCTAGTGTTGCAGAGTCTGCTAAAAACATTTACTTGGGCCTTTGATAGTGAGGAGTCATTGGCCATTGTCTGTTCTGTTGCTTTGATTTCAACCGTTGGACTCTGCTTTTATTTTATTGCTGCTTTTGGTCTGCCTTCATGCTTTTGATTCTTATGATGCTCATCAAATTTTTATCATGTTTTTATGATACTCCAGTGACCTATAAACTGCCTTGGGGTCTTTAGATGCAAGGTACTTTCAAAATTTTAAGAATACATAAAATAAATACAAGAGTTTTAGTAAGGCTATAGGGATTTCCTGGAGTGAGGGGTCAGAAACCTCCTGATGGGCGAACAATTTATACTGGATTCCTGTGGTCTGTCAAGCACAATTTCCTATGGCCAAAGATGGCACAGGTTTGTTCTTGGGCAATTAATAAGTGATGTTGACAAGATGCGGGCTACACTGGAAGCTTTGAATTGCCCTTTCAAGGTACCAGAAGCCCTTTCCCACAGTCAAGGATGGTCAACCCAACTGCACCCAAACAGACTTATATAGCATATTGATAACCACTTTTTAAACTCTACTGTTTTTTTAAAAAGAGATGTGCTGGAATGGAGACGAACACAGAAGGCACCGGAGGGTCAGAGCAATTTCCATTAGCTTGATAAAATGTCAAGCTGGTTCCAACGTAAATTAAGCTACTGCTCAATTTTGTTGTACTGTATTAAGGTTCAGGAAGTTTGTCTCTTGAAGTAGCTACACAGGAGCCTAACAGCCTTGAGAAGCAATATGTGCTTTCTTTCACTCGCTGTATAGTAGTGAGGTCATATATCAGTTGCAAATTAGACACTAGGCAACACGTTCCCTTTTTCATTACATGACTAGCAATGGGAGTACTGAACAGGGTGCGGGACTGATGTGAAGAGGCACTTGCCTGTGTGCGCATTGTTTCATAAATGCTATCTTGCTAACCATTCATTAAAAGTGTTAATTAAATGTCTGCAAATAACTTTGATTCATAACAAATAGGAACACAAGTGTATTTCTGCCCTGCCTTGTTTCAGCCTGTTGTATTTCATATTATTGTATTTAATTAGGCAATAACAAGGAGGTATGACCTGAAATTCATATAAGTGGGGGGGGGGAATGAAGCCATTTTTATATTGTAGGAGCAAGAGCTTGGTGGAGAGGCAGCAGTTCATTTCATTATTGAATGAGTGCACGTGGCTTAAATGGATTGGCTTTATTGTATACATAACATGAAGCACAAAACACATTATTTGTGGGTTTTACAGGAAGATGGACTAGATGGGTTCTTGGCCTGATCCAGCAGGCTCTTCTTATGTTCTCTCACCCACAAAACCATCCCCTGTCTGGCTTGCTCCCTGCCCCGAACTACCCATGATCCTCCCCCAAACCCTCCCCTGTTGTCCTACCTGTTCTGATGGGGTGTCTGGTAGCTGCTGTCATGCGTGAAGGGACTCGGGCCATTTGCACCAGTGGCCCCGAAGTGCACAATGGTGGCACAGCTTTTGTGCTGGCAGTCCAGGGCTCACAGTTGTGGATCCTAGGATTGGGCAACTAATTTCTATTTGGAAATAACAAGTAGAACCTGAAGCAAAATGCTTCATCTCCCTAACTCTAATGTCTAGTTGGCTCGAGAAGACCAATTTCCTCTTCCTGCTCACCCTGCCCCTGTGTTCTGCTGTTATATCTTTCCTCAACAATACATAGCTCCTGTGAGGTCACTGAGCATGCTTGTCCATGTCAGGCTGTTTTGGGTTTGTTTGTTTACTTTTAATTTATAAAAGTGTTCTCCTGAGAACACCCAGAGTTCACTGAGTATGTAGAAGAAACTATCTTGTCTGTAGGTGGCCTCGTTTTGCATAAATGGATAGGCACTCAGCAACACACAATTAGCATTGTCATTGGTACTGAAGGATTGGGGTCAGCCTGGACACACAGACCCTCATTTTGGTATGGGCCCTCAGTCAGTGCCCAATGGTCCAACCCCTGATGCAACTTCGGACTATTAATATATACTGTTGTTGTTGTTCAGACGTTAAGTCGTGTCCGACCCTTTGTGATCCCATGAACCACATCCGGCCAGGCCTTCCTGTCCTCCACTATCTTCCTGAGTTCGCTCATTTTCATGTTCGTTGCATCGGTGATGCTGTCTAACCATCTCATCCTTTGCCTTCCCCTTCTCCTTTTGCCTTCAATCTTTCCCAGCATCAGAGTCTTCTCCAGAGACTCCTCTCTTCGCATTAGGTGGCCAAAATATTTGAGCTTCAGCCTCAGTACCTGTCCTTCCAGGGAACAGTCAGGGTTGATTTCATTTAGGATTGACTGATTTGATCTCCTAGCAGTCCAAGGGACTCTCAGGAGTCTTCTACAGCATATATACTGTATGATGGGCTAAAATTTAAATAAACTGTCCATCATATATATTAATAGTCTGGAGTAGCATCAGGGGTTAAATAACCAGGGCTGGCCCAGCCATGTGGTGAGTTGAGATGAGCTTTGCCACCCTGTTTTCAAATAGAACAACACAGCTGATTGGAAGACAAAAGTTGGAAGAAGCACCATCTCATTTCTAAAGAAGGGAGGAAAAACTTCCTTTTTGGGCAGTTGTGCAGTACTTCCCCCAACTTCTGGTTGGATCTGCCGCTCTATTTGAAAACAGCATGGCAGAGCCAAAAAGGCAGCAGGTATGGAAGAACAGAGAGTGGGCTGGGGGGGGGGGCTTCTTCCAGTGCCACTGCTAAACATTGTCAGCAGGCTGGAGGAGATCGTCCTTATCTCTGCCATCATGCCACTGCCTCCATTCCTCCTGTCTGGGCAGGAAGATCACCACCATCTCTTCTCCTCTGACCAGGGTGGTACTGTACTGGCAATCCCACCGCTGTCTCCTCTCTCTCTCTGTCTGGGTGGGGGGGCATCTGGCCATCCTGCCACCATCACCACCACATTTGGTCTTCTTCTGACCAAATGAAGGAAAAAAAGCCATGCCACCACTGCTGCTGCCTCTGCCTCTCCTCTGGATGGGTATGGGGGCATCCGGCCACCTCAGATGAGGGGGCTATGGAAGCAGAGGTTGTACACTGATGTGCATGCCAATATAAACAAAAAGGAGGGATGTGTGTACATATGTGTAACTGCACTGTTTGACACCAGGAGTGCTCATGTGAACAGGGGCAGCAAAGGGGGGGGTGTAGTACCTTCACCACTTTTGGGGGTGGCAAATGAGCTGGGACCAACCCTCTATTTAGACAAATCAAAATCACTGGAGTGATGAAAATCACTCCAGAACTGTTGAGGATTACATTACCAGAATTGGGTTTTTTTAAAAAAAAATCGAGTAACTTTACATCAGCATAGAATGCCAGTCTACATACTTAGCTGCATAGCTTTGCCATCACCTTCACTTTTTTCCAACATGGCAACTAGCACACAAGGAATTGCTTGTCATCTGTGTGCCACAGCTGCTAACATTGGTTTAAATCTTTTTTCATAGCACCATCTGGATCATCATAATTCTTCCTGTTTTTTTTTTTTTCTGGAAAGTATCTTGGCTAGTTAATTGTTGGAAGTTCTGTCCTGATGGATCTATTTATAAGCACAGTTGAGAGTAAAATCAGTTATTTGTTCTCATGTGTGCCGTCAATACCATGTTTGCTGATGAATTTTTGCTTATAACAAGTTCATCTATTGGTAATTTAATCATTTGATTTTGTCTGTAAACCGCTTTGTGAACTTTTTTTGTTGAAAAGTGGTATATAAATACTGTTAATAATAATAATAATAATAATAATAATAATAATAATAATAATAATAATACACAGGCTCTGAGATTATTTATTTATTTATTTGCTGTATTTGCCTGACATTTCATTGCTTCACAAATAGGCACTTGATATTTTGGATAGTTAGCAATTACTCTGGCCACATCTCTCTTAATGCAGGTTGTGAAACTAGGCTACTCAATTACTCCAGCTAAAGGAGTTATGTGACCAAACATAGATTTTTGATGAGACTCTTAATACACAGCATTAACTTCAAAATCAGATTACTGTATTATTACAAGAGGAGTCCGTGAATGAATAACAATATTCTCTTTTCATAGGAATTTCAAGTAAATGAAACATTACGAAAATGAAAGTAGGTACTGTATATGAGTTTGGCTTCTTGCTGAGCAGCAGTGAGGTGGCAAATCTCAGTTTGGGCTATACCATATCAGACTGCATGATGGAATATTTTTCCATAGAAGGAAAAAAACTCCCTGCACACAGAAAGCTAGTATGTCAAGGAGAAGGCCAGGCCCGAACGTTTTGTCCTCACATTTAGATTTCTATGAGGAGATAATGTTTTTATATGAAGGAGGTTACAGTTAATGTACCCTCTCACCTGACAAATAAAAGTAAGAGAAGCTCTTGCCTTCAGACGTGGTGGGCTTCCAAGAACCATCTGGCTGGCCAGTTTGGGAAACAGGAAGCTGGATTATTTGGACCTTGGTCCAGTAGAGCTCTTAAATTCTTATGAAATGGTAGAGGCCAAACACAGTCTTACCATCTCAGTAATAAGACCGCTGTGTATGCTTGAGAATCTAAGTATGAAATCACCCAGTTACCGAAAACACCCTATACTCCAATTGGTAAGACACCAATTAGTTTAAGCAGTCATTGGTTATTTTAATGCATGTCTCATTTAATTGTCCGCTATTTGATAGTTTTGTATGCACAAAGATCTGAGATAGCTACAGACCGACACTTTTTCTACATGTCATGCCAAACTTTTGGATGTCTTGAAATCATTTTCTTGCCCCCTGAAGTTACAGAATGACTCACGTTCACCTGCTGAATCACAGAAATGTGGATTATGAAGGGAAATGAATGCTTGTTTGGACGCACACTCTCCTTCTCTGTCGAGTGTGTTCCCTCCAGTCACAGAAAGAAGTTTGACCACAGCGGGAGAGCTATATTAAAGTTATTCCTATAGCATTTCCAACTTGTAAATGCAGTGCTACCTGCAGGAAAATGAAATTTAATTGGCATGAGAAAGTGAGTTGCCATCATTACATACTGTTAGCTGGATTGCAAATTTCATGTCTCACTGTACTGTATGCCCACAGTGATGGGTAATTATCCATTTAACACCCATTCTTCAAATCTGCCACAGCATATACCGTAATTAAAATCAACGTTCTACAATGTCACATACAGAGAATTCAAATTATATATTTTTTTCTCCTTTGCAATATAGTTTGGGCACTGTAAGCTCCAAAGGTAAATTACCAGTATGATCCACATTTTCACAGTGCTTCAGAATGTATGCATTCTCCCATACACATCGTGGGTTAGCACCCACAGAATATTTCCTACATGTGGGATGAAAGGCACACAAATTGCAATCTTTTTACTGGGTCGAGTATACATTTAATAAATGTAAACATAGGCGTATACCCTGGAGCTGATGGATCATAGTATATGTTTGACTGTGTAATTCTGATCTCATAGAGTTTACATTTTTGTGATATCAGGTAATTAGCTGTAGTGGTAACAAGTACAAAAGAGATACATTTCTCACATACAGTACTTGCTTTTACTTAAGCTGCTGAGAGACAGGGAAGAGCAAGATTTTTACAGTATTTTATTTTATTATTATTTTCATTAAAATTCATTTATTTTGTTTCTGGTTCAGGAAAATCACATTCATTCAATTACTCATTCATAATTATTTCATTCATTTTTATAACTCTTATTTTTTAGATTCAAATGCAGTTGAGCCACTCCATTACAATCAAGAAATTTAACAACTGCTCCTCAGAAAAATGGCTGATGGGGTGAAAAAGACCCCAAAGCTCACAGGGGCCTAAGCGTCCCCTGTGGCCTTCTGCCCCCTCCAGCAGCAATGTTCTGGTGTGCAGGGCATTTAAATCACCCAACCTGTTTGAGAACCCAATCCTAAATCTCCCCCAGCACTGATGAAGCTACGCCAATGGGACATGCACTGCATCCTGTGAGGGGGACAGTCACAGAGGCCTCCTCACAGTAAGGGAACTTTCATTCCTTACCTTGGAGTAAGACTTCTGCTTCCCCAATGGGTCTCCTCGGATCTACATCAGCTGTTTTAATGGTATAAGTCTGAGGAAAATAAGGGAAGAGAAAATGGGATAGGATCCTAGCACAAATCACTGCCACTGTGATCCATCCTCTCCCTCCCCTGTTCCACCTCCCAAGCTCCACCCTCCTTTACCCAGAACCCACCCACCCCCGTTCTTTCCCCTCACCACCCTATTCCTTCCACTGCCCACCCTCTGTGCTGGCTTACCTATGCTCCTGTGGGTAGCCAGTAGTAGCAGCGAGCCGCCGACACCACTGTTTGCGGCAGCAGCTCCAAAATGGCCTCCGGTGGCGCGCATAGTGTGCTACCGTGTGACCATTTATGACAGCAGAACCTCTGTTCCCCTTTCGTAACTGCTAGTTAGGATTGGGCTGTGAGCTTCAAACAGATAACAAATGGGTTATGGATGATCCATCTATTCATTCTTCATTCCAAATTCAGTTCATTTCTTTTTGAATGAACGAGATGGGTCCCATTCTCCCTCAGTGGCGGACGACATCCTGTTATGGGTTACTCATTGTTTGTCAGGATGAAAAAAACCCACAAAAGAGTCTATGTGAAGACCCCAAAGGTCACTGAAACTACTAAAGGCCAGTTGCTTCCATTTTTAACTAGAAGTCAAATAGATCAGAATATATTAACAAAGGATCTTAAGGAGATTAGAAGCTGTTGATCTTCATTAACTATATCACATCAGTGCTTCCCATAAACAACCCTCGGGCCCTAATTCAACTCTTTGCAAGCTATAAATTATGCCTGTATGGTCCTTAATGGCTACACAGTGTTCAGGCTTCAAGCAATGATAATTGATGCTAATTGGTGTTCAGCATACTCTCTTGTGACTTCAACAGCTTGTTGTCATCCCTCTAAATGAATATTTCCCAAGCCACACATAAGTCAAGCATCCAAGCCACACATAAGTCAAGCATCCACATAAGTCAAGTGTCCATTGATGTGATTCAACCATAATTAAAGTTGCCAGCAACATAAGAACCAAAAGAGTGAAGCAAGTGAAAGCCCGAGCTGCACTTTTGCCTTCATTATTGGGTCAACTTGCTCTCTCCTGTGTACAAGCCGTTAAAATAAGGCTGCACTGCACACAGATATCACCATTACCTTGTGCAAGTTCTGAGGAAGGCCCGCTGCGAGAACGGTATTTATACCGTTCTTTTTGCGCATGCTCAGACTGTTACTGAGGGAAAAGGGCTGCCCTTTTCCCTCAGTAACAATCTGCCCATGCGCAAATGAACGTTAGAAATAACGTTCGCGCAGTGGGCCTTCCTCAGAAGGCCCCAGGAAGCCAGCCGGGAAAGACGTCCCCGAGCCGGCTCTCCCGATTGTGGGGGCGCCCGGCCTGGCGAGGCGGGCGGGAGGCCCCCAGGGGACGCGCGCTTGTACGCGCGTCACCTTTCGGCGCGGCGTGTGCGCGCGTCACCTGGGGGCTCCCGCACGCCACGCCACAGCGACGCCTCTGTAAGCAGCACAATCCTATGCATATTTACTCATAAGCGAGTCTCCCTGAAGTGAATGGGACATACTCCCAGATTCACAGCATAATCCTGTGCAAGTCAGGAACGGTGGAGCAAGTGCTCTGCCATCACAAACATGCCGTAAAGCGCATTTGCGATGACTTTAGAGTAAGGGCAGGTAGCGCAGAGGCCGGCAGCCCTCACTCTGCCACCAGATTGCCCATGCGGCTGCCGGAGGAAGTAAGTGCAGCTCCGGTGGGCATGGGGGCGGTCCAGGTGGCGAGAGAGGCTGGGGGTTGGTGGATCTGGTCCACGGTGTGTGGATGACGGCCACCAAATCCCCGTCCCCTTCCTGAGCCGGATCTGCTGTTACACAACCTCCTCGGACTTGTGCCAGCTAAATAGCTGGTGGAAATCTGAGGAGGCCCATTGGGGCCTCCCCACGCTACACCCGGGGAAAGGGGATGAATGTACCCATCCCCCAAGGAGACTTCGGGGAACGGGGATAGGATCCGACGGGCAGCCTGGGCCACCAGCCAAAAGTAGGATTGGGCTGTCAATAAGTGTGTATAGGATTACAGCCCAAGGCTGCTAAGTACTGCTTTTATTTCTTGGGGAGGAGCAAGAATATCTGGTGTCTTTGTTCTTTAAATATAAATTATAAGCACCTGTTCGAGCATCCCTATTTCCCCTGAAAGGAAGTTTGAATAATACAGTAATTCTGGGATGATTCTAACAAGTTGATCCAAAGTTAAATGCTGTACTGGGTATTCAGTAAGAAATTAAATATCAAAAGGCATAATCCAATTATTTTCTTTCATATCTGAGTGCCAAAAACGTAAAGCAAGTCATTTTCTTGGCAATGGCTGAAAATAGATAACACATTTCTCTAAGCATGGTTACAGTACTGTGTTATTTTTTTAAAGTTCTTCTTCTCTGCATAATATTGAATGTCAAACTGTATTGGAATGTATCCTTGCCTTACTGATTTCTAGATTACAGTCACCATCATTTATTCCCCAAATTCACAATTTTTTAGATATTTCAGACAAGTGTTCCTATAACAAATATATATAGTACAGCATGTACTATATGATTTTTTCATCTCTGCAATGATTTTTTCATCTCTGCAATTAAAGAGAAATTAAGACTTTCAGATGTTCTCAAACTGCAGATGAGGTCGAGTTGCATGATTTTGTCTTCTGTTACATTGGCCTAGCACAAAATGCAACTTCAAATGGTGCCTGAAACAGCACCCCAAGGAACAAACATCACTTATTTTCTGCTGTGAAAGTCACAAAAAAGACACCTATAAGGTGCAGAGGGGTCTGGCTCAGTTGGTACAGCCACCGCCTTGCAAGCCCGAAGATCGGCGAATGGCACGTTTGAGACACGCCACCGACAAAAAGCTATGAAAGTCTCTGTGAGGAGAGATAAGAGCTGCAGCTGCGTCGGTCGAGTGTGGGAGGTGACGGCCAGTGGAGAAGCCAGACTGCAAAAGGATACCACCTGGAATGTTGCTGTTCACAAAAGATTGGACATGTATATATTGTAAAACAACAACAACATTAGGGGGGTTAGGAAAACCTGCCCATGTACACTGCCTTGGATTAAAGTCAGAGGAGAAATGCAATGACCAAGAAAGGCAGTATATAAATACTATATATTATATTATTATATTATTATAACTGCTCCATGTTGAGGCAGTGAGCAACTTTTCTACAGCGCAGTCCTATCCAACTTACGCCACCGGTGTAACCAGCGATGCAGCGAGAACGGGAGGCCCCAGAACTGAAAGGGGATTCAAATCCCCTTTGAATCCCTCTTTGGAGGGGATTTGAATCCTCTTTCCATTCTGGGGCCTCCTGTTCTCGCTGCACCGGTGGTTACACCAGTGGTGTAATTTGGATAGGATTGCACTGTTAGAAAGTTAGTAGAGTACAGTATCTGTTGAAGGTCTTTTCTTGGTATTTATCAGATGTATGTACGTATGCATGCATGCTTATTTATTTATTTATTTAATTTATTTATACCCCTCCCTTTCCATCTCCATCAGGAGGCACTATGAGCACAATGTTTTAAAAAACAAGGATACAGTAAGTACATTAACAGCTCAATCCTATCACCTGGACCCCGCTAGGGGAATGCGTGTTCCACTGGCGGAAGTGCCAGGATCCAGGTGGAAGTGCCTGGATCCTGGCACCCATTGTAATATATCATCGAGCTTGCTGATACCTCCAGCGAGCACAATGAAACCGCCATCGCAGTCGCTGGCAGCCGCGCACAGGAGCCAGTGGCAAGGCCACCATCCTCCAGGGCTGGTGAGTCTGCAGTGGAGGCAGGCAGTGAGAAGGACAGGGGGAGTGAGTGAGAGGAGCAGGGGCATTTCTGAGTGGGGAAGAGGATGGAACTGGAGTCAGGAAGGAGGCAGGAGGGGGTGGATCTGGTGGCAATGGTGCATGCTGGATCTTATTCCCTCTTTTTCAAACCTCCCAGTTCCTTTTCTTAAACATTTGCCACCCAAATAGGTGGCATGTGTCTGAAGAGACACATTGACATTGGCAATCAGGAAGCCTAAACTAAACAAGTAAAAACAAAATGAAAGGGGCTGGGAGGTTTAAAAAACAAAATGTTTTTAATTACCTCCTGCAGGCTGTCTGATTGGCACCCCCCACCCCCCAGATAGGATTCAGTGCATGCCTTTTTGGCAGGGCTGCATTGGTGCTGGTGATGGATAGGACTGGGCCCTAAAACAATGAAATCAATTGGTTACAGCAACTTAAATACAGAGAGCAAAAAGACAATAATCAAATCAACAAGGCAGAAGTTGGGGGGGAGCAACTGGATAAAGTCAGCCTCTCCCTCAAAAAAAAAAAAACCTAAAGAAAATCAATAGCTTTTCAGTCACTGTTGAAAAATAGTCAGAGAGTTGCCAACCCACTGGCGTCACTGCAGGTGGGGCGGAGCTCTAAGTTCCGCCGTGATCCGACCCTCTGTTACACGGGTGAAGCAGCCCCGCCCCCTCGCCTTCTGAACAATTCAAGGCGGTGAAAACAATGTACTGGAGACTCCCTGTACATTGTTTTCACCGCCTTGAATGGTTCTGAAGGTGAGAGGGCGGGGCCGCTTCGTTCATCTGTGTAATGGAGGGTCAGATCGTGGTGGAACTTAGAGCTCCGCCCCCCCTGCAGTGACGCCAGTGAGGCAACCTGCTCTGTATCAATAAGGAATTACACATGCAAGGTGCCAAAATAGAGAAGACCTTCTCCCAGCTCACCAACTGAGCTTCTGATGGTGGCAGAACCCAACATCTCTCAGCAACACCCACTGAGCTCAGGTTGGGCCATTTCATCAGGGGAAATGATGAACAGTACCTTGGCCCTAATCCATGTGTTGCCTCATCAAGCTAACTGTATCAAAACAGTCATTAATAACAATCAAACAATGATTACTGTCATACGAGATAATGTCATAATTCTCTTCCTATAATGGTTTCAGTCTTCAGCCTAAGCAATCAATCCTTTGGTTACCCAATGGGATTTGGAGTCATTAGGTGGAGTGCTATGATGACAATGAAAGTTCCCCTGTGATGTATTCATTCAACCCACTTTGCTCTTCAAATAACTTTAAAATGAGGCCTCTATTTCATGTTCCACTGATAATATTTGGATTTCAGAAAAATAGTACTTGAAAATTTCACCTGAGAAATATTAAAATTGGGGGCCAATCGGTGTTGTGAATGTGCCGTAAAGCAGGTGCATTTCAGCAGATACAGCTGCTTTAGCAGCACCATCAGCACTTGCAGCTGCCAAGATTCTGTCTTCTACACAACTCTTAAGAATGCAGAGGCCCTAATATGGTGGAAGGTTGGCCACCCCTGGGTGAGCCATAGAGGATCAGATATTCTGATCCATCACCCATGCTCAAGTGCATGCTGGCTTCTCGAATAAGATAAATGACAGGAGAAGCTGGTAAAAGGTTGATGTAGGACCTATGGTGAATGATGGAGTGACTGATCAGACACATTTCAAAGGATGCAAGAGACCTGCTACTTACACAATAGCTCTTCCCCCTGACCTTGGCCACTACTCTGTTGATGACCTGCTTGATGTATGGGGTCAGTGGATTCACTGACCCCATACAGGATCCCTGGCAGGAAAAGCAATTTACACGGCAGCTCTCAGACAACCACCACAGTTACCCTGATTTAAAAAGATGATCTGAAATGGAAAGTGAAGCACCTGGAACAGAGGTGACGGTTAGCTCCAACTTCAGACATGAGCTTGAGATAACGTTTTACTGATGTCTTGTTTATTTGGATTCAGTGTCAATGCAAAGAATGTGCTTGAGGTGGTTCCTAGACAGTTTGTTATTTATTTATTTGCAGGCATTTAGACCTTCTTTTCGAATTCAGAGGATCCATTTATCCAGCCTGGCAGGAAAAGCTGCATTCTTTGCTGACGTGAAGTAATTGGTGTCTGACAGAAAGAACTGGGTGGTGTCAGAAGACCTAACCTGGATGCACAGTCTCCAGAAACTATCACTTTCTCCAGAAACTATCACTCCAGAAACTATCACTCCAGAAACAAGTTGTTTCCTTTGTTTTACATCAAAGGCATTTTTTCTTGTCGATAAGGAATTTCCTGGGACAATTTGGCTTATTAAACTTTATTTCTGGGAAACGGTTACATGGCTGGAATTCCCATAAATCCGATCCTTTCACAAAAAACTATCACTTGTTTGTAATTATCCCCCTTTTGTCATTATAAAGCTATCAGCTATAAGAAAATACATTAGATAGGAAGATCCGTGTTGCCTATTTATATCAAGCTATTTTTGAAACGACATCAAAGGAATTGGCTTTGCGTCCTGTTGATGAGTCAATTTTATTAGCATTTAAAAGTAATGTAGAACTTCCTACTCCCTAAGCTTATCAGGATTTATTTTTTAAATCGTAACGTATTATTATGTATCCACAGTCTCTCTTAAATATAACAAGCTTTATACATTTTCTAAATTGGAAGGTAATCAAGGGGAAATGGTATATCCATGACTCACGCTAGAAAAGGAAATAGAAAACAATTTAAATAACCAGGAAAACCAATTTACCCACAAGGAAGTCTATTTTTTTTTTCATTTGCAATAGTACACATATAATTAACCTCATTTTGTAGTTTGCCACTCTTGGGTCACATTTTAATACGAGAAGACAACACTCTTCCTATGAAATAAAATGAATAACACTAACATAAAAATAAATGAATTTCATACAAGGTAAAATGGGAAACCAAAGATGTCATCTAGCTCTGGTCTGTTCAAGAGGAAGGCAGCAAGACCCATTCAAATCAACAGCTGCTTTTATGTTGGGGTTAGTATGTCATGGAATGTCAGTAGCTTTTACGGTGAAGACATAAACATCCTCCCAAATGGGTTTAACTCAATTCAGCACAGAATTAAGGCCAAAATCTTGCATGTATTTTCCTGGGAGTAAGCCCCATTGAACACAATGGGACTTACTTCTAAGAATCGTGCTGTAAATGTGTTTAAAAGGAAACACACAAAGACGCCCCCAATATGATGTCTAAAAAGAATGGTCGAAACTGACAAACTCAATGGCAGAGTGCCTGCTTTGCTTGCTGGAAAATTCCAGGTTCAGTTCCAGGCTTCTCCAGAGAGGACTGGTAAAGACTCTTGTCTGAAAACCTGGAGCGGCATTCACTGGCGTCGCTGGAGGTGGGGCGGAAAGCTAAGTTCTGCAGCTTTCCGCCCCACCGTTACTCTCCGGAACGGGGTGCCCCGCCCCCTCGTCTTAGAAGCCCGTCAGAAGAGAGAAAGCAACACGCAGGAGAGTCCCTTGCAGGCGCCTCGTTCCGGAGAGTAATGGTGGGGCGGAAAGCTGCAGAACTTAGCTTTCCACCCCACCTCCAGCGACGCCAGTGGCGGCATTCACTGTCCATCAGTGGTAGGCTTACCAGATCTCCAACCGGGACAGAATGCCGGTTGTGTTCAGTGGGGCTTGCTTCTGAGTAGATATACCTAGGATTGTGCTCTAAGGTTTAACAAGCTACACCTGCCCACATTCCTTCTCCTAAAGGTCTACACTCTGTCCCGGTTGGAGATCTGGTAAGCCTAATCAGTGGAGACCCAGCTGAGCCAAATGGACCGTTGGCCTGTCTCAGGATAAGGCAAGCATCTTCACAAGTTATTTAGCCCAAATTCATCCTGATAATACATCTCTAGCCCACTGCAGTGTGGTAAATGAGGCATTGTCATTCATTGTTTAGCTGTTACAGTAACATCTCCCCCTTATTTGAACCGAAATTCAATGTCTTGTAATTTGTATATTGCTTAATCATTCCCCTGAATTCTGTGCACAGTGTGAATCATCATTCCCCCTCTCCTCTCTCTTTGACATCATTTTAATAGTTGAAAACTGTCAGCATGGAGAACAGGAATGAGAGTCAACTCCTGAGTATATTTATTTAGTTAAAAGGTATATATCACACCCCTTATGAACAAGATGTCTGAGGCTGTGCTAGCTTGGAAAAGAGGTAGGACTGTTTTCTGCTGCATACCTATAGTAATTTTAGGGTTATATTCACAGTATTATGTTTTATTTTGTTAGACAATCTGATTTACCAGTACATTTTCCAGTTATTTTGGTGCAAATTCTTTGGTATGCGTTCAGATGAGGACTGAATGAACTCCATTACTTCTGGTATAGAAACAGTGATGGGCCTACTAAGTTATTTTGCTTAGTGTCTATTTGGGTCTGGTTGGTGCATATTGTTTATGAAGTGGTGCTTGGCTCAAAAACTGGCATGCCAGGGTAGGTCATGTCAACCTGGATGGACACAGCAGACTTTGGCCCAGGGACTGATGTTTTCTGGATCTGTTCTTCTGAACATTTTCCAAGTCTGAAGAGGGATCCCCATGGAGACTATAAAAAGTTTTATGGAGCCAACAGAATGTACCATTGCTACTGTTTATTATCTTTTATGGGACATGATGTTACTCAACCATCAAATGCAACAGAGTTATGAATGCTATATCCTACTATTTTGGGATAGGAGGATATTTAAGGATATGATAGGAGGTTCAGGCTATGAGACAATAAGCAAGACTGCCATTGATATAACAGTCTCTCCTTGGATGGAGTAGTATTTTACAAATGGGAAAGGCAGGTTATCGCATAGCTGAAAAAGACTAGTCAGCTGTCTGACTATGCAAGACCATGAACGTATTCCAGTGGATGACAGCCTGTAGTGCTTAAATAGTAACTAATTTATCCCCAGAAATGTGAAGACACAGAAATGAAAATAGCCCTTCTTTAGCTAGTCTGCATTTTGCCAAGATTAGTTGAATTAATGAGGAGGAGAAAACAACAAAAAAGAAGAAGAAATTGGCTTATATAGTATCTGTTCTTGTGTTTATCCAAACAGATAATGGAGAGAATGTGGCATAAATACATTGATGGTGCAGTCCTACGGTCGGCTTCAGCGCCCGCATAGGGTGATGCAAACATGCCATAAAGCACACTTGCGGCACTTGATGAGTAGGCAGTACCGGCGCCAAGGCCTGCACTGCCCACTGAAGAGACCACCGGACAGCACCATGGAGCGGATAAGTCCCACTCCAAGTAGCGGTAGGGCCAGGAGGAGGGTGCATAATGGGGCGGGAAGAGGTCGGAGAAGGGGCTAGATTGGGCCTGAGAAAGGATGGTATCGGCATCATCGTCGGATGCCATATCCTATCCACCCTCTCAGGCCTCCAGCCCTGACACGAGGCTTCTTGTTTCAGCACCGCTAAATTAGGTGGCGCTGACCCGAGTAGCCCCATAGCAGAGACTGGGGCATTACTCAGGGTAAGGGGACGAACATCCCCTTACTCTGAGGGGACCTCCAGCCTTCTCCTCTCCAGCACAAGTTACAGCGTAGGCCTGGCGCTGCACTGGTGCTGGATAGGATTGGGCTGTGATTGTTTTTAACATATTCCACAGATTGCATTTACAGTTAGTGGTTTGCAGGATCAATAACTTCTGGCATGGAAATCAATACCTTAACAGCAACTGCAATACTGAAGACCACACAGTGTAATTTCCCTCCGCCATCTGACAGCCATCATTACAGTAGACGAAAGAATAGTTTTAACAGAAGGTCCTAGTGGTGATTAGCAATTTTACATTAGACTGACTTATGTTTTCCACCACATTCACATTTCTTTCTCAGTTGTCATTAAAAGAATGTTCCAGAAAATTGTATGTTTGTGTTGTGTAATTTACAGAAGATGCATGCATCCATGTAATTACAGAATAAAAGAATACTATAGTTAAAATTCTGACTTCATTAAAATGAGTAAATGAACTTCCACTGGTTTTCAGTAGGGTCAAAATTGGATTTTGTATAGTGATGCAATGAGCGATAATAATTCTTTAGAGTGTTCAAGATTTCTTGATATGACTGGTCAAACAGGAAGAAAGACAGAATCGTTGCCACAGGACTGGTGTTGTGATGGCACCTGGCCTTGTTGTTGTTCAGTCGTTAAGTCATGTCCGACCCTTCGTGATTCCATGAACCATATCCCGCCAGGCCTTCCTGTCCTCCACTATCTTCCTGAGTTCGCTCATTTTCATGTTCGTTGCATCGGTGATGCTGTCTAACCATCTCATCCTTTGCCTTCCCCTTCTCCTTTTGCCTTCAATTTTTCCCAGTATCAGAGTCTTCTCCAGAGAGTCCTCTCTTCGCATTAGGTGGCCAAAATATTTGAGTTTCAGCCTTAGTATCTGTCCTTCCAGGGAACAGTCAGGGTTGATTTCATTTAGGATTGACTGATTTGATCTCCTAGCAGTCCAAGGGACTCTCAGGAGTCTTCTCCAGCACCACAGTTCAAAAGCATCTATTCTTTGGCGCTCAGCCTTCCTTATGGTCCAACTCTCGCAACCATACATTGCTACTGGGAACACCATCGCTCTGACTATGCGAACTTTTGTTGGCATGGTGATATCTCTGCTTTTTATTATGCTGTCTAAGTTTGTCATAGCTTTCCTTCCAAGGAGTAAGCGTCTTTTAACACATTTTAACATCTACGCACCTGGCCTAGATGCCTTTAAATGGAGATTGGACAGATTGTTTGTTTAGAATATTTCTATACTGCCTTTCCCCAGGCTAGAAGCCTGGCATGAATTTATGGAAGAAAAGTCAATTTCTGGAGGAAATGTCCATCACAGGTTACAAGTCATACTGCTCCATCTTATTCCCCACCATTGGTGATGATGCAGCCGTGCCAGTGGGACACGCACTGCATCCAGTGGTGGTGGGGGCAATCAGGAGGCTTGGGAGGGGTAAGGAAAAATATTTTCCCTTACCTCTCCATAGGCCTCTTGGTGGCCTATGGGTCTCCTTGGACCTTCACTAGCTATATAGCTGGTGTAAGTCCAAGGAGTGAAAAGGGGAGGGATGGGATCAAAAAGAGGGGATAGGATCCTGGTGCACACTGGTGCTGCTAGAATCCACACCCTCCCTCCCCCAACATGCACCCCTCCCCCCTCCTTGCCCTGAAACTCTCCAATCCTCTCCCCTCCCCTGCCACCAACTTGCCAAGAGCAGTGGAGACTCCGGGAACCACAGTATGCACACGTTCCTGCCAGTTTGCAGCAGTGGACTAGAAGCATGCGGCGGCAGCCCAGCTTTTGCACCACCTCAGAGGGTCTTGCACTGCCAGAACATGAGTTCCAGAAGCACAAGGCCTAGTTAGGATTGGGCTGATAATGAATGTATGCAGCCTCCCGATTTGAGAGGTAGCCTATCTCTGAATGCCAGATGCAAGAGAGTGGCAACGGGATGCAGATATCTTGTTGTCTTCTGCTCCCAGAGGCATCTGGTGGGCCACTGTGAGATATAGGAAACTGGACTATATGGGCCTTTGTCCTGATCTAGCAGGGCTCTTCTTATTGTTTTTACAATCTTCACATATCAATGGTTGTGCTGAATTTCCAAGCTAGTTTGCATAGACAATGATGGCCCTTCTACAAATTGAACATGAGATGCCAGGGAATTGATTTTAAAAAGGGAAGCGACCACAACCTCTCAATGGTTTAGTAGGTGTTGTGGAGTTAGAGCTGGATGACTCATCCAGAGAAAAGGGATACGGCTTGGTAAATGCTTATGGATGAGCTATCCTGTGGGCGGATGGTAGGTCTGTATCAGATGTTCAGGCCCAGAGCAGAAAAGTACATTTTTAAGATAACGACTTCTGTCCCATCCCACCTTCAAATGTAGGGTGGCATCCATCATTCTTTCCCACCCCACCCTCCTCATTTTATCCTCACAATAATCCTGTGAGGCTGAAAGATGGGCCGCAGACACCCAGTTAGCTTTATGGCTGAGTGGGAATTTGAAGCTGGGTCTCCTCATGTTAAGAAGGACATGGATCAGTTGGAATGGGTTTAGAAGAGGGCAAGATTAGAGGAGGGCAGGATTATGAGGGGTCTGGAAAGCAAGTCCTACACTAATGGTTAAAAGAGCTTCATAAGTTTAAAGCTCTGGAGAAGACTAACCTCACTCCCGCAAACCAGCTGCTCTTTCCTCCCGTCACTGCTGGTTTTGGCTTCCTTCCCGGTCGCCACCCAGTGCCCTGCTGATATTCAGCCCATTCCAGGCCTCTTCGGGCTTCCACAATCTCCCACACAGCCACATGAGCATTGGAGCAGCCCTTCCAGGTCTTTCAGGGATTCCGCAACTCTCATCATCGCTGCAGCCATGTGGCAGCTGCTTCCAGGCCATGCGTCAGCAGGACTGCCTCACAAGCCCATTTGAAATATCAACTGGGCACATTTTTACGCTGCACCTATCTTCCAACCAGGCACCTCTCCCCAAATAATCCTCCTCTGACAATGTTTACTTTCAGTCTCTCGTCCCTCCGCTCCTCCTCCTTGACACTCTGCGGTGGCAGGATCTCAGGTTCCGAGGCGGAAGGGGAGAGAGAAAGAGCCTTCCCTCCTTGCTGCCACAACAGCCACCACAGCTCCAGCTATGGGGATTGCAGGCTCACAGGGGAGTTGGGAGGAAATCAAATCCTGTTGCATCCCTGATGGCAGTGGGAGAGCAACAGGGCCCAAACTTGTTTGTAATTGAGCTCAGACTAAATTAAGCATTCCTAATCACAGGATGGATCTCTCTCTAAGTACAGTGTGCCAACAAATGTTGTAATGGGGCGTGGGGGGGGCACGCCTATGGAGTGCATTGACACGAGCTTGCCAGGATGCTCCTGCTATCTCTCCATGGAGAGAAGATGCCTGAGCAAAGCTTTAATATTTCTTGTATAATAAGTTCATTTTCTCCCCCCCACCACGCCCCCTGATTGCTTTTGATTTGCTTCAGCAAATCTCACAAGACCATACAACATTTGAATTCCCCATGTAAGATACTGAACACCCCTTATACTACATGCAGGGAAATAAATTTGCACGCACATCCTCAAGCATGCTCTATGATTTAGCCTCTATTTTTTTCCATGTGGTAATAGACATGTGACCCAGGCCAGCTCCCCTGGAACTATGGACCTAGAAACTGTCGCCTCCCCCCCCCCCTATATTTAGACCCTGGTGAAGATGTGAAGAGCTTTGTGTTTGACATAAAAGATCTAGTATACAAGGTTCTGCATTGTAGATAGATTTTCAGAAAAGAAGCATTACTTGTTCTCTGGACCCATTAGGACAAAGCCAATTGCTCAGTGAAACAAATGAGGAATAGCTTGCTGTTTCCAAATTAAGTCAATTGTATCATGGCTCCCAGCCACCTCTGCCTAAGTCCTAGCAATGACAATTAATGGGTTGCAGCAAACCATCATTAGCTCAGTAGTAAAGAACATAGAGGACAGTCATCCTTTTGGCTTCAGAATAAAGATCTGGATCAGATCTCTTTCAAGCAGCCAGCAGTTCTGTTATCCTCATGAAGACAATGCTATGTTCACTAGAACAAAGCAGAGGCTCTGCACTGGTTCTGGGCTTCAGCCTGTGCTTCTGGAACCCCAGCTTATGATCCCTTCATGGGTACAATGTTGCCTTGATATGAAGTGTGTCACAATCATGGACCCTAGAGGACGGAACACATTCTAGACTTTCTATTTTTACTGAGGGTTCACTGTATCAATTAGAACCCATGAGGACATTTTTTCATATCAAACTGGCACAGGTGCTTGGAGCTTTCCGTGATTATGCATGATTTAAGTGGCAATTTTTCAGTTAGATGAGACATAGCTAGATGGGACCTAACAACCAAGAACCTTAATGAATTGGGTGGAGGCAGGCTAACTTCAACGTCTAGAGAAGTTGCTAGCTCAATAGTGGGGGGATAATGGGGACATTGCTTTGGATCCTGACACACTAGACAGGAATTGTGGTCCCAAACTGATGAGTTAAAAAAAATTGCTTTGCTAGCACAGCTCATAGTGGGACTAGGAGTGTGGCTCTATGCAAATGAGCCATGGTGAACTTAATGCGAATGGGTGGCACAATCCCAGTAAGTGGCGGAGGCAAGTGAAACAATTGAGAGCCGTCCTGGCCAGGCAGCTCTGATCTCTGCTCAGATTGTTACATTCGCTAATTCAATCAAGGGCCTGGAAGCCTTTGGAAATGCCCCTTACAGCACGTCCCCCACCCAGTGCTATAAGTTAAATTAAGACACTTCCTCAGCCACTCAGTCTTGATTGCTCTTTTGATTTGACAGGACCAAAGAAGATTCAAGATTAACTACTTTTGCTGCCAAAGTGGCCATGCCTGGCTATCTCACGATGCAATCCAACCACTACCTCCTTTTGCTCGCCCACCTCTGACCTTCCCTGTAAGCAGCCTGTTTCTGGCCGTCGCCCAGGGAGGTGTGAGGGGCGGCAGCCAGAAACAGGGCCTTCTCAGTAGTGGCACCAACCTTATTTTATTGGATTTTATTGTTTTTAAATTAAGTATGTATTGTTTAAACTTATTTTCTGTATTATTTTAAACTGTTTTTTAAATTTTGTTGTAAGCCGCCTTGGGCATTTGCCTCGGCATAGGATAAGGCGGGATATAATTTTTTAAAATAAATAAATTATGGAATTCCCTCCCCTTTGATTTACGAACTGCTCCCTCCTTGGACACTTTCCGGCGAGGCCTAAAAACCTTCTTGTTCCAAGAAGCCTTCTGAGTCCCTGCCTTTTTTAACATCTCGTTGGTACAGGTGGGGGTGCTGCTGTTTTTATGCTCCTGTTTTGTCTGTTGTCATGATCTTTTTAACCTATTTTTAGATATTGTTATTAATTTTCATTAATTGTTTTTTACTGTTTTAAAATGTGATATTTTTATATTGTATTTTTTGTATGTATTTTTTTTCTGTTGTAAGCCGCCTTGGGTCCCTTTGGGGAGAAAGGTGGGATAAAAATACTGTAAATAAATAAAATAAATAAATATTCCTGGCTGTCCCAGCCCAAGTGTGTGTCTCTCCTGGCTGCCACCCCCATTGTGCTGTCTAAGGCACTCCAAAGCTGGGTTGCCCCAGGGCTGAAATCACTGAAGGTTCCCAGAGCCATGCAGTTAGGCCCCTCCTTCTGGCACCAACTATATCTCTTTGCAAACATTTGGGCAAACAATTACAGGATGGAGCTCTCCTTTCCTGTCAAGAGCAAAAACGTTGTTGCTTCTGCACGTGGGTTTTTGGGGTGGGGGTGAAGAATAGAAGTTGACATAACAGACCATCATAATGAACCTGCTATTGTAGACACCATATATTATTAGTTATTCATTCATCACACACCACAAGTGACTCATAAATAGGAGAAAGACATTTCAACAAACAATGAATCATATCCTTTTATTCTTCCAATGCTTTGCCTTCAAACTACCAGCTATAATTAGATACTCTTCTTGGCTTTTCAAAGTGCTATAGTTCTGCGCCTGTTGACAATTCCTCCCTTTTTTGAAACTGTAGGTTGCTATTTGGTCTCCATTTCCTTCTTTGTATTTATAGACACGCCAGCAATTTGAGGGGGGGAAATCAATGCATCTCTGTTACTTTTCTACTATCTCGTTTGAAAGACATTTTCAAGATGAACTCAAAACAAGCCAGTGGTATTTTCTGAAAGAATGTTATGAACGGATGATTTTCAGCCGTCAATAGCAAATATTGTGGCAGTGATAGAGATACTTGACCAGTTTCTGATTTCTTTGAGACCTAAAATTGGGTGGCCTCCCAACTTGTGTTTTCTGTGTTGGGTGCTCACTCCACAAACAGAAGCTTCCTCCATAAACACCCTGCACTTCTGTTTGCAAAGTAAGCTCCCAATAATGGAAGAACTAGTTGGGAGGCCACCCAATGACTGAAAATCCTTATCTTTGGTATAGCTCTTTTTTGAGTGTGCAAAGCGTTCACATGTATTATGCTGATGTCATCCTTAAAACAAGGATGACATCAACACCTTACGGGGTAAGGTGAACAACAGCACAATCCTGTGTAAGTTTAAGCGGCTAGCCTAAAGGGCTGGCTGCTGTATCCTAAGCCCTTTGCGGGCTGCCCTGGGACTACTAGGCTGCACCTCAGGAGCAGGGGATCCCTTCCCCAGGTGTAGGCAAGCCCGTGGCCTATGGGCCTCCTTGGATGCATGCCAGGTCCAGACCTGGCATACATTTGGGAAGGCAGTGTAAGGGCGTTGCGGGCCGGAAAAGGGCTTAGGATATTGCCGCCGATATCCCTGCCCCCTCCCAGCCTGGGCTGGCCAATGGCCCCCCTCCCTTGCTGCCTCTGCCCGCCCTCCCGCCGACTGGCACAGGACTTACCTGCAGCAGCCGGAGTTGGGTGACCTCCGCAGCCAAGTAAGTGGTGCCGGCCTCCATGCCGGTGCCGCTTAACCCGTCATCGAAAAGGTGCCTTACGGCACATTTGCAACACCTAATGCTGGCGGATCGCTCGCTCTGCCGGCGTTTAGTTATGCAGGAACGGGCTGTAAGTGTTATCTCCAAGGTGCAGCTGAGAATGTGAGACTAACAGCCCAATCCTGCCTCCCCCACCATTAACGATGATGCAGCTGCACTGATGGAGCACGTGCTGCATCCAGTGGTGGTGGGGGGAGACCAGAAGGCCAACCAGAGGTAAGTTAAAAACATTTACTTACCTCCTGGTGGCCTATGGGTTTCCTTGGACTATGCCAGCTATGTAGCTGGCATACAGTAAGTCTGATGAAAGAAAGGGGGCAGGGCAGGTTGAAAAATAGGGGGTATGATCCTGGTGCAATTCACTGCCACTGTGATCCGTCCCCTCCCACCTGCTCCCTTCCCCCCCTCTCCCTGCCCATGGCACCCTTGCCACTGACTTACCGGGGTCAGCACAGCCCAGGCTCCATGATGGCCACTGCTTTGCAGCATCAGTGGCTCTAAATGGCCTGGCAAGAGTGCCATGATCATGCCATCACTGGGTCTTTTGCAAGGGATATATGCCGTCATAAAATACCCTTAAGGTTGGGACGTTGGAGGGAGTGGGGTTACCTACATCACACAGTAAGCCCGTACTACAGGCAAGATTTGAACTAGTCAGTCCTGATTCATAGCTCAGTCCCTAAGTCGCTACATTACACTAGCTCTCTTCCTTCTCACTCACTATGCAAGCTACTCTAGATGTGAGAGATAGACCCGACTCTTTAGGCTTCACCCTGCTCTTTGCTTGATTCATTTACACGATAGTTGATGAAATGCTGTGATGTGGGGAGGACTCTGTAGCTATCACCATCATTGGTATGCATAGCAGTAGTGGTCAGGAGGGAGCTGGAGCTGAGTGGTAGAAAACAGAATTTGAATGCAAAATGTCCCAGGTCCAAACTCTAGCAACTCTGGGTAAGGTTAGGAAGCCTGAAACCCTGGAGAGCCACTGCCTCTTCATGTAGACACTACTTAGCCAGATTAACCAATGATCTGACTCAGAATACAGCAGCATGTTCATGCACAGAACAGTGGGCTGAAGGGATGAATATTCCTAACAACATGCAACTCTCGTCAACTTTGGCCAGCGTCTAGTGCAAAAATGAGAAAGTGTCAATATGTATCCTGGAATTCTTTAGAACAGCAGTTCCCAAACGTTTGGACTTTGTGACCCACCTCATCATCCGTGGTGGATCGCAGCCCTGCTGCGACCAGAAAGCTGCCAGGCATTATGGGCCGTGATGTGGAAGTAGCTACCAGGTCACACCAACATGCAACCCGCCCACTGGGCACGACGTGCCACGTAATGTAATGCATTCCTAAATTGTGCGTCACAACACACCCCATGGGGAATGCATCACATTACGCAGCATGACGCAGTGAGCGTGTTGTGCACCAGCGAGACCTGGAAGCTGCTTCCACATAGCTTCCACATAATGCCCGGTGGCTTCCTGGTTGTGGAACCCACCAAAAATTGTGATCCACAGTTTTGGAAACACTGATTTAGATGTATTCTGACGTATAGTTTCTGTTTGAATAAGACATTGTCTAGACTACACTAACCTTCCTGGTATAGACAAACATATAAACTAACAGTGACCCTAAAAATGTATCACAGAGGGTGCTGCAGTGGATTCTAGTGCGCCCTTGTGATTTTAAACCGGTGCCATTCCTCCCCGTTGCTTCTTGCCTTCTGTCTGAGCCCCAGAAGGGTATGAAGGGAACAGTGAAAAAAGCAACCACATTTAGTGCTAAAAGTGGCTACCTTTTTTCCCGCACTCTTATTGTTCTGATGGCTTCTGACACTGCGAGTCCATCACCTTGATGGATTGTTGACGTATAATAAGCACGAAACATACTGAAGTACTAGCTTTTGCTCTTAGGAGGTAAAATAAAATATTGTGCCAAAGCATGCTATTACAGTCAGAACCCTCTGATCTACAGGAAGTGTCATTTCTTATCATCTGCAAGCTTTTCCACATCCCAGTGAGAAAGGGGGGTTAAAAACCATATTGCCTCAATTTATGGGTGAAAAAATGAAATCACGTGAGATTACTATACAAGAGGGGAATCTTGGCAGTGTCCACAACGTTTTCCTCCCTCTTTCAAAAGGTAGCATTAAGGTCTTTATTCTGGAGAGGTATGATGGGAGGGAGGTAGTCTTCAAAGAAAACACAAAATGCATACAAAATAATATATATTTAAAACGAATCAAATTGTGTGCTGGGGAAAGAGTTTCATTTGTCACCAGTGATGGTACAGGAACTGGTCAATAGGTGCTGTTGACATTTGTGCAAAAAAAAAAAAAAAAAAAGAATTCCACAGATAAATTGATGTCTTGGGGCAGAGAGTTGAGAAAGAAAGTTTTAAAAAAGGAAGTTGAGAAATCTGGTGACCTTTAATGCTGAGTCAATGAAATTTATTGCAAAACAGTCATATGAGTTGGGGGGGAGCATAATAAGGCCAACCCTACCCTCGCAGATGCAAAACCCCTGCAAATACTCAAGTCTGTGGGTGGGGATGGGGTGTCGAGGGGGTGGGGGTGGTGCCACTGGACCTGATAGAAGACCTGCGCAAGCCTGCTCCTTCCCTCTGGCGTTACATTGTAATAGTATGAAATGCCTGTTAGAAGAAAAAAATGTTACCAGAAGCGACTTCCTGTCGCTTTTTTCTTCTAACAGGCATTTTACACTATTACGACGCGGCATTGGAGGGAAGAAGTGGGAGGCGGGCCTGCGCAGGTCTTCAATTAGGTACAGTGGTGCCGCCCCCACCCCCAGTGGGTTCCCTCCCTTCATGGATGACCAACCGTGGATAGTCAAATCCGCGGATGGCCAATCCATTGAAAATGAGGGCCCACTGTATTTCTATTAACTGGAGCTTGCAGTTTTGAAACTTGCAGAGAATCTGGATTCTCCATGGTGGTTCTGCTGATGCTCCCAAAATGGACTCCTATGTCAACATAGATGGCTTACCAGCTCAGAGTCTGAATCAAAGCGCATTGAAATCTGTCAAAAGACTATTGTAAATACCAGAAGCATGTCAAGAGCATTTGTGAGTTGACAAAAGATACAGGAGTAAATACCAAAATTAATCCTAACTAGAGCAATAGATATTGCAGCACAAGCCTCTCCTTGCATCAGAGCCTGCTCCTTGCAAGCAGCATCCTATGCAAGGCAGGTAAAGCAGAGCTATGTGCGTCCAGAAACCCCCCAGATCTCCTCTCTGTTTTGCCTGAGCAGCAATGCATTTTATCTAGGACAGGGGTGGCCAACTTTCCACCATGAGGGCCTCTGCGTTCTTAAGAGTTGTGTAGAAGAC
Source organism: Plestiodon gilberti rubricaudatus (assembly GCA_026170595.1). NCBI lineage: Eukaryota > Metazoa > Chordata > Lepidosauria > Squamata > Scincidae > Plestiodon > Plestiodon gilberti. The sequence goes on from JANXHW010000004.1 coordinate 44,199,547, forward strand.
AGAATCTTGGCAGCTGCAAGTGCTGATGGTGCTGCTAAAGCAGCTGAAATGCCCTCACCTGTACACCCATTAAAGGGCCAGGAGCACTCATGTTGAAAGGTTGGCCACCCCTGATCTAGGAGGATGTCCCTACAGTCCTTGACAAAGTGGCCCAGCCATGAGGCCAGCTGAAGCCCTTGCCTCAGGGAGACAGCAAGGGTTCCCCACATCTTGTGCTCACCCACTACCTTCCCTGGCTCATCCTCTTCTTGCACACATTGGGGATTACCTTCTCCTTTGGCTCCACCATCTCTGCAATCCTTTTCCTGCACACTTCTTATAGGAGCATTGGCGTTGTGAGGGTGGCACAGAAGCATACGTGTAGCAGATCACCACTACACACGTGTAAGCAACGGTCAGAGCCGTTCCCAGCGGGCGATGGCTACTGCGTGGGCAGAACAGCTTTCCGCACGGTAGCTGTCACCCACTGGTAATGGCTTCAACCACGAGGGGGAGGGACGCATACCTTCCGCACCTCCCTCGGAACGCTAGTGTATAGGAAGCACCTTTTCAACCAACGAGTGGGAGGTCACTGATGCTTCTCCTGACCTCCCCACATTGATGTGCAGAACCCTATGTAGGGTATGAATGACACAGAACAATGAGCGAGGTTTTTAGAACAGGATTGGGGACAACCACCTTATACAACAGTTGCAAGAAACAATCCAGAGAATGAAACCAAATTAAGTGGACACCAAAGAAAAGGTCACTTGGTCCAGTGGTTTGGGTACATCGTCCACACCAATCAGCGAGACTTTCAAAGAGAGTAAGGGGTTTCACATGAAATAACATTTCTCCATGCACTTGGAGAAGAGTTGGCTTCATGTGCTTCATGTACTGGCAGAATATTGTTTTAGTTTCTGAGCTAGAGAGGAACTTTGAGGTGAAATCTCATTTGACTCCTAATACAGCCAAGCATTATGCGCTGGACACATTCATAGTGCAAACCAGATAATTATTAGTTTTGGTGTCATCACTAATTTAGGTGGCAGCAGCAATTAGAGAAAACTAGCTGGAAATCTTGTCTTTGGAGCTCTCTCAGCCAGCAGTGCATAAAAATACCAGTCAGCAATGACAGAACATATACATTTGAATAATCAACCATGTTTAGACATGTTTTTTTAGACAATTCTTTGTCTTTTAGACAATTCTGGCAGGCACCCACAATTATGGATAAACTGAATCCCAGCAAGAGAAGCAAGCTACTTTTTATGCTGTCGAGTGAATCGGGCAGCTGGAGTTGTGAATCGGGCAGCTGGAGTTTTGATTTTTTATGGCATGACGCAGTGTGTGATGCCATTCTTAGTTCTGCTTGATGATTTCTCGATCCCTGAGTGGTAGGTGAAGTGGAAGAACGAATAAGCTGGTGGCCCATCTTTGCACTCTAAGTCATCCCAATCTCCCATTTCATGTCTTAAGATATTAAAATATTGACTTAGGTAGTCCATTAATTGCCACACGTGATGATAGGTACACTGCAAAGATAGACTCGCACAATGTCATAGCTCTGCAAATAATCCAAACACTTTAAACAAGTGGTTGCTCAATTTCACCTGGAATGCATTTGAAACTTTTATCCTATTTAAAACATCTCAGATTGGCTAGGAGAGTCTAATGATCTTTCAGCTGGGCCTGTGGCGTGGTGCTCCACAGAAGAGCACAAAGCATCAGAGATATCTGTCCTTCTGCTACACTGTACAACAAAAGGCAGCCCAGTGCCAGGAAGTGGACCTCATCATTCCTGTTAATCAACTCATGTTGTGTAGGCTGCAAAGGGATACTACAAAAGACAAGGTGACACTGGAGATTTGAGCAATCCTTTTGCACTTTTATTCATCCAACAAAATAGATGAATGCATCCATGGACAAGAATGGAAAATAGGAGAAATATTGCTTGTGAACCCTACTGGAGTGGTATGATATTTGGGCTTTCCTAGGCTCCTAGGGCCAGCAGGTGGAGCAGTGGGTTAAACCGCTGAACCATGAGCTGTCGATCGAAAGGTCGGCAGTTCGAATCCGCGACGGGGTGAGCTCTCGTTGCTTGGCCACCTCCTGCCAACCTAGCAGTTCCAAAGCATGTTAATGTGAGTAGATAAATAGGTACCGCTTGCGGGAAGGTAAACAGCGCTCTGTGTTCCAGCTGCATGCTACGCGCTGCGGCAAGGAGAGTCATGCCGGCCACATGACCACGGAGGCGTCTTTGGACAACACTGGCTCTTTGGCTTTGAAATGGGGATGAGCACCACACCCTAGAGTCGGATACGACTGGACTTAATTGTCAGGGGTCACCTTTACCTTTAGGCTCCTTTAGGCTCCTAGGAGCACACTTTGAGAAATGCTGCTCTAGACAAATGCAAGGGCTGTTTGTTAAATAACCTTTTATCTCTGGCCGTCATAGTCACATATCTTGCATTCTTCATCTCTGGCTTGGAGACAGGCAGTACCAGGGGATATGTGTGGTTTCAAAGAGGTACAAGCAGAGTAATACATGGGTTCCATAGGTAGGAAGGCCCAGAGGCAATGTTAAATTCAGGCCAACATTCTCTAGGTGAAATACCATATGTAGATTTACTGGCAGCGCAAACCTATCCTGCTCCTCCACTGGTGCAGTCAGTGGAACAGTGAGAACTGGAGGCCCTGGAAAGGAAAGGGGATCCAAATCCCATCTAAAGGGGGATTCAAAGGAGATTTAAATCCTCTTTCCCCTCCAAAGACTCCCGTTCTGCCCTCCTCTGCTGGTTGCACCGGTGGAGGAGCTGGGTAGGATTGCACTGTCAGTTAAATAGGCTTTCCCTTGTCCTTTATTACAGTGAAAATGTTTCAGCAAGCTAAACTATTTATTCAAACAGCAAGAAGCTGATCAAAGTTCACTGAAAGGCTTTTAATGAAAAGCTGAGACGGAAATAATAATAATTTTAAAAGGTTCTGTCTCACCATAGAAATGGATGGACTGTGTGCATTTCATTAGAGTATCCAAACTAATATTGCTGCTGTCTTTACAGTTCTGATAGACTGACTCCCTCCTCACATTTCTACTGAAATATTTCTGATGTCACAGTGTTTCAGGCGTTGATGTGGAGCAGAGGATGGGGAATTGAGGAAGGCAGTGGGGTGAAGTAGACTAGGTGGCCTAGAGTATCTCCAAAGAGATGTTCTAGGCCACTAAGCTTCACTTCCTATTTTGCTCCCTATGAGAAGAAGCAGCAGCAGCAACAGAGACCAGCTATATGGCTGCCTGGCCAGCCAGTCAGCTGGGGCACATACAGCCAGTTGAAACAGTGGATGGGTGGCAGATTGGCAAGAGGCAGTAGGCAGGCTACCATTCAAAGTGGCTGCTTCAGCCAGCCTTATTAGTGTGTTGGCCCTGCTGGCCTCAAACAATAAATGCTACAGTGGACCCTCCACATCCACAGGTCCAGCACCTGCAGATTTAACCATCCACAGATGCTTCTGGAGGCCACTTCCAGGTCACGCCAGGCCCATGATGATTAGTCTCTGTGGACCTCAGAATACCTTGGAGAAGCGAATGGAAGCAACTTCCGGTTCACTTCCAGTTTGCATCTGCGACTTCCAGTCGTTTCCGCAAGGCATCCTGAGGCCTGCGGAAGCCTATGGAGTCTGTCACGAGCCTGGTGCAACCCCAAAGTGGCCTACAGAGGCTCCCAGGTAAGGCATTGCAGTGCAAGGTTCTGAATTCATTGACTTTGAGTGACTTTTGATTATGATTAAGATTGACTTTTGATTATGTTTAAGGAACCTGGTTTATGACAAAGGCCTAGTCCTCACTGGTGGTAAACCTGTGTGGGACTGTACCACTTCAGACTGCAAGTGAGAACTGGAATGACCAGATATTCTTCCATCCAAAAATAAAATCAAATAAAATCCCTGCATATGGAAACGAGATGTCAGGGAGAAAGACGCTAGCTTAGCTTTCTCCCTGGAATCTTTTTTTCCCCTTATGAGGTTAAAAAAAAAAAGAGAGAGAGAGAGAGAGAGACTCATTCAATCATAGGACACCCTACCTGAAGTCTGAAATCGTACAACCCAGACACATGTTTACCACCCCAATGAGAACTAGGCCCAAATGAGCCAGCATTTAAATATCTCATAGTGAGTGTCCCAATATAGTAGCTACCTTGAGGCCCTATTAAATCATTCCTGCATTTTATTGCCTAAAGAGTCACTGAATTACAGTTTGGGAAGGATCTTCAGGAGGCTGGTTTTTATGGGGAGAATGCTACTCTGAAATTACTTTGGGACAGCAGGTGCAATTAACTTGCTAAATTTCCTAAAAGTGGATAATTATATAAAAAAGCCATTTTGCCTGTAGTTGAAATAAAGTGGTGCTCCTCTTATATTTAGCAGAGGGAAATCAACGGTCTCTGTTCATCCCAGCACAGCATCTTTTTAGGGGCTGTTTCCTGGTGCTTCTTCTGCATCTTTTTAGATTGTGAAGCCTCTTGGGACAGAGAACCGTGCATTAATTAAATGTTGTTATGTAAACCACTTACAATGCAACCCAATGCCTGTCTATTCAGAAGACAATCCTGTTCTGTTCAATGGGGCTTACTTTCAGGAAAGTGCATATTAGGATTTGATTTCAGCAAGTTATACTGCTTTTCAACAAAAAAAAAAGTTAACAACCACCACCTTTACTTGACGTTTGGGCAGGCTAATAGCATGGAACAGGGAAGAAAGAAGTCAGTTGCCCCAGCAGATACCAGAATGAAGTAACCTGGGGCAGTATGGAGGTTCGTTCCCAACCTTTTTATTGAACTTTAATGAACAATAAAATCTCCTGAGTTTGACCAGAAGTATTGCCTCAGCCATTATATCCCCACAACAATGGCCTTCCAGAACACATTGGAAATTGAGCTACTCCCCTGGGAGGAAGAGGGAGAGATGACACAGGTAAAAACCCAATGAGATACCAGTGTCAGACATAGAATCTGGGCAAGACTCGGCCAACCAGGCCCTAAGGTAACCCTACCCTTATGCCCAGCCCCAAGAGCCATTGAGCAAGTAATGACAGTCTGCTTCTTTCCCACCAAATCCACTTACATAAAATAGAAACAATAACCACAACACTAATTCAGAGGATCATTGTAAGATCATACAATTATCCTTTTGAAAAGCTATAGAAATGCTATATATGCAATACACCTTATTGATAATTGGTTTGCACTCTATGGTCACATAGGTTCCTTCCTTCCTTCCTAACTGTTTTTCTCCTCCGGCTGATGGTCACATTTGGAACAATTTGAATAACAGAGTCAGGATACTATGCTGAGAAGTTAAAAACCAAATGTCATCGTGAACCAGCAGGAGTCTGTAGATTTGATTAGTGCAACATATGGCATTTGCAAGGAAGATCTGACAAACAAACCCAAGCTTCTTTTACTATAATTCAGGACAAGCTGAATAACTAAAAGATTCTCTATTACTTCAAAATACTGGCTTCATCTGCCACTTCAGCTCCGTCAAACTTGGGAACCTGGGTGGGTTGACACTAGTAATATGCAACATGTGTTGGAAGGGGGGGAAGACAGAATAATCAGCAAAAACACCCCCTTCCTATGGTAAAAATATCCCACCACCCAGACTTGTTGCTATCAATAAAACATACACAGGGGCGGAGGCTTGGTTAAGGTTTCATAAGAAATGCTTTACTCACAGTTGTATACATGCATCTTCTGAAGTGATCAGAGGCCCTATTACTTTGGAACAGAGAACCCTAGAGCTGTTCCCTTTGTGTGGAAGTCTGTTGAGGATGGCCTGGCAGGCATGGAGCCCTGGCAGAGCACATGCAGGGTGACCAGAGACAATGGCGGACAGAGTGCCAGTACCTTAAGCATTGTATAGGAGATTTTTTGGCCGGTGCAGCTTTTTGCACCATTCCATGATGAGCTGCACCTGCCAAAATTCCCTCTTCTATACAATGCTTAAAGGTACAGGAACTCTGTTCTCCATATTTTCTCCATCTGAGCACATGCAATGCATTACTTACTTGGGTCATTAAAGAAAAATTAGCACTGAAAATATGTACTCTCAAGTTGCCTAGCAAGACTGGTGATGTCAAAATGTTATTCGGAATGTTAATAGCATCTGAACTCTATCATGTAGGAAGTTCTGTCTGATATAAAGCAATCTCAAGCTGACAAGCAGAAATGAACTGAGATCCTGCAATGTATGCATGGCAATCTGTAAAAATGGGATTGCATAAAATAATTATTCTAAATTGCACTTTTTCAAACAGTGAACACCAAAGAGTGAGTTTCCATGAATATCTGCTTTTTGTAAGGGGTTGGGGAAATTGCTTCAGAGATGAGATGAATGTCAAACCCGTTTCTTAGGAGGAGAAAAGGTTTCACTTTTTATTGTACTATTTCAAGTACATTTGCTTCCACATTTCATTACCTGTTAGCATAGAAGGCAAACTTGCTTAACAGTACAGACTCCAGATTGGACAAGATACGTCCTCTGAGACTATAAAAACATTGTACTTTCTGCATCAGTTATACAATTCTTTGAGCCTTGATTGCCAGTGTACTTTGCTATGCGATGAGACAAAGGAATAATGACTTCTGATCATTCAAAGCACTACTGGATATTGTTTAATTCACAGGGACGAACTACATGGTTAGCCTCAGCTCAATGGTTAATGTTGCCTTGAGATACACTTGAACTAAAATACGTTTGCTTCCCCTTATCATTATTGTGGAAGAAGTTTAAATGAGAGCATATTTATTTTGAGACCTCTAGCTATAGTTGAGACTTCATAGGAGCAGAGAAAGCTGCCTTATACTGAATAGACCATTGGCCCATCTCATTCTGTATTGTCTGCACTGACTGAATTGATAGTATAGTTAGGACCATTGAAAGTTTTGTGCATATGTTTCATACATTGTGGCCCATTTAAGCCTAAACCGCTTGTCTCATGCTTTCTTGGGTGGTGTGCAGGCAATAAAACCTGTCTTTGTGACATAAGCTTTTGTGGACCAAAGGGATCATGATGTATCTCTCCATCTGTTTCTGCAGAGAAGTTGCTGTTAGATATCTCCAGTGATTTTGAAATCCTGAATGTTAAAGGAGAAGGTGTGATCATTGCCTGATGTTTAACTTTATATCCAGATTATTGAACATTTCAGATTTCAGTTATGAACCTGAATATTTTAATTTAATATGAGTTGTGAGCATCCAGCACACTAAAATGTCAATATATTCCATATGTTTGTAATTTGGTGTTATGATGAAAAGGTGTTAAATGTTATTACTTTTTAAAATTGAAATATGCATCAAGGGGAAAAACAAAAGGAAACAGTGGAAAATCCCAGAATGAGTGAGCCTCCTGGGCTCTAATATGACATTCTGTTAAACCTTGAACATGCAAGCTGATTGGATGCCAAATATCTCTTCAGAGAATTATGCTCCAATCATATCCCCCCCACTGGTGTAAGTCCGAGGAGACTCCAGGGGGCAGATCTGGGTTGGGAAGGGGAGATAGGATCTTGGTATGTGCTGCTGCCACCGAGATCCTCCCCCTCCCACCTCTGGTTTGGTCTGGTCCCTACCCTGATCCTCCCCCAAACTACCAGCTTACTCTGCTCTGGCGCAGCGTACAGGAGCTGCTGGCATGCATGCATGGGGCCACTGGCCATGTGCACCAGCATAAGAGGACTTAGAACAGCAGATTGCAAGATCTGCTGCCGTAGGCCCTCCATAGATTGGGCTGCCCATTTAGTTTATTCAGAATGGCTTAGTTTAGTTTAGTCAGAACTCAGTCATGATGTATGTGTCTCTCACTGATTTCAATGGCACTTAGTCATGACTGGTAGGATACCACACAATATATTCTTTACAATTCAGTACCACTCTTTAGCATTCAGTACCCCACCTATAGCTCTAGTATTCCCAGCTGCCTCATATCTGTGCAGCTCTCTCTGTATGAAAGAGAAATACATCATTGAAGACACTCACTGAAATATACCTGCTCAAACAGGTTTGTTCAATTTGTTCAAACTCAGGTTCTAACAACCTACTAAGTCATTTTGTAACATTTTCTACAGCCTGTTTAGTACAGCTTTTTAGAATTCATTTCATCATCAGAATTTATTACGATGCATGTCAGAAGAAGATTAGAAATGATAAAAAGGGAGCTCAGGGTATGAACTGTGATTGGAGTATTATCTGTCAGTTGGCTTGTTGGGCTGATTAAACATCCACAGTGGTTTATGACTGTTCCGAATTTGCTTCCCCATCTTTTATGATTTGGTTTCAATCAGATCAACAGTCGCTTTGCTCCACCAGAAATTTGCCAGTGAAGTAATACATTAATTGCACATCTCTGAATCTCAGGCATGTGCTTTGTTTGAGAGCTCCTGACATTAATAATGAGGTTAATCAAAGAAGTTCACCTGCATATAAATATCTCCCTTTAGTGTGTGCCTTTCTCATACACCAATCATCAATCACTGTTGTAATGACCTAGAAGAAAACACTCGTACAGAACTTCACAAGCATACCTGATACTGGTGAAGCTTCTACAGTTCTCAGACCAAGATGCAAACAGCAGAAATGTAACTAGGGTGGGGCAACTAGGGGATATGCCCCGGACACAAAAATAGCATGAATCTGAATCTGAAAAAATGAAGAGCCTGTATTATAACTTCCCTGACCCCCAACCTGTGATTTTGCCAGCAAATGAGTAAAATACTTAAACATAACATTGTTCAAGAAAGTGATGCGACAGCAACTGTCCAGCAGTTAATGCTCTGTTTGGTATGGAAGCTCATACCTCTGGGACTGCCAGTGCTTCCACTTAGGAACCGGAGGGGCTGTGAATGACTTATGCAGGCAGTGGAACTGAAATTCTGAACCTGTCAGTCATGGGTTCCAGTCTGGAGAGACAACCACCTCGTCTCTCCTGAACCAATTTACAATGCAAAACAGTTTCCAGCTGCTAGTGTGCTTCTGTCTTGATTCAGTTTCTCCCCGAATACGTTTATATTAGATGCAAAAAAATAAGAGACAGATCCTAAAGACAGGCAGGTAGTTTTTCAGTTACCAGAGTGGATGCCCTGGAAACTATTGTGCTTCACAAGAGGACAATGGCAAGTCATCCTTCATGCTGTTTTGTTACTAGATCAGTGTCTTTTTTTCTGGACGTTAGTGTCCAAGCCTCACTCACCTAATATTCATCCTCTTCCCCCATCCAGCAAAGAGTACCTCACATTCTCAGAAGAGGTTGTCCTGTTTCACAATTTTAACTTCAACCCTTCTCCCTCTCCTAAACTGCTGATCGGTACTATCATCAGTTTTCTAACCTGGATCCCACAGCCCTGGCAATAGGATCAGGGGAGGAATCAAGCATACAACACCTATTTGCATGCATGGCTCCCCAACCATCTAAGGATCCCTGGCTGGACTTGGTTGCATGTATTGCACAAGTTGTTGTGTGTTGAATTTGTGCCTGATGTTGAAGCTGTATCTACTAATCTGTGTGTCTATCGAAATACAGTATGATTTCTTTTGGGCTACATGATTTCAAGGATTTGCTGCTATGTACAGAGTTTTGAAATTATGAGTGTAGTGGGATTGATATATGTTGGGATTTCTGTGATGACGAGTAGTGAATGTATAACATCAAAATATCACCAGTGATTTCTCCGTTACAAAGAATTGTGTCTTCTGGGATTAGTCTTTCAAAAATTATTTGGTGAGTCATGCCAATCCCCCCCCCACACACACACACTACAATTTGTTTTCATGACTACCACACCGTGGTCTCCTACCATTAAGTAAAATAAAGTACCCCCATTCCTCTATTTAGTGTTGGATAGCACATTTGTGTCAAATATCAATAAAGGGTCAACTCCAAACCATTGGTTTCAGGGACTAGAGGAGCTAGCTGTCAGTCCTAGTGGGCCAGAAGCTGGCACACGGTTCAAAACAAGCAGGCGGCAATTTCCACAGCAGAAAAGAAGGATCGGAGTGGAGGTAAGTAGATAATCCAACAGGCTAAAAGTCCAAGGCAGCAATCAGGAAATGGGAGAATGATATGCATCTCCTCATAGAAAGATGGAACCAGAAGCGTCACTAGGACGCGCGTCACCCCAAGGCAGGGGGGCACGCGTCACCCTAGTGACGCTCCCGCATCGCCCTCCGGACGCTCCGAGGCCGGCCCGGGAGCCGGCCTCAGAGCGTCCGACCCCACCCATGCAGCGCGTTAATACGGGTATTTTTAGAATTTTCGCACATGCGCAGAGACCGTTTTGAGGGCTTCTTACCCTTAAAATGATCTGCGCATGCGCGAAAATTCTAAAAATACCCATATTAACGCGCTGCATGGGCCTTCTGAAAGAAGGCCCTGGATCTCCCATATCTGAGGAGATGCATATCATTCTCTGCACAATAGTTCGTTGCGCCGGCGGGGTCGGATGCTCCGAGGCCGGCTCCCGGGCCGGCCTCGGAGCATCCGGAGGGTGACTTGCGTCATGGAGGTGATGCGCGCGGGCGCATGGTGCGCGTCACCCCCTGGTGGCCCGCCCCCCTGCCACGCTCCAGCGACGCCAGTGGATGGAATGCAGAACTTGATTGTTCGATTCTCCATAATCAATGGATAATGGTATTAAGAAGGCCCTGGAGCGCCGGCGGGGTCGGACGCTCCGATGCCGGCTCCCGGGCCGGCCTCGGAGCGTCCGGAGGGTGACGCGCGTCATGGAGGTGACGTGCGCGGGCCCATGGCGCGCGTCACCCCCTGGCGGCCCGCCCCCCCGCCACGCTCCAGCGACGCCAGTGGATGGAACGAAGAACTTGATTGTTCGATTCTCCATAATCAATGGATAATGGTATTAAGAAATATTTCAGCAATATCTATGGAACTTAGACTACGTTTAATACAACAGAAAATTATCTTTAGGGTGTATTGGATGCCACAGAGGTTATATGATAAAGGATTAACCATGTTGGCGTTGGCGTTGTAATAATCCAGATGCCTCTTTAATTCATATGTTCTGGTCATGTCCTATACTTGTAGGTTTTTGGGAAGAAATTATTAATAACATAAATGTGGTGTTACAACAATCATTGATATTCACAGAAACATATGTTCTCCTTAATTATCTACCTGTCACTTGGAGGCTAACTGTGGATCAATGAAAACGGACTCTTTGTGCCCTCACAATGGCTAAAAAACTGATTTAAAAAAATTGGAAAGACAAGTGCCCTCCAAGTAGTACCCAATGGATTGAAGGCCTCTTATACCTGTCGAACTTTGAGCGAATGGCATACCGAAGACAATTGATACTGGATATTTTTGAGAATATTTGGAAGCCATTTCTTGAAGTATGTGTTTGATGTATAAGCCACTGCGGGAAGTATGTAGAAATAATCATTGTTTGTTGTTGTTCAGTTGTTAAGTCGTGTCCGACCCTTTGTGATCCCATGAACTATATCCCGCCAGGCCTTCGTGTCCTCCACTATCTTCCTGAGTTCGCTCATTTTCATGTTCGTTGCATCGGTGATGCTGTCTAACCATCTCATCCTTTGCCTTCCCCTTCTCCTGTTGCCTTCAATCTTTCCCAGCATCAGAGTCTTCTCCAGAGAGTCCTCTCTTCGCATTAGGTGGCCAAAATATTTGAGCTTCAGCCTCAGTACCTGTCCTTCCAGGAAACAGTCATTGTTTAGATTGTTTTAATATCCTTTTTTTTTTTTACACTTCATGAGCATGGGTGTTTTGGTTTTTTTTTTTCCTAATACATATTAATGTATTTATATTTTTCCCTTTTTTTCACCTGTCAACTACTTAAACTGTATATTCTATTCAAAATATTTACATATATCAAAGCACATGTTTTTTTTTGTTTTCCTTTATAAAATGAAATAAATAAAAATTTAAAAAAAGGAAATGGGAGGCAGTGACTTCACACCAGAGATAAATTGCTCAGATTGAGGAGCAAGCTCGGAGGCCATGGCTTTCTGGAGCCTGGTGGACGGGGCTATCCTTGTGGTTAGCTGCCAGTGTTGAGGCAGGCACATGGGACCCTGAAGCTACAGTGCTTCATCTGCCATACTTGCAGTGGAACCAGAGTGCCGGTGGGGAAGGAGGTAAGTCCCACACTGCAGCCGACCTGCTGGAGCCCCAGATTGAGGTGCCTGAGCATGCACATGTGCACACATGCGCGCACGCACACACACACACACACACACACAGCATTCCACTTTGGTACAGTAACAAATGGTTACATCTGCTATGAATGTTCAGGACATCACCTGTGAATGAAACTGAGAATTTCTTAACACGGGAAGATTCAGTCAAGTTGATTGTGTTATGGTTGGTCTTACTCTACAGTTTGGCTAAAATATATTCTTCTATATAAAAGCAAATCCAACGCTGTGATTCAGTTAACAGAGGATGGATCAGAACTGGTGATATAATCATATCTGGCTTTTTAAAAATGATCATAATAATACAAAATAATAAACACTGTGGACATCTATACACCATGCCTCTCTGTCTGTAAGGCTGAAAGGCATGCATGTTACGTGCTCCTACTGATTTCCTTCTTTGGGGCATTGTAGCTGAAACTTTAATGAGGTCATGCAGGGTTCAGAATGGTTTTTTTGTACTGTCTGGCTAGTCTACCTCCCCCCCCCCCCCATCTGTACTTGCAATCTGTGTGATTCAGTGTATCATACTTCTTGTGCATCATTGCACTGCTTTGTTCAAGAAGAGGTTTTAAAGTGCTGTCAACCCTTTTCTGGTTAAGAAGTCGTCATTTGCACTCCCTCTGGCATTGGGTTCTATCTTGCTTTCAGTTCGGATTATATGTTCCCAAACTGTACCTGTGTAGTACTTCTCTTTCAATGTTGTCTGACCTACATTTGTGTCTTGTCTTTACGCTATTTGTTCCCTTCAGTTATGTCTACAAGTATGATGTCATGAAAGTGCCTGGCTGTGTTTCTCCAAAGAGTACATATTTTGTCAGTGACGAAATAGGATATGCCAATCGTAAAGGGCTACCTGAACTGGCTCACAGGTGTGCCTTGCTGGAGCATGCAGGGTGCTCTCTCTCTCCCCCCCCCCAGCACCTTGTAGAGAAAACATGATGTGTGAAGCCACCCTGAATCACAGCAAGAAGAAAGTTTAGGCAACACTTGTAAAGTTTAGGCAACAAAAACATAGCACTGGATGCACACATTGTCATAGGGTGTCCATTTTTCTTCCTGCTGTGATTCAGGATGGCTTCACACATCATGTTTTCTCTACAAGGTGCTGGAGTTGACGTCATCGGCTTGGGGGCGGGGCAGACATTTTTTTAAAAAGAAAATTAAAAATCGCCGATGCTCAGCTGATCACAGCTGATAAGGGGCAACCTCTCGCATACCCCTGCCGGTTGGGAATGCCTGGCCTAAACAACAAAAAACAAAAAGTCTTGAAGTTCCGGCTTAAAGAGGTTTATTTATTATTTCTGTATTTATTCATTATCTTTTATTGTATAGATTTAAATTGCACCGCTGTGCCAGTCAGCACCCACGATAGGTGTCAGAACACTCTCTTCTCTTTCCTGCCTTTCTCCTGTCCTCCCTGCACCCTTTCCCCTTGAGTGCAACTGCAAACCACAGTTCAAATGCCTGCTGAGCTGCCTTACAAAGGAACCCTTCTTCCAGGCTCTGGCGTTACTACAGGGGAGGCGGAGCTGTAAGTGCTGCTGAAATCTGAGCCTCCCTTACACAGACGAACAAAGCGGCCCCGCCCCCTCACCCTCTCAGCCGTTCAGGGAAGCGAAAACAACAGGCAGGGAGTCTCCTGCCTGTTGCTTTCGCTTCTCTGAAAGGCTGAGAGGGTGAGGGGGCGGGGCCGCTTTGTTCGTCTGTGTAAGGGAGGCTCAGATTTCAGCAGCACTTACAGCTCCGCCCCCCCTGTAGTGACGCTAGTGCTTCCAGGAAAGCAATCTTGGCTCCCTTGCTCTGCTTCCCTCCCGGGAACTAGCTAAGCCTACTGCCTAACCCTACGGGTTCACTGTTCAAATCCTTTTCTGCATTTTTGCCCATCTTGGAATTTGGAGATTGCTGTGTCTTGGCATCCTAGCCCTGAGAGCCCTGCACTGATGCAAGCTTCATCCCAGCAGATATAGATAACTTTGGTCTTTAGCAACTCTGTTATTGGCCACAACCCCCCTCGATCATCTGTGTCTCATGTGCTGTCAAACAGATGACACACTATTTAGACATTGCACCACCATTGCACAGATGCTAGCATGATGCCCATTATATCCTAAGCCCGTCCCGGCAACGCCACCCTAATGGTACATTGACACCAGCGCAACAAGGGCCAAATGCTAAGCCTGTCCTGGCAAAGCAATGCTGGCACAGCCCTTCCCAGTAACACCCCCAGATTCCATTGAGATTAGTGGTATTAAAAATGCAATACAGATTCTACTACTTCACTTTCACAGATCCACAGAGCCATTTCAGTAATAAACTAAAATAGTTTCTTGATGTATGTCGTTGGGATTTCGGTCTTAGATCTCGAACAGTCAAATCCTACCTAACTTCCCGCACGGTGATGCAGGGAGTTTTGACTGCTGGAAGTCTCCTTGGGGTAAGGAGACATTTGTCCCCTTGCCCTGGTGTAAGCCCACCAGCCGCTATGGGTCAACTCGAACCTGTGCCAGCAATATTGCTGGTGTAAGTCCGAGTTGATCCATGCCAGTAGATCAGGCCCGGGAAGGGGGTTGGGATTCGGCATGCACTGATGCCTCCTGGGAATCCCGACCTCCTCCCAGACCCCATCACCTCCCCATTCCACCCCCCCCTCTGTTCAACCACCTTCCCACCCTTCTCCCACCCCATCCTACCACCTGCGTGGGCTTACCTCTGCTCATGGGTCTCTTTCGATCCGCTGCATCGGGAATGTTCCAGCCTTCCCACTGGCATGGCGGCAGCTTGCACTGCTGCAAAGCACTTTATGGCTACTTTGTGGCAGCCTGCGCCAGTGGAACGCATGTTCCGCTGGCACACATTTTAGATAGGATTGAGCTGTAAGTCTGGCAATGGTATCAGTATTCCTGGAACAATTTGATGCACAAGTATATTGGTGCTTAATATCTACTATACAATAATGTTCCTAGTAGAGGACGCAAGTATTACGGGTTTGCAAGCCATGTATTTTAATATATAAACCGCAGGAGGTTACTGATAAAGCAAATAAAATCCCTAACTGGGCACACGTAATAGTAAGCACACTAGAGATGGAGTAGAGATGATGGAGCCAGGATGGTGTAGTGGTTTGGGAGTCGGACTTAGACCTGGAAGATCCAGGTTCAAATCCCCGCTCAGCCACGAAGCTTCCTGGGTGACCTTGGGTCAGTCACTATCTCTCAGCCCCACCTACCTCACAGGGTTGTTGTGAGGACAAAAAGGAGGGGAGGAAATATGTACACCACTCTGAGCTCCTTGGAGGAAGGGCGGTATAAAAATGTGAAAAATAAATAAATAAATAGAGATCTTCTGTCAGAATCAGCAAGAACACCTATTGTCTCCAATTGCATCGCGATCGTGCTGGGGAGATTAACAGCGTTCATGACCTGATTTGCACCGCTCGCGTCTTTCCCGGAGTTCTGTTTGATCTTCGCGTGCTGACAACGGCTTTCTATTACATTTTACAGCGGTTCCGATTTATCTTCAGTACCATCTTCGCAGCCCTGCTGTTAACACCTTGACAAAGACCTCGGCTAGGAGGTTGAAACGTTGGTCCTTTTCAACCCTCGACTTTGCTGATTCTGACAGAAGATCTCTAGTGTGCTTACTATTACGTGTGCCCAGTTAGGGATTTTGTTTGCTTTATCGGCAACCTCCTGCGGTTATATATTAAAATACATGGCTTGCAAACCCATAATACTTGCATCCTCTATTATTATATCCAGCCATGAAAGCTTCCATTCTAAAAATAATGTTTCTGTTATATTTGAATGTAGCCAACAAATCAGAGAATTGCTGAATTCACCAGTAGTCATCTAGTTACTTGCCAGTAGACTAGACACCACCCCCAATACATTACTGTGCAAAACAAGCAATCACTCTATGTAAGTGCTAGAAGTTGTTCTGTGTACAAATACATGGCAAGGCAATCCTTGAATTGTGGGCGTGGAAACTGCCCAAATGGGTTTGCTTATGCTGCTCCTTGCGCTTCTCATTAGATGTTACTTTGACATGTGCAGCACCCTTTTATGTGCAAACATCTCCGGAGTAAGAACACTATTGTAGACTTACAGCAAACACAACTATTTGCTGTTTGTTCTTTTCATGCAGTTCTCCAGGAAAGGAATGCCAGCCATCCCGTAGCTTTAGCCCACGGTGAATGCTTGTTTTTTATGAGCCATCTGCCATCATTGCACACATTTCTTTTATGTTTCCAGGTGATAAGTCCCTGGAACAGATAAATAGGTTGCTGACTTCTCATGGACAAGTAATTTGTACCATTTCTATGAAACACCTTTTCTTATGGCTGCGGTCTGTTCCCATTTTCCTTGAAAAATCCCACCAAATTTAAGCGGACTATTGACTGTAGGGTTTATCGGCTGGGTTCCAGCCATTATACTTTTACTGTGTGCATTTAAAATAAAATGCTAAAATAATAAAAAGAAAGTTGAACCATACTCAAGCTTGGTAATTTATTTAAACAAACCAACTTAATACCTGGTGTAATAGCCCATTGCCCTATGTATAACAAATTGCAGGAATTTATGAAACTAGAGATTCAGCCAGCTGGCCTTTGGATTTCAGTATGTCCAGATTGTTTTCAATGGCAAGGTGATGATGTTTTATAACTTTATGCAAGGGTATAAATTAATGGTTATGGTAACTTTTTATATACAAATGTTTGATGAAGTATACAAATTTGACCCTCTGCCACTGGTGAAACCAGAAACCAGTGTGTCATGAAATATTTCTTCCAAGTTTTCTTTTCAGGTACTGAAACAAAAATATACTCATCAAAAATATACTCATGGAATGATAGGCGTCTTCCTGAAAATCTCAGTGACTTTTAGCAACTTACAAATATAGTAGCAACTAAGCTTGCTGGTGTTTGACATCTTTGTCAACATCTTCTGGCATTTTCTTTCCTCTTTTTTCAATAATGTTTTGAGACTACAGCATTTCTAACTTCAACCAAAGCCAGGCACATGCTCCAAAACACGAACAGTTTTGTGATTTTGGAGCAAGATTCAACAAAAGCTGCATCCGGCTTCCAGATGCAATTGTCTCTCCAATCTCACATAAGAAAAAGTAGGGGTAATAGGAAGTACTTTAACTTTTTAGTGTGCTTCAGGGATGAACTTTGAGAGTAAGCTGCTAAAATCTCTCCCTCAGTGAAGTCTGCAGACTCATTCCATAAGCCAGAATGGGTTTAATTGTTTCAGTACCTTTCGTCATTCATCCCCTACAAACCATACAATTGCACTCATATGGCTGATCAGGTCCAGAGGATTCATACCTTCAATATTGCATCTGGCTTTTACCTTTTTAACGTTTAAGCCAAAAGTAATATGGACGGTATGACTCCATTAAACCTGATTAGTGATACAATTGTAACTGTGTACTTTTCTTTGGGGGGAAACATCTCCGAAATTAAAATGTCAATAATGAAGGGGGGATTGTGCTGTATACAGAAAGCCAATAGCACTGAAGTACATCTCATTACTGCACCTCACAGAACATCCTTTTCACAGCGTCTGAAGGCAATACATAGCAGTTGTCTCGTTAACATATTACGAAAGCCGATTCAGAGGAAGCCGTCATCCAACGTGTAGACTCTGCAACTCCAATGCCTTGCTTTGGATTGCTATCTTAATAGTTAAAAGTCTCTCAATGTCATAGCTTTGCATTATCCCTGCAGAATTTTGAACAACCATTCCATTTGTCAGTGGGATGAAGTTCTTTCTGAAAGAAAATAAATTATTTTTTATTTTAATAAAATTTATTTTATAAATTACAGTATGTGTTTTTTCTTCTTTGTTATTAAAAAAACCCCATAGTGCTTGGCCGCTTACCGTTTGCTGCAGCCACCGCCACTGCTTACCATCTTCATTCCGGGACTGCCCCCACTGAGGCGTCTTAATATAAGAACATAAGAAGAGCCCTGCTGGATCAGGCCAAAGGCCCATCTAGTCCAGCTTCCTGTATCACGCAGTGGCCCCACCAGATGCCTCAGGGAGCACACAGCCAACAAGATAACCTGTTTCCTGCTGCCACTCCCTTGCACCTGGCACAGAGAAAACCTACTCCTAAAACCAGGAGGTTGCTTATGGCTTGTAACCTGTGATGGTCTTTTCCTCCATGAATCTGTCCAAACCCCTTTTAAAGGCATCTAGGCCATTATCCTGGCCACCCAGCTGCATCGCGGTGGGCTGGGACTCTTCTGAGCCTGGGTTCCAGCTGGCACAGTGCTTTTTTTTTTTTTTTCCTGTGAGAGGTCTCCCAGGTGTTGTGCACCTGTGTGAGCCTTGCACAAGCACACGAGGCGCCCTGGCTGGAACACAGCCAGCCAGGCTCAGATGGGACGGCGGCTGGGACAGAGCCCGGAACCTGGGTCTGTCCTGGTTTTTCCAGGATAGTTGGTAAGCCTAGTTATGAGTAAATAATGGCTACTTCCAGGAGATGACTGTGCAGTGGAGCTCCTGCTGCTGAAGCTATAGATTGGAGCTGAATCTAAAGTATAAAGTAAGATTTTAAAAATTACAAAATGAATGGAGGAATGAATCAGCACCCTTTGAATGGGTCCCAAGGCAAAAGGGGGAGGACCCAAACAGGCCTGAAACAAAGCAGGAGTGGTGAAAAATCATTGGACATTCCAAATTACAATTTAGAGTGTATACCCCGAATGCAAAATCTTTATCCTGTCCTTTAGCTTCATCTGTACATGGACATGCATGCCCATTGCACATATCGTTGCACTCAGAATGGCGTGCTTCTACAGAGAGTCTTGGCAACGATGCTGCTCTGCTCCTGAGGCCCTTGGCTGACAAGATCTGAATTAAGATATCACTGGACTGAATGGGAAGCAGAACCTCCTGCAAGGATGTTCCTGCTTCTGTTCAAACAAGAACAACAAATTGTGGACAGCTAGTTTTTAGTTCTGGGCCTAATTGGCGGCAACCAGCTACGGTACATTGGGAGAAAAAGAGAGCTTAAATGGGTTGGTCACATTATAGCGGGTAGCTGGTTTAATGGAACCAGGAAGACATTTTTACTGTTATGCTGCAAGGACATTTCATTGAGCTGAAGGTCAATCACCAGTCAATCACCAGTCAACTGAAAGTATTGCTCTTGCTCCTAGATAAATAAAATCAACAATAAAATCAACAATCAAGAACAGCATGGGTGTGGATATTGTTGGAAACTTCACAGTAGAGCAGTGGCTCTCAAACGGTTTAGCACCAGGACCCACTTTTTAAAATTGCACTCAATCAGGACCCACCTAGCTTTACGAGACGCTCAGACATTTATCTCCCCATATATATACACAAGCTTACAAACTGCAGGAACTCAGCTGTTTGCAGGGTAATTAGCAGCTATCTTGCAAACTGCAGGAGCTCAGCTGTTTGAAGGGCAATTGGCAGCTATCTGATTTTGAATAGCCTCAGGGTTTGTGGCAATTACTTATTTGATCTTTCCATCACCTGGGACCCACCAGAAATCAGGTCGTGACCCACCAAGTGGGTCCTGACCCACAGTTTGAGAATCACTGCAGTAGAGAATGAAATCAGAGCTAGACCTTACAACAGAACCAGGAAAAGATCAACAGGGTAGGCTGGGCCACAGGCAAACATTTATTTATGATAGTTTTATTGCTTTGTGCAATCTTATTTGGCAATGTTAATTATTTTGCAGGGTTGGAATAAGCAGTATTCCATTCCAGCAATCATAGGGAGCAGCTTTGTGGATCGGAATCCCTGCCTGTTCCAGAGTATTTAATGCATGATCTTCCTTATTAAAATAGGCTGATTAAATTAGGCTTGATATTAGAGGCCCAATGCAGTGGATATTTATAGCCTAATGAAGAAAATTTGCTTTTGCAGTATGCAAGTTGGTATACTGTATTACAGTAAATGAGCAAGTGTGAAAAGCAGCCATCTGGCTGGAAATACTAATTGTGAACAGATGTGCTAAGGCACACTGTTGTGGAAAGATAAGGTGAAAATAGCCATATTTGTCAACATAATGAGCAAACAAACATAGATTTTTCCAAACCATAGACACCAATTGGAACAGAAAACACAAATTGACTTGCAGAAGTGATTTCTCAATGGTGGAAAGGATCCAGATTGAATTATTCTTTTCTTTTCTCTAAGAGCAGAGAAATTTTTCAGAAATCATTAATTGATGGATCTAATCCTACCATATATGAAATGTTTTCTGATATGCTCTCCAGTGGCTGCCTTTTCTTCTTAAAAAACAAAGTGAATTGACTCCTCACCCATATCGAATATCCATCTGATATAATGGTCCCCACTGACAAAAAAGGAAAAAAGCCCTGATTATTCTCCATCTCCAACTGGTATATAGGCTGTAATCAATTTAATGAGTAAGATACAGAATCAATATTCATTTCCTCCAAAAACTTCCTCCTGAGGAGAGAAGTACTACCATTGATTAAACATAGCTAAGCACCCAGCTGCAGTTCATACACTGAAAAGAATACAGCAGATGAACTTAAAAATGGGCTTTATACAATACAATATAAGCAGCATAAGCCAATTGAATCTACCACCTCAACTTAGATTTTCAAGGGAGTGTGCCATCCATGTGCCATCTCTTGGGGTTGCCGAGGTTTGCCATCTCTGGAGTGACAAGAATCCCCTGCTGAGACCCAAGGTTTGAGTATTTCCTAGCTTTGCTCAGGCTAAGCCAGTGAAACTCAGAGAGGAATAGAATCTTGGTTCTTTAGCAACATGGGCTCTTGAGCTGATTGACAAGCCGAAGAGTCCGTGGTGCAGTTCTTAGGCGAATTAACACAAATGTCAATATAGTAGGCTACCACCACCTGGGTTCACACCAAACCTTCCAGCCCCCAGGCACTGAAGGTTTATAGGCAGGGGCGTCGCTGGAGCGTGGCGGGGGGGCGGGGCGCCCCCAGGTGACGCGCACCATGGGGTGACGCGCACACCCCGCGCGCGCCACCTCCGTGACGCGCAACACCCTTCGGACGCTCCAAGGCCGGCCCGGGAGCCGGCCTCGGAGCGTCCGACCCCGTCGGCGCGCCAGGGCCTTCTGAAAGAAGGCCCAGGCAGCGCGTCCATCCGGGTATTTTTCGGATTTTCGCGCATGCGCAGACCCGTTTTGAGGGCTTTTTGTCCTCAAAACGGGTCTGCGCATGCGTGAAAATCCGGAAAATACCCAGATGGACGCGCTGCCTGGGCCTTCTTTCAGAAGGCCCTGGAGCGCCAACGGGGTCGGACGTCCGAAGGGCGACACGGGGGGGAGCCGGGTCACCCCCCGCGCCGCGATATCGTAGCGTCACTAGGGTGACGCGCGCCCCCTGCCCCAGGGTGACGCGCGTCCTAGTGATGCTATTGTTTATAGGCAACTAAAGAATGTAAACTGGCCTTGCTCTCTGGATGAGGTCAGACTAGACAATTGTAAACCAGCTCAGGCTGTTGTAGCGAAGGCAAAGCGGCTCAGGCCGGACTTAGGCTACCAAATTCCCAATAAGAACATGTTGTGGTAATATAGGGTCAGAGGTGGCCTTCAATGGCACTGAATGGCACTGAACTATCCTGAGCCTGACCTGGAAGGTTGGGAACACCCCTTCCATCTCAATGCCAGGAGATGAAGATACCAATAGCCACAGGGAGGGTGCTGGGGCTTATGAGCTTTGGAAGGTAGCCAGAGGGGGTAGGGACAGGAAGAGACCAGGCCCCTGCAGCTCCTGGGGACTTCAAAAGGGCAGCCTATAGCCCCTGATGAAGACAGGTCTGGGCTAGATGCTGAGGGTGTTGGGCAGGAGAAACCATCTACCCTCCTAAGAAGCAACCCTTCCCCTGTTGGGCAGAGGCGTTTCTACGGTAGGGGCGGTACTGTAAATTGCGCCGCGTCCTAGTCCCCATTTACAACCCAGAATGAGGAGGCTCCACCCCCTCACCGTTGGAGCCACTCTGTGCGGTGAAGATGACGGACAGGAGCAACTTACAGTACTGCCCCTACCATAGAAATGCCTCTGCTGTTGTGCAGAGGAGGAGGCAGAAACCCCCTCTCTGACCCAGGACTCTGAGGCCAGGCAGGTAGGATCCAAGCGGGATGGACTCGTGCATTACTCTCAAGTTCCTTCGGCACAGGCATGAACCTCCCCCCCACACACACAAACACACACTCTTTGCCGGCAGACATGCCATGGATGGTGGCTGCAATAGACACGTACATATTCTAAGTGAATATTTACAAAAACTTGCAATAACATTAGGTTGAAGGGGCCACCAATGGTAGGGTTGGCCTAGTCTTGTTACATCCTAAAATATGCAAATCCATCCAAAGTGACTGATCTGTTTTTGAGGGCTTAGCTTTTGTCTAGAGTTTTGTTCAACAGGAATTGTGCTTTTGATGTTCTGCAATATAACTCGATTTGATCAATAATATGTTGTGTTGTTTTTGAGTGCAAATAGCAAATCCATTCCACAACGGAAGCATAATATTTCATAGACTCATGCTGAAGTCTGTTATCTCTCCCCCTTCTCCCCTTCTCCCCTTCTCCATTGTTTTCTCCACTTCTCATTCTTTTGTTGAAAGTGTTTAATTTTTTTAAAAGTGTGTTCAATAATTCATGTGTAAATGAATACTCCAGCACTATTCTGCAAATGCCATGAACATTTATCAGGTTATTATAATTATGCATTTGTTCCCAACAGTTCAACAATTAAAAGTTCATGAAAATTCATGAAGGCTTTAGAAAAGGTTCACGACCATCCACATGCTCAAAATGTGATTTTTCTTCATAGCCTAGCATGAAATATTTATGAACCTTTCACCTGCTAATAAAGCTCCGGTTTAGAAGACAATAAGTGACAGATTATTAACGACATTGGTCACACTGCTAACACGCAGCAACACACTGACTGCATAATCATTCTTCCACTTTAGTGCCATCCATTGTGTCGCAGCCTTCAGGTTCTGACACTAAGCATGTGTGGATGATGTTCTAAAGACTAACAACATGATTTTTCTTCGTATCATGTTTTGATCAAGTATTTATGCTGAAGCTCATCATCAGAACAACCGAACCAACTGTCATGTATATGCTGAGGAAACCAAGGGAATTTGCCAGCCTGTTTCTTGAGCACCCTCTAGGCATACCTTCTTAAATAGCAAAAACTACTTGTAACAGGAGCTGGGCTGGTCCTTTATGAGGCCAACTGAAGCAGTTACCCAAGGCAGCAGATGGGCCAGGGGTCACCTCTATTCACCCCACTCAACTCCACTGCTCCTCCAGCTCCTTGAATCGGAAAAGGAAGAGGGAGATGGTGTGGGAAGGAAGTGTGGAGGAGGTGAGGAGAATGAGCTAGCTCATCCAAGAGCTCTAGTCCACCACTCTCTTCTTCTTATTTGCCTGTATTGGAGACTGACTAAAAAAAACCTCACACACACTTTTCTGAGTTCTTTGGAGCAAGCTCAGGCTGCAGATGTTAAAAATCAGTCAACTGATCATTCATATGCCAGCAAGGGAACAAAATAGGGTTGTCAGGTTGGATGCACTTGGAGATTTCTGAGGCAGGGCTTTTATGCTGATGCATGAGGTGGGGACTGGTGATGTTGCAAGCCTGTGAAACTTTTCAAATAGGGATAAAAAGCTGATACTGGGATGGGACCGTTGCCACCCATCCTCCTGAGAATAAGAAAAAAAAGATGAAATAACAAGGTTATTGCTGGCAAACCGGCAACTCTAAAACAAATTTATTTAGAAAACTTCATACTATAGAAAGTGGAAGGCCATTTAGAATGCCAGTACAAGTTCCCTCCCCCCCCCCCACAGATTCAGTGTGAATCCTTTTCTCCCTATAAGGAGGGAGAAAGCCTTGGCTTTGCATGCAGATAGCCACAGGTTCAATTCCCAGCTTCTCCAGGTAGAGAAATCTTTCTCTCTGAAATCTTGGAGAGTCATCAGAAATCAGTGTTATCAGCATTGAGCTAGATGGGCCAATGGGTCTGATTCAGTAGGAGGCAGATTCTTATGTTCCTAAATGAGCACTGATGACATCACTGCCCCCCCCTTTGTGTTGGGTACAGAGTTTACAGCCCAATCCTGTGTAACTCTTGCACCGGTGTAACAGTAGATCCACCGGTGTAAGTGCACTTATGCCAGTGTAACTTGCCGTATGCTGGACGGACACCGGCGTAACCCCCCTTGGATGCTGCACATGTGCAGTTTGGACGTGGGATGGATGCCAGCGCATTTCTGCTGGTGCCATGGGCATTCCAGGGGCATCTGAACACCCCCAGAATTCCCCCTGCACTGGGGAAGTTTCCATCCTGCATCCATTGGCGTACGGCAAGTTATACTGGCATAAATGCACTTACATTGGTGAATCTACTGTTACATCTGGTACACCAGTGAATCTACTGCAAGAGTTACACAGGATTGGACTGTTAGAGTGAGAGATGGGATAGTTGTGCAACAGATGGAACTAACGAACCCTCTTTGGAATCTGAAAAAAAAGGCTCCAAAGGGTTACACTTGTGATAGTGAACAAACTATGTTATTATTTCCCTTAAAATTTGCCTGCTGCTGGTTGAATGGTCAGTGGTTGAGCTTCTGACCTTGAAATGCATTTAAAAAGCATTTTGCACATCAAGCTGGAAAGAGCTCAACCGCCGAGACTGCAGTCTGTGCCTAGCAGTGTGTGTGCCTGATCATAACATTCCCTCATAACCACTTTCTTCAAACTTAAAATGGAGACATTATGCAGCAGTTTTTGATTCAAACGTATCCTGAGGGATTCCAGCTAAGCCAACTTCCTCATTGGTGTCATGTTCAATTATTGTTCTCAGACAATGTTTGAGAAGAAATCTGGACTTGACTTCAAATGCTGAGAACAGCTTGTAGTTTAAATCTTTTCCTATTTTAGCTCAGTCAAGTGTTTGTAATTTTTCAAAAATCTCAGCCCCTTTTTTTCCTGTGAATATGTTTCAGTGAAGCATGCAAAGGCACACTCTGTGAACACAGAGTTGTTTTGGGGACACACCCAGGCACCCCATTATTCTGGAGGTGCCCTGACACATGTCAGACTGGCAGGGCATTCAGGTCAGAACCACAGTCTGCTTGACCAAAGTCTGAGGCTCTTGAGCCTCAATCTGAATTCAAAAAGACAATTGTTTCCTATTCAATCCCAACCTGTCACTCCCTTTGCTGACATTACAAAAGGAATCTGGAAATTCCCAAAGTAACTGCACCTCTTATCCACCCTTGCAGAACATTGGAGTAACTTAGGAGCATCATGTCTTTAAGGGGGAAAAAACAGAGACGTTTTTACAGTAGGGGCCCTGCTGTAAGTTGCGCCCCGTCCTAGTACCATGTTTACAAACCGGAACGAGGAGGCCCCGCCCCCTCACCGGCGGAGCCATTCCGCGCTGCGAAGGTGACGAGCAGGGAGTCTCCTGCCCATTTGCCTTCGCAGAGCAGAATGGCTCTGCTGGTGAGGGGGCGGGGCCTCCTCGTTCCGGTTTGTAAACATGGTACTAGGATGGGGCGCAACTTATGGTAGGGCCCCTACTGTAGAAACTCCTCCGGGAAAAAACAACAACCAGCCATTTGCGCTCTTGACTCTGGCCAAAGATTCCTTCCATTCACATGCAGGACCTGGTCGTATGCTGATATGTTGTCCAGGCTCTGGCAAAGCAGGATGCTCAACACCAATCTTACCTTGGAGAAAATATCACCCATTTCCCCATATCTGTGAAACCAATTCTCATTCTCAGCACACAAAGAAATTGCCTGACCAGGCCCTTGAGAAACAGGAATTAGCCATCAAGAGCTACCTTAGACACACAAGATTGGACAAGACTGAGCCTCAAGGCAAGAATTCTATGATTCTGTTTGTCTATGATAAAAATTCCCTTTTAAAGGGGTTGGTCATGGGTCCCAAAGTGCACATTCACCTTCCACCGAATTTGATCTGTCTGCGAGTGGCTCATTCAAGATACATTAAGCACTCCCATCTCACCAGTGCCCCAGGAATTGCTGTGCTACAGTGGTGTCGCTAGGAGGGTGCCGGGTGTGGACTGCCCCCAGGTGCACGGCCAGGGGGGTGTCAAATCCCCCACATTGGTGGCGGCAGCACGGTTTTTGCGCCGCTTTGTGGTGCGAGAACAGCAGCGGAGGCCTCAAAACACTCCTGGAAGGAGGGTTGTGGGGAGAAATGTTGCCCCCACCTTTCAGAAGCGATTTTGCATCCCGTAACGTCACTGAGGGGGTGGGGCGAGTGACGCCCCATCCCCCTGAGTGATGTCACAGGGGTGTCATGAGGGGTGCGCACCCCCCACAGGGTGTAGCTACGCCTCTGCTGTGCTGACACCCAGACCAGTTAGTTTGTCTCTTCATTTTTCATCCTCGCCCTTCCTTCCTCTTTTGAACTGGGCTAGCTGCAGTTCAGTGCCCTCTGTGTTACCCATTGAAAATCCTCCCTCTGAACCTTTTCCTGAGAAAACACTCTTGACCCACCCCACTTCTCTTCCTTACTCTCCTTGTGCATTCTCCTGCCTCTTCAAGAGTCTCTGTTCTTGCTAAAAGTCTACATTCCCTAGATCTTCCTAGAGTCTGTGTGCTACTTCTCTATGTTTGTTGGATCTATTTTTCAGCTGGAGCAACTCCCCTCCACCTTGCTTCTGTCTCCCCCTCCTCCTTTAGGAAATTAGATGCTCCCTGCAGTATTTCTCCCTAGCAACTAATGCTGCTTAGGTTGTCGTCGCTGAATGTGTGTGTGCGTGTATGAATTATTTTATCACATTTTACGCTCAATTTCTCCTCCCTCTCATTGTACATTTATTTCCCCAATAAATACTACTATATTTGCACCCATATCACCATCTCTCTCTTCCTTGCTGTGCTGATTTAACTCAGTTGCTGTTTTAGTATAGTGCTTCCATACACCTGCTGCTCACGATGGACCTGTTCTCTCCGATTCTGACATCCATTCCTCTGCTTTTGCCTTTCATGACCTCAATCTAGTGAGTCTATTTAAACAAGAGTTCGAGCTGAATTATACCTTTCAGTTTCTTTCAGACTGTCAACTACTAATACCCCTGTAGATGAAATTCGGCTCACCAAATCTCTAGTTTGCAGTAAAACAGGAGACCAGATTAATCATGCTTTCCTTCTCTGATGCTGTATTCTTTAGGTCCACACAAAGTTTCGCTAATACAGGGTTTCTCAACCCCTTCCCGGTCGAGTACCGCCTCCGGCGCCACTCTGCTGCTGTGTACCACCAGAAATGACTGGTGATGACATCATCACTAGTTACTTCTGGGTTTTCAGGTTTTTGAAGGCCAGAAAACGCAGGCAGGAGGCTCTGGGTGCATGGGAGGGCCCTTCTCCACGTTCCCAAGAAGCTTGGCCAAAGACAAAAGCCTCTTGGGAGCGAATACACGCTGCCAAAAGCACTGCATCAGAGTGGGGTTCTAGTGGTCCGGCGGTCTGAGTACCACCAGCAGTCAACCAAAGTTGACTAGTACCACGGGTTGAGAACCCCACTCATGGTACCCCTGTAAAGACACATCTTTCAAAATGGTGGCTCTTTTGTACAGTACTTAGCAGGAGGAAGCAACTGTCATTGATCCCAGCATACCGTAGTACTTTTCCCAGCAGCCCTTGATGGTGTCTGCCTTGTGTTTCCTTTTAGATCATGATCCCCTTTGGCATAGGAAACCTTTTTTATTTTATTTTTTGGCTATGTACATAACTTTGTTGAAAAACATTTATTATTATTATTATTATTATTATTATTATTATTATTATTATTATATTCACATATGTCAGTACATTTGGTATGTCTTACAGGTTTCTACTGTGTCATACTGCAGGGAGATTTTTCTGGTTCTATAATTTTTGTGTGCATATTCAGCTCTCTTGAGCCTTTTATTCTTCCTTTCAGTGTAGCAGTGAAATGTTTTGAATCTGAGGTTCATCTTGTCCACAATATCCTCCGTTCTGGTTTTGTTGTATTGTTCAGGGAAATGAACTGTCTCCTTTGGCTCACCTGGAGCTATTATTCCATAGAATATTATTCCTCTCGCCATGCGCCTCTTTTGTGCTTGTGGTACACAGTGGTCTGGATTGCTTAAGTTGCTGCGTGTTGCATGCACAGGCTGGGGAATTAGATGGCTTTTGGACCCACGTCTGAGCCTGTGATTCTATTATCTGTCTTTGTCTAGTGAAAGAACAGTCAATAAGGATGTTTTATTTTGAATTATAAGGTTTTTTTTCTCTACCTTTTGTGCTGCCTTAAGGCAGCTTGCAACACCAATAAATAAAAGCAATAAAATTCAATTTCTCAGTTTTTTCCCCCCAGAACCAAATATGGTAATGTCAATGTTTGGACCTAAGTTGCAATAAAATACTGCAAATATATGCAGCCCAAATTTTACAGTTGCTATTAGACAAAGGCCAGGTTCAGCTGTAAAATGAAACTATGGTTTAGCGTATGAGGCCAGGCCATGCAGTCCCATGGGCTTGCATACTCCCCCTTCCTCCTTTGTACACAATTAGAGGTCTTCATTCACAGTGGGTAACAAACCACTGCTTCCTGTTTTGCTCAGATATGGGCAACTGTGATACAAATTACAGTTAGTTTAAAAACAACAACAACAGGATCCTGGCTCGATAACCCACCCTTGTGTGGAAGGATCTCAAGAGCGCATAATGGAGTTGTGCTTCCACCTGTGGTGGGTGCACCTAGGCACTTACAGCCCAATCCTAACTAAATCCCTCCTCCACCCACCGATGCAGCCATGCCACTGGAGCGCATGCTGAATCCTATGGGAAGGCAGTCATGGAGGCGCAAGTTACTGCTGCTGCCGATATCTGCCCTGTTCCTCCCCCTCGCCTTCCAGACACTCCCCTGGATACTGTTCCATTGTTGTAAAATCCTCCGCACACTGGCCTAATCCTAGTTAGGATTGGGCTATCTGTGGGTCAAGCTGGAAGCCAGCACATGCTTCTCATATTCACATCTAGCATACCACTTCTGTATGGTCAAGAGAAGTACAGTAAAACTGTATTTCTGATCAGAGGCATAACAGCCTCCCTGGGTGCCCGGAGCAACGGGGGAAGGTGGCTCCCCCCCAATGGAAGATCGCCGTGGCCTTCGGCCATGGCGCGCTCCGGAGGGGGGGGCGCCGCGCTCCGGGAGGGGGCGACCCCCCCTCAATCGGGAGAGCCGGCCAGGGACGTCTTCCCCGGCCGGCTGCCCGGGGCCTTCTAAGGAAGGCCCGCTGCGCTGGGCAGCCCTTTTCCCTCAGTTAACAGACTGAGCATGCGCAAAAAATTGCGCAGCGGGCCTTCCTTAGAAGGCCCCGGGCAGCCGGCCGGGGAAGACGTCCCCGGCCGGCTTTCCCGATTGAGGGGGCCGGCCCGAGTCAGACTCGGCCTCGAGTCTCCGAGTCTGACTCGGAGACTCGAGTCCGAGTCGACTCGCGGGCGGAGGGGCGGGGCGCACAGAGCCGGTGCTCCGCTTGCTCCGCCCTAAATACGCCTCTGTTTCTGATGCAGCATCTCATGTGGTTTTGTATGGTTTTTTCCTATTTATGGTGAGGTAAATACACAGAGATATCCATTAAAAGTTATCTGTAAAAATATGCTTATGAAAGCATTTTTAAAATTATTTTTAAAGTTGTTGACCCAAATTTCACCAAGTCTGCATATTTTCCTCCGGCTTCAACAGTGCATGAAAACGTCTCTTGTAGGTTCTTATTAAATCTCCAGAGAAAAACAATTCCAATGATCTTTCTTTCTTCGTTAGAGGAAGGAAGGATAGGGATGTGGAAAATGGCACTAAGCTTTGATCTCTAAAATATTCTGGTGTGTATGTGAAGTGCTCCTTTGGGAAACTCAATGCGCTAATATGTGTTCACGAAAAAAATGCCTTGACAATGTTATTTGAATGTGTACGTTAGGACAAACAACCCTGTTGCATTGCTATGATCCCCTTATTCTGTTTCTCATTAGATTTGTAAATTTCATGGCTGAAAAAAAGTCTCTTGGATCTACATGACAGTGTACACTAAGATATTGCAATGGGAATCTGGGAATTCCTGTAGAAGCTATGAAAACACAGCATTTATCTCTGTGTTGGAAACCAATGTAAAAGAGGAAGAAAGGTAAAACTGAGGTATAGTATGAAAAATCATATACGTAGCTTCTTCAGTTATGCTTGATGGCATACTGGTGTCTTTACAGACACTGGCACTCAATTCAATACCGACCTGCTACCCTCCCCATCCAGCAACTAGAAGGCCAACTGAATAAGTGAATGACAGGTGGTGGCCACTTCCTCAGTCCACCTATGAGGCTGACTGTCACCTTGCCAGGGGCCATCCCTCACCTGCCTTCATCTGCCTACTGTCAGGTCTTCCTTTTGGGTGGTGCAGAGTGACTGCAAGGAGAGCCCTGGGGTGCAGCAGGGGTCGAATAGCCTGTGTTGGCCTCAGAGCCAGGGGCAGGGACAGAACTACAATCGTCCTCTGCCACCGCTGCCTCTCAGCATGTCCTTCCTTGGGCATTGGGCCCTCCTGCCTCTGTCAAGGGTCAGGTAATCTCCCGTCCCTCTGTCCAACCTTTTCCTCATCACCTGCCCTACTGGGATTTTAAGCCTTGTGCTGCCCTTCTCCTCCTCACTGCTTTCCACCCCTCCTTCCCGCACCCTCTCCCACTTCAGGTTCCCCCATGCCTGCGTCATATGGCCTCATCTCCCCAAGCCCGGCTGCAGTCGGCTGTAGGAGGTGGCCGTAGCCCTGGGCATCATCATCCAAGGCTGCCGCATCCAGGTCTGTGTCTGCGATCCCAGCCAGGGTCAGCCGCAATGCTGCAAAGAGTTTGCACAGATGGGGCTAGGTCAGGCCGCATTCTTTTGCAGCTGGCGTCACCGGGCAGGCTCCCCTGCTCCTCGGGCAGATGGCTTGACTGCCCTTCACCCACGGGGATGTGCCAGAGGCCTCCACCCTGCAGGTAAGACCATTGCCAGACACCTACCTCCAAGGGGGAATAGGGCAGATGAGATATTGAATGTGTGGAAGAGAGAACAATAGTGGCTAGAGCATTAGAGACACTCTAGTCCACTACTCTACTCTCCTATGCCCTTGTTATTATGCTCCACTCTTCTTTTCCATTTCAAATCCAGGGCATGGAAGGACAAGTGGGTGAAGCTGCAGGTGGCATGCTAGTGGCACACATCAAGGGGTCTTGGGAGGGCCCTGCCTCACCCCACCCCTGCCTAATGATGGCAGCTTGCTACCACTTTTCTCCACATGCATTTTACTTCTAGGTTGGCAACTGAAGGGCCACAGATCATAACACTAGTTTCCCTCAGACCTTTCTCAAAAAAAGTATTGGGCTATTCATATTAGGATACCAATGGGTTGAGTTTTCTGTAACTGGGACACTGGAATGTGACCTGATAGTTCGCATTTCACAAGCAGTGTGCACTTCTGTTCTTGAGGCTCATGGCCAAAACATTTAGGGAAGGAGAGATTAACTTCCTAGACACCGTTTAGTTTTACTCTGCTTTCAAAGTGATTAAGTTTCTATTGGTTCCATTGTCTTTGCATTACCCCAAGGCAGAAGTATGTAATTCTTGACCAGGTTTCAAAACCAGATTATGTTTCCAAACTCTAGATCAAATGATTTCTTTTCTTTTTTTTTCATTTAACAAAAGAACATAAGGAGAGCAGAGAGGATAAAACAGAGAAGCTAGGCAAGAAAGAGGGCAGAACTTCATGATACTGAAGGCAAAGGAGGAGGGACTATTGCAGTGTGTAATGGGGAAATGGGTTCACCAGGGGAGGCTGACTCAGGAGACTAGCAGCCCGCCCTGCCATTAATATGAGACTAGGGCACTAGCTCAATGGAGCCAGTCCAAGATGACCCATCACCCCTTGGCTATGGGTGGAGGTCAAGTGCATTTGCTAGAGTCCCTGAAACGTCAGACACTGCCTGCCACTGTCTTCACCAGGCAAGGCAAGTGGGAAGTCAGGCAGACAGGCAGTTCTTCTCTGACTTGGATCCAAGCTGGAGAACTCACAGGGCTGTTCCTTCCACTCTGAACTGAACATAGGGAAACATGAAGAAAGTGAGTCCTGGAAGTAGGCAGGCTGACCAAGGGGAGGAGCACCTCATGGTTAGCTTGCCTGAACCCCTTCCTGCTCCCTGCTTTCCCTTTACTGGACCAGCAACTAAACAGGGAAAACACCTTGCTAGTTTGTACCTGCTGCCACTGTCCTAGGCTATAGAGACCAGGCAGAGGAGGGCCATCTGGGAAAAACTTCCCTTCCAGGACAGCACTAAACCCCAGGGGTTTGTATTATAAATCAAAGACACGACAATCCACTGAATTCCTCATGGACTAGGCAGACAAAGGCTCAAAATGTAACTACCCAGTATATACTCGAGTATATGTTGATCTCATGGACACGTCGAGGGCAATTTTAAGCCAAAAATAATGAAATTTGCTATAACCCATGGATAAGTCGAGGGTAAAACCTAGGGGTGTATGAATTTCTTTGAATTCTTGAAAATGACCAGTGATTGTTCTGAGGCAGCAACAAAAATTATCCAAACAGAAAGAAAGCTATTTTACCGTGTTCTGAAGCAGCACAGAAACAGAGCTATTCTCCAATCAGGAAGAAAGAAAGGTGAAGGAGCTTATGGGAGTTGTAGGCTTTGTGAGGAGTACAGTACTGTGCTTTCATAGCAGCAGCCCTCACAAACACTACAACTCACATAAGCTCCTTCACCTTTCTTTCTTCCTGTTTGGAGAATAGCTCTGTTTCTGTGCTGCTTCAGAATAAGGTAAAATAGCTACTTTTTACCCACCCCCATGCGTCCTGCTTCTCAGACCAGCCCCACCAAGCCACTGTTCTTAGAAGCCCCATGTATAAGTCAACCCAAGTTTCGGGTCAATTCTAAGGGATAAGTTTTAGATGTATACATGAGTATATAGGGTAGTTTATGAAAAGGCTAAACAAAAAGGAAACTGAACAATGTGAGGAAAGAATGGAGAGTAGTAAAAGTGCAAGCAGGCTGAGGGAAAATGCCTGAGCTTGGCTGGAAAGCATAAAGAAAAGCACAAATTTATTGTATTAAAGTAATTATTTAATGCAATCCTAGCTAGATGATCCATAACTTAAGATATGCATGTTGCTCAAGGATGTCCTGCATTTGTGGGTGAGAAAGGCAATACTCCTCTCTGAACTACTAACAAATTGGTCACTCGGGACTGGCAGAACTTGACTTCTTGTTGTCTGGTGCTTATATGACTTTGCTTTGATGACATCATCAAGTTATCCTATTGGAGGAGTGGAACCCACCTGGGTCACTCCATCCCACCCCTTGACTTAGATGGACAGGTTTGACTGCCCAATCACGAAGTGCATGCCAATCTTAGTGTTCCAGACATGGAGGAATTTCCCAAATCTACCAACGCACAGGGGTTGGATAATAGAGTTTCTGAGAAAGGCCCCTTGCAAAGGATGTCCCAGCAGTGTTTTAGGCTGCTGAAACTTAGCAACTTCACTAGGTGCACGGGAAATTCACAGTGAATAAAAGTGTCCCAATTTATATGGTGTATTTCATGCCAACAAAAAGGGTAAGGATTTAGAAAGAAATATGCAGGTAACCAGAAACACAGAACTTGGCCATTCCAATGGGTGTTCCATCTTTCTCAATAAGTTACCTCCAGGAATGAGTGAATATATTGGTTACTACTGTGATAGGTACAATATTATGAAGTATCTGTCATGCCACTGGAAAATATTCCTTGGAGACTAATGTCTTAATTTCATAACATAATATTTTTTTCCAAATTAATACATCAAAATATCACCATTCTTAATGAAGGGTAGCTAAAAGGCATATGCCAGACTCCAGCGATCTTCGCTTCTGAGCTAATTTATGTTGACAAAAATGCTAATTAAAATGAGTACAGCTCGGGTAACATCTTGAAATATGACCTTTATTAGCTGCATTATTTGCAGTAAATTTTACACCAAGAAACTGTAATTGCAAACCTTGTATTAGGAAGAGTTTCTGCCATGCTGTACCATATGCATGACAAAGAGAACTTTAGAATGATAATAATATTTGGCTCATACAAGCTATATAATAAACTAAGGCAGATCAATTAGCAGTTTTATTAGCCTTTAAATATTGTAATAATTTTGACCTTTTCCTTGGGTGACAGAAGTTAAACACACGATAAATGTTCATTCTTTTATCCTTTGGCAATCATTGGACCGGACGGCAGAGTCCTTTGGAAATTCTCCACAAAGGAGCATGATTGAAACGACTTGTAATGTGGTTATCTACTGTTGCAGTAAAGTTTATTGGTTTCAGTTCCTGGAAAAGAAGACAGCCAACTGACAACTGTGCCGATTCAGCAGATGCTGCAAAAATGTTATTTGCTGTTGCCCTGCTCTTTGTGTCTGGGAAAGCTGCATTGGGAGTAATATGCTAGCAACAGGATTTCCCTGAAAAGGAATGGTGTTCCTTATTCCAGAATGCCAAATACCGTATTGGTGTGAGTATAAGACTCACTTTTTTCTCCTAATTTAAGTTTTTAAACTAGGGGTGCGTCTTATAATCAGGCTGTTGCAATTTAATGCCAGTGATTTAATTAATTTTTTTTAATAGCACCAAACTTTAAGGGTGCGTCTTATAATCAGGTGCGTCTTATACTTGGGACAATAGGGTAATTGATATTTTAACCCAGTGCACTGGCCTATAAAGTTTTCTTGGATCTAGAGTGTGTTTAACTATGTATAGCCCCTTTTCCAAAAATGGGCTGCAGCATCACCTTGACAGGATGTTCATTTGCAAAAGCCAAAGTACTGATGTCTACCCCCCACCCCATAATTATTAGAACCAGATGGGTGGGTGATGCATAAACGTAATGACACAGAGGATAGAGCCAAGATCCTGCCCTTGGCCCTAATGCAAATGTATGTATGTAACTACTGAAAGATAAAGGAAGAACTCAGGGAATATATATATCCCTCATTGCTGTAGTAAGTGCTTTACTACGTAAAAGTGTTTTTTTTAAGTTCCTCCAAAGTCTAAGGTCCATAACAAACATGCAAAAACCTATGTGGAAATCAGCATTTCCCACAGATGCAGTGCACGTTGGGATGCAAAACCCATGTGGATTTCTGAATCCATGAGTGATCTTTGAATTTTTTCCCCATAGAATAAGCTAAGTACCTTTTTCACTTCTTAATCCGTGAGTTCAGTATCTTCCATGAGGGTTTTGAATGTATGAGTGGAAAAATCTCATGGTTGTCTGATATCCATGATTTCTCAAACCTCTGAGGAGGTGAAATAGCACCCCAGTCTGTCTCCTAGGCAAGCCCTTCTTTGCCAGAGCTTGTCCTCTCCTTGTTTTCAGCTTTAAAGGGCAGCTCTCTCTCTCTCTCTCTCTCTCTCTCTCTCTCTCTCTCTCTCTCTCTCTCTCTCTCTCTCTCTCTCTCTCTCTCCTTCTCATAGAGAGAAAGGCACAAAGTAGTGTTTGCTTGATCTGTAGCTGAATCATTTGATCAACTCATGATTGAGGAAACCAGTATTTAAACTGTTCTAGCCACTCCTCTCATCCATGAGGGTCTTACTTGCCATTCAATGATTCCATTGTGGAGTGAGAAATTGAGAGTATACAATGATATTTGGAGGGAAGAGGCAGTCCAGAGAGCGCTTGCCAAACATTACCAAAATGTGTTCCACAACATTTTGGTGGACAGGGACTACCTTAGGGAACTTGACTCATGTAGGAGCAAAGCCATGGAACTTTGGAGGAGCTACAAGGTAGTGAAGGAGGGCAATAGCCATGATGGGTGCTTCAGGACAAGCATGCCTTTCTTTGATAACTATGACCAATTCCTCTGTATGGACAATGGGGTGGTGGTGTATCATATGAGTGGCACAGGGGTAGTGAGGAAGAGGAGATGCACTGCCATGCTTAGGGACACAGAAGAAGTGACGCCTGGTTCCCATTAACCCCGATGAGTCTTCCTCCCTGCAGCCAGGTGATTCATCATCAGATGAATTATCCCAAGCCAGAGGTGATGCAGAAAGCCTGCTGCTTGAATTGTTGCAACAGAGACATCTTCGGAAAACATCCATGTGGGAAGGCTGGCAGTGGGGGTGGTGATGAGCACCATATTGAGATGAGCAATATAAGCCCAGGCCCAATTTGAAATGGTCTGGGCTCACCTTGTATTGGGAAGATACTAGGGCTGTGATGGCGAACCTATGACACGCGTGTCACAGGTGACATGCAAGGTCATTTTGGGTGACACGCCAGCGTTTCCTCCAGGGCCCTGATACACCTTACATTTTCGCAAAGGTTTTACAGGCTTGTCTTGAACATTTAGGGCAAGGATTTAGGAAGACCTCTTTCAAATTATTCTCTAGTAAAACTCAGCAACAAAAAAGGTCACTAATTGATGTTAAATAAAATGCAATGTGTTCTATAGTTGTTTTCAGTTCAGTTCAATTCAAAATTACTATTAAAAGTAGCAATAGTCAAAGTACTAGTAAAGGTTCGGAGGCGGGGGGGGACACACCAGCAGAGTCAAGTTAGGCATTTTCAATTTTTTTGACACACCAAGCCCAAATGGTTCGCCATCACTGTACTAGGGGATCATCATCATCATCAAACTAGGGGGGAGATTGTAT
This sequence comes from Plestiodon gilberti rubricaudatus, assembly GCA_026170595.1. Lineage (NCBI taxonomy): Eukaryota > Metazoa > Chordata > Lepidosauria > Squamata > Scincidae > Plestiodon > Plestiodon gilberti. Next base: position 44,236,508 of record JANXHW010000004.1, read on the forward strand.
TCCAAATTCCTACAATTCAAATTTACCTCCACCACTAATGGCACAATCCTATCTGACTCTAGCACTGGTGGAGTGTGCGCTCCGCCAGCGCTAGCAGTCGCAAAGGTGCTGTAAAGACAGACACAGACACAAATGAACTGAACTGCCTTAGGTTACATTGGGAATCAATTCTTCATGAATTCAGCACTGAATTCTTAAATAGTCTTTTAATGTTGGCCTTTATGGGTGTATAAAAGAGAAAGAAGAAGGTGTTGCCTTGATAGCAGCACTAAATCAAATATCCACAGAAAGCAGCTTATGCCAGCGTCTTTAGTTTATATCCATTTATACCCAAATGAAAAGAGTGTGTGTCACTCAAGGTGCCCAAACCACTTCTTCATAAAAACTGGCAGTGCCTCTTTGATAGGTTTGATTAAGGTTTGGTGGGATGAAGCTATTTTTCAATCGACCATAAATCTGAACAATGAAAGCGAATGTATTCTTCAAATCCAAACATTTAAAATATGAGCCCTTCTGCAGGTTTGCTGAAAACAGGGATGCTCTCATTTAATTCCATCTATTTTCCATTTACAAAGCTGTTTGCTAATTTTTAGTGCAGTTTTAGAGATGAACTATAGAGTATATGACGTGCCGCCAGTGCCATATCTGCATTCATTTTGTGTTGAAATTACCTAAATATATTTAATAGCAAGGATGATGGGAGTGGCTATATCTTAAAAACAGAAAAAGAGATTTCCTTTATATGGCAGTATGGGTTGCTTGGTTTATCTTTAAAATAATCATCCACTGTAGTAATGCAAAATACAGATTGACATTTGCTCTCAGAATTAAAAAGGAATAATTGATACTGGATTGATACAAACAACATTGATACTGAAAGGTATAGAATAACTCCCTAGACCAGGGGTTCTCAACCCCTCGGCGGTGTTGTACCACCGCCACCACCTGAATCTTCCAGCATACCTCCGGAAGTGACTGGCAGTGATGTCATCGCCAGTCACTTCCGGTTATCAGAGCTCAGGCATGGAGGTTTCCAAGCCATGGAGCTTGGAACGTGCTGGTGAGAGGCTCGGGGCAGGTGGGGGACCTTTTTCAGCATGCGAAACTCGACAGAGGGGGACTGGGATTCCAACTGATGGTGTACCACCAGAGGTACCACCAGCTGAGAACCCCTGTCCTAGACTGCAGATAAATGTTGTCCATCTTAAGACCAAAAAAAAAAAAAAAAAAAAACCTCAATGGCTAATTCTAGACTTATGTCTCCAATGTGTGGGGTCAGAAATGCTCTTGTGGAATGGCATCTAATGTTTGCAAGCTGCTAACCACAAAGATCAACATGGAAAGTGGCCATGCCAGTAAAATAAGATCAACATGGAAAGTGGCCATGCCAGGCTAGCTGCAGGCTTGAGACGGATTTCAATAAAGATATCTCTGATGGGCTCCCTCCTGCCTAAAGGGGATCTCATCCTCTTACTATGGTGGCAGATGTGGCTTTCTTTCATTCTCAGAGGGCAGCAACAATGTTCTAAAGGCCAGCTATATATATAAAGATGGGTTTACATATTTCCATTTCCATTTCTCAGGACATTTGATGACCAAGTGGATAAAAAATCTGGTAAATTATTCAACTGTGTGCAGTGAAGATTTGTGCAGGCCTATTCTTAAGTGATAGAAATCATAGGACGTACAGTACAATCCATGACGTTCATTATGTTAAAAGCAGCCCTAAGACCATTATCATACAATTGAAAAGGTTCTCTTCCTTTCATTTTACATGGCAATATTGCATGCATACCTCCCTATGTCCAGAGGACTAACATCAAAGCAATCAAAAGACTTCATCGAGAATACCTGTGATATGAATATAATTCATAAGACTTTTTGTCCTTGATGTAATTGAATTACATTGTTAATAAATCCTTTCTTTCTTTCCTCTTACAGCTATGAATGCCTGGCCCCTTGACGGTGATGAAGTGGAATGTTAAGTCTTTATAAGCTACCTGTGGGATACTCAAGCAAAGAAGAAGTGCTGCCTGCTCACTTAAAGTTTTACTACCACTTTTATAACGTACGTGAGAGTTATACAGTTAAAATGATACATCATGGTGTCTCAGGCAGAATGACACACACAGCTGATCAAGCTATTTGAATATAGCATGAGCTGTGCTGGTCCAAAGGTGCTACTGGGCCACCATCTTTTTCAGCAGATAATTTGATCATCAACTGCATTTAAGTTTCTCCATGGGGAGTTTTGTAGGTGGTCTCCCAACAATTCATTAGCCAAAGACCCTCAGATGTAATCATCAGAGTCATTTTGTCTTGGTAGGAAACAAACAGGTATCATACTATGGTACACTTATGAGTGGCAAGAGAATTTGACAAAGTAAGGTGGGTTTATCTGCTTAACCCAGTGAATAATGTTAGATTTAGAAATCTAGAATTATTGGAAATATATTCTGTAAAGGGATTACATTCTTAATGAAGGAAAAATGTCTTACCAATCTAGGACTCAGCACTGAAAAAAACTTTGATTCCCTATACCATACAGCTGAATCTTTGCTAAATACACGCACATGCGCACACGCACACGCACACTCACCACGGCTTACACAGGATCTGGCTGTCCAGACCGCCATGCGGCGGGCTGGATGGTGTAAACCAGGGCCGGCCCTATCGGCCTCCTTGGATTTCCGACAGCTACTAAATAGCTGTGTTGCCATAGCCGAGACACAGTCCCAGCCTACAAAGAATTTAACAAAGCATTAACACTCAGATTTAATAGAAAGAGTGTGTCAATTGTTCTAAATCATATAATTCAAGAGTAACTTCTGGCATAATAGGGAAGGGGAGCTGATCATTTTCTCTCTGCATCTTATCTCTGGGGGAATATAGCTCCATCAGTGGCCAATTTCCTCTGCTTGTTTAGCTCACAGTTAATCTATACTGCCTGGCTTCTTAAAACAGAATAATTAGTGTATCTGTGAAACAGGTCTTAGGTTAAATTATAATAGACTTCCAAGAAGCTGCCATCTCCATGCAATGAGGTAGGTGCCCAAAATCAGCTGGCTTAAACCCAAGATATCAAGAGGGGGAGTGGCAGACTGCTTTCATTCATCTGCAGGAGATAGGATAAAATCCCAGGATTAAAAGGAAAGCACTCCTCACAGGTCTGATGATTAATGCAACAGATCTCATGCCAAAACAAGGCTAGGGCCTGTAGCCATATCAACAGCTGGTCTTTGCACAACTCAGATGCATCTGTTTCAGCACATTAGTGCTTCTACTAAGTGCTTCTACTGTATCTGTCTAAAGCCATCCATAGAAAGACTGGGATTGATCTGCCACCTTAGTAAAGGTCAATTCATTGTAGAAAGATGAGAGATCACTGTGAGTTAGGGAGAACATGAACGTTGAAACAAGTTTCTTAAACTCAACTAGCTTGAAATTTCTTGTAGAAATTTTTGATTCTTTTCAATATTTTTTAAGGTAGCATAACCCAAGTTTGTGTTCTGCTTGTTTTTATGCCTTCGCTTGGTTTAGTGACTTTAAAAAAACAGAAACAATAGAATCTCTGTGTGAAGTTTTGACTTAACAAGATTATAATCCAGCAGCATCCTATATACCATTATCAGAAATGTGGCAGCCCAATCCAACGTAACTTCCCTGGCACCAATGCACCAACTGCATCCCTGGCACACACTGCGTCCTGGGCACACTGCATCCTATAGAGGGTTTTGAGCCCTGGAGGCATCCTCAAGATAAGGAAACATTTATTACCTTGACCTGGGGCAAGCCTTCACTGCCCCAATGGGTCTACTCGGATCTGTGCCAGCTATGTTGCAGGCGCAAAACAGAGTGGACCCAGGTAGGTGGATTGAGGCCGAGAAGGGAGTAAGATATCAGTTGAGCTGCTGGCACTGATAACTGCCCCTTCCTGCCCTCGACACACACCACTCTCCACTCCCATCCCTGCCCCATACCTCCCCCTCCCTGCCCTGTTCCACCCATCACCCAGCCCCACACCAACCTACCAGTGTCATCTGGCCACCGCTGCTCACCATTTGCAGTGGGAGCCAGGCTGTGCTCTATGATGAATCGTATTTTGCGATGGCCGCAAAGTGCGCTGTGTTGCCAGAAGTCGCATTCTGGTGACAGGCAACAGCATAGGATTGGGGCCACAAAGCTGCAAACGCCCTACTTAAAAATCTTAATTTTACAGTCATTTTTAATGACGTAGCTCTGTCTTTTTATTAGAATGAAAAAATAAATATTGAAGTCTTTACTAGGCAAAAGAAGCAACTATTTTTCCCTTGAAAATATATTACAGTACAATGAAATAAAGATAATTAGCTTTTTATGTTTTAGAGGGAAGATGTACTTAAATTGTATGCATTTCTCTCCAAAGATTAATATCAAATGGCCATGACATAAAATGAGAAATATTTCTCTGGTGCTTTATAACTGCAACCTGAATGAGTTTATTGATTCTCCTTCAAGCTGGAATGTTATTTAACTGATTTTGAAGACATGTCTGTTTCAAATAAAATATTCAGTGAAGGCCTTCTTTCCACCCAAGTTGTGATTATTAAAGAACAGCCTGATGAGATTTTCTGGAAGTGATATAAAGGTTTCACATTATTTTGGACCTGTGCAGGCGGTTTGGAATCCAGGGAGAAAACATACTGACCTTATCATCTTATGCATGAAGCTGTAACTTTATTCCATGCCTTGGACACAATATATGATCTCCCTGCTCCCATAACACGACTGATTAAGAACAAGGTGAAATTGTATAATTTGGCTAAAAGTGGCCTGGAATGTGTGACTTACAGTCGAATCCTAACTAAATTCCCCTACACCGATGCAGCAGTGCTGGTGAAGGCTACACTGCATCCCACAGGGGAAATTAGCATGCAGGAGATTCCCTTGCCCCGGGGTAAGACGCTTCATGTGCAATGGGTCAACTTGGACTTGCACCAGTGATATTGCTGGTGCCAAGTCCACATCGATCCATGTCAGCGAACAGGCCTGGGAAGGGGGATAAGAAGATACGATGTGCACTAGTGCCGCTGATCCTGTCCCCCCAGGCCTAATCCACCCATTCCCAACCCCCCCCATTCCACCCCCACTCTCCCCCCACACTTGAATGGGACTTAGCTGCCCCGGTTGGTGTTGCTCCAGCCTCCAGCACCGACAGGAAGGCTCTTGCCTTCCTGCTAGCACTGCTAGAAGCACTGTCGCAAAGTGTCTATTTTCCGTATATGAATCCAATGGTCTCCTTCCTCTAGCAGAAACCCTCTTCAGCTCACTGAAGGAATGTTTGTAATGTAGTAGAAGAATATTGCATGAGAATAGACCCCCAAACCAGAGAAGTTCTTTGATTTGCACAAGCTTTGAGCAACCTGGCCTGTTTCACAAGCTATTTTTGTACTGGAATGCAGGTTTTCTAATATTGTACTGTTTTCATTGGCTACCGAAACTGTCTTGGGGGAGGAAAAGGCTTCACCCATCTATATCTATATCCAAAGACAAACTTCATAGATTCATGCTGCCTGAATATCTGGGGCACAAGAGGGGGTCACATGGGGTGGATTTTCTCAACCATGGTTATGGAACGCCCTCCCAAGAGAGGCTTGCCTGACTCAGCCAGCTGCTACTGGTTTTCTGCTGTGCAGCATAGACCAGAGGCATAGCTACACCCCCACGGGGGGCATCACCGTGATACCCCCCGTGATGTCACAAGCTTCACCCCCGGGGGTGTGATTTCAGAAGCCCCGCCTCCTCCTGCGGCAATTCGGTGACGGAAAAAGCACACACCCTCGTGCGGTTTTTTCAGCCGCTGTTAGGCCGTTTGCCATAGTCATGGTTCTTACACAGAGCTGCATTTGGGAGAAGGCCTGTTCTAAGGAAGGTGTGTCTATATATTGTTGGATCCCCATTGCTTTAAGAGGATTCTGCTGAGTTGTATTCCCTTTTATTTTTTTGAGTAACATTTCAATGCTTACTGTTGTTGTAAAGTGTATTATTAAGCCACCCATGGAAGGCTTTTAAGATTTTAAAGGCAAAGTATAAATATTTGTAATATATCAAAATAAACCTCTCCAGAGGTGGCCTATTTTTTTATTTTTTATTTTTGGTGCCTTATACAGAAAATCCAAATGGCACCACAATGGTAGCAAAAATAGAATATAGATATCATGGGAAGGGGTTATACTTCAATGACGGAGCATCTGCATTGCCTACAGAAATGTCCCGGTTCATTTCCTGCCTTCTCCAGGTAGGGCAGAGAAAGACCCCTGTCTGGAATGCTGGAGAGCCACTGCCAGTCCGATATAAACATATAACGATATAGACAATATAAACATGCATTCAGGGCAGGGCGGACCTGCTCACGAGGCTAAGTAAAACAACCGCTTTGAGTGGTGGATTGACGGGATGGTAGATTAGCACAAGGTGCCTTGCATGCACTCTGTACGTGCCCACTACCTCATCAGTCTGCCACCCAAACCCATGCATCCCTAGATTGTAGTCACCCACTGCTACAATCTCCTTCTCTCTTGTTTCCCTTTGGAAAGGAGAACTAGCAGCAAGCAGTGACTCCATGCTACCTCCTCCTCCTCCTGCAGACCCAGCCATCGCTGAGATCTTTAGTCCTTCTGTCTTCCTTTCAAATAGGCTGGAAAAGGCAGAACGCAGAAGAGGACTTCATCTTCTTCCCTCTGGCTGCCCCAGCCTTTTTAAAAGAGGAGACAACAGGACCAGAGATATCGGTCACTGCTGGGCCTGTGCTGGAAGAAGAGGAGGTGGAGGAAAAAGTAGCCTGGGAGCATGAGGAAGGTGATGGGAGTTACAGCACATGTTAATGCACGCACACACACATGTACACACACACACACACACACACACACACACACACACACACACACACACCTCCTAATGTGGTCGACCAAAAACAAAATAAAACCCACCACTTAAGTCCCAGAGTGGGCTTGGGGCCAGAGCTGATTCAGGGAGAAAATTGTTAATTTAGGATGCTGATTGTGCCCTAAACATTAATTTAAATTAAATTTGTCTTTTTCAAAAGAAAGAAAAAATTGAAACCAGTTGTAATTTACCTTTTGGGGAGCAACAAGGGAAGAGAATTAAAAATAGATTTTTGATTGCCTGCCAAGGGCAGAATTAAATATGCGTTATAAATCTGTAAGGAGTCATCATGCTCTGTGTGTTCGGAAGAAAAAAAAATTGGAACCTCCTAATGTGTTGAATTTGAAGAGCATGCCAGCTTTCCAGTCAAGGAATTGATTATTCCTCTGTTACTTATGACCTCAGGTAACAACATGTGATTATAAGAAACTTAAGTTCCTCAGAATGATTTAGCAGCAGTAGTTTTCAGATGGCAACTACAATTTATGGCCCAATCCTCTCGTCGGCAGGCCTACGGGGTGCAGTGGCGCCAACGCAGCCTCTGCTGCATCCCGCAAGCTGGCTGCAGCGTAAGACATTTTTTACTTACCTCCTCTGCTGCTCCCTGGTCCCCAATGGGCCTACTCAGATTTATGCCAGCTCTTTCGCTGGTATAAAACTGGTAGGTCCATGGAGGAACGTTGGTCCCAGGCCAGTGGCTCCGAATCTCATGGACCCTCAGCCATTGAGATCCACTCCTGACCCACCCTGATCTTCCCCTGGCCTGGCCCGCTCCCTGTCCTGATCAGCCCCTCCCCTCCCTGCCAATTTACCTGGTGCACAGGAGGTTCTGTGGGCTGTTGACACCTGCACATGGCCTCCCAGCCTTTGTGCTGGTGGCAGCTCTGCAGAATTGCTGCAGTGCCAGTGGCCGGAGGGATGTGCTGGTGGGTTGCGAGATCCACCAGAGCATCCCACCCATAGGATTGGACCGTAAACCAGTGTATACAAATGTATACTAACCAGAAAAGGAATAGAACCATATTTCAATTAAAATAGAGTCAAGATAGAGCAATGATACTTATTTCTGAAGGCATAAATTTTATTTAAAACACAGCAAGCTAATCAGGGGTGTCTCAGGATCAAATTACTCAATTTCCAAAGGTTGTTCCCAGAATGGTCTTGCTCAGTCATCCACGTGGATCTAAAATCTGCACAAGAACACTGGGGAGTTTAGATACGCTAAGTACAGCAATGCCTTTTGGTACTCACTAAAATGATTTTCTGCTGTTCAATGTGCTAGTTAACCTGATCTGATTTTCCTGGAAAGGAATTTGAATAAAAGCAGAAACTCTCTGTCTCTCCAAGGACAAGATAAGGACATCACTGTTCTTGTATGGGTGTATGTTGACGACTGGGTTGACTATGACAGGAATTTCACAGGTACGCTGGCTTGGTTTCAAGAAACTCCATTAACTAATTTTCTACACAGTAACAAGAGCTATTGGATTAAATAGTTTGGCCATTTGTGATACCCTTCTCAAATTCCTATCCCTGTTCATATCCAACAAGTACATGTCTTGAATCCTGTATGGGGGCAACTTGGAACAGAGACACAGCAGATTCAGAAAAGGTTAAGCTGGCACCCCTCTGTCTCTGGAAGCTTCTCCAGTCTAAAACCCTTTTTCCCAATGCATTTTTGCTTTTTGAACGAAAACATCAGAGCACCATTACACGTTACAATTTACAGTAAGTGTTTTCAGCCCCATGTCCTGGCAACAGCCTGGACATACAACAAAGCATAAGAACATAAGAAGAGCCCTACTGGTTCAGGCCAAAGGCCCATCTAGTCCAGCTTCCTGTATCTCACAGTGGCCCACCAGATGCTTCAGGGAACACACAAGCCAGCAGGATACCTGTATCCCGTCGCTGCTCCCTTGCATCTGGCATTAAGAAATAACCTATTACTAAAACCAGGAAGTTGCTTAGTCCCATTATAGTTTGTAACCTGTGATGGACTTTTTCTCCATAAATCTGTCCAATTCCCTTTTAAAGGCATCTAGGCCAGCTGCCATCACCACATCCTGTGGCAAGGAGTTCCACAGATTAATTACATGCTGGGCAAAGAAATATTTTCTTTTGTCTGATCTAATTCTCCCGCCACTCAATTTTAGTGGATGTCTAAATCCACTTGTTCTAGTGTTGTGCGAGAGGAAAAAGAACTTCTCTCTACCCACTTTCTCTGTCCCATGCATAATTTTATGTCTCAATCATGCCCCCCGCTCAGGCACCTTTTTTCTAGACTGAAGAGCCCCAAACACTGTAGCCTTTCCTTGTAAGGGAGGTGCTTATTAGTGGGAAAGCAAATATTGTAGTGACTCTGAACATCTGTGCCTGATAGAGAGCGTGCAGTTTGAAAGCAGGCGTGCAAAACTTTACATGATTAGTAAAAAAGGTGTCATTTCATTTTTCACAAGGTTATCTTTGAGATCACAGAAATGTAATCAGTGAGTCAGTTGAAAAAAAGGAGATATATTTTCAGTCCACATGAACATTTTATAAGAGGATTAAAGGGGTGTTGTTGAATTGATGAAATGGCATCTATTAAAGATGCAATTCTATGCACAGCTACCTGAGAGTAAGTCCCTCCCATTAAACTCAATGCAACAGGCTTCTGAGTAGATATCCATAGGGTTGCATTGTAAGAAATGCATTCAAGCATGAGAGGTGTAATTTACAGCAGTGGCCTGACTGTTTAATTTTATTCCGGAAGTAGCTTGTTACTTTCATGTCTTTTCATTGACCCTTTTGAAACACTATACAGTGTGAAACTGCTGCATGCTGTCTTGGGAGGCATTGCAAGAAGCGTCATAACCGTTACGACTATTAGTTGATATGTAGCAGATTTCCCATATTTCCGTTATCATTATCATGGAGGTCATTAGTGGGCTATTGACATCAATTGAAGATTTACCGCTGAACCATGAGCTGTCGATCGAAAGGTCGGCAGTTCGAATCCGCGATGGGGTGAGCTCTCGTTGCTTGGCCAGCTCCTGCCAACCTAGCAGTTCCAAAGCATGTTAATGCGAGTAGATAAATAGGTACCGCTTGCGGGAAGGTAAACAGCGCTCCGTGTTCCAGCCGCATGCTACGCGCTGCGGCAAGGAGAGTCATGCCGGCCACATGACCACGGAGGCGTCTTCGGACAACGCTGGCTCTTCGGCTTTGAAATGGGGATGAGCACCACACCCTAGAGTCAGACACGACTGGACTTAATTGTCAGGGGCCACCTTTACCTTTTACCTGAGTAAAATAGCAGCTGGTGGCTGCTTGGATCCCTTGTCACCTACATCCACTGGTACTCTCCACTGCTGCAGTCTCTGCCAGGGATTGGGCAGTAATACCTTTTGAATCTTCAGCCACCAAATCTTAATCCCCATCCAAAATAGAGAGGCCAGGAATCATTCAGAGACACAGGGACCACCGTGTCACTTTGAAATTTATATTGGGACTCTCTGATGCTACTCTCGCTTGATATCTTTCTTTTTTCTGGTTTGGATCCTGTTTGGACACTTCTTTGAATTTCTTGATGATTGTTATTGCTATGACATTATACTATTGGTTATTGGGGGGGTTGTAAACTGGTCTTACAGGAGAAGGGTAGTATATATACTTTTAAAATAATAAATAAAATAGCTTAAAGGAGTGGGGTGGGACAGGAAGAAGAAGAACAGGACAGAAACGAGCCATTTATGGCTTTTGAATAACACTAATTTTCAATTTCAGAGGAACAGCCGTGTTAGTCTGTAGCAACAGAAACAACATATAGTCCTACGGCACTTTAAAGATCAATCCATTTATTTCATAGGTAAAGGTAAAGGTGACCCCTGACAATTAAGTCCAGTCGTGTCCGACTCTAGGGTGTGGGGCTCATCCCCATTTCAAAGCCAAAGAGCCAGCGTTGTCCGAAGACGCCTCCGTGGTCATGTGGCCGGCATGACTCTCCTTGCCGCAGCGTGTAGCATGCAGCTGGAACATGGAGCGCTGTTTACCTTCCCACAAGCGGCACCTATTTATCTACTCACATTAACATGCTTTGGAACTGCTAGTTTGGCAGGAGCTGGCCAAGCAACGAGAGCTCACCCCGTCGCAGATTCGAACTGCCGACCTTTCGATCGACAGCTCATGGTTCAGCAGTTTAACCCACTGCGCCACCCGCTGGCTTTTTATTTCATACTGGACTGTAATCCACAAATGTTTATGCTGAAAGAAAGGAATTTGTCTAAGGTGACACAGTCCTCTTTGCTGTTTTAATTTGAGATTGTTAACTTAGCATCTACAACATTTTTGGGGAATATCACTATCCTATCGACTATTTTGGCTCACTGCATATTCCATGTGAAATCCTCATACAACAACCTAACGTATTTAAAATCATGTATGCAGAAATGAATGTTGTGCCCTTGAAGATGCCAAGGATGAAATGTTTGGCTTCTGTTTGTTTGTTTGTTTGTTTATTTTCCTCTTTAAAAATACCAGAACTCAGTTTATCCAATGAATTTGATCAACTGGAGATTCAGGGCAGATAGAATGTTAAGCTCCTCCTTACCCAAATGCGCAATTCATTTATGGAATTTGTTTTCACTCATGTGGTGGTGACCATTGGCTTCCAGCACAATCCTAAGACATGCTTACTCAGAAGTAAGTCACAGCGTATTGAGTGGAGCATAAGTGTGTTTAGGATTTCAGCCTCTGATGATAAAGAGAGATTAGACAAATTCATGGCCGGTAGCTCTATCAATGTCTATTTGCTTTTATTATCCCATGCCATTTGAACCTGTCCAAAGATTAAGATCTGCTGGAGAGGCTCTCTCACATCCCATCAGTCTCTGATGTGTGTCTGACTGGATACACCCAGGCTTTTTGCCACCATGTGAAGGTCTTCCTGTTTGAACAACCTTCTCTCTGCTTTGCAACTCTCATTGTTACACTGATACTGATAAAAAGACGTTTTTCCCGCTGTTCTGTTTTGTGCTGTCCTGATGTGTTTTTATCTGCTACTTTTACTGCTCCTGTGATTGGTTTTGCTTTATAGTTTTTGTTTTACTTTTTTTTGGTATGCATTTATTTTATTTTAGTGTACTTTATCTCATGCTGTTAGCCACCTAAAGGTAGGATATGAATAGCGGTGTAAGAGAATTGCTGTCACGTCCTGCTTCTGGACATCCCAGGGCAGCTGTGGGAAACAGGATCATGGACTAAATGTACTTTGGTCTGAACTAGTGGGGTGTTCTTATATTCTTGAGATGGATTTTTCCAGCCAAAACAACACACCTGTGGCAGCAGTACTCCTCTCAGGATTCGCTGACTGTGATTGTTATTTCCCTAAATGTTCTCCAAATGATGCTACCTCATTTATTTACCATCATTCTTAGGGAGGTTCTGGGGAAAAATGGTGGTCACCATTGGTGATTTATCAGTCAGTTATGGAGACTTCCACTGGTGGTGGTCATTTTTTCTCAGAACTCTTCCCCCAGAATGTTGCTACATCATGATGTAATATTGCTCATGGGGGGGGGGGTGTTTCGGGGAGGATGGTGGCTGCTAGCTGGAAGACATCAGTAGCACCACTGCTGCCAGTGAATAGGCAACAAGCAAAGAAGGCAAAAAGAAACAGCTACCCCTCCAAGCCCCCCAACTCAAGCCAAAAGTTTTCATGTGAGAGCTTTTTGCTCAGCCCTATATATTAAAAGTGTCATAACTATAGTAATTGCACAAAAATGTGCATGTTAAATCAATGCTGTGGGTGATTACTATTTTGTGTAATAGTCTGGCATTCATGAATGTACGATTGGGGATGCTCAGACTTCAAAATGTTCATAAGCTCAGATTGAAAATGGCACTCTTGAATCGCACTTCTACTATCTTTGCTTGACTTTCAAGCATTGATTTTCCTCATGCCAGGACTTCTTTTATGATCTAGGGAAATAGCTGTTACTGGGAAGGAACACAGTGCTATAAACAGCATGAGACTGACTGTCTGCCTTCCAAAAAGAAAAGAAAAGAAAAGAAGTTTGACCTGCTAAAGTGATTTTGAGTTGCTCAAGCTAAAGTCTGCCTTATTTAACCACAAAAACATACAGTTTTTTTTCCCTGACAGCGCAGTCCGACTTAACTTTTGTGCCGATTTAACCAGTGGCGCAGTGAGAACGGGAGGCCCCAGAATCTCCTTTGAATTCCTCTTTTGGAGGGGATTTGAATCCCTTTTCCGTTCTGGGGCCTCCCGTTCTCACTGCGCCGCTGGTTAAACCGGCACAAAAGTCAGATTGCGCTGTAAATAATTTATATTTGGACTATTTACCAAATATATGAGGCAAAACGTTTTGGTTTCAGCTGAGTGTATTACACTGCCATAATACTCCCCAGGCTATGCCCCCCAAAATGGAATACAAATCGGAGCCATATATCGTGAGATATAATCTAATTAAATTATAATTATAGCTAATCATATACAACATCAATTTTTAAAGTACGATAAAGTTTGAAGAGGAGTTTATTTAAGTAGCAACTAATTCTAGCCGTTGGCCATTCATGTGAAATGCAACCAAAGAGAGAGCGGGGGGGGGGGATTCCCAACATTGTTTTGGATCAACATCAGCAGCATCTTATTGTGAACAATAAAAATGTGGTTTTCTGCCAGTGCCGTGTTTGGCTGATGTTGTATTTTGTGTCCCCTGCATGAAGTGGGGATGAAAAAGAGCAAACACATCAAGTTGGATGGTGAAGAGGCTGCAATTCTGTGAACTATATAGTTTCAAGCAGTTGGTCAATGAGAATGAAGAGATCCGAGAGAGATAAAGCACAGAGGATTCTTAGCAAGTCCATCAGCCTCCCAGCTCTTACTGCCTTTGGTTATTTTAGCTCACGGAATTAGTACTGTGGCTTACAGCCCAATGCATGCTATGTTGGGGGGAGGACAGGACAAGCAGATGATCCATGAGAACATTTTTACTTACCTGCCTGGCCACCAATGAGTCTCCTCAGACCCGCTGGCGTAAGTCTGAGGAGGCTCAGGGAGCGTGTAAGGTTGAGGAAAGGGGGATAGGATCTTGGCATGCACCACTGCCACCGAGATCCTCCCCCTCTAGCCCTGAAGCTCCCCCAGTTTGGCCCACTCTCTGTCCCAATCCTCCCCCGAATAGCCCCCAACCCACCCACCACCACCTTACCTGCTCCTGTGCGGGCTGGGTGAGCCACTGGAGCACACATGGGACATGGAGCCTCCAGTCATTTGCAGTAGCAGCTCTGAAGCGCACAATTGCAGTGTGGCTTTCATGCCACTGCAACAAGGCTTACGGTAGCTGGTCAGAAGACCTGTTGCTGTAGGCCCTGAATAGGATTGGGCCGTAGTTGCTTAATTTCAACTTGCTAAATTTTGATTTCCTCAATGTTTACTTTCAGTAACTTTCACCTTTACTCTGGTTTTTTGTTGTTGTTCAGTCGTTAAGTCGTGTCCGACCCTTCGTGATCCCATGAACCATATCCCGCCAGGCCTTCCTGTCCTCCACTAAACTGTTTAACCCATCCTCATCTCCCATCTTGTAATACAGGTCAAATGACCTCCATTTCTGCTGTTTCTCTTCACTGAAAAAAGTACTGTTTCTAAAATGAAGTATTATCTGACCCGACTTAAATTGTTTCTAACTCAGCCTTTAACACAGCTATACCTCACTCTGTACTTTCCCTTGAGGATTGCGTCTTATAAGATACCTTTGAGCTGATTTCACTTTCATAAAGGATCTTCTGTCCATCCAAATTTTACTTTGAGTCTCTTTCATGGCTTCCTGAAACTGAATCTCTAGTCAGGGCTGGTGCTATCATTAGGCCAACTAGGCAGACGCTTAGGGCACAGCAGAGGCGAAGCTACGCCCTGCAACCCCCTGTGATGTCACTCGCCCCGCCCCCCGAGTGATGTCACATGGCACAAAAATATTCCTGGAGGCCAGGCTTGGGAGGGGGCAGGGGCAACATTTCTTGTTGCCACTGGCCCACACGGAGGCTTCTGCAGTGCAAAAAAACCTCGCCGCCACCACCATTTTGCCGCTGATGTGGGGGCTTTGACACACACCCTGGCCATGCACTCGGGGGCAGTCCGTCCCTCCGCCCCCTTGCTACGCTACTGGGGCACAGATATCAGAGGAGCACAATAGTGACCTTTGAGAGGCACTGTTTTATATTAAGATAAATACCACAACAGTGCTATGGAATATACTTAATTATAAAGGCTGATGAAAAAATGGGGAGGGGGTTGCAAGTAGTTAACTTGCCTGGGGCACAAAACAGCCTGGCACTGGCCCTGTCTCTAGTAACTCTACTTTCTCAATACCTTGTTTCTGCATTGCATTCTCCTTGATTCCAGTATGGAGCTATGCAATTTGATCTTTTAGTTCCACTAATGTGGATAGTTCCTGATTTTCTAAATCTCTTTGATCAGCACTATTCAAATCCTGCCCTAAATGCTTTAACAGAACCCGTGTCTCTTAGCCTAATCCTTGCAGTAATCTTTTCCCCCCAAGTATCAATAGTCACAAACCTCTCTCAGTTGCTGTCTATCTAATTCACGATCTGCCATAATACTTACTTCTGATCCATTTAGTCCTTGGCAAGGTCCTTCAGGCAGTTCTTGGAGAAGACTCTCTCATCTGCAGCTTTGTAGATTTGTCTCTCAGAGAAATAAAATGCTCTTCACCTGCCTGGTCTGGTTTATACTCCAGAACAGGAAGATGAATTAAGAAAACATTGATTGGTCAACAGTACCTTTTCATAGCTTTGTAACAGGCCCAAACCTATTCAGAAGCCACACAGATCATGGAGCAGGGGCTACAGTGTGATGTCCAACATATACCGAAACCTGCCCAGCAAGGGAGGAAGGAGGAGAAATGATGCGATCTGAGCTGTGCCACGCCGGCACAGCCCATCCAGCGACCTCACCAGCATTGCTAGTGACCACCAGAAGCCCATACCAGGCTGCAGCAGCATTGCCATGATGGCACTGTGATCGAGGTTCACATGTGCGAAGACTGTCCAGCATCGGTCGTCCGGCAACCACTGTGCATGCGGTTGTGTGCATGTGCTTTGCATGTATGCAGCAGTAGCCCAGCAACCGATGCTGGGCTGTCATCATCATGCACGTGTGCCTTGGTCACAGTTGTGGCACCACTGCCGTGGCCCGGCTTGGGCTTCTGGATGGTGTGGTCCCTGGGGCCACTGGTGGGGTTGCTGAGCAGACTGTGCTGACGTGGCTTGGTTTGGACTGCATCATTCTTCTTCCTCCTCCTTGCTAGGCAGGCTTTGGGATATGGCAGACATTGCACTGTTATCCATGCACCATTGGTATGGCATCGGAATAGGACTGGGCCGTTAGTATACTTTTCCACAGTCCTAGCAGAACCTAAAGGGAGCCAGACTGTTCTTGAGTTAAGGCAGATTATACCAACTTCCAGAGGGGTAGCCAATGTAGGTTGCAATTTTGTGCAAATTTTCCTGGGTTGACATGCATAGGGTTGCACTGTTAGACTGTTGCAGTAAAAATAACAAAAAAAAAAAAGTTTTGAAGCACCTTAAAGACTAGCCAATTTATTTCAGCATCTGCTTTCATGGAGTACTACAGTAATGTATAGTCATGCAACTGATGACGGGGACTGCAGTCCACCAAAGAGCACACTCAAATCAATTGGTTAGTCCTTAAGATTATATCAGGTAATTTCTTTCTGCTTGCTCATGTTGAAACATTTTTCCTGATCCCTGAGCTGCAGTATGCCACCAAGAAAAGCTGTGTGCTTAGGAAGTGGACTTTGCAATGGACCTCTGCAAGCTAATGTGTTGAGTCCTGAAGTCTAGAAGGTGCAGTGGACTAGATCCAAAGTAATTTCCACGACTGTACAGCTAATCTGACAGCTTGTTTTCCTTTTTACTGTCCAGTTTAGAGCTAGCAAAAATTGGGGTGGGGGAGGACATGGGGATGAAGATACACATGGGGTTTTTTTTGGGGGGGGGGCTTACCAGTGGCAGGTGTCTGCCATTTATTTTTCTTCCATTTGGGCTGTTTGCTTCCCTTTCCATGGAGGCAGCAGCATTGGTAGCTGCTTCCCGTGGCCAACTCCTGCTAGCTACCATCTTGTGTGTGTTTTTAGCATAGGATGCACTACAGCCCCCTGTGCGAGCACCATTTTCCCCCAGAGTAAACCAGAGTATGACATGACAAAGGATACCCGTCCTGCCATACGTTTTGCTAGTAACTCCCCCCCCCCCGCCCCAGCTTTGCGAAAGCAACTGCTTCACTGAAGCTCCCTGAACTGAACCCAAAATTGATTTGGGTGAAAGTGTTGGGACATGCACTAAAATTGGGACATGCACTAAAATTGAGTGGAGGGAGAGTTAGAACAGACAAAAGAAAATATTTCTTTACCCAGCGTGTAATTCATCTGTGGAACTCCTTGCCACAGGATGTGGTGATGGCACCTGGCCCTAGATGCCTTTAAAAGGGGTTTGGACAGATTCATGGAGGAAAAGACCATCACAGGTTACAAGCCATAAGCAACCTCCTGGTTTTAGAAGTAGGTTTTCTCTGGGCCAGGTGCAAGGGAGTGTCAAAGGGAAACAGGTTATCTTGTTGTCTTGTGCTCCCTGAGGCATCTGGTGGGGCCACTGTGTAATACAGGAAGCTGGACTAGATGGGCTTTTGGCCTGATCCAGCAGGGCTCTTCTGATGTTCTTATGTTCTTATGTTCAGACCAGAGCTATCCCCAACTACAAAATAAGGAGCTACTGCTGAAAGAACATTTATGATTCTCATTAGTACCTGAAGCCAAGTGCTGATCTCTTCAGGCCTGCGGCATGAAACTGATACACCGCCTGCGGCATGGTGCGAAGCGTCCAAAAGCGTTGGGAAATGGTGCAAAGAGATCAGCACTTGGCTTCAGGTACTAATGAGCAGTTCTTCAGGCTTCAGGTACTGCACTCTCCTCCTCTGTGTGGCAATGTGTGAGGGACTGTGGTGTGCACAAGAGGAGATGGAAAATTTGAACTTCGCACAGTCAGAGGGCGTGTTCACTGCTGTGGGGAAGGGAAGTGTACTGCCAATCAAAATCAAGTCTGAAAAGACTCAATTCTGATTGGCTAGCAGAGGGGGCAAGGAAGGACATATCTCTCTCTCTCTCTCTCTCTCTCTCTCTCTCTCTCTCTCTCTCTCTCTCTCTCTCTCTCTCTCTCTGCTTGACGTGGACTCAACCAGTGTAGATAGGAAGCGGAGCAAAGGCCGGCTTTGCTTCACCTCAATTCGGGCCGTGCTGCCTGCAGTATGTCACAGTCTTTAGTCCTGGCAAGTTTGATTTTTTTGTTTTCTGTGTTCCTCTAACTGGACATTTTCTGACCCAAACTTCTTTTTCAACAAAATTCAGAGTGCTGAGGTTAATTTCAAGCTCTGATCTAACTGCTTTCACACACAGGACATACTTCAGCTTATTGTCCTATCAATAGTTAGTTCTTTAGAACTGAAAAGATATAAGTAAATATTTGCAGATCACATTAACATTGTTTTTCATTCTGCACATGTGTCTGTGTATTTAGGAACAGCTTGCAGGGGCAAGAAGATAAGAGACTTTCCTTTGCAAATGTAATTGTGCTTGCATCATTTCTTTTATGCAGAAGATGGCAGCAAACAAAAATGATAATTTAGGGTAGCAACTACATGAGTCATCTAATCTATATTTTAGAAAACAGGCTTGATTGGATGTATTTGAAATGTCATTGGGACTATATTGTGTGTCCCTTGCTGTTTTTGGCAGTGCTCATAATACTACATTACTCACATTTATATTCAGTTGGACCGAGGGGATCCGTTCTGGAACACACACTCCCGCGCGGATAGCAAGGATCCACAGATACCGGAGTCCACCTTAAAATGCTGTTAAAAGGGGGGGGGTTAAAAACGTGGGTTTTTTTACCTTTTAGATGCAAACCGCTTCTAACTTGCTTATAACGGGCTGAATTCGCGCTCTGGAAGCCTCTTCCAGGTCACGCAACTCCGTCTCCCAAAATAGCTCCAGAATGCATTAGATTAACAGCGCAATCCTAACCAACTTCCATTGCCAGTACAGCCGCAATGCGGCCCCGAGGTAAGGGAACAAATGTTACATTGCAGTATTATACACCATGCACTTCATTACCTTGCACTCTAGTCACCAGTTCTCCTTAGATTGTTCCCTGCCCTGCAACATTTTTCTTCATCATTGAATCAAAATGTCAAAGCAACGCTTAGTAGATCCCACTTATACACAGTGATTGCATTCTCTGCAGGCCAACCAAGGGGACTAGTGCCTAGTAGTTCTCACTCAGCACATCCTGTTCTCTGTGTTCCCTTTTTACTGGGTCAGCAGCTGAATGGGAGGGGGGAACTGGTACAGGACTTCTGTCTACTGCCACCATTCCAAACTAAGGAGACCAGGCAGAAGGGAGCTGTTGGGGGGGGGGAGGGACATCCCTCCCACGAGAGCACAGAACCTGGTGATTCTTGTTTCATATCAAATTGCAATAGTGTCCACAAGCAATTAGAGACAACAACCAATCAGATTACCTGTGAACATAGACTAGGCAGACAAGGAATCAAAATATAGTCAGTTTATTAAACCTCCCCCAAAAGAATTAAACAAAAGGGGAGATGGGAATAGAAAATGTACCACAAGCAGGTTGATGAAAAATATTGGACCTTGGCTAGATGGACACAAAAGATACCTTGACCAAATTGGATGCAGTAACTAGTAATTCCCAGCAGAGGGAGCCAGGAAGCTACTTATGAGCAAAGCACACAAAACCCCTCTGCTGTGCCTGGAGGCTGGGGTGGAAAGAGCAAGCAAAACAAAATTAATACCCTAAGCATGACTAGCTACTTATATTGTCCCAGGAATCCCAGTCTCTGCACTTGGGTAGGAGGTGTGGCCTGGTGATTGAGCTGCCGCTTTGCCCGAAGAACACCTGGGGCAAGCTCAGTTCAAGACAGCCAGAAGTTGTCGATATGCTGCCGACAAGCTGAGATAACCTGTGCTGACCATCTGTGGGAGAGAGGAGTCGCTGTCAGACATGCTGAGAAGGCGTGTGCAGCCAGGGTGATACCACACCATTGAAGGGAAACATCTGGAGAAGGAAATGGGTTATATGCAAATAGAACATTATTGTCAAAATCCCTACCGGGGGGTGGGGGTACAGGTAGAAAAGCTTGCCTGTGTAAACCACCTTGAATAATGTCTGAGGAAAAATCCGACTACAAGAAAGGCAGTGTGTAAATACATACAGGGGGCCCCTGGTATCCGCTGGGGATTGGTTCCTGCCCCCCCCATGGATACCTGAAACCCATGGATAAGAGCGAATGCCATCTTCTACAGCCTCCCATTTTAACTAATTGTTGTGCAAACTGCTTGAAACGGGTTCTGTAGAGTCGAGTCTCAAGCTTCGCAGACCCCTTCAGCCCCCCCCCCGCACACTCCCCTGGTGATTCTTTTACCTTAAAGTGGTGTTTGTGTCTTGCTTTCAACCAGTGGCGTTCCCAGCCCTCCCGTCGCCTGGGGGGGTTGGTGCGCCCCCCCAAGCAGCCGGACTCGGGGCTGAGCGCCCACTCGGTGCTTCCCCAGCCTCCGGAGGCTCCGCTCCAGAGACTGGGGAGAAGCCCTCCTCAAAGCAACCACTTAGTTCGGCGGTCGAGGGCTTTCTGAGAGGGCCGAACGCGTTGCCACCTGGACGCCACCTGGACGCGCTGCTTCAGAGGGGCGCGCCAGCTGGGCTCCGGTGCCGCGCCGCTCTGCGCAGCCCCGAGCCCGGCTGCCGCGCCCCCGCACCCACTCAGCGCCTGGGGTGGAGCACACCTGCTCCCCCCATATTAGAACGCCTCTGCTTTCAACAAAGGCTATAAGTAGCATGCTGCTGCTTTTAGCTCAGCAGAAGACCAGGAAACAGAAACTGAAACTGCTTCCTGGTCTTCGGCTGACCCTGCGTCTGTGCTATGAAGCAGCGGCAGCATGCTACTTATAGCCTTTGCTGAAAGCAA
The DNA here is from genome assembly GCA_026170595.1 of Plestiodon gilberti rubricaudatus. Classification (NCBI taxonomy): domain Eukaryota; kingdom Metazoa; phylum Chordata; class Lepidosauria; order Squamata; family Scincidae; genus Plestiodon; species Plestiodon gilberti. The sequence goes on from JANXHW010000004.1 coordinate 44,257,509, forward strand.
GACATGGACACAATTTTAAGGTAAAAGGATCGCCAGGGGCACATGGGGGGGAAGGGGGAGGGGGTTCCTGCCATCCGTGGATAAGTGAATCCATGGATACCGGATCCGTGGATAGTGGGGGGGGGGCTGTATATGATTATGATTATGATTATGATTATTAGTGGAGAGTAAGAAGATGTGCCTTCCGTGAACCAGCATTAGATTCCAGTGGCAGTTCTGGCAAAACACACGCAAGCATCCTTGTGTTTGAACGTAAGAAATCTAGGGTTCATGATGTCATAGGATTCTTGATTGGACGAGTGGGAACCACTCCAACCTGGCCACTCCATCCTACCCCTTTACTTAGAAGGATCAGTTTAACTGCTAGGTCCGCCACCTGGAAGTTCAGTTGGATTGATCTGTAAGAGATGGACCAAATATGCATCTAAGCACAAGGCTGTCTAGAAATGGTGTTTTCAAACAAAATAAAAAGGCAACTGCAGGAGGATATCCCAGCAGCTTTAGGCTGCTGAGCCATCACAGAAGCCTCTGGAGGTGATTAGTGGTCTCCAAAAATAAGGACAAACAGGGCATTCATCACAGTTGGAATTTGATATATCAAAGTAGGATTTTAGGGATGGGAGGAAGCTAGACAAGCTTTGCTGACTTCTTCCTATGGCAAACAGATTAGTATGGGTGTGGGAAAGTATCATTCTTACTAAAAGCAAGAGAAGATGCCTAGGAGGGCTGCTTCAGCTGAAATGGGGCTTGGCAGGACACTCGTATAAGGCTAGAACGGATCTATAGTTGCTGTCCATTGTTGTGAAGGTTGGGTACCTCCAACAGGTTTTCAGGCAGCTCCTGCTATCTAGTTCTTTCTCCAAGGGCACTGGGTTACGATCAAGGGCCAGCGGATGTACTTGGGGCCATCTTGCCTGGCTACTGTCTGTTTTTGTGGGCATTGCAATAGGAAGGATTATAATAGACCCACCACACTGGTCTTAATAGTGTGCATGATATGCCGTGTTCCTTTATCAAAGTTGTAGCTTCTTTTAATCCCAGCTACTGATGTCCACTTCTTCATTTTCTTCCTCCTGAAATTATTTACGATTTCTAATTTTCTAATAGTGCTGTTGCTTCAAGTTATTAAGCCCTGTCCTGTATTAATACAGGAGCTTGAGAAATGACTTTCCCGCCAGTATAATCGGCACCATATAATTTGTAGCCAGTTCAGTGAAACATTTTACACACAGGAAACATGCTGCTGGGGTGAAATTAAACTCCGTGGTTATAGGATGCTTTGAGACAGTGTTACTGGTTTTTAAAACACGCTTTAAAACATGTTACTGGAACTTAATGAGAGCAGCAAGGAACAATGGCTACAGGTAAATCTGCAAGTGGACGGTGAAATTATTGAACTGGCTGCTCATCGCTGCTGGGATCTATACAAGGAGGAAGATCTGGTGAACTTTACTGTGTGACAAAGAATCACATGGGAGGTAGGCTGAAAAAGGAAGGTGAGTGAGCAGAGATGGCAATGCATGGAAATGGGGAGGAAAAGTCCCTATGTTTAGCTTCCCCCCCCCTCCATTGCCTGCCACCATGAGAAAAGTGGTGACCTGTGCTACATGGGGAGATTTTTAAAACCTGTCGTCTTTTCTTTGTTTCCTGGTGTGCCAGCAATAAAAGGGGAAAATGCAGCAGTTCTTGATGCTTGCAAGCCTCCCAAAGCCTCCCAAAGCCTCCCAAAGCCTGCTGCCATTTCAGAAACCCATGATAGGTCCATAAGCCCCCAGAGTCATCATACTTTTCCCTTTGCTCCTGGTAAAAGGAGAGATTAACAGCCTGATCCTGCGTAAGCCCCTAGAGCGGCGGAGCGTGCGCTCTGCTGCTCTAGGCTGTCGCAAACATGCCAGAAAGACGTTTGCGATGACTCTGGAGTAAGGGCCGATGGCGCAGAGGCTGGCAGCCCTCACTCCGCCACCCTCCGGACCTGGCACCCACTGACGGAGGTAAATCCTGTGCCGGTCGGTGCAGGGACAGGGGGAGGGCGGGCAGGGGCATGGAGGGAGGGGGGCATTGGCTGAACCAGGCCAGGAGGGGGTGGCGATATTGGCGGTGCACTCCCTTTCCTGGCCCAGTTTGGCCTTACCCCGCCGCCTTGGATGTATGTCAACTTCAGAGCTGGCATACATCTGAGGAGGCCCATACACTCGGGGAAGGGGACAAACATCCCCTTCTCCTGAGATGTTCCCGGGCCATGCCGATACAGCCCGGGAACGGGCTCAGGATACCACGGCTGGCCCTTTAGGCCGGCCGCGTAAAGTTGCGCAGAATTGCGCTGTAAGAGGAGGGAGCATTGCACTTTGCTTTGTTTTTAAACCCAGTCCCCATGTACTGCACCACTGCTTTTTCTCAGGGTGAGAGGGAGCAAGGTTGAACACCAAACACAATTTCCCCTTCCCATTTCTCACTTGCTACTCCTACTCTTTCCACTTGCCACTGCTGGGGATAGGTAAGTAAATGGAAGGGAAGGATGGAGTTGTTGGGGGCTGGGGGCTGGGAGGGGAGAATTTGGAAGGGGGGGAGATATTTTCTGGTCTTTAAATGATGTGGCAAATCATCTGACTTTTCCTGATCTGGCAGGAAATAAACAGAATCATTTCAGATCCAATTTAGGTGAGCAATCAACACTATCTGCATAATTAATTTTTCAGCTAATGCAAACTGAGGACATTTGATGAGGTGCGTCATCCTGAAATGGTATTTTTTCATGGTATTCTTCAAATAAAATCACTGCAGAAACACTGGGAGTAGAGATCAAGCTTCCTCATGTGTTCAGCTCTAACCTTGGGGGGCATCAACGTCTGGTTTTCTTCCCCCACACCTGCCAGCAGGTGCTTCTGCTTCCTCCCCAACTGGTGCCTGCATGCATCACCCCTTTTCAGGCTTGAGAGGGAGATCCTAGGGAGGTAGGGAGACCACTTTCTTGTCTCTCCGCAATCCCTCTTTCAACCCTGATCACACCTTTTCTGGCTTGGCATTTTGTTTCATTAGTATATTCTCTGTATTAGGGAGGGATTGTTGAATTTCCAACTGGTTCTCAGCAACGGCTGTTGCTGTGAACCACAGTTCCCAGAAGGCAATATAAACTGCGTGTCGTTATCAGTGTGCACGCACGACGCACCAACGTTAAAAGTTAGAAAAACAGATGAGTAATTTTTCAGAGTGCTCACTGAGGACGCTCATAAATAATGAGTCACTTCTGAACCGACTTGAGGAGAGTTCACCTATCATGGGAAGGACGTTTTTCCTAAATTTGCATTCCATATATCAGAGAGATGACTTCCATATCTGAGGTTTTTCTTTGAGTTCGCAAAAAAGTGAAGATTTGCTATATACGAATATCACAACATCTTTCTTTACCAGAGGGTTTAACATCCTTGATATGCAAAGAGGAAAAGTAATACAGATTCAGACTCTTAAAAAAAAAAAAAAAACCTAAACAACACACTTCAGTCACCCAACAATTAGGATCAAACTACGGTATACTTAATGGGGGGGGGAGGAATCCTAGCTTTTTTGAACTTATAAAATTAATAGATGAAGATGACGTAGCTAATGATTTCAGATTTCCAGGAGGAAAAAACAATCTCCAGTTTACTCTCCAGGGAGCAGCGCTTTTTGCAACTGACATTGAGTGCTTTATGGCAGTCAGTATCATTGCAAGAAGAGGAATGATAACAGCAGGTAAGTATACGATTGGACCCAAAGTAACATTTTGCGCTTCACCCCCCTCTTTTCACCCCCACTCAGAATCTGAGTGAGGAAGGTTGTCTGGGTTTTGATGCTGCTTTTTCCCCTCTGCTTTATTCTACCTCCATCTATGGAATAATAAATAATTCACTTGACTCAATAAATATGAAAAGTAATTAAGAAAACTCTAATGCGTCTCTCTTCCTCTCATGCAACCTGTATGCAATAATTTTGGTTCCTTTCCAAGTATACAAGATGTTCTGACCGCCAGACTCGCAAGTTAAGTCAAGTGGAATGTTCCCTGTGCTTTTGTATAGTTCTGAATGAGATGAGCGTAGCTGAAAACATTACATGATTCAGTACAACTGATATGAGGTTACAAAAACCCTTCAAATTTAAGATAAGATTCAAGATGTTCACAATTTTCATTTTTGCTCAAAAAAAGTATGGAAATTGGAAGGTAAGGTTGCAGCTCCAAGGAAACAGCTGTTGTAGGGTCTGGAAACATATTGCTGACTTTACAGATTGGGCTCCGTGCACCCACCCTTTGCTATGGTGTTTCAGTTCAACACTGGGCTAGGGAGGGATGTGGCCAGGCAGAAATTAAGCAGGTGTTGTTCCCCCTAAACATTTGCTAGATGTGCACCTGATGGATTTCTGACTGATTCATTGTGACATCCATGGCAGCTGACAAATGGGCTGCTAAGACAATGTACCCTCATAACCATGCAGTAGAGCTGCATTCTCACAGCATTGAACTATGGTCTTCCAATGCACCCTGGATTCTAGAGGCGTTTTCATCCCTGGATAATTGTCCTGGGATTATCAAGAGTAAAGACACTCTTGACTTCATAGTTGTTGCAGAAGAGTGAGCACAACCATAGCAGACAAAGTTAGCTGAAGTAGAAACAAGCAGCTTGGAACTACAACCTCAGGACAACTTGAGACTGCTATAAGAACTTACGTTTTCACTTCACACTGGGTTGAATATTTTAATTACGCCAACCTTGTAGCTACGCTTGTGCAGGTAATGATCTATGTAAGACAGTTGGGACAAGTTGCCTCAAGTCCTTCGTATCTATTTTGGTTCCTGCAGATAATTATATTGTTGTCTAGAGTTTAATAGAACATTTTGTCACTTAATTAAAACAGTGCAGAACTATTGCTATGTAGCGCTTGTTTCATTAGAGAGGAGTTTGGACTCTGACAGTTTGCCTTTTGTAAACTCAGCAGGACTGAACCTGCATTAAGGTCACATCTGTTTCTCGTTTCTTCTTTTTGTTAAAGATGACCTTGCTGCTTATACTAGTTCACAGCTATCAACATTCTTGGTGATTAAAAAAAATGGTTGATAATATACTTTTTTGAATTAGTCCAGGTAGTTTCATTTTAAGTAGACTCCATTTTGTTAGAAGCTAGGCATCATGGTTCTCTTCCCCAGGTACATTTATTCCACCATTGACAAAGTTACGGTTATATAAGCGTTCAGGCAGAAGACTCTGATCTAGAGAAGCTTGCAAACCAGCAATCGCCCGTGTGTATGTGGTTGTATTTGAATATTTGCATTGTTTTTTATGCAAGGTAGGAGACACATTGTTTAAATTGCACAATGGGGAAAACCAGGAATGCTGTATGAATACACAGGCTTGCTTGTGTATATTTGCAACAGCAGCAGCCTCACCTTGGATCAGCTGATAGAAGATGGCCATAGCAGCAGCTTCAACCTTTCTTTCCCCTCCTCTATTTCAAGGGAAGCAGCGGAGTCAGATTGGTGGAGGAAGTGGGAGTTTGTTCTTAAAGGTGGTGGGGTTATGGTATATTTTCTAAATTGGGTATGTTATGAATGCCTTGGCAGTTCAATTCAGTCTTCAGTCTGGCTTACCTTAGTCCTCTGCTGGGTTTGTGGTTTTTACCTTTTCCTCCTGCACCGGATGCTCTGCTCTCCAACAGCTTCCCTGATCCTAGCTGCCAGGCTGCTTGGCTGGCTTTTTGTAGAACATTTCCTAAAGACTCTCTCTCTCTCTCTCTCTCTCTCTCTCTCTCTCTCTCTCTCTCTCTCTCTCTCACTCACACACACACACACACACACACACACACACACACACACACACACACACACACACACACACACACACACACACACACACATTGTAAACAATCAGAGCCCAGCGTGTAAAAAATCAGAGCCGAACCTCTGTGCGCTGTGGATGATGGCAGGTTTTTGCTAATGCTCCTGCCTGGGAAAAGCTCCATCAAGCCAAAATGCCATTTTCTATTTGTCCTGCATCCTTGGCATGTCTACTTAGAAGAAAAGCCCATTGACTTAGGCTGCAATCCTATACACACTTACCTGGAAGTAAGTCCCATTGGCTTCAATTGACTTTGACTGACTTCAGAGCAGACATGCATAGTGTCTTTGGCAAGCATGTATAGGATTGCAGCCAAAGCAACTTTAATCCAGATAGTAGGACTGGACATTTTGTGATTCAAAAAGAGAACATGACCATCATTTTCAAATTCCCCAGAACTCATGAGATGATCTTCAAGGAAGAGAATATGTACAAAATCTGCTAAGAAGTGAAAACCAACTTTGCAGTGCAATCCAATCATGTCTGAAATAAGTCCTATTGGGACTTCCTTGGGATTCATTCCCAGATAAGTCTGCATAAGATTGCAACCTTATAATGTTTTCCAAATACAGTCAATTTTCGGTATCCGTGAGGGTTAGGTTCCTGGAAACTCCCACAGGTAGCAAATTCGCAGGTAGTGAACCATTGATCCTATGGGATCAATGGAGTTAGGTGCAGGGGATTAGAGGGTTGGGGGTGCCTTACTTGAAGGTTCCCACAGGCATTTCAACGGGCTCCACGCTAGTTGAGGGCACCATTTTGAAGGTCCCTGCTGCTTCTGGAAGGTCTCTACTGCATTCAGGAATTCATCAGAGATCTTCCAGAGGCAGTAGAGATCATGGAAAGTGAAGACACACCTCGCGAATGGCGCAACGTGGTGCCAATCCTGCTGCTCGCGAATAAGCGAATTTGTGAGTCGTGAATTGATGGGTAGTGGGAATTGACTGTAGCTAAAACTGAAAAAAGTCATCTTGTCCTTATCTAACTTCTGAATTTGATTACTACAGCCAGTTTATTGTATAAAATTAGATGTATTCCTTGAGATACTTATAAGCTGATCACCATGGGTGCTGGGTTTTTATTTCTTCGATATACAAGTATAAATTACAATTTTAGTAAATTCTGTTTCTCATAAAAGGAAACAGTCAATTGCTTTGGGGCTAGAAAGGGCTGCCTGCCTATAATTTCAGGAAGCTGTACAGTAAAGAACAAAAGAATACCCATAACTCTCCTTGTTAATGTCATATTACTTTGCTCTATCTTCTTGGCTTGCAATGCATGGTTACTAAAATGTAAGTCCTGTTGTGTTCAAAGGTGCTTACTCTGAGTTAAGTGTGAATCGGGTTGCAGCCTCTGCCTTGGAACCAACAGGAAAAGGGATGATTAATCACAAGGAAGGCCCGCCCCTACTGCCTGACACTGCCCCAGGTCTGCCACTGCTACATTTGTCATGGCGCACACCTCCTTACTATGCATTACCTGATTTTCAAAAACCAGGAAGTGCAGGACTTCTGGTTTATTTCAAGGGACTGTGTGAATTAAATATCTCTATCATTTGAGTGGTTCCCTTAAATAAAGCCAAAGTCCCACACTTCCTGGTTTGTATATATTTTTCAGACACAACATTCTAGTCGTATTGGGTGGGGAGCATCTTCCCTTCCACCTCAGGCAGCAAAATGTCTTGGCCAGCCCTGTGCCAAGGTAACCATGCTCTGTTGACCAGGCATGTGGCACTGGTCCAGTTGCGTCAGCAATGGGGACACCCCCACAACATTTTCATCTGCATAGGAGCCCTTTTGAAAAATCCCTGAAATGGTGGTGTTTGGGTAGGCTTACCATATCGCCGACCGGGACGTTCTGTTTTGCCCTTAAGGGGCGGGGCGGGGGAAGGGGAACATGAGCGCGCCCGAGCGCGCTCATGTTCCCCTTCCCCGCCCCGCCCCTTAAGGGCAAAACGGAACGTCCCGGTCGGCGATATGGTAAGCCTATGTTTGGGGGGGCAGGAAGCTCAAAAATATTCAGACCCCTATTTCAGCTCAGTTCTCTAATTAATCAAGAAATTGCATGCGGCAAAGAAATCAGCACATAAGAAATGAAAGAGAGAGAGAGAGAGAGAGGTTTATTAAAATGCCTCAAATCCTGAGAGATTATTTCTCTCAGTGAGAACAAGAATCCAAATGTGCATTAAGTACGGTTTTGTCCACAGTGGAGAAAAGCAGTTTTCAGCCCTGAAAGGATATTGGTAGTATAGATTATGATAATGAAGACAGAGGAAGTGTTAACTTACACTGACAGTACTTAACATTAAAAGGAAAGTGTGGTTTGGGAATTAGAATGTTGACAGCAGCAGGCTTGTAGAAGTGAAATATTGCAATTACAGTCTTGATATACCAGCTGTTAGGCACCTCGAACCAAGCTAATTTCTTACCACTTTAATGCGATCAAAGAGAATGTTGATAGGCAGACTACAAGATTTCGGTCTACTGAGGCTGCTAACTAGAAGTGCATTGTGGACATCACCTTCACTTTATCCTTTCCTCATCACTGTCTTTGTTTTAGACTCCAAGGTTCTCCTACTGCAGTGCAGAGCAACTGGTTTGTCAAGGTGTCAGTCAAATGTGATGTGGTCCTCCAGTTTCAGAGATGTAGGGAGCCAGATCATCCACATTTTTTTTAGAAGTATTCTTAAAACGGTCAATAAGAATCATGTATGACAGTCATATGATGCTTTGTGGATGCAGGACTAGGGCAGGGATGGGGAACCTATTTGCGGTGGGGGGCCATTTTCCCATAGGGAAAATTTGTTGCGGCCGATTCCCCCCCCCCCGCAAATTTACTCCCCCCCCACGAATTTACCTCCCTCCCACCCACCGCTCGCTCGCTCGCTCGCTCCCACCCACCGCTCGCTCGCTCGCTCCCACCCGGCAAGCACCCACCCCCATCGCTCTCCTCCTTACCTTTTCTTCTCTTCAGCTGCCGCCGACGGCGGCGGCCGCGCATGCTCACGCTCACCCTCCCTTTTCAAACTCTCCCGGCTGTTAGAGACATGCGTTCTGCGCATGTCTCTAACAGCTGGGAGGGTTTGCGAAGGAGTCGGGCGAGGTGAGTGCTCACCTCGCCCGACTCCTTCACAAACCCTCCCAGCTGTTAGAGACATGCGCAGAACAGCTGGGTTGAGAAGGAGTCGCGCGACTCCTTCTCAACCCGGCTGTTTCTGCGCATGTCTCTAACAGCCGGGAGGGTTTGAAAAGTCGGGTGAGGTGAACGCGGCCTCCGGAGCCTCCGGTCCGAGCCCGCGCGGGCCGGACCGAATGGAATCGGGTCCAGGCTCGCGTGGGCCGGACAGGATAGCTCCGGGGGCCGGATCCGGCCCGCGGGCCGCCGGTTCCCCACCCTTGGACTAGGGTCACGGCTCTACAAATTTACCACCAAGCTCATTAGCAGAATACACTACCAGAAAATGTGACGATCGCTTAAATGGCTTTAAAAAGGATTGGACAAATTCATGGATGTGAGATCTATCTAAATGGAACATCCATGTTCTGACACAGTCTACCTCTGAGTATTGGATTCCAAGTACAAACAGGGACTGCCCTCCTCATCAAGCCCTAATTTTGAGCTTATAGAATTATCTGGCTGGCCGCTTTGGACACTGCATGCTGAACAAGATGAACCTTAGGTCAAAGCCACCGGCAGAATGATTAAGCGTCCTTCAAGAACAATGTACTCAATAATGCCATGACTGTGTTTGGTCCTTTAAGAAATGGGACGGCAAGTTCAATTGGAAGTGACACTTCAGAAATTTGGCATGCTTTCATAAATTATGTTTTTGACTCCTCTCAAAAGGTGGGCCTAGGTTTGTTTGTTTTTTCCCCAAGGAATGAAGAATTAAAGGATGCACAGGCATATGCATTTTCCCCACTGACCTTTTCCAGCCTTTTCCCCTTCAGGGTAGTTTGCTGGTTGAGCTGCCTGAAGAAAGCTACCTGAAGAAAGCTAAGATGAGACCAGTTTGGTTGTGTCCTGGATGGGAGACAACTGGAAGTTGCCGACATGCTGACATAACCTGTGTTCACCCTCTGTGAGAGAGAGGGGGGTCACTGTTGAGGAAGCTCAGAAGGCATGTGCTGTGCAGCCAGAAAGATAACCACACCATTGAAGAGAAACATCTAGAGAATGAAAAGCGTTCTATGTGAACACGCTTAACATGCGCATGCAGTTGCATTCCTAGAGGTGGGTGGTACTATAAGTTGCACACAGGTCTACTCAGTGTTACACGGTGGCCCCAGCCATTTGCCATCAGAGCCATTCCGAGCAGCGAAGGCAACATGCAAGAGACTCCCTGCGCATTGCCTTCACTGTTTGGAATGGTTCAGACGGTGAGTGGGTGGGGTCACAGTGTAATGCTGAGTAGACCTGTGCACAACTTACAGTACCACCACCCCCTTCTAGGAATGCCACTGTGCACATGGTACGCATGTTCTGAAAACCTGGTAACCTGGTAGCACTGTAGAATATTTAATCATTTCTGTATCTAATATAAATGGAATTCCTTATACTATCTTGACCTTTTATGTCATGATATTTTGATAACTTCATTAACTGACTTTACAATAAATAAAGGGCAGACACACAGTGCCTCTATTAAATGGCTGTCATGGCAGTGCCCTGAACTGGAGTAGATGCCATAACTAGTCACAGGTATTTAGCATGCAGGTCAGTCTAGGGTGCCCCTGCCATCACAAGAACTGCCCCTCACAATCAAACTCAAGGAAAAATTGGATCCATGCAGTAGTAGACCCAATTCTGTATCTTAAACAAAGACTATACACTGGGTCCCCGAGTTATGGACATTTGGGTTATGGACATCTAAGTTATGGATTGCCATGTTGGTGCTTTCACACAGGCGCAATCTGTCCATTGTTGTGACTTCTGGACAAACCTCCAGAATGGAACCAGTACATATCTGGGGAAGTATAATTGTGAAGGAAAGCACATAGTAACCAGAACATCCAGGATTCTAGAACTCTCTGGCAGAGTTTACGATTCAGCTTCCAAGAACACTTATAAGAGACCACATGGCTTAACCTCCTGGATTGGAAGCATCTTTCTGCCAGGGGACTTTCTCCAGCAACAGGTTTCCCAGTCCCATACCCAAAGGACATTATCTCAGTGATAGAGCATCTGCTTTATATGCAGAACATCCTAGATTCAGTCCCTGGCATCTCCAGGTAGGGATGGGAAAGACCCCATCTGAAGCTCTGGAGAACTGCTTGTGGTCAGAGTAGACAATACTAAATGAGATGGACCAATGTTGTAACTCCGTAGAAGGCAGCTTCATTGTACCTCTTCCTGGTTAATATCAGATAGCCAGGAATTCATATTCACAGCACAATCCTATCCAACTTACACCACCGGTATAACCAGCGGTGCAGTGAGAACGGGAGGTCCCAGAACGGAAAGGGGATTCAAGTCCCCTCCAAAGGGGGATTTAAATTTCTCCTCCCCTCCAAAGCCTCCCACCCTGCCCTCCCTCACTGGTTACACCGGTGGTGTAAATTGGATAAGATTGTGCTGCTAAGCACCACATTATAAAATGGCTCAAATCTACAAAGTGCTCAAACCAACGTAGTTGCCCAGAAGCTATTTTTGGCTTGTGGTATAAATGTCTCATGTATATCTGGCACCGACGTTGATTGTAGCATTTTGAAATTGGTATTTTTAGGTTTAAATAAACAATTACATTGAAAAGACTAATGCCAGGGAGAAGTACTTTAGTCTTGTATTTGACAAATATGAACTTAATCTGTTTTTGCAACGCTTCAGATTAGATACACCATCACAGTGAAAGCTTTTCAAGAATGATCATCTCTTTTGCAAAAGCAATTAAGTCCTAATAATAAGAAAGCATATTTCAGAATAGTATTAAAACTTTGATAAATGGAGAGACACACTTTTAGCCTGTGTATTATTGTAAACAGAGATTAGCTGAAAACAAACTCCTGAGATTCTATTGTGTCTTCCAACTGACCATCAAATTTCCAAGGTCAAACACACACAAAAATGACTTCTTGCATTATGTTTTGTCCCTCATACTAGTATATGTATAACTAAGAACGCACATAGCCATATTGTATGGAAGCTACACATGTACCCCATCATCAGGCATATACCTAGGGCTATCCAGCTGCTGGCTAGGAAATCATACATATGTGCATCCTAGAAAGTTATCCATGTTCTTGTAACATCCAGTCTAATGGCCCAATCCTATGGGCACTTTATGGGACGTGCATTCTGCTGGCATAACATGCGTTGCAGCTGTCACAAACACGACACTTCCGGAGCACATGGCCTGGCCACCATCACAAGTGGCAAGTGGCTAGATCCATATGAAGCTGGACCGAGGACACCTACTGGTGTAGGTAAGGCCGTGTAGGAGTTGGGAGGGAGGTTGGAAGGTGTAGAACTGAGTGGGGATGGACAGAATGGGGAGGATATAGAGTGGGTGGGAAGGTGGATCGGGCACAGGAAGGGGACAAGTTTGGTGGCAGTGCTGCTTGCTAAATCCTAACCCGCTTCCAGGGCCTGATTCACATCATCTTCATGGGTTAATACGGAATTGCACCAAAGATATCGCTGACGCAGGTCCGAGTTGACACATAGCATCAGCTAGGCCTTACCCCGGGGCATGGGAACAAATGTTTCTTTACCCCAAGGAGGCCTCAACATGCCAAAACTCCATGGGATACAGCAGATGCCGCCTTGGCACCGCTGTTTCGCCCCAGAGTAAGTTACAGTGGATTGAGATGTAAGTTGATGTACTGCAGTATGTTAGGCTGGTTTTGAAAATCTTTTAGGAACTACAGCTGGCACAGAAGGGCCAGATTATCATGGTGCAATCTACTGTAACTTTAGGCCGGCAGAGCACCTAAGGCAGTGTTTCCCAAACGTTTTCGCCCTATGGCTCCCTTGACCATTGGCAGCCAACTGGCCGTGGCTCCCCATTACATTATGTTGATGCCTGCCAATTGGCATTGCACTGTTTTTCGAGAGGATTCTGTGGCATTCCGTGGCTCCCCTGGCTGGTTTCCGTGGCTCCCCTGGGAGCCGCACCTCCCAGTTTGGGAACCACTGGCCTAAGGCTCTTCTAATGTAAGTGGCACCGGTATGGAGGCTGGCACCGCGTACAAGGCCATCACCCAGGACCTCTGCCAGATGACACAGGTAAGTCCTAGGCCAGTCAGCGGGAAGGTGTGGGGAGCGTGCGCCGGGGTGGCGGGGGAGGTGGCCACTGCCCGGCCCGGGAGGGAGCAGGGATATCGGCACTGGGTTGCACCGATATCCCAAGCCCCTTCCCAAGCTGGGCCAGACTTACATGGCCTCCCCAGACGCACACCAGCTAAAGAGCCTCTGGCACTCACACTGGGGGAAGGGGACGAACATCCCCTTCCCTTGAGGTGAGGCTTGGCCATCCTGGGTCGCATCCTGATTAGGACACAGCAGCTGGGCATTTTGACCGCACACCCTATCTTAGGAAAATCGAGCAGCATTCCACTGGGTGTTCTTCTCCAGCTTAGAATGTAAAATGAGATACTACAGGATTCTATGTACATGCTGTCAGCATTCTGAAGACCAAATATGCAAAGCCAGTTGTTTTGTGGGCACATATGTGAACATTTTTCTCTTTAATGTTAAATCTCTTACTCTCAATGACTGCAGTAAATTATGAAGTCAATTGTGTCTGCATTGCCCAGGGAGGTGTAACACCTTCAAGCAAGAATACCTGCCTCTCCTGTCACCACTGGTAAGCCATGTTAACCTTGAAAATTTCCTTTAAGTTTTAACACCTTTTAGCAACTACCCCCATTTTTGCCACCTTCAAAAGGGGGGCAAAAGGGGGAATGTGGGATCACTAAATAACATTATTTACACATAAAGTCAGTCAGAATGGTAAGTTTTACTTATGTAAATGTACATAAGTACCAGATGCAACAAATGCGGTTTGTCATCAAACTCTTCTTGCTGCTCGTAAATCTTCCTGGGCATCGTAATGATGCAAATTTCTTCTCAGGCAGAATTCTCAGTCAAAAAGGGCAGCAAATTTGGCACTGTGCGTATGATGTGCAAAAAACTAAAACAATTGCATAATTCAGGACCACATAAAATGAAAGCTGCCCAAGCACTTCCAAATCGGTGGAGACTGACCGAATTGCTGTTTAATAATGGAGCACCTGAATGCCAAGCCTGTTTCTTCCTTGGCACCTACAGGTGTTCATATTTGGCTCCTTCGCCAATGCCAGGCAGAAATCAACAACAGAATCTTGTCTTGGCAAGGATATGCAGAAATAGGGAAAGCGATACCGTTGTCTGTTAATTTCATGCAGCTGTGAAAGAGACCAAGTCTCCACGCATACAAGAGGCAACAACCCCAATTCACATTACAGCCTAGCAAATAGAAAGGACACATTATCATTCACATGTTTGTTTTGATGTTGAGAAGGTGAGCCTTGCTGACAAGTGTTCAACAAGATCAAAGAACTCATTACACTTTCTGAAGTGGCTACACTCCAGCATCAGTCTTACTAGTTTGTTGATTGCCAAGAATGAATGTTTACAGTCTAAACAAAAGAGCTGCCGATTGTGGCAAGATGATTATGAGGCAACTTAGAGCTCCACCCCCCCCTGCAGCGACGCCAGTGGGCTGAGGAACGTCAGTGCTCCATATATATTGAGAATTGATTACCCGGTCAAGATGTAGAAATCGTTACCTGAGGGTTGTGCTAAGAAAACAAGTCAAAGGAAAATGTGGATTCCTAGCTGTTTCTTGCTGACAGTCTTGGAACTTTATATATAGTCTATATAGTCTGGCTGGTCTCCTTAGGTCATCAGAGAAGGCCCTTTTGCGGGTACTGTCGCCCAGGGAGGTGCGAGGGGCGGCGGCCAGAAATAGGGCCTTCTCAGTAGTGGCACCACCTTATGGAACTCCCTCCCTTTTGAATTACGAACTGCTCCCTCCTTGGACACTTTCCGGCGAGGCCTAAAAACCTCCCTATTCAAAGAAGCCTTCTGAGCCCTTGCCTTTTTTAATATCCTGCTGGTACAGGTGGGACGCTGCTGTTTTTTTATGCTCTTGTTTTAATTGTAATAATGATCTTTTAAATCAATTTTTAGATGTTTTTTATTAGTTTTTGTCAACTTTTTTTACTGTTTTAAAATGTGACTTTTGTATTGTACTTTTTGTACTGTGTACTGTGTTTTCTTTTCTGTTGTAAGCCGCCTTGTGTCCCTTCGGGGAGAAAGGCGGGGTAAAAATACTGTAAAGAAATAAAATAAAAATAAACTTTCATAGGCACCGATTAAAGATAGGCAACCATGTGTCTCTAATTGGGTTAGAGATGGCCCTGGGATGGGGCTGGTTTCATCACGGGGCTATTCACTTCGGCTGAACAATGCTCCACACGGCTATACTGAGGTTCTAAGTGGTACGAGGCATATTCCCCTTGCTTCCATTTAGAAATGGATCACTACTTGCAAGCATTTTTAGAGAACTCTAACAAGTGTCAGATTTTCTCAAGAACTGAAACTGTGGACGCAATCCTATCCAACATTCGCCGCCATTGTAACCAGCGGCACAGCAAGAACGGGAGGCCCCAGAATGGAAAGGGGATTCAAATCCCCTTTGAATTCCCCGTTTGGAGGAGATTTGAATCCCCTTTCCATTCTGGGGCCTCCCATTCTCGCTGCACCGCTGGTTACAACAGAGGCGTAAGTTGGATAGGATTGCGCCCTAAACCAACTATTATGTTGTTTTAAAAAATCACCTATTTTTGTTTCTCAGGTTCTGGATACTAATCTCAACTCAAAGAGAACTTAGCAAAGTAAAGAGGATTTTTTTTTAAGGTTCCAGGAATTGGTAGGCAAGCCTAGTGATGGGCCACAAGACTAGTCTATGTTTTCTTAACCTCTGTAACATGTAGTGAGACAAAAGAGAAGCTTTCATCCCAGGTGCCTTGATGTTCAGTGCACAGAAAGGTGCTCAGTGCTAGGAGGCTGGCTAGCAATGAAAACCACTGCTTGTGCTGTTGGTTGCGGTAGCTGAGAAGTTTCTCACAGCTCGATCAGACAAGCTCAGGAACTGTACAACTTCCGTTTCCCCAAGGCTTAGCAACATCAAGGGAGTCGGCCACCAGTCCTTCAAGCCCTTTTGAGGAGCTTCCTCTGAATAGGTATCCAGGATTTGGACTGAATAAGAGGTATATTTTTAAACATGTCTGCAGAACTTCATTGCGCTGAGCTCTAGAAGATTTTTTTTTAAAGAAATAGAGCTTAATCCATAGTGCATTTGATGATTACAAACGAAGAAAATCTGTATTTCAAATGAGGTAATTATGAGTTTGCAGTAACACAACTGCCACACAGCACAGTGTTATCAGAAGTACCCTAAAAAGAATCTGCTTTACCATGAGCAATTAAATTATGAATTTATGAATTACCCTTATGAATTATCTCATTTATTCCAGAAGGGTGGAGTCAATGAAGGGACAGTAAACGTTATGGCTGGATATGAGAGTGTTGGTTGCTGGAAAACTAACTAGTAATTCTTGGGTCTTATTGTCTTGTATAAGGAACAGTGAATTTCTGAATATGCATAGTTACTTAGTATGGAGTGGGAAATCCTTTCGTATTTGTGATATTTGCACTTGTATTGCGGGACTATGTACTTCAGCTGCAAGTTGTGCTATTGCTAAGTGCTGCAATTGTCCTTTCAAGTAAAACTGAAGCTGCTACTAAAGAAAAAAAGCCAGGAGTGCAAAAAAGCCAGGGGTGAATTTGAGGATTTTGGTTGGACGGACTACAAAGTTTACAAAGGAAATGCAGTTAGATTTCCTAGGATTTCGAGGGACTATTGGTGTATCGATCTGTTCAACTGGGTTTCTTACATTGTTTGGCTTTATGTGGAAATATTTGCTGTATTGATCAGTTTAACTGGATGTCATGGTAAGGAGAATTTGCTCAACTTCAATCTTTGAAATGCATTCCCCTAAGCCCTGTTGGACCTATACTGGCAGTGATTACAACATCGACCCTCAACACACCTGGGGCTTGGATGGGAACTTGAAGACATACTGTAGATTGCTGCGATGTTGGAGTTTGATCTGCATAGGATTGTTCTGTTAAGCAGTATAGATAGTGGGAATGAAGAGATTAAAAACATTGTAGTACGTGGTACAATTCCATTGCTAAGATGCAAAGCATAAAGGGACACAAAAGTTGCATGGAATGTGGGAGGTAATTCCGGTAAATAGAGAAGTCACGGAGAAAAGAGAATGGTGGATGGTAGTTATGTAGAGTGGGAAACTTCACTTACAACCATTAACCCAGCTATAAATCTTTCCCCTGAGCAATTGATGGCCAGAGTTTTGCAAGCTGAGAATGATGCTAAGCTCTCACCAGTGGCCCTACAAGTGAAACTAAGGGCCTAAACCATCCAGAGAAATAGATGCTTCTGACTGGAAAGCAAAAGCAGGAGAGTTTGTGGAAGACAATGGCAGTGATATTCTTATAAATGGAAAATGGAGGGAAATTATCGGGGTTTGTCACCCAACAGCAAAGTAAAGAGAGGTAATTTTGCTCACTGGCCCCATTCTCTTTATTCCTTTCTCCTGCCTGCAGGCCACTGGTAGTGCAGCTCTTTGTTTCTTCCATTTATTTCTCCAGTGCAGCATTTATCAAAGTATGCTCCTAGGATCCCTCAGGATCTCTGAAACCAGGTGACACCATTTTAGGGGTGACACCACAACCACTGCACCCTCCCCGCCGCACCATCCAGGCTCAGCAGGAAAACAGGTGACACCCCCTTGGCTCACCCATCTTCTGTGGCTCTGCCTCTGAGCCGAAGCTGAGTTGTGGCTTGGAGCATCCGCCAGAGCCCTTCAGAAACCCTCCCTGCAGCCTTACTCAGCTGTGTTCGGAGCCTCTGTGTTTGGATAATGTTAAAATGTGGTAAGAAAACATCACCTCTTGGGGGAACTGCTAGGAGTGATATACAGCAGGGAGGAAGCTCACCCAAGTGAATTGATGTTTAGCTCACTAAATCGAGCCTAGGACATTCTTCATGACCCACCTTAGAAGGAGCCATAGCCATGAAGCCTGTCAAGCACTAGAAGGGGGCATGGCATGGCTAGCCAACTTGAAAACACAGTAGTGTACTATACTTATTTCAATGATGCCTGAATAGGACTGACATGTTCAAGGAAGTTTTACAGTGTAGAGTTGTTATTGTTTTTTTGAGAATGACCCTTTTTAGAAATCCTAGAAACCTCATAGCAGGGAATACTGGAATAACTAGATGCACTGAAGGATAAGGCTTCTAAGCATTTACTGGTCAGGAAAAAGGGAAATTTTGAGCAGGTATAACTTGTTCCCACCCCTACATGATGAGCTGCACCTGCCAGAATGCCCTCCTTTAGACAATGGTTAGAAATATGCCGGAGTCAACATCCTTTGCATCTAGTTGTGTCACAAATATAGCAAGAGGGGACTGTCATAATAAATATACCACTGACAACTAAAGCCCTGTTTGCTGTTGAAAGTTTAGGTAGCCCTTTCTTTGTGCCCTTGACAATAGCCAGGCTTACCATATCGCCGACCGGGACGTTCCTTTTTGCCCTTAAGGGAGAGGGGGGAGGGGCGATAGAAGCCGTATCGCCCCTCCCCCCCGCCTCCCTTAAGGGCAAAAAAGAACGTCCCGGTCGGCGATATGGTAAGCCTGACAATAGCTCTCCTGCTGTGGGGCAGGGGGGAGCATCGTAAAAGTGATTGTTTCATTATGTTTTACAACCCTTTCCTTTCTTGGTTGCTAGAAACACCTGCCAGGCTAAATTAATGAAGATATAATTGGAAAGAGTGCCAATAATTAAAGCAGCAAAGTATCTAGCTAGAAGTTTTCATTTAGTTTTGATAAGATAATTATTCAGGAAAGGAAATCTTCAACAAATGCCTTGTTTACTTATTTTGAATGATGCCCATGTCCAAAGCTTAAAAGTTGAATTGATGTACAGTGAAACATGTAGTGACTATTGTGAGCCCACTTCCGTATTTTTTTTTCCAGAGTTGCACTGATCCTTGAGGCATTTGCAGACAACAAATAGAAAGTAGGAAAAGAAACAATACTCCAATAGTTTACAGTCATTGAAATTCAGAATTAATTATTGGAGTCACATTCTGGGCAAACATAAGTGCCCAAAATGAGTACCTGAAATAGGATAAATATATACCGTATTGGTCTGAGTATAAGACTCACTTTTTTCTCCTAATTTAAGTTTTTAAACTAGGGGTGCGTCTTATAATCAGGCTGTTGCAATTTAATGCCAGTGATTTAATTAAATTTTTTAATAGCACCAAACTTTAAGGGTGCATCTTATAATCAGGTGCGTCTTATACTCGGGACAATACGGTATATATATAAAAAGAAATTGCCTTTATCATATGGTCTCATTCAGGGACCTGGCTTGGATCTCAGCTTGAAATAATTGGCTTGGATCCTAACTTCCCTTTGTGAATGGAATGGGATTTTCCCATTTCCCTCTTTCCTCTGCAGCATGCTTCACCCCCTGAAACTCTACTCGTGACAGTCCAGGGCACCCTCTGGAACACAGCATGGGCAGGGCTGGCCAGCTGATGAAACTTGGTAAAGTGGCTGCTTCAGGTGGCAGACTGGGGGGGGGGGAGGATGTTCCACATGCTCTGTCATCCTCCACTTCACACTCTCCCTTTATCCAGCCTGGCCGGGTATAGTCTAGCCATGTGCCAGCAGCTGCTGCTGCTGCATTTCCTCCTATTGCTGCCGCTTGAAAAACGCAGATGGGAGAAGAATGAAATGGAGGAGAGAGGATAGCCCCTCCCTTTTGAGGAGCAACATCTGTCTCCCTTCCTTGTATGTTGTGCACCATTCATTGCTCTCCAGATGTTGTGCGCCATCTTCTTCTAAGCACACAAGTGCCTCCCTATAGGAAGCAAACCCCTTTACCCTGGTTGCAAAAGACCAAAGTGCTTTGGGAGTCGGACTTAGACTTAGATCCAGGTTCAAATCCCCGCTCAGCCACGAAGCTTCCTGGGTGACCTTGGGCCAGTCACTATCTCTCAGCCCCACCTACCTCACAGGGTTGTTGTGAGGACAAAAAGGAGCGGAGGAAATATGTACACCACTCTGAGCTCCTTGGAGGAAGGGTGGTATAAAAATGTGAAAAATAAATAAAAATAAATAAATAAAAACGTGTAGAGGCTTCTCACAGAAGGTGCAAGTTTTCACAAAACACCCTCCGCACTCACATTTCAGCTCAGCTGTAGTTTACGCTTCCAGTTATTTGACTAAGGAGTCCTGTGTAATCTACAAGCTTGAGAACCTATTTCTAAAATAGCGGTTGCACATTCAGAAACAAGCATTTGCTTGTCAACAACTTGTCTCCTCAGTATCTGCTGAAGAAATAGCTGAGACCTTGCTCCCCCAACTTCCCAGTCCAATTTTGGCTTCCTGTTAGCCTTAACAAGAAATTGTTTTCAGGCCTCGTACAGGGCAGTAGGCCTGTATTTACGTTAACATTAATATACAGTATGGTTGTGAATAATTTCTGAGCTCTCAGTGAAGGTGCCGTGCAGGCTTGAATGTCATCTGGGAGCTGGGACTAATTTTCCTTTGCAGAAAGATACAAAGGCATTTCTTAGTACAAAGCAAACACAGCACACAAACACAATGCCTTCCTGATTTTATCATCCTTTTCCCAGTAAGAGCATTTCGATATTCCCAAGTGCAAATTAGTTCCCAGATAAAATGATTTCAAGTATGTATGTGTATTATTAAATAAAAACACAATCTAATATAAGCTCTGGACTTGAGCCTAAAAACATAAGTTGTTCTAGCACTGACCTTCTCCGTCCTTGAATCTGCAGTCGAAGGAGATCGGTAGACCAGCTAAAGGAACACCGATCACTGTGTCCACAGAGATGTCTGGGGAGCAGCCTCACTGAGAGAAAAAACAACACCATTATAAACCTTCTCAATATTTTAGAATAGATTATCATTGTCCTAGATGTTGCAAGTATATTACAGAAACACAGCAAACTGTTCTAAATGCTTTATAAGCATGTTACTTTTTTTTTTTTTAAAAAAAGCTATTTGAAAACTCTTTTCCAAGTATTATGAAATGAAAACTTTCCAACATTATTCCTGGATACCGAATCAGCAACATCACAAGAACTGTATGAAGCATTTCTCTGGCGCACGTGCACACGCGCGCGCGCGCGCACACACGCACACGCGCACACACACACACACACACACACACACACACACACACACACACACACACACACCATGAAAGACATGAGACAAGTTCAGCTTTTTGGTATAAAATGGGCCACCACTATCGATTACAGAAATCAATCCTGCAGCATGACTAGCATGTCAGGATCTATTTCCCACACTCACTTCATGTGTGAATCCCCTTTCCACTTGAGCCTCAACTGCTGGGAGAAGACCAGTTTAAAATAGGCAAGGTGAAAGCCGCATTTGCCCTGCCCAGTTCCAGCTTCCCATGCAAAATGACTGATGGAGGATATTCTAGGTCAAGTTCCCCACTTCAGAATCCCACACTGACAGCCCATTCCAACCCAACACCTCCGCAAGTCTGGCATAAGAGTGGCCTAAGTTCAGCATAAGTTCGACATAAGTTATGTCAGAGTTATGCCTGAGTTAGGCAGGCTGCAGCTTCTGTGGCCCAGCACCACCCCAGGATCCAGGCAACACTTACCTCCCAGGCAGGCAGGCTCTCCAGGCTCCGTGTCCGGCTCGGGCATGTGCAGGCCCGTGTGTCTGCACGTGTCAGCGTCCATCCATGGCAGCTGCCGCAGGGTCTGTCGCAGCCCGGTCGCAAAGGGGCTGACCGCAGGCAGGGGGGTTGCGCCAGTCATGTGGTGGACGCAGGGCAGGTGACTGGGGAGCGAGGTGCCCTTGCCAACCGCTACAGGGCACCCTGTGCATTAGCCACCTGCTGCAGGGGAGAGTGGCCGTCCCCTCCCTCCTGCAGCAGGTGTTGCCACCCCCATGCCACGTTGAGGCTGCACATGGGATTCATGGGGGGGAGCGGGGGAGGGAAGGGAAGGAGGGGGGTGGGAAAGCAGACACAAGGGGGGGTCTTACCTCCGCCGTTTGGATGTCACCTTACCCCCTTGTGGGGTGGGGGTGCCGCGTCGTCCCCTCACTCGGCCGCGCCCCCGGGGGGCAGCTGGTGGTGCAGGAGCTAGGCCAGCTGCTTCTGCTTCAGGGGCATCATCTGCAGGCGTGGGTGCACGGACCGGGGGGCTGCGCACCCGCTCTGCGGCAAACCGCTCCCAGTCAAAGGCAAGGCGCTCCCTCTGGACAGCGACCAGTTCAAGGATCGCTGCCGTCTGGGCCGCCCGCCCTGCCTCCTGCCTCTCCAGCCGCTCGTCCAGGCGCTGGAGCCCTGCAACCATCTCCCGGCGGTCATGCCGCAGCTCAGCTAAGGCATCCAGAAGCTCGGCTCGGCCCTGTTCGCCGGCCTCCAGGCATGCCTGCCACATCTGCCCTGCCTCAAGATGGGACTGTTCGAGGGAGCGATGCAGATCCCCCACGCACCAGGGGAACTGCTGAACAGCCTGCGGCCCGCGGGCACGGGGAAGGATGTTAGGGCCCTCCTGCGCTGCCTCAGCTGCTGCATCCCCTGCCAATGCAGTGGCCGCAGGGAGGGCCTGCCCCTGATGTGGCGGGGAGGGCTCCCCAGCCCCCCCCTCACTGGCTGACCCCTGCCCTGGTGAGGGCACCTGGCGGGGCTCCTCCTCGGCCGAGGCAGATGGCCCGGGGAGGTCAGCTTCCCCCTCGTCGGATTCGGACAGAGGGAGGTCTCCCTCCGGCTCTGTCTCATCCAGCAGGGCTCGGCTGGTCCCCTCGTCCGCAGCCTGGTCGCCTTGTGGGAGAAGGTGCACAGGTTAGGTGGTGCAGGGCTGGGGGCAAGGATGGCCCGGGCCCCTGCCCCCTAGCACATACCTGCGGTGACGTCCACCCTCGACAACCTCCTTGCGGACAAGCGGCGCCAGTATGGCGGTGACGCTGCCCCTTGTGGCACGGGCGAGTGCTGCATCCACGGACATGGCATGCTCGGACACCAGCTTCCGGACCACCCCAGTCAGGTCCGTAAGCAAGTCCCTGAAGCGCCGGGCGCATGCACTGCCCGAGCGCTCCTGAAAGCCCTGGTCATGCAGGGTCCGAGCAACACCCGCAAAGAAGGCAGTCCGCCGTGCTGATTGCTCTGTGCCCCTGCCATGCCCACGGGCAACCCGGGGCTTGGCGACTGCAAGCCTGAAGAGCACTTCCAGCTCATCAGGCCCCCAGTTGGGGCCGCGAGGGCGCTTTGCGGCAGGCGCTCCGGCAGGGGGGGGCCACCGTCCATCACCAGGGAGTGGGAGGGGACACAGACAGACAGGCAGCAGGGCAGGCAGACAGAGGGTGCTGGTGGGGAGGGGCGAGGGAGGGTCAGACACAGACAGACAGACAGACAGACAGACAGACAGACAGACAGACAACAAGGCTGGAGGGAGAGAGAGCAAGAGACAGGGGTCCGCAGAGAACAAGAGGGACACAGGGTGTGCTCCGCAGATGGTGGAGAAGCTGTAATGGGCGACACTTATACCGACGGATGTTGGGCGGAGACGACGACGTCATGGGCGGAGTTTGGGCGGAGACGCCGTCACGGGCGGAGTTCGGGCGGAAATGATGCAGTCTCGGGCGGTGTTCGGGCGGAAGGGACACATTAGCAGCCGGACCGGCCAGGACGCTCCCTGGAAGGCTGTGCTGGACAGGCAGAAGCTGCACCCGGACGGGCGGACGACGGGCGGACCTGTAGGTGGGGCAAACCCCATAAAGGGTGGTGTTCCTGGCAGCCTGCTGGAGGGGGACCAGGCAGGACGTGCACCAGGAGGAGAAGCTTTCTGACAGAGCCGGAAAGAGGCTGTGACCCACGGGGGAGGCCTGCAGGGGAGGGGAGTCTACCCAGGGGTTTGCCACATCATCCCAGGAATGGAGGCAGGCAGGCCACAGCGCGGGGGCTAGAGGTGGCGGCCGCCGTGGCCACCGGTGCCATGGCTCCAGCGGTGGCGGCAGGCGCGCCTGCGCCAGTGGCGCCGGCAGAGGGAGAGAGAGAGGCTCTGGGCCCAGAAGCACCCACAGCTACATGCTGAACGGCAGGCACAGGAGCGGCAGGCCCGGCTCTTGCGAATGGAGACCGCTCCCCAGTGGCGCGAGCAGCGACGACGGTGGCGACAGGAATGGCTTCGGCTCCAGCAGCAGCCACGGCACTGGGGCCAAGAGCCCCAGCTGCACCTGCCCCAGCTGCCAGGAGAGGCGGGCACAGGTGAGTGGCACAGCGCCTGGGGGAGGCCAGATGGGCGGGGGCCGTGCGGTGGTAGTGACAGACCCAGTAGATGGGGTACCTGGTTCCAGGAAGGTCATGTCCTGACGGCGTGGCTGGCAGGTGCATGCAGGTCGGGGACACGCCAAGTCCTGGCTTCCCTGAGGGCCTGAAAAGGGAGGGAACCCGTCCTGGTCAATGGGGAGGGGGTGCCCACACATGCCAGCAGAGGACAAGGGCCCTGCTGCCACTAGCTGGACAGGACCCTGGCCCCCCCTATCCACAGGACCCCAGGAGCTGCGACGGCCCAGAGGCTCTATACTGCCTTGGACCCCGTTCCCACCATGCCTCCTGGACCCCTACGCTGGACTGGACCTGCTGCTGGCATTCATGCTCAAACAGCACCAACGCCGCCCCCGCCCCCGGCACCCGGTGGTGAGAGAGAGGCTGTACCAGGTCCCACAACTGGATGTTGACTGCATCCAGGCCTTCCGCCTGGACAGGGGGGCCATGGAGAAGCTGTGACAACTGCTGGGCCCAGCGCTCCAGAGCCAGGTCCACGCACCCCGGGCCATCCCTGTCCTTCAATGGGTTCTCATAGCCCTGCACTGCCTGGGGACGGGGAGCTTCCTGGGGGTTGTGGCTCAGCAGCTGGGTGTTTCCCTGTCCTCTGCCAGCCGCTGCCTGGATGCTTTTGTGGATGCGATGATCCCCCACGTGGGTGAGTTCATTGTGTTCCCCACCAGTGAGGCGGGGCGGCAGCGGGTCCGAGGGGAGTTTCACGCCATCGCTGGCTTCCCCAATGTCATCTCGGCCGTGGACGCGACACATGTGGCCATACTGGCCCCCCACGTGGAACCGGCACTCTACCGCAACCGCCATCGCCAGTACTCTATGAACGTCCAGGCGACCTGCGATGCCAGGGCTCAGTTCACCAGCGTCACGGCAAAATTCCCGGGCAGCATCCACGACGCTGCCATCTTCGATGCCTCTGCTGTCAAACGACTCCTGGAAGGCTGGCCCAACGGGGCTGGCTGGCTCCTAGGTGAGATGTGGGGGCCTGGTGGGGACGGAGGGGAGCTTGAGCCACGGCTATGTCTCACACCACCCGTTCTCCTGCAGGTGACTGGGGCTACCCCCTGCACCCGTACCTCCTCACGCCCTATCAGGCGGATGTCCCAGGCCCGGTCGCACGCTATAACATTGCACACCGCGCAACGCGGATGGTGATTGAAAGAGCCTTCGGGTTGCTGAAACAACGCTTTCGCTGTCTGCACCTGACCGGGGGCCGCCTGATGCGGACGCCCAATAAGGCAGCCCGTCTGTTCGTGGTGTGCGCCATGCTGCACAACCTCTGCCTTCGCCGGAACACCCCACTTGTCGGGGCAGAGGGGCCGGGGCAGGCAGCCATGGAGGTGGAGGCCCCAGATGAGGAGCCAGCGCGGCGGCCAGGGCAGGACCCCCGTGGCATTGCTTGCCGTCAGGCGGTCACCGCTGAGTACTTCGGTCCGTGATGTGCAGGTCAGTTGGCAGCCTGCAGGGAGGGGGGGGACAGCAGCTGGATGTCGCCGCTACGGCCGACCCTCCACCAACCCAGCCCATGCCGCTTCCTCCCCAGGGACATGGCACCTCTACATCCGATGGCCTCCTCCCCCTGACCCCCACCCTGCCTGCTGCAGCCTCCACCGGAATCCGTCCCTCCTCCCATACCAGAGGACCCACAGCATGCAGTCCCTGACAGATGAAGAGGCCAGACAGATAGGAGCAATGTTCAAAAATAAACTCTTTACTTTAAAACAGTTCAGGTTAAAATGTTGTTGTTTAAAATGGCCATGACACTGGCCTGTAAACAGGCCCGGGCCCCAACAGGGGGCACAGGGCAGAACAACAGTGTGGCGGAGGTGGAGGGGAAAGGGAAACAGTCCTGGTGGCAGATGGGGGGCTCAAGGGGCCGGGCGGGCAGGAGCTATGCCCAGGCTGACCAGCAGGGCCGTGTGGGCTGCCAGCAGGTCCCCCTGCCTGGCCAGAACCTCCTCTGGCTGGCCCACGATGATCCCTTCCATCGCCAGCGATGGGCGCTGATGCACCTGCCAGAGGTTGCCCACGATGACCTGGACCTGGCCATGGAGGGACCAGGCTGCTCCCTCGATATTTCGGAGGCGTTGCCGGATGTCGGCCTCCCGACTTGCCGCCTCCTGCCTCCCCAGGTCCACATGCTGCTGGACCCGCCGCAGCGCGCGGTTCAGCCTCGGCGCCAGTGCAGAGCCTGTGGAATGCAAGGGGGAGAGAGGGGCGTGAGACAGGGGTGCCAGCAGGCACTCTGTGCCGAGGGTCCCCCACCCGGGTGAACCTCCGAGGCCCCCTGGGCCACTGCCCCGTTCATCAGCTGGAGGCCCTCCGTCTCGCTGACACCCTGCCAGGGCGAGACAGACGCCCACAATGCTGCCAGGCCTCGGCATCACTACACTGTTCCCCTCAGGCACCCCAGAGCCCTGACCGTGGCATCACCATCCCTGGAACCAACTCAGCTGTTCCCCGCCACCCTGGGCTGTGGGCCTGGACTATGACAGCTCCCACAGGCACCGGCTGGCTGGCATGGATTCGTCACATAGGGGCCAGGGGACATCCCCTTACGGGCAACCCTCTGGGCTCCAGCAGCCAGCCAGCCACCGTGCTGCAACGTGACCCTACCAATGGCAGTGGCCTGCGGGTGTAGTGCATCGTGGCCTCCGGACCCCGTTCCCAGCCTGGGGGGGGTAGGGGGATACTTACAGTGGCACTGGGCCATGGCAGACCGACTCCGACCCGTCTGGGTGGCCTGGTCGCGCAGCCCTGTGGCCACAGATGGTGGTGTGGGTGGTGCCGCCACTGCCATTGCCGCCTCTGCCGCTGCGGTGGTTGAGGGCTGCTCCCACGGGTCCACCTCCTCCACCAGGTCATCCACGGCCACTGGTGGGGTCTCCTCCTCCTCCTCCCCCTCCTCCACGGCCACTGGTGGGGTCTCTTCCTCCTCCTCCTCCTCCACGGCCACTGGTGGGGTCTCCTCCTCCTCCTCCTCCACCGGGTCCTCCACGGCCACTGGTGGAGTCTCCTCCTCCTCCTCCCCCTCCTCCTCCTCCTCCACCACAGCAACCACTGCGGGGACCTGAGGGGTGGCAGGGGAGGGGGGCCCGGATGGTTGGGCCACCGCGCCTCCCTCAGCCCCCTCCCTGGAGGAAGGGGACGAGGAGGTGGACAACACCACCCGCTGCACACGCTGCCGCAATGGAGGGGTGGGTGGTGGCGGTGATGCTGCTGCTGGTGGTGCTGGTGTTGCTGCTGCTGCTTCTGCCACCGCTGCTGCCGCTGCCTCTCGCTGCCCTTGTGCCCGGCGTATGGCCGCTGTGGGGGAGAACAGACATGCAGTTAGCGCCTCCAAGCCCAGGGCACCCACGGCCCCCTGACCCCCATCCACCCCTGTGACATGGGCAGCCCTTCCAGTCCCTCATGGCCCCTGCATGGCGACGTGGGCATCTGACCTGGCATTGCCCCCCCAGGCCATGTGGTCCCATGTTCCCACAGTGGCACCTCTCCCCCCGCAGCCCGTCTGCCAACCATGGGCCACCAGGTGCCAGGTACAGGGCGAGCCCTGTGCCGAGCTGTCCTGTTCTGGAGGGTGGCCCTGACAGACTGGCAGCCTGCATGGGATGGAGCAGGAGGATCGTGGTAGGCTCCATGTCCTCCAAGACCCAGCACCAGGCCAGCTGTACCTGGCAGGAGAGGTCCGTGTGGCAGACCCGACGCTCAGACCACGGGCCAAACATGCTGAGGCTGGTGCCTGTGGAACTCCCAGCAAAGGGACAGTGGTATGTACAGCTCCAGGGACAGGGTACTGTAGGCTGGCCCTGGTCAGAGGCCTGGCATGGCCAACTCTGTGGACCCAGTCGGGTGACGTGCATGCATAGGGGGGTGGGATGGGGGGTCCAGTGCCCCGTACTCCCATGCCCTCCTTGCGCCCTGTGGCGGGGACACTGGCAGATTCGGGAAGGGATCCTGAGGTGGGGCCAGGGGGGGCAGCCGGGCAGCAGGCACAGGCCTATGGCCAGGGACCTTGGTATTCAGCCATGGAGGGCAGGGGTTGGCGTGGGAAGCACCAGGCGACTGCCCTTGTCCTGCAGCCCAGGGCAGCCCAGGGAGGGGGCTGCCGCCCACAGGACCCCAGCCTAGGCCCCACCCAGCCTGCAACAGCTCCTGGAGAGCTCTGTGCCATGCCAGGCAGGGCCCACAGGAAGGGGTGACTGTAACAGCAGGCCCTCAGGGCCCAGGGCCTGGGGGACCCCGGCAGTCATGGAGGGGTCCCCTCCTCCTCTGGCAGGCCTCCCGCAACACACCCGACCCCCTCACCCCCCAGGCCCCCAGCGGCTCTGTGTCGGGTGCACCCCCCTGTGTGTTCCCACGGCCCGGGGACCTCCCTGGGCGGCAGTGAGGCTGGTGGGTGCCCCACTGCCCCCGCCCTGCCAACGCCCCAACCCCAGAACACAGACTTACTGGTATGGAGCCTGTTCCCATACCGAGGGCGCCCAGATCGCCTCCACAGCCGGAGCATGGCCTCATAGAGGGGTGGGGGGTGCCTGCTGGGGCAACCCCCATGCCGGTCCCGGTGCCTCCGCTCCTGGTAGAATGCTACCTTCACGCCCTTCCAGCAGGCCCTGCACTGGCCCAGAGAGCGCTCAAAGCCCTGGCCAGCCAGGACTTGCAGCACCTCTGACCAGGCCTCCCTGTTGGGGGCAGTGCTGGAGGACATGAGGGTGGGTAGGTGGGGGCTCCGGGCAACTGCAGCCACCATGGCTGCCCTCTCCTCAGGAGACCACCTTCTCCTCCGCACGACTGGAGCGGCCGCCATTTTACGTCGGAATGGCGTCCGTCGCCCGATCGTGACGTCACAGAGAGCGCAACCATGGGAAACCCTAATGGCGGAGGAACGACGGAACGACGGAGTACGGGCGGACAACAGTCGCCACGGCCGAGGCGCCCCTGTGTGGGTGCCAGGCCTGTCCCCCCCTCCCCTCCCTGCTGAGGGTCTGCTTGGCCCCATGCTGTGTCCTCCCAGGGTCAGCCGCAGCAGTCCCCTGACGGATCAGTGTCATGTAGGGGCAAGCGTGTTGCTGACTGTATACATGTGTGTGTGTGGGGGGGTTGTGCTTGTGTGACATTGACTGCAGGGGTCACATTGGGGCTGTGCCCCAGAGTCGTTTTTATTGTTCTGGAACTGGAGCCGTGGTGCCTGGGCAAGGCTGCCATGGGTGGTCGCTGGCCCTGCAGCCAAGCCAACCCTCCGGCAGCTGGAGCACTTGCAGCCCTAGGGCCTCTGCCTCCTCCCCGGTGGTACTGCTGCCTGGACGGTAGACAGGGGAGGGGCAGTAAGCAAGGAAGCCTGGGAGGTGGAGCAGCAGCAGCAGCAGAGGAGGTTGCAGGGCTGGCTCCTAGGCCTCTGGCAGCAGCGAGGCAGACGACCGTAGGGAAACCAGACTGCAGACCCAGGGGTGCTCCTAGGAAGGTAGGTGGCGGAGGACGTTCCTGGGGAGACTGAAAACAAGGGGGTGTTACATGGCAGCTGGTGTGTGGACGCAGTTGCCATTGAAGACAAGCCAGTGTTGCTCACGCCTGCAGGGAGAGAAATCCAACACAGCTGATCAGTGTGAGACACATAGCATGGTCTGAGCTGCTTACCTGGCTGTAAGGCGAGCATGGTCCTGTAAGGGAAAAGGGTCAAGGAGAGAGACAACAACACAACTTGGGGGTCACAACCATGGCAAACCGTCCAATACTGACCTGTCAGTTGCTCCTGTGGAGAAGGGGGGGGGACAGCTGGTGTCTACATAAGGCTAACAGTTCCACACTTGTGGCGTTGTCTGCTCACATGACTACAGGCAGCTATCAGACACAACAGTGGTCTTTGTGGTATTTATGGAGGCATGTATCCTATATATCATGGCAGGCTATGCAGGCAGCTATGAGACAGGACATTGGTCAAGAGGCATATCATGGCAGGCATTGCAGGCAGCTATGAGACAAGACATTGGTCAAGAGGCATATCATGGCAGGCATTGCAGGCAGCTATGAGACAAGACATTGGTCAAGAGGCATATCATGGCAGGCTATGCAGGCAGCTATGAGACAAGACATTGGTCAAGAGGCATTTCAGAGAAGGCATTGCAGGCAGCTATGAGACAAGACATTGGTCAAGAGGCATATCATGGCAGGCTATGCAGGCAGCTATGAGACAAGACATTGGTATAGAGGCATGTATCCTACCTATATTTCTATATGCAACGAGGCTGGTGTCAGACCACATGTCAGCACGAACCCTGCTCTTACCTGCACTTACCTGCTGGTGTTATTGCCTGTGGGGGGGGGGGAGCGGGGCTGGGAGAAAGACATGGGTTAGCAAATGGTAGCATGGAGACAGCTGCCCAGGCACAGCTGTAAACAGTTTGGCCACAGCCAGAACAGCCCTCTCTGCCCTTGAGGGGGGCAGAGAGGAGAGAGGAGGAGAGAAGAGAGAAGTGGGGTGTTTGTGAATTTTGCCCTCCACCGACAAAGTCCCACTTTGTGGCTGTGGGGGACAGAACCCCATGCCATGTGCTCAGAGAGAGAGAGAGAGACTGGAGGTCTGGGGCTGGGCTTTTGTGGGAAAGAGGCTGGGTGGGGCTGGGTGCTGATAGGCTCCCTATCTTTGGCATAACTCTGTCGGTTTCCAGACCTTGCTGACACAACTCCGACATAACTCTGACATAACTCAGGAGTAGGGTATTAGAACTTTTCAGGAGAGGGCTGGAGTGGGTAAGGTAAAATGGTTCCTATGGGTCTCCTCGAATTTATGTCCACCCTTTTGGTTGACATAAAATTTGTGTCAGCATTTGTGTTGGAGGGGGCGTGTCTGTGCTCGCCAGGGTCTGGAATCCGACGTTAATTGGTTTCTGCCTCCGTTACGCCCACGGTCCGCCCCTGGTCCGCCCACTTTTATGTCGGCGTCGGTGGTGCACATGCGTCTCCGTTCTTCGTCCGTCGGTCGTAAATTCGGCATAACTTCGACATAACTTCGACATAACTTCGCCGTAAATGGTCGCATTCCAGACATAACTTCGACATAAACGAGTTATGCTGAGTTTATGTCTGACTTGTGCTGCTTAGCCCTTGCGTTGGAATGGGCTGTCAAACTAATTTTTATGACTTTTGCTCCAATAATATTGTTTCGATGCTGTTACTGGCCTTGAGTTTCCATAAAAACATAAGAACCCTGCTGAATCAGGCCAAGGTCCCACCTCTCTAAAACCTGGAGGTTGCATATAGTCATCATGATCTGTCACTTGTGATGGACATTCCCTTCATAAATCTGTCCAATCCCTTTTTAAAGGCATCTAGCCAAGGTGTGATCACAACATCCTATAGCAAGGAGTTGCATGGATTAATTACTCGCTGGGTAAAGAAATATTTCCTTTTGTCTGTTCTGCTGCCTCCTGCCAGTCAATTTTAGAGTATGTTCTCTGGATCTGGTATTGTACGGGGGTGGGGGGTGGGGGGGATACCTTCCCTTTATCCACTCTATCCATTCCATGCAGAATTTTATATCTTAGTCATGTCCCCTTACCCTGAGTAGAGCCCCAGCCGCCCCAATGGATCTACTCGGATGTGCACCAGATATTTTACTGGTGCACATTCGAGTGGGTGGTGTAATGCCAGGTAGACTCGGGAAGGGGGGATAGGATCTCGGTGGAGCTGCCGCCACCGATTCCTCCCACTTCCTGGGCCAGGACAACCAATCCCCTCTCTCAGAACGCTCCTGGTTAAAGTTAAGCAGATAAAAGATTGTACTTACGTTCTCCTTGGACAGATGCTTAACTTGCTTGTTTCTGTGTCTTTGTTTACCTAACACTTTGTCTCAGAGAGACACTTAGTCCCAGAAGGCATAAAAAAGGAAATCACACTATTGGAGAATGCGGGCATCGATCCCGCTACCTCTCGCATGCTAAGCGAGCGCTCTACCATTTGAGCTAATTCCCCTTCCATGGAACAAAACAGAATAAAAATAGAATTGACTGACTGTCTAACTGATCAGCCAATGCTTTTGCTGCAGGCTTCTAGTTGATAATTTATTGCATTCAGTTCCCACATCTGGAATGATGTGGAAAAAAGATATTTGTAGGAAGCAGAAAGGAGAGGGATTCCAACTGATGGACTGACACTGCAGCAGGACTGCCTGCTGAAAACTGATAAATCACAGAACTAGTTTTGTATATGAGCTTAGTGCTTCAGTGACTCAGGAGGAACCTCATAATTGACTATTCAGCAACTCAAATGTTGTAAGAACATAAAGTAAAATCTTGGCCATCATTACACAGAACACAATTTGGGTAATTAAATTCACGTGCCAAAACATACATTTATTTATTTATTTATTTATTTCAAAAGCAAACTATAACAGCAGTCGTACTTTTAAAAAGCTATTTATGGATTGTGCAACTGTTGCAATTTAAGAGTTCTCTGCTCAGCTGCATTAGTTATCTTGCTCTGTTCAGCTCCATGCATGCCTTCCATCGTCTGCTGCCATCACCTGCATCTCCTCCACCTCCAGTGCCTCCCCGGTTCCCCCTCCTCAAGATGATGGCCTTTTGCAGCAGAGCACACTTGTGGCTAGCTCCTCTTTCCACTTCAGGAAGAACAGGGAGGGAAAAAAGAGGGGAAAAAAGATATTTTACAACAACTCTCTCTGCCCCTGTATTGTCCAGGATTGGATTTTTGGAACAACGAATCTGTCTTCTTTAATTATATATGATAAATCAGGACAGTGTTCTATTGCAACGTGCAGGGACTCAGGCTGTCCTGTAGCCCAGGGGTTCTCAACCAGTGGTACTAGTACCACCAGTGGTACTTCAGCCGACTGCTGGAGGTACTCGGACTGCCGGACCACTGGACATGATGCTTTTGGCAGCACATTTTCACTCCCAAGAGGCTCCTGCCTTTGGCCAAGTCTCTTGGGAATGCTGAGAAGACCCCTCCAACCTGCCCAGAACCTCCTACTTCACACACACACACACACACACACACACACACACACACACACACACACACACACAGGATCGGGCAGTGGCTGTAGAGGTAATTTACCTCTCCTGGCCAGCCTGGTCTCCTGATAGCATGCAGGATTCAGCAGCCATTGCACCAGTGGCCCTGCATCCTGGTGCCAGTGGGGGATAGGATAGGGCCATACATCTAATATAATGAAGACAATTGCAACACTTGCTAGACTGATCAGGGAGCTATGTGCAGGTGTTTTTTTTTCTCATGTTTGGTGTACTTGCCAGAGGTGAAACAAGGGTGGAGCGGAGGCAAGTAGTTTTGCAAGACTCCGTTACACTGGCGTCAGCGGCCCCTCCCCCTTGCTGTTGGAGCCATTCCAGCAGCAACAGGGGAGTGTCCTGCGTGTTGCCTTTGCTGCCAGAATGGCTCCAACAGAAAGGGGGAGGGGCCGCTGACTCCAGTGTAACGGAGTCTTGCAGAACTACTTGCCTTCGCTCCAACCTTTTTACGCTTCCGGAACTTGCTCATCTGTCCCCCCCAAAATTGGGAGTTTATTTTGCTATGTATTAGGCTTTCATTAACTTACTAGGACATTCCTTAAGAACCACACTTTTCTGGGTTACCTCCATTGTTGTGTTAATAAAGAACATGTTGTGTTGATTTATCATTTGTTAATTACAGTAAGGATTGTGGTTACCCAATTTTGGAAACAGAAATGTGTTTGGACTGTGGTACTGCCAAGTCTGGAATAATATCTTGATGAATCAAAAAACTGCATTTAGAAACATTTGAGAAGGAACATTATATCTCAAAGTTAGATTTGTTCAACAGTGGACTCCTTTCCTTTCATGCTGAATCCATTGGCAGCTGCCTTATAATGAGTCAGACCACTAGCCGCTTTAGCTCAGTAGTGTCTACTCTGATTGGCAATGGTACTTTGGCCCTGATCCACATCAGCTTAGATCACAGAAGGCTGTTCCTCTGAGCAGATGTCCCTTGCAGGATTAGGGCAACAGAGTGCAAAATGGCTATTGCTGTCTAATGGATAAAATGGTTTAAGAATTCATGTCTTTGGGTTTAAAGAAGGGATAATAGGAGTTAACTGCTTCAACCTTGTCAGGGAAAAGAAATAAAATGTATCATACCAAGCTGAACTAAGTAGAGTTTGACCTGACACTTGGCTAAAACAAGCAGCCTGAATGAGTCCTACAGTACTATTATCATCAGAGCTTTTCATTACTAGATATTGCCATTGTCTTTATACATTTTATATACATAAAACTTTGTTAACTAAAAAATGTAGAAAAACATACTCAACCATCAATTCTAAAAAAATATATTGAGAAACAAATACACAATCTGGAAACAGCAGTTGCATAGCTAGCCTGCCCTGAAATGGGGGCAATGAAGCATTTCATATAATCATCCTGCCCTCTGCACTCCTGGAAGGCTTCATTTCAAGCCTTCCACAACCCAAAAAGTGCACCATTTTTGGCACGTTTATGCTCCGTGGCTGCAAATATAGCCCTCTGGCTGCAAAAAAAAAAAAAAAAAAAGCAGCCGCGGAGCACAAAAATCCTGCTGCAGCTCCTCCTCACGAGGAGACTGCGCTGTCACCCAGGGGCATAACACCCCCAGCCCCCCTTAGCTACGCCACTGGGTAATAGAGCTCATTGAAAATAACTCAAACAGTTCTAAAAAAGATTCCAATAAGCAAACTATGAGAGTCCTAGAAAAGGACCAAGATTCTCAGGCTGTTGCCAAAATGCTCTACAGGTAGGAGGGGGCCACAGCTCAGTGGTAGGGCAAATGCTTTAGATGCAGACGGTCCAAGGTCAATCTGCAGCCTCTCCAAATGGTAATACTGTCTGAAACCACCTGAGGACTGCAAGCAGCCATTACAAAGTTGTCGCAAGCAGATAGATGCAATCCAGCTACATTAAAAAATGCCAAAGAGTTATGGGGTGTAGCAAAAAGGAGCAGGGGGAACAGAAGGCCGGAAATGAGAGGCAGCCAGCTGTCACTTGCATAATAAAGGAGCCCTTTTTTGCTTGCCCATGTTTTTCATTTGAGCTCTAATTTAATCTGGGGTATTTATCTCTTTCACCACCGTGAACCATAAAATAGTTTTGCAATGTTGTTAGTGTACACTTCCCAGCTATGCTATATCAGCACTTACAAAAGCAATGATTTTGCCTGGGAGAAAAAGACACCATGAGTACTGTTTACCAAGCGCAAACTGGATCTATGTAATACACTTTGCTACTGTATATAAACGACTACAAAGCTGAGAGAACCATTTTTCTAACACTTAACACAATAAATATTTGACCAGACTCATGGAAGATTAATAATCAATACTTCTGTATGTTCACAGAGCTCTTTTTTTACCTTCTGTTAATGTATTTACATTTGTATCCTGTCCTATCCTGAATGCTCAGAGTAGATATACGAAAGATGCAAGATAACATTTCTAAACCATAATCGAATAAGTCCTGTTGGCCTAACCTCTTGACAGCAGATCACAGGGTAGAGTCTTGTCCACAGCCTCAGAAAAATTGCACGGTCTTCTGAGGAATGAATGCTGCACATTGTCAGCAGCAGGTCATTGGAGCCCTGCACTGGGCACCCATGGCAACTCCCACTTGCCCTTGAATGCATTTTTTGGCACTAGCACCAGTCCTGTGGGTTTAGGGGTTAGCCCACCTAGGCCCTCCAATTGGCATGGGCTCTCAGCCAGTGGTCCAATCTAGCTGACCCTTGATGCTACACTTAGGGGGCCGCTGCCTTTGTATTTGTCATTGTGGGTTGATTGTTGTTCACTACTAAGGTTTGGGGTTGCTCTTGAATAAATAGCATGAAAATAACACTAGTGATGGATGCAATCTAACATCTGTGCTGCCCAAGCTCTTTTTAGCTTCATGTGAAATCAGACATATGAACTTGTTCAATGAAACCAACAGGAAGGAAGCATGAACTCCAGGAAACAATAGAGCATACAATGCCTCCAAATGGTGCATTAGGATGTAATCCTATGCACACTTACCAGAGAGTAAGACCCATTGAACATAGTGGAAGAAGTAAAAATACATAGGATTGTGCTATTAGTTGCTTCTGATATGGTGCTGGTTGTTGTTGTTCCCCAGAGTCAGATTTGATAGGATTGCTTACAGGCGTCATCTCTTCTTCAAATACCACATTTTCCTTGCACCAGCTTTATTCTACATCCACATTCTCTCTGAACAACTTTGCCATCTCCATCACTAATATACAGTATTTATGAGAGTCTGTGAAAGCCCTAAAAACGAAGCTGGCCAGTCTCACTTCCTGCAAGTAGCCCCAATTGGCCACTGCACTGGACAGTCAGAAAGCACTATGATCTCATTTCATATTGAAAGCGTGTTCCTCACCCTGCAGTATAGCTGCTTAGAAACATCCAACCCCTATAGAGGTCTTTGAATCATATCTATCAATGCCACAACACAAAGGGAAAGATGTCAGTGGTCAGGGCAGCCAGTGTTGCGGGTGTCTTCTCAGACTATATGTAGAGGACTCAAGCATATAGAGACATTGGTCCATCTTGTACGGCTTGAGACAGTAATTTAAGCTCTATTTCCATCTGTCCCATCCATATGTCAAGCACTCTTTTGGTTCAAAATGAGCCAACATTGTGCTCTTTTCAGTTCCCTTTCCTGTAATGTGGAAAGGGAACACAATTGTCTTTTCTACCTCATTGCAAAATGATTTCTATGATTTTTCAATTGATGATCCCAAGCAGAAGAAGAAAAACCAGACACACAGGATGGCCTTCACATAATGGGACACAAGGTTGATTAACCTGCATCCTGGAAAAAATAATACATGAAGTGGGCCTTAGGGAACAAGTTTTTGCAACAACTCCAAACTCATCGGACTGGATCCAAAAAACCATGCAACTAGTTCTCACATGTCAAAAGGTGGCTTTGAACTCATGTTCCTCATTCAACCGTGTTTCTGTATGGAAGCCACTTTTGGAATTGAGATAAGTTTCAAGAGTAATTTTTGGTATGGCTCTGATTTTCAAAGGAACAAAGTCAAGCATTGCATAGGATATGGTTGGCCAATGTCGTGGATGCACCTGCTGTGACAAAAAAAAGTCTGACGCCCAAAGTTGGAATTGACTGGCTGGCTGTTGCCACAAAGTTAAGGAGATTTTATTTCATAGGCAAAGCACATGTCAATAAATTAGGTTTAATTTTGCTTAAAGGAACATTTGAACTGATTACAGACAAAAATATCCAGCTAATTTATATGAAATAGAAAAACCATCATACCCCACAGTCACTCACCATGAAGCAAAGGGCCCAGTCCAGCCTAACTCAGGCACAGTTGAGGCCCAAGTGTGGCCCAATTGGGGCCCAAACTAGGACCGAGTTAGGCTGCAACTGTGCCTGAGTTAGGCTGGAGGCTACAGCAGTGGGCCAGGATCGAGGCAAAACTTACCGCAGAGGCAGGCAGGCCCCTGTGGGGAGCTGTCAGTCTTGTGGAAGCGAAGAGCCCCCTCCTCAGCTCATCTGTGTGCACCTACCACAGCTGCTGCAGCGTTCGCAGCAGAGGGGCAGCCACAGGTGGGCCTGCAGGCACTGGGCGTGCGACAGTCAGCGGAAGGGCAGAGGTTGTGCCAGTGCCAGCTGCCCCAGGGCACCCTGGGCATTAGCCACCTGCCGCAGGGGGGAGTACCACTGCCCTCCCTCCTGCAGAAGGCGATGCCACCCCCAAGCCATGTTGAGGCTGCACGTGGGAGTCATGGGGGGGAGGGGGGAACGTCACACACAAGGGGGGTCTCATGAAGTCTGGAACCGCCTCTGCCAGGACATGCCCGTGCACTGCCTGAAGCCCTGGGCCTCCAGGGCCGTGGCTATGCCCACAAAGAAGGCATCCCGGCATGCCTTCTGCTCCGTGCCCCGGCCAAGACCGAGAGATGCCTCGGGCTTGTCTGCTGCGAGCGGGAAGGGCTCACGCAGCTCATCACACCCCCAGATGGGGCAACGTCGGCGCCTCGCGGCAGGCGCTCTGGCGGGGTGGGGGATGCCAGCGTCCATCATCAGGGAGTGGGAGGGGAGGCAGGCACACAGACAGGGGGTGCTGGGGAGGGGCACGGGTGGGTCAGAAACAGACAGACAACAAGGCTGGTGGGAGAGGGATACAGGGAGAGGGGTCTGCCGAGACCAATAGGGACACAGGGGTCACTTCGCAGATGGAGGCAATGCAGGAACGGGCGCCTCTCATGCAGATGGACCGACGGCGGAAACGGACGCCGTTGACGGGCAGAAACGGACGCCGTTGACGGGCGGAAATGGACGCCGTTGACGGGCGGACCGAGGGCAGAAATGGACGCCTTTGACGGGCGGAAACGGACGCCGTTGACGGGCGGACCGAGGGCAGAAATGGACGCCGTTGACGGGCGGAAACAGACGCCGTTGACGGGTGGACCGAGAGTGGGTGAGAGCCCCGGTTGATGAAAGGGCTCTTCACGGACGTGGCGGACGTGCGCCACGTCGCCTTTCAGTGGTTGCCTGCCTGAGAGGCCCCCCAACTCCCCCCTCCCCTCTGAGCCCTGAGGGTCTGGCAGCCCCCCTGCTGTGTTCTCCCTGGGCTGGCTGTGGCAGGCCCTGGCTGGGATTCATGCAGGGCCTTGTGTGCTGGGCGCTGTCTCTGTGCGCGTGGGGCAGTGCTTGTGCAACATTGGGGTCATGTTGTTCAAGGGGCATCTTTATTGTTCTGGAACATTGGCAGAGATGGCCAGGCGAGGCTGCCAGGGGGTAAGCACAGCAGCCACTCAGAACGTAGCAGCAGCAGCAGCAGCAGGCGTGCCTGGAGACGCAGGCTCTTCCCCTGTGGAACCACAGCCTGCTCCATAGAAAGGGGAGGGACAGCAAGTAGGCAGCCAGGGAGGTGGAGCAGCAGCAGCAGCTGAGGAGGGTTGCAGGGCAGGCTCCCAGACCTCTGGCAGCATCGAGGCAGACGACCATAGGGCAACCAGACTGCGGGCCGAGGGGTGCTCCCCAGACGGTCAGTGGTAGTGGGCATTCCTGGGGGGATGACCACCTTGGGGGGTGTTCCATGGCAGCTGGTGTGTGGTAGCACTCCCCATTGAAGGAATGCCAGTGTGCCGGTTGCAAAGGCCTGCAGGGAGAGAAATCAAACACAGCTGAGTGGTGTGACACACATAGCCTGGTCTGCACTCCTTCCCTGGGTGTAAGGTGAGCATGATCCTGTAAGGGAAAGGGGTCACAGAGAGAGACAACAACACAACTTGGGGGTCACAACCATGGCAATCCTAGCAATACTGACCTGTCAGTAGACCCTGTGGAGAAAAGAGGGGGGGGAACAGCTGGTGTCTACATAAGGGTTACAGTTCAACACTCATGGCATTGTGTGCTCACATTAATACAGGCAGCTATGAGACAAGACATTGGTAAAGAGGCATATCATGGCAGGCATTGCAGGCAGCTATGAGACAAGACATTGGTAGAGAGGCATATCATGGCAGGCATTGCAGGCAGCTATGAGACAACACATTGGTAAAGAGGCATATCATGGCAGGCATTGCAGGCAGCTATGAGACAAGACATTGGTAGAGAGGCATATCATGGCAGGCATTGCAGGCAGCTATGAGACAAGACATTGGTAGAGAGGCATATCATGGCAGGCATTGCAGGCAGCTATGAGACAAGACATTGGTAAAGAGGCATATCATGGCAGGCATTGCAGGCAGCTATGAGACAACACATTGGTAAAGAGGCATGTATCCTACCTATATTTCTCTATGCAAAGAGGCAGAAGTCAGACCACATGAAAGCACAACCCCTGCACTTACCTGCACTTACCTGCTGGTGTTGTTGCCTGTGGGGGGGGAGAGGGGCTGGGAGAAAGACATGGGTTAGCAAACACTTGCATGGAGAGAGCTGCCCAGGCACAGGAGTAAACAGTTTGGCCACAGGCAGAACAGCCCTCTCTGCCCTAGAGGGGGGCAGAGAGGAGAGGAGAAGAGAAGAGAGGTGTTAGAAAATTTTCAAAGTCCCACTTTGTGGCTGCTGGGGGACAGAACCCCACGCCACGTGCTCAGAGAGAGAGAGAGAGAGAGTGAGTGGAGGGCTGGGGCTGGGCTTTTGTGGGAGAGAGGCTGGGTGGGGCTGGGTGCTGATAGGGTAACTATTTGGGTCCATGTCCAGAGTTTGGCCACACCTGTTCGGTCCCAACTCAGTCCCAACTCGGGCCCAGGGTGTTAGAACTTTTCAGGAGAGGGCTGGTGTAGGTAAGGTAAAATGGATCCTATGGGTCTCCTCACATTTGGGTCCACCCTTTTTGCTGGCCCAAATTTTGGGCCTGAGTTGGGCTCGAGGGGGCGTGTCAGGGGGTTGCCAATGTCTGGAACCGGACCAAATTTCGTAACCGCCCCCGTCACACCCCCGACACGCCCCCGACACGCCCCCGACACGCCCACTTTTAGGCTGCAATTGTGCCTGAATTGTGCAGTTGTGCCTGAATTGTGCCTGAACCCAATTCAGTCCCAATTGCAGCCCAACTCAGGCACAATTCAGGCACAACTCGGGCCTAAAGCACTTGGGCTGCAATTGTGCCTGAATTGTACCGCAGTTGCCTTAGGCTGGACCGGGCTGTAAGGCTCCCATACAGGGAGGAAAGGGAAATGTTCAGAGTTGGCCTGTCCCTTTTCTTCCCTGGTCCTGGATTTT
Organism: Plestiodon gilberti rubricaudatus; assembly: GCA_026170595.1. Classification (NCBI taxonomy): domain Eukaryota; kingdom Metazoa; phylum Chordata; class Lepidosauria; order Squamata; family Scincidae; genus Plestiodon; species Plestiodon gilberti. The sequence continues at coordinate 44,298,591 of JANXHW010000004.1, forward strand.
ATACCCATTCAGAATCCCACCATGAAACAACACACTATGCTACAGGTGATCTGGATAAGATTTTCATTTCTTGAGGAGGAGAACCATCTTCTTTCCAAAGTTGTCATTATTGCTCACTTCTGTGCTTGAGAACAAGTTGCTTCATGGTGCCATGTCATGTGTAATGGAACGTATTTCTTGAGTTCCATTTTACTAACAAGGGTGACCCATGTTTGAACTCACTTTTGGAATTCTCATGCCAGAGGTTGGTCCCCAAACACAGCAGGAACATCAATGATGAAAAGACCTGTTGGCAACCATCATTATAACAAATACAGAACCATGACATCCTGTAACTACCCTCAACCAAATACAAAACGACACCTAAAGAAAACCTATTTGAGGGAAATGAACAGCACTACTGAATGATCAAAACAAAAACTGTCAGAAAATGTCTCCTTTGTGCAGAGGATACTCCCAATTTAAAATGAACTGAATGCCATCAACAGAAAATTCCTTGGACATTATTCTCAAGCTGCTTACGGCAGACATAATGGAATTAAGGGTGGGGGGTGAAGAATCTACTCTCATTACTGTTTTCATCTGGTTTTGCTCCATTTTGTTGTTTATGTTTAATTGTATTTTATATAGTTTTATTAGGATTGCTGTAAGACTCCTTGGAGTGTATCCGAAGGAAGCTAGTCATGACTAAGCACTATTGAAAAGAAGGAGACAAATAGTTGTGACAAACTTGACACCCAGTAATTTCAAGATCAATCTTCTTTGGACACAACCCCCTTGTGTCTGCTTTGCAGAGAATAGTGAGATGCAGTACAATGCATTTGTTATTAAAGAACAATTATTCTTATTCTTATTATCCTTATCCTTTTATCCTTATTCTTATCCTTTTATCCTTATTCTTATGGTGATGGTGATGGTGATGAAGAAGAAGAAGAAGAAGAAGAAGAAGAAGAAGAAGAAGAAGAAGAAGAAGAAGAAGAAGAAGAGGGACTAGGCCAACTCTGAACATTTCCTTCTCCTTTAAAATTAATTCTATTTGGGACATTAACTCATTTTAAAGATTGATACGCCACCTTTTGATCAAAAGGTCTATAAGGCAACTTGCAACACAAGTGAATATTCATGGTAGCGCAGTCTTTGTAACCCTAGTTTTATATTCTGCCTTTCTATTCTATAGGCTTCAAGGCAGCTAACGTCAACAAATCATGTTAAAAAACACACACTCATAATCATAGTAAAACCAAAACCATAATCATAATGTTTAGCTTTTAATTGATGGTTTCTGAGTTGGGCCATGTGAGGTTCCCGCCCTGACCTCGCTCATGGGGTAGGAATAAGTCTCAGATGGGGCAGGGGAGGGGGTTATTACACCCGCGGTCCTCCTCCTGCCCAGGCTCTCTTGCTCCTGGTCTTCGGCACTCAGGGAACTCCTCACTCTCTGGCAGCCTCTCAGGTACTGAGCTTCCTCATTGGCCTCCCCTGACCCATTTCAATAGGCTTAGCATTCGTCCCGGAAAGCCCGGGATCGGCCCGGGTTCGGGGTTCTGGTCCCGGGTCGTTCACGGGCTTTCCGGACCCGGTGAAGCCTCCCTAGTGCCATCTTGGATCTCGCGAGAGCCAAGATTGCGGCACCCAAATCTCGTGAGGGCACATGAGGCAGCAGGGCATCGCTATCTTGGATCTTGCGAGATCCAGGATGGCACTGCCAGAAAAAAGGTAAGGTTTTTACATTTTAGAAGCGGCAGTGGCAGTAGCTGGAGTCCTGGCTAGCTCGGATGTAGCCAGCCAGGCTCCAGAGGCAGCAGTGGCGGTGACCGCTGCCGAAGAAGACGATGATGGCGGTGGGCGCCACCGCCAAAGACGATGATGACAACAATGGCGGCGGCAGCGGTGGTGGGCGCTGCCGCCAAAGACGACAACTATGGCAGCTGTGGTGGCCGCCGCAGACTATGTCAGACACAGCCGTGGGTATTTGTTGTCCCTTTTGAGGCAATCAAAAGAAGTTGACACAAAGAGGGTGCTTACTACACAAATGCTGACACCAGGTTGCTGGACAGTTGCTGGCTTCCAGTGGGTCCCCCTGAAGTGCCCCCCTTGCCCCTCACGGCGCATTGTGTGGTACCACTGCTATGACCACCATTCCAAGATCAACCCATCAAGGTGGGCCTTCTGATGAGGCCTTACATAGCCAAGAACAAGAACATCAACAAAATAAATTCTCCTCCCTTGGCTCAACCCTAGTCGAGAGAGTACTTACTAATGTTTATTGTGTTTGGCTATTGTTATTTTATTACTGAAATGCTAGAGTAAAAAAAACCCAAAAAGTGCAATGCCATGCTGTGCTTAAAAGCATTTTTTTTAATCTTGCCCTCCTTTGGACATGAGTATAACAATGAATACCCTGCTGAGAAATGTTGTGCTCTTTTGAGAATGATTTTTTCTCTTCACAAGCCTACTTGAAGTTCAACAAATAAGCCTAAATGCAAAGAGAAAGAGGATTGCTGTTGTGTTGCTGATAGGATTTTTATTTTTTTTAATCCAGAACTGATGTCTTCATTTTCCCCCCTATCAATTACTTGCCCCCTCATAAAGCTCCACTGTGCTACTCTAAAGAGAGAGGGCTGGCTGCTTACTGACAACTCTGCAGGGTATGCTTTCCTCTTTGTTTATTTCTCTTGGAGAAAAGCCTGTTTTTCTCTCTCTTTGCGTGATTAAAACAGTCTTTTCAATGCAGCCCGATGGGCCACTTTCTGTGCAGAACAATTCAATGAATAAAATTAATCAAAGTGGTAACAAAGAATCAGAATTCTTTTCACCAAGTGTCATTCCTACACACATTGTTATGAATTCTTCTAATATAAATGGATGCATGTTATCCAAGGGAAACTTATAAACATTTTTGAGAGAGAGAGAGAGAGAGAGAGAGAGAGAGAGAGAGGAGGAGGAGGAGGAGGAGGAGGAGGAGGATTTGAGGATTTTTTATTATTCTTATTATTATTCAGCTGCCTTTTAAATTTCAAGCTCCAATATACTGAATATATTATATAGGAGTTACCCAGCCTGTGGAAAGAGCATTGTTATAAACACCCCAAATGTTAGAGATTAACCCTTTTGTTGCTGTAATGTAACTTAACTATTGCATTGGGGGGACATCCCCTGTCAGTCACAAGGAATAAATACAGCCACAGGCACCACCTCAACCATGGGGAGATGCCCCAAGGACATCATACACAAATATTACACAACGCAAGGATGCCACAGCATCCCTCCCACCCCATAGGAGTCACAGTAGCATCAGCAGTGAGGGGCAAAAGCAAAGAACTGCCAGGAACCCTGTACCCACGGTTCGGGTCGGGTCCTGTCATCTCACCCATATAAACACATATATCCAAGGAATGTCTTTTGAACAGATCAGAACACAGGAAGAAAGATAGCTCCCTTGTAAGAGGGCAGCCAGGTAAAACAAGCACACAAATATATACGCAACACAAGTGTCTCAAGTCCCCATGGGCAGGGCCACTCAGAGGAATTTTATCAGGGGGTACAAAGTTTCTTTTGGGCCCCTTCCCTTCATGTGAATTTGACTCTCCGGGCCCCCTTTTTGGCTCCTGTGCCCCCTTTTTGACCAACCTTTGGCCCTGGGCCCAGGTACAATCGTACCCCCCTCAGAGGCCCTGCCCATGGGCCAGCTGGAAGGAATCCTTTGGCCAGGCGCAAGTCACAAGGGGAGCCTCATCCGCACTCAGCAAAGCAGGCTGCTGGTGCTCACTGCTCACTGCATAAAGGCACAGGATGGAAGCCAGGTGAGATGTGTTTGAGTCTAGCCAAGGGACTTGCCCAGCAAAAGGCTCATGATTACTGAGGAGCATTCCCCTCTCAGAGCCCAAGGAATAACAAAGAGAGAATGCTGCAGACCCTGAGAACAGAGTGGACTATGTAAGGGCCGGACTATGTAAGGCAATTTTTTTCTTGACTGTAAAATCAATTCATCACTCTTTGCAGTGTAAAACATCTTTGTTCTACAAACAAACAAGCCCATCATATCTTTGAATTGAAAGCCATTTGAGAACCCACACATATAACAAAACACGGTGATGCAATTTACTTTTTGAGTCGATGTGATTGAAAATGTTAAATGGTTTTCTCTGATCATGACTGATGAACCGCATTCTGTACAGAATTGTCAGAAAGTTCACTACTTAAAACAAAATGAGTGTTTTTCACTCTTTCCATTGTAAATTCATAAATGAATGCTAATCAAACAATTCTTAAATGAGTACTCTGAAGTATGGTATTTTAACTGCATTATCCAAATTATGCACCTACTTTTATAACGGTGAAAGAAGAGATATTTGTTTAAAAGCATGATAACTGCAAACTGTATAAGCCTAACAAAATACTGTTCAGTTTTGAACAATATTTAATAAAAAAATTATTTAAACTAAGAAGGCATGACGTGCCATGATGCGAAGGCTGCCCTTTGATGAATAATGTTGAGGTGACTTGCCATTTCCTACCAGCTCACATGTACACATTTAACTCCTGTTGCGTATATACACCCTTAGGTAACAATGGTGAACCATGGAAATATAAAAATATATCTTAAACATATATGTATTAGAATATAGATGTTATTTAGAAAATGTATTAATTATGTTATTTTAGAAATGTATTAACTTGCTATTTTAGCTTTTGTAAAACAGCTGACACTGCAAAAGGAATGTAGCATGATCAAGGCCAAGGGATGAGGCAAAACAACAGACATCTTTTGTATGTATAAAAAGTATCACTTCATAACAAGCAAACTGGTTGTATGGGCCCCCTGAGGAGATAAGGGAAGCAGACAACCTTGGGAGCATAAAGTTTCAGTTGGCCCAGACAGGACAGAGAGATATGCGGGAACAAAGAGCCTGTATTTGGGTAGAAAAGTTACATTTTGAGATGACTGGAAGAAAGACAACCAATGTATGTACACCAAACGCCAGTGACGTGCTTTTCATGTTTTTTGTAAAGATATAAAAGTTCATATTCATGCTATGCTCAGGGCGATAGCCTCACTTTTTGTTTCAAGGCTACGCCAGTGATTAATCACTTTTCAAATAAAGCTGCTTCTTAATTCCTCTTCCTGCCATCCAGAGTCTGATTTAATTAGCTTCAGGTTACAATGGCTTAAAAGAATTGCACTATTATTTGAATAATTCCATTTCAGCGGTGGGAAAGTAACAGCGTCTTCAGACAGTGCTGGCTTTTCGGCCTTAGAAACGGCAGGGGATACCTTTACCTATACTTAGTAGCTATTACATCTTATGCAGAGGGAAAAGTATCTTAAACGTTTCTTTAAATCTTCCACAACATTCAGAAATGGAACATAGACATCAAGTCACACTCACTTCAGGCACAGAACTTGATTTCAGTATCAAACTATTCTCTCCCCATAACATCACTTACCTCATGCATAAGTTGATCCTCCATATCAACTGGGACTCTGTTCCCAGAACCCCAGTGAATACAAAAAAACAGTGTTATAGGAAAACCAAGGCGAGGGTGGGGAGTGGTGCCACATTACCTTTTTTTCAGTCTCTTCACCGCTTACCTCCTCCTGAATTTGTTTAAACTGACTGGAAAAAAATCGCTACCGGAAGCAACTTGTAGATGGCGCCAGAGACTCCTGGTTGCATTTTCCCTTTTTTTTTCCAGCAGCTTAAACACGCTGGGAAGTGTCTGGCAGGCCCCTGACAGATTCCTGGTTGCATTTTTTCTTTTTTCTGTGGTATGGATGCGCGCAGGAGGCAGGAAGTGGCTGGTGGCTGGCAGGCCCCCCAAAACGCTGAAAAAAGAGTTAATGTGGCATGCTCGGACTCCCTCTTCCACAGTTTTGCCACGTGTGTTGAGTCAGGTGGAAAAACTGTGGATAAAAAGGTCTGAGTGTACCTAACCTCTATGTGCACTAAAATATTATAGACCAGGGGATGGGGGGGGGGAACATACACAAAATGGAAAATATCTGACTAGGAAGTAGCACTACTGTGAAAAGGCCTTGGGGCAGTTGCTATAATTGATCACAAATTAAATGTAAGCTAGAATGTGATGCTAGTGCCAAAATCAAATCCCATTGTAGATTACCCTTGATTTTTTTTTTAATTTAAACCCTATTCAAAACGAAATTGCCAAAAATCATGCTGTGCTTCCATTTAGTTCTTCATAGAATAAAAGCTATCCTAGAGGTCTGAAATTGGAACTCAAGGACAATCAGTCACTTGGCTTCAAAATGTGTCAGGTTTTTTTTTTTACAGAATCCTTTTTGCTATGCAGCTGAGCTACATACAGAGATTTATTTATTTATTTCTGAAATTAAGCAGCTGGATTGCAGTACTGAATTGTAAACCTGAGGTTAATGAGCAACATAAAGTATTTTTATTGATTCTGAAGTACCCCGTATTTATCGGCGTATTACACGCACCGGCGTATAACACACACCTTACTTTTAGCACTGCTGTTTGGGTAAAATGCTTTTAAATGGTCCGCGTATAACACGCACCCTACTATTTTGGGCTACAATTTAAGACAAAAAAGTGAGTGTTATACACCAATAAATACGGTAATTGCCATGGAGGAAAGAAAGAACACATTGAGATCCATTTGATCCAGACCTAGGGCTGCCATCCGTACCGGAAAAACCGGGACAGTCCCGGAAATCGGCCCTCCATTCCCGGGAAAGTCCCGGGCCGGTTTTACTTACCCAGGCGCCGGCATCATCTCTTGGATCACGAAATCTCGCGTGATCCAAGATGTCGGCACCCAAATCTCATGAGAGCATGATGCCCTCATGAGATTTGGGCGCCGACATCTTGGATCACACGAGATTTCATGATCCAAGAGATGATGCCGGCGCCCGGGTAAGTTAAAAAAAGAAGAAGATGGCGGCAGTGGCGAGCGGGTGTCGTCCGCCCGCTCTCTCACCGGCACAGAGCGGCCAAACGACAGCCTGCTGCCCGAGCCGTGCGAGCCGCCAGCAGGCTCGTGCAGCACAGGCGAGCAGGCTGTTTTTCGCCCGGTCTGCTGCCCGTGTCGCGTGAGCCTCCGGCAGGCTCGCACAACACAGGCGAGCAGGCTGTATTTCGCCCGGTCTCCCACCGGCTCCGTGCGGTGCTGGTGGGAGACCGGGCCACAAAGCCTGCTTGCCTGCTTGCCTCCAGCAGCGCGACGAGCAGTGCGAGGGCGACCAGCACGACGGATGGGGTAAGTTAATTTATTTAATTTTTAATAGGAAAATTAATTAAATAATTAAAAATTCAGACGCACTTCGCGCCCCCTTTAGTTTTAAAATTATTTTTATTAGGTTTATTTTTTAATTTTATTTTTTAATTATTTAATTAATTAATTGACTGGAGTGTGTGTGTGTGTTGTGGGGGGGTTGTCCCAGTTGGGGGTGGGGAAAATATGGTAGACCTATCCAGACCCCTAAACTGAGAAACAGTAGGATGAGGGGCAGACTTCTACTGCATGATGGGCCTCTCCTACTGCTTATTGTCATCTTGGTATCTAACCTTTTACTTATGTCAGGGGTTCTCAAAGTGGTGGGTCATGACCCAGCACTTTTTCTGGAAGTGGCCAATGTCCCCTTAAGGGGGTGGCCAACAAGAACGGCGGCACTCCGGATTGTGCCCACCCAACCCCAACATTCTTTTTTAAACATACCTGGTTGTCCTGTCAACTCCCCAAGGCTCTAAACTGTGGCAATCGCGTTCCGAAGCCCACTTCCGGTTTTCGCCAAAAACTAGAAGTGGGCTTCGGAATACGATTGCCATTTAAAAAACAGGTATGTTTAAAAAAGCGTTTTGGGGTTGGGGGAGGTGTGACCCTGGAGTGCTGCCTCTGACATCGCCCCACCCTCGCAAAGACTTACAGGGGAGTAAACTTCCCTGTAGGACTTTGAGAAACACTGACTTATGTTAAACAGAAAACAACAGAACTGCTTAAATATATATTTTTTAATTTATGTACGTATAGGTATATGTCCCATCATATCGACCACAGAAGGCTCTAGAATGCCTCAGATTTTTAGTTGAATGTTTGATTCATCATTTGGCTGGGTGGTTTCAGTGTGAAATGATGGTTCATGAGAAGCCACAATTTCATTTGATGTAATGTGTAGATCAAATTCCTGAACTGGCAGTATTGATCGTGTCTGAGAATTCTCTATAATAGCACATAATAGATAATCCTTCTGGCTTGAGAATATAGAATTCTTTCTAGAAGTTTTTAATTTTACTTCTGATCTTCAGCTTGCCTTAATATTGGGATGAAAGCATAGGACTGCACATTTATTATAACATTTTGTTATAAGAGACAGTAGATGGCAGAGAAGGAATGCAATGACCTCATGGAATTGGCCAATCATTTTTTATTTTTATTTTTTTTGGCTAGAGAAGCAGATCGAGTATGTACTAGTGATTGCAGTGAAAGTGGAAGATTATTCAGGTAACTAAAGTCCCATCTGTCCGCATGGAGCATTATATACCAACTCAAACTTTTAAACTATCCTGACCAAAGGCAAATCCTTTCTGCCCTAGGCTAAAAATTAGTCTTTGCAACACTGCAGAGTACACAGGCCTCGATCCGTTACAACTGCTATACTAAGGAAGGAAGGGGAATGATAATTTCATGAAGGTTTTCTTCTGCCTGTTGCTATTTTAATTTTTTTTGGCTCATACATATTTTCCCCCTTCAAAATGCTCCTGATTTCTCTCTTTCAAAGATACCTTTGTATTCAAAGCAGCCAAGTTTCTTCCTGAAACAGGGTGGGTTCGTTTGTTTTCTCCCCTAGGCTCACATATGTGAAATATTGGAAGAAAATATGCAGCATCGCACCTGTTTCTTTGAAAAAGGTTAATCATGCAATTATGAAGCTGAGCTGATTGTCTTAGCTATGTCTCACAGCACAATCCTGAGGAATGCGCTGGCAACGGAACAAGCATTCCGTCGCTGGAAGCAGTAGTGAATGTGCCGTAAAGCACGGTCGCGACTACTCTGGAGCAAGGGAGGCCGGCGCAGAGGTCGGGCCCCTTCGCTCGGTCGCCAGAATGCCCGAGCAGCTGCTGGAGAAGTTAGATAATGATCCGGCGGGGGCATTTCAGTAGGCAAGGGAGGGCGGCCATTGGTGTAGCCGGCCCAAGAGGGGGTGAGGGATGGCTCCCACCATATCCCCGTCCCTGCCGGGCCGGCTAGGCCATTACACGGCCTCTACTTCTGCCAGCTATTTAGGTGGCGGAAATCCGAGGAGGCTGATAGGGCCAGCCGTGGTTTACACTCGGGGAAGGAGACGAGCATCCCCTTCCACGAGTAGACCTCCGGCCCAGCAGCAGAGCAGCCGCCGGGGCTCAGGATCCAGCTGCTGGCTGTGGGTCGCCGGCCGGATTCTTACACAGGATTGCACTGCCCGTGTGGTGTTCAAGGGCTGTAAGTTGGTCTCATTAGATGTTCTGGAGAAGCACTGTTAAATTGTTTCTGTTCCTTTAACTTCCTTAACTAGTGAATAGGTTATTCTAGAGTTCACGATAATGGTTTTAATTCAAGTGCAAGCAATGCAAGGTCACTTCAAAAATTCATCCTAAGCAGATTTTTTTTTTAAAAAAAAATCTGTTCTCTGGTCTGGAAATTAAAATATATGCTCTAACAAGAATATAGTGTGGGTTAGTTGGGGTCTGAATTAGCTGTGTTATACCAAAAGAATATCATGGTCTAACAGCAAGCAGGTCCTTGCACATTGTTATAATGTTAAATCCCAAGGATCAAAATATGCTATTTAACTTCTAGTCAGAAGGGAATTACTTCACTCAGTGCAGACCTGAAAAAGCAGGAACAATTCTTCCCCAAACATCTCATATTTTCATCTGAAAAGCACTGCGGGGATTTCAGTTGGTCTCCAAATCTCTAGTCTCCAAATTTGGGGCATGTGGCTGTTTTTAGAAGAACATTATGCAGTGAGATCCAATCACATCTAGTTTGGCCCTTTTTGACATGAGTTACCATAGTAAGTGTAACTCTATTGTCATAGAAATGCCGGGATAAATATAATGGTCTATTCATTGTAAAATGCTTTCATGAACACAGCGTGGGGCATTAAAAAGTCACAAGGTGTTCTAACTGAAGAGTTATGTGCTCTATATTGTAACGGATATGAAACCCCTAGACCAAAATACTGAAACTTTTTGAGCACCACAATACACAATCCTTGACATTGACTTTTGCACTGGATGCCTGAGTGACAGTGTTTTGAGACTCATGTCAGGCAACCTTCCTGCAGAAGTGCTCCTAACACAGCAATGCGGGGCATTTCTATTCACTGGGGGCCATCACATTTCTTTGCCTGTTTCACTTATTATACACCCTGAAAATCCAATCCAGTGGATTTGATGCCAAATTCTTATTTTCAAGTGTTCATGATGTTGGATGACTGGTATCTATTAGTGCTTGCACAATACCATGGTGACATTTTTATATGGCGATAGAGGGGTCCTCATCACTGTATTGTCTTTCTTGACAGAAGTTCAGCCTGAACACAGTTTTGACGGTTGTGGCATGACTTTCCTAATGAATTCGCTGCTACTCTGTTTTCATCCCTGCAATCAGAAATCAGAAATATAGAAAGGTTTGGAATCAAAGAAACTCTTGTGTCAATCTGGCAAATATAACTCCAGGCTTCTTTGTAAAATAACTCTTAGAACAATAGCCTGTAACCTTTTCTCTAGTTTAGACACTCTCAAGAGTCTGTTCTGACCTCTTAGCACTTCATACTTTTAATCTTTAAAAGTTGAGACTTTATCCTCTTTCACAACACTATTATTTTCTCTTAGTTTCTCATCTCCTGTAGAGGAGTTAAGTCAGTACACTATAGCTAGGCTCCCAAAGACTGGAGCTGTCATGGTAGCAGACTTATGGCCCAATCGTATCATTAGGTTGCACTGTCAGAACTCACATTCCAGCAGTGTAGCCCAACTTACAGCATCGCAGAATGTGATGCACTATCATGCAGTACTCGGTCGCTGCCGGAAATGGTGAGCAGCACCGGCTGCATGGCGGTAGTCCTCCCGGTGCCGGCAAGTCAGTGGTGGGGATGGGATATAGGCGGGAAGGGGGAGGAACAGGGTCAGGGGAGGAACCTGGGGTGGGGAGGGGGAGTGTGGCAGTCAGACATGATGGATCTTATCTCCTCTTTTGAAAACCTCCCTTCCCTTTTTCTTTCCTTGGGCATACACCACCACAAAGGGCAGCTGAGGAATTTACATGGCGGTAAGTAATAGTGTTTTTACTTACTTCCTGTTTGCTTTCAAGTCACTCCCCCCCCCCACCAAAAGGCATGCAGTGTGTGCCTTTTTGGCATGGCTACATACTATAGCGTGGTGGGTTCTTAGTATAGATTGAAACCAAGCTGGACTCCAGTCCTGAACAGTTTGAGCCCCTGGTGTTTTGATTGACAGATACAACAGATTTTCAGTCCATTGTTCAGCTATTGGAGAATGTCCATCCTCCCAATGTACATATCATACATTATACTCCGAACAGTACAAGGAGGACATGTTCTCTCACTCACTTTTAGACATTTCCCAGATAGCAGTTTCCATATCTAATCTAGGTTGTTGAACGGAAAGGCCTTTAGAACACATATGAACATGTTCCCAGTTGAGGATAGTTAAAAGATGGCTTGCCTGATAGTGGCTTAGGAACGGGGTGGGTGGGCCCCCGGGAGGCACATGGGGGGGTACCTTACTGGTGGCAACGACAAGATGGTGGCGGCGATGAAATGGTGGCAGCGAAAAAGGCAGCGGAGGTGGCAGAACAGGCTGCAGATGGCCTCGGAAGCCATCCGCCTCCTCAGAGCGGTGTGTGTTTGTGCCCCCTCCTGTCCGCCCGCCTAAGCCTTGATGGACCTTTTCAGCCAGCTGATGTCACTCGGGGGCAGGGCGAGTGACGTGGGCTCCGTCAGTGACATCACAGGAGGGTGGCATAGCTACGCCACTGTTGCCTGGACAAAAGTGTATTCAGTGAAATAGCTCTTCGTTTTCAGAATTTGTAATACTGTGGTCTGTATAAAGTTCTAAAGAGAATTGAGTTCTGAAGAAAGAAGTATAGTGCACCATAGATCAGTTTGGAGGGGAAAAAAGATAAACACAAGTAACTGCAGGGCAAAAAAACACACACAAAGGAAAATAATAAAAATCAGCAAAATTTGATGGTGCATGAAAATTTGCTGAGGGAGATGTGATGAGAGAGCCAGTCTAACTGCTGAAATCCAATATCAGATTGGAATACAAGGGAATTCTGTATTCTCCAGTTGTTCCACTTTGACTGTGAGCAAGCAAGCAAGCAAAATAAGCTGGCTCATATGCACAAAAGAAGCAACTAATTTGCCAGGTCTTTTGATGTTTTCTAAAGAAGTCTTTACCCCTCTAAGTCCAGTCGTACACTATTGCATCAAAGCACTAAGTAGATTAAGGGCAACATTTATCCTGTGAACAACAAAACAGCATATTTAGTTTTAATGACAAGCATGTAACATTCACAAAAATGTAGAAGACAGACACTAAGCTACCCTTTCATTGGACCAATTTACTGGTCTGCTAGGTACTATTATTTCAAATTAACCTGAAAGTAAGCCCATTCATTACATAGTACATTTGCAAGTAAATTACCAACTTGACCATAGAATGCCTGTTTGGTGGCCTCCTCCCTATTTGTTGGCGAGTTAGGATTCTTGGGTGCAAATTTTTACTAAATTGCATACAAATTCTTCCCTATTGCGTGTATATTGCATGCAATATTAAATGTGGAACTACACAATATTTTAACGTTCCCAATCTTTTAATGTAATAAGTAAATTGTACCAGTTATTTCTATATCATTTATTCCTTTTCATTCCGAACAAAGTAATTCTGTCGCTCAATACACATTTTTTTCAATGTTCTGGAAAGTCATATACTCATACTCTGCTGCTTGTCAGTCAAAAAGTCTTTGTATTGAGCCCTGCCCTCTTTCTGTGCCCAATTGGGGGCTAGAGGAGATGTCTCATGAGGCATGGAAATTGACGTGATGGCTGGGGATCAGGATATTTATCCCACCTTTTCCTATGCCCAAAGGCAAATGCCCAAGGCGGCTTACAACAAGGATTAAAATACATCTTATAAAATAATATATAAAATAAGTTTTAAACAATACCTAACCATACATAAAACAAATTTAAAAACAATAAAATCCACTGGGGGGGCGACAGTATGGAGCAGAGAAGCAGCATAGCAGAGCATCTTGAGACACAGGAGGCAGACCACGACCCATCACCCAAACGCTAGACGAAACAAAAATGTTTTGAGCCCTCGCCCAAAAGTCATGAGGGAGGGGGTGGTTCTCATATCTCCTGGCAGGGAGTTCCATAGTTGTGGCGCCACAGCAGAGAAGGCTCGCCCACATGTTGCCACTCTCCTAACTTGCGATAGAGGTGGCACTCGCAGGAGAGCCCCCTCAGATGACCGAAGAGAGCGGGCCGGAATGTATGGGAGAAGGTGGTCCCTCAGATATCCTGGACCCAAACCGTGAAGGGCTTTAAAGGTCATTACCAGCACCTTAACTTATAACTTCCCTTACTTCCAGGGAAGTAAGAAAATGAAACCAGGGAGAAAAATCAGGTTTACTCATCCATGAACAACTGTTGGATCCAAGTCTTTATATCTTCAAAATGTATTAACAATTCAAATGAAAAATCTGGCGCAGTATGATCCATTTATGAAGAGCACATGTTGGGTGAGACAGGCCAAAAATCTGCTCCAATATCTCCTTTCAACAAAATGTTCTCAGAAGTTGCTAAGTGGATGTTATATCCTGTCTCACTCCAGATCTTATTCTGTCCACCTCTGAGAACAATTTGAGAGAGATCATTCCATCCAAAATTTAAGGAAGGAGAGTTGGTGTTCCTCAATTAAAATAAAATTTACAGTTCGCTATCTGTGATGTTATCCCATTCAAAATCTTGTTCTTCCAACATGGTGAAACTGCTAGGTCCTATGTGGGCATGAGAAAATGATACTTACTGGATGAAAACAGACATCACGTTAAGAACTTCAATGTATGGAAAGGAACTCCAGTTAAACTTAGTAGAACTTACTTCTGAGAAAACAGGTTTGGGTTGTGCAACATGTATTAAATCTGCTTTTGAGTATTACCCCAATATATGAGCTACTGTCTTCCCCCAAATACACTGTAGTGTTTTATTTACACAGTAACATAAAATTGGCTAGCAATTTTATCATTCAAAACCCTTAAAAAACAAGCACCAGTTTCTCTTGTTTAACATGTGAAATTGACCAGACCTGAAGATACTAGTTATTTGGTCCCATTAATTTCAGCATGCTTGACTTGCATGTGATTCAGAAACAGTTAGCAAGTCAGAGTAGATAAGTTAGAAAATTGAGCCAGCAGCCTTTTCCCAAATCATGTTTGTACAGCTACTGAGCTACCAATTCAGAGTCCAAGATAATGCCATGGATGTGATAAGGAAAAGCTGTTCTCATTGCTGCACAGAAATAATCAACTCTGCACAGCCTAAGAGGCATCTCTATGGTTTGTGGGTAATGTTATTGTGTGGAGCTGAGTTTCCCACACTGTTGCAATGCTAAGACATATGCTCTCAGATAATTCAGCGTGTATAATTAAACAATGGTGTGTGTGTTTTTCTTTGATCTCTTTAGAAAGAGTGTCTTGTTCTGAAAATTCATACCATCTCTATAGCCTGGATACCATTTCAACAACATTTTAAATAACTACTACATGCACATAACTTTATGCAACGGTTTGTAAATATTTGTAAGACTGATCTGGCAAAGTCTTCCAGCAATGTGCCAGAACAACAAAACCTAAAGAAAGGGGAGACAAATCATTTTCAGTCCCAGTATTTCCCAGTCTGCAGTGAGTGGCAGATGACGCTGGCCTGCTATTGAAAACACATTCTGGTTTCCTGTTCTCTCCAGGAACATCTAGCGTTGTAAAATATGTGATGTAAAGTCACCATACTGCAAGTTTCCCCATCCCAAGAAATCTTCTGGGTACGTATGTACATGCAGTGCATGAGGGTCATGGCTATTCCTTGCTGTTTGTCCCCAGTATCAGAGGCACATCACTTCAGAAAACTGAGCTTTCATTTCTGGCTACTGTGGGACATGCCACTCATAGATCTAACATCCATGGATTTGTGTTACCATATAAACTGTCTTCTGTGATGACGTAGGAGTGGAATTCACCACAGCAAGATTTGACACTATCTTGTCGTAGTGAATTCCATCCCCACCCCTGGCAGACTCAGGAGACTAAGGGCCCAATCTGATCCAACTTTCCAGCACTGATGCAGCTGTGCCGATGGGGCGTGAACTACATCTTGTGCTGGGGATCAGCCACAGAGGCTTCCTCAAGGTAAGGGCTGCATTGTGGCTGCATCAGTGCTGGAAAGTTGATTAGGATTGGGCCCTTTCAGGGTCCAAATACTCCTCAACTTCCCAGTGAGCCACCATCTCTACCTCCCACTTGCCTTTCCCCAACATCTGCTCCTCCCATTCCTTTAATTTTATTGATATTCTAGAATCTAGATAGTGGCAGTGGGGGAATAAAAGAAGGGACGAACAGCCCAATCCAAACTAAATTCCTGTGTGTCAATGCAGTGGTACCGGCGAGGCTGCTGCTGTATCCCACGGGGGATTTTTGACTGCTGGAGTTCTCCTCAGGTTAAGGGGACATTTTCCCCCTTGTCCCAGGGTAAGCCCAAGCAGTTGCTATGGGTCAACATGGACCTGCACCAGCTCAATTGCTGGTGCAAATCTATGTTGGCCCAGGAAGGCGGATCAGGCCTTGGAAGTGGGTCAGGACTCAGCACTTGCTGCCGTCCCCAAACCCACCCCCTCCTAAACCTGATCCACCCTCCTCCCCACCCGTCACCACCCCATCCTGCCCACCACCTCCGTTCCACCCTCCCACCATTCCACCCCTGTGCAGCCTTTCCTGCTCCAGCGAAACTTTAGCCATCTGCCAGCGTGCAGGAGGCTGCTCTAGCCTCCTCGCCAGCGGTCTGACAGCTTACATCAGTGGAGGCTGCTTTGCAACTGCCATAAAGGGGCTTCTGATGCCATAATGCGTGGTGCATCAGAGCCTTGCCTTCAAAGGATTGGGGAAAAAGTGTCTTTCTCACTGCCCTTTTTGATGCCTGGCATACATACTACTACAGCAAATTGTTTTCCCAGCATTATTGGATCTGTTGCTAGCAACCAAAGCTGGATGGAGAGGTGGGGAAAAGATCATGGAGGTGGGCAGGGAGGATTATTCTCTGACTCAGGCTTTAATCAGGCTCAGATTTAGGAAGAACTTCTGAGGTTGCAATACTTGCCTCATATTATGGTGGCGAGCATTATTAACCCACCAAGATTCATATTTCCAAATCCAGGAAAAGGGAACATTTGAACTTACCTGTGAATTCCCCTTCTCAGTGTTCTGAGTAAGGGAGTCTAGCAAACAAGCATTTCCTGTCCTGGAACCACAGGAGAATACACATTTCAGTAACATCACTAATCTATCACACTCAAGGGCACTTCTCCTTAGGATGAGGGGATAGCCAGAGGCTTCAGCCTGAGGCACTTAAAAAAAAAAACCTTAAAATTTGATGAACAGGAAACAGGAAAATGGAGGAACCCAGGTTTGGGAAAAGTGTAGCACATAGTCCACATGGTCCAAATAGTACAGGATAAGATTCAGCATTAAATTTACAATATGCACATACACACCATTATATGCCCAGACGGAAAACAAGTAATTAAAAAAGTATTTTATTTTCATGTATTTTTGATTACAAATTAAGGAAACATAACCAAACAGAAGGAAGGGTTTTATTAGTGATACACTGATGACCTTAAACAACTAGATGACTTGTGAGTCACGCACACACTACAAACAAGCACAAACATACTTAAAAATGAAATAAATATTAAGATAGTTTAATCTGGTCTTTTTAAACCTCAGTATTTATAAAATATATAGAACTTTCTGTTACATCTTCTCTGTCATCCCCCCCTACAAATTAAAACATGAGACATTACCAACATCCTAAGCAAGAAGAAGCCGCCAATGTAAAAAGGATGGAGAAAAAAAATAACTAGGCTGAATTTATTACTCTACATCAAGATTGTGCATCTGCTGTAAAAATAGTCATTTTTAACCAATATATACATTTTACTTAGTTATATTTATGTAATAAAGCAAGTGTAAAATATACCATAAAATATAGAAATAAATTTGATATTCACCTTGTTCAGTAGTAGGGTCTGAGGACTGATCACTATCATTTAGACCAAACAGGTTGTAAGTTTGAAACATTTATTAGGAGGGGCCTCAAAACTTAAATAAGCATATGTGTTTACAGGGTCATTCATGGATAATTATTGTAAGCATGATAATTCTTGGTCATCTATTGCTTAGATTATTTAGACATTTGCTATGATGAGTGAAATCTGGGCTCACTTCGATGTATGGTTAGTCCAATTGAATTCAATAGAAGCTATGCACAGGTATGGTTTGGTGCTCTGATTCAGATACCTATGCTGAGCTGTTCGGGCTGTTTTGTTTATGTCAAAGTGCGCGCGCGCACACACACACACACACAGGGCGCAATCCTGACAAACACACCGGCGACAGAATGAGCGTTCCGTCACCAGACGCCATAAAGCACGTTCGAGACTACTCGGGAGCCTCCCTTGCTCCGTTGCCAGAATGCCCGGGCTGCTGCCAGAGAAAGTAGGTAAGGATCTGATGGGCGCGGGGGTGTTTCGGCAGGCGAGGGAGGGGGCCATTGGTGTAGCCGGCCAGGGAGGGGGTGGGGGATGGCGTCGGCCATATCCCCATCCCTGCTGGGCCGCTAAGGCCGTTACATGGCCTCCTCTACCTCTGGCAGAAATCCAAGGAGACCGATAGGGCCAGCCTCGGTTTACACCCGGGGAAGGGGACGAGCGTCCCCTTCCACGAGTAGACCTCTGGCCCACCGGTTGACGGGCAGCCCGGGCTCAGGATCCGGCGGGCGGCAGTGAGCTGCCGGCCAGATCCTTAGTCAGGACTGCGCTGTCAGAGAGAGAGAGAGAGAGAAATGCAGAGAAATCTGTGGCCTGCATTGAGTTAGCCTTGTGGGTGCATAAATTGGAGCAGAGGCAGCTATCAGAAATCTCTGTGCAGAAATTGGAGCAGAGGCAGCTATCAGTATAACTGAACTGGGGTGCAAATGGAATCCAATTTTAAAAAATCCCTTTGGAGCAGCCCTGATAAAGTCTAGAGTAATTTCTTATGTGGTTTCATTGTATATAAAACTGTTATTTTATTTTAGTGTCAGCAAAGTCTTTGTCAGTAAACGTTGCTATCAAGAACATGATTCATGTCAGCTTTTAAATACATGCACGAGATTATCAATATTTGGAGCACATGCCTAGAGTTAATCCTGTTAATGAGTTAATCTAAAAAATAGAGTCAATCATGCCCCTGCTAATGAGCCAGAGAGGTGCTTTTTAAAGTAGTACAGTACTCCTCTTATATGTAGCAGGGGGAGAGCAACTGACCCTCTTCACCCCAGCAGAGCATTTTCTAGGGGTTGTTTGCTGGAATTTTTTAGATTGTGAGCCCTTGGGGGACAGGGAACCATTTATTTATTTAGCTACGTAAATTGCTTTGAGAAGTTTTGGTTGAAAAGTAGTTTATTATTAATAATAAACTAATAAATAATAATAATAATAATAATAATAATGTTCCTCGAATGCCCTTCTAATTATAATTATATAATAAATAATAAATGCCCCCTCCATTTTTTGTGTGTTTGAGCAGCCCCCCCCTTTCTGCTCCCTGCTCCAACAGTGCACAGGGTCTTTAACCAGATGAATGCCCCAAAGGCAAAAATCCTGTAAAAACAGTGGCAAGGAAAAGACCTTTAAAAGCTTAGTGCTGGTACTGAGTGGCATCAGGAGACAGATATGGTACTGAAAAGCATTACTGGCTTCACTACTGCACAAAATTGAGCAGAACGTCTCTTTTAAGGATGCATATGGGGAAAAGAAGAGGCTCTGAAGTAGAAGACGCACACAGATGCTCATCCAAGGCAACGTATTCTGATGACCGTTGGAAAACATTTTATCCCTTATTTTCTTCTCCTTTTCCATTGATAAGTTCCAAACAATTTGGAGTTTTGTTTTGTTTGTTTTTTAGGCACATTCCTCTGTGAGTTGCTTGTAGAACAACCGAAAATGACCTAAGCTACAGGCAGCCATGAAACTTGCTGGTTACGATTGGGCCTGAATAGCTCCAGTGAGGCAGCAATTCCCATCACTAGCTGAATAAAAAGCATACTTTTTTTATCCACACTTGGAGAAATGGTTTAAAAAAAAAAAAAAAGCTCTCTAGCTCTCATGATGGGATAACAAGTATACCGATAAATCACATTGCAAAATCAGGTTTTTCAATCAGGTTTTTTTTTCAAGCTATTCTATACGATGATGGCCACTACAGCATCTATTAAAATTAAGATAGGATCTTAGTAGGATAGGATCTAGGGTTTTTTCCCCAACATGGTACAAGGTTGCAGATTATTTAGTTGATTTTAACACACATTCCCCTGATGTATAAAACGAGACTGGTCACAGCCAGTAAGCTGCTCATCAGAAGCGGCTACTTGGGAGTACTAGCAAGTCACAAACATGATTCCAGATCTGGTCTACATAGACCCCAAGATTGCAGTGACAGTCTCATCTCATATATTTCTCATATACTGTATAACAGTGTAGCTATTTTCATAGGTGACCCCAGAATTGAGCTCAGTTTTGTATTAGCTGTTTAGTAAATATCAGAATATGTTTCTGTGTAATAGATTACGTAACTGTACTGATAGCTGACTACTACATTCATTGGATACAAAGGAGAATTGGGGCAGCATGGTATAAAATGGTATAAAAACAAAATTCTATGTTATTCTCCAAAATTTGGAACATACATTTTCAAGTTGTTAACATCCTTAACTCCGTTGAATTGGGCCATAGGCTCATGATGACAAGACCATTGCTTCGTGGTACAGCTCATGCTTTGCACCAAGAAGGTCCCAGATCTCATCTTCATTATCTCTGAAAGCAGGGCAGGGAAAGATTTGTGTCTGAAGTCATAGGTATATTAGCTGTCAATCTGAACAGACAATGCTATGCTAGATGGACCACTAGTCAGACTGCATCAGGCAGCTTCATATGAACTACCATGTACGTATTTTTAAAAGCTCCAATTTCTACATTTGTGGATTACCAGCTCTTTTTGCAGATGTGTTTGATACAGTTCCAACATTGACTAAATGCTTCAAGTACAACGGCACATTCTCAGTTTTATAGTAGTTTCTCAACAAAACATGATCAGTAAAAATAATCATCACGAAGGGACACGTTTATCACTCACATTCCAGCTTGCCTCCCATAGACAGATACAAAATAAGGCAGTTCTATTAGTGCCATCCATTTTGCTCAGTAAAGTTTGATGGCTGCCTGATTCATGGCCCAATCCTAAGTGCGCCACCCAATGGTGGTGTACCTCCTGTGCTGTCGCTGACTGCCATAAAGCAGTCAGCACCAGTCGCAAAAGTCTCCCTGACAGCGCTCTGGTCAGCATGTTGCCAGGGACGCCGTGGGAAGGCCTCCGCCTTCCCAGCCGCGCCGGAGGATGTCCGGACGCACACCAGGAAAGGTAAGCTGGCAGGAAGGTGGGGGGAGGGTGGACCCTACTCAAAAATAAGTCATCTTGAGTTTAATGGGATTACTCCCAGATAAATGTGGCTCGGATTGCAACCTTAAGGCACAATCATGTTAATTTCTATTAATGATTAACGGCGCAATCCTAACTAATCCCCTGTGCTAGGATGCAGTGGTGCCGGGGCAGGCTCTGCTGTATCCAGTGCAGGGCTGGAGGATGCTGGAGGCCTCCTTGAGGTAAGGTGACATTTGTCTCCTCACCCCATTTCGAGCCCCAGCAGCCTCTATGGGGCTACTTGGATCTGCGCCAGCTAAATGGCCAATCCAGGCAGCTGTGTTGGGCTTTCAAGTCCAGGGAGGTGAATAGAATTGGGCGGTGGCCTCCTCCTCTGAGCCTGCCCCTCCTGGGCCTTGATCCACCCTCCTCCCTGTACTCTCCTGCCCTGAAACCTCTCTTCCCTACCCTCGTTCCATCCCCCCTCCGCAGCCTGGCGGGAGCTTGCCTGCTCCAGTGGGGGCTCCACTAGGATCTGGCACTGTCAGGCCAGTGCAGGCCTTTCCACTGGCGCCACAAGCCTCCACACTACTGCAACGTGCCTTACACCACATTTGCGACAGCGCACGTACTCATTCCACTGGCGGAGGCTGGCATAGGATTGGGCTCAATTACACAGGCATAGGATTGGGCATTAATTACACAGTAACTGAAAAGTAAGTTAGCTATTCTTAAGTGCATTGGAAGTAAAAACATACTCTGAGCTGTACTTGGCTTTGCCAAAGTAAGATTAAGTTTTGGATTTTGGTAAAATTTTGTTTTGTGCTCCTGGTTTTCAATGGCAACAATTTAGACCTCTGTACAGTATTGTCAAATTTTCACAGCAGGGCCTTCTAAATGCATGGAATATATTGGAGCACCTGTATTCCCAAACTTTAGAGGACTCAACTATGGCAACAGGCCTAAGAATGACAGTGTAAACGTAAACATGTTTACTCAGAAATAAATCTCATTGAGTTCAAGATCCTACCAAGAGATGTTTAGGGTTGCAGCCTTAATCTTGTGTCATGTGCCCTCAGACAAATAACTCCATTTGTAACTGGAAACAACATAAAAAAGGATGGATTTGCAGCACTAACTGGTATAGTGAACCCAACATCTAGAGGTGTCTTCAGAAATGATCTTGCACAAGCAGCAAGATCATGTGCAAGGTTGTTACATGGAGAAAGTTATCTCGGTTCCAGAACAGTAGTTCTGCTAATGGAACACTGCAGAACACTTGGCACGACCTCTTCCACAAGACTGTCCTCTCCCACTAGTAGTTCTGCAATGTAACATAGGAAGTCGCTGTATGGTGAACCAGACCACTAGTCCATCAAACTCAGTATGTTCAACATTGACTGGCAGTGGCTCCCCAAGGTTTCAGACTCTGCCTTATTGAACCTGAGACTTTCTGCATCGAAAGTAGATGCTGGACCTCTGAGCTATAGTCCTACTGTATTGCAGAGCACACAGCTGCTACTAAAATCCTTGCACAAGTGTGTGTGTGTGTGTGTGTGTGTGTGTGTGTGTGTGTGTGTGTGTGTGTGTGTGTGTGTGTGAGAGAGAGAGAGAGAGAGAGAGAGAGAGAGAGAGAGAGAGAGAGAGAGAGAGAGAGAGAGAGAGCCTGGTTTTGGGTGGCTTTTTAAATGATTCGATATATCTCAGGGATGTCAGAACATCCTGGTGAAATTCTAAAGTTTAAAATATCACACTGTCATTAAATGGTCAAGTGGATCCAAGAATAGTGACAGTCGTTTGTGAATCCCAGGCTTAGTTCAGACATTTGGATCTGTGGTAATGCATTGCATTGGGGGCTGTGAATTAGACTCAAGAGTCCCCATGCCTGGCACCACGCGACATCTTGTGTAAGCTGGGAAAACCATGCATTACAGGACAATCCTGCCTAAAGATTTGCGGGCGGCCCTAGGGCTGCCTGCAGAATCCTATGCTCTTTCTGGGCCACTCTGGAGTGGCCCGGAGATCTCCTTGGGGGAAGGGGACGTTCGTGTCCCCCCCCCAGTTTAGAGCTAGGAGGCCCCAATGGGCTCCCAATGGATCTCTCTCTCTCTGAGTGTGTGTGTCCGCGCGCGTGCGTGTATAAAGCTACTGCTGAGGATAGCAAAAACATGCCCAATGCACAGACAGATGTTCCTGTATATTTCTGTGTTTTAGGGCAGGAAGGAATTTGTATGGCTGAGCACACATAACTGCATTTATTTGAACTGGGTTTAAGCACACGCCATTGTGCCCATTCTGTTCAGTGCAAAACTAAACTGATATGAGAACAAGTTATTTCATAATGGCTCTTTGGAACCTGATCAGTGTTATATACTATCTCTATATATTGTAGATCAAGTGTTACAGCTTCTCCATCTCTACATTCATCATAACATGAAATTCTTAAAAAAGATATGCAAAATCAGTGGCCTTGCCATATGGGTTCATTTTTCCTAATGTAGCTTCAGTTTTTCCAAAACGTTTCCAAATTTCAGAATGCAGAAGCTTGCTTCATTTAACTTGAAATAAACCTTGCTTTTCATAAGGTCATTTTGAGCGGCTGTTAATTAAAACTGCAAAGCGTAAATGAGTTTCATTTCTTTGTTTTCTGTTGGTAACATGAGCATCAGATTTAAAAGTGAAGCCTTGTGTGACCTTTATTGCGCCTGCAACGAAATATCATACTTGGGATTGGAGACCAAAGCCTGGTAGATTAAGATGCTTCTCTATAAAACTGAACAAAAGACATAATTAAACAGGTTTAACACTGGCTTGTAATTCATTCGTAATTAAAACCATACTGAATTCAACAGATTTGCACTATCAAAAGAAAATCTGTATTTAGAAAGACAATGTTTTGTGAGTTTAAGGCCATGATCCAGTTCCATTAGTTCAATGTAACAACTCCAGTGTTAAGGCCTAGTTGTCACAAACAACAGACGAAGCAGCAAACCTTCCACCATTAGGGTCTCTGCATTCTTAAGAGTTATGTAGAAGACAGAATCTTGGCAGCTGCAAGTGCTGATGGTACTGCTAAAGCAGCTGCACCTGCTGAAATGCCCTCACCCATACAACCATGAAAATGTCCAGGAGCAGTCATGTTAACAGGTTGGCCACCCCAGCAGTAAACCTATGTATGGACTGTACTGTATGACTTTTGGCTGCTGGTTGGGGCTCACATGATGAATCCCATGAAAGAATATTTACATTTCGAAAACTAGCATGTCAGAGAGAAGGCTAGCTACAACTATTCTTACTGGCATCTAATTTTCTATATGCAAAGATTTATTTATTTTGTATGGGTGAACATTGGATTTTCTGACTGCCCTCCTGCAGCCTGAGGCTGTTCATGCCATTTACAGGTTTAGCATCTCATGCCCTCTTTGTTGTCAGGGGTAGTGAGAGCATGCTAGAAAGCCCAGTCCCCAGTACAGACTTGGTACATAGCCCCGGGCGCTTACCTATCCAACTTACACCACCGGTGTAACCAGCGGGGGAGGGCAGGGCGGGAGGCTTGGGAGGGGA
This sequence comes from Plestiodon gilberti rubricaudatus, assembly GCA_026170595.1. NCBI lineage: Eukaryota > Metazoa > Chordata > Lepidosauria > Squamata > Scincidae > Plestiodon > Plestiodon gilberti. The sequence goes on from JANXHW010000004.1 coordinate 44,322,936, forward strand.
GGGGAGATCTAAATCCCCTTTTGAATCCCCCTTCCATTCTGGGGCCTACCGTTCTCACTGCACCACTGGTTACACCGGTGGTGTAAGTTGGATAGGATTGTGATGTTAGTCACAGTGTTTTCACAGATAAATGCTGTATCGGGGGAATAATTCATAGGGATCATCCCTAATGAGGAGTTTCTCTCTCTCTCTCTCTCTCTCTCCTCTCTCTCTCTCTCTCTCTCTCTGAGCACAGCACAGCACTTATCCCTGCAAATGCTCTTAACTGTGGAGGGCTGAGCCATGATGTGTGTCCGTGCAGGGACAGGGGCTTTCTGGCATGTTCCCACTGCCCCATATCATGTGGAAATTTCAGAATAAGGTTATGAAGTCTATGAAAATTAGATCTAAGAGGCTTAAATTTGATAGGCTTCAAAATACCAAATGGCTTCTGTACGTGTATTTCCTTAAAAAAAAATAACAACCTGGACTAATATGGCTATACTTTTAGCATTACTGTTACAACAACTGAATGAAAACAAAAATAATGAGCATAATCCTATGCAGAAAGAAAGGGCACAAATATGAATTTGCAATGGTACTTAAGGTGCTTTCTTTTCTGAGATACAATAGCATCTTTTCACGTTCACTTGCTTGCTGCGATGCGCCATATGCCTCTTGCTCGCTATTATGTCATTTGTAGTCCAACAAGAGGGACATTAGTTCAGATCCAGAGTTCGGCGTTGTCATATAAAAACATCTGGAAAGAAGAAAATGGCAGTTCTCTGTGTATTATTATGGAGACTTGAAAAGTGTATTAAATACTTAAGTGGAATATTCTGTCATTTGTTTCGTTTTTTGTTTTGCTTCCAAGCACAATCAGATTATACTGAAAAAAACATCTTCATCCACTTTAGGGATTTCGGCTTGGATTGTGTACTGATGTCTTGCAAAACTGAGATTTAATTTATGATCCCATGTGACCATAACTCTGCTGAAAACTGCCAGTCATCTCTTGAGTTGGTTCTCATGCTTGCTGTGGTCCAAGGGACTAGTCTGATTAATATTTATACATAGTGTTATGCACTCCTGGAAAGTGGCATGTGCAGAAATGGGAGGCATCAAGTCGTATACTTTAGTTTGCTAGTGCCAGAAGACGTAGCAACAGCAGCCATAGTAGCAGCACCAGCAGCTGAAGCTGTAGCTTGACTGCCGACATACAGTGGGTCCAAACATGCCACTTTGGCAGCAAAAAATGAGTGGATACAATGCAGGACTGCAAACAGATTGGAAAATTCCAGCTCCTGAAAGTGAAAGCAAAGAGAATTGTAAAAGACGTGACCATTCATCACAATATGTTCTCTAGCATCAGGCGGTAGAGACAAACTGAGAGAGTCTTAAGTGGAATCATGGAAGATCCCTAGCACATCTAATGTTCTTTTTCATTCGGGGGGGGGGGGGAGCCAAGACTGAGATACACAGTTTGCATAAGGCCAACTAGTGATTCATGCCTGAAGCAAGATTTGATCTGGGAACACACATTACACTCCTAACCAACACATCACACCAGTTCCCACTAGTAATACTTTGTATGGTACAGTGTTTTTCAATATTACACACAAAAATTGCTACTGTTCACCTCTCACCCAACACTAATTACCTGTGATGCACCTTATTCATTTTTTTTAAAATTCCCAGAAGGATAGATGGGTGAGGTACTAATTATTGGTCCAAACTTTGCCTAATGTATAATTATCAGCTATCCGGGCTGAATGCTGGCAGAACGTGTGTTCCGCCAGCATAGACTGCCTTACAGTAGTCATAAGATACACTCCAGTAGCACCAAACTTGCGTGCTGCACCGAACTCACATGCTGCAGGAGTGTCAGTGGGAAGGCCAGAGGCTTCCCTTGCCTGCCAGAGGATCCCAGAAGACCCGCCAAGGTAGGTAGAGGATGATGAGGGAGGGGAGACGGGGTGGAACGAGGTGGTGACAGGAGTGGGGGAGGTCAGATCGGTCCATGAAAGGGACATGTATGGTTGCAGTGGTAGCTGCCGAATCCTAGCCCCCTTCACGGACCTGATCCTGCAGTGCTGGTCCACACAGACCTGTGCCAGCGAATCCGCTAACAGGTCCAAGTAGACACCCTTCATGCTGCACAGGCTTACCCCTGGGTAAAAGAACGAATGTTTGAATGTTGAAAACCAGAGGAGATTTCTGCAACACCGCCCCCCCCCCAAAGATGCAGCATCCTTTGGCATTCTTGCACAGGTGAGGGGGGGGGGAGAATAGGATTGGGCTGTTGCCTACATAAGCTTCGCAAATGCTTCAAAAATACAAAGGCCCACATAGACTTCACAAATAAAGGAATGGAGATTATATAGGGAAAATCTTGGCAGCTATGGAACTTCATTATAAAATGGTGATATGCCTTTAAAGAACTTGGCAAAGGCAGCAGTTAACTTCCCAACCGTTAACATCTTGCACCAAGAAGAACTAGAGCAGACAGCAAGTTGCTGTTCCTTTGATAATGCTCCTCATAGATTAGGAGCGAAACGTTAGGACAATCTCTTCTTAAATAAATAAAACGACCAGAACAACCTGGAAAATGCTTCCTTTTGTCAATTCAAAGATATGTACCGGTCGTGAAAACCCCAGAACATACGGAATGGAGATTCTTTTCTCTCTCTCTCTCTCTCTCTCTCTCTCTCTCTCTCTCTCCCACACACACACACTTCTGCAGTGTTGGCAATAATCTTAGTTGCTACAGTTTCTGTGAACTTGAGACCAAAACAGCAGCACTCTTATTTTGCCGAGAATGCTAACTGCAAAAAGGGTGTGAGTTTAAGTTAGTGGTTCCTGAAATATATTCCTTAAAAAAAAAAAAGATACAAAATTTTATTTCACCTGGGGCATAAGTATGAGTCAGAATGTTCTAACACCACATGAAATCTTAAAAAGACTTTCTCTTATTTTTGAGTGTTCAAAAACAGAGCAATAGGAAGCAATACAGTGTATATATACTAACAATCCCAATGTGAGAACATTGCAGACTCTGAACACATAACTCCTATATTTGATTTCTTTTTGACACATGTGATAACTCATAATTAAGGCTGCATTGTAAACAATCTAAAAAAATGTAGTGAACATTCTTGATTTTGACTTTCTTGATTTTTCTTTCTAAAAAAAGAAAACCAATGAGCCTGATACTCATCTAGAGAAATAGTTCACATTTCCATTTGATTTCCACCTCTGGGTGTTCTGCACATTTTGGCTTTGATTTTGACTTCTGACCAAAACTAGCTCATGCCCAAAGCATAAGGACAAAATTGAACTCATAATCAGTGTATGTTACATACATCTATACTCACATTCATGATTCACCAAGTGTCTACAGAAACATTTGGATTGGGGGGAGGAGGCATGTAAGGTCTATTACATGTAATGGCAGGTCACTGGCTTGACTCTCTGCAATCTTTATACCACTGACGCTCTCACCTCCTGCCTCATGAGGGTGACAATTATTATTATTATTAATAATAATAACAGTATTTATATACTGCTTTTCAACAAAAAGTTCACAAAGCGGTTTACAGACAAAATCAAATGTCCCAAAAGGGCTCACAATCTAAAAAAGATGCAGAAGAACACCAGCAAACAGCCTCCAGAAAAGACACTGTATTGGGGTGAAAGGGGGACAGTTACTCTCCCCCTGCTAAATATAAGAGGAGCACCAATTGAAAAAGTGTCTCTTGTCCAGTTAGCAGGGGACAATGGTCTCCCTATCCTTAAAAGGGTATTCCCTTGTGGCTCAGGAGAAGTGGAAACAATCGAACATGTTTGCTTCACTGTTCATTCTACCAGACCAGGGAATTCTCAGGCTTGCCTGATGTAGTGATGACCAAGAAACTGGTCTGACTTTATGACTATGAAACATAATAGGTCCCCTTACCTTTTCTTGGTTCAAGAGATAAGACTTTTTACTGTATATAAAACCTCCCTGCTGAAAAGATAATTGACTTGAAATGCATTGAATCGAATCCTGACTGTATTTGTGTGAGCCAAACAGCACTTCTGCTCATGCAAGGAAACTGGGATTTCCATCGACTCCCCCCTCTACCAGCAGCTCCCCATGTCATGATGCCTCATACTATTCCTAGGGGTGCTCGAGGTGTCAGGATGGAGGAGGTGGCAGGAAGCCCCTATTCTCTGCATGCAAGCCATTGGGTTTGTTCTCACAACGTTTTTGCCAGTAACAGTAAATACAATAGTAACATTTACTAACAGCAAATAGGAAATAGATCAGTAACATGATGAGGGCTAGTCTCTGTTCCCCTTGCACACCAATTCAATTACTTTGTTGCAGGTTCAAACACATCAACACTCACCACTATGTCAGAACAGGCAGGCATGGTTTATGCTTGCACTCCAAAGAAGGATTGGGAAAAAACCAAACAAACATGATTTGAAATTGATTTCCAGTCCTGTTCTGAATGGCAAGCACAAACCATAGTTTGCCAGTTGGGAAGTGACAGCATACTATGATTTCTCAGAACCAGGAAGTAATGAGCTGAATCCAAATATGTTCAAGGAGGAGAGAGCATGCAAACCTGGGCACGGCATCCATTTTCTGCAGAGGCTCAGAAATATTAACAGTGCAACCCAATGCCTGTGAACACAGAAGTAAATCCTATTCAGGTCAATGGGACTTACTCCCACGTAAGAGTGTATAGGATTGCAACCTTACAGCCCAATCCACCGCAACTCCCTGTCCGGTGATGCAGCGGCACCAACGGCATCCACGGAATCCTGCGGGTGAGTTTTGGCCTTCAGAGGCCTCCTCAGGGTAAGGAAACATTTGTTGCCTTGCCTGGGGTATTCCCCTGAGAGCCTGGTGGGTCAACTCGAACCTGCACCAGTGATATCACTGGTGCAAGCCCGCATTGACCTGGTACGGCAGATAAGGCTCGGGAAGGGGGTCAGGATTCAGCGGGTGCTACAGAAGCAGAACATGCCCCCTTCCCAGGCCCAATCTGCCCTCCTCCCTGCCCCATTGCCACATCATTCTGACCACCCCCATCTCTTTCTGCTCTCCCCCATCTCCCTCCAACCCTGTATGCTGCCTTACCTGAGGCGGTGGGCATCTGCGGTCTGTTGCCACACGAACCCAGTTGCTTGCTGCTTCTGGTGGCAGCCAGGCCACACTCTCCAGCTGAGTTGCATTTGCGGCAACCGGAAAGCACACAATGCCAGTGGAACACGCATTCCGCCAGCATAGCACACCCTTAGGATTGAGCCCTTAGTGTGTGAACTGGCTCAGTGAATCCCCCCCCCCCGAATAAATTCTTATCTGCATCCCTTTAATAAGTATTACTACAGTGCATTATTCAGCAGTAATTCCCAATAAGACATGTTTGTTTCTTCAGATCTGTATTTGAAAAAGCATCATGTGATGGAAAATAATATTAATACTGGATTTTGAGAAAATGTATGATGTTCAAATCTTAACTGAAGCTTTTTAAGTCCAATGCAGGTAAACCTGACTGATAGGCCAAGTGCACACCAGAGTGATTTCTCATCTGTCAAGATCTATAATTTTTTCTGTCAGATTGCATCTCATGATGAAAAATGATTGCTAGAAACAGCCCTTAACAAACCCAGGTTCATGTTACAGCTACCAGCAGATAAAATATTCTGTCAGTGGTTGAATGTCAAGCCACTTGCAAGTCCTTCCATACAGCCCAACCATACATGTAGAATGCAGCTCAGCAGATTTCCTCTCTTTTATGAGGTAAGGCCTGCCAGAAGACAAGGCTTCTCTCTCTCTCTCTCTCTCTCTCTCTCTCTCTCTCTCTCTCTCTCTCTCTCTCACACACACACACACACACACACACACACACACACACACACACACACACACACACAGAGGGAGAGGGAGAGGGAGAGAGAGAGAGAGAGAGAGAGAGAGAGAGAGAGAGAGAGAGAGAGGAAAAGAGAGCTGCATACAAACACTATGTCGGAACAATACAAATTCTCAGAAATTGAAATGTCTCTTTGACTCAAAACTACTTGATATGTTAAATAGGATGCATAAACTTCACTATCTCTTTCCTGTGTTGCCTTTCCATAGCAAGGCAATAGTAGTGAAGGGAGGAATGAGCCATCCCACCTCTGGAGCTGATGCATCTCTTTTCAAGAATTTGCACATTGTCATCATGTTGGGCCGAAACACTTCCTCTGCCTGAGATGACACCATGGGACTCCATCCCCCTGCAACTGGAGTGTATTGCAACCATATGCCTCCCCCAGACACCTGACCTTCCTGTCCTCTTGGTATACAAAATGTGCAGCAGGCACATTCTCACCAGCTTTCCTCCCTCAAGGATTGCTCCTGCCCCACCTCTCTCTGGAGCTCTTGGCTGGGTGGCCAAAGAGAGTCAGCAAGGTGGATTAGACCCCAGACTAATGGGTTTGGAGATCAACAAGGGGCTTGGAGATCAAGGGTAATGCACTCCTGATTGGTAATCTCATTTCCCGGTATGCTTTCTTGCTTACTGAATAATGATGGCTAGTTGGTCAGCAGCAACCAGCTAAAAATCATATATAATGCCATGTTCTTTCCTGGTTGGGGCAGTCTCTGCTGACCATTTCCTTTGACTGGTAGCAGAGATCTCCCATTATAACTCTACTTCGGAATAAATCTCCTCAAACTGTTCGCAAGGAAAACTGGAGTCAAGTTTCTTCATGAAATTTTCCATAACAAAGGGAGTGAAGTGGGCTGAGATGGAGCTCAGCTGAGAGTCCACCTTTGGCCAGGCTCCCCCCCCCCCACCTTGGCTGGCTGTTTACCTTCTAATGGCTGGTCAAGAAAGCCAACAAGAAGGTGGAGCAAACTGAGAAAGAACTCTTGACTGGTCTCTCCAGCATCCTCTGACAGCTTGTGGCCTCCCTCCAATCCACCACCTGAGGCGGCCATTTCACCCAGCCTAGAAGCTGGGCCAGCCACTACTCACAAAGCAAGAAAAGGGGAAGTATACACAGTTTGAATATTTATGGAATTTCCAGCCATTTTTTGATTTTTTGAGAGAAGAAATAAAGTTGTTTCTTGCAATTGACTGAAGACACTTCCTTTTCTGTTGCGCTAGCGTTGACGAGATTAGGTGCGTAGGAGCGGACTATCCAGGACAGTCAAGGATGAAAGCTTTAAAACTTCAATTTTGCTTTTACGTTTCTTCCCACTCCAGGGATTTCTTCAGAAAGCAGATAGAGAATTCAGCGAAACACGCTGAACAGATGTCCATAGCCTTGGTAGGGAGCGCACAGAGTAATTATAAGGTAGAGGGGCACTCGGGGTAAAGCACGGAAGCCTTGATTGCTGATTGAATACGGAGGCTGTTGTTTCCGAATGGACTGTGGAGTACTCGAGGAAAGCGCGAGAAGCCTTTGATTGTTAATTGGCTGCGGAAGTTACTGTTTCCGAGTTGACCGCTGGTGCCCTTTCCTTTGCGCTGTTGTTTTGAAAGGATTTTTTCAATGAAGGGAGCCAAATGCGGTTCACAAATGTCAATTCTTGCTGACGGTTTAGAAGGTTGTTTTTTCTTTGTGAAATTGAAATTGATTCTAGATTCAAATGCTGCCTATTTTTATTTTCGTTGAAAAGGGAACGTGTATTATTGAAATCAATGTTGTGGCCAGTTGTTGCTGCATGTGCAGCAACAGCGGATTTTTCTTCTTGTAAGTTTTTTACAGCTCTTGAATGTTCCTGGATTCTTGTTTTAATCGGGCGTTTGGAGCTCCCTATGTAAACCCCCTATGTAAATCCTCCACTCAGAAATCAGTACTAACCAAAGGAGAAAACTTCGCAGTGGTACCTAGGACTATACCTACTGAAAGAATTATTGCAAACATTGAAACTACGCTAGCAGAATTTGACAATGATACTGCAGAAGAAATAAGAATAAAAACGGCCAACATCCTTCTCAACGCTAAACCCCCCAAAAGTAATCTTACACATCAGGAATTCACAGCCATAAAACAACTAAAGAATAACCCAGATGTAGTTATATTACCTGCAGACAAGGGAAACGCAACTGTAATTTTAAATACTACTGATTATTTTAATAAAATTTCTGAACTTTTAAACCCTGAAACTTACAACATCCTGAAGAAGGATCCTACTAATAAATTTTTAAAAGAAACAAATATTTTAATAAAAAACTCATCATTAAAACTAGAAATAAAAAATAAACTGATTAAATCTTCAGCCTTGCCACCCAGACTCTATGGACTTCCTAAAATTCACAAAAAAGACATACCTTTAAGACCAATTGTGAGCAACATAGGAGCACCAACGCATGGCTTATCTCAACATCTAGCCAAAATCCTGGCACCTTTCACAGGCAATACTTTCCACCATGTAAGAAACACTTACCATTTTATTGAACTATTGGCATTAACAAAACTGACACAGAAGTCCATACTTGTCAGTTTCGATGTGGTATCACTGTTTACTAAGGTCCCATTAGTGGAAACTATGAATTTAATAAGCGATCTATCTCTACCAAGGGATTTAATACCACTCTTCAGGCATTGCCTAACATCAACTTATTTTGTGTGGAACAACACGTTCAGAGAACAAAAGGAGGGGGTCGCGATGGGGAATCCTCTGAGCCCCATTGTAGCAGACCTCTTCATGGAATTTTTTGAACAAAAAGCCTTAACATCAACTGACACTAGACCTACAACATGGCTACGCTATGTAGATGACATTTTTTGCGTCTGGGACCATGGAGAAGAGAAATTAGGATCATTCCTACAACATCTTAACAGTCTAATGCCTGAAATTCAATTCACGATGGAAGTGGAGAAAGAAGGGATATTACCCTTCCTGGATGTACAAGTGACAAGAAAAAAAAAAGATCTTACCTTTGGTCACACAGTATACAGGAAACCCACTTACACAGGCAGATATCTAAATTACCTGTCAAACCACCATCCCACGCAAAAGAATTCACTGATCAACTCTCTAATCTACAGAGCCATCCATGTCTGTGATTCAAATGCCTTACAAAAAGAAAAATCTAACATCATGGATTCCTTACAGGCCAATGGATACAAATCTGAACAAATTAATAGAGTCTGGAGCAAACGAATGGCAACAGCAAAATACATTCCCACACCAGAAGAAATTAATCAGAAAAATAAAAAGGCAGAATTAGAAAGAATAGAAAATAGGGAACGCAAGTGGCTAACCTTACCTTATTTGAAAGGAATCACAGATAAAATTGCATATGCCTTTAGGAAGCATAATGTAAAAACAGTGTTCTTGCCTACTGCCAAATTAGGACAGCTTCTGGGAAATCCAAAAGACAAAAGACCAGAACTGTCAAACCCAGGCGTATATGAAATCCCATGTTCAGACTGTCATGGGGTTTACATAGGGAGCTCCAAACGCCCGATTAAAACAAGAATCCAGGAATATTCAAGAGCTGTAAAAAACTTACAAGAAGAAAAATCCGCTGTTGCTGCACATGCAGCAACAACTGGCCACAACATTGATTTCAATAATACACGTTCCCTTTTCAACAAAAATAAAAATAGGCAGCGTTTGAATCTAGAATCAATTTCAATTTCACAAAGAAAAAACAACCTTCTAAACCGTCAGCAAGAATTGACATTTGTGAACCGCATTTGGCTCCCTTCATTGAAAAAATCCTTTCAAAACAACAGCGCAAAGGAAAGGGCACCAGCGGTCAACTCGGAAACAGTAACTTCCGCAGCCAATTAACAATCAAAGGCTTCTCGCGCTTTCCTCGAGTACTCCACAGTCCATTCGGAAACAACAGCCTCCGTATTCAATCAGCAATCAAGGCTTCCGTGCTTTACCCCGAGTGCCCCTCTACCTTATAATTACTCTGTGCGCTCCCTACCAAGGCTATGGACATCTGTTCAGCGTGTTTCGCTGAATTCTCTATCTGCTTTCTGAAGAAATCCCTGGAGTGGGAAGAAACGTAAAAGCAAAATTGAAGTTTTAAAGCTTTCATCCTTGACTGTCCTGGATAGTCCGCTCCTACGCACCTAATCTCGTCAACGCTAGCGCAACAGAAAAGGAAGTGTCTTCAGTCAATTGCAAGAAACAACTTTATTTCTTCTCTCAAAAAATCAAAAAATGGCTGGAAATTCCATAAATATTCAAACTGTGTATATAATTGCAAGCCATGAAAATCTGCATGCTTTCTTAAAAGGGGAAGTGCTTTTTTATAATATGTAAAGCCAGCCCCACAAAGGCAAGGACTTAGGTTGACATGGCATAGAGCCATCATCTGTTGCGCATGACCCAAAGATATTCCAGGTATACTATAGTTACATGGTCAGAGACCTGAACATCTGTTTCTCCCTCCTTTTCTGGCATTTGCTTTTACAAACAGTGTTGATTTTCATTACAGTTTTCCTCAGCTGCGTTTTGCTGACAAAAGCCGAGAGGCCTGAGGGAAGAAAGGTCTCACTTGCCCTTCTCAGCACACACCAAACCTGCTTCAGCAGAGCCTGTTGAGAAGCAGGAATATTACCAACCCTGTGAAATAAAATGAAAATAAATGTGCAACGTGATTTCAGCTGGGTAGTTCAGTATTCACAGCTTATGCCAAGGTCTGCCAAACCACAATGTTGCAATGCATACCTAATGAACCTCTGTAGCATCTCTTAATCACTACAAATTATTTTTCTATAGTAGACCATGCATTACAATTACAACTCTGTCCCCAAGAGTTACCAAAGTTTGCATTTCCCTGTATTAAGAGAGAAACTGGTCAGGGTACTAACAAGGAGGAGTGGGAGAGGAGGTGGAAGGAAAGCTTTTTTATCCTCAGTAGATAGGAAGGGAAGAAAAATATAACTTTTTAGACTTACTGCCACGAGCAATACAGCCCCCCCTCTATCCGCGGATCTGCTATCCTCAGATTCACTTATCCATGGATAGCAGATGGCCCCCCTGCCCCCCAGGCTCTTACATTTAGCTCAGCAACATTCATTTCTTAAACAAACGTGATAAGCAGCCTCCTGCTGTTAACCTTGCAGAGCCTATCTAGCCCTTAGTCTCGCTCTACGTGCCTGTAATAAGCAGCAGGAGGCTGCTTACCACATTTGTTTAAGGAAGAAACAAACGGTGCTGAGCTAAAAGTAAGAGTGGGGGGGGGGTAGCACGTGCAAGCGTGCGGAGGAGGGGTGGGGCCCTCAGAAAACCGTGTAGGGGGCGTTTGCCTCTATCTGCAGTTTTCACATATCTGCAAGGGGGCCTGGAACGATGGACACGTGGGCCCTACTGTAATTAGTTTAGTTATTCTAGACTGCTTGCTAAATGGGGAGGGGGCGTAGTTTAGTGGCAGAGTGCATGCTTTGCATGAAGAAGGTTCTGGGTTCAGTTTCTAATATCTCCAGGCCGGGAAGAGAAATATGCCCATCTGAAGCCTTGTAGAGTCAACCACCCGTCAGTGCAAACAATACTGAGTCAAGCGGACCAGCAGTCTGATTCAAAATAAGGCAGCTTCCTCTCATATCTGGGAACCAAACCAAACCAATCCACGTATCTGGAGTACTTCTATCTCTGGGGATATTTGGACTACTGAGGTATGAATATTTCATCCACCTGCTTCCTTGTACCTCAGAACTCATATGCATCCCAGAGAGTGAGGACTCTCAGGAGAAACCCAGGCTTAAAGTTTGTAGATAAGCATAATTGCATTATGACACCAAGCTGAGAAAGCTTAAAATGTTGGAATACCCCTAAGTTACTTATAAACATGAGCCAGGGAATTAGGGCTGAGATTCTATACATATTTACATGCGAGTAAGTTCCACTGAGTTGAAGAGGACATACGTCTGAGTAGACATGCCTAGGACTGCCGACTTCCTGGACCCAAATCTAGAGCAGCCAGCGATGCGCACCTCAAAGTCTGCCATTTTGCACTTTGGTAAGTCAGGCAAGAAATACACTGTGCAAAGTGCTGGCAGCTTTATCAAAATATTCCATATCAATGTCACCAAAGGTCTTTCTACCACTGCTTAGAAATATAAACTTGCAGTCGTGACTGCTTTAGAAAAAACCCAAAGTTGACTTTGATGAATAGATGTTATTTTACATCTTCAGGCAAGTGACTTTCTTGGGTTCTTTTGACATTAATCGTGGTACTGCTACAGAGTCACATTCTCCCAGAATACAGAAAAGTTATTAGAAATACAACAGGCTGCTTGGGGAATGTTTAAATTGCAGCTGAATAAACTATATGATCCCTAGGAAATAAGAGAGAAGGGTAGTATATAGCATGCTAGTGAAAATCTGTATTGGTTTTGGGAATGTTGCTGTATTTTCTCACAGTGCAATCCTATCCAACTTACACCATCGGTGTAACCAGTGGGAGAGGGCAGGGCGGGAGGTGTTAGAGAGGAGGGGAGATTTGAATCCCCCTTTGGTGGGGATTTGAATCCCCTTTCCGTTCTGGGGCCTCCCGTTCTCACTGCACCACTGGTTACATCGGTGGTGTAAGTTGGATAGGATTGCGCTGTCAGTCAGCCACAGTAGCCATGTTTGCCAGAGCCGAATAGCACCTAAGCGACTATTTGATGATGGTTCAAACTATTTATTTATTTAAAAGATTTTTATACAGGTTTTCTAAAATTCAAAGCGGTGTACAACAAACATATAACAAAACTAATACATAATTAAAAACCCATTAAAACCATCCATATTTAAAATATAATTACAATTAAAAGAGAGTACAGAGCAGATTAAAATTGAAAAACAAACATGTTGCAGCAGCAAAAGTAAAAAGGGTCCCAAGGTAGCTCCTAGGTAGTTCCTCCCTCCAGACGGCACAAGTAGGTCTTTAAACCCCACTGAAAACCATGTAGCGAGGGGGTTATCTTCAATTCCTCTGGCAACCGATTCCAGAGGCATGGTGCCACAATGGAGAAGGCCCTACACCTTACTGCCATCCCTCTGGCTTCAGATGGCAGTGGTATCCTAAAAAGGGCCTTCCCAGATGATCTTAGGGGACGAACAGGATTATATAGGAGAAGGCAGTCCTTGAGGTATCCTGGTCCTATGCCATATAGGGCTATACAGTATTCCCAATTTTTTCCCTAATTCCTAGCATACGCATGACAAATACAGTGGCGACTTCCACAAGTACAATATGTTGGAGATGCAGAAATGTCTGCTCATGGAATTTGCCAGGGTGGTGTTGGGGGTCAACTAGATTGGATCCCAGTTGAAGGCCCATGCCCACCAGAGCCTGTTTGCTGCGCTGAACCCTGAAAACTGTACCAGTATACGCATCAGCCAAGAGATTCACACTACTGTACTGGCATGCCCCACACCCAATTTGCAATAGGTATGTCCCAGTGGCCGCTGCAAAGGCCATGGGGGTCTGCAAAGACCATGGAGGCCTTGGCACTGAGCTTTGCTCCAGAACCCCCAGCAGCTTGGAACCAGTACTGGAAGTTGCATCCATTGTCAGAAGACTTCTCCAACATTACAATGCACATGAGAGCAGACCTCTTAAGTGAGGTGATATTTACTTATATCTGAACAATTTATTCACCACAGATCTGCTCTTCCTATCTTAAAATGGAATGAGAGCAGGAATAAAATATAAGTGAGTCATGCTTATTCTTTTGCTACCTCTTTGAGCATAACATTCTTATAATGAAGGCAATTTTATTTGAGGCATGTGTCTCCTGCCTTGGATGATCATAAAAATCTTATAAGATTCCTGATCACATTTAGAATTCAAGAATGTAAGAGCATGCATGTGCAAGGAAGGTCTTTTCCTGCTCCAATTATATGTAGCAAGAATAAAAGCATCAGCACATGGCACGTGCCATGGGAGCATCGGCACGCATGAGGGAGAATCAACCTAGGCTCAATGGAGCCTTTTTCCGACTTTCCCTGACTGATGCTAAAGTGCTTTCAGTCTGAAATTAGCTGGTTGCCCATCTGGGGGCCAGGTAGGAATTTTTTCTCACAGCCTGACTGGCCTTTGGCTGTGGGTTTTTCACCTACCCTGGACAGTGGTACATGGAGGGTTACGTAAAGTTAGGTTACACCTTGGTCACTTAAGGTAGGTAGTGTGCGTGTGTGTGTGTGGGGGGGGGGTAGCCAGGGAGGCTTATACTTGGCATACATCCGGAGGTAAGCAAGGCCAGGGGGGTGAGCCAGAAGCGTTGACCCGGTTCTGACCCGGATCGGTGAGGCTGGCTGGCAAACCCCAGGCCTAGAAGGGCAAAGACAACCTTAAGGCTTACCTGGGGGGGGGGGTGTCTGTGCTGTCCAGCTGCCTCAACCCTTCGGGTTTGGCAGTGATAGGCTGGCTTGGTCAGGGACTGAGCAAGGCTTGAGCCAGGCTGTCGATGCCCATTTACATCCGGGGGAGGCAGACGGCTAGGGCTGTTTCCCCCAACCTAGAAACCTGCACGCTTGGGGGAGGGGGGTTTAAAGTTAAGATCAATAAGAATTAGAATAATAAAACCTCCAGTCCCTGCTGCAGTTTATCTTATGTTTTATTAATTCTTAATAAAGTGGCCCTTAATCCAAGCCTTCATCTTGTTTGTTTATTGGGGGTGTGTGCACGAGTAAACCATTTTACAACACCAGAACCGTGTTCCACTGCCTTAAATCCCTCCACATGCTGGCCAATTCTGGATGCAAGGCTGCAATTTTATATACAATGTCCTGGGAGTAAGCCCCACTGAACACAATGAGACTTACTTCTGAGTAGACATGCATTGAATTGCACTGCAAGAATCTGCCTTGTATTTTTTTTTTAGGCATCAGTTTTTGCAAGTCTTCTCCATTTTTTTCTTTCCAGATTGTTCTGTTTCTAACTTGTCCTAATGTCCTTCTGACAAGAGAAAAAGATTGAGTTTTTGCTTTTACCTTTGCTTCAATCTGCTTAGTATCTGGATTTTGGAACAAAAATTTGATTTTGCTCTTGCCGTCATCCGAAGAACCTTTAAGCTGGGAAAACTTGTACCTCCATAGAACAGCCTAAAGGGAACAAAACACACACAGACACATCAATACACAAAACAGATACAGAGGGAAAGCCCTGCCCTGGAACTTTTTAACCTAGCAAAGATATAAAAATTAAACAACCGCAGTGTTCTGTGGCCTGAATTCTCTTTGATCATAAAAAAAACTATGTTATACTTTGACAGAGTCTGGTTCAGATCAGTCAGACTGCATTTATGAAATGTTCTTTGAAACCCTTTTGGCTTCACTTGATCCTGGTTATCAAAAAAAGAAAGAAAAGATCCAAATTTACACTATTTGGACCTTTGTGTTGCAATATTCCTCATTTTCAGATGTATAGTTTCAGTCTTCTGATAACTTCCATTTTGATATTGTTGGCAAAATGAGTGGGTGACACAGAAGATGATACTCCTACTCTTTTCTCTTGCTTTACTGTCTCCTTCCAGCTGTTCCCTATCAAATTCCCACAAATGTTCCCTTATCTTGAGGAGGCTGCTATGACTGCTCCTCCATCCGCAGGATGCAGAATGCATCCCGTTGGCATGGCTGCATCAGCGCTGCAAAGTTGGATTGGGCCCCCAGTCCATCCTAAATCTCCCACCAATCAAGTTCATTGGATAACCTCTGCATCTAGCATTGTGAGTATCTCTTTTTCTACACCACACATAATTTTATGTCTGAATCATGTCCCCCCTTAATCATATTTTCCTCCACCTTTCTATAGTCTTTTGATTATCTCCAAACTTCATTTGATGTGTAAGACAGACTAAGGACTATCCTTCTGCAAGATGTAAATAATAAGTCAAATTATTTGGGGACTGTCAGTGTGCACTATACTGGAAACATTATTACATTTGGCATTTTGGACCACTGCTGGCTGAGTTGCTACTTACTGTGCGAAATGAAACCTGAATTTTCTCTTAATTTGTTCATATTCACAGTAGGGCTTGTTATAAACAACTGTTTCTTTTCTGCTTTTGTCTTTATTAGAGCAGGCATCTACTTACCAATAAAATCTCTAAAAACATCATAAATCCTGTGACCGTATCATGCAAATGCATATTTCCAAACTGGGCTTCATACTGCGAAGGCTGAAAAAAACCCTTTGACTTATTCACTTTTCCCTACAAAGTCTTTATATTTAGTAGTGCCTGGAATTGCCAAACATAGAAATATGCATTAGCTATCACGGAATGTCCTTTTGTTCCACCCAAAAAGAAAAATAGCCAAAAGTGTGTTAGGAGTGCTGGGTGTGGTGTGGAATAACAATGATTTCATAGGCATTTCGTTTTACGCCTTATTTGGCACAAATGATTCAATTTTAATTGGAAGCTGGAGGTTTAGCTTCCATGCCAATTAATAATGACCCAATTTCAGAAAATATGGGAGCCGCTAAAGCAATTTGGCTGAGGAACTGAGGAAATTAAGAAAATAAGAACAACCCTGCTGGCTCACACCAAGGGTCCATCTAGTCCAGCATCCTGCTTCCAGCTGTGGACAACCAGCTGTTTCCAGGAAGCCCATAAGCAGAGCACGAAGGCATGAACCCTCCTGTCTTGTTTGTCCAAGAGAAACTGATATCCAGAGTTGTACTGTCTCTGAAACTGAAGATGTTTGTTCCCTTACCTTGGAGCTGCATTGTGGCTGCATCGGTGCTGCACAGATGGATAGGATTGGGCCCTTAGAAATGGAAGGGCCCAATAGGTCCAATCCTATCCAACTGCCCAGCACCGATGCAGCCACAATGCAGCTCCAAGGTAAGGGAACAAACATTCTCTTACCTTGAGAAAGCCTCCATGCCCCCACACCACAGGATGCAGTGCACAGCCCATTGGCACAGCTGCATCAGTGCTGGAAAAATGGATAGGATTGGGCTCTAACACTTCTTTAGTGTTATTATTAACACAGCTGCTGATACTTATTCATAAATGTGTTCAATCCCCCTTTAAATCCATATAAGCTAGTGACCATCGCCACATTTGTGGCAGCAAATGCTATCAGTTAATACTTTTATATTACAGTCCTGAAACTGGCAGGAAGTGATGTTGGGTGAACCCAACTGGTAGTGTGACGAGATCGGAAGAAAACTGTTTCTGTCAACATTTCTACACCATGCATAATTGATGGACCACGTCCTGCAGCTGGCACAGTTTGCTGCATGAAGATTTAAAAAAACTTTTTCTTTTTTACAGGTTTTTAAAACGGACTTCAACATCTGTGGATTCTCTGTATCCATGGGGGGTTCGGAACACCCCCCCCCCGGATAATGAGGGATGACCTGTACTGTTTATGATGAACAGCAGAAAAATGAGGACAAAGAAGATGCTCATCAC
Organism: Plestiodon gilberti rubricaudatus; assembly: GCA_026170595.1. NCBI lineage: Eukaryota > Metazoa > Chordata > Lepidosauria > Squamata > Scincidae > Plestiodon > Plestiodon gilberti. The sequence continues at coordinate 44,340,279 of JANXHW010000004.1, forward strand.
AGGCTGCTAGAACTGTTTAATTTTATGGTATCAAAAAAATGTTTTTAAAAAATCAGCAATTGGATTTTGTGTTAGCTCAGAATTTTCAGGACAGTGAAGTAGCTTTTTAGTCTACCTGCCACTATTATCAGTATTAATTAGTCTATCCACCTTAAGTATTGCTATGAGCAAATGAAAAATTCAGTGGTAGCCAAATGTATTAAAATAGCATTGCCAAAATACAGCAAATCTGAAATGACAGCAAGCAAAATAAAAACATGAGTTCTTTTAGAAATGGATCTCTGCGGTATACTGTACTGCAACATGTTGCATTTTTGAATGTTCCAAGTTAAAGGAGTCTCATCTCTCATTCATCATAAAACTACCACATCATTCTGTTTCTCTAAGGACTACAAACATTTGGTTAGGAAATCAGTATTTTTTTTTCAGTTGGAAGTGTATTAACTAGCTGCAGATCAAATGTTTTCATCAATTATTCTCCTACCCAGCAAATCAACATAACAAGAGTGCTGAATGAAAGTGTTTTCTGAAAGTGTTTTGAATTGTCAATTAAGGCATGAATTAAAAAAGCCTATTAAATAAAACAGGTTTATGTGAACACTGTGATAATCACAGAACCCTTAAATGGTTTTTATGCCTGCGTTTAATTTAACATTTCCAGGGACTTCAGGAAATGACTGTGAAATTTATTGAGCTGCATACATCAAGAAGTATTGTCAGCATATTTGGAATAGTCAGTCATGAATTCACAGTACCGGAAGTCCTCACTTAAAGTTGTAGATAGGTTCCTGGAAACTGCAACTTATAACAAAACCAATTTTACCATAGGCCAGTGGTTCCCAAACTTTTTTGACTCGCGGCTCCCTTGAACTCCCTCGCCGTTAGCCGTGACTCCCCATTACAGTGCATGGAAGAAACAGGCACTCTTTACATGCTCAGAGGCACCCTTTCTTATATGTATGTGTATATGTATGTGTATATTCCCAAAACGAGCCCTAAAGTGGATTTTCCATGCTTATGCTGAGCAGCAGCTAAGCCAGGAGTGCGCAGGGTGGGGTTGGGATGCTGCCCTCCCTCCATTGGCAGGCCTGGGTAGAGGGCACTGATATCGTCTGTGTTAGCCCTATTCATGGCAAGAGAAACATCAAAGCATGGGAGGGAAGCCTCAGTTGCACAAGAGAGAAAGAGAGAGAAAGCTAGCTCCTTTTGGTAGCATCTTTGCAAGATGAAAAACAGATTCTTATACTGCCTGGCAGTTTCCGGGGGGGGGGGTTGTCCCAGCAAATAGAGTGGGGAACTAACTTAGAGGTGGGTCAGAAAGGAAGAAGGAGAGAAATCCTAATAATTAATCAACCAAACTAAACATAGAAATCAAAGACTGTATGTAAAGCAGAACCTGCTCTGCACCATTTTCAATTGCAGTTCTTGCATTTGTTTTGTGTTTGCTTTATTAAAAACATTCAACAGAAAGAAAATACTTTACTTGCAAACCTGCAATGTCTCAGGATTTGGAGAGAAACGAGATGCTGTCTTTGTAGCTCCAGCTCCAAAGTACAATTTAGCTTATCAACTCAGCTTATCAACTCAGTTTATCAATAGAGTTGTTAATCGTTCTTTAACATAAGATAAGAAAGGGCTTCGCTCCCGCTGTGGTTAAAAACAAGACGTGGAAACTGCCTACGAACCTGAAGTGTTTTGAAATTAACTTTGAGTGACCCGATGTGAAGAGGCAGCAGCTTTTCCCGATCTTTCTTTTTGCTCTCTCTCTCTCTTGCAAGCAAGAATATGTGTTAATTACAAGATTAACGCGACGCCCCTGGCTGCTTTTGATGACGCACTTGGGAGTCGCGCCTCACACTTAGAGAACCTCTGCCATAGGCTAACATACGTAAACAAGACATATTCCTATGACATATTGACTTTTGTAGGCCATCTAGTCCAAACCCATGGACAATGCAGAGAATACAGCACTAGAGCATCCCCAACAGATCAATATCCAGTTTTTGCTTGAAGACCTCCACAGTGAGGGAGAACCCACTATTCCTCCAATAAGTTGGTTTCATTGCTAAATTGCTTATTAAGATATTTCTTCTACTACTCAACCAAAATCTACTCTCCTATAGTTCAAGGAATGGTAGTGAGTATGAAAATGAAGCATAAGGCACAAAACTAAGCATCATTCATGACAATAGGGGAGATTGGAATAGGAAAACTGGTTATTACCCTGTTTCCCCGAAAATAAGACCTACTGAAAATAAGACCTAGCATGATTTTAAAGAGTTCTGCTTAAATATAAGACCTACCCCGAAAATAAGAACTACCGGTAGTTAGGAGCTCACCTGCCAATACTCACCTGCTCTATTGCTGGACATGAGAGATTGGACCAATGGTTCTACAAGCAATGGAGTCGCAAGAAATTCAGGCCAGAATGCGGGGTTTGGAGAGTTATGACGATGTTTCAGAAGAAGATGACATGATTGCATTTGGATAAATGTAAATTGTTGTACCAGTACATTAAAAAAAAATAAGACATCCCCTGAAAATAAGACCTTTTTTTTGCGTTTTTTTGAGCCAAAATTAATATAAGACCCAGTCTTATTTTCGGGGAAACAGGGTAATGATCTCACTCTCATCTCTGACCAGCACCAATACTAAACCTCAATCCAGCAGTTCCACTTTACAGAGCAGGAGGCACTGAGCTGCAGAATCAGTTCCAGGTTTTCCACAAGTGATGAGGATTTCAAGAGTCAGTAGCTGGAGATTGATAGAGTTGCTAAAGAGGAATTAAAGAGCTATGAAGGAGCCACATCATGTTGCTTTCCTGAAGTGATGAGGGTTTGATGGCCCAATCCTATCAGGGCTGGCTGGCAGCGGATCTTATGTTCCACTGCCGGCGACTGCTGAAAACACACCACAAAGTGCTTTCTGGCAGCACACTGCATAGTGCTCCCATGCCAGTGGGAAGGCAGGAGTCTTCCTGTGCATGTCATTGGCTCTCCCACTGCCCGCCTGAGCAGATACGTCAGCAGGAGAGGTGAGAGGGCTGGGGCTGCAATCTTATTACACACTTACGTGGGGCTAAGTCCCACTGAACTCAATGGGGCTTACTCCTGAGTAGACATGCATAGAATTGGGCTGCATCAGAAGTAAGTCAGGGCGATGGTGTTCCCAGTAGCAATGTATGGTTGCGAGAGTTGGACCATAAGCAAGGCTGAGAGCCGAAGAATAGATGCTTTCGAACTGTGGTGCTGGAGAAGACTCCTGAGAGTCCCTTGGACTGCTAGGAGATCAAATCAATCAATCCTAAATGAAATCAACTCTGACTGTTCCCTGGAAGGACAGGTACTGAGGCTGAAGCTCAAATATTTTGGCCACCTAATGCGAAGAGAGGACTCTCTGGAGAAGACTCTGATGCTGGGAAAGACTGAAGGCAAAAGGAGAAGGCAAAGGATGAGATGGTTAGACAGCATCACCGATGCAACGAACATGAAAATGAGAGAACTCAGGAAGATAGTGGAGGACAGGAAGGCCTGGCGGGATGTGGTTCATGGGATCACGAAGGGTCGGACACGACTTAACGACTGAACAACAAAGAAGTAAGTGCTATGCAAAGGTTGATGAACTAGGAAAAAGGAACAATGGGCTTCACTGTTAGAGCAACTAAAAAAGCAGAATCTGATGATAATGATATGAGAAAATAGTTTCAATATGGTGAATTTGGAAGGCATTAAGGGCACTAAAATAACTATTTGTGGAAGTCCTACTCATTGTGATGCTCGTGATAAAGTTGATCAATTCGTATTTTTAGAGTGTTTGAAGGATAAATGCTTCAAAGGCAAACGGGGGGGGGGGAAGAGATGTTAAAGCTAGAAATGTCATTGTTAAATATCCTGGAATTAAGGTTAAGAATCATTAATGTGTTTAGAGGTGAAGCCAAAGCCAACAGTGCATGAGTTATGAATCAACCTGCAAATAGATAGGATGTTTATAAAGACAATTTGTACTCAATACATCATCAGCTTTATGTACCTGTGCTTTTCAACCACTGTGCCATGCCTCAGTGGTGAAAAGGGAAGAGGAACTTGACCTCTCCTGTCCCCTCTCATCTCTTCCTCATTACTGGAATTCCCATTGGGTTACAACAGTTTGGGACTGAAAATCCATCACGTACACACTATTAGCACCTCTAAGGCTGTGCACACTGTATATATTTCTTCTATGAAGATTTATGAGGTAAAACATGAGCACGGAGCCATACGTTTTGTGATTGTGAAAAACCATCTCCATTTCTGATGTGCTTTTGAGTGCTCTCTTCAAATTTTGTTTATTTTTTTCCCTTGGTCTTCTTTTTGCCCAAGTGTATTTTAAGTCTCCAGGGAACCAAACAGTTTCTGAGCTTTTAGCATAGGTCATAGGGTAGATGAAGGAGCTCTGCTGAATCTTTTGGTCAAGTACATCAGAGAACTGCCCCAAATTGGGCAGACAAACTCAGGCATTCTTTGTTCCTTTGCTCCCAAGATTCTGCTGCTTTCCTGAGTTGTACTGAAAACTTGAGGGCTTCTGATTTGTGCCCAGTATTTGAACAAAAAGCAGATTTTTTTAAAATTACTGGTGTACAATTTCTTTCTGCCCAATCCTATCCAAAACGCCACACCAGCAGAATGTGCGTTCCACCGGCAGAAGCATCAGAATCTAGGCAGAAGTGCCTGGATATGGTGCACATAGTATGACATTGTCGCACTCGCTGACACCGCCGAAAAATGCAACAAGGCCACCAGTGCAATTGCTGGTGGCCACGTGCACAGGCCGCTGGCACCAGGTGAATCGGTGGTGGGTGTGGGTAGTAGGAGGAACAGGGGTGGGAGGGTAAAGAATGAGGTTTTCTGGGTGGGGAGGGGGGAAGGGAGGGGTGAAATGGGGGAGGAAGGGTGGGATTGGCAGCACGCATGTGAGGCTGTATACTGTCCCCCTTCCCTCCCCCTTAATTTCCTCATTTCTGCACCAGCAAAATAGCTGGCACGGAACTGACCCATAGGGAAAACTGAGATTTCCATCAAGATAAGGGAATGAATGTTCTCTTACCCTGAGGAGACATCTGCAGCTCCCCCCCCCCCCGGTAGGATGAAGCACGTGCCTCCTTGGAGCGTGTGCACCAGCGGGGGGGGGGAGATTTGGATAGGATTGGGGCCTGTTTTGTTCAAAAAACAGTTCTCCATCACTGAGTAAGCAAGTTTTGATACAAAAGTAAAAATTCAAACATTCTGGTTCAGGTCTAAAGAAGACCCCCAGCCATGCTATTTCTTGAACCTGCATACAAATAGAATATGGATAATGGTATGCAATTAGTTCCCAACTGAATTCATTGTTTAGGTCAGATAAATACTTTGGGAAGATTATCTGCAATGTTCTCACAAGGCATGTTCACCAAATGTTCTCCTGAGGCATGTTTTTGGAGGGGAAAAAATCAACTGAAAGACACCCAGTGACTTCAATGAAGTATAGCTCAGTTTTGCAGTAATCATGATAATATAAGAGCTGATGGCATGTCATGGGCCTGTCAGAACAAATTACTTGCTTTAGGTGAGAGAGCAAAGCAGCATTTTATAAGGCTAGAGAAAATATTACAGTACAAGGACTGAGGCTGAGTCTTAATGGTTTCTGTCTGCTAGGCAGCAGATATTCCTCTTACTCTGATAGCATTGGCAGTTGAATATTTTGATTAAGATGATTGCGTTAGGGTTTTTTTTCCGTCTTATGAAAATACAAATATGAAATGATCACTGCGTTAATCGTCCCTATTTAATGCAGTTCTGTATCCGAATGAATGCTTCTGTCAGAACAAACTGTATGTTGCAAGAAATCTTCAAGGAAGAAAACACAACACCAAAAGGAAACAAAACAAATTGAAGGAGCTTTTTTGTCACTCAAGCTCTGAAATTACGGCCTTGACTTTCGACCAGCATAAACTGTGATTTTTCTAAAACAATCGCCCTCGATCCAGTGAAAGCAATCTGTAAGTAGAAACCTATTTTTACTTGTGTCATTTGTTGTGTGGGGGAGGGGGAAGCAGGAGTTGGTTTGGGTGCCTCCTCCTGAACGTGTAACAGGTGATCAGTCTTTGCAGAGCTGTTAAGTGGGGAGTGCTACAGGAGCACAACAGTGGGCAAAAAGCCTCTGGCTTTGCTTCTGGTTGCCTGGATTGGGACCACATCCTACTATAATCCTATGCGAAAGCATTACTACTGTATGCTCATAATTTCAGTCCATTACCACGTTTAGAAATGTATAGTGATGAGCAATGCCTATCACCTACCACTTGGTACATAATTGGGCTTGGCATACTGAGTTATTTTCCCCAGAGAAAATACGCATTAAATTTTCCCTGGAAAATAATGCATTAAATTTTCCCTGGAAAATAATTTGGCTTATTCCAAATCAAGTACAAACGAAAACTGGATCCTGTTGCATGTGTGACAGATTCCACTCCCTCCCCTAACTCCCCTTATTTGGAGGCAGCAATAGAGAGGGAGAGATGTCTACATTTCCCAGGGAGGAAATGTTTGCCAGGGCTTCTGTCACTTGAGATGCTGCGGTATCAGCATGGCATGCACTAGGGAGGGAAAATAAAAAAAATGAGACCTCCTTACCACTGTTGGAGTGGGAGCAACCACCACCAGATAAGGGAAAAATGAGTTGTTGAAGAACTCGGGGCTCACCATGCTTGCTTCCATACTGAAGGCAACCCATGCATTGCAAAGTAGCACATTCTGCACTGGGGTAAATTGGGGAAGGCAGATAGAAAGGGGAGCTGAGCCGCCACTTCAGTCTTGGGAAAGAGTTGCTGTTGCCACAGTACTCCTCCAGGCAGTTGATGGCAGCCATTACATCTTCTTAATCCAACCACGCCAGAAAGACGCTATGATGTGATGTTATGATGGAGACTCCTTAGTTAAAAAGCAATGATGGGTGCCAGACAGTGGCCACCAGGAGAAGTGCTGCTGAAGCTATGGTGAGCTGTGGCCCCTCAGAATTTCAAAGACCCCCCCCCCCAATTTTAGTATTTTTTCCCAGCCTTATTCTGAATCAAGGAGTTATAAACTTCAGCATCACTGGTTCAACTTTGTCCCTCTAGCATTTTTGTATTTTCCAACTTTGAAGACTAGACTTGCCACCATGTTCAACAAGAAAAGGGATGGAGAAAGATGGAGAAGGGCAGAGACTGTAGAAAAGGTTCTGTCTTTTAGGAACAAGCTTCAAAAATCTTTCACTTCAAAAAAGTAAGTCCTCTGGAATGACAAAAAGCATAGGCTTGGATCCAACAGTGTACAGGGCATGTCCAATGAAATTTTTGCCTTCTTCCTTTTCAGTGTCAGATCTTCATGTCATATCACAAATTGCTTTTCAAACTTTGAGGAACGTTTGACATGCAATTTGTGACATGGCATGGGGAATATCTATCCCTCCAAAGGAGGAAATCAAAGGTGTCACTGGCTGAGCCCAGGCACATCTTGATTTGGATCCAACCCATTGTGAGGATGTGATAGAGGAAAATATACTGCAGTGACAAACCTGAAGAGATGAACAAATGCTCAAAACTTAATAATTGAAATGGGAGTTGTAATGCCACACTTCATGCAGTCTTACCTTTGTTGCAGCATCAAAGCACACAAAACCCATGCCAAAGTCAATGGTCAGCCCCATAAGATGACTCTCCAGGACACAGGCATATGTCTTGGACTAAAAAAGGTCAGAAAACAGCAGTATGTTATGTCACACTTTAGCTTTTATATCAACATTATGGCTATAGAACAAACAAACAAATCAATACATTCAAAACATCAATATTTATGTCCAGCAAGCTAGTGCATGAAAACAAAGGACATGTGATAAATGTGACCTATTATTGACTCTGTCTAAATGAAATGTATAGACCTCCTTAAGTATTGGCTTCACTACTAAAATATGTTTTAGAGAGGATAACTATATTGTCTATTTTGTTAAATGTATACAATTAACGTTATTAGGTTGTTTGAGGACCCGTATGTCAAAGTAAGGACAAACATCCTTGAGATTCATTTGAGTTTACAAAGCATACTTTGTAGGGACAAGATCCAGGGCCATTGCTAGGGGTATGTGGGGTGTCACCAAATGAGGGAGTGCCACCACGCATGTGAAAAGCCTGCCATGCCGCCCAGGCTCAGCGGTCTTCTGCCCACTCCGAGCCACTTCATGATCTGCAGAGGCTCACGAGAACATGAAGAAGTGACTCGGCTGGGCTTGGTGCAGCTGGAAATGGCTGAGCAAGGGTTTCAGGGAGGGGCAACACCATTTCTTAGCCATCTTTGGCCACTCCGAGCCAGTTCTTCATGTCATATGTCACTTCTTCATGTCTTTGGCCGCTCCAAGCCGCTTCATGTTCTCATGGGCAACATTTGCAAGAGCATGAAGAAGTGGTGCGGAGCCGTCGAAGACGCCAAGAAAAGGTGTCACCACTCCGTGGCAGCTGCTGGACACTGTCCACATCGGTCTTTGGCTGCTCCAAGTTCTGCAGAGGCTCAGGAAGCTGGAAGTAATTGGTGGTGACATGAAGATGCCATCACGTCACTGCCAATTACTTCCACATTTGCACACTCAGTGGCATGACACCACAAGTCATCACGCCGGGTGACACCAAAGGTAGCGATACCACTGACTATGTCCCTGCTCTGGTGTAAAGATGGGAAAAGGAACAGAGTTTATAAGGTATAGGAGCTAAGTCTTGTTTTCTTGATAAGGCTTTGCTTTGACAAAACAAAAACAGATTACATATTAATATAGTGCTGCTGTGCACAGACGTGATCCTATGAGAGGTAAACTGTAGAGGACACAAAAACACTACCAGATCTAGATTACCTGTAGATCTACCACATTTTGATTTAGGAGGCATTTTATTGTTTTTGCATGAGGATTGCCATTGCTGAAAATGGGAAAGATGCCCTTTCATTGCAGTTCCACTAAATTCAATTTGCTGGATTATGGAAATGAGATTATACAATGTTACAGGAAGAAAAAGTTATGAAGTCTACTTTTAGGCATATATGGAAACCATTCCTGATAAGCGTAGAACATCCTGATTGCTCTATCAATGCTCATATCACATCCTTTAAGTTAAATAAGGCAGTAGATAAATTGTCCTTAGTAGTTTGGATGAACCTTAAGTATTCATAACACCACAGAATACAGTAATTAATGTGATCCTTCTTTTAGGATCAATACACTGTTGAAATCTTTAAAATTATAGAAAAAGAATAGAGTTGATCACAGTAGGCCAACTGAGTGGATCAGCTCAAACTATTGCTCTGTTCCGCTGTCGCAAAGCACTACAGTCGGCAGCCCAGTACGGAATAGGATTGGGCTGTTAGAGTAAAAACAGACCACGTTTACTGAATTAGAATGATTAATTAGAATTGCAGCAGGTCATATCTTCAAAAACTGCTCTCCACTTTAGGGTTAGCACCTACCCTGGAGGAGACAGCTAACCTGTCTAGACCCCCTTGGGCAAAACAACCCTCACTCCAACCTGAAGTTGCTTCTCAGCAACCCCAGTTTTTCAACACCAACCACAAGGAAGGGGGTCTAGGAAGCTTAATTGTTCCTCCTACACCAAGCCTGACGGCCTTTGAGGTAGACTTCACAATTCAAGGCTGAGGGATCACAAGCCTGCATTTCTGAGCCAGACAGTATCATGAGAATGGTTCTGGTTCTCCCTCTAACACTTGCTTACCTAAGGGTAGACATCAAGTCGCTCTCCTACTCCCTGTCCCATGATATAACTGCCAATTGTAACCAGCCTAGCTTAAGGAGAGTCTGGCGTAGGCAAAAAAACAATCAAAAAAAGCTCCACTCTGCGGGCTGCAACGGGCCTCCACGGATGCGCACCAGCTCTGGAGCTGGCGCACAACCAGGAAGGCCATGTAAGGCCAGTCCAGGCTGTGACAAGGCTAGCGATATTGGCGGATATCCCCACCCCCTCCCAGCATGGACCAGCCAATGGCCCCCTCCCTCGCCACCCCTCCCCTCGCGCTGACTGGTGTGGGACTCACCTGTGGCGGCCGATACAGGTCTAGGTAGGCTGCAGAGTAAGTGGCGCTGGCCTCTGTGCCAGCACTACTTACTCGCGAGGAGCCACAAATGTGCTTTCTGGCACTTTTGTGACTCTTTAGACCAGTGGAGTACTCGCTCCGCCGGCCTAAAGACAGGCAGGATTGCGCTGTTAATTAATGTCAATATTTCATTATCAAATTGAACTCCTTGTTTGAAAGTTGGCTTCCAGCACATAATGCTGTGCTTGTCAAATTGTGTACTTATTGGACAAAATATCATTATCAAATGTGAGGCACAGAAGTGCTTGAAAAGGCCATCCTATTCACAAGAGAAATATTTAGGGAAAGTTTTACCTTTTCAGATTAAAGCTAGAGATAAATATCTTAAACTCCATGCAAGACTGCTGAAAACCCCAGGCAAGATATAAAGAGCAATACCTTGTAGAATTTTTGTGCAGGGTCAGTATTTAAACAGAAACTGTGAACGAGAAATTATTGTACACCACAAATGCATCAATATCCTGCAGCACTGTGCCTATCAATTAAAATGTAGACTACTTCTGCTGGCTGAGAAACAAAATTGATACATTGACTTTGAACCTAATTACCATCCCATAAATGGAACAGAGCAGTTCCTGGAGTGCGACCTTCCCACATTCTGTTTCTATGTGAAATCACCCTGAATTCCCTGAAAATATCCTCTCGCTGGTGCTCTGTTCAGCCACTTCCATTCTAGCCACAGTCCAAGAACCACCACCCAAGATCAGTAACCCCCTGGTCTTTTTTTCCTTACACTCTTTCTCCTGCTTCTCTCCCCAAGTGCCAGTGCAGACTGGACAGCTCTCCTTGTGGGCTTTCGCACAATGCACTCTTTTCTTTGGGGAAGGCAGCTTTGGCTCTCCTGCCCTGCTTTCTCCCTCAAAACCCAAAGGGCAAAAAAGGAGAACAACTTTGAAGGTGGTGAGGTCCATTCCTGCAGCTGTTTTCTGTGTGGTAAGAAAGAAACTGACCACCATTATAGGGTGAACACAATTGAGGGGAGCAGACCTGCTGTAGTCAGTCTTCAAAGGTGTTCTAGAAGGTTTCACCTGTAGTCTGGGGCAACTGCACCCCCATATCTGAACCCTCTAAAAAGAACTACCCTGTTGAAGCCAGTTTAGGCCCTGAAGTTGGAATTGCATACCTACTTTTTAGAGTTTTGTTTATTTAAAAAGTAGCCTTCATAGCTTGGAAGGAGACCATGTAAAAGGAGATGTATACATTGGGTTTTGCAAAGGATGTCAATTCGCCTCTGTATGAATTCAAAACACACTGCGAAGTGTGTTTTTCCAGACAGTGTTTTCTGGACCAGCAGCAATTTGAAATAAGCATTATCAATTATGCACTACGCATTTGTGATATTTTGGAAGAAAGGACAACTCTTATGAATAATCCTAGCCAACAGATGTTTAGTCACATATGCTGGGAAGGGCACGAAAATAGAACAAAGGTACTATTTATTCTTCCACGTTTGGGAAACGGTATGTCCCTCTCTAAAGGAGTTATGGAACAAAGGGAGGGCATGATGAGTAGAAATAATTGGGCCATTGCTAGCTGGAGGAGAATCCATTCATTTCTTAGTTTCTGCCTCCCAGTGACTGCTATCTTTAACATCTATTTCTGCTCTCTCCCATGGTAACCACAAGAACTTGGTGGGAGCAGGAGAAGTGAGCCAAAATCATCCCCTTGTAGCTTTTAGTATCCCATATTTACCATCACAATATTATTTCATGTCCCCACTATTTCCCTGAATGGTAGAAAGCTTCAGATGGCCTCTTTTACAAGGTCACTTGGGAGAAGAGTGTCATGGAGACAAGGCATTTTAAAATATCTATACATTTTCTAGGGCTCAGACAAAATGTCCTCCCAATCCCCCCCCCTTTGTAGGATGTGAAGTTGGGGGCATTTGTTCAATGATTTTCAGGTAGTACAAAAAGGAGGCAAAACTGGCAGCAACCTTATCTCTAGTGGTGATGGAGTTTTGCAGAGTCCCAGGGATTGGTGACTGTCATTTTTTCTTCCTAGAATCCCTTTAGCATGAGAGCAGGAAACATTGCTGACTTCTAGAAGAATTCATGGAAGAAAAACAATGGCAGACATCACAGGCCTGGCGTGGCCTGGCTCATGCTCTGCCCAAGCCAGCTTCACAATGTCTTATTTCTCCCCCCCCCCAAAAAAAAAATAATTAGAAAGGAGAGGCAACGTCACCCACCCATTCCCCTGAGCACAACCTCCTTGATCTGCTTGAATCATGTTGCCAGATTCCGGCAAGAACCAGCATATTCCACTCTTCTGGGTCATTTCAAACATTTCAACTTATTCATAAATGACCTGGAGTTGGGGATAGGCAGTGAGGTGGCCAAGTTTGCAGATGACACTAAACTTTTCCGGGTGGTGAAGACCAGCAGGGATTGTGAAGAGCTCCAGAAGGATCTCTCCAAACTGGGAGAATGGGCAGCAAAATGGCAGATGCGCTTCAATGTAAGTAAGTGCAAAATGATGCACATTGGGGCAAGAAACCAAAATTTCACATATACGCTAATGGGTTCTGAGTTGTCTGTGACGGATGAAGAGAGAGATCTTGGGGTGCTGGTGGACAGATCGATGAAAGTGTCGACCCAGTGTGCGGCGGCTGTGAAGAAGGCCAATTCCATGCTCGGGATCATTAAAAAGGGATTGAGAATAAAACGGCAAATATCATTATATGCCTTTGTACAAATCGATGGTAAGGCCACATCTGGAGTATTGCGTCCAGTTCTGGTCACCACACCTCAAAAAGGATATAGTTGAATTGGAAAAGGTGCAGAAAAGAGCGACCAAAATGATTCGTGGGCTGGAGCACCTCCCTTATGAGGAAAGGCTACAGCGTCTGGGGCTTTTCAGCCTAGAAAAAAGGCACCCGAGGGGGGACATGATTGAGACGTATAAAATTATGCATGGGATGGAGAGAGTGGATAGAGGGAAATTCTTCTCCCTCTCGCACAACACCAGAACCAGGGGACATGCACTAAAATTGAGTGGAGGGAGAGTTAGAACAGACAAAAGAAAATATTGCTTTACCCAGCGTGTAATTCATCTGTGGAACTCCTTGCCACAGGATGTGGTGATGGCACCTGGCCTAGATGCCTTTAAAAGGGGTTTGGACAGATTCATGGAGGAAAAGACCATCACAGGTTACAAGCCATAAGCAACCTCCTGGTTTTAGAAGTGGGTTTTCTCTGTGCCAGGTGCAAGGCAGTGCCAACAGGAAACAGGTTATCTTGTTGTCTTGTGCTCCCTGAGGCATCTGGTGGGGCTACTGTGTGATACAGGAAGCTGGACTAGATGGGCTTTTGGCCTGATCCAGCAGGGCTCTTCTTATGTTCTTAGGGCAGAACAAGGAAACTGTGGCCTGGGCAGCAAAAGTTGGAGGTTTTGGGAAAGGACAGGATGTTCGGAGCTCCACCTCTTCATCTCCCAGCCCACTTGGTTATATGGCTAATGGTCCAATCCTATCAGGCATTTATGACCGTGGATCTCACGATCTGCTTTCTTAAATGCCTTTGCAGTGATGTACTGTAAATGACACTGGTTCTCCGCATTCCACCATGTTGCAAGTGTTGCAAGCTGGCAGCTCCGTGTGCCCATGACAGATGGACCCAGCACTCATCAAAGTAAGGAAGGTGCCAGAGGGTGCAGGTTGTGGGAAGTTCAGGAGGATTCAGGGGAGGTCTGGAGAGCAGCAGCAGCAGCAGCACATGCCAAAATGTTATCCCCGTTTCTCCAGCCCAGCACACCTCCTGCCTCTGGCGTAGGTCTAAGGAACAATTTCTCAGTAGGTATAAGGAGACTCATAGATGGCCCAGCGGCCCACAGAGAGGCAAGTAAAAATATTTTTCCTTACCTCTCCCAGGCCTTCTGGTCACCCCCACCACCACTGCATGCAGCACATACATAAGAAGAGCCCTGCTGGATCAAGGCCAAAGGCCCATCTAATCCAGCTTCCTGTATCTCACAGTAGCCCACCAGCTGCCTTGGGGAGCACACAAAAACAAGATACCTGTATCCTGTGGCCATTCCCTTGCATCTGGCATTGAGATAGCCTACTACTAAAACCAGGAGGCTGCATATACCCATCACGGCTTGTAACCTGTGATGGACTTTTCCTCCATAAATCTGTCCAATCCCGTTTTAAAGGCATCCAGGCCAGGTGCCATAACCACATCCTGTGGCATGCTCCATCGGTGTGGCTGCATGGCAGAAGATGGTGGGGGACAGGATTGGGCTCTAAGCCTTAATACTTACAGATTGTGCAAGGGGAAGCAGCCACAGTGATAGCCTTTGAAGCTGCATCACTTCCCCTAAAAGCAATCAGGCTACATCTCCTTTGCTGGCTACAATCCATCCCAAACTTTTTTTCAGCCCCTATTTATGTGAATTTAGTATGCTCAGAAGCTAGTAACCACAGCCCACCCAAAACCATCAATGTTCATTTAAGGAACGATGTTCAAGAAACCAGCACCCACTAAAAAGCACCTTTAGCTCTTAGGCGATAAAAAGTTCACCTCCTCCCTGCTGGTTATAACAATATTCACTCTCTCTCCCTTCTCTCTCTTTTGGCCAGTTCACACACCATTTTCAGGTGAAAGGACGTGGGTGGAATAAATACAATTTGACGGTATTCACTTCTAGGTGTGTGATTTGAATGTGATGTACTTCAGCACACATCCAGCATACTTCTGCTTCTAAAGCATAAAGTTATAGGACATTAACCTGAGTTGTAGGACATTAACAAACATGCCAAGCCATATATAAATCATATTAACTAAGCAATTGGCATGATATTCCAGTTTTGGTGCACTCAATTCTTATAGCTTTTTGAACATAAAAGTTCACAAATCTCATTTTCCATTTTGAGACAATATGTTCCTCTTTGAAAAGGATGTACCTCTCACACACCTACCGTATATATGACAAACAGATTTGAGGACAAGTAGCATCTTGCTTTTCAATGGTCGGGATTAGTAACATCAGTCTATAATATGCCCTGTCACTAACCATGACACAACATCAATTTGATCCAACAATAGTTGCTATCATGCACATTCTCTGCATTTGAGGGAATAAGAGATGGGAAACCCAATCGTATTAAGGGCTTATCCCAGCAGATCTTGCCATTTGCCACTGTAAGTCCTCTTATGGAATCGTAACAGGTGCGCCACTGTCATGTGCTATAGTACTAATGGCACAAACAACTGGAGGACCCACTCCCGCAGCTCCCAGATGCTGTGCTGGAGCAAGTAAGGAGGTGGCAGGGGCAGTTTATAGGTGATTCATGGGAGGATCAGGGGAAATTCAGGGCCGGGCGTGGGGTGGGCAGGGGGAATTTTTTGGGTGGGAGGGGTGAATTTTGGTGGTATGAGCACACACCGGATCCTAACCCTGTTTTCCCTGCCTGACATGCCGCCTGCGTCTCCTTGGACTTACTCCAGCAAAAGAGATGGCATAGGTCCAAGGAGACCCATTGACAGCCAGGTGGCCTATGGAAAGGTAAGTAAAAAATACCTTTTTTTGTCTGTCTGTCTGTCCCCCACCATTGCATGCAGCACATGCTCCAGTTGCATCATGTAAACTGGTGGGGGATAAGATTGGGGCATGAAAATGATCCAAAGAACTCAAAGAAGCAAATTGATACTGAACATAATGTACTTTAAACCAGCTGAACTCAGGTTGAACTAAAACTGCTCAATTTGATCTGCAAACGTAGTGGGTGATTTGTTGCATGCAGCATACTAGTTATGAGCCAACTATGGAGCTGGAGAAAGAGAAAGGCAATCCATTTATACTGCAGAACAGTTGTTGGATTTCTTCACAGCTACCACTGCCACAACAGTCTTTCACAAGTGCAGCTTACAATTTATGCAACAACTGGATATAGTTCAGACTTTCAGCATATATAAGTTGTGCAAGGCTCTACAGAAGTAGATATTGGTTTGGCTCTAAAGAAGTTAGCCCCACTGGGGCTTTCCAGATCCCTTCCACGGCAGTTGCTTGTATGTACACCCTGAAAATTCATTCTTCAGGGTTAGTGGACCTTCTAGTACTTTATGAAGCATAAGATCCTGCAGTTGGTTGGTAGTGGTAGAGGAGAAAATTGGCATTTGAATATAACTTAAACAGAAGCATCTTCTACTCACACATTTTAGATCTAAGTCCCTGAGTGCAATGGGTAGCCCAATCCTGTCTAGCAGGACGCAGTGGCGCAAATAAGACTCCCGCCACATCCTCAGCAGGATGGGACCTGCCCCGGAGCAGACAGAAGCCTCCTCAGGGATCCCTCCCTCTTCCTGGGCCCGGCTGACCAATCCTACCCCCTGGAACACCCTGTTCTGCCCTCCCCACGTTCCTCCACCGCCCGGTGGGGAACTCACTTTCCCCAGTGGGTGCAGTTCCAGATCTGCAGTGAGTAGAGCAGCGCTGGCACTACCTACTTGCTGGGTGCCACAAACGTGCTTTACGGCAAGTTTGTGATACCCTAGACCGGCAGAGCGCATGCTCTACCAGTCTATTTCTAGACAGGATTGGGCTGAAGTGCCACTGAAATAAATGGACTTATGCATCAAGCATTTCTGTGTCTCTGAATGTTAACCAACCCTCCATTAGAAATCAGTGACTGCAATTCTGCACCCAGTAAATCTTGCTTAGCCCTGTTTAAAATGAGAAGTTCAACTATACATAACTGAGAATAAGACTTCAGGCACTCTTGTTTTTATAGAATTTAGCAGAAATGTTATTTTAACTTATTTTAACAAAATACTTTGCTTGATTGATGACTGAGATACCAATACCCAAACTCTCCAGTAAACAAGATTGAAGAAAATAAAATTATATGATCTTGGGGCAAAAATCACACCATTGAGGCAAATAAAAGCAACATAGTCAATGCAATGCAACACTTGTAGCCATATATTAAGTACTTTTTAAAGCTCACATTTTTCATGAATTTAAGAAGTAACATGTTTTATATGCATTTAATATTTAATTTTATTAACTGCTAAAGCTACAACTGCTTCGTTGACATACAATCCTCATCCTATATGGAAATGATTTAAGACCCGGTGATAGTTTGGCAAGAAAATGAGCTTCATGGTTCTTTTCAGTCTCTCAAGTACTTTACTCAGGGTTGGAGATACTCACTGTTATGATACACATCCTCATAAATGGACCAGGGCCTCTATCTCAAGTTCCTAGGGGAAATAACTTTTATTTATTTCAAGGCCTTTCCTGGCACCTTGTGATGGTGAAGCAACGTACGTTTACTTTAACATATGTGACAAGGGATTATGGAAAATCCCCTTAGATGAAAGCAAAGTTCTGTGCTGAGGCCAGTGGCCACTCATCTCAGAGCTCTGATTTAGCAGTTCAATACCTCTGTGATCCCTAGATTTGCTTCATCAATCATTTCATCGAGGGGGTCATTCTCCTGTTTCTTCAGCTACAAAGGCATCAGTGCTCAAGCACAACTCAAGCATTATATTTCAGTAGGAAATATTGAAAGGTTAACGTTTATAATGGGCTTTGTGCAGTTGTCACAAATCGGTAAAAAGAGATTAATGCACACTATAGGTTAAAGGTCGGTTTCCAATCTCTCACTCTCTGGCTCCTAATCAGAGGGTTTGTTTCACCTTTAGCTTCTCTGCTTACTTTAATTAATCCCTTTAGTGGTGAACATGGAGAGAACAAAATGAAGGCCACTGCTAAGGGAGTACATAATGTCAAAGTTCTTACAGCGTTAATGCAAACCTTTTAAAAAAGAAATACCTGCCATAAAAAATGTGAATTACCGGTATTTGCTTTTGATTACTGATTTCACATACTATAAACTGTAAAAAAATATCAAAAAGAAAGTTTCCTGTATAACAGCCAACTCAATATATAATTTCTTCCATGATGTTTCAAGGTATAGAATCATAAAATTGGATCCATGATTAATTCAGCAGCTCTGGTTCAAACGCTGAACTGAAAGCATTACATTTCTCTGACCCAAGACCTGCAGTACACCATAGATTTGTAGGAATCACAAAAAAGAATGATGTGCTGTAAGCTCATCCAAATCCATTTCTGGCGTAGAAAGGACTTGAAGACACTCGAGTCATAAGATCATGCCTGGATTTTGGCTTTCAAAAAATCCATTACGGTACAAAGACATTCTTGTCATCCTACTCAAGTTATTTAAATAGTCCTTGACCTTTTTTTGGTGAAGAGCTACAACAAATGGAAGCAGAATTTCTCTTTAAGTTCATAGTAAAGGCACAGAAACCTTTTAAAATGGCAGGGGAAGCATCACACATTATGAGTAGAACTGATTTATTTTACAACACTGCAGTTTTTAAACATATATCATAGTGATTTTGCAGAGACTTGGTACCAGCAAATCCCACTGATACCAGTGGCCCCTAGCTGTGAATGAAAGTACTATCAGCTGGAGGTTGGTTGAGGTGCATAGGGTTGATTGTGATGTCTTCATAATCATAATGACAATCAGATACTAATGATTCAAAAAAAGCTCTCTTACCTGTATTCTTTCCACTTCTAAGAAAGTTGCTGATTGGAAGGCTTTTTCCCATAATGTGAGGTCAGATTCTAATTCCACGGAAAAGTAGAGATCCTCTCCAGTTTCAGATTGGACACCAAAGCAGTGTTTCCGCCGGTCCAGCAGATCACTATCCTGATGAAAACCTGGAGTTATATAATCTTGCATACATCAATTAATATTTCTTACCGTATATACCCAAACGTTAGATGCAGAACAAACTATCTTGTAATTTTTATACACCTTCTATTAGTCTCAACATCTGAAACAAAAATTTATGTTTTCGAGTTTCCACTTAAAGTAACATGGTACAGTATAGTTTGGCTTACAAGTGCTCACAGGTGCAACATTTCATCTACCCAATAAGTCAATTCTCATGAATGCTATAATCAGCTCTAAGCGTAAGTTCTGAAAAGCCTTGGGAAGGTATAATATATCTTGTTTTTATGCGCAGGGCAGAAGCATAGCCCACATTTTAGAAATGATGCTGAATGACTTTCTCTTAAGATCAAGGATAAACATAAGAAGCATCCATTTAAATAGCTTTTCCATTGTTGATCTTTCTGCTATTCCACTAGTAGAGACTGTATAATATGTTGTCAGGACTCTGGGGTCATGCATCAGGACCCTTTGGAATTTAGCTTGGTATCATACTGGAGAAATCCAGGACCTCTAGACAGTCTTAAGCTCTTTATTATAAGTGGTGCTGTAATTTTAGAATACTGATTAACCTCGTCTTGGTTGCAGAATGGCACTGATATGTTTGCTTTCCACCATTCTTTCATCTTGCATTTTCAGAATTTGTTAAAAAAAAAAAGCTAATAGTGCTTATGTATGAAAAAAGCTTTTCCTTACCATCTTTAAAACCTAGTGTGAAAATCTCACATGTACATGAGGCACTTGTAATGTTATTTTTTATTCAAGTAACATATTTCAATGTGGACAAGAACTGGTGTACATACATGCACTTTTGAGGAATAAAAATGTCTTTTGCCTTGGCTGGCTGACTGGGGAAGAGAGGATGTCAGGAATTGGCAGGCTGGCTTGGGAATTCACTGCCTCTACTGTGAAGCTAAACAGGTAGAGGAAAAATCTTGCCAGTTTCAATGCTGCAGAATTCTACTCTCTTAAAGTATTATCCTGCACACCAGCACTGATGTTCATAATGTCATTTCAAACAAAAACAATGCCCTTATCTAGCTAGATAAAAAATAATCTGCATGCACTAGTTCCAAAATTATAACATTGGAAAATTGGTGGAATAGAATGTTTAACAAAGATGTCCCTTGGGGAAAAAATGGGATGGGGAAATCTGTCTGTTCCGACTACTACTATAATTACTCCTTATTTTGGACCCAGCTCCTCATCCTGACTACCTATACATGCCTGAGCTCAGTCCTTTGCTCCTGGCTCTACTATTATTTTGTAAGCCTTCTGTCCTTATTGCTGATTTGCATTTAGAGAGGTGAATATTTTGGCTGACTATACCAGTCTTTTGCTCCTTTGACACTAAGTATGGATTGGTTTGATACCCTGGCTTCTGACAATAGTGCCTGTATCACAACTAGTGTGCTTGACTCTTTCTTCATATTGTAATGGAGGAGCTGCCAAGAGTCTGTCTCCTAGCCCTAGCTCCCCTGCTCTTTAAACACTGAAGCTGCCAGAGGCAAGACCTCTAGTTTTAAGCCCAGTCTTATCAACCACCTGACATTACAGATCTTTGTCTCCCTCATGTACATGAAGCCAGTCATGAAACAGTATAGCTGAGTTTCAGCTTATTGCACAGAAGGACGTAGCAACCAACTCAACTTCACAGGGGGAAAATGAGCAGAAAATATCCCAAGATCTGAGCGTAGCCTCCATTATGACCTTTAAAAATCCAAAAATATTTACACTAATAACAGAGACAACAAGGGACATCATTAAAGGTGTAAGGGGGTGAGGACTACACCGGGTGAAACCTCAGGAGGGGCGACACCAAGTGAATTTCTATTCTATTCTATCCTATTTGTACTCTGGGGGATGGCGCAGTAAGCAGTGCCGACCTCCGTGTTGGCGGCGTTTACTCTCCCCAGTCCCGCAACAGTTCCTTACAGCACTTTTGCGACACCTTAGACTGGTGGAGCGCACAGTCCGCCGGCCTAAAGTTACAGAGGATTGAGAACTAATACTGATTTTCATTTTAAGTGAGAGTAAGACGTTTGTTGAAGGGAGACAAGGCTGTTTCTTTAAAAGAACTTCACAGATGTCAGACAGTGGCAATACCCTGATTTGAGATGTCTTTCAGTGCAATTAACGCAGCATGATTGTTCCATGAGTCCATCCCTTAGACTTGTACAGGACTCTGCTGGCATGAGCAGAGAATGCACAATGTGAGTTCTAGGTGGGTCACCAGCAATGACCCAAAATACTTGTTGCCCTGATGCAGATTTGTTCTGGCCCCCATTGGGTTCTCCTCTACATTTAACCACCCTTTTAATTCTTGCCTTAGCATTGTTTAACAGGTCAATCCTATCCTTCGACACTCCATAGCATGTGGCAGGGCCAACAGAGTGCACAGTGCATGCTATAGTGGGGTGGAGGCAACCAGAAGGCCAACGAGAGGTAAGTTAAAAAAAAATTACTTTCCACTGGTAAGCTGCCTGATCGGCAATGAGTCTCCTTGGACCCACGCCAGCTATTTTGCTGGCACAAGTCCAAAGAGAGGAAGGGGGCATGTAAGGCAGTGAAAGAGGGGATAGCATCGTGGTTTATGCTGGTGCTGCTGGAATCCACCCTTTCCAGTCCCCTGCACTGCCACCTCTGCTACCATACTTGGTCTGGCATGGGCCAGGTCTGTTGGTGGTGGGTGCACAGAGCTACTGGCTGTGCCTAGCAGCTGCGCGCCATTTCCACCACTGCTGCAGCCTTTGTGACAGCGGATTGTGAGATCCACTGTCTTAAAGGCCTAATAGGATTAGGCCATGAATGGCTGAAATTAAGATCTGTGAGGTATATCGCTTTGTTTCCCAGCATTGAATCCATCTTGCATTTCCCCCCTTTTCTTTAAACTTCTATTGCTCTTACGCTTTCAGCTTTCTTGCTTTTTCAATTTAATCTAAAGCCCTCAAAAACACTGTCTTTTAGTCTTTTTTTATAGCTAGTCTGGGTCTGAGCAGTTTTATTCTATTTCATTCAGGAAATAAATTTGGAATCAAAGTAGCATACTGTGTTATACAAAAGAGGCAGGATCTGAAGGTGAAAACAGACAACAACACAGGCAGGTCATTATTCTTAGTTTTATTTGTCTCAGTAATGTCCAGAGGACCAAATAAGAATGTGTCAAGAAGCCAGCATTGTTCAAGCCAAAACCTGGTTTACAAAGCTGAGGGGGGGGAAAAATCTCAGAAAGCTTTAAATGTCCTCAGGAGGCTTGGTGTGCACAATGCTACAAAACTAAAATGGCATTATTGCTAAATGCGGAGCAGGTTTTTTCACATTGCAAGACATTAGTAAAAGTGGGCACTACTATTTTGATTTTTAAAAATCCATGCCAATCGTTTGTGGCTGTTTATAATCAGCCTTACAAAATGTAAAACAAAAGAGAAAGGAAAGAAAAATAATGTTGCTCCCACGTTTTTCCAAGATTCTCTACGGTAGTGCCATGGTGGAAGAATCCTGTAGATGCTCCTTTCCCTATAGTGTGGTGTTAGGCAAATGTCCAAATTGAATTGTTATGGCTTCATGTCCCATTTTCCCTTCAACCAATTGGTGTGAAATTTGCCTATATAGAAGGCCCATTATTGTGTTCAGTTAAGCAGAGAGGTATCTGCATTAGTAATTGTTGATTGTTGCTTAAATGACTATTGCCATTGGGGATGGAGATAGTACTAAATGAGGAAAGGGTTGAAAATGAAAAGGAGAAATTGGAAAGAGCATTTGGACAGAGAAAGGGAGTGCCAGAGGCAGAAACAGGGGAGCAAATTTAGGATAAAAGGATGCCTATGCCTTAATAAACAGACATGCCTATAAATGCCTTAATAAACAGACATGCAATAAATGCCTTAATAAACAGACATGATGCAAAGAGACTGGGCTGGTACTAATCGTTGCCTTGAGTCCAACTATTTGTGTGATAAAAATTACTAATGCACACAGCATTTGCATGCTCAGGGCCTTATCATGTCTAAATGACATTGACTAGAAGTTACAACACTGATTTCTCAGAGACAATATTAAATTAAGACTCAAATGACTATGTTCTGGGGGAAAAAATGGCTTTCACAGTTTAATGATAAATCACCGGTTTCCAATTATGTATAACTGGCAAACATCTCTAACGCTTCCTGCAAAAATCAGTATAGTTTATTTGTTGTCACAATGTCATGATAAAGTTGGATTTATTTTCCTATCTCCAGATGCCACAGAGCAGTAAAGCAGGGCAAATGACAACTTTGAATTCAGCTGTTGATGAAAGACATTTGTCTAATAGCCATTTCTGCACATATAATTCCAGAAATCATGTACTGCAAAGTATTATTGTCCACACTTACATACAACAAGTGTTTTTAACATCTCTCCTTTTTTGCTATTTTTTATTATTCATTTGCTCCTTGGCATTTAAGACTGTACATTTAAAATGTATTAAAATATTGTAAAACCCAGCTTATTAAACTTTCGTGAAATTTAAAGCACAGATAGCAAGGGAAAATAAACATCAAATAAGAATGGCTGCATTTTCACAGTTGATGCTTAAAAACACTTTTGGTCACTAGAATGCCACTTCTAGAGGTTGCCACTGTGATATAAAAAGTGGAAAGGGCCATTCTTAAACTCAATATATCATTGCTCAGTTTACAAACATTTGAATCTGAAATTAGAGTTCCCAGAGTCATTTGTTCAAGTGTCCTAAATACACACTGTGGTTTTGTGCAAGCTATGAAGTCTTCTCCAAACCTTTGAATGCATTAAATAAAACTAAGGCAGGATTAAATGGGTCATCTATTCTACAAAAAGGCTTGTCACAGTTGAAGCCTACTCAGAAACCAGGCCCTCTGTCATCCTGGAAATCTCCCTTCTCATTTCAGAGACATGGGGACTGTTTGTGGCTGCTCGGTGCAAAAAGAATTGAGCTCCCAGATGTACGTCTCAAGGCACTCTTATTATTTTACATGTTCTAGGGTCCCTCCGGACGCTGAAGACAAGGTTCTGTGGTTAAATCACAGCTCACATTAAGCTCTGTCCTCAGATTACCTCCATTATCCTACACCAGATCATTATCCTGCACCAGCTTGATTTCAAAGGGCTATTTTCTTTGAGCAGTTAAGCAATAAATTCTGCTTGGGGAATGCAGCTATGTGTTAGATCTTTGATATCTCCTTCCTTCCACTCCTTCACAGAAAATATTATTCTTTTGTTTCTCATACCTTGAGTATTTTGTACATAATCTCATACACAGAAAATGTTCTTTCAGCCCGTGTCCAGTCCCACGTAGTTACCTTGGGTGAAAATATACAAAATATAATTAGATTGTTTTTTCATCCAACTATATACAATGGTATTTTGGAAAATAATGGTGAATGTCGATACATTGTGTGTGCAGTCATTCTGCTTTTAAATCATCCTCATTTTTCATAGATGAGATTTGTCTTTCCCAAGAATATTTGCACACGTGATTCTCATTCTCGTTGCTATCATTAATAAAGTGCCATCAAGTACATGTGTGGCACCCAGGATGCAGGACTAGCCCAAAAGGAGCCCTCCTGCCATTGCCTCAGGGTTCGAGAGTCTTCAGGAGCATCATTGGGTCTAGGGAGTATGGAGGGTGGTATTTTGAATGTCTGCCCATAGGCCTCCAAGGAGAGGGGTCTAGCGAGCCACCCAAGTCCTCCTCCTTATGGTCAGGCTGGGTTGCCTTATTGGGCACCTTGATCAAGACCCTTCTTGATAGAAACTGGCTGAAGACGTCCCTTCACTTCCAGCCCTGACCAGCCTGCTCATCCTTGGCCAGTGGCTGGGCATTTCAGCCCAGCTGCACTCTGCTCAGGCTTGCTTGGCCATCCTCTGCCCTGTCCACCCCTGAGACATTAGCATGTGGCAGGCAGGTGAACCTGAGAATGGAGATGACTTTGGTTCACCTGGAAGTTGCACCAGTGAGCCTGATGTGGTCGCTGCTGCTCTGCCCAGCTGGGAAGCTGGGATGGACAATCCTTGGCCAGGATTGGGTTTGTGGCAGACCACCACCATGAGGCCAGGTGAGTCTGCCCCTGGACAACATGATATTTTACAAAGTAATATACATGAAAATAGATTATTTCTATTCCAAGATTTTGACCTTAGGAGAGCCAACTGCATTAGAAATCCAACACTATCTTGGAGACCTCCATGATGGCACTGGCATTCTAGATGGATGGATCTATATAGTAGAGTTATAATCCTCAAGGTGACACTACCAGAGAGAAGCACCTGCTTTACAATGCCAACACCATACCTAGCATGGCTGCTAAAGGAGTAAGCTGATGGTGAGGAAGCAGCTGCATTGTGTGAATTGTGCAGGGAGGAGGTGGAGGAAATGGAGGACAGAATTGATACCACCCCATTCCAAATTACTTCATGGTTGGGTTTGCTCTACTGCAGTGATGCTTGCAACACTTTCCCAAAGACAGCATATTTGGTTATAGAGGTTATGATTTAATATACAAAACCCCAAATGGTTTGAGTTCTATCTATCTTTGTGTCTGCTGCCTTCCCTATTGCCTATGGCGGCCTTGGCAATCTGAGGGTGTAGCCTTCTAATGATGCCATTTAAGGCAATAAACTAAAACAATATCAGGCAAAGAGGCACTCTTAGTTGCCATTCACTGGTTTGGAACTGACTTATGGCAATGGTCCAAAGAAGATCAAGCATCATTTTTTATACAAGACTCCTCTCTTTAGACCAACATACACCGGGGGCTGAGAAAGGCAAGGGTGTCCTTATAACAACCATCTAAGATATCCTCGTGCTCAAAATACCCTCATTATTGAGCACAATCCAGCCTAATTTTTTTTTTAAAAAACATTTATCACTAATTTTGTTTAATTCTTCCTTATTGAAATCAAACAGTCCTGAGCACAGAATTCAACTAAACACTTAAATTTTGATACTATTATATCCCCAGGTCTCCATTTTCAAGCACTTCCTCACACAGGGACTTAAATTCTACATGAATATTTGTTTCAAGGCCTTCCGTAAAGGCATTTCATTCATTATTTTAAATCATTCCCTGGATGGACATGGATCTGCATGCAATCAGAATCGGCAAAGGCTATGTCTTTGGCCTTGCTTGTGCAAACTAAGGACCTCCTTTCAGTACTCAGATGAGAACTTAATTACACATGACTAGGTGAAGATTCATTCAAGAATGTTTTGTCTGAAAGCAACTCTCTTTCATACTACTGGAAACGCCCTAAGGTTTTCTCATGCTCACAGCAATTGTCAGCTGAAAAGTTGACTGTCATTCAACACAGATTAGTTTTCCTTGCTGTTAACTTCCACACATACAGCAGCGTAAAGGTCAAACCATTTCTAACATCACCAAGAAAACCCAGAACTGGGAAGGGAGAAGATTTCTCATCACTGGTTCCATAACAGTTCTATGCTCATAAATCACAATCCCACAACCATTCGTTGCCTGTCTTGCATACACAGTAGAATGAAATGCCTAGAGGGAGTATAAAATTGTGAGATCAATGTCATGAAATATAACCCATCTACAAATGTAATGGGCAGTTAATATAAACTAACGATACTTACCGGAGGTGCAAGAAATTTATAAAGTGAAGAACCCCTCAGTGCTAGAAACTTTGGTGTATACATTCTGTCCTGAAGAGAGTCTTGTTCTCGTTCTTCTGTCCAGCCCATGTAGACTATCTGACAGAAAAACCAACAGTTTTGACAAATTCTACCCACACATATCCCTCAAAGAAAAGACATACACTGTATACTAATTATGAAAAGATGAAGAATCAAAGAGCCCTTGACACAATCAGCCAGTGAAAATTATTCATGGATGGCAAACATGTTTGACCCAAAGTGTATGAGCAGTCAGATGCCATAGCACAACATAAGTGATCCCTATGTCTCATCACAAGTTCTAGCCTAAGTCCTCTCTTGGGCCGGCATAATCTAGTCTTACCTTCTCCTCTGCTTCCATTCATCTATCCATCCATATGCATCCCCCACCTATTTATTGTCTGTCCGAATATCAGGACAGGGCAGACTGGTGATTGTGCCTTTAGGCAAACTTCTCTGTTTGCCTCTTGCTGAGCTCAAAATTTCCTCTCAGCTCAGGTGATTTCAAAAACGCTTCAAGGGCAGTACCTGTGTAATCCTGATGATGATGTTACCACTCCTGCTGTAGGAGATGTCCCAGAACTGTACCCCACCTTGCCCTCCCATTACACCCATGCAGCTTAGCTTCTCCTGCAATCCTGAGCTGGTGACAGTCCTAACTTCCGGTTACTTAGATAAAAGTTAACCAGGCATGTATGAGAACTGAGAACTTTTAATTTGCTAGAAATAGGGGGTTCCCCCCCCATTTATCAGGTTTTCTCCCTGGAAGCCCTGATAATATTTCATAAATTTTCCACTTTTGCCATTCATCAATCCAACAGGATAAAGCCATTTGTTCAGTACAGATGCATTTTGATATTTCACATTGGAGTTTTCAGCAGTAGTGAAATTTAAAGCAATTGCTCTTTTAGATACTGTTCCCTTGTCTCTCTACATCATGTGAAGGAATTAGATCGATCTTGCGCAGTCCTTTATTTTATTAAAGATTTATTAACATAAAAAGAGCATTTCTGATTCAGAAATGTATAGCAGCTGTCAAATTGTTAACAAAAAGACTACAAAATAATGAAGCAAAAGTCAAGGCCATGTTACATGCAGTCTTACTGCAGTTTAAGAGTTTTTTTCCTAGATTTGGCAACCAGGAAGGTCAGCCCTGTGCTGCCCACCAACTTCAAAATCACCTTAATATGAAGGAAGAGGGTGTGATCAACAGCTCATCGAATGCCGTGCCACTCTCTGCTGTGCAAAAGGCTGCACTGTGTGGTCCAACAGAGAAGTTCTTGACCTTGCCTTTAAAGCTTTCTCTGATGGGCAGCCCAATTCTACCTAACTCCCCATGCGGCAATGCCAATGGGGTGCATGTTGCATCCTGTGGGAGAGTCTTGGGTTGCAAATTTCTCCTCGAGGTAAGGGAACATTGGGTCTACACGGAACCACTTGGGTCTACACGGACATGCACCAGCTATATAGCTGATGCAGGTCCACGTGGACCTGGGAAGTCGGATTAAGGCTGGAAAGGGGGAGACTCTGCTGCCGCCGATACTTCCCCCTTCCCGGCCTCAGTCTGCCTTCCGCCCTGCCCCTCCCCCTCCCCATCACATTCTCTCCCATTTCTGCGTTCTTTAGCCTAAATCTCTGGACAACCTCTCACAGTGGTTTCATGTAGATGTTAAACTCATGGGCTACTGGGCTTGTGGCATCCACAGAATGAGACAACAGTCTTCAAGCACAACCAAATCTGGCTAATTTGTCAGGCAGTTTGATGTTGAAATAATCTGCTATCAATCAGAATACAAACAATTTCTCTCGTTTAGTACAGTTTATTTATTTAAAGAATTTGTATCCTGCCTTTCTCCTGATAGGGCAATCAAGGCAGCTTACAATAATAATAAAACATTAAAACAAGTAAAACCAGACAAGCTCCAATGTAACATAAAAGATTAAAATTACATTGATTAAAAAGCCAGCCCATCATGTCAGCTATTGAATGACAACCTAAATACAAAGGTCTTACGGCCCTGCCAAAAGTTCTCCAAGGAGGGAGCCATTCTTAATTCCAAGGGGAGGAAATTCCATAATCAGGGTGCCACTACCTGGAAGGCCCTGCTCCTTGTGCCACCACCCCCACCTCCGTCAGTGGTAGCACGATTAAAAGGATCCCCTCTGATGACCTCAGAGGATGGGTCAGATTATATGGAAATCAAAGGTACTATACTTTGTTGAACCAAATCCACAAGGCAATGGAAAAAATTCAATTAATTTTAATGAATGTGGTTCTACAAAAGAAATATTGGTAATTGTATTCTATGGCTTGGAGTTACAAAGCGTGCGTGAAATGTGTGATGGAAATCTTAAAAAATGTTAGAACTGGCCCAGTGAAGTTCAAAGTGGACCAATTAATAACAATAATAATAACAACCAGTATTTATATACCGCCTTTTCTTTGGTCATCGGATTTCTCCTCTGACTTTAATTCAAAGGTGGTTTACACAGGCAGGTTTTCTAACCCCCAAGGGGATTTTACAATACAATTGTATAGTAATGTTCTAGTCTTGCATAGAACCCTTCATTCTAGCTGGTTTCCTTCACAGTCCAGCCTCTCCACGCTTCGACTGACAGGCAACCTTGACTCCCACTCAAAGTGCAGCTGCAGCTTCTCTCCCTCACAGAGTCAATAACCAAACCATTATTCTACATTAGTTTCTGGAAGTGAAACAAACTGGAGAATTGGAACACTGCTGATACCAAAGCAAAATATGAACCAAAATCTCTTGGCTTCTACCCTAAAAAATAAGGAGCACTAGAATATCCAAATTCTGCATTAGACCTACAGTTAAAATATTCATAACTATATTATTTTGACAAAGTCATAGCAGCAGTGTAAGGATGTGGGAGGCTCATTTGTAGGAAATATTTAATTTTCCCAAATGAGTTTCCAGTGTTTGGACTGGTATTGAAACCATTATTATAAGATACTACTTGGACACAATATTTGAGCGCATAAATTGTACAGGGTTATTCTTCCAGACAGAGTACACCATGCATATCTGTCTGCTTCTGCGTATGGGTGGATGTTCATTCAACACTGACATACATTCATAGACATTATACTTCCTTGTGGATGTTGATATACTTTACCTAATCCAGTATTTTTCACTGCCTTTCGAATCAAGGATCTTTCTCATTTACCCGCCACATCACTCAGCTGCACAGCAGCTTTGCACATCTCTCAGTAATTCCATGTGGCTATTCGATTTATCACCGGAGGGATCCTGTTGTGCTTCTTTCCAAAATAATTTTACACTTTGCTCAAGGACTTAAGAGACATTGTTTGATACTCTCAATAGAGCTGTTCTCCACAAAATCTCTGATACAAGAGTTTCTTACGTGTTCTGACCAAAGATTTACCATGCATCAGGGTGTCACAGACTACCTCTCCTTCCCCTGAAAAATCCACTGCGGAATGTTTTCTGCTATAATATCATGGCTGTGAAAGACAAATTGAACTGGGACCGCAGAGAAGTCAGAAAGACTTAGTGGGCTTGGGTTAACTTATTCGTGTTGTGGCAGTGGGGATCAAGCATGCTTTTGATACGCCTTCTGGATGTTAATTTCCTGTGGAACTATCTTACAGCCATGCCTACTGCCTGGCCAGCTAAAGAATGATCCTCAACTGCTTGCTACTCATCTATACTCAGCCCAGATCAAGGGAGACCTATTTATTTCTTGTTAATTCCTTCATATCCTTGCCTGTGCAACAAGTAATTTTGTTGTTGCTACTTAGTCTTTCTGGCTGACCTTATTTCCTGCGGTATTTACTGCATTCTGGGCCCCATCCTATATTATGCCTCACCCCAGATATTTACCTCCAGCTCCATTTTCAGCAGGCACTACATCCCTGCTTCAGTCTCAGGTTTCCTCTCCAACCAGTTCTCATTGAGTGCTGATACTGCTTCTTAGTGAGAAAGTACATTTTCTTTCCAGCCAATCCACTGGCTGCTGGCTCTTCCCCCCACCCTGGGACCTATTTCTTTGGCACTGATCTCCTGCTTCAACTTGGACACTGCCTCAGGTTTTGTCTCTTTCTGGTAATTCAAAATTATTGCATATGAGATGATATCAGGTGATAGGAGGAAAAGGCTGTTTCTGGTGGTTGGGTTGTGGGGGCTCTTTCGCACTTGATGCTGTAAGTCCATGAGGAAATGAGCAGACAAGCTAATTGTTTTTATACCATTTTCACTCAAAAACATTCACAGAGCAGTTTTCAAAGAAAAAGGAATAAGATGGTTCCCTGTCCTAGAAGTGACCGCAGTCGGATAAAGTACACAGAGGAAGAAGGAACCAATAGTCCAGGGGTGGATCACATGCTTTCTATGTAGAAGGTCTGAGGTTCAATCCTCCTTCTGGTTTTTGGGCGAAAACCGAAAGTGGGCTACGAAATGTGATCGCTGCTGTTTAGAGCCTTGGGGAGGCCTGTGGAGGTGGCAGCAGGCCCCCCAGACCCTTCGGGGAGCTGGCAGTTCAACCAGGTATGTTGAAAAAACATTTTGGGTTGATCCTGGAGCATCGCCGCCGCTGTTGTTCTTGCTGGTCCCGTAAGGGGATATCGGCCACTTCTGGAAAAAGTGGTGGGTTGCAACCCACCACTTTGAGAACCCCTGGCTTAGGTCATGACCATACTTTCTGTTCCTTGTTATGTCCATGCATTACATCCCAATCCTATCTTTCCCTCCCCACTAATGCAGTGGTGCCAAAAATGGGTGCGCTGTATCCAGCGGGGGTGTGTGAAAATGGTGGATTGGGAGGCTTCAGAGGGGATTTAAATCTTCTTACCTCTGCGTAAGCCTCCCACTTCACAGTGGGTCTCCTCAGACCTGAGCTAGTGATTACAGGGTGACTTCACTAGCACAAGTCCAAGGAGAAGAAGGGGGCAGGGAGGCTGCTGCCGGAGGGGACAGGAACCAGCGCATGCCATCCCCACCAAGTCCACCACGTCCTGAAGTCTCCCTGCCCCCATTCCCCCCTCTCTGCCCAGTTTCACCCCTCCCTGCCTCCTCCCGCCATCTTACCTTCCTTGGTGGGCAGCTGGTGCTCAGGCAATGTGCGGTGCAGGAAGACTCCAGCCTTCCCACCACTACTAAGCGCACTGCCGGAAGGCGCTTTACAGTCATTTTTTCACCAGCCACCACCAGCGGAACACGCATTCCACTGATGGCTTCAGCCATAGGATTGGACTGTTAATCATCCAGGTATCTTAGGCCTATGAAGTCATGGGTGCAGGACCTTACTCTAACTCCACAAAGTGGGTGGAGGTTAGACCAACTGGCAATCTACTGAAGTAGTGTAAATATTCTCCAAGAAGCTTTGTGACAATTGCTTACTCCTCTCCATCCAATCCTCTTGATAAGTTATGCTGATGTTTCACCACTTTTAAAAAAGTTAGTTGAATTCTAGGCAACTTCTGACACTTGAACATTTCATAATATTTTTCTTCCTGAAGAGTTCAGAACTGATCTTTTCAAAAATGCATTTCATGACTATAGAAGGATGATATGAAAGATAGATGAACCTGGCAAACTCTGGCTGTAAAATAAGTTACTGTTAGTATTTAAGGAAAGAAGATAAATGGAACGGCAACTGTAGACTTAGAAGGGACACTGTTGCAAGATCATTTGCAGTTTAAAATATATTGTCTCATTTGTCTATGTGGCTTAGCATCGCTTTGGAGCACAACCAAAGAGGATATGCGTGTATGTGTATATGTAGCAATGTGACTTTCAGATTCTCACTCATCTCTCATCTATAACAAACAGCTCAATCCTAAATAAATTCCCACACGGCAAAGTAATAGCGCTGGGCCAGCTGCGCTACATCCTGCGGAGAAGTTTTGCATGCTGGAGGTCTCCTTGGGGTAAGGTGATATTTATGCCCTTGACCTGGGGTAAACCCCAGCAGCGGCAACGGGTCAACTTGGACCAATATTGTTTTTATCATACTACAATAAGGACCACAATCTCCTGAATAAACTGAAGTACTCACACTGTGAGCAGGTTTTTCATGGAGTGCAGTAAAGGCATAACCAGGCATCAGAATCTGAGAATAGGAATAATCATAAAGGTGGCCCTTAAAAGAATACGGAGCACTTTGTAATACTAGCCTCATCCACCCTTGATCACAATTACTTCCATTCGTAATTAAAAATATACGCTAGTTGTATTGCTAGCTGTAAATCCAATCTTAGCAGTCAAGGGATATAAAAAGGCCTTAGGACAAAGTCTATAGGACCAGGAGATTCGAGGACTACAACCTCCATAAGTTAGATAAAGCTATAGATGGATGCACACCATATTTCACAAAGTGATCAATAACTAAGACTTTAAATTGCATTGATTTAAGGCTCTGATAGTTTCTCTTTCCCTGAGCTCCCATAATAAACAACATGACTGTTGTGTTAGGCTATATATTTGGAGGTTTGGGGCACTAGGTTGAATGTATTCATTATTACTTGACAGCTCTTCAATACCCGAGTATAATGAGAAGGTAAAATAATGCCAGATCCCCTGAAAAATGTATTCAGAAACTGAAAAATATTTGTGTTCACTAACAGATGCTGAAAACCAGACCAGTAAAATAAGCATCGAAATCAAGTGCCAGTCAATTTGCTGAATTTCTGATCTTGATAAAAAAAACACTGATATATATATATATGAGAGAGAGAGAGAGAGAGAGAGAGAGAGAGAGAGAGAGAGAGAGAGAGAGAGAGAGAGAGAGAGAGAGAGAGAGAATTCTTTAAAAAAGGAGGTGATTTTTTTAAAAAAAGACTGATTATGACAGTATTATCCTGACATAGACACCTCTAGGTTCCAGAGCCGACCCAAGACTTTCCAGCTCCTAAGGCAGCATACCAAACTCCATACCCTCTTATCTGCCAGTGCACCGGTTGCCACTCCTCCAGCTTCCTGGATTCAAAAAGGAAGAGGGGAACACAGCAAGGAAGAGGACATGTGGAGGGGAGGACAGTGATGGGCGAGAACATCTCTGGCAGCCTAACTCACCATTCTCCTTTATCCCACAGCTAATCTTCTGCTCTGTTCTCCTCTTCCTTTTTTTAATCCAGGGACTGTGAGGATAAGGAATGGTGGGGGTGAGTTGGTGGATGGAGGTGGGTGCCCATTGCCAACCTGCCACCTGAAGCAACCACATCAGCCAGCCTCATGGGAAAACCTGACCATGCTAGACTGGCTTCTCTCTGAGATACGTTGAACCTTCTCACACTGAAGGAATGAAACAGAGGCTGGCAGAGTCAGTGATTCGCCATCTCATAGACAGATACAGTGTCCTACGAATAAGCTCGAGATAAGTAGCAAGGATATGTCTCTGAAATACACTGGAAATTTTTGTTTGCGTGTACTGGAATCCTTTTATGAAACCCTGATGTTACAAGGAAGCAGCCTTTGAATCTCTTGGCCATGAAAACAAAACAAGAAACAGATGCATTAGAAGAGGTGTTCTCAACCCCTCCGGCGCCACTCACCTGCTGTGTACCACCAGAAGTGACTGGAGATGACATCATTACCAGTTACTTCCAGGTTTTCTGGTTTTTGGAGGCCAGAAAATGCAGGTAGGAGGTTCTGAGCGGGTGGGAGGGCCCTTCTTAGCATTCCCAAGAGGCTTGGCCAAAGACTGGAGCCTCTCGGGAGTGAAAATGAGGTGCTGAAAGTGCCACGTCAGAGCACGTGTCCGGCAGTCCAAATACCACCAGCAGTCGACCGAAGTACCACTGGTGGTATGAGTACCACTGGTTGAGAAACCCTGCATTAAAGGTATTAGTGCTCTCAGTACAAAGATGAGTCTCCTTATACTGCTGGAAGATTCGGAAAATATCTGCAACACTGGTTCCAATTAAATTCTGCTGACACAATTCCTTGAGGAACAACATTCATGTAGACTTACTCACGGTTTTCATTCTATCTTAAAATAATTATCAATTCTGGGGTTACACAGAAAAGTCCAGCAGGAATGCTTGTATTTATGTCTGCTGAAATTAACAAAATGAATTAATTCCCACAAGTTTAGGCAGGCTAATTTCCTGGTGGATTGTGCCCACTATTTCTTACATCAATAGCACATGAGATTCAGCTCCAAAACTGAACAGACAAGGCAGTGCAGAGCTGCTGTGATCAGGATATCATAGAAGGCTACACATACTCGTATCTCACTACATTTCAATACGTTTTAGATGCAATCATGTGGCTTACAATACTGAACTTGATAGCATGGGCTGTCACATTAAAATGAATACAAATGGAACTACTGTACTAGGTTACATTAGGAAATTAATCTGGTACCATCAGACTTTTTCTCTGTATTTCCACCAAACTTCCAAAACCCACTCCTGAATTTGCCTCAGATTCTGGAATTTAGCTGTATCACCAGAACTTAGAATTCAACCGTTTTAGCAACTCCAGGAGATTCGGGAACATTATAGTGCACAGAAACCTCCCAAGATGTACTGCACCATGGAATACTATTCTTGAGGCCTTCTGACTGTAGAAGCAACTCATAAGACTCTGGTAAAATGTTGGTCCAGTTTGGCATTACTCTATAGGCAGTGCCTACTAAGCAATTAACAACAGGAATATACACAGACTCAGATATATTTTGAATTGGGCATGGATTTTCCCAACAAAAATATTGACTGGGAATACTCTGGTGCTTTAAATTCCAATTTCAGCTTTGCCTGAAGTGTGTTTCTTTTGGATATTTGCTTTCTCATTTGCCATCACTGTTTATGAGGCTAAGCATTTGAAATACAGAGTTCCCGTAGTCCTAGTCTAAGAAACATGAGATTAACAGCCCAAACCTGTGTAACTTTAAGCGGCCAGCCTAAAGAGCCGACTGTTGTATCCTAAGCCCATTGTGGGCTGCCTCAGGGCTGCTAGGCCACACCTCGGGAGAAAGGAAAGTTTGTCCCCTTCCCTGGGTGTAAGCGAGCCTGGGGCCTATGGGCCTCCTCGAATGCACACCATGTCCAGACCAGGCATACATTTGGAGAGGCGCTGTAAGGGCAGCGCAGTCTGAAAAGGAGCTTAGGATATCACTGCCTATATCCCCGCCCCTCCCAGCCCAGGCCGGCCAATGGTCCCTCCTCCATTGCCACCCCACCCGCCCTCCCGCCTACTAGCGTGGGACTTACCTGCGGTAGCTGGAGTTGGGTGAATTCCGCAGCCTAGTAGGCAGTGTCGGTCTCCGCGCTGGTGCCGCTTACACCCAAGTTGTCACATACATGCTTTACGGCACATTTGTGACACTTTAGGGTGGTAGAGTGCATGATCCGCCACCCTAAAGTTACGCAGGATTGCACTTTAACTCTAATATCCTATTTCTTTCTACTTCAAATCACCAGCAACCTTCTTAATTACTTCTTACTCAATAGTAGATGATACATATATGCCAACATAGACAGTAAGCATCCCAGCTGACCATCTTTTTAATGAAATAGCACCCCTTCCCCAAGGAACATCTTTGCCCCATCCTTTGTTGGACATGAGGCAAGGTAGGAAGTTCTTGTCTTCTCATTGGTAGAGGCACTGAGGGCAGGGAGGTGTTTAGGCTGCCATTAAGGTTGCTTCCCCTACTCTGCACTTCAATGAGCATTTGGAGGACAAAGTATTCTCACCAGCCTGCCCACAAAACCAGTTTGAGAATGTTGACCACTCATATAACTGGCCTAGTGAGGGATATTTTCTAACAGCCTACTACAGAGTGTTAGAATGATGCATGGTGAGTGCATAGAATGATGCATGGCCGGCAGCCCTATCCACGATTGGGCTGAAGGCCGGAGCGCATCTTGATAGCAAAACACACTTCCGCTATTGCAAAATGGCTGCCAGCCGCATGTGGAGAGCTCAGTCAGTGGCCATTTTGGGAGTACTGCCTCAAGAGGTGGCAGTGCTTAATGTTGACGGACAGACCCCACTGCATCCGCTGGACCAAGTAGGGCAGCAGCAGGGGCAGGGTGGGTGGGTGGGGAAGGGGAGGAACGGGGGCGGGGAGGCAATGGCACGTACCGGATCCTATCCCCTCATTTTGTAGCCTCTCCACCCCTTTCTTCTCACAGTTGTGCCAGTTACAGAGCAGGCACAAGTCCAAAGAGACCCATTGCAGAGTGGGAGACTTACGGAGGGTAAGGGGAAATGATTCCCCTTCCCCTCCTAAGCCTCCCAATCTATTTCCCCTGCTAGATACAGCACACTCATTTTTAGCATGGCTGCATCGGTGGTGGGGGGGAGAGGATAGGATTGGGCCCTTAGTTCAGTCACTACTGGCAGGTTGAGTTCAGTCACTACTGGCAGGTTGAGTGCAAGGAAGAACAAGAAAAAAATTGGTGAGCACCCAGACATAAATTGGTTTTTCAAGGAGTCCCAGTTTAGTTCCCAGAGACTGCATCACTCAGGGATTTGGGATGGGACTCCAGTGAACAATGGGTACAGAGTCAACCTCAAAGGCAAAATGATTTGCAGAGAGCAATGCAACTCTGAGCTTCCTTGACTCCTTAAAGCAGGGGTTCTCAACATGTGTGTGGATCACGACACCCAGGGCAGTCACAAGCAGCTTGGAAGGAGGTTGCAAAACTGAAGAACCAGGCAGGGCTGGGGAAGATCCCTGTCTGAAGCCTTGGAAGGCTGCTACCAATAAGTGTAGATAACACACAGCAAGATGGAACAACTGCCTTAGTCCAGAACATTATGACTAGATGTAACATGGGGGCATGGGGGGGGGTCACATCAGTTTACATAGGATCACAATTACATAAAGTTTGTGAATCTCTGCCTTAAAAGAGCTGGCAGTGACAAGCCGGGATCACCATAGGATTATCTGTGGTTTGGAGCCAGGATGGGATATACCAACAAATGAGAAGGGCAGGATAGTATCCTCCAAGGCAGAAGACTGCACTGAAAGGGAGGTGAAGGGTTAGTTCAGTTAGGATCTGCTGCAGAATTCACATCTTTGAACATGTGAATATTTCAGAAGGATCTCTGTCACACATGTTGTGCCTACAAGCTTCCAGAAAGTTTGGGGGATACTGAACACGGGAAACAGTTCAGGAAGGTATAAAGTTTTCAAATATGAGAAAGACATTAAAAAAACCTAGTTTTTTTAAAAAATAAAGTATCTCAGAAGAATCTATAATAACAAAAATGAATTAAATTACATTATATTCCTTTTCAGCTTTTCTTCTTTTTGGAAGATTTTTGGAAATCTCTCTTAAGTAAAAAGAACTAAAATGTGTAATAACAAAAGCTTTCTAGGCTCAGCTCTCTGCAAAAATAATCAATGTTTAGTTGCAAAGACAGCTGACAGTGCAATATGAGGAAATTATCACAGCATAATTGACACCCCAGTGTGCACTTCTGCTTAATTTAACAGCAAGAATCCAGCTCCCCTGTGGGTTTTTATATACACTTAGCAATCGCAGTTTCAACCTAGTGCCTTCCACTTCACAATGAGACTGATCAAAAATCTGACGACAGATGGTGAGAGGGCAAACATATTCTAGGACCCAAAAGTTCAATAACTGTCAGTCAAGAGATGCTGAGTGGACATTTAGAAGAGCAACAACTAATGAGAATTAAAAGAATGATTATCATACACAGTCAAGCATCCCGATAAGAATGGAGATGCACATGCTCACGCATGCATGTGTGTCCCCATTCCAATATAAACCCGAAATTCTAATGAACCCCTCCAGCACAGGTGTCAAGATGTTATCTTGGCTAGCTCTATTCACTTTTACAACTGGGATAAAAACCGAAGCACAACAGGACAATAAATGACATCTGTTTGACACCTGCAATTTGATAAATGAGACATAATTAAAGGGGGGGGGAGAAGTTGCACGTACCCATAACCCTTTGTTCTTTGGATGATCATTTGTGCAGTGAGACTGTACACATGTAGATCACAACATGATATTGAACATACAAAGCTGCCTTATACTGTATCAGACCATTGGTCCATTTAGGTCAGCATTATCAGTACAGGTGGGCCCCCATATCCACTGATTCGCTATCCATGGTTTCAGTTATCCACAGATTGTGGGGACCCCCCAGGCTTTTACTTTTTTCCCAGTAAGCTTAATTTGTTCCTTAAAGAAACAGGAGAAGCAGCCTCTGGCTGCTTATTACAGGCAAGTAGAACGAGACTAAGTACTAGAGAGGCTCTGCAAGGTTAACAGAAACCTTGCAGAGCCTCTTTAGGACTTAGTCTCGTTCTACTTGCCTGCAATGGAGGCTGCTTCTCTGTTTGTTTTAAGGAAGAAACAAAGCTTGCTGAAAGAAAAATAAGAGCGGGGGGGGGCAAGCATGCCTGCCTGTAGGGGAGGCAGGGTGGGGGGGGGCCTCAGGAAACCATGGAGGGGGTGTTCGCTCTTATCCACGGTTTCAAGTATCCATGGAGGGGCCTGGACCATATCCCCAGCGGATATGGGGGCCCACCTGTATACAGAATAGCAGCAGCTCTCCAGGTTTTCAGACATGGTCACTTTCACAGTCCTTCATGCAGATACTAGGGATCGAATCAGGGACCTTTTGTACACAGAGCATGTACTTTACTACTGAGCTACAGCCAGTGGCGTCTCTAGCCCAAAATGTAATAGGGGCCCACCCTCAAGTTTTCGCCCCCTCCTTCGTTTTGCTCCTCTACACTCCCCGCCACCGCCTTTGGCAGCGGTGGCGATTGGGGGGGGTAAATTTCGCAATTTATTAATTTATTTATGGCAACGGGGTGCCTCTCCTTTGCCATGGCTGCGGCAGGGTGGGCGCTCATACAAGTTATTTACTCCCGGGCGCGTGCGCACAGCCACAAGACGCCCGCCGCGACTCTGGACTGCGCGCCAGCCCCTTCGACTTTGGGGAGGAGTGGCGGCGGGGTTCCGTGCAGTGATCCAGTCCGCACCTTGCAGCGGTTCCGTTGCCTGTCAGCCGAGCCGAGGGAAAGGTTCACTTATTGCAGCCTGATCACCTTCCCTACTTGTTGGTCACGT
This sequence comes from Plestiodon gilberti rubricaudatus, assembly GCA_026170595.1. Lineage (NCBI taxonomy): Eukaryota > Metazoa > Chordata > Lepidosauria > Squamata > Scincidae > Plestiodon > Plestiodon gilberti. The sequence continues at coordinate 44,379,830 of JANXHW010000004.1, forward strand.
TGCCGAGCAATTAGCAGACTCCCTCCTTATCTCTCATTTACCAGGAGCCTGCCATTGCACCCTGCAGCCAAGTCTGGCTCCGTTTGCTCTGCTCCCCTCCCCAATCCGACTTCTCATCTCCCCACACCTGTCCTGTTTGACCCTCTTCCGAGTCCGAGACTTTGTGATTTTGACAGACGTGAGCGCACTCTGTCGTTTTAAGGTGAGGGGGTCTTGGGTAACTGAGGCGATTTCTCCTGCCCCTTCTCTCGGAAGCACTTTTAGAGGTTCATTTCGTGAGTGATTTATTTGGCTGAGCCGCCGCGCCTCAGAGCGGCAGCTGAGGCGCTGAGAGCTGCAGCAGCTCACTTATTTTAAAACTTTTTTGTGCGTGATGGCGCCCCCCCGGAAGCTGCGCGCCCACCGGTGCCTGGGGCCCAGGGCCACAGGGCCCCCCATTATACGACGCTACTGGCTACAGCCCCCAATTCAGTACCCAAAGGCTCAAGTCAGGCAGAATTCGTCTGATCTGATGTCAGAGGTGGTATCCTTTGTGCCAATGATCCCATCACTTGTGACCTACAGCACAGATCAAGGCTGAAGGCATTATTCCTGGGTACACACTAATGGGCAAGGCAAGTGACTTCCCACTCAGTTCCGTTACAACCATCAAGAAATTCTGAGAAGAGCCCATGGAGCAGGGGAAATTAGTGGGAAACCAACTTGTAAGTGTACAGCTGACCAGTCAGACCCGACTTACAGGTCACTGCAAAATTCAGTTTTCATATAAGGAGGACTAAGCTGGTTTATCTGAAGGTGAGCTCAAGAATTCTTACAAGAAAAATCTGCACAGAACTCTATTGCCAAATGGAGTATCGGCACGTGGTCAAAGACTCTTATGCAATGTTTAATGATATAATGGTGTGGAGTCTGTGAGCAATGTTCCAGCTGTTCAAAGATGTGGAATGACAGCCCAATCCTTTCTACAATTATTCCGCGGCTCCATCGGTCTCAGATGTTGCAAACGTGCTATAAGGCACGCTTGCGTCACCTGGCGAAGAAGCAACGCTGGTGCAGAGGAAGCGGTGCCGCTCTCCCCGCACCAGATGTAGTGGAGCACCCACCTGGGAAGGTAAAGCAATATACACATGCTATTCTAATTAGTCCTTCTAGTAGAGGAAGTTGCTCGGAAAATTCAGAGCACAAGGGCGACTCTGCTACTTGCCATTTGAAAAACCGCTCTGTGTGTTTCAGAGGACCCTAGCACAGGAAACATATGCTCAAAACTCCCAAAAGTTCCATCCTTCCATGTCCAAAGAGGGAGGGGATCTGTATTCCCCTGCTAACTGGGCAAGAGGCACTTTTTCAATTGGTGCTCCTCTTATATTTAGCAGGGGGAGAGCAACTGCCCCCCTTTCACCCCAGCACAGTGTCTTTACTGGTGGCTGTTTGCTGGTGCTGTTCTGCATCTTTTTTAGATTGTGAGCCCTTTTGGGACAGGGAGCCATTTCATCATTTGATTTTGTCTGTAAACTGCTTTGTGAACTTTTTGTTGAAAAGCGGTACATAAATTCTGTTAATAAATACTGTTAATAATATTCTTGCCATGTGGACAGGCTGTTGAATAATAATCACTTGACCCCACCTACTGAATGACTGTCTCTCTCCATCCCAGGTTTATGATTTTCCATACTTGGAGATGAAAAATGTCATAAAGAGTGTTAAAGGTAGGTCCTGGAAAACATAGTTTATCATATTTTGGAAGGCAGGGAAGGATTCTTCCCAGCAACACTGCTGCCTGACTGTTTCTCCAATAGTCTGTTGTGGCTAGGCCTGCCTGCCTGCCAGCCAACCCTCCCTCAGCTGCAGAAGTAACATGGGAAATAACTGTAGCCCCTCAAGGACCAAAAATTAGCCCAATTCTTGAAACTAAGTAGAAATCAAACTTTCACTATAATTCAGAGAAAACTTTGAGAAGGTCAGCTTTAGTCTCCTAAAGATAAAAAGGAGACCTTGCTAAAAAGCTTGTAAAGAAAGCCAGAAGTCACAGTTACTTAGTTTATTTACTATAGTCCAGGGACATGAGATGCATGCACAATCTCTGGGTTCAGCTGCAGCTTTGGTTCGTGGACTACGACGGGGAGGGGCTGCCTCACCTGCCACGCCCACACCGCACATCCCTGCTATAGACAGCAAAAACTAAGAAGCCTTGTACAAGAAGTGCAATCCTATGCATTTCTACTCCGAAGTCCCATTTATTTCAATACTAAGACTTGCTCCCAAGTAAGTGTTCAGAGGGTTACAGCCTGACAGCGCAATCCTAACCAACTCCACCGCTGCTGCAGCAGTGGTGGTGGGAGAACGGGAGGCTTTGGGACGGAAAGGGGATTTAAATCCCCTTTAAAGGGGGATGTAAAGGGGAATTAAATCCCCTTTCCCAAAGCCTTCCGTTCTGCCCTCCACCACTGCTGCACCAGTGGAGGAGCTGGGTAGGATTGTGCTGTGAGAGTCTTTTCAGCCTTTAATGACTATAGTCAGAAAATCCTCTTCAGAGGCTCACATGGGCTGCAAACAACTGCAATTAGGACAACAAATTGTTTGGCTTTTCATTGCAGGAGAAATGAGCAGACTGCCAAGCTACTTTGTCAGACCATTGATTTATCTTGCTCAATATTGCCACATTGACTGGCAGTAGCTTCCAAGGGTTTCAGACAGGGGGTTTGCAGCCCTACCTGGGGGAGCCAAGAATTCAACCTGGGGCATTTCTGCATGCAAAGCATGTGCTCTACCACTGTTCTATGATTCCATCCCCAAAGCTAGGATTTTCCCATCACATTCAGGCTGCCTGACCAGCTTAGGTGACATTTCCATCTCTATGTAGTTCAAAACAGAATAACGTAAAAAGAGAAACATATTTAAGATGAAAGGGATTTGGATGCTTGGAAGAGATTAAATTCCGACTCTGATTATTCATACAAAAATGTTTACATAAATGTATGTAACTTTTCAAATTTAACACTACTTAGTACCATTTCTACCTCTCCCAGGTGCTGACATTTTCAATCACAGATAAACAGCTGTTCAGTGGGGATGAGCTCTTAGAAAAAGAAGCACACCTGTGTTTCCCGTCCCACCTAGGCAGATATGTCACCTTGATATTTTCTAGTTGCAGTGAATATTGGAGCCTCCCACCACTGAAAGTAATGGGAATTTCCTTTTCCCCCTGCTGTTCCCTCTTGCGTACTATGTTTTCAGACTGCAAGCTACTTATGGCAGGAAAGTGTTGTATTAGAATAGTTTTCAGCATTGTGATCCATTTAACGTGGTGTCAGCCAAGGTTTTTGGGAGGGCGGGAGGGGGAAAAACAATTTTCTGATTTTGCATTGCTTGCTTCCAGTATTTTAAAGATGAGTTTGCCCTACATAAAGTTTAATCTCACAATGTATGCTGGTGGTCTCTTTGGAACCAAACTACTGTGATTCTGGAGCCACTATAGAGCAAACCACAGTCTTCATCCAAAGAAATGCTGTAGCACAGGAGGGACATTGTTCAGAGATCAAAACATACAACCACATTACACCATAGAGTGGTTCTCTGCACTGTGCCACTGGTTGCATGGATGCATGTTTTCAGATTTCTACAATCATGATTTTTAGGGCTGAGATCCAGGGTGAAAATGGTAAATGTGTGACTTCCATTGAAAATAGCAATGCACATCTAGCTCCCACCTCCTTCTCTACCTCACCTCTAGACATCTTGCATTTCCCTGCCAATGGGCGGAACATCATGATGTCACAACCCAAGGCAAAGTCTAGTAGCTATTATGGAGGACAAACTAGACAGATAGCTGTTTGTTTTTGGTGGCAGCTATAGGTTTGTTGGCATATCTATTATGACCTTCACTGTGACTGTTCATTCACAACATGCAATGCAGTGATAAGTAGATTTGTGAAAATGGGTTTCATATGAATGCAAAAGCTAACAGGTCGAGCCAATAATTATGTCAAAATTATGCTCTATGATTCCATCCCCAAGCCATGTTCCCATCACGTTCAGGCTGCCTGACCAGCTTAGGTGACATTTCCATCTCTATGTAGTTCAAGGCCACTATGCAGCAATTTCCACGAATCTACTTTAGGATCACCTTAATTGGCAATTTCTCCTCTGTAGCCATAATTTCATTAATGGATCATGGCTTCTCCTTCAGCCTTTATTCTCTCAAAAGTTATAAAAAGCCTTTGCAAGATCCATTTACTGTGAGATATGTACTGTGGGACAGGTGTAGGTAATACAACTGTGTACCGACATTTCCAGGAACAGAGGAACAGAAATGGTCTACAGTTAAGAGTTCTTTCCTTGGTAGATTTGGTAGTTCCTAAATCTACACCATTCCCACAATACACATTTATGCAAGGATCATATTCTACTCTTTAGATAGAAGCTATCTAAAGTTGATAGATGGAGAAAAACATATTGTTCTTGAAGACTACATATAATACAGTATATTATCTTCAGAGAAGATGGAATAATTATAAAATGTTGGAATGGGGAAGGGAGGAAGGACAATAGCCTGATAGCAACAGTTTTGTTATTCCTTCTCACGGATGTCTGTCTATAGCAGGGGTGGGGAACCTCCGGCCCGCGCGGGTCGAGCCGGTCTGGCCCCTGCGGGACCGGACCGATCCGGCCCACGGGACCGGAGGCTCCACCACTGCCGCCCACCTAGTCCCTTTAAAAGCGGACTTTCTGGACCTGCACAGAGCGGCACTCTCTGCAGGTCCAGGAAGGCCGCTTTCAGAAGGAGGAGGCGCCGAGGTGACGCGTCACCTCGGCGCCTCTTCCTTCTGAAAGCGGCCTTTCTGCAGCTGCGCAGATTGCCGTTGAGGCCGAGAGATTGCCCTCTCGGCCTCAACGGCAATCTGCGCAGCTGCAGAAAGGCCGATTTAAACTGGAGCTGACACGGGAAGGCGCCGCCGCCGCCGCCCGGAGCCTCAGGTAAGCGGCCGTGGGTGGGTGGGTGGGAGAGTGAATGAGTGGTCCGTGGGTGGGTGGGAGGGAGAGTGGTCCGTGGGTGGGTGGGAGGTCCGTGGGTGGGTAGTTGGGAGGGAGGGCGGTTTAGAACGGTAAATTCGTGGGGGGGGGGTGTCAAATTTGCGGGGGGGGGAAATTTTGGATGACCTTATGGCCGGCCCGCGGCCAATTTTCCCAATGGGGAAATGGCCCCCCACCGCAAATAGGTTCCCCACCCCTGGTCTATAGAAAGAGATAGCAGAGACTGCAGTAGCAGTTTTGATGAGACAGGTAGGGTTGATGATACCTTGGAATGAAACATTTTCCCCCACAGCTGTTTAGATAATCTCAATGTTATTATTAAATATTTAAAAACTGACTGTTCGTATCTTGAAAAGAGAACTCTCTTTAAAACAAAATTGTCTTCAAAAGCGCTGTGTACAAAGCAAGAGCTGTATATCGGTGTTCAGTAAATGCTATGAAACTACTCAACAATGGCATCAGCAAATCATGAGAAAGTTTAATGCCTCTAGGAAACACTTACATGGTTTACACTTAGCAATGCTAGCTTGTTGACCTTGGAATACTAATTTTAAGGCTTTTCCAGTTGCTTCCTGCAACTCAATTACCTGTACCTAGGTTGTTCAATCTTTCTGTGACATCACCATAAACCACTGGCATCAGAGGGGCCATAACCTTTCCGTCTGCCAAGCCCTACTGCAACATCAGAGTAGATAAATCATTTGCTAACAGATGGTCTGCTTAGCTTGTGAAGATGCTTGTGGTGTCTTAAAGTCCTAGAGGCTATGGAATAAGGACGTCTCTGCCAATTATTCTATTAACTGAACAACTAACGTCACACGGAAAATACTAACCTACTTCAACTCATTTTCTATCTAAACAAAGGTCTTGATTTGGTGTCTCTATGTATGCAGATCAGCTGCATACATTAATATATTCATTAATATATCCCCCTTAATATAGATATATCTGTCTGGAGCAAATCATACCTTGCATTTCTTTTGATTCATGGGAACCCACCGCACCAGCCCCCAAATTACAACTGAGATTATTATTAGGACCTAGTATAATTCTATATTAAGGTTTCAAAACATATTTCCGTTCTTACCTGCTGGTTTACGGGAAAATTCCTGTTGATTTTTTTAATCTATAAAAGTGAATATAGAAATTGATTAATAAGCATCATAAACATAATTCAAGCATGAAACTCATTCACATGATGTTTCAGTTAGCACTGCAATAAATTTCCTTCGTGAAATTTCCTTCCAGTATTTTAAAGATGTGTTGGCCCTACATAAAGTTTCATCTCACAATGTATGCTGGTGGTCTCTTTGGTTCCAAACTACTGTGATTCTGGAGCCAGTATATGGAAATGAAATATGGATTCTGGAAATGAAAAGTGAAATTGTACAATAGAGAGCACTAATATCTGCAAAGCTAATTTTTTCCAGATTTTTAAGAAGGTAGAACTCCTGAGTTTCGTACCTTGAATGTGGCTCTTGCCAACACAGTTATCATCTCTGAATGTTAATGCAAACCACTCATTTACCAAACTGTAACTTATGTTTACCGATGTATTTTGTGGACAGTAGTGAGCATGCTCTTAATAACTTCATGCCTATATAGAGCCACAACACTCATCTCTAGGCTGGCAGGTAACTCATAAAATGAGGAACATTGTGGAGGAATGCCACATCTTTAACAATTCCAATATTTTTTTCTGGTATATGTCATTTAATAGACAACATCAAGCTAACCTAGAATGTAAATGTATCACTGAAAATCCAAGGCCAATCAAGACCTGACTCTCAGCCATTCATTCATCTCTATGCCATTTCACAAGATACTTTGGTTTCAGGAAAGGGCGTGTGCGCGCATGCACGCACACACAGTTTGAGAACATGAAAGATACATGTTTCAAAAGCAGTTTTTTTCCTTTCAAAATACTGTATATGAAAGTAACAGCTGTGTTCAGGTCCCAATTTGTGAGCATTTAACAAATGCAATCTTTCCATTGGACACAATTCATGTGTATTTAGGTATCTGTACCCAAGAAATGAGTCTCAAAATGCCTCCAATCTAATGCTGCTCTAATCTAATGCTGCTCCAAAACGCCTCCAATCTAATCCAATCAGTAGCATGCTGCTAATGCTATTTTTAAGGTAATTAAAAGTATAAGTATACAGTATATTAGTAGTATACTTGAGACATCCTTCCATCTGAAATCTAACCAGCCATCAACTCCTAGAACTCAGGAGCAGCCTGACAAGGCTAACAGCCCAAACCACTGCAACTCCCCATGCAGCGATGCAGTGTCGCCAACGTGGCGTCTGCTGCATCCCATGGGGGAACTTGGTATGTTGAGGCCTCCTCCCCTGGAGTAAGCCCCCATTGCCACCTTGGGTCAACTTGGACCTGCACCAACGATATCATTGGTGCATGTCCGCATTGACCGTTGAAGGTGGATTGGGCCCTGAAAGGGGGTTAGGATTCGGCAGATGCTACTGCCACTGAACCTGTCCCCTTCCCAAGCCCAATCCACCCTCCTCTCTGCCCCATCATCTCCCTGTTCCACCCACCCCCACCCTGTTCCACTCCTCCCTGCCTCCCTTCAACTCCTTGTACTGCCTTACCTGCACTGGCAGGCATCCATAGTCCATCTTTGCATGGACCTGGCTGCTCACTGCTTGCAGCAGTGGCCAGGCCACACGCTCTAGTGGTGTCACAGCCGCAAAGCGCGTTATTTATTTATTTATTTATTTTATTTATAGAATTTTTACCCCGCCTTTCTCCCACCAGGGCAACCAAGGCGGCTTACAACAAAAATATTAATACATGAATTCATTTAAGATCAAGAATTAAAATAATTTAAAACAGTTAAAACAATTAAAACAAACAGCCCCAGTGGGTCATCCACATTTAAATTTGTTAAAAGCGATGTGTTAAAAAGCCAGCCCACCATGTCAGACATCAAATGCTGATCTAAATAAAAATGTCTTGAGGCCCCGTTGAAAGGTCTCTAAGGGGGGAGCCGTTCTTAATTCCAGGGGGAGGGAATTCCATAATTGGGGCGCCACTGCCGAGAAGGCCCTATTCCGCGCCACCATCCCCCTCACCTCTGTCAGTGGCGGCACGGTCAACAGGGCCCCCCCTGATGACCTCAGAGTACGGGTCGGATTATAAGGAAGGAGGCGGTCCCTCAAATACCCTGGACCCGAGCCGTTAAGGGCTTTAAAAGTCAAAACTAGCACTTTGAATTGTGCCCGGAAACGAACCGGCAGCCAGTGTAGCCGCCGAAGCAACGGTCCGACTGAGTCGAACCGACAAGCCCCGGCAACCACCCGGGCCGCCGCATTCTGCACTAGTTGCAGTTTCCGAACAGTCTTCAAAGGCAGCCCCACGTAGAGCGCATTGCAGTAATCTAGTCTAGATGTCACTAGGGCATGGGTCACCGTGGCCAGGTCTGCACGATCCAGGTACGGTCGCAGCTGGCGCACCAGCCGAAGCTGGGCAAAAGCCCCCCTGGCCACAGCCGCCACCTGGGAATCCAGGAGCAGCTGCGCATCCAGGAGAACCCCCAAGCTGCGGACCTGCTCCTTCAGAGGGAGTACAACCCCATTCAGAGCAGGACGATGATCCAGTACCTGAGTCGTAGACTTCTGGACCAGAAGAACCTCTGTCTTATCAGGATTTAATTTCAGCTTGTTAGCCCCCATCCAGCTCCCAACTGCCTCCAGACAACGATTCAGGACATCGACCGCCCCCTTGGAGTCAGGTGGAAAGGAGAGAAAGAGCTGGGTGTCATCCGCATACTGATGACTCCCTACCCCAAATCCCCGGATGACCTCTCCCAGCGGCTTCATATAGATATTAAACAGCATGGGGGATAGAATTGACCCTTGTGGCACCCCACACCTCAAGGGCAAGGGTGCCGAACAAGCATCCCCCAGCACCACCTTCTGGGATCTATCAGCCAGGAAGGAGCGGAACCACCTCAGAACGGTGCCTCCAAGCCCCAACCCAGCCAACCGACCCAGAAGGACACCATGGTCAATGGTGTCAAAAGCCGCCGAGAGGTCCAGCAGGACCAACAGGGACGCACTCCCCCTGTCCAGTCCCCGGCGCAGGTCATCCACCAAGGCGACCAAGGCCGTCTCTGTCCCGAACCCCGGCCTGAAGCCAGACTGGAATGGATCCAGATAATCAGCTTCCTCCAAGACCCTCTGAAGCTGAGACGCCACTACCCGCTCGATCACCTTGCCCAGAAACGGGATATTTGAGACTGGCCGGAAGTTGTTCAAAATCATAGGATCCAAGGAGGGTTTCTTCAGGAGGGGGCGCACCACCGCCTGCTTCAAAGACAGCAGCACCACCCCCTCCCTCAGAGATGAATTTACCACCCTCCCCGTCCACTCAGCCAGCCCCACCCGGGCAGCTCTAATCAGCCATGCCGGACAAGGGTCAAGCGGGCAAGCAGATGGTCTCACGCTCCAAAGAATCTTGTCCACATCCTCAGGTTCTACAAGCTGAAAAGAATCCCAGGAAGAACAACAGACAGGTGCCTCAGGGACATCATTAGATACTGCTAACGCAGCATCCAAGTCATGCCGAATCCGATCGACTTTGTCCACAAAGTGCTTTGCAAACTCATCACAGCGAGCCACCGTGTGTTCCGCCCCATCTACTGGGGGGGCCAGATGGAGCAGGCCCCGGACTACACGGAAAAGCTCAGCTGGACGGTTCTCCGCGGACGCGATGCCGGCAGAAAAGAAAGCCCTCTTAGCTGCCGCCACCGCCACGGAATAGGCTCTGAAGTGAGCTCTAGCCCGTGCCCGGTCGGAGTCAGCACAAGTTTTCCGCCACCATCGCTCTAGGCCTCTGCCCTGCCGCTTCATCGTCCGCAGCTCCTCAGTAAACCAAGGGGCCGCTCTGACTCTGCGGCTAGGTCGAGGACGCTCAGGAGCGATCAGATCCAGGGCCCTGGTCATTTCCCCATTCCAGAGGTCAACCAGGGCGCTGGGTGAGTCGCCGACTCTGTCAACAGGAAAATCCCCCAGAGCCCTCAGGAATCCATCCGGATATGCCAGTGGAATGTGCATTGCAGCTGCATAATGTGCCCATAGGATTGTGCCCTTTGAGTGCACCCAGAAACACTTGCATGTACTCACAGGCTGGTTTGAATAGGTCATACACTTTATCCTTGTCTACATTATGGCTACATTATGGCGAATCTACTTCTGCTTCTACTTCTACTTCTACTTCTACTTCTGCTTAACTATGCAAAAGCCTTTGATTGTGTTGTTGTTGTTGTTCAGTCGTTAAGTTGTGTCCGACCCTTCGTGATCCCATGAACCATATCCCGCCAGGCCTTCCTGTCCTCCACTATCTTCCTGAGTTCGCTCATTTTCATGTTCGTTGCATCGGTGATGCTGTCTCACCATCTCATCTTTTGCCTTCCCCTTCTTCTTTTGCCTTCAATCTTTCCCAGCATCAGAGTCTTCTCCAGAGAGTCCTCTCTTCGCATTAGGTGGCCAAAATATTTGAGTTTCAGCCTTAGTACCTGTCCTTCCAGGGAACAGTCAGGGTTGATTTCATTTAGGATTGACTGATTTGATCTCCTAGCAGTCCAAGGGACTCTCAGGAGTCTTCTCCAGCATCACAGTTCGAAAGCATCTATTCTTTGGCGCTCAGCCTTCCTTATGGTCCAACTCTCGCAACCATACATTGCAACTGGGAACACCATCGCCCTGACTATACGAACTTTTGTTGGCTTTTTTGATTGTGTGGATCACAACAAACTGGCAAATTCTTAAAGAGATGGGGGTACCAAACCACCTTACCTGTCTCCAGAGAAACCTGTATGCGGGTCAAGAAGCAACAGTTCGAACCGGCCATGGAACAACCGACTGGTTCAAAATTGGGAAGGGAGTACGGCAAGGCTGTATATTGTCACCCTGCTTATTTAACTTATATGCAGAGTACATTATGAGAAATGCAGGGCTGAATGAATCGCAAGCCGGAATCAAGATTGCCGGGAGAAATATCAACAACCTCAGATATGCAGACGATACCACCCTAATGGCAGAAAGTGAAGAAGAACTAAAGAGCCTATTGATGAGGGTGAATGAGGAGAGAGCAAAAGTTGGATTGAAACTCAACATTAATAAAACTAAGATCATGGCATCTGGTCCCATCAATTCCTGGCAAATAGAAGGGGCAGAAATGGAAGCAGTAACAGATTTTACTTTTTTGGGCTCCAAGATCACTGCAGACTGAGACAGCAGCCATGAAATTAAAAGACGTTTACTCCTTGGAAGAAAAGCTATGGCAAACTTAAACAGCATAATAAAAAGCAGAGATATCACCATGCCAACAAAAGTTCGCATAGTCAGGCAGGATTTAAAGTTAATAAACAGAAGACAAAAATAGTGACTAAAAATATGAAGATTCAAGATCAACTGAAACTGATGAATAAAACAGAATTTAAGGTGGAAAAAAAAGTTAAATATCTTGGAATTGTATTGACGAGTATGAATTGTACATTATTTCAAAATAATTATGTTAAAGTATGGAATGAAATTAAGAAAGATCTGTTACGATGGGAAAGATTGAAATTGTCCTTACTAGGAAGGATATCAGTGATTAAGATGAATGTATTGCCAAAAATGATGTTCTTATTTCAAACGATACCAGTGATTATATCTGATGCACCATTTAAAGAATGGCAGAAAGACATTTCTAAATGTATTTGGCAAGGGAAAAAACCAAGGGTGAAATATAAGATTCTTCAAGATGCAAAAGAGAGAGGAGGATTAGGACTACCGGATCTGAAAGTATATTATGCAGCATGTTGTTTTGTGTGGTTGAAAGAGTGGGTGTATTTACAAAATAGAAGATTATTGGAGTTAGAAGGCTCTGACTTGAGATTTGGTTGGCATGGGTATTTGTGGTATGATAAAGTGAAAGCAAATTTAGAATTTAAAAATCATTATGTTAGACATGCATTATGGAGAATTTGGAATAGATATAAAATGAGATTTTATGAGAAAGTACCATTATGGGTTGCACCATATGAAGCACACTTTGGTGGAAGTAGCGTGCCAAAAGAGAAAGGACTACTGTACAGAAATTTATTAATTTTTTCACAAGGAGACTGTATAATGAAGTCAAGAGAAAAACTAATGGAAGAAGACTTTAATTGTCAATGGTTTGTATATGCTCAAATTTTGGAGAGATTTAAAGTGGACAAGAAGGCATATGGATTTGTAGAAGAAGAATCAATATTGGAGGCACAACTAAAATCTGAAGACCAGATAATTTCAAAAATGTATAAATTGCTTTTGAAGTTTGAAACAGAAGAAGAACAGGTTAAAGAATGTACGATTCATTGGGCGAAAAATGTAGGTCATGTTATTTTAATGGACCAATGGGAACAACTATGGTTAAAACAGTTGAAATTTACGTTAAATATTAAAGAAAATATGTATAAAATGATATATAGATGGTATATAACCCCAAGCAAATTAGCAAAAATGTATGAGAAGGTGACGAATAGATGTTGGAAATGTAAAATGCAAGAAGGAACTTTTTACCATATGTGGTGGACATGCCCTCAAGCAAAGAAGCATTGGACTCAGATTCACAAACAGATTGAGTTGATTTTAAAGATTAAGATCCAAATGAAACCGGAAACATTTTTGTTGGGTATGTGGGAGGATCATGTAGGCGAAAAATTTCAAACTTTGTTTTTATATATGATAGCTGCGGCAAGAATTTTATATGCACAATATTGGAAGAATTCGGAGATACCTTCGCTGGAAGATTGGTGGCTGAAAGTTTTGGACTATGCTGAAATGGATAAACTTACAATTTTAATTAAGGAAAAGTCAGTTAACTTTTTCGTGAATAACTGGAAACCATTTATTGACTTTTTAAGAGAGAGAGAGGAATGATGTGATGATATGCGGATTTAATGAATAGAAATCTGGGTGTTGTTTTGGCTTAGTTGGAAATTGTATGTAGAAAATAGTGAATAGTATGCTAGTAGGATGTATTGCTTCGCGCTTGCTATAACTTTATGAAATATGTATTGTTTTTATGTTTTAATATATCAATAAAATATATATATAAAAAAAAAAAGTTCGCATAGTCAGGGCGATGGTGTTCCCAGTAGCAATGTATGGTTGTGAGAGTTGGACCATAAGGAAGGCTGAGCGCCAAAGAACAGACGCTTTTGAACTGTGGTGCTGGAGAAGACTCCTGAGAGTCCCTTGGACTGCTAGGATATCAAATCAGTCAATCCTAACTGAAATCAACCCTGACTGTTCCCTGGAAGGACAGGTACTGAGGCTGAAGCTCAAATATTTTGGCCACCTAATGCGAAGAGAGGACTCTCTGGGGAAGACTCTGATGCTAGGAAAGACAGAAGGCAAAAGGAGAATGTTCTTATAGCTTACAAGCCATGGTGGGGATAAGCAACCTCCTGGTTGTAGGAGTAGGTTTTCTTTGTGCCAGGTGCAAGGGAGTGGCGACAGGATACAAGTACTGTATCTTGTTGTCTTGTGCTCCCTGAGGCATCTGGTGGGGCCACTGTGTGATACAGGAAGCTGGACTAGATGGGCCTCTGGCCTGATCCAGCAGGGCTCTTCTTATGTTCTCATGAGAAGGGGAAGGCAAAGGATGAGATGGTTAGACAGCATCACCGATGCAACGTACATGAAAATGAGCGAACTCAGAAGATAGTGGAGGACAGAAAGGCCTGGCGGGATGTGGTTCATGAGATCACGAAGGGTAGGACACGACTTAACGACTGAACAACAACAACAACATTATGGCTTGCAAAAATTAAAGACTTCTGCTTATGCAGAGCAAAGGAAAGTTGTAAAAACTTCTTGCATCAATATCTGAAAGTGACAAACTATCTGTGATGCTCTCCCTGAGATGTGTCAAGAGTGCAAGCAATGCTAGCAGCTGGAAGCAAATAAGAAAGAGATAGTTTTCCAAACATAACTGGAAAGAGAGAGTTTTACTGTCTCTCGGCTTGTCTTCCTTGTCGGTAAAATGAACACACGTTTAACAAGACTCAGCATGACCCACGACTCTGCCAAGAATAACATTAGCTCAAATGTTTTTTCACTTTAAAAATGATTTTTTTAATGAAGGTAGGAGGGGGACTGGAGAAAACGCAGAGATAAGAGGTTATACGACAATCCAATGTATCCTAATTAAATTATACCCTGCACAATTTCCACTAATAAGGTTTAAAATTAACAGGTATACAGAAGTGTCTGTGGTTGGCATACGTTATAACAGAGCCTTGCTAATAATTACTTGTCTGGCATATGTACACCTGCATTTAAACCAAGGTTAGAGTTTAACTCAATGGAACGGTTACATGGCCTTTGTGTTAGAATAGAGATAATGCCAAATGTGTGTAGGGTGAAGTAATTTAAAGCAGAGACACAGGAGGTAGGAAGGGTGCTGAACTCTTTCTCTATCCACAGTTTCCACCTGAAACCATATCCTGTTATTCACTTTTATTCTAACAGTGGTAATTTCCAGTCTCAGAGAACAGTGGAGCGAAGGGAAGGGAACTTGGGGGAAAGCTCCCTTCCTAGTTGGGGAAGGGAGCTTGGGGAACAAAATTTGGACAGGGGAAGATTCACCATGTCCTTTCTCCCCTTCTCCACATGAAATCTCCCCCTTACTTTGTATCGATTTGGTGCTGACCCCTGTTCTAAACCACAGAACTGCCATAACATCTAATCACATTTCTAAAATATTTAAAGCAGTGCGGGGGAAGGTTTGCATACATTTTCTACAGGTGCGTGCTAAACAGTTAGTAGCACTACTAACAGCCCGATCCTATCCTGCGCTACAGTATAACATGCAGCCGTGTCAATGGAGTATGTGCTGCATACTATGGTGGGGAGGGCGATCAGAAGGACAACCAGAGGAAAGTAAAAAACTACTTACCATTGGGTAGGTCTTCTAGCTACATATGGGTCCCCTTGAACCCATACCATCTAGTTTCTGGTGTAAGTCCAAGAAGAGGAAGTGGGCAGGGCAGGCTAGAAAATCGGGGATAAGACCTTTGCCACCTAGATCCACCCCCTCCAGCACACTCCCTGCCCTCCCCCCCTCCTTGTCCCAAACCTCCCCCAAACTGCCCACAACCTGCCCCAGCTCCCGATTTACCTGCATTGGCCAGGCTCCGTAGCAACCGGTGCATGGAGCTACCAACCTGTCTCATTAGCAGCTCCTAATTCCCAGCAGCGCCTTGCCATTTCCAACTGCATTTACGACAGCAGAAGACAATGCTCCAAAACACTGGCATCTATACCTTGGGGTTGTTTGCATATAATGTTCCCCACAAACAAAACTGGTCAGTGATCAGTGATGTCAATTCTGACCAACTGTTGAGAGGCAATGCTGAATTACAGGCCCTCTCCTACAACTGGTGAACAAGAGCGTTAAATAATCAGCAGTCACATCTTATCTCGGTACACTTGCACCTCTGGGACAGGCAATCAATGCTATCAGAGTTGGCAATGACAGCCACTTCAGCTTGATAGGGGAGGGAAGACCTTCACATTCTGCCTCACAGCACGATTTGACTTACATTAAATCAGACAGACAGCAGAAAATGCATTGCTGTAGTAAAAATATTCTTCTCTACTTAATTACAGTAACATTTCTTTCAATAAATACCAATCGTGTTTGTTTTTTTCCAAAGCAAAAGTATCCTTTTGACTTTGAGCGAAATTAGTGGCATTGTAACAATGGATGCATATTGGTCAGGTGCGAGCCACCCCTTCAGTCTCACCTGCACAGGCAGTGCATCCTCACAAAGCATGCAGCTTCATTTCTTTCTGAAAAACGTATTGGACCATCGGTTCCCATAAAACAGGTAAATTGCTTTTGAACTAAACCGTCAGTTTATTAATAAACTTTACATTCATTTTTAAAGCATAAATGTTTCCAGGTCTCCAAAGTAATTTTGAAAATGTGTTTTCTTTATTGCATTAATAAAGCTTCAGCTGTTAAGCACAGACTAACAAAATTATAATAACGAATACTACGCAGCAAACGTCAGGCTTGCAGGATCTTCTCTCCCTCGCTTTTTTAAAGAAAAAACCTAGATCCTCAGGATCCATTCACACTTGCTCTCCTCCCCCCAAGCCATATACTGGGGTCAGTTACTGATAAAAAAAAATCCACCTCTCCAGTTGCAGGAACTGCTCAGAAGGTCAAGGCAGTCTGTTGTTGTTGTTGTTCAGTCGTTAAGTTGTGTCCGACCCTTCGTGATCCCATGAACCATATCCCGCCAGGTCTTCCTGTCCTCCACTATCTTCCTGAGTTCGCTCATTTTCATGTTCGTTGCATCGGTGATGCTGTCTAACCATCTCATCCTTTGCCTTCCCCTTCTCCTTTTGCCTTCAATCTTTCCTAGCATCAGAGTCTTCTCCAGAGAGTCCTCTCTTCGCATTGTTGTTGTTGTTGTTCAGTCGTTAAGTCGTGTCCGACCCTTCGTGATCCCATGAACCATATCCCGCCAGGCCTTCCTGTCCTCCACTATCTTCCTGAGTTCGCTCATTTTCATGTTCGTTGCATCGGTGATGCTGTCTAACCATCTCATCCTTTGCCTTCCCCTTCTCCTTTTGCCTTCAATCTTTCCTAGCATCAGAGTCTTCTCCAGAGAGTCCTCTCTTCGCATTGTTGTTGTTGTTGTTCAGTCGTTAAGTCGTGTCCGACCCTTCGTGATCCCATGAACCATATCCCGCCAGGCCTTCCTGTCCTCCACTATCTTCCTGAGTTCGCTCATTTTCATGTTCGTTGCATCGGTGATGCTGTCTAACCATCTCATCCTTTGCCTTCCCCTTCTCCTTTTGCCTTCAATCTTTCCCAGCATCAGAGTCTTCTCCAGAGAGTCCTCTCTTCGCATTAGGTGGCCAAAATATTTGAGTTTCAGCCTCAGTACCTGTCCTTCCAGGGAACAGTCAGGCTTGATTTCATTTAGGATTGACTGATTTGATCTCTTAGCAGTCCAAGGGACTCTCAGGAGTCTTCTCCAGCACCACAATTCGAAAGCATCTATTCAAGGCAGTCTACCTGAGCTCAAACTGGGAGCACAGCGATCAGGGCAAGGAGAGCAGGATCAGAACTTCGGCTCCTGCAATCTCCACAGTAGAGCCTGGTTGGAATCAGCCTGCAAAGGAAGTTCCTAGACCAGCAGCACAGGCACTTTCCTTGTTCCTTTTTTGTATGGATGCCATGCCTTGATTTTTTAATATCCATTAGCCATTAATGATTCTGTATTTCTTTCATTCTGTAATGAGTCTGCATCACATATTTTTATTGCTCTGTGTACCAAGGAATTTATTATTGATCTTTTTTGTGCGGGATGGTGGTTGGAACTATTTATTTATTTTAAAAAATTATACCCCGCCTTTTCCTATGCCGAGGCAAATGCCCAAGGTGGCTTACAACAGTTATAATACATAATTTAAAAACAGTACATAAAATAAATTAAAAAACAATAAAGTCCACTGGTGGGTAATAATGTGAAGCAGAAAAACAACAAGGCAGACCATACTGAGGCACTGGAGGCAGACAATCACCAAAACGCAAGACGAAACAGAAATGTTTTGAGCCCCCGCCGAAACGTCATGAGGGAGGGGGTGGTTCTCAGATCCCCTGGCAGGGAGTTCCATAGTTGTGGTGCCACAGCAGAGAAGGCTCGCCCACGTGTTGCCATTCCCCTAACTTGCGCTAGAGGTGGCACCCGCAGGAGAGCCCCCTCAGATGACCTAAGAGAGCGGGCCGGAATGTATGGGAGAAGGCGGTCCCTCAGATATCCTGGACCCAAACCGTGAAGGGCTTTAAAGGTCATTACCAACACCTTGAATTGGACCTGGAAGTGAATGGGAAGCCAGTGCAGCCTCTGAAGCAGCGGTTCAACAGAGTCAAAAAGCCTAGCTCCAGCAACCACCTGAGCCGCCGCATTCTGCACTAATTGCAGCTTCCGAACAGTCTTCAAGGGCAGCCCCATGTAGAGCGTGTTACAGTAATAGTAATAGGTAACTATTGTGCAGATATCGTCTGGTATGTGTTGGCTTCCTGTAAACTTTGTGGGTTAATGTTAAATCTTCCTTCTTGGTGATCAGGACATCCAAAAAGGGTAAGGTATTATTTTCTTCCATTTCGATGGTAAATTTTATAGACTCACATCTATTGTTGAGATGTTCCAGGAAGATTTGTAATTCTTTGTCTCTATGCTCCCAAATACAGAAAATATCATCGATATATCTCAACCATGCTGTTGGTTGTATTTTTGCTGTTCGTATGGCTTGTTGCTCAAAGTCTTCCATAAAAAGATTCGCTACCACTGGGTTGAGTGGATCACCCATTGCCACCCCGTCAGTTTGTTCTCTGTATACACCTTCCCATAGATAGATGACAGCATTACAGAAACAGAAGAGACGGATAAGTTTGTTTGTTTACCATATTTACAAGGCACAACTGAGAGGACTGTGAAAATCTTCAAAAGGCACAATACAAACTATTTACAAACCTACCAGGAAGGTATCAGAGTACCTACGTAATGCTAAAGACAAGAGACCCCCATTATTTGAGACCCTCCATATTTGAGGGACTGCCTCCTTCCTTATAATCCGACCCGTACTCTGAGCTCATCAGGGGGGCCCTGTTAACCGTGCCGCCATTGACGGAGGTGAGGGGGATGGCGGCGCGGAATACGGCCTTCTTGGCAGTGGCGCCCCAATTATAGAATTCCCTCTCCCTGGAATTAAGAACGGCTCCCTCTTTAGAGACCTTTCGGCGGGGCCTTACGACATTTTTATTTATGGTAGCATTCGATGTCTGACATGGTGGGCTGGCTTTTTAACAAATGGTTTTTAACAAAGTAAATATAGGTTGACCCACTGGGGTTGTTTGTTTTTAGTTGTTGTTTTAATTGTTTTTAATTACTTGTGTTTAATTTTTAATGTATATGTATTTTAATGTTTTGTAAGCCACCTTGAGTGCCCTTGCTGGGAGAAAGGCGGGATATACATTCTTTAAATAAATAAATAAATAATCACATCCTGGAGTGTACCGGATCCCCTGTACACGTGGAAAGGTATATATAGGTACCACAAAAAGAGCAATTTCCACACGCCTGTCATCTTTTCCATCCAGAACAGTCGGCTCTAGCAGAACATTCAATATCTACAGGACATGCCATCAACTTTAAAGATACCATAATGCTGGTGAATGAAACATCCTACAAACAAGGACTTTGCAGAGAAGCAATACAGATTTGGAGACATTGGGAGAACCTACTTGACAGGAAGGAGGAAGTATCAGTTATTGATAAAATATGGATTCCTGCCTTAAGTAAGAATAGATAAATGAACTGGCACCTCACTCAAAATTTCCTCAATTGAGCTGTGCTGGGTCTGCAATCTAGTACCTTCCCCTTGAAGTTAACTGCAGGAGTATGTCAGCAATTACTTGAATGTTTCCTTCTGTCATTGCAGGTGGCATTCTTCACTAATTAGATGCATCAGTCTGAGGCTACTCTCCCCTTCAAATAGGCAGAGTTACATAGAGCAGTAACATCTTCCCGCCTTTTCTGGGGGCCACATGATAAAGCTTGATAAAAATTAATGCGAAACGTTGTGGAACAGTAGTAGAATTTAAATTATTTTAAGTTGCTTTAAGGCTTTAGTGGTGTGTGTTTTAATCAGGGTTTTTATTTTTAATCATTTTAATTTTGTTTACTGTTTTTACCTTTTTAATCTTTTAAAAGTTTTTTACTGCTTCTTTTTATCATGGCTTTTTAACCGTTGCTTTTTTTCTAACTCAACCATTTCTTTTTCTCCCATAACAGAGACTGGGTACATGTAGACATAATGTTCTTTTCTTGATTATAACCCTGTGAAGAAACAGGATTCAGAGGTGGTTGTAAACAGAACCTCACGTTAAAAGGTTAAAGCTGATCTGGTGGAGTCTGTGAGAAAATTGATACATTGGAAGAGCCTTTCTTCTCACAGGCTGTGCTAAGGGAGCGAGAAGGCAGAGTTTTATCTGTCATAGTAACATATACCAGCTACTCAAAGATGACAGAACTGTGGACAGTTGAGTGTGCAAGGATTGTCAATGGTCCAGAGGGCACTGTAAACCTGCAGTTCTGATCTAATAATTCAAAATTCCCTCCAAGAGTTCTCAGTGGCTTTGACAGCGTGTGTCTTATCATTGGTCACAGAGGCTGAGATGGACAAAATAAAGGGGAAGCAAGGCCAGTGAGAGAGTTTGCTTGTTCGCTCGTTAACAGCTACCATCTCGCTTGGCATTTGTTGCAAGGTGTGCTAAGTATAAGGTAAAGGTGACCCCTGACAATTAAGTCCAGTCGTGTCCGACTCTAAGGTGTGGTGCTCATCCCCATTTCAAAGCCCAAGAGCCAGCGTTGTCCAAAGACGCCTCCGTGGTCATGTGGCCGGCATGACTCTCCTTGCCGCAGCGCGTAGCACGCAGCTGGAACATGGAGCGCTGTTTACCTTCCCGCAAGCGGTACCTATTTATCTACTTGCATTAACATGCTTTGGAACAGCGAGGTTGGCAGGAGCTGGCCAAGCAACGAGAGCTCACCCCGTTGTTCCATCCTGTAATTAAAAGCCAGTAATAAATATATCTCCATAAGCATCCACATTGCTTTTCTTCATCAATGTTTAAAATATTGTAATATAACAAGAGTAAAAGAACTTGATGACAACAATTTAAGCATTTTACAATATGAAGAAAGTTGTGGTTATTTCAAGTGCACAAGTAGTTATTTCAAGTACAAAAGGGTACAGAAAGAATGAAAACATTTGTCACATTTGGGACTTTAAAAACTAAATCTTTGGGCACGCCTCTGGAATCAGCTATTGGACTTGCGGGCAGCTCCCTTGCTACATGGTTTTCAGTGAGGCTTAAAGACACATCTGTTTCGTTTGGTATTTGAGGAGGGAGGAACTACCTAGGGACCCTTTTAGTTTTTGTTGCTCCTTCATGCTGTAGAAGATGTTTACATTTTAATCTGCTGTATCCATTTTTTAACTTTTAACTGAACATTTAATTTCAATTATGAATTGTTTAAATTGGTTTTAAAGGCTATTGCATTGTTTTATCTTTGTTTATTTTTGTTATGCATCACTTTGGATATTAAAAAAGGTGTATAAATAGGCTTGCCATCTGTCCCGGAAAACCCGGGATGGTCCCGGGATTCGGGAACCAGGATCCAGTCCCGAATCCTTCCCCGGCTTTCCAGGCCCGGTGAAGCCCTTGCTGCCGCCGCCGCTACCGCTTTTAAAAGGTTTGTAATTTTAAAACTTACCTTTTTTTTCCTGTCGGCAACCATCTTGGATCTCATGAAATTTCGTGATTTCTCACGAAATTTCGTGAGATCCAAGCTGGTGGTGCTCAAATCCCGTGAGGACACATGAGTGAGATCTAAAATGGCCGCTGACAGGAAAAAAAGGCACAGGAAAAAAGGCAAGTTTTAAATTTTCAAAGCAGCGACGGAGGCTTCTTCGGGGGGGCAGGAGTCCTGGCCAGCTCAGATGCAGCTGGCCAGGCTCCAGGAGGAGGAGTCACACAAGATGAACAAGATAGCGGGGGCGGGGGTGGCAGGATGGCAGTGGCAGGACAGGACAGGCAAGTCAAATAATTAATTGAGTAAAAAAAATTAATTAATTTCGGCCACCTGCTTGCCCCCCAATTTTTAAAATTTATTTTAACTAATAATAATAATTATATAATTATACATATATAATTAATTAATTATATATATAATTAATTAATTAATTAGTTGTTGGGGGGTTCCCAGTTTACAGCCGCTAAAATCTGGTAATGTATAAAAAATATTTTATACTTTTTTCATATTTTATACTTTATATAATATATAAAAATATTTTATACTTTAAATATTTTATAAAAGCCTATGCTCAGTGTTCCAGCTGCATGCTACGCGCTGCGGCAAGGAGAGTCATGCCGGCCACATGACCACGGAGGCATCTTCAGACAACGCTGGCTCTTCGGCTTTGAAATGGAGATGAGCACCACACCCTAGAGTCAGACACGACTGGACTTAATTGTCAGGGGATACCTTTACCTTTATGTATAAAAATATTTAAATAAATAAATGTTTTGCTAGTCAGAAATGTGTTCTCTTGAGGGCACAATCCTGTCTAACTTTAGGTCGGAGGAGCAAGTGCTCCGCCGGCCTAAGGTGTCGTGAAAGTGCTGGAAAGCACTTTTGCAGCACCTCAGGAGTAAGTGGTGCCAGCGCAGAGGCTGGCATCTCTCACTCTGCTGACAGACGTCATCTCAGAGGCTGGACAGAATTAAGTGATGCGCCGGGCAGTGGTAGGGTGGACCGGAGTGGTGGGGGCAATTCATCAGCAGGCGAGTGTTATCTTAACGTCCTTATCCTAACCTGCCAATATCCTAACCCCCTTCCCAGGTCTGGCCGGTCTTACATGGCCTCCCCGGTTGTGCGCCAACTAAGTAGCTGGGTCACATCTGAGGAGTCCCATTGGGGCCACTGGGGCTTACACCGGGGGAAGGGGACGAATGTCCCCTTCCCCTGTGGTGAGCCCAACCCTGCTGGGGCAGACCGCATCCTGCATAGGATGCAGTGGTCGGCCATTTAGGTTGACCGGTGCATTTTACGCAGGATTGGGCTGCCCGAATGTGAGTATATTTCTTTTCTGAACAAATATATTTCAGGCCTTACTTACTGTGGTATTTCAAAAAGAGTTGCTTATTTAAGAATCCCAAAAGATGGGAGAATAAATGCATTCACTGTTCAGAAAGCTACGCATGGCAGCAATTATTTTGTAATAGATTTAGTGAAGAAATAATTAAATAGAAATTATGCAAGGTTTGTTTTAAGTGAATGTACCCTATGTGCATGGAAAAAGGCAATTTCTGCTGCTCTTTAAGGCTTGCAATAGTATTGCCTGAATTAAGACACATTGGATGCACCAATTGAGAACCTTATAATCATGTTTTTCCTTTTTAATTTGGCTGCAGTGAAAGAACCCCTGAAAGTATCATGCTACTATTTTTGTCCAATGGTAAAACGAGGAAATCTTTATCAAGCCACTTGTCACCGACAGAAGATAGATGATCAGTGTCTTTCCATAGAGGCCTTGAAGCCTTTTTTGCCAGTGGCCGAGGGTCAGCTACTACTCATCCTTACAGTGCTGATAAACTAAATCAAGAATCTGGAGTTCTCATCACAACAGCGCATGGACTGAAGTGGCAGCCAGTCCCTGAAGTGTTGCTGAAAGGGCAGCCTGGCATTTTGGCAGGAGAAGTCATTTCAAAATTAATCACTTTTTACCCCCTTCATTCATTGCTGTTACCTGGCTACTGAGAAGATCTTTTGTATACCCAGCCTGTTTCCATCATACAGTAGATATTTCTCCCCACTGGTAATACTTTCTGTACTAGTAACTATAATAAGCATGGCAATTATTCCTGCAATCAAGGACCAAATGGTATTCTGGGGGTCTGCACATGTGGAAAGCATGTGTTTCTCAAACGTTTGTTTCAGCAGGTGTTTTATGTACACTGTCTTGGACTATGGGGGAAGCATTAACTATTCTTAGAAACAAGACTGAAATACCACATAGATAGAGGTGTTAAACAATTGAAATTGGCAGAAAGTGGTGTGAGGTCCAAGACACGCGTGTCCAAGCTGCAAGTCTCGGCCCCTTTCCTCGACTTTGCATGCTTTTTGCAGACCTGGCTCTCCCAGTGTTAGGCTTGTTGGGCCATTTCGCACGGCCTCGGCTGGGACACCACACGCTGTCAAGGAGCTGTTACTCAAGGGGGCCTCCCCTCTTTCTCTCTCCGCCCCTCCTCCTGCACACACTTGCGAGAGGCCCACTGAGTTTCAGGCAGAGAACACAAGTCTTAAAGGCGCAACATCGGCCCCAAAGGAGCAGAGTGAAGCGAATTGCAACTTGGGAACAGCCCCCAGCCCATTCTCCCTCTTGGGAGCACTTGTATAAGTGAAGAGGATTACTCCAGAGTAGCTCTATTCAGGGCAGTAGAACTGCACGGGTATGGGTTTGGGCAGGACTGAGATCCAAGCCTGTGCTTGAATACCCCCCCCCCCCCGGCCATCGAGGAAGTGGGAAGGCTGCTGTTCGGCCTCATGCAAGGCATGCTGGCATGATATTTGTTCTTGTGAATAAGCTTCCAAAGCAGGAAGTGGATCTGTGAATACTACTTTAAGAAACAAACAAACCAGTAGTATAGTCTATCTCAGGGGTGGCTAACCCACATTTGGACTTTAAAAAGTAATAATGCATATCCAGAATTGCTCCTGGAAACAAACTAGTAACCAATGAAGCTGGAACAACAGTGGTCTCCATTCCCCTCTCTTTCATCCAACTCCAACAGCAGCTGGTTTAAATGATCCATCTTCCTCCTGAATATGTGAGGGTTCAAGCTGCAGGGCTAAAATCCAACTCTAGAATCTTTGAAAACTACACAACTTCTTAGAAACTCACCAGTAGCTCCTGAAACCATTCAGTTGAACAGTGAAGAAAAGAGATTCCATCCCAGCTTTTAAACCCTCATATAGATTTGGCTGATCAGATTGTTTTCTGCTCACCTCTGCGAAGCAAAGGTCAAAGAGCCACTAGCCTAGAACAACTTTCACGAGTGTCAGAATCTCTTGCTCTGACTCCGCAGCAAACGACAGCTGTTTTTCAGCTGAAACTAAACTGTAATTTGTAAACCCTGATCAACCAGCCTATGAGACTTTTAAGCAACGTGTTTTTTTATACCGGCTGAGACTCTTCCTATCCTATTTCATCCTGATTTGTTTTCTCTGTGCTTCGCAGTGGCAAAAAGAATCCATCTCTGCATCTCAGTGAGTTTATTCTTCTTTCTGAGGCCCAGAAAAATTGACACTATTGCCAAGAGCAACTAAGGGCACACTACAACTACAGATGCTCCAATATGGTGCGCTTCAGCTTGGTTGAATGTCTGCAGAAATCCCCATAACTGTTTTGGCATTCTGACACTGCATGTCAAGTGAAACTGCAATCATTTGTGACCCAGGCTAAATTATCTCATCTTGGAGTGGTGCAAAAATTGTTACCCTCAACAGCATCCATGCCAATAACCATTGTGTTGCACTTATAGGAATCACAGGAATTTCTAATCACATCCTATTGTTGTTAACACGAATGCAGTTATATTTCCTTGAAACTGTGTAGCTGAATGTCCTTTTTGTCCTTTGATGTCCCTGAATAACTAAATGCTCAATTCTTCCTTATGCTGTCAAATATCTAATTCGTATTGCCATCTAACATTTAAAAGAACATTATGACTAGATTACAGATCAATTCTCAACCAGACCAAAAAGTCATTAAGCAAAACAGGAGACCTAGTCACAGATAAATATGGGCTGCCAGAATGAAATTTCCATTAACTATGAGCATTTAGTTTTATGACACTTCACAATAAATGCCATTAAGGAACTACAAACCATTTCTTTTGTACAGGTCAGCTTCTGCACTAGCAGACGGGGCTTTCTTTCACTAGAGGAAGGGGGAGCATTTCTGATCCTTCAGGATATAACTGAGCACTATTAGTCTGTGGCTGTCCAGATGGGAGACAAGAATTTATACTTTCAGAACCTGTCTCCTGAAGGCCACATCTGCTGAGGAGAATACATCCATCTTATAATGCCTAGTGAAAGTGCAAATTGAGGACAACGTTGTTGTCCTACAGATCTCATCCAAGGAGAAACAATCCCCAAAAGCCGCTGACACTGTCATCTCTCTCAAAGGATGATCCATAATCCCTGAAGGGGAAGATTTTCTCAGTGCCTCGAAGGCCAGCTCACAACCTTTGAGACAGAGCTCATGAAACCTTCAGCTTCAAGGACAACCCTTGAAATGACATGAACATAGCCTCCAATTTTCTGACCAGAATCATCTTGTCCAACAAAAATTGAAGGCTCTCCATACATCCACCAAGCTCAAACTCTTCTCCTGCAGAAGAACCTCTCTCTGCCTGTCCTCTATGTACCCTGCTGCTTGCTGTCTCAGCAGGAATGGGGGCTGCAGATCGCTGTGTAGCCATTCGCTCCTCCCCTCCCCAGATGTCAATGCTGTGAAAGACAGACCAGGAGCACCTCCAGATCTCCCTCCCTCCAATGAAGGGCTCCAGTCCTAGCTGAATTCTGAGAGAGTCAATTCTCGGTATCTGCAGGGGTTAGGTTCCTGGAAAACCCAGTGAATACCAAATCCGCAGATACAGAATCATTCATCCTAAGGGATCAATGGGGTAAAGGGAGAAAATCAAATTGGCACAATACCTTCAGAACTGCCAAATATAGCATCAGAATGGACGCAGATGGCTCTTCTACCACTGGCACATTTTCGCACCACCAGTAACAAGTAGGGTAAAATGGCAGCTGTGAGATTCAAATTAGTCACTGTGGATGCTGGAATCGCTTCAGAATGGTTATTCTGGGGCACAACTAGTGTAATTTACTACATTTAGAATGGCTGTGGACAGCTGTAGAATGGCTGCAGATGCAGCAAATGACTGTGGATGCAGCAAATAGCTTCAAAATGGCCACCGTGAATAGCTTCAGGATGGTTGCGAAGAGCTTCAGGATGGTTGTGGATAGCTGAGAATCCGGATAGTCGGACATGAGTTACTCTCTTGTTCCCAGTGGATAAGTGAATCCACAGGAAAGGAGCGTGTGGGTAGCAAGAATTGACTGTAAATTATATATATAAAATCACTTCTATCTAGCAATGCTGAGCCCTCAGGGATTCAGCCCTCAGGAATTCAGCCAAGAGATTTCTCCCTGGTATGGGGCAGGGCCAGTCGTGATGCTGGGTGTCCCTCCATGGTAGAGGAGACCTCCAGCTGCATGGGAGAGTGTGGGCGCTCCTTCTGCCTTAGCTCCCTCTCCTGGTGGGAACTCAACATCAAAGGGGGATGGGAATGACATGCCCAGAGGTGCCTGGCTGATCTGAATTACAGAGGAGGCAGAGGGGCTGCTGTAGAGTAAAGCCTCCTGGTCCAACAATGTGCAAAGAAAAGGGAGAACCTTGGTGCTCATCATCATACTTATACTGATCCCCTCCTGGCCTTGGGATGGCCTGTCACAAGGTGAGCAGCAACTTGAGCAGCTACGTGATTCATGTCCCAGTGGGGGCTGGTACAGGGACAGAGGCTGGGGCTTTCCCTGATCCTGAGGGTCCACCACCTGAGCTGCTCTGCTACCTTCTTCCCTTTGCTGAAGCTCCCAACAACTCCCCCTTTTACTGTCCTTCCCCTACAAGTTTCTCCACCTTTCTGCCCCCTTCACCCCAGGCTCTCCTTGCCTCCTGCTGAACACGCAACCTTCTTCTCTCACCTCTTTCTCTCCACTTGCCCCTCTTTCACCCTTGCCCTTCGTGTTTCTGTTTTCCTCTTACCTTTCTGTCACTTCCTTCTCCCTCCCCTTGCTTCACCTTTCCATGCTTTTAAGATCCCTACCCCATTGCCCCCATCCTAACTGCTGGAATTCCAGCCAGCTGCACTGCTCCAAATCCTCATGAGACCTTGGCATCTCACAATGCGCAACATACCTGGAAGCCCCGTCCCACTGTTACTACCAGCAGTGCCTCTAACAGCCATGATTCATGGAGGGGTTATCCCCAAAAAATCAGAAATGACACTCCTACCAGAGAACCCTTCAATTTTTTTCACATTGTACTATGGAGTGCTTAGGCTGTTATATGAGTTTACTGTATGTGTTATGCACCTTTGAAAACATGCCATGTAAATGCAAAGCATTAAACATCATCATTTAAACTGGCATCAATACAGTAATTACAGTATTTATAAAAAAAAAACTACTTGGCTAAAAATGTTGGATGCAATTCTAAGTCACGACGCAAAATTGCAAAAATAGTTTTGTGCATAAGCTAAAATTGGTAGTAGAAAATAGTTTGGAGTAAGCACAAAGGTTAGAAATAGACCCATTTATCAAGGCTGTGGTAAGATGGATAGCCTGATGCAGTGACAGCACTATCAAGATATATAAGTAGTGATAGAATTGGCATGCTTGGGATGGAATGTTACAGATGGCAGACGAATTCACATCTTGCATGTTTCTATAACGCATTGATTTTTCCATATTGCCGTCAGATTGAACAGTTATGTGACTGGATAAAAATCTCCATGAGTTATAACAATCATTAACATGATCCCAACATTAGAAAGGAAAATCACTTTAGACACACGTGGAATATAGTGCTCATAAGTCAATATGATATCCAAAGTAAATGCTAGTAGGTCAAATTATGTGATTCAATTCATGTCATTTAGGAGAAATGTAACTAATGAGAACTTTCATCCCCCTTGTATGTGGACCAAATTGTTACACTAAAGGTTACATGCAGTAACGTATTTACTAACAGACCAATCCTATCCAAACTCTCCCCACCGATGCCGCTGTGTCATCGGAAAGTGCACTGCATCCTGTGGAGGGAGGTAGTCCCAGAGGTCTCCTCTGATTAAGGGAACATTTAGTAAGGGAAGCCTCCGCTGCCTAAATGGGTTTACTCAGACCTGCATCAGCGATTTTGCTGGCACAAGTCCAGGTGGACACAGGAAGGTGGATCGAAGTTGGAAAGGGGAGACAGGATATTGGCGGTGCTGCTGCCACCGATACCACACCTTTTCTGGCCTTGACACTGCTCCCTGCCCTGGTCTCTGCCACGTCCCTCCCCCTCCCCCATCCAGTTCTGCCCACCCGCCCCCTATGCCATCTACTGGCACTGGGGCTCTTTTGCAGGCTGCTGGTGCATTACCGTGGTTGCTCTCCACTTGCAGCGGTGGCCCGGTTACGCTGAATAACGCGCCATCTTTTGCAGCTGCTGTAAAGCATGCAAGCACCAGTGGCCAGGCATGCCCATAGGATTGGGCCATAAGTCATCTGATATTTCAGTAAATGAGGCATGATGGACTATACGAGGTAAGCTACAGAACAGCTGAAACGTTTGACACTACAAGAATCTTGTAAAATCAGTATTATTTAAAACGCCCTCAGAATGTAATGGTTGCTTCCTCACCACAAAAAAGGATGCTAATCAGCTATACCAGTGCCTAGAGACATACTGCAGATCAGTCTCCCCTCCTATTCCTTCTGTGACTGGAGGGGATTGGGAATAGTGCTGGTCTGAACCTCCTCCCCCTTTCATTGGTAGCAAAACAACAACAACAACAACAACAACAACAGTTTTGTGGAAGACACACAGAATTAGAGAAATGTGGGGGTGGTGTGATAGAAGATATTGTACCTCTGAGAGAACCAATGTTGTGCCCCTTCCCACAACTTTGCAAAGGTTCATTTAACATGGAACTACAGTATTTAATCTCAAAATCACTGAAACTATATTTGATGAACATTTTGGGACCAGCATTAATCTGGGAGGCTTCTGTACATTGAGGGCTGTGTCAAATCTCTACCCTAGCTTTAAAAATGACTGAAGTATTTGCCTCCTCATGCTCCAACCAACGGGGAATATGCCTGAAAATTGAAAATGTGAAACTTTGTGTCCCGAAAATGTAAAATGTGAAATTTCGTGCCCCATTCCAGAGAACATGTTGCTGTTCTAGCTGATCTGTACTCCTGAAGGCTTTCTATCTCTGAAACGTTTGAGTTTTCAGATGCAAAACTATCCTTTTATGTCAGCATATCTTTTAAAGCTTCATATCTTTAGATTTATATTCAAGTCTATTTCTCGTGCATCTGGTTGGTGACATTATTACAAAAATAATACTGATGGCCATGAAATGGAATATGCAATTATGGGGAAACAACAACATGACAGACTTCTCCAGAAAAGCTTCAAGCATTGTTTATGCACCTATCATTCTGCCCTTAAACCGACGAGGCCCTTATGACAGTTGAGATCAGATGTAACTAGGAAATCTGATCAGATATAACTAGGAAACTCAGAGCCATACTTACATTGTGCTTTGTGAGGTTGGAGATATTGGTTGCTATTGCTTGTAGCCAGTCAATGCAGTCTTCAGCAGAGAGACACTGGATTACGCCGCTGCAAACGCCATCCACGGCGACTACTTGGAGTGCATTTTGCCTATAGACACATCATAATAGATCAGGTCAGGAGACAACTGCAACTTCTTCAACATTGCCAGTAGTAATACTTGTAGAAAAGCCTTAGCATCCCTCCATCTTTCCCCCATGATAAAGTCAGCCCTTGAACTCATTCTGCTATCCCCATTTTATGAGTCACTCCTTGCTATATTTGGCTTTTGTATATGGCACATCTCCAGATAAATCTTGGCAAAAGTTGCAGAATCAACTGAACATAGATTGCTCATATTGGGCAATTTGTTTAAGGCACAAAAGCTTGAAAATGTGAGCCCTACAGTTAGACTTTTGTGTCAATGGCTGGCTATGCAGTAATGTCACACACATACACAACCCTATGGGGAAGGAGGGGGCACATCCAAGTGTACGTGGAAGTATAGCAGTAGCATTTTCCTGACACCACACTCTGTTCCTCTAGCAACAATGTGATCCAAATATGTTTCCTGGCTGCAGGATAGAATTAGAAAAATGTCGCTTATGTTTAGGTATCCAATGTCTTTCTATCAGGAGCAAATAATAATCATTTGATTTACAACACCTCTCCTTTTCTGCCCTATTCATACATGAGATGATAGTTTTAAAGGGAAAAGACACACAAAACACCTGAAGAATAAATAATTGTTTTTCTTCAAGTATGGGTGAAGGGGAAGCAATTAAGATGGAGATCTGCAGGATGTAAATCAGAAGTGGACAAGCTCACCACAACAACAATTAAATCCCCCACACACTTAAGGTGAAATAGTGTTGGGGGATAAGTAGCCACCAGGTTGAGACTAAAAAGATTGTGTATCAAATACAAGTAGGCTCTTTGTCTTTTGGGACCTGAAATAAAATTGTGTCAAGATAGATTATCATTGTAGCAGTCCACTCCTAGAGGAGGAAGAAAGAAATAATTGTTATGGGACAGCCTAGGATAAAAACCAGCAACTAGAGGCCTCAGGGCACAATCCAATCCAATGCGGACTAGCTGGCCTCTAATTGAAGCAAAAGATGTATACGGAGGGAATAGTAGTTGTGCCAATGAAATCTGCTGACAGCCCACTTTGGAGGGTAGGGACAGGCTGGTCACCCTCCATCCCCTGCTCAGTGGATCTCCCATTCACTGCTGACCAGACAAATATGTCAGTCTATTAGTTTCTATGAAGCCCACAACCAGGGCCATTCAGAGGAATTTTATCAGGGGGTACAAAGTTTCTTTTGGGCCCCTTCCCTACATATGAATTTGGCTCCTGGGCCCCCCTTTTTTCTCCAGGACCCCCTTTTTGACCCATTTTTCACCCTGGGCCCGGGTACAAATTACCCCCTTAACCCCCCGCTCAGAGGCCCTGCCCACAACCACCTAAATGTACCTTCTATTTCCTGCAGTCTTGCTGCAAGTCCTGAAAGGGAGCTTATACAGAAAGGATTCGCAAGACAGGCAGGCAGGCAGGCGCACACACACGCACACCTTTAAGTCTCTCCTGCAAAAGCCCCCTTTTGGACACTGCAGCAGTAGAGCACTGGAATCATAAGGCACTTGCATAAAAGGTGGCTGATTGAGGGTACTGTAATTTCAAAAGTCATTCTGAGATGTGTCTTAAGGAAAATGGGGGTAGTTAGTGGTACCCATACAGATTTGTAATAGAAAAATAATGTTGTTCCTGCACTAAGTGTATAGACATGGAAAAATACAGCAGACATCACCCTAACAGCTCTGAGATTGAAAACAAGTCCTTTGAACTACCCATGTAACAAGCTTTAAAAATGTGCAACTGTAGTACAAAGAATTCCCTTTGCATGTGCAGAATATTTCTGGGTTCATAGGTCTCACCTAGGTGAACAGCTCAACATGTTATAAAACTGTTCCTGCAGTGTATAAGAGCAAGTAGAGGGCAGCATGTTTAAATGCTCCAACAATGGGTAAAATTTCTATACAAAAAGGACACTAGCATGTGAGGGGAAATATTATGTTAGACCCATTCTCCCTGAAATGTAGTTTTCCATCTGAAAAGAGATTGAAGTGTGTGTGAGTGAGAGGAGAGAGAGAATGCATAAGGACAACTAGACCTAAGACACTCCCCTCTCCATCTCCAATATGAAGTGGCGTTGTCCTGGAACAGATTCACAAAGTGGCAAGAAAGAAGACCGTAGGGACATCCTCATAATGCACATATAAGATGTCATGTTATCCACTTGAGGGTGAAGTATTGTGCCTTGGTTGGACAGAGGCGTAGGAATGCTGCCCCCCCAGGCCTCAGTGATGCCCCCCGGCAGAGGCCCCGCCCATACCGTGTGAAATCACCCGGAAGCCATGCCCCCATGGTGACGTCATGTGGTCTGTGAGTGGCCGAAATCGGCCCTTGGAGGCGGGTGGGAGGGCAAGAACACATCCCCAGCCTCTGGAATCCTCAGCAGCGGCACTGTGAGGCTCACCGTCGCTGCCGAGGGCATCTGAAAAGGAAAAAAAGCTGCACAAAAAGCTGCTGCCGCAGGGTGAGTGCTGCCCGCCTGGACGGGCAGACCTCCCGCCGCCCCTATTCCTATGCTACTGTGGTTGGATATACCACTGATTGAAACACAATATTACAAAGTAATGGGCAGCATGCATAGTGATGTTCACAGAAGGAATAGTAGAGGTGTGCTGCTCCACAATGTTGCACCCCTGCTAGTGCAAGAGGAACAAGAGGTAGTACAATGAGCATGTGGAAATGGCAGTATCACGTGGGGTGCAACATCTTCCATGAGCAAAAGAACTACTCATGGACAGAGATACAGTTATCGGTGTATCAATCTTCTGCTCACGCAAGAGCATTTCCACTCACAGAAGAGACTTCTGGATGCCACCCATTGTATACTGTTAGTCATTCACCATGAACTGAGGGCCAAACTACATGGTGTGTTAACTATGTCATTGGCCCTGACATACTTAAATTTTGTTTCCGACATTACGGTTACAGGAGGTGGTCTAAAATGAGACCATGGCAGGGAGAGAAGGGGGCTTATCCCTGTGTCCCTGATATAGTCATATTCCAGACTGCAGACTGCAACTGCTATTTACTCTGGGAAGGAAGCGCTCCCCCCCCCCCCGTTGAATGTAACAAGTAGTTTGGTCCTTATTTATGTCAAGAAAGTAATGTTTACAACTATAGAATCTGGGCACATTTGGAATTTTCAGGAACAGAATCAATAAAAAGGGAAGACAGAAGAAATAGTTTTCAATAAAATGGATAAATCATTTCATTTTTAAGAATACCTTCTCTTCTACCTCTGATGATGATAAGAGTTCTAAAGTACACATTTCCATATTGGCTAGCTCTACAAAAGTTCTAGATGTTGTTGTTGTTTCAAAGATGATCCACTTCAAAAACATTACTTAGGGAAAAGGGTTGGAGAACTCAGAATTAATTTTCACTTGCACTTATCGAACAGTTGGACCCAACTAAAGTTGATGAAAGTGTGTGACACATTTATCAATATAAAGAGGAGGCCATGTAAGCATTTTGTGTCAGTGCTGTTTTGCACAGCCATGCTGCTGTCTGCCATAATGCACTGTGGACTGATTTACTGCCTCCAAATGGCAGGTAATTGTGAAGCCTAGAAAAAGCCTTTGGATGCTGGGAGCACTAAGGGCCCTATTTCTTCAGCTAATAGCCTCTTTGGCACCTAGCCTAACGAAAGTTCATGGGCCTGAGCCGCTTAAGAGTCACAAGAGCTGGACAGTATTTCATGACCTAAAATCCTACTTGAAGTTTGCCAGACTGTTCCACAAGTCCATTCTTTGCGGATGAATTTATGAATCGGCATTAGGCATGAAAAGTTTAGAAACTTTAACAATAGCTATGGATTTTTGAACGAACAACTGTGTCACACTTCTGACAGCTACATTGCTGACATCACTCTCCAGTGATGAAATACTAACAATATTTTCTTTTTCTTAAAACTCAGAAACATATGCCCCGGTCCTGTATTTTTCATTAGATGTAAACAGCTTTCTACTTCTCCTTTAGCATGGCACTGTATGGTGGGAGCAAGGGACCCATCTTTGGTGGAAGCAGGGTATTCATCTCAGGAGGTCAAATCGGGTGAAGGATCAGGAAATTGACCTCCGATATCCCAGCCATCACCAGTGTCACACAAGCCAGCATTGACTTGAATTTGGTCCATTCTTCCTGACTTTTCTTCCACCAGCAACAGCCAATGAAATCATCTCTCTAACCCAGACACTGAGTCTGAGTAGAACAACACATGGATTATTTTGCCATGAAAATCCAGTGCTTCCCCAAGTTGTGTGGAAAGGAAAGAATACAGCTGATGCTAGGTAGCATAATTCTGCTTAATATTACGTGAAATTGATTCTTGTAAACAGTAAGAATCCCCCTTCTTCTCCAATATCTAGACCCTGGGAGAATGTTGTTGTGCCTCAGAGTATTAATTAAATTCTTTTCTTGCACTAAAGTGTGCTGTTCAGCCCCAGAAACCATAACACGGATTTCTTATTTTCTTTACTGAAAACATTATTTACTTTCAGCGATAATGGTAAAAACTGATTCAGTGGAGAAGGTCGCCTATCCTGCCCTGCACCCTTCACCCCAACACACACCGGGCACACTCTTGCATACAGATAATATACTCTATATATCTACTTACCTGCACATATCTGACCCTGGGAGATACTGGGAAAACCGAGAGTGAAGGAGTGGGATTAATCGGAGATCACACCACCTCTTCTCCCACCTAAGCCCTGGAGATGTAGGCCATGAAGAACATGAAAGTGTGTCCTGAAAAAAAAGTCGTGCACTTTTGATGTTTTCGCTTTAGCATCAATAGTCACTACAAATGGATCTTCCATTTCTTTCATTATTCTTGCCAATCGGATTTTCCTCTCTGCTAAAAACAAAGGATTCTGAGCCTACTTATTGCATTTTTTCAGCAATCACTTCCAGATAACATATCCCAGTTGAATGGTTAACAAATACTATTCTCAAAACAAAAACAAAAACACCACTGCTTAGAAAATCATAAAGTTGCACTGCAAGTCAATGAATTAACACCCCCCCCCCATGAAAGCATAGTACAGCTAAAGGGCCATGGGGAGTCATGCAACTATACTCAGCTTGTCCAACATAAGACACCACTGCATAAGTTACAGCATAAGCCTTCCCTTACATGACCATTCTTGAGGTGGTATCAAAGATTCAGACTATTAGTAATTACGTTGTTAAAAATGGAAGCTATTTGGACAATATGGAATTCCTTTGATCGACAGTTCTGCACCTGTGCACTCTGGGTAGGCAGCAGGAGCAGCTGGAGGGATTCAGTCCCTGGCACTGCTTCTGGCTACCATGAAAGGAGAGTCGTGGAGACAGTCGTTGCAAAATATGGGGTTCTCAAGGCCCCTGCTTACCCAGGACCTTTCAGGGTGCATACTTGCAAAGGACATGCATGTGTTGGACGTTCCGAGAAATGGAATTACAAATGACTATTGAAATGCCCTGTATGTTAGTTTGAGTGTGTACCGAGGGCATGTATTACACTGAAGGGGTCCCTGGAAGCTGCAATGTGTGTGTGCCAAATGCAGACATATTCAATTTCCTCAAGAGGCTTTGAGGGAAGACTGGGTCCACTCCACATCATGGGTGATGGAGAAAATAGGACTTGTGCAATGTTCTTCCAAACTACCCCACTTTTTTTAACCCCAAAGGAGTGAATGGGATCTAGTGAAAGGAAGTAAAGGGATATGCTTAGGATCCCTACCATAGTCAGGGTACCGTATTTGCCTCCTGCCTATAGTGGCCCCAAAGCATGGAGGAAGGAGTAATTAAGAACTAGTTTTTTGCCCCATCAATGGTTCTACTTAAGCAGCTAGAAAGGAATCCCCTACTGGCAGTGACAGCACTTCCCCAAAATTTAGCAGATGCTATTTTTTCCCTAGGATTTCAAAGAGTGTAAGCAGGAAACATTGTTCTCACTCCAGCGGGCTTCATGACAACATTATGTCATCATGTAGCATTGTCATGAAGCCGGAGCAGTACAGCTTGCCTTTCCTTCAGGGAATCCCCCCCCCCCGGCGGAAGGAGACCTGGTGACAGCAAGGTACTGAACCTCAGGAAGTCCTGACACTTCTAGGACTCAAACACAGGGCAGAGGAAGCCAAAAAAAAAAAAAAAAAAAGGTTAGCTGGGAATTGTGATATTGGGAAACCTTACTCCTAAAATTTCCCAAAGAAGTTCAATGAAAGAAGTCAGCCTTTCAAGTCAGTCTTAGTTAGTTTTACTTTTACCACAACATTCCAGTGCTTTACTTATTTCTCAAAGGAATGAATGGGCATCATTTATTCATGTTGGACAAAGTATTGGGGGACACCACTGTAGTGAGGGGCTAAATCTCTACCCTGCTCCTATTGACCCCAACCAGAAACTTTTCATTTCTTAGTTATTGTAGAGTGTGACAGAATATTAGAACTGGAATGGAAGACAGACAAATCATATTCTCCTTACAAGAAAACCAATTCATGTTGAACCATCTCATGAAGGTGCATCCCTTTTTAGGGTAACTCACGGCCCAATCCTATCCAGGGCCAGTGCACCCAACACAGGGCCTCTGGTGCAGTGCCCACTGCATCCTGTGCATCGATCAGGGACAAGGCTGGCAGGGAGAGGTAAGAAAGGAACAACTGTACTTACCTTCCTAGTCACTTTGTGGTCCTCGACAGGACTCTTCAGATCTACGCCAGCTCTGTAGCTGAAATAGCTCTGAGGAGTCTGTCAGGGGTGTGTCAGGACTGGTGCGGGGGTTTGGGACATAACGGATGCCAGTATTGCTGCGATCCACTCCTATCCCACCTCCCCGATCTGCCCTGATCCTGGCCCCTCCACCAGCAGAAACCCGCCCCTCTGTGGCCGATCTGTGCTGTGCCGCTGGCAGCACATGGCTTTCCAACCCTCACACTGGTGACAGCACTGTGCAGACTGGTGGAAGGCCTGCCACGATGGTGGATCTTGTAGTACACTGGCATACCACAAGGATAGGATTGGGTCAACAGTCTTACAGCCCAATCCTAACCAACTTTCCAGGGCTAGTGCAGCTGTGCCAACCGGGTGCACACTGAATGCTGTGGTGGAGGGGCAGTTACGGAGGCCTCCTCAAGGTAAGGGAATGTTTGTTCCTTTACCTCGGGGCTGCATTTGAGGTTGCATCAGTGCTGGAAAGTTGGTTAGGATTGATCTGTAAATCAAACAGAGGTATTTGACACAATCCAGCAATATAATCCTCTTCTTGCCACAAATAAATACAAAAAGACTCCTCCATTGTTGCTGGAAATAAAAGGAACAGCACTTCATTTGTGCACAAAGCTGCATCATATATCAGTAGAAGTGGGGAGTAGCTAGCATGCCTAGGGCTCTGGTTTGTGCCCATTTTTATCTAGGAGCTGCCCAGTGTTTCCAATTCTTTTGTTACTACAATGGGGAAGCAGTGGGGGGCAGATAACCCTGTGGAAAGAAAACATCACCCACACCAAAATAGCCTGATGTTTGAAATAACATTTTCTTCTAAATGTTTTGAGACCCAGCAGACATCAAAAAACGAAATAAATAAATAAATAATGATAAGGGTCTTGGGAAAAGCTATTAGTGAAGTATTTCTGGCCTGCACAGAAGCAAGAAGTGTCAAAATGTTCTCGACTGAATCTTTCCAGTCAGTTCTGGAGGCAGGGTACTACAGAATAATGCTGTAACATTTCAGGTGTTTATTTGAGCCTCTGGGTCTGTCAGCGCCTATGATGTATTGCCAAGTGACATTCAAGCAAACAAAGTATAAAGAAAACTCTCTTCTATGGGATTGAGCTCTGATTCCATTTACAAGAACACAGAAAGTTATTTCTGTTTCCAAACGGTTCTGGAGTTTGACGACACCATTTTTTAAAGGCCGTGGGCTCAGTCTGGATACAGTAGTATTAATTGGTTGAATTGTGTAGGAGAAAGACTAACTGAAATTTAACATGGGCCCACTAATCTCAATTCAACTGCAAGCCAAATTCGTGACCACCAGGCATTCTGCGTCAATTTAGAATTGACCTAAAAGGGATGCGGCACAGCCCAGTAGGAGAGCATCTGCTATGCTTGCAGAAGGTCACAGGTTCAATTTTTGGCATCTCCAGGTAGGGCAGAGAAAAAATAACGTCTGAAACTTTGGAGAGCCGCTACCAGTCAGTGTCAGCAACACTGAGCTAAAGGGATGAATGATGTGATGGGTAGCCCAATCCAAAGTGGGCGCCATGCAGCGGGGCCGTGTGGCCCATGCTGCATCTTAAGCCTGCCCACAGCAGACTGGAGGTCTCATTCGTCCCTGTACCCCAAGTAAATCCCCAACAGTCGCAATGGGGCTACTTGGATCTGCACGAGTTCTTAAGTTGATGCAGAACCGAGAAGCTCCGTGTCTGTGAGAAAGTCCTGGGAGGGGGGTGCTGTGCAATGCCAATCCCTCCCCCTCCCTGACCCAATCTGCACATCTCTCCACTCTCCCCCTGACCTCCCCCAGTTCTTGCACTGCTCGAAGCTAAACTTCATCTTCTGGATGAAACTGGATCCAGGACCAGCGGGGCGATGTAGGACTTCCTGCCGACGCTGCCTACTCTCCTGGTGTCGCAACGTGCTTTACAGCACATTTGTGACACCCAATGCTGGCGCTGAGGCCACAGCACCAGCGCTGTGGGAGAGCAGGATTGCGCCATTAGTATAAGGCAGTTTCTTATGAGCCTGAATAATGAATTAACATGCGGAAATAACCACTGGATGTTTGAAAGGAAACCCTTTCTCAAATGATTCAATTCTGAATCAGCGCAGCTTTTAGGCCCTAGTGTGCTCCCAGTGACACTGAGAGCACAGTGGGACTCATGCTACTATCAGTATCCTATTTATTGTAGGGAAGGGGCAGCAGAGAGTATTCCAATCATATCTGAAAAAGGGAGCAGACTAAATTCAAAAACCCACACACAGTATGTCTGAGGTACCTAGGCAGCATGGAAATTGTAATTCCCATGATAAACAGGCATGTTGCATGCTCTACACATTGTGATACCAAAATATCTATTGGTTCAACCTTAGGGGGCAGGGGAGGGGCAGTGGTAAGAGACTGATCTGTGCCAGGAGGAATGTCGCCAAGCTCCAACCTCTCTAGGCCCTGGCACACTTTAGATGAAGTCCATGGACTTCAAAATGGGGACAAAGTAACAGACTCCACAAAATTGGTGCACAGATCTGGTCTCAGCCATTCCATTTCTGAAGACAGCATCATGTTTCTGTGCTTTACCAACATCATGAGGGAAGGGTTATGATTGTGCAATCTGTTCATATCGTATCTAACTATTACAGTAGTTGGTGAATTCCCAAAAGACAAATACAAAACTCCTAGTAATCATTTTATGTTTCATTGCACAATTTCAGAACTCCATAAATTAAAATGTTACTTTCAAAATTTTGCCATAGAAGAATTAGGTTAAAAGAATTTTTGGCATTTGTAAACTGAACAGATTTTACATTTAACTCAGCTAGTGCACAATGCTGACATGAGAGAGTGCATATTTCTCAGACAACACCGACCTATCTGCTAACTTCTCAGGGTTGGTTTTTTTGACACTTGCACAGTTGTATTATCTTACCGTATTATTGGGATGGTAGTTAAGATGTAGACCACTGTCACACAGAGGGGATGACGTGCCACTACTTTGATCACTAGGAATACCTAATAAAAACATAAATGGAAATAAAAATCCACCTTGGCCTATCACACTACAAAAACCTCATAGTCAAAAAGGGTCTTTGTTTGCATTCTTAGAACTCAGTTATACAAAGGACACAATTGTTGTCTTTGCTTCAAAGGGTAGTTTAGCATATTGTAGGAATGTTCAATGTATGGATGCTCAATGTGTGTTACCACCTTTTATGTAGAGCTTATCAAGAAGCAAGAAAAAATTCCCTTAATAGCTGTAAAAAAGTGTAGCCTTATTTTGAAGCCAACAGATTTTTGCTAAGTAGACCTTTTGACACATTTGAGAGATATCCTAAATCATCACTGAATCTCTATTGAAATACAGCATATCACACCAAACTTACATAAGGGAGGCAGTGGACTGAAGTAATTGAGGTACATTATTTGCTCAGCATGAGATGAGGAGAAAGTTTGCACAAACATTAGAACACAGATTACAATTGGGCAGCCCAATTCTCTTTACAGTTTAGATCAGTGGAGCAGCTCTGCCAGTCTTGGGTATCACGTTTGCGTCACCCGGCATGGCAACGGCACTGGTGCAGAGGCTGGCATTGCTCTCCCTGTCCCAGATTTAGTAGAGTGCCCGCCAGGGAAGGTAAATTCCCCACTGGTGGTGCAGGGGAGGGGGAGGGCATTCTGGAGGCGTTCTAGGGCGGGGGTGGACAGATTGGGCCTGGGAGGGGGTGAGATTGGCAGAGCAGGCCTCCACCATATCCTATCATCCCTTCCTGACCCGTTTCTCCTGACATGGACCTCCAAGATTTATGCCAGCTAAATAGCTGGCATGGATCCAAGCAGACACATTGGGAGGCTGGGGATTTACACAAAGTAAGAAAACAAAAACATTCCCTTCCCCTGAGGTGACACCCCCCCCCCAGCTACCTACTTTGTGCCCTGAATGTGGTGGAGGCTACACTGGCCTCACTGCATCGCAGGGTACAACGTTAGATAAAATTGTGCCGTTAGTCAGCTAAACTAGTTTACTATAGTCCTTTTTCTACTGTCAACACAGTTGTCTTGTAATAGCAAGTACTACAAGACAAATGTCAGGTGTCAAAAAAAATTGACAAGATTTAACAAGCAGTGCCATTTTTTATTTATCAAGACAAATCATGGAAGTTGGTGCTTTTATGTATTATTTATAATTATACAGTGCCCAACTGGTAAGAAGTTGATTCTCTTCGTTTTAAGAAAAATGCCCTCTCTTTTTAGTATCATGATTGTATAAAGAAAGAAATATTTGTATGGAATTAATGCACTGATCTAAGATGGCATTTTTTTTTCTAAACAGTTTTGTGGTCCTAAGAGGAGTGGGAGTAAGAAATCTATTGTGAAAATGTAGCATTTTTGAAACTTGAAAAGAATGGTAAATGAATATAAAATATCCTCTTTTGTTACTTGTGTAAGTGAAGAAGAAACTATTGCAATGAATAGGAGAAAATATATTCCCAACAACTAAATCAACATTTTGGATTCAAATAATACACTAGATTAGAATTAACTCACGGTTTTCAGGCTATTCAATTTCAAAAGCATATTTGCACAAGCAACTTTAATCTACCAAAGTAGTTTTAAATCATTTTATTGTTACTAATTAAAAGGGGGGGGGAGCCTCTGAAGATAATCTGAACAGGGCAACTAAAACACACACAGACATAACTAGGACTATGCACCAACACCTATAATTTATTAAAATTATAAGAGGGAAACAGCTGCTTCCACTATTTCCCACTGAGACTAATCAACTTGAATGGTTTAACGAAAACAAAATACTGATAACTACAGTCTATTTATCTCCACTTAAACAGATCTATCCTTTAAGGCCCATGATGGCAATTTAAATGGGAAAGTCATCAAGACGTATGTGTTCACTCTCAACTGCCAAGCTGAATGGAGATCATTCATCTTAGATCAGTGCATTAATTCCATACAAATATTTCTTTCTTTATACAATCATGATACTAAAAAGAGAGGGCAATCCTTCGCCACCTCCTTGCCAGTCTGTGTAGATTGAAAGATGAGCTGTAAGTACTCCGGACAGCACCTTAAATTGATGCAAATTGATGTTTAGTGCAATAACTTTAGTAGCTCCCAAGGCAAGTTATAATCAATTGAGAGATTAAAATTGAATGTTGGGGTGCATTGGTGACAGGGAGCAGCTCATATTGAGATCAGAAAAAAGTTACTGCTAATAGCTGTAGTTGTACTCATTGAAAACTACTGAGGTAAGTCAATTCACAAGATCACTTTTGAGCTTCTTTTTTGATTCATTCAGATTTTATGCATGTGTGTATGCACAAATGCACTCACTCTCCAACAGTGCTATCCTGCGGGACACGTAAGAATGGCGGAGTGCTCCTAGACATTGCAAACGTGCCGTAAAGCATGTTCGCAACGCCTCGGGAGTAAGGGAGGCTGACGCAGGGCCAGCCTCCCTCACTCCGCTGCCGGGATGCCCCATGGCCGCCAGAGAAAGGTAAGGCTCCCACCGGCGGGGGCGGTCCGGGCAGCAAGGGAGGGGGCCATTGGCCGAGCAGACTTGGGATTGGGCAGGGATAGTATCCGCCATATCCCCGGCTCGGCCATTACACGGTCTCCTCTTACTTCCGCCAGCTATTTAGCTGGAGGAAATCAGAGGCCGATTGGGCCTTCCCCGGTTTACACCAGGAATAGGGGACCAACATCCCTTTCCCTGAGTAGTCCTCCGGGTCGCAGCACTGTGGCCTGAAATGGGGATAGGATCTGGCTGGTGGGCCTGGGCCGCCAGCCGGATCTCTACGGTGGATTGCGCTGCAAGTGTGGCAAATTTGGCATGTTAAACTCATCATGTAAGGAATCTGGCAAGCATCAATTCACATGATCGGTTTGCCACATCCCTGCTCAGTCCCAGCAAGAGAAAATATGCATGCACAGGTTGAAATAGGCCTGAGTAAAATGGTAAATGTGAATGGGTTCCAAGGTTCTATGAATGAAGACAACTTATTTCTTTGGATGAATGCTTACATGCACAATCCTCATTGAGGGGCAATTTGAGAAATGCGGGTGCTCTTTTGAGAAAGGACACAGTTAAGGTCACCTCTTCGCCAGCATTCCGAAGTACTTGGACCTGAGGATTAAATTATAATAGTAGATATAACACAGAGAGACTATAATAACATCTATAATAGTAGATGTAAGACACACACAGACGACAAACTTACAATCTACTTTTCACTCACGCTTCCTCTGGTGCTTCATGCATAAAATTTAAAAGGGAACCATAGCAAATGTGTAATTTGAAATTTGAAATAAAAACCAAACTAAAACAGGGTTTCTTTTCTCTCTCTCTCTAGGAAGGAATCATATAAAAATTATTCACCGCGAAAATACAAATAACCTGATGCCAACCCAAAGCCAGCTTTTGCTTTTTAAAAATGTTTCAGGGCACAGAGACCGACAATGAATTTGAGATCCAGCAAAAACTAAGCCTATATCAACAAAGCTCCACAAAACCAGACAATGAAACTGTCTCCAAGCAGCACACACAACTCTCCAAGCTGAGGAGCTTAACTGCCCTTCCTATGAGAAAGTCAGTGTACCTGCTGAAATCACTTTGATGAGGACATTTTGTAGACACCAGTGGGATGAATGCTCAGCTCTGCAACTACACCTTCAGCTGGTGGCAGGCTGAGGAACACAGGAGGCTGACTTACACCGAGTCAGACCACTGTTTCGTCTAGGTCAGAATGGTCCACACTGACTGGCTACTGCTCCAGCCCTACCTGGAGGTACCAGGGATGGAAGGTGGGCTATAGTTCCATCTCCTAGGCGAAGCTTCTCAAGAGTCTGACTTGACATAATGAACCATCTGTCCCAGCTCTGCAGTGATCTACATTGTTAAATTAGCTGA
Source organism: Plestiodon gilberti rubricaudatus (assembly GCA_026170595.1). NCBI lineage: Eukaryota > Metazoa > Chordata > Lepidosauria > Squamata > Scincidae > Plestiodon > Plestiodon gilberti. The sequence continues at coordinate 44,423,671 of JANXHW010000004.1, forward strand.
TTTCCAGGATAAAAGGAATGTCATTCCATTAAAGTTGAATGGGAGGAGCATGGACAAGGTTCTTTTGCATCTAGTTATAGAAGCCTTAGGATTATTGTGATCTGCATAGACCAGCGGTTCTCAAAGTGGTGGGTCGCGACCCACCATCGAGAACAAAAGCTGTCCCCTGCCTCCTTAAGGGGCGGGGGCAGCATGGCGATGACGACGGTGATCCAGGGAATCGCCGTCAATGCAAAAGTGCCCAAAATGGCCATTGTGGCACTTACCGGGGCTTGGGGGACCTTCGGGGAGGTATGCGTGACCCTCTGCAGGCCTCCCCAATCTTCGGATCGCTTCAAAACGGCGATCTTTGGACACTTCTGGTTTTTGTGAAAACGTCCGTTTCGGGGGTGGTTTCGGCAGCAGTGGTGGCGATCCCCTGGATTGCTGTTGCTGGCTCCACCCCCGCAAACACTCAAGGTTTGAGAAACGCTGGCATAGACAGACAATGTGTCATTTTTTTACCCCTTGAGGGTGGAAGAAATGGTTCCCAAAAGTGGTAGCCCTGGAGAAAAGGTTTCCTGTATCAAAAATACCTTCCCCCCTCCTTGGCTTTGGAACTCTTTCCCACAGGATACAGGAATACCCCCTTCCTTTCAACTTTTAAGATGACTTTAAAAATCTACCTAGTTCACTGTACTTTGCAATACAATTGGTAGGCTGCTATTATTTCTCTGCTGTCTTCTCTTTTGTTGCTTTTCTTAAATTATCTACATTTTTTGTACAATTAATTTTGGATTATTGTGTTCTGCTGTAATACTTTTTTGTGTTTAATATGCTTTCAATCTTTGTAAGCCACCTTAGCACTATGTGAAATGCAGAATAAAAAAAATACACTTTGAAATGTGTCGGCGGCTAGTCCTTCCCAGCCGGAGAGAAAAGTAAAAAGTGCTCTTGTCCCCTGCTACAGACTATGACACTGCATTTCCATCAGTCCATGATTTAAAAGCAATGGCATTCTGACTGTTACATGAATTGCCTGGAGAGTCTCTCTATCCAGATTATCAGAGCCATTCTCACTAGTTTAACCGCCAGACAGTCCATCAAGAAATGAATCGACTGTCCCTGCTCTACTCTCACAGAGATGGGCAAATGTTTCATAGTAATTTGACATCGTGTGAGCCCAGTAGACTTTGCTGAGCATTCTTTTCTGAAAAGTAGGACACACTTGATCACAGAAAATATCAAAGATGACGTTAGTTAGGTTCTAGAGGGCGGTAGACAACTGAACGACCAAAAAGGCAGTAAAAACAACGGTGACCCACAAATTAAAGAGAGGACACCTACCTCAAAGATGTAAGAATGTTAAAGGAAGTACAACTTAACTGAGCTGCTCGTAGTTTTATGCTCTCAAGTCAGTTTAGAGTAGACCTACCATGAAGAGGCATTCGATAGGTCTTAATCTTAAAGCAGCAGGTCCATGTTTTTGGCCTACCATAAGGCCCGGTCTGAACCAAAGTGTTGCCCGAAGTGGTATACCAATTCTGCGCCCACAAAAACATGCACATGCACCCCATCACCACCACCGACCCGCTCCCCTTGCCCACATCCAGCTGCTTAGGAAAGCAACCACATGTGGATGAGGAGGCAGCATGGCAATCTGCCCCCTTACCTTGAGCTCCAGCATCAACTTCTTCCCCTGTGCCTGTCCTGCTAAAAACAAACAGCATGCTCCACTCTCCCCTTTAATTTAAAACAGGACAGGCGTGGAGGAAGGTGGTAGTGCCAGAACCAAGGGGTCAGGGGAGAACGGCTGTGCTTCCCTCTTCTTGCCCAACCGTGGCCGCTTTCCTACATAAGCAGGTGTGGGTGAGGAGATGGGGGCAAGTGGAAGTGGCAGCTTCTCCCCCCTCCTTCCTCTAGTGGTGCTGCTGGTGGCCCAATCCCCTTGCTGCTCACTCTCAGCAACTGAAGCGGCACAGTGGTCAGCAAGCCAAACCCAGGGGGCAGGGCGCCACTTGACAGTTTGCCCCTCCCCAAACTTACTGCTCAACATGAGCCTTTCTGTTGGCATCATGGGCAGGCCAGACCTACCCACCATATTCTTAGTCTGCTTCATACATCTGCTGAAGGAGTCAGATGCTTACGGAAGATTATGACTCCATAAGCAGTCTCTAAAACATCACAACAGTTTTTGCCTATTTGCTGCTACAAAGCATACCATATCTCTGGCAAATGTGCATTCATGGAACCTACAGATAGGACCAGTCCAAGTCGTCCAGGCACCTGGTGTGGCATACCAATGCATCTGCCATCCTCCTTATCCAGTGGTACACCAGCAACAGCCACTGCTGCTGCCACCCACTCTTCCTCCTCCGGTTCCTTCATGGTTCCCTTTCAGGTCCATCCCTCTCTTCCATGGATCACAGAAGAGGTGGAAGAGTGGGGACAGGTGGGCAAAGGCACCCCCCACAATCTGCAGTGGGAGACAACAACCTCAGTCAGCATCATGGATGGGCCAGTCGTGACTCCAGGTCCCCTTCTGTTAACCAGTAGCAGGGAAGAGCTCTCACAGGGATTTGTAAAATAAACACGTGCTGGTTTGGTTGTGTTTGTTCTCTGCTGCTATGTTGTGTTTCATTGTGCTGTTGTTTTAGACACTTCGCTGTTCAATTGGCTTAGATTTGCTATTGCACTGTTTCTACGTTATTGTAAGCTGCCATGGGAGTATTGTAAGCTCCCTGTGGAAGGAGAAAGGCAGGATAGACATATTTTAAGTACAATGAACACACTTGACAGGCAAACACCTCTTCGGAGTTCTTTCAGGGGCCTGGGGCAGCTGTCAGGTTGTTTAAATGGCCTGATTGATGTGAAGCACTGACTCCAATTTAAGGTAGAGGGGTCTGGGGCACAGACATGCTCTTGTAGGCTTCAGTTCCTTACACTTCCTCCTAGGTCAGCACAACTGATGCCACTTCCAGCTTCTGCTTATCAGATGAAGAGAGTCTTGGCTGCGTCTTCACTTTTCAAACCGCTGCATTGAAAGTCTAGAGGCACCTGGTGAGAGACTGCACAGAGTGCTTTTCTACTTGCCATTTGTTCTGAAGCCAGCCACGGAAAGAAAGAAAATCCCCTCAGGCTTCTGTTTTCTCCAGAATCAAGTGAGGGCTGCTTCTAACCTTACATTTTGTACTCTAGTACGAACAGCCAAGGACAAAATAGATGTGCTTCGCATCAATTGAGAATGATTCACATGTGTTTAAATTGATACTATCCTTGGCAAAATGCAAAAACAAAACAACCCTAAAAAAACCACAACCTAAAAAACCACAACCCTAAAAAACCAACCATCGAAAATAAAACACCCAAACCTGGAGTATTATCTTTTCCACGTCACTGTTTCTGTGAGAAATTTGGCTTTGTACATTCTAAACAAGCAAGATGGAAAGGAAGGAATGTCAGTGCTGCTTGTTTTCTCATGCTTGTTTAGAACATTTGAAGCTGCTCCATGTATAAATACAACATGAATACGTGTGTACAACACTCACCCAACACAAGGCATATATTTTATCATCAGATATGCATACCAAGTACAATATGTAAAGTGAGATGGGACCCTGACTTCCTCATGAGTCAGCATTTTAATCTTCCCTCTCCCTCTGGATCCAAGTCCAAAGCTTCCAGATTTGCTTCAGCTGAACACGCTTAGAATGTGCATGAATGCATTGCTGTGCAATAAAGCTGAAGTCAGAGCTGTGACAGAGGATGACAATCTGTTGTAGATAATCTGTTGCTTGGACTCAGTCCATGTGTCTCTTACCCACACAGATCACTGCTACAATAGAACTGGCCTCAGTTTGACTCTCTTGCCCTGGAGAATGATGGAACTGGGGAATCCCTAAAGCAATCATTAGCTATGTAACTGCAACCTGTGTCGCTGTAATGAATGAGGTGCGTGTAAAGTGAATGGGGCTTTTCTAAGAATGCAAATTTGAGAATGAAAAATGAGGAGCCAATGGACAGAGCTCTGGATTCGGAGCTTGATGGCTACTGTTTGCATCCAAGGTAAAGGTATCCCTTGACAATTAAGTCCAGTCGTGTCTGACTCTAGGGAGCGGTGCTCATCTCCATTTCAAAGCTGAAGAGCCAGTGCTGTCCGAAGAAGTTTCCATGGTCATGTGGCCGGCATGACTCCACACTGAGGTGCATGGAACGCTGTTACCGTCCCGCTGACGCGGTACCTATTAATCTACTTGCAATTTCTTGCTTTTGAACTGCTAGGTTGGCAGGAGCTGTCGCACAGATTCGAACTGCCGACCTTTCGATCAACAGCTCATGGTTCAGTGGTTTAACCCACTGCGCCACCCGCTGGCTTGTTTGCATCCAAACATAGCTGCAAATACACTGAAAAGCTTCCGTGTGATCTGGGGATGGCCACCTCAGGCATGCCTATAGAATGACTAGGAAGTGCTGAAAAACATCCTTATTATACAGGTAAGGAAACTCACATCAGCGACCTGCTCTCACGACTGGTATTAGGGTTTGACTTAACTCACAGAGCAGCAATCCTGCACTGGCAGAGCTAGTGCTCCGCCAGTGCAGGGTGCTGCATAAGCGTAAGGCATGTTTATGGCACCTACAGAGTAAGCGGTGCCAGCACCAAGGTCAGCACTGCTCACTACGCCACCGGATGAGGACCTGGCCGCCGGAAGCAGATAGGTCCTGCGCTGGGTGGCAGGGGGAATGGGTGATTGGCCAGCCAGGTGAGGGGCGGGGATATCGGCAGCATGCTCTGCTGCTATCCAACCTGGCCAGTCTTACATGGCCTCCCCAGATTTGCACCGGCCATTTTGCTACAAATGCACTGTATTTGTATACACTGAATACATATTCAAGCGAAATATTGAAGGCAGTTCTTTAATATTTTAAAATATGTTCGTCAATATGTAATATATGCACTTTACAATTTAAATCCCAATAGATTTAGAACTGTGTTTACTGATTTATATTCAGCATGCTATTCTTATTAAAATTGGCTTAGAAGACCCTCTGGAAAAGATAAGAATGCATACCAATAAGAATTCGAGATGCGGAAAATAAAAGGCTGAAAGTGCTAATGTAGCTTTTCCATGATGACTTCTAAGTAGTGCTTAACACCATTAATAAATGCCAGCCAGAGAAGGGCTGTTGTAATTGGGCAACTTACTTTATTTGCATTCTCAAATCATCCAGCATAACAGACAGCTCTGAATTGCTAAATGCTCTGCACGGAGCCTTCCATATTCATAGTGTTGCATTAGTAGCTCTTTAAACCATTTACAAGTATGGCAGAAGACGTAAGGCACTATGAAAACAGTAGCCTAATTTTGCCTGTGTGATGCAAAGGACGTATTGCGCTCCAGTACCTTAGAAGTCTCTATGATTTGTTTATACTGGGCAATTGTTTGTCTAATTCCTGAAGAAAACAAGGATGTGGAATGTTGCTCAGATGCTGTTTCATTGAGCATCAAAGCATTCTGCCAGAGAATTCACAAGGAGAAGTGAAATTCAACAGGCTGGCATTGGTGGCATTCTGTGATTAATAAAACCATCAAAAATGGGCAGCATGTGCTAGCCAAAACCCCATGCCCACAAGAGATCCCAACCAGCTGGGCCAACCCCTAAACCACCCAGGCTGCACTGGGTATTTGCACTGTCAGCACCCCGATCTACAAATGGGAAGCTCCACTGAATGCTCCCATTAGCTGGAGGCGAGGGCAGGGGGAAGGAGCTGTCACCATCACCATGTTTTTCCTCAGTTGCTGATACAGTGGTTGAGAGGAGCTGTTGCCTCCTGCCAATCACCCACAATCCATCAGTAAGCTTGGGGAGTAGAGTGGCTCAATGTGCCAAGGAGAGTGCAGAGCTTTGCCTGAGGGATCCCCACATCCCACAAGCTAGAGCCATCACTGACTGGCCTAGTTCATACACACCTGACCCAGAACAAGTCAGATTACTGTGTTGTTGGTTGATTCCACACTAAACTGCTCAGTGCAATCTACTATTGTGGTCACATTAGTCTGCTATGTCTGTGTATAAATACCACTCAAAATCCATGGGGATATTCTATAAAACCATGGCACATCTATCCTCCATAAGCATGATAGCAAATATCTTTTGTTATTATTTTGGTCAACTTATCCACATTTTTATGACTGAGAACCAAATATCTGCTTATATTTGCCTCAGTTTGCAGCCTGAGGACCCAATCCTATCCAACGTTCCAGTGCAGATACAGCAACAATGCACCCCTGAGGTAAGGAACAATTTTTCCCTTACCTTGAGGATGCCTCCGTGACTGCCCCCCCCCCACACACACACAGGATACAACATGTACTCTGTTGGCATGGCTGCCTCGGCGCCGGAAAGTTGGATAGGATTGAGCCCTGAGTCTTACAAAACGTTTTACTTGATTTCTTTGGGCAACAGACCTCCACACCATGTCACAGTCTAGTTCCAAAACTCCCCTCCATTTCAAAAGTAGTTTGCCTTGCAACATTCATGGGGGAAGGAAGCTACTGTCCAAGTAGTTCCTTTGGGCTCACAAAACTATTTTCTAGGTGCTTTGAAACCCGAGTCCATTAATTGGAATGCAGCGTAAATACCTGAAAGAGGAGGCAGGCATGAATCTCAGCACACAGTACCAAATACACTATGATGCGGGGGATACTCTTCTCAAAATAGGATTTCTTAGAATTACTTCCATTAGTCAGTTTAATTTATAAATCATTCTCAAAATAAATTTTAAAATTGAGTCTTATAGCCACACTCATCGGCTTTGCATGCTCAGAATATTCTCATCAAAGAAGTAACTAAATGTACAGAACAAACAAAGGTCTTTTTTAGAACTTGACTACCCCCCCCCACAAGCTTAGCTCTCCAGAAACTTGACAGCAGCATAAAGCAAAATCCTTTGACAAATCTGTTTTTGAAGTAATGCTTTTGATCAATACTTGCAGCTATCTCAGCTAAGTACGTAGGCTGCGCTGCCTCCAATCTCCGTTGAGAAAGATATTTCTGTACTGCAGTAGATGCTTTCACAGGCAAAATTAGCCTGTCACCTGCAAACCATGTGAAAACTTCCTTTCCTGCCTACTTTAGCCCATCTACATAATGACAGCCTTTCATACACTGATGAATAATTGCATTGCATCTGCAAGGCATGGATTCCAAAACCTCTGAAAGTAGATTTCTCTCTCTCACACACACAAACACACACATGCACACGCACACGCACACTTCTGCATTCAATTGGGCTACCAATTCAGCAGGGGGAGGGAAGCACAATGCTACAGCACATATTTCATACAGAGGAAGTCCCATGTTTACTCATTGGCATCTCCAGTTACGGTTTGGAAAGAGACCCGCATCTGAAAACCCAGGATAGTCACTCAGTGTAGACAACATTTAGCTAGACAGAATCAATGGTCTGACCCAATGTAAGCAGCCACCTATAAAACACACAGAATCATACAGTTGGATGTTTTTTTCCGCTGGGGTTCTGTTCCTGGAACCACAGTGGATAAGAAAATCAGTGTTATATGAAATCTGGTGGTGGAAGGGTTGGGAGCGGTGCCATGTTACCTTTTCTCCAGCATCTTCGCCGCTTCCCTCCTCCTGAGTTTGTTTATACTGACTGAAAAAACAAAAACCACTACTGGAAGCAACCTGTAAATGGCGCCAGAGACTTCAGGCTGCATTTTTCAGCAGTTTGGACATGCGCAGGAGGCTGGAAGTGGTTGGCAGGTCCCAGACAACGCAGAAAAAAGAGGTAATGTAGTGCAGTTGCAGAGGCGTCATTATGGTGGGGGCGGTGGGCCCCAAGCGGCGGATCGTGAGGGGTGTATCTTCCGGTGCTCCCTCCACCGCTGGTCCGTCTTCGTGCTGCCATTGTCGGCTGCAAGTTTTGCCCTCCCACCCTCCCAGGTGCCGTTTGGCTCCAAAAAGGAGACGAAAAGCGCCGGGTGTGTGTGTTTCTGCACCGCCGCCACACGCGTTGATGATGCCACACCTCCCAGGGGTGGGGCGTATTGCATCTCATGGGGGGTGTTGCGGCGGCAGGCCCCTACCATGGGGTGTGTGTGTGTAGGGCTGCTACTGTGCAGTTGGACTCCCTCTTCCACAGTTTTGCCATCCGTGTTGAGTCAAATCCGTGGATTAAAAAAAAACGTGGTTAAAAAGGTTCGACTGTATTAACATTTTGTTTGGGAAAACTGTTCGAAAACATACCGAATCAATATTTAGGTACTAATTACAAGGATAGGCAGTGTAAAGCCTGTGGAAAGAATTATCCATATACAAGTTCAGCCCCCCCCCCCAAAAAAAACAACAACAACGATTACTTGTTAGGGTAGATAAAGCCTGACATATCTACCCCACCATATACACAGAATGAAAATGAAAAATAAAAAAAAATCTGTTAAACACAATAAATCAACTTGCACAGCAAAATCTACCATTTATAACATTTCCTGCATCTGGCATATTTAAGCATCACTGAGAGAGGGAGGTGGGGAGAGATGTTCCTCCATTTTCCTGCTACTGCAGGAGAAGCAAGAAAAGAATGGGGACGGGGCTTGGGGGGGAGAGACAGGCAGGTTGGCTGGAGAGAGAGTGATGTGGTTAGTGGAGATAGCAGACCCTATCGCCACTCCCTTGCACCTGGCACAAAGAAAACCCACTCCTACAACCAGGAGGTTGCTTATCCCCATCACACTCTCACAGTGCAATCTATCCAACGTACACCACCGGTGTAACCAGCAATGCAGCGAGAACAGGAGGCCCCAGAACAGAAAGGGGATTCAAATCCCCACCATAGGGGGATTCAAAGGGGATTTATATCTCTCCTCCCTTCCAAAGCCTTCTGCCCTGTCCTCCTACAGGTGTAACCAGTGGGGTAAATTGGATAGGATTGCGCTGCCAGTAACATTGTTGGGGCTACAACAAGGTCCAAAACAGGATCAAAACTGGAGTTAAAGAAACAAATTAAAAACAAGAACTATGAACTATTTTTCTAAACACACACACACACACACACACACACACACACACACACACACACACACACACACACACACACACACACACACACACACACTGACTGTACTATCTGTCAACCTGAATATGTAAACTGCTATTGTCAGCTGCCATATTATCCTCTATCTGTTAGCATTGGTTTGGGCCTCAATCTCACACTTTGGATTAGGATTGAGCATGCAAATTTGCCCTAAGGCGCCCTTAGTCATAAAGGAGACTCAGGGATTCCTTCTAAGAATGCAAAACCCCATTTTCTCCCAACTATTTTGAATATGGAGGAGGATTTTAATTTCTAGATTACTGTATTTATTGGCGTATAAGACGTACTTTTTTGCCTAAATTTGTGACCCAAAATAGTAGGATGCGTCTTATACGCCAATACTAAAAAAAAATCCCTCCTCCCCCCGCCCGTTTTAAAGCATTTTCGGGCTTACGGCGTTTTTCCGGAGCCGGAGAGCTCCCTTGTGCTTTCTTCTCTGACTAATCTATCCGATCTACAGCTGTTTGTCGGGTTTAATTTATGCACGTGCATGAGTTGAGCTTCTCAGCAGCCAGCAGAGGGCGCTGTGCTCAGTTCAGTTCAGCTGAGCTGCAGAGGGCGTGGTCTTCCCAGCTCTCCTCAGAATGCAGCTTGGGTAAGCTTCTGAACTGGGCCTAGTTGGGGAGGCTTTGGAAACTGTGATGGGGGGGTAAGAGTTGAGTCTGGATTTTTTTTTTGTACTTTTATGTTTACTTTGGAAACTGTGCATGGGTGGGGTGGGGGAAAAGAGTTGAGTCGGGGGGGGTTGTACTTGGAATTTATGTTTACTTTGGAAACTGCATGGGTGGGGTGGGGGAAAAAAGTTGAGTCTGGGGGGTTTTGTACTTGGGGTAAATGTTTTTTACTTTGGAAACTGTGCATGGGTGGGTTGGGGGGAAAAGAGTTGAGTCTGGGTTTTTTTGTACTTGGGATTTATGTTCTGGTGCATTTTGTTCATGTGTCTTATTGCTGTGTGTTTTAAAAGAGATCCTGGTATTTTTGTGCAATTTATGTAAATTAGCTAATTAAGCATTCAAGCGGTAAGTGGCCAAGTGGCCCAAAATGCTTTAAATCTTTTTTTCTTGAAACCCAGGGCCAAAAGGAAGGTGTGTCTTATATGCCGGTGTGTTTTATACGCCGATAAATACGGTAATAAGCAGCTATAAAACATAGAAAGTATGAAGTCACCACTCAAGCACTGGATTGAAAAGAAGGAGTCTGGAATATAATTAATCTGTGCTGTTCAAAGGGTTTGCAGATGAGCATAAGGCTGATATTTTGAACTCACTGGAAACAATAATGCCTGCCACAATTCATATTTAATTTTGTTCCACTGAAGATTTTACTTTACTTCTGTTTCATATTTCGAATTAGATGTTAATCCCAGAGAAATCCACTCTTGCCAGCAGCTGATTAACTTTCAGGGTACAACTTCTATTATAGCTATGTTTTTTTATAAACTGAACTATTTGAGTGATTATTTCCCCCTTGGACAATAATCTGCAATATCAACAACAAAAGAAAACACAAACATTCTATTTAAAGTGCCACTGGGTAGTTACGTGAAGACTCAAACAAATGAAACCACGAACTAGAATATAGAAAGCACAAAATCTACTATCTGGAGATATGAATAAAACTGAAATCCTAGATTATCCTCCTTGAGCCTTAAAAGTGATATATCTTAACAGTTAAATAGACAGAAATCCCTAAAATACACAGATAGTGATGAACTGAACAGCAATCCACAGAAGTGCATGCTACAATAAATTTCTTAGTTGTGAAGATGCCAAAAAAATCTTTGTTGTTTTAGATACTGTAAGATTTCTACTGGTAATTCATATTTTTTTCTCTGTGAACAAATATCAAACCAGTCGCTGACTACTGAGTGCCTTTGTATTTTGAAATATGATATCTAAAAACCAAGAGTACATGCATTTCAAAGTTATGTGCGACTTCCCACTGCTATTTGTCAACATATCATGGCCAGAGTTCTCAAATGCTAGGATGAACTATAGCCATGAAGTTCTCTCGCATCCCAGAAACATGAATAAAACATGGTTTAGACAGCCTGCATGTAAGCTAAAGAAGTACCATTCTTGAGATACTTTATAAACAAAAGCACCTAAATATTTCAATTATTCCTGATATTCACCAAATATAAGTGACGTAATATGATTTGTAAAGTTCTTCAATTATAGTTGCTATTTGGAATTAACCCAGAACCAAAGTATTAAAGGAGAAATTATAATGATTTCTTTTTCTTAATCCATGTGCCCACAGACAGACACACCATAAAGGAACTGTACTATGTTTAGATTTACTGTTGCTATTGTATTGATTTCAGTACATTTTGCTGTGGTAATCAATTGTACTTGCAGTATTTTCTAAAATGTTCCAACACTTTCAACCTAGTATTATTTAAAGATATTGCTTGCTAGATACTGGATCCATACAGAATTTGGAACGCTGCAGCAACCGTTTTCATTCATGCTAGGAGCATCATTCCTCCATGAAACGTCAGCTCCCCTACTTACTAATACATCTGAAATGCCTGTCACAGAAAAACATCAAACAGAGAAAATGGTCACAGCTTCTGGCATCAGGGTGGCTTGAGAGGTGCCCCTGGCACCGTGATGGATGCCTCTTAACTCTAGCTCGGGGACTGAAACTATGGAAAACCACCCTTTTGCACATGATCCGGTTGCATGTCATGGCAAATTGTAACATAACTCTGCAATCAACTAGAAATGCGAGATTCTGAAAAATAAAATCACTAACCATCAGTAGTCTGCATGGCTGAAATACTGCTGCCTTGATGTAAATAGCTGAATCCACCCCAACTCACTACAATGAGAAGGTTCTCAAATGCTGCAATATTAGTCCATTTCGGCTGGAAAACTAAAATGTTAGCTCAAGCAGGTCTCATTACAGTTGTTTGTACTTTTGTAAATATATCCAGTGCAGGGCTGCCCATTACCTCCTGACACCTGAGACAGCACACCAAATACTGCCCGATGGTGTGCCAGCGTCTGTTCCTCTCACTCTCCAATGTTCTAGCTCAGCATTCCCCCCCTCCACATTTCCTCTTCTTCTCTGTCCCCCTCTTGACTTTTCCAGTCAAGGGAGTGGAAAGAAACAAGGACCAATGGAGATAAGTAGTCAGAGAGAGATGGGTGCTCCTCACCAATCTCCTGCCTGAGGCAACCACTTCAGTAGCCCTCATGGATGGGCTGGCCCTGATCCAGTGCAGTGCATTTCAACCAGTGGAGTAAAATGGCATTTTATTTATTAGATTTTCTATCCTGCTTTCTCTCCCCCCCCCCATAGGGGGAAATCAAAGCGGCTTCCATTTTACAGTATGGAAGGTGGTGCTTGACCCCCACAGTCATGGTGACCACATGGCACTGCCACACCTGGCCCCAATCATGCTGGAAATGGAGATGACTGGGGTGATGCTGCACCAGTGGGCAAGATGTGACTGTGCAGCTGTCTGATCCTTCAATACAGGCATGCTGGAGGGAAGGAAGGTGCCCAACTGTGAAGTCCTAATTGTGAAAGCCAAACTGTGGAGGAAGCTGCCCACTTCCCGCTCCTGTGTACCAGGGACGTGTGATGTGGTGTCGACATGTGAGGCAGAACCGCCCTGTCTTTGTCCATGGAAAAGCACCACACTGCTTATACCCAAGGAGGCTCTCCTTACACCTGAGAAAGTGCTTTCTTGGGTGTAAGGAGAGCCTTCTCAGGAGTAAGCAGTGCAGTGCTTTTCCATGGACAACAACAGGGCGGTTCTGCCTCACCTGTCGACCCCACACCACACGTCCTTGCTGTGTATAGCTGCTCCTCTCTTGTGGTAGTGATGATACCTGAAAGAGGTGGCAATTGGAAAAGTGGTACAGTACTTGCAAGAAAGGTTGAAAAGTCCTGAGCAGTGTCACCATATTCTACCATACTTCATTTAACAGCAGCACATGCAGTTTACTTTGTATGGAACCTCATAATATCCTTGAATTAATGCACCTATGTATTTTTTGGACTGAAAGGTATTTTATAGTAAAGCTTAGCATGAAGCCAGTTTTGTACATAGATTCACCATCCACTATACTGCCCCACTATTACAAATGTTCCATTTTAAATTTTGAAAAAGTCCAAGTGGTGAGACATTTAGTGAATCCATTAACATCCACATGGATTTGTGTCATGGAATGACAAACGCATCTGGAAGATCTTCCATACAGTTACTAAAATATGAGCAATATACTATATAACACTAGTGGCTGAGAAATAATGGATGGACAATCAAAAAGCCAGTATGACCTTCTTTGGAACATCATCATCGTCAACAGGCCAAGACTAGATGCTATTGGAAAATACACAAGGTCCATTTTCTCTCTCTCTTTTGCACTGGAAAAAAAGCAGCTGTTGAGAGACAAACACTATTTAAGACTTTTAGTTCTATACACATTTACTTGGGAGTAGGTCCCATTGAACTCAGTGCTGGGACTTCCTTCCTTCTGAGTAGGCATGCATAGGATTGGGTTAAAAACCAGGGATGTGTGGTGCGGGCACAGCAGGTGAGGCAGCCCCGCCCCGTCGTTGAGTAAGAGGGTAGCAAGCGTGCACAATCTCCGCCTTTGGCTGCAGCTTTGTACTGAGCACTATGATGGGGCACAGCTGCTTCACCTGCCATGCCCACATCACATGTCCTTGTTATGCAGCACTGTGTATGGTTACATAGAAGTCAGTCCCACTGACGGCAGAGGTGCTTACTACTCCCAAGTAAGTGTGAATAAAGTCTACCTCTACCTTCATACACCCTTCTGATTTTACGATAGTCAGAACCTGTTTCTTTCAGGTTCTATCTACCACTTTTCTTCATCAACAGAAGTGGGAGGAACAACTCCTCCTTTAAAGGGGAACTATGTATGCCTTCACACAATTCTTTGCTGATATTGCTCCTGGATGTGCTGTCACAAACACAGAGCTCATACTGACAGACATTCAGAATAAGGGAGTGCTCAGGATCTAGGAGGATGCCCCCCCCCCACACACACACAATGTTCGGTCCTAGGTCTCCTTTGCCCTTCACAACAGCAAGACAGTTCCTGGCCCTTAAAAAAACTAAACAATGTTTTGTATTTGAAAAGGGGAAATCTGAAGAGAACATCTATATTTTCAAAATAGTTCAAACAGGGCTGTACGATATATGTGGAAACTGGGTCACAAGGAAAGCAGATTGCTGTCTACACTTCAAAACAACCAAGTAGTAATTACAGCCATCGTCCTTCATGTCAGGATTAGAAGAGAAATGATCTATGACTTCCCAATCACCACTGACATAAAATGATAAAACTGGGAAAAGACCATCGCCAACTATCTATTTGCATTCTTCCTAGCAATCATAATCACCACCTCTTTCATACAAAATCACTTTGAAGAGAAACACACACACACACACACACACACACACACACACACGTAACAATATAATCCAGAAATAACACTACACTGCATTGCTGGCTGTGAGCCCTGCTTCATTCCTTGGCCGAGTGGATGGGAGCAGGGAAACATGGCCCCAGCTGAAGGCCATGGCACTCAGCGGTGACATTGTCACCAGCCAAGCAACACAGGGTGGGATGCATGAGCCAATGAACAGGGTGGAATGCATGAGCTACAGCAGCTGGCAACCTGCCAGGGGAGGAGCTAAGCTACTGGTGCAACCCATAGAAAGGGCTGGGCCAATGAAAGGGGGGCAAAGACAGATGCAGTGGAGAGACAAGAGAATGGAGAGGTGAGATAGAGAGGAACAGAGCAGAACAGGAAAGTGACAGCAGAGGAGGGTAAGAGGAAGGCTGTACTTGGGAGGCAGAAGGAAAGATGGAGAACGTCTGCAGGAAGACAAGTCAACAAGGGGACAGAGGCAAACAGAGGAAGGACAAGGGGCAAGAGGGACTAGACAACAGGGACAGTGGAAGTGTGGAAATAAGGAGACAAATAGGGAGAAGGACCTAGTAAAGGCAGTGCTGAAGGCCCCAGACACTCAGTTACTCTTATAGGAAGAAAGGGCTCCAACTATAGCTGGGGCCGAGATACAGTTGTGCCCCTCAGAATTAGGCCTCCATGGTCACACTGGCCCATTCCTAATCTGCATATTTTACTTATAGCACAATCCTGTCTAGAATGCAGGTGCACTTAAGGCAGTCGCTGCATCCTAGCCAGGATTAGGACCATGCTGGCGGAGCTCGAGTACTCCTTGGGAGAAAGAGATGTTTGTCCCTTTCTCACAGGTAGAGCTACAGCAGGCCCAATGGGCCTCCTCAGATGTGCGCCGGCAAAATGGCTGGTGCAAATCTGAGGACCTGGTGTAAGACCGGCCAGGTCCGGAACGAGGGATAGGATTCGGCGGAGCGTGTCGCCAATGATCCCTCCCTGGCCCAGTGGAACAATCACCTCCTCCTGTTCCACGCTGGTCCGCCCTCCCCATGCCCCTTTCTCGAATGGCAGAAAACCTATCTTCCCCAGTCGGCACAGCTCCCAGTCTGGGGTGGAGTGAGTGGCACTAACCTCTCCGCTGGTGCCGCTTACTCGCCGGGTGTCAAAAACATGTCTTACGGCACGTTTACGACACTTGGCGCTGGCAGAGCTCCATTGCACTGCCTGCAAAAACTTGCACAGGATTGCACCGTAAATATACTACAGTGCCAAATACAGTACAGTAGTTAATCTGACTGAGAGTACATAGAGGCATGACATCATTTTGTCCATGATAACTGCTTGGCTAGGTTCATGCAGTAAGGGAGAAAATAAAATGAGGCCAGCAGACAGAGGGGAAATTTTATCTATATAATTATTTTGATAGCAATGGGAAAAAATGAAATAAAAAGATTTCCTTGGACGGCAGGGGACATTTTGCAATACAGAAACGTCCTTGTTTGCCCCTAAATTGTTCTGGGCAGTGTTACCTAGAAGAGATGCATTTCTCAGCTTTGGTGCAGGATGCCATTCATGACTTTGACCAGGACACTGGAGACATGATACCGTTATTAACATTAAAAACAATACAAAAACAGGTGGGAATGACAGCTGTCAGGGTCTGTACAAGTCGTGCACGTGTGCTGGGTAATCCAAAACAGCTACACAGGAGACAGGGGGGCCTGTTCTAGGCTCTGGAGAATCATGTAGAGCTACACAGCCAGAACCATCTTGGACTCTTCAATGACCCACAGAATGAAAATTCAGAAAATGTTTAATCCCTTTTGGTGAATGAGAACTTAGCTAGGGTATCTGGCAATGGAAAAGGGCATCTGTCAAAAGTATCTATATTTTGCTCTTTTCGTGCTATTTCTGTCTACAGTAAACTCCCTTCTTTAATAAGGGTTCTGTCTGTGGGTATCAGCTTTGCTCTACTTTTTTTTTTTTTTAAAGAGAGTGGCTAGATTTCTTAGTTTCATGTTTTCTTAGAAATGGCCTATATTTTTAAGGCTCTGCACCCAAAGAATATTGAAAGAGAGGTTGGTGGCAGGGCCAGCCCAAGATCTCCTAAGGAGCTTGAGGTAGTTCCTTCCAGGTGCTGCTTCCTTTACCTGGCAATGTGCCACCACCTGCTCCTTCCACTGTCTGGGCTGGAAAAAGAAGAGAGGGGCGGAGCAGAAGTGTGGAGATACACTCTAGCCCACCACTCTCCTCTCCCTCACGCTTCCTCTTCCACTCTGCCTCCTTCTTTCTTTTCCATCCAATCCAGGGAGTGGGAAGGGGAGTAGTAGAGGTGGGCATCCTCTGCCAAGCTGTTGCTTGAGGATATCATCTTAGTCAGCCTCATGGATGGATGGGTTAGAGGCATCAATTAAACAAAACTTAAAGGTTTGTGTGTGAATAATGAACGGCTCAATGGGATTGCTTTCAAGTTCTGGAAAGAAATGCTGTAGAAAAGGGTAGTTAACCCTTTCTCCCATGTCCTTCTCCAACTGAAATGGCCCCTCAAAGCTGGTTTGAACGCTCCAGGAGAAAAAGACAGATACCCCCAGAAAAACAGACAGGCAGAGTGGAAAGGGGTAATAGGCAGGAAAATATGGTTTCCCAGTGCCTCACTTCCTGGATCTTCAAAGTAACCATGTGGGGCTACTAATAAATAAAACAAACCTCAGATATTAATTAAGAATCTTCCACATCATATTTAATTTGGCTTAAAAAAAAACTCTGCCAGTGAGTAAAGTTAGAGTGCAATGTTTTTTTTTCCCCATCCAGACGCAGGGAGGTTAAATGCAGTGCAAAGAAAGTAGCTTGTACTTTTTGTTCATCACCAGTTCAGACATTAAAATACACAGTATATTTCCACATCGGCAACAAAATTAACAAATTCAGGGAAAGCACATGTTCTGTGAAGCCATGAAAACAACAGCCTGTACCTATATGCAGTGCCTTTTGTTTAACATGCAGTCATTAGATATGGATCAAAGCTCTCGGAGACAGGAGAATTAGGACAAAGTGGGCTTGCCTTTGTTGTTCACATCAAATATTGTGAACGTTGCAGCCTTTTAATTAGGTCTTGTTTATCCTTATTTCATTCACCTTTTTTTTAAAGTCTGCAACAAGAACACCGAGAATGAAAATGGGAAAAAATGCAGCCACCCCACTCCTGGTTTGGGCAGGGTCTTCCTTTGCCTGGCTCCGCCCTTCATGAGGCAAAGCAGGGATGGGCTGCACCTGATTGGTGCGCTGGGCCTTCGAGGCGGAGCTTGGGGCAGTGTTTTTGCCACATGAGCCTTGAGCTTGACATTGTGAGCCAACTCCCTCCCTCCCTCCAACTCATTGTGAGCCAACTGCGTCCCAACTCACCCACCCTTAGGATAGTCTGAGGTCAGCTTGCTTCCCTTTGGGGCCAGATAGGATTTATTTGCTTCTCACCAGATTGGAAGTTGGATGAAAGCTTTTTTGCCTACCCTAGATTTGTGGCGCTTGCAGTGTGGCACTTGTTTAGCCAGGTTGGCCACTTCTGGCAGGTACGTATAATGCAGGACTAGGAGTAAGATTAGGGATCTGATGTGCATCCTAAGGTAAGAAAGAGTCAGAGAGGGAGCCAGAACTGCTCTCAAGAGGCTGTCTGGCTTAGAGATGCTGGCTGGTGATTGGGCTTAAATTGCAAAGCTCAGCTTAATGGCTGTCTGGCGTGAGATGAGCAGAGCAATTTGGCTGCCTTGATCCCCTTTCCAGGGGTCAGTGGGGAAAACCAGGGATCAGAGAGAGATGTTCTCTGGTCGGAACCAGGGTACTAACACCCAAGAGGGAAGTGACAGTTGCATCCATCTCCCCCAGGGTAGGTACCCACATTAACAAGGGAGGAGTTCACTAGTCAGGAACCACTGCAGGATTTATATTGCATTGGATCTTTGCAATATTGCTTATTGAATTGGATTTAAGCAATAAGGTGGCCCATTCTGTACCAATAAGCTGACCTTGTCTTGTGTCATTTATGGGTGTGTGTGCGTGTGCCCGCGCACCAGGGCAACCTGTTCATTTCTCTACAGAGAGCTTGCCCATTTATCTCATCTTAAGTTCTACCATTAATGATCAAGACATATCTTCCTGAATGTTCTAGCTGGATGTTCAGCTCAAGGCTCATGCATCAAAAATGCTGCTCTAAGCCCCACTGGTGGACCTAAAATAAATTAATAAACCCAGAGCGATGATGCAGTGGGGCCGGTGCGGGCTATGCTGCATCCTGTAGGGCAGCGTTTTCCAAACTTTTTCGACCTGCGGCTCCCTTGACCATTGGCAACCCTTGGCCGCGGCTCCCAACTGTCATTATGTTGATGCCTGCCAATTGGCATTGCATTGTATTCCAGGAGGATTCCATGGTACTCCGCGGCTCCCCTGGCTGGTATCCACGGCTCCCCTTGGACCCACGCCTCTTGGGAACCACTGCTGTAGGGGATTTTTGGCTGCTGGAGATTTCCTCAGGGTAAGGGGATATTTTTCTCAGGGTGTATATTGTCACCCTGCTTATTTAACTTATATGCAGAGTACATTATGAGAAATGCAGGGCTGAATGAATCGCAAGCCGGAATCAAGATTGCTGGGAGAAATATCAACAACCTCAGATATGCAGACGATACCACCCTAATGGCAGAAAGTGAAGAAGAACTAAAGAGCCTCTTGATGAGAGTGAAAGAGGAGAGTGCAAAAGTTGGCTTGAAACTCAACATTAATAAAACTAAGATCATGGCATCTGGTCCCATCAATTCCTGGCAAATAGAAGGGGCGGAAATGAAAGCAGTAATGTGAAAGCAGTAAAGTGAAAGATTTTACTTTTTTGGGTTCCAAGATCACTGCAGACGGATACTGCAGCCATGAAATTAAAAGACACTTACTCCTTGGAAGGAAAGCTATGGCAAATTTAGACAGCATAATAAAAAGCAGAGATATCACCATGCCAACAAAAGTTTGTATAGTGAGGGCGATGGTGTTCCCAGTAGCAATGTATGGTTGCGAGAGTTGGACCATAAGGAAGGCTGAGCGCCGAAGAATAGATGCTTTCGAACTGTGGTGCTGGAGAAGACTCCTGAGAGTCCCTTGGACTGCTAGGAGATCAAATCAGTCAATCCTAAATGAAATCAATCCTGACTGTTCCCTGGAAGGACAGGTACTGAGGCTGAAGCTCAAATATTTTGGCCACCTAATGCGAAGAGAGGACTCTCTGGAGAAGACTCTGATGCTGGGAAAGATTGAAGGCAAAAGGAGAAGGGGAAGGCAAAGGTTGAGATGGTTAGACAGCATCACCGATGCAACGAACATGAAAATGAGCGAACTCAGGAAGATAGTGGAGGACAGGAAGGCCTGGCGGGATATGGTTCATGGGATCACGAAGGGTTGGACACAACTTAACGACTAAACAACAACAAATGGGATATTTGTCCCCTTGCCCCGGGGTAAGTCCCAGCAGCTGCAATGGGTTAACTTGGACCTGCGCCAGATATATCACTGGCGCACGTCCGCGTTGATCCATGCAGGCGGATCAGGCCCAAGAAGGGCCTTGGAATTTGGCAAGGGCTGAAGCCGACAATCTCACCCCTCCCGGTCCTGATCCGCCCATCCCCTGCCCTGTTCAACCCCCTCCCCACATCGTTCAACCCCTGCGCCAGACTTACCTGCTCTAGCGGGCCTCCATTGCTCCACAGGAGCGTGAGAGAAGGCTCTGGCCTTTCTGCTGCTGCACCAGAATTCTACACTGATGCAAAGTGCTTTACGGTGCTTTCGCGGCAGCCCACACCAGTAGAACACATGTTCTACCAGCGCTGCCCTTGTTTACGATTGGGCCGTAAGACTATCATCTGTGGATAGTCATCTGTCAGCTGTGGAAGAAAAACTTGATTTGATCCTCACAACTTCAAGACAGAGAAGGTGGCAACCTCACTCCCATGGGTTCAAACAGCAGCTCTCCAGATTTCCTAGAAGAATCTTTCAGTCCTGCTCTTTGAGGTCTTTCTAACGGAAGATGCTAACGAATGAACCTGGAACTTTCTACACAGAAAGAATGAGTTGTGACACTGAGCACATCCCCACCCTTCTTCATCTCATGCTTGGTTAATATGCTAACTTAGACAACTAACAAGGGCAATGTTTTGTAGCTATGTTGCTGTAACAGACAGAAAGAACTTCTTCCCAGCACAGCAGGTCAGGGACTCTCTGGTGAGTGGAAACTTTCTCTCACTGCTGCTGGATGGGAGTTGCCAAAAAACAGGACTAGATTTTTAGGGAGGAGAAATGGAGACATCCTCTAGTTATGTTATGCGATCCCCTGGGAAAGTCTAGCCAGAGAGAAAGAGAAATTCCTTCTAATTTTCTTCATAGACAGACTGAAGCGTTTTTGCTTCACTGCTAGATGTGTGTGAGTGCATGCACACACACACACACCCCTGTTGTCTTCCCAAGCCTGAACAACAGAAAAGAGAAGAATCCTCCAAAGAACTGAAATGGGGTGGGCTGGCGCCAAAAGAAAAGAAAAGAAAAAAGTGATCACTAGCCTTTTAGGCCTGCTACTGAACAAGAGTTTCTTGTTGGACCATGCTCTAGCACACATGATGCCCTCTGTCTGGTTGGGTGAAAAAAAGAAGAAGAACCTGCCTATGTAAGAGAATTGAAGAGTTAGGAGAGGAAAAGCAATATTTCAATTGTGAATTGCTGCTGGGTGGGAATTCAAGGCTGAATTTTATTGTGTAGGGGCTCAAACCTGTGGAGGAACAGTGCCATCCGCTCCTTTACTAACTGTGGGGAGAGGCAGGCTGTACGTGCTCAGGTGAAAGGGAGCAGTACTCGGCCTGTGCTCAGAGGCATTTTGAGTGTGTGTGGGGTAGTGGGGGGGGGGAGACTGATTCTTAGCTAGTAAGCAAGGAAGCTATTTGTGGATCCTTGTTTACATCTATGCTTCAAGATGTAGCTATGCCTACTCTTGGGAGGAAGACTTCAGCATAGTTGGCTGTGCAAATTATAGAAATAGTAACCCTAGCAAGCATAATCAGGTTAACATGAGAGCCAAGATAATTCAGTTTTCATTTCATATCTTGCTTCATTGGCTCTGAACACAAAACAATGACACAATGGCACAGCACCAGAGCAATAGACTCAAAAAACACATCAAAACCTTTTCTTGAAATCCCAATACCTAATTTTGCCCCCACTGAGCGATTTCTTCCATTCGTTTAACTACTGACTAATCTGTGCACTGCTGGAACTCCAGTGCTTGAACACGCAGTAAATAAAAACCTTAGCCTCAGTGTACACAACCACAGCAAAGGATTAAGCTTCTTTTACAGACAATCCACACTTTCAAACTTGATGAGCCACATAAAAAATAAGCACAAACTAGAAGTGAAGCACATCTCCAAAAAACAGGATTAGAAAAATAACTTAATTCTTTATTGAACATTCTAAAATACAATGCACTATTCTTTTGAATTGAAACACAGTTTGCTTAGGGAGCCAAGAGATTCTTTGCATTTGTACTTGAGACAAAGTTTTGCTCGTGGTTGTGTCACTAACTTTGAGAATGATGAAATAATTCATATTAATTCTAATCCTTACATGCTAATATCCTAATCACTCACATCCTAATCCTAAAGACATTCTTAAATAACTTAACTATGCAAGACAGTTCTGCCTTCTTAAGTATGGAATCCCTTCTTTAAAAACCACAGAATAGAAATACTTTAAGGTAGCAAAGGAAGGCAAAGGCCTGAGAGGATAAATAAGTGTAATTTGGTCCTTGTGTTTGGGTTTTTAAAAAGCTAAATACCAGCCAATTAGGTTGATGAAAAGCATGCCCCTAAAATTCTATTAGCATTAGAAGGGAAACTACTGCTGGCACAACAAAAACTTTCCTTCCAAATCTAACAGCAGGTTCAGTAACATGATTTCAACTGAGACCATGACATGAAAGAGTTAAATGCTCTCTCTCTCTCTCTCTCTCTCTCTCTCTCTCTCTCTCTCTCACACACACACACACACACACACACACACACACACACACAATGCAATCATATGCATACTTCCCTGGGAGTAAGCCCCATTAAACTCAATGGGACTTTCTCCTGAGTAGACACACATAGGATTGTGCTGATAAGCAGCTATTAATTTAAAAATAATACTCAAGATCCAAACTACATATTTATTGTAACTTTTAGTTTGGCCTGTGGCTTATTAGTTACAACTCAAATCCAGAGAAAAAAATTATATTGAAAGGAGAAGCTTGTTTTATTTTAAAGCAAGACTTGCAGGAAAAAACAGAACAGGTTTTTTTCCTTGAAATATTTCCAACCAACTTGGCCAACTATGTCAAAAAAGGTGTCTCTCCTTAACCAGGTTTAATAGAACTGCTGAAAGTTAAGAGAGATGAGCACAATACAGCACCTCTGAAACAAATTGCCTACAAACCCTAATAAATAAAATGTTAAAACAGAGTGGAGCATGACTGAGGTCAGTAAATCTAATTTATGGTGAAGATACAATACTAAAAGGCTGGGTAACCTCAGAAGAGAAAAGGTACCCAGTTACAAAGTGTGATGATGAATGTTGTAAAAAAGAAAAGAAATCCACAATTTGGAGTATGGTAAAGCTTTTATTGGAGCCAACCAAAATGTGACAAAGCAACAAGCAGCAAATATTTGAGTTCTACAGAACTCTTAATTAGGCTAGAATGGTAAGCAAAAGAACAGGGGGGAGGTGGGGTCAATTGGAGGTGCCCCAGCAACTCTTAAGGCTGATTCACACTACACTTTTGCAGGCGCAGATGCCCCTGCCCCAGCGCGCAGAGCTGGCCGGAGGTCCACCTGCTGTCCCGCCTTCTTGTGAAGGTGATTGGAGGTAGTTCTGATTGGCATGCAGCCACTCTCCCCGATTGGTAGGCTGCAGTAGCTCCGCGAACCCTCACAGTTCCGCGAAGGCAACCCCCTCAAAAGATGAGGGGAAGCCATTTTTCCAGCCTCTGCATTGCGGAGCTCGCAGCTGCTCCGCAAGCTTCCAAAATGCTGTCAAAGAGCTCCGCGCTACGCTACGCAGATCCGTAACACACCTAGATTCCTGTAGTGTGAATCAGCCATTAGTTTACAAGCTGAGTACAGTCTGTTCTACTATGACACGATAAGTTCCGTTCCATTCCTAAGAAAACTTGTGTTATCAAAGATCACGTTACCAAAATAATTGTTTCAATTGGGAAACGGGGGCTATGAGCTAGAAAGGTTCAGACTTGCAATAACAGAGTTACATTTCCTGCACGAATTTCAATAATATTGTTTTTTTAATAGTTATGACAGAGGCTTGAAGGGGGGAGATGATGGAGGCTGGGTTATGATGTACAGAACTTCCATTTGTTCCAGAGAGACAACTTTCCTCTATCTTACTACTAGAATTATCTCTAATAGTATTAAATTATTTAAGCCCAGTAGCACGAATTATACATGTCCTTTCATTTCTGTTAAAGCATTTGATTACATCTAGCTTTGGCTCAAGAGTAATGGCATTTTTTCCCCATCACCACCAGCGCTATCATTAGCATAGAAGTTCTTATACAGTTTTTTATCACCTTTATCAGCCATTCTTATGATAAAGCAAAAAATTGAAATACAATTGTAAAAATATTATCAAAATAAATTGCAGCACTGTTCACAGCTAACAATGGTAAACAATGGAACACAATGCCAACTGAGCAATCGTCCACTCAAGCTAAGCAGCTGTGTGTTCCTATGGTGCGCACGCAACAGCTTTTTTCCTGCACACGCAGTGCTAGTTCCCGATCACGATCACACTGTAACCAATACCGGTCTGCATAATGCAAACTGTGTAGTCTAATTAATCGATCACAATATATCCAAACCATGTTATGAAAACTCACATTGTACGAGAAATGCTTGTATTGTGATATGGTTGTTTACCGTTTACCGACTGAAGATTGTTGGGCACCACCTATGTGCCCCACTTTCTTCCCTTCCTCATTTTTCTGACCGTCAAACCTGATGAAGAGTTCTATAGGATTTGAAGGCTTGCTGTTTGTGGTTGTAATAAAAGCAATAAAAATTGCCCAATTTTAGATTTTGGATTTTTCTGCTAATGGACCAACATGGACACCTACAATACCAGAATAAAGTGAAGCTATGCCAATTTACATTGGAAATACGATAGTTCAGAAAATGAAGTAAAAGCTCACCACTTCTTCATGCCTGCATTTTCTTACATTAATTCCATTAATCTGTTAAGGAAGAAAATATATATAAATATATTTAGTTTAGATTCAAACGTTTGAGTTTACACAGGACAGACTTGACATTTGTAGGAATAAAATCTCAAAACAGAGAAAATAGGCTTTGCTTACCTGTAGAATCGCATCTCCTATGAACAGCAAGCCTGAGAGTTCCGCTGTGAGTGATAGAGAGAGAAGAAGAAAAGTTTTTCTTTTCTTTTCAAACTTGTCTGTACTTCTCTGTTGCAGACAGTGCAAATGGAACAATGAGAAATAGTTGACCAACAAGAAAAACTCACTGCAAGGTTCCCCAAATATATATATTTTCTACAAATATTTTAAACAATGATAACCTTTTCTTCCCAACGGATTGTGTCCTATGAATATAAATCCTTTCTAAGCATCACTGAAATAAATGAGATAAGTACCGTATTTATTGGCGTATAAGACACACTTTTTTGTCTACATTTGTGACCCAAAATAGTAGGGTGCGTTTTATACGCCAATACTAAAAATCCCTTTTTCCCCCTTGCCCGTTTTAAAGCATTTTCGGGCTTACCGCGTTTTTCCGAAGCCAGAGAGCTCCCTTGTGCTTTCTTCCCTAACTAATCTATCCGATCTACAGCTGTTTGTCGGGTTTAATTTATGCACGTGCATGAGTTGAGCTTCTCAGCAGCCAGCAGAGGGCGCTGTGCTCAGTTCAGTTCAGCTGAGCTGAGCTGCAGAGGGCCTGCTCTTTCCAGCTCTCCTCGGAAGAGTAAGCTTCTGAACTGGGCCTAGTTGGGGAGGCTTTCGAAACTGCATAGGTGGGATGGGGTAAGAGTTGAGTCTGGGTTTTTGTTGTTGTTTTTTTGTACTTTTATGTTGTTTACTTTGGAAACTGTGCATGGGTGGGTTGGGGGAAAAAGAGTTGAGTCTGGGGTTTTTTTTGTACTTGGGATTTATGTTCTGGTGCATTTTGTTCATGTGTCTTATTGCTGTGTGTTTTAAAAGAGATCCTGGTATTTTTGTGCAATTTATGTAAATTAGCTAATTAAGCATTCAAGCGGTAAGTGGCCAAGTGGCCCAAAATGCTTTAAATCTTTTTTTCTTGAAACCCAGGGCCAAAAGGAAGGTGCGTCTTATACGCCGGTGCGTTTTATACGCCGATAAATACGGTAATTCATAACTAATTTGACAGCCCAGTCCTAAGGGCTTGTAGCACCCTTACGGCAGTAGTAGCACCCTTTTGGCAGTCGCAAAAGCAGTTCCAGCAGTACATATTGGACCCTGGTTCCTGGTGTTTTAATGCACATATCAAGCTCTAGGCAAAACAGAAACTTCTCATTCTCTTGGGAATGTTTGGCAAGCTTCATGTATACCATAGACATTGTGGAAGGACATTCAGTATATAATGTTTCACACTGGCAATATCTAAGCTTACATTTAAGAGAAAGTTAATAATTAAAGTGTGCAATTCACAGAGAAAAATGTATTTTAATAACAAAATACTAAAAAAAATCCATTCAAATTTAAGGTGCATAATTCTGATGAAAAAATCTAGGAAGTAACCCCAACAGAAAGTACAAACTAGAAGAGAATAGGCTGTATGCTAAACTAGACTGTATTCACATGGAGTGCAGATCCATCATCTGAAGTCCATGAGTGGATAGTCCATCAGTTTTCACTGAAACTATATGTATAGAATAGGTTGTTCTCCTTACAGGATACCTTCCAAACAATGGAGCCGCACTCTGTGCAAACTCAGGATACAACCCAATGTATTTAATCCTGCAATAATGAGAGGTGGCGTACAGCGGTGTCTAAGAGGGTCAGCTTCAATTTACAACTTTCCTGGTTTGAATCTCACCTCTGCCATGAATTCGCTAGGTGGCCTTAGGCAAGCCACTCCCTCTCAGCCTCAGTCTTCCCCATCTGTAATATGGATGTAATTATACTTACTCACCTTGCAAGGTTGTTGTATGGACAACATCAAGATAATACAGTGAAGTGCTTTGCACACTCAGAAAGTGTTAAAAAGTTAAAGTATTATTACTACTATCTGTAGTTGAATGACTTGGCACAGATACTTACCTCGTTGCTCTTTGGAAATTTTGGAAACAACCACTGGAATATTATGTTCTGCTCCTCCCTATGAGACGAAAATAATCATATTTCATTGAGCCTAAGTTCAGCTTATAATATGATTACATTTCTTTCAAGTTTTAACTTTTTCTTCAAAAGGGGAAAATATTTTACAATTCATCTTCGTAATAAGCAAACTAATCAAGTCTATTGTTGAGGAAGAAAAATCAATTTGCAGCATCAGCAGAGAAAGGTAAGAATGGAACAATAAAAACATGTTGACAAAAAAATAGAAAATTCACTGCAGTGTTTTTTTTTTTTTAAACTCTCCACAGATTACAATACCAAGCTCACGCTATCAAAGGAAAACTGGGTACAGTTCTGAAACAGTGACCATGCTGTGATCATTTTCTTAGCATGCTAGCAAGGAACAAACAAAAGCATACAATAGAAACCCAAGACATTTGGACATTAGATAAAAAGGAATGTTAAGGTTTTCTTTGGTACTTTCAGATTCTCTTTTTACCATTCTCACATGTACAAAAGTCAGTAAGAAAATAAATAGGAAATATGGAACAAAGGAAAGGAAGAATTCTAAGCAAGACAACAACAGGTGCTCCATAAATCAAGAAATAAGAAGTGGTAAACAAAGTAACTAAGATGCAGCAGGCAGCCAGCCTAAAGGGCTGCCCACTGCATCCTAGGTAGAATGCGAGCCGCACCGATGTGGATAGAAAGCTTTACCCCTTACAATCTGGAAGCCCTACAAATGAGAAATCCTACTGCTAATCCCAGGTCTCATTTCTTTTTTAAAATGATGCAATCATATTTCTTGTTGTCCAGAAAGCACCATCTTGAACATATAAAATAAATCACTGCAGAAACAGACTCCAATTTCTAGACTGGTTTGTCCTCTCCCTGCCAAAGTTGTATCATTAAATGTCATCAGGTAGGTCTTGCAACATTGTGTACCAGAAAGCACAATAATTGATTTGTTCATATTGCAACATCACTCCATGTTACTAACACAGATGGTTTTTAGGGAAACTGGTCTCTTGAAGGACGGCAGCCTTGAGATATCATGCATTAAAAAAGACCTATAAGAACAGATCTACAACGGCCTTGGATGCACTCACATAAACCATGTTTTATCTATTGTGTGTTGGTTTTTGCAGTTTCCATATGTGTAGAAACTGCCTTGAGAACAAGAGAACTACTTTGTTTGAAAAGGTCCAATGCATGACGAATTCTACAGCCAACACTCATAAGTCATGCTAAATGTTCTAGAAGAGCTTGCCCAACAAGTCTTGACAGTAGCACACCCACTGTGCAGGTGATTAACAAACCCTGAGATGAAATACCGTATTGGTCTGAGTATAAGACTCACTTTTTTCTCCCAATTTAAGTTTTTAAACTAGGGGTGTGTCTTATAATCAGGCTGTTGCAATTTAATGCCAGTGATTTAATTAAATTTTTTAATAGCACCAAACTTTAAGGGTGCGTCTTATAATCAGGTGCGTCTTATACTCGGAACAATACGGTATATCTATTCAGTTGGTAAAACATGGTAATACAAGTACCTATGTGTGATTATTTGACTCCCACAAATGGAGTACGTTACTCAAATGAAAGCTGTCATGTGTGAAAATAAAATATTTGAACAAATAGGTAAAAATCCACCTTAAAATTAGGTCTTTCCCAGGCCAGGCCTCCTCAGACGCATGCCAACTAAAGAGCTGGCGCACATCCGAGGCACATTGGAGCCTCTGGCACTTACACCGGGGGAAGGAGATGAACATCCCCTTCCCCCAAGGTGAGCCTGGGCTGCACCGGTGTGGCCCACATCCAGACTAGGATGCCGTGGCTGGCCCTTTAGGTCAGCTGCCGCATCTTAGGCAGGAACGAATTTCTGAAGCACCAGGAAAAAAAAATATTTTTTTTTGTTGGGCTGTGTAATCTATGGTACTTGAAGATGGGAGTCAAGGGGTTGTTACAAACGGCTCAAAATGAAGTTTGATCAAAAATAAACCATGTGATGCATTCAAACAAGGTTTCATAAATCTTAAATGTATAAACAGAAGGAGTTTTCAATACTTATTCCCTGAGAAATGTAACTAGTTTCAATAAAAGGATCAATGTTCTTGATTGGATTGAACCACAGAGAAAACTGTTTTCCAATGCAGGGAAAAGGAAAAATTGGTGGAAATCGTTATAGTACAACACAGTGTTCGCTACCTAGGAGTCAGTTCTTAGCTTAGCTTCCTTTAAGATCTGCTCTGTTTCTAGAAATTCCACGCTTGTCTGCAAATCACCACATTCTCTTCCACCCTGTTCCCAATTGTGTCAGTTTTAGATTGTGAGCCCACTAGGAGAGATAGCTGTCTTCTCATTACTTGTAAAACGCCATATACCCTGATGACACTAATTAACCTCATTTGCATCATCCTTTAGCCATTGTGTAACTATTTGCATTGAGCACCAGTTAGACAGTATTAGGATGATGAAGATAAAGCACTAGACCAACCTAATTTCATTTTCAGCAATTTCTTGATCAACAACAGCTAGGGATGGCCCATACATGAAGCGGATGATGCAGCTCATGCTGAGCAGTGGTGGGAGCAGTTGATTTGGGATACCCTCCACTCCAAGCTTGCTGCCACCTCCCCTCCAGCCCACTGCAGACAGAGCTGTATTGATCCACTTGTTACCTTGCTCCTTCCTCATACAATTATTTTCTGAAAACAGGAAGTGCAGGACTTCCTGTTTTATGTAAAGGGACCACATGAGGGACAGGGAAGCACTTACAGTATTTATCGTACAGTCCCTTAAACCATGCAACGGAGTGCCTCCTTACCCTCTCACCATGTGAAGATGGAGCAAATCAGGGGCAGCAGGTCACTGTGTTCACCGTATGAAAGAGGCAGCAGTGACAGGTCAGGGACAGCATTGGGTGGTGGACCTGGTTAGGCCATCCTTGATAATAGCTGAAGAGGACTGCACATGAACTTGTTTCTGGGGTCATTTCAGAAGCTGTCATGCGTTCATGGACAGTAACTTGAAATTCCTCTACAAGTATCTCAAAAGTAGCAGACCAAGTTGTTAAGAAGGAAAAAAATAGGTGTCTGTTGCAACCTGGTGCTTCAGAATTGTAACTCAACCTTCTTTTCCTTTAAAAATAATTGGAATCCACATGGGCCTCCTAGACTTCCTAAGCTTTTGGAGGGGGGGGGAGGTACCGACAGAAAAAGGAGAAGAGGGAAGCCCTGTGGAATTCTACAATGGGGGGAAGAACACCATTTGTAGTCTTATATGGAGGCAACTGTGAAATTAATGCAGGATGGTTGAAGAATGCATTGGCTGCTCTGTGTAGCTGCCACTGCACTTTAACATTCATTAATAAGCACTTAAAATTAAAGTGCCACTGAACAAAAGACCAGAGTGTGCAAGTGACAATCTTTTTAATGTATATATCAAACCTTATCAGCTCAAACTGAATCTTAATGAGCTGCTGCCTCCATTTGCTCCCCCATTAACTAGAAAAAAGCCTCAGCTGATTGCCCTATTGTAAAGGTAAACAAATACTTAATGAAACCTTTCAGAGCTCATTGAAAGTGCAGGTAACAATACAATCAAGCACCTTTTGATCTCATTAAAAAACAATCCTTACAAGACACTTCTGATATAATGAATGAAACAATGGGGAAAATGCACACTACCTTTATACTTAATCCAAATCCTCCTACAGTTTGTCTTCGAATTGTTACAGTTCTTTCCTGAAAAGGTAAACCAGGTTCAGTAACACTTCGATTCAGTATTGCCCATGAAAAAGAAAAAAAAATCTACAAGAATATTCCTCGTCGGTACACTATATTTTCATAGTGGAATGTTAAATTTCAACATTTGTTAGGAATGCGCCTTAAACTTGGAGGAAAATAGTAAAAATGCATACACATTTTAATGAGCTTTAATTCATACAGGCTTCATTGTAGAAAATCTGCAACACTCAAACATTGAAGGGAAGCAGTGGAAAAGATGTGTGGAACCATCCCAACACACACGTTGGTGGATGTCTGCAGACTCCATCAACGATGTTAGCAGAATTATAGGCAATGGGCAACATGTAGTACTTGGTTGAAATCATTAACTAATTAATTAATTAACTGGCAGTCCAACCCCATCCTATTCAACTTTCCAGCACCGATGCAGCTGCAACACAGCCCCAAGGTAAGGGACAAAATGTTCGTTTACTTTGAGGAGGTCCCGATGACTCCCCCCCCTACAGAATGCAGTTCTTAGTCCTAATGCTTGTACCTCATTAGCATGGCTGCATTGACATTGGATAGTTGGTTAGGATTGGGCTGTGGGACAAGCAGCCACTTCTGTGTACACAGAAGTATGCAGTATATGTGTGAATTATAGCACAATAAATTTGACACTATAAAGTGTGTGCACATTTTCTTGAAGTTTCCTGTGTGTGTGTGTGTGTGTGTGTGTGTGTGCGCGCGTGTGCATCAGCTACAGAAAAAAATCAATTATAGTTGGCACATGCTAGTATTTAGTTCTTCCTTATAAGCTAATACCTAGAATGCCTGACTAATCTATCTATCCAAGGTAACAGAGATAAACTGCAGTCACTTATCAGTGGCACAATATATCTATGTGTGCTATTAGAAATTATCTGCCCATCAAATGTTATAGGACATATGGTACAAAGCTACCCTTACACATGAAATTATAGCAAAGGTAATTATTACATGATACTAGGTTGTCTGATCATTACTGACTTCTTCAAGGTGGGGGTGTACAATGTATAATGTTGTGTAACACACAATCTGCTAGTATCCAATAACAGTGAGAACAGCCAAGTTCAACTGGGCAAGTCTAAGCAGCGCTAGACAATAACTTAAATGCCATGTTACAAAAAAGACCGTTTGTACAACACACTGCCTGCCTTCATAGCTAGACTGAAACTATTGATTGAGGATCTCATTTTAAATCCTGACAGCATCAGGCGATGGGATCAAAAGGTGTGAATCATAACTGTTGTTCTGGCAAGAAAGGTAAACCTCACCATTACATTCATAGAAACTTGGTAATAGGCAGTGGTTTAATGTGCATACAACTTTCTGCCAGGCTAGCCAAGTGGAGCAGATCATTTGTTATCATCTACAATAATATAGGCTGTAATGCTGGTAAGGAAACATTCTAGCAAAAAACAACAACACTATTTTGCATATATGCCAATACATTATGTAGCAGCCCAATCCTATCCCCCACCACTCCATAGCATGCAGCCGCACTGAAAGAGCATGCACTGCATGCTGGGGGGGAGGCGATCTGACGGGAAGGGAGAGGTGACTAAAAAAACATTTTTATTTACCTCCCAGTAGGCTGCCTGATTGCCCATGTCAGCTATTTTTTTTTGTTGGGCTGTGTAATTTATGGTACTTGAAGATAGGATCCAGGGTGTGCAACTACTGCTGAGATCTTCCCTCTCCTGCCCTTGAACCGGCACCTGCTGAGATCTTCCCTCTCCTGCACCTTGAACCGGCCCACTCCCTGCGCTGAGCCGCCCACGGCCTGCTCCCGACACCACCTTACCTGCTCCGCTGCTGCCAGGGTGGGCTGTTGCCACACCTGGGGAGCCACCGGCTCTTTCTGCTGTTAGTTCCTTCATGCTCGGCAACAGCATCAGCAGCAGCATGCCATTTACCAGAGTGGAATGTGAGTTCCGCTGTCATAAACGGCAGATAGGCTTGGGCCATAAATGTCAAGAGCAATATAAGTAATAGATACTGTAGCACATTAGGCAATGCAT
The DNA here is from genome assembly GCA_026170595.1 of Plestiodon gilberti rubricaudatus. NCBI lineage: Eukaryota > Metazoa > Chordata > Lepidosauria > Squamata > Scincidae > Plestiodon > Plestiodon gilberti. Next base: position 44,456,353 of record JANXHW010000004.1, read on the forward strand.
TCAGGGAATAATAGATCTTTTAATAAAACAAACTAGATACATTTGGGTAGCATGGCAGGGCAGTGGCTTAGCAATATGAAGCAAGTCTCGGGCTCTCTTTTGGTAGGGCCGGCGGGGACTCAGCTCCATCCCTTGAGGTTAGGCATTGGAAACCACGGCAAACTTGACAGCATGCTAAGGCCAAGTAAAGTCACAATCACGCACAGGGCATTCCACGAGTTTTAGAAAGACATCACATTTCTGTAATGTATATTCTATAGATCCTCCTTTTCTTGACCTCTGTGAGATAAATTGACAAGGTTATAGAGGCTAAGGGACCATCGTTTGAGCCCTGTAGGATCCTTAAAGGACAAGGACACATCACATGTTTTTTAATTTTCCTCTTTGGATGCTGAACAGGCATAACTACTGCAATCTATAGTAACAGGAATGGTTCCCTTCTCCAGTGCAAGGATGTGTTACTCGGCTGACAGCTGTGTTGAGGATCTGTAGTTTTTCAGCACCCACCCTATTGGCAACTTCCTGTGGACTACAACTAACTGAGGACATAATTCTGTCTCTACCACCACACCCCACTATGAATACCCCCCCCCAAAAAAAATCAACTTTAAATGATCAAGTTTTAACAATTCCATCTCAAGTTCCCTTCTCCTAATTAGCAATCCATCCAGGTCATTCTCCCTGTCAGTTAAAAGGACACACACTCCATTTCTGTTTACAGTAGTTTAAAAATAAATGTATCCATCTGCCCAGATTCCATCGCCAGTCCAGTTTTCCCCCAGTCAAACCCCAGTAAGATATACATATGGCTGCCTTCTCGGGGGGGGGGGGGATGGGGAGGAACAAACTACACACATAATTGACTGAGGCTCAGAATGACTGGCTGTGATGCCGCTGCTGGTTGCCCCCACCCATCGCTGTCCAGAGACGGAGTGAGAGGATAGAAACAACTGCTCCTCCTGAAGGTGGTGCCTGGACTCAAACAGGACCCAGGAGGCCAGGGCCACCACCAAACCGGAAACCCAGCCAGACCAAGCTCCAGATAGCTGAGGATGGAGAAAGGTGCTGGGCAGCTGCTGTGCCACAGAAATGGAAGACAGCTGACATTTGCAGGTGATCTGGCTCACTTCTTCCCTGCACATGCCCAGCCTGCTGCGGCTGCACCATGCTCTGGGTGGTGTGGGGCACAACCAGGCTGCTGCTGTTGCTGAGACTTGGTGGGCAACAGAAGGGGTGGAGCGTGACATGGTAGTTGCACCAATGAGCACTCCACCTGATGGAGGACACCTGCCATCGCAGGAGGATCACCTGAGTTTACGAATATATTACGGAGCACCTGAGTTTACCTCCTCTTCCTCTTTTTCCCTAGCAGGCTGGTGGACTTTTTCCTTTTTGCAAATGGCGTTGCCGCCACTTACCACTGCATCTGCCACCACCTCTTCCCATCTTGCCTTTGCTTCTCTGTGCATAGAATGGCAGCACGAGGCACACAGAGAAGCTGTCACCGCCATTGCAGTGCCCTGGCTTCTCATGCCTCCATAGCGCACAGCTGGGTCTGGCTTTGGAATCCAAGGAATGAAGTTGTGCAGGACAAAGGAGTGGTGGGGTGTGTGGCTGCTGCAGCACTGTGCTTGCTGATATCACTGCTTCCCCTCCAAAGCAGCTGGGGGTACAGTGCTTCCGAGCCACAACATCCCTGGTAGTATACCCAACGGAAGCAGGCACATCAGAACACCAGGACCCTTCACTCCATTGATCTCCGTATATGGCGCTACAATGAAGCAGAAATGCATCATACAGCCAGTTAAATTCAATACATTTTTTCTAGATGTGGATGTATTTTGTCAGGCAGTTTTATATACAGTACTCAGCACAACACCCTTCGGTGAAAGGCAACAGTGAACTGCGACAGCCCAATGTATATAACAACTTCATTCTGGTAGAAAATGCTACTTACGCTGGAATAGAAAGGTTCTCCAGACACACAGATCACGTCTTGCTCTTGAATCGTCAAAATATCTTTGGCTAAGTGCAGCCGCACTTTGAAAGGCTCCTGGTTACCATCCTGCAGCAAACAAATCCCTGTCTTTGTCTTCAAAGGAACAACAGAGAAAAAGATGTCCTTAGTTGCTAAGCCAAATACTGGTTTGTTCACAAGTTACAGGATCAAAAGACTTTTCTTTTGTTGTTGTTTTTAGCTTTAAAACTGGAATATTCAGCAAAATAGAAGCTGCTGTATTCCTACAGATCTACCAACTTATGCCCACATTAATCATCAGTAAACAGAAATATTACATAGCAAACATCGATAAGTAGTAACATTTTATTGGCTTGGGTACTTAGGTTCCAGCTACATAACGATGTTCTGTACATGGATAAGAAAAAATGAGACCTTCTTAATAGGAACTTGCTTTTAGCATCACTGTGAAGTGATGCTTCAATAGCAAGGCATATACAGTGTTTCAACATCCAGTCTCCTGGTGCATATGGGCTCAATCTTGCACATTACTTAACACAGGGCATTATCCAGCCAAGTCTGTTAAATTTCCAGCCTCTGTTTAATCTAACCAAAAGTATCAGAATTATTCATGAGCCAGGATCACAGAAGACCACTGTGAAGATTGTCACCTTCTGCTTCATAGATCTAATCTAGCTCATCTATGGAACAGATTGATTAAAGATTGTCAAAATCCAGCTGGCCAAAATGCAGGAGAGAATTATTCCATCTCAAGGCAAGAGGTGTACTGTGACAATCCAAAATGGGCAGAATACAAGTCATAGATGAATGCCTTCAAAGCCTATCTTTGTAACATCAAGGAGACTGCATTCCTTCCTTCTCTGATTTTTATCCTCAAGAAGGGCACTGACTGGGCTAATAATTGCATTAGCACTTTCCTTCCTTGGACTGGAGTTCAGGTCTGGTAGGACCTCAATAAGAACCTGCATTGTCAACATACATCAGTTCCTTGCTAAGATTTCTGGTTTCCAGTAAAAATTCAAGCCTCTGAGTTCCAAGGGATGTTGCTGCTCAACTGCCCACCTACTCCAAACTCTTCTGCCCCACACTATAGCTGCTTTGGCTCTCCCACCCCATCAAATTGTCTATAGCATCAACTCTGTCCGTCAATCACCCACAGTTCCTAAGAAGCACAGGCACATGTTCCAGGAAAAAATAAATCAATGTATGACACTCCATGTTCTCTAAGTGCCACTTAGCTGCTCCTTGGAAGCACTTCTATTATGACCGATGCAACAAACATGAAAATGAGTGAACTCAGGAAGATAGTAGAGGACAGGAAGGCCTGGCCGGATATGGTTCATGGGATCACGAAGGGTCGGACACGACTGAACGACTGAACAACAACAACAACAACATCCACAAGCCCAGCTCCTCTGGATTTAGCCTTGTCATGACTATCCTGGAGCCTTCTAAAAGGAGTGGGAGCAAAAGGGGGAAGTCAGAGATGGGGCTGCAAGGGGGCCTGAGGAGTCAGGGGGTGGAAGGGAGCCCAAAGGGGAAAAAAAGAAGCACACTGTTCCTTGGTGCACCTAGAATATTCCTGCAGGTTGATCTGCCCTTTGGGGGCGTATGGGAGATTCATGATCAGAAAGCAGCATCTCTTGAATACCTTATATAACCGTGATAGGAGGCATAAACACAGCCAGGGTAGAATTTAAGGAAATTATTTCCTCCTCTTACCCATTTGCACTGCTGTATTTGGCCATATCACCTCCCCTGAACTCTGCTCCAGCACAAGACACATAGCCTTTCTATTGCTCATGTAGCCGGCTAGTCTGTGATGTGTATGGAGTTAACATCTCCATGCTTCTGGGAATATGATCACTGTCCCTGCTTGTGTCATCTGCCCTATTTTCTAATTATTTATTTCTCTGCTATGAAAATATAATAAAGCCGCTTTTCTATCCAAAGGATCCCAGAGTAGCTTGGCTACTCCTGCCCCCCTTCTTGGTAGCAGGAACATTTTTTTTTTGCCATGTCCTGCCATTGCACAAGGCAAGAGAGTCATCTCTGCATCCTATTGGATACTTTGAGAGAGGGGGCATAGTTTCGGGGCCATTACTGAGGCCTGCTTTCATCCTTCTTCAGTCTGCCTTTCCCCCACCCACCCACCCACCCACCCAGGGACAGTTGCCTTTTGGAGCTGGGAAGGAATTGTTTGCCATCCACCTGATTGGCCTTGGTTGACAGTTTTTTCGCCTACCCCAGACTGCTGGGGGTTTGGGGTTGAGGTTGAGGTTTTCCTTTAGCCAGGGTGGCCACATCTGGCAGGTTCAGTTTGGGCCAGGGAGTAGAAGTAGTAATTTTGATGTGCCCCCTGAGGTAAGCAGGGCCAGAGGGAACCAGCACCAATCCCTAGATCAGGGGTGGCCAACCTTCCATCATTAGGGCCTCTGTGTTCTTAAGAGTCATGTAGAAGACAGAATCTTGGCAGCTGCAACTGCTGATGGTGCTGCTAAAGCAGCTGCACCTGCTGAAATGCCCTCACCTAGACAACCATAAAAAGGCCAAGAACATTAATATTGAAAGGTTGGCCACCCCTGCCCTAGATGCTGCCTGGGTTAGGGATGCTGGCTAATATTCTCTTGGACTTAGATTTCCAAGATGACCACAAATGCTTTCCAGCCTGGGGGAGGTGGTGCAGTTCAGCTTCCTCAACCCCTCAGGGTTGGCGCTGATAAGCTCAAGCTGTCAACTGACAGCCAGCAGCTTGGACTCAGAGTTGGAATGCCAAATAAAGGCAGACACAATTGTCAGGCCTCATCTAGGTTAGAAGCCCGCATTAAAGCAGGGAGGAGTTTTGAGGCAGGACCTGATTGGATTATCAATAAATATGGCCCAATACTATTCGAAATCACTTGTCTCACATGTTTATTGGGGTTGGAAGAACAAAGAAACATTTTAACACAGCATAAACAAGACAGTTCATTTAAAAAAAGCCACTAAAATCATCACAATAATTAAACCAGTCAGCAGCAAAGTCAGCACAAAAGCAAGACACAGACTAACAGTGCAAGTCTAGTGCATGTCTACTCAGAAGCAAATCCCATTAAGCTCAATGGGATTTACTCTAGGTCAGTATTTCTCAAACTGTGGGTTGGAACCCGATTTCTGGTGGGTCCTGCAGAGCCTCCAATTAAAACATGGGTGATGGAAAGATGAGATAATTAATTGCCTCAATCCCTGAGGCTATTCAAAAATCAAATATCTGCTAATTTCCAAGCCCAATTCAAGGTGCTGGTAATGGCCTTTAAAGCCATTCACGGTTTGGGTCCAGGATATCTGAGGGACCGCCTTCTCCCATACATTCCGGCCCGCTCTCTTAGGTCATCTGAGGGGGCTCTCCTGCGTGTACCACCTCTATCGCAAGTTAGGGGAGTGGCAACACGTGGGCGAGCCTTCTCTGCTGTGGCGCCACAACTGTGGAACTCCCTGCCAGGGGATCTGAGAACCACCCCATCCCTCATGACTTTTTGGCGCGGGCTCAAAACTTTTTTGTTTCGTCTAACGTTTGGGTGATGGGTTGTAGTCTGCCTCCTGTGTCTCAAGATGCTCTGCCATGCTGCTTTTGTGCTTCATATTGTCCCCCCCCCCGTGGATTTTATTGTTTTTAAATTAAGTATGTATTGTTTTAAACTTATTTTCTGTATTTTAAACTATGTTTTTTAATTTTTGTTGTAAGCCGCCTTGGACATTTGCCTTGGCATAGGATAAGGCGGGATATAATTTTTTTAAATAAATAAAATAAAATAAATAATTGTCCTGCAAACAGCTGAGCTCCTGCAGTTTGCAAGCTTGTGTAAAAAATAAATTTTAAAAGGCTTTGGCAAACAATGACAGATCTGAGACTAGGCAAGTCTCCCCGGGTTACGTGCTTCAAAGCCAGGGTGCCACAACTGAAAAGGTCCTACTTCTCCCACTTGTGAAGGCAAGCTGGGGCTCATGGAGACCATAGGGAGAGGGCAGGTCTGTGTAGGAGACGATAGTCCTTAAGATACCCTGGTCCAGCAATCTCGAGTCATTTAGATCTTTAAAAGGAAAGAATCAACCAGTACTCTGAATTGCAGTTGGATATGGCCCGTAAGTCAGTGCAGTTGCTTCAGGACAAGCGAGACATGTCGCATTCAGGCGATCCCAGCCTAGCTGCCGTATTTTGTGCCAATTGATCTTTCCGTAATGCGTAAGTCGCCTATCACTATGTACTAAATTACAAGGAACAGCCTGCTCTATGTTAATTGGAAAAAATTGCTTATTCCCACACCAACACATGTTGGCCCAAAAAGACATGGCTTTACACATTCTCTGAGATTTAATCTCTGGAAGAAGCAAGAAAAATAATGTGTACACCAAATAGCTGAGCTCAATAAACTTGCCAAAGCAGTCAGCCCAGTTAATTCAAAAAATGTTCAGCAGCTTTTGCTCAGCAGGCTCTTCTTGCAGTCATTACTTTTGTGCATGCTATTTTTTGTTGTTAGACAGAGTGCATGTTTTCTCTTCGACTATACTCTTTTTACCTTGCTTTTGGAAAAGAAATTTTGCTTTATAAAGTTCATGATGAAAAAAAAAAATCCAAATCTGTATGATATTTTCAGTTTTATTTGTTAAAAAAAATAAAGAGGATGCACTACCAGAGTCTGGGTCAAGATAAGTTACAGCTTTGAGACCCTAATCCCGTTATCTATTGAAGAAATATCTACAGAATATACTTTGGCTTCTCAAGGTCTACCACGCCACTAGTCAATTTACAACTGTCAGGTCTTCAGCTTGGCCTCTCACTCACTCTTTAGTGTCCTGTGGCAGTACAGACTGCCGAAAAGCAAAGCAGAAAGGAAGTGAGCACTTAGACCATTTTTTCCCTGCCCCAGGTCATCTGAAGGACTGGAATGCCACGCTGACATTTGCTCTACCACAGCAGCATCCCTTGATTTCTTCAGAGATGCCTAGCTTCAGTGACATTTCGGCATCAGTCAGTTTACCTCTTCTGTAGCCTGGCATTCTTCCCATGCATTCTTCTTATCTTCTGCTCTGTAAGGCTCTAGTTGTTATAGTGGGCCAATACTTCAACCAATTTTGCCAAAGCTCCTGATTCCTAATACACCCTGTATGGTGTTCAGTCTCAGGGGTGCCAGGCATACTTCTGATGTTGTAAATTCAGAGCTGAGCCCAGGCTCTTCATTGTTGGAACTCAGAGATGTGTGGCACTTCTCCCCCCACATTACATTATACTAACAAGCCGCTTTGTTTGTACTTCAACTTCCCAGTGCAAGTGTGCTATCTTTGCTCATAAAAAACTAAGGGCCCAATCCTATCCAACTTTCCAGTGTCAATGCAGCTGCAATGCAGTCGGAGGTAAGGGAGCAAATGTTCCCTTACCCTGAGGAGGCCTCCATGACTGTCCCCCCTTGCAGGATGCAGTGCACGCCCCACTGGTATGGCCGCATCAACACTGGAAAGTTGGATCAGATTGGACCCTGAGATGCCCAATGTGGCTCATAAGCAATGCAATAAAATACATGATCATAAAAAACTAAATCATAAACTATATTATTAGGTATAGCGCCATTCAATGTGCATGGCTCTCTACATGGAATGCGAATACAGGTCCCTACTTTGAGGGGCTGACAATCTAGATACTGGCACAAGAGAATCAACAGAGGAATGGGAAGGAAATCATGGTAAGGGGAAAATATGCTTTTTTTTCAGTCACATACACTTAAGTTTAGCTACAGTAAGGAGGCACTGTGCCAAAGACTACACATAAAAGGCTGGTTTAACATTTAACCCTACTATTATAACTTCCATCAGTCAAGGAATGTTTGGGGGAGGGGATCTTACTAATTCACACAAACTAGGAGCCATCAGTAGGAGCTGTGGACAAGCCCCAATAGCTCATGAGTAATCCAAGGGATGCCTGAGGTAAAATTATTTTTGAGAAATGCTAAATCGTTGATATAGTCATTTCGCTTCACTTGACTGCACACTTCTGACTTGGCTGATTACCCTATAAAATCTCCGGAGAAGCTTTATGAAGAGAGCTGGGGGCAAGAATTAAGCAGTACATAACTATACAGTAGACATAATTAGGCATCACAATGAAATCAAAATAGAAGTCAGCCTTGTGATGCATGTGGGAAGAGTTTATTCACACTTGGAACAAGGAAATTGAGCGTGAGAAAAGCAAACTATTCAGGGCCTTCCAAGGACTGATCACACACATGCAGAAATCTAATTTACATGGAAAACTCCAAGAGGTAATAGGGTCAAGCAGTCTTTTACTGACAATACCCAAGCTGTTGCTGCCATTGTATAATACATCTTTAAATTAAATCTTCAGTTAAATTACACCCCTGTCCTTTCCCATTTGAAAGCAGTAATACACATTAAATAGGGCAACCTTGAGAACTAAAAGAAGACAACATTTATGTCAGATCTAATAAAGGTAGGGAAGAAGATGTCCATCTGAAATATGTTCTGCTTAGTGCTTTGAATCGCATTTTATTTTCACATATTTAACCTGAAAAGCTCAGAGACACAAAGGAGAAGTAAAGTCCAACGGCACTCCTACTGCTCACCACTCTCTGAAGAGTCACTGAAAAGATGCATCTGGAATAACTCAGCCCAGGCTTTACCTCCCCCCCCATCCAGTAGCTGGTTAAGTCAAATCAGTTTTCAAAATTCAACTTCCCACAACCTATATACACCACAAGCTCATTGCCTTCTAAGAAGGACCAGACCCTAAAGGAGATACTCTCTAAGGCAGGGTTTCTCAAAGTGGTGGGTTGCAACCCACCGCTTTTACCGGAAGTGTCCGATTTACCTTTAAGGGGGGTGGCCAGCCCGAACATCAGTGGCGGCGCTCCAGGATCATGCCAGCCGCCGCCGAAGAAACGTTATTTTAAATGTACCTGGTTACCCAGCCAGCTTCGCAAAGGATCCGTGGGGGGGGGGGAATGCCGCCTCTGTAGGCCTCCCCAGTGCTCTAAACAGTGGTGATCTTGTTCCGAAGTCCACTTCCGGTTTTCGGCAAAAAATGGAAGTGGGCTTTTTGACATGATCGCCATTGGTTAGAGCCTTGGGAAGGCCTGAAGAGGCGATAGGTGGCTCCCCAGACCCACTAGGGAGGTGGCAGGACAACCAGGTACGTTGAAAAAAGCATTTCTTGGGTGGCGGTGGACACAATTCTGGAGTGCTGCCTCCGACATCGCCCCACCCCTGCAAAGACTTACAGGGGAGTAAACTCCCATGTAAGACTTTGAGAAACGCTGATCTAAGGGATAAACAACACATGATAAGATATCTATAATAAGATCTTCTGTCTTTTAATTTCACTAAAAACAATTGTGTGTGCAGGGAGGGGATTCAGACTGGTCACAGCACTGAGAGGGGAGGCTTAACTCTTCCTTCATACTGTTTGACTTAACTCCCAGTGCTATTAATATATTGTTTCACTTCCGCAGCTAATAGCAATTTAAAGGTATGCAAATAATGTGACAAGAAAAGGGTTAAATTTTCTCCTGCCAGCTGGAGCCAGCACATCCTCAGTCATAACTTATCAGGACACAGTGGGGGGGGGGGAGCCACATATCACAAGAAATGGAGGGCAGATTGGGGATAAAGCAAGAACTTTTGCAACATTAGAATAGAAGTAAATTTGACAGACACACACAATTGTCATGTGTTATTTGCTTACTCAGATATAGTATTCGTGACGAGAAAATGGATTGGGTGAATGTGTGCTAAAGTACTCATTGTGGGACACTTGACATTACTACACAAATTATACTCAGGAAGTAATTTTCCACCTAGGATAGGTTAGCTGAGGACCACTGTTTCACCTAACTTGAAACATGACAAAAATCTAGCCATCTAATGTCCCCACTCAAACATACAGGACGCAATAATACAAAAACTATGTGTGTGGTTTTGTTTTGCTTAAATTATGAAGATATGACATTACCTCTTCACATGCAGTCCTGAAATCCATGTGCTATGGCACAGAAGAGATATTTGTCTAAACAAAAATGAAAAGAAAAGGTTTTTAATTAGACTGAAGAATTACTGGCTGTTAAACATTAAACTGTGTATAAATTAAGATGAGAAACAGCATTACAGCATCTGTAGGTAAGGTATAACAGCAGGAGTGATAAAGATCATAAAAGTGAAGCAGAAAGAGCTACTGCTAGCTTTGATGAAGTATGCTAGGTGGTTTCATTAAATATCAATTTGTGTTTCTCAGTATCTCTCAATATACTAGGCATTCAACATTACTTTCACTGTGATTAGCCTTGTTATTTGGGGCTGGCATTGCTGCGCCGGATCGGCCGATGGTGATCTGCTGCGTGACTTGCTTGAGAGATGGTCATCACTGTGTTCATGCCATGGGCATTCGCAGGGGACCCATTAGGTGGCTATATATGGTTATTTTGGCCTGGTTTTGTTGTGCCAACCATTTGTTTGTTTCTTCCTCAGGTCGCTGGTCTTTTCCTGTGCGCATCCTCATTGTGACCATTCCATCGTCTTTTGGGCGAGGAGGAGGGCAGCGGCTTGTGACTTTGGCTCCCGGCTAGGTTTAGGTGCACTTGCGCAGGTGTGGTGGGCGGCCAAGAGGGGCATGCTGTGGGGTCAGCTGTTGCCGCTTATTAAGGAATTTCTTGATTCCAGGCCTTCCCCTCAAATACTGGTTTTACACCTTGGCAAAAATGGCCTGGGCCAGAGGACGTATCAGTCCTTGAGGCTACAGGTCCGTAGGGACCTTGCCATTATTAGATCTTGGCTGCCAGGGATTGTTATCCTCTGGTCAGACGTGCTCCCACATAGGGTTTGGAGGGGGGCTGTCCGACCTCGTTTGTTGAACTTAGCCCGTCATAAGACCAACCGGTACTTGAAGGAATATATACGGGAAATGGGTGGGGAAGTCATCTTCCACCCAAATATCATTTTCTGACCCAACCCTCTTTAGAGGACGGAGTGCACCTTTCCGAGGCTGGGGCCAACATTTTCCTTTTTGATTTGCAGCAGGGGATTAGGAGCCTTTTGGGTTCGTGGGGCGGTGGGGGTTAAGCTCTAGGCTAACCCCCCCGTGTGGCAGGTCACGTGCGGGCTGGGTAGATAAGATAAGCAATTGGTGTACATTCGGAGGTAAGCAAGGTCAAGCGGTGAGCCAGAACCGCTCAGATGGTGCCGGACTGGATTGGTGAGGCTGGCTGGCAAGCCCCTTGATTGGATCAGCAAAGACAACCATACGGCTTGGCCTGGGGGAGTCTGCGCGGTCCAGCTGCCTCGACCCATCGGGTCGGCTGTGATAGGCTCTCTCAGTCTATGACTGAAGATAGCTTGGAGTCAGAATGTTACGCCCAAGGGTAACTCAGGGGGAGGCAGACGGCTAGATGCCGTTTCCCCCAATTCTAGGGCCCGCACGTTGTTTCGGGGTTATATATATATTCCCTGCTGCAGTTTTTCACATGTTGTTCATTTAATAAAGTTACCCTTAATCCAAGTCTCTGTCTGTTGTGATCATTGGGGGGTGGCTCAGGTAAACAGCATTACAACATCTGTAGGTAAGGTATAACAGCAGGAGTGATAAAGATCATAAAAGTGAAGCAGAAAGAGCTACTGCTAGCTTTGATGAAGTATGCTAGGTGGTTTCATTAAATATCAATTTGTGTTTCTCAGTATCTCTCAATATACTAGGCATTCAACATTACTTTCACTGTGATTAGCCTTTCAATTTGAGCTGGTGTTGTATTTATGTTTTATTTACTTTTTATAGCAACAATATTTGCAAAAAAAAATATTTTCAAAGGCATGGTTAAGCTTTGTTAATCGGGTTCCTTCTTCAGTAGGATCACTAATGGCCTTCATTTATTCTTAATTTTAAAGCCAGGTAGAAGACTACCTTTCCTTCCATTGGATTCAGACAATTGTATCCAAATGCATTTCCCTCCTCTTAACTGAGCAGACATCATGCCCCCCCCCCTGAAAACAGTTAAAAGGTGAATTGAGACATCCATTAGAGCTCTGGTTTAGTGAACACTGAAATTATTGGTAAAATGGGCCTTTACTCATAAAAATATCCCCCCAGGTACACACATTTTGCAAGCATTTAGATAATTTCGCTTTATAAATAGGAGGCTGTTATACAGGGAGGAGGGAGTTTTCATCAGAGGGAAAATGATGATTGCCCTAGGTACAAGATTTCTGGGAAATGGTAATAATGCAAAAGAGTACTTTATTTTCAAGGCAGGACACATTGACAAAGGTCTGTTGCAAAATGTTTCACTATTGTGTTAAAGAAAACTATTGTGCTTTTGCTAGAAACCACAAATTTACCAGGGCTCTATTTACAACAAGGACACCATCAGCCACCAAACAACTGTATGAGCTGGGGAAAAATATACCACCAAATTAAAGATCACAGATGTCATTTAAACCTAGAACATTTTAAACCTGGACATTGTATTTATTTGGGTGCTACATATAGTCCTAAAGGACCCACAGGGATTACCCATAATGGTCCTGCGTGAAGGTCAGAAAACATATGCAGACTTCCTATCTGTATCTTGTTGCTACTCCCTTGCATCTGAAATTCAGAGATAGGCTACCTCTAGATTCAGAAAATCTAAAATTACAGAGTCCTGGGTATATAACACATATCTGGCGAGAGTACTTGAAATTCAGATGATACACTCACTGTCACTGAGATATCCTGTAGATATGAAAAGTAATCATTTTTAATGATTTGTCCAGCTATTAATAAAAATCGTTAATGAAAATTATGCTTCAAAAGATCTGAGCTATAATTAGTAAATAATTTTAATGTCATATACATTTTAAAATTGGCTAACACAAGATAAATATTTACTTTCCATTCATTTCTATGAACTGTCTTTTTATCACTGGACCCTGTTAAGAATTTATGGTAGAATCATCCCATTTATCAAGTCAGAATCAATGTGACTGTAACTGAAATTGCTATTCTGCTGAATTCCCAATTGAGCACTGTTAATTATTATGTAGCATGTGCAATGTGAAAGAAAAAGCTAGTGTTTGAAACCTATAAATCTAAAAACAAATCTATGCCTCCTTAAAAGAAAGCTGACAGGACTATGCATATTTTTTATTATTTTATTTTTCACATTTTTATACCGCTCTTCCTCCAAGGAGCTCAGAGTGGTGTACATATTTCCTCTCCTCCTTTTGTCCTCACAACAACCCTGTGAGGTAGGTGGGGCTGAGAGATAGTGACTGGCCCACGGTCACCCAGGAAGCTTCATGGCTGAGCGGGGATTTGAACCTGGATCTTTCAGGTCTAAGTCCGACTCCCAAACCACTACACCATCCCATATAAGCATGCCCAATGCTACAACAGACCTAGGAGATGTGTACTTATTAATTATACTCTGTTTGTTAGGATGTACTATTTGACCTTGGACTCATGGCCAGAGTTTGTCAGATGCAAATTAATGTCCCTTGCCAAACCATTTACTCCTCCCTTATCTTAGTGAACCATCTTTATCTTTGACCTGGTAAAAAAAATCTGCAAGTCCAGATCAGTAGCATAGCCAAAGGGGGGGGGGGGGGAGAGTGCAGTAAGTGCTGCATGGCATTACACGGAGGTGCACAGTGGCCCCTCCCACTCGCTGTCTGAGCCACTCCTTCAGCGAAGGCATTGTTGCCTTCACTGCCTGACTGACTCTGGCAGTGAGTGGGAGAGGCCACTTTGCACCTCCATGTAGCACTGTGCAACACTTACTGCAACCCCCCCCCCCCCCCAGGGTCTGGCTATGTTACTGGTCCAGACTCTTTAATCTTTTACGGAACTTCAGCTGGATAATTCCTTTGTACCCACTATTTTAAGCGGAATTCTAGCTTCAAAGAAAGCAGTGCCATGGCTACCTGATACTGGGTCAGGTTAATATTGGCTGATTCTAAATTAGAATCTTCAATTAATCCAACCTCCTTGAAGTTGATTGGTCAGTGCCTCAAATTCCTAGAATCTCTGTGAAAAAATAGTCCAGTCAATCAGTATTTTTCATACTATACAGTCCAGCACTAGTATTGCAGTATATTCACATGCAACTGTATATTGGTGGACTTGCTGTGGTGGACTGCAGAGAGAGAGCCTTGATGCAAGGGATAATTTATTTGCTATGTGGGTGAACTGGGGAGGCACAAGTCATTTGGAACATTTCTATTCACCCATCTGACTCAGAAAGAGACAAGTTGGAGTTAAACATTTGAAGTAGGAAAATGAGATATCCAATGAAAAATGGCAAGTCTGCAGATCACAGAGCTGTGGTAAAAGCTCGCATGACAAGATCATCATACTTAATACTTCTTAATACTTGCCATGTAGGAATATTTTTATGCCTTGATGATGAGCAGGGCCAGGCCAAAACCTCACAGTACTAAGGCAGTACACCAAAAATTGCACACATGTGCCGATTCACAGCACAATCCTATCCAACTTACACCACCGGTGTAACCAGTGGGGGAGGGCAGGGCGGGAGGGCTTTGGAGGGGAGGGGAGATTTAGATCCCCTTTGAATTCCCCTTTGGAGGGGATTTGAATCCCTTTTCCATTCTGGGGCCTCCTGCTCTCGCTGCACCGCTGATTACACTGGTGGTGTAAGTTGGATAGGATTGCGCTGTCAGAAACACTCTAGCCCACCACTCTATTCTTCTGCAAAGCACCTCTTCTGCTCCATTCCTTTCTGCCTTTCAAATCCATGCAGCAGGAGGAACAGAACCAGCTGAAGTGGCCCCTGTCAACTGCTGCCTCAGGAGACCACTCCATTCTTATAGATGGGTCAGTCCTGGTGATGAGGATACCAAGAAAACAAATGTCACATGACAAAATATGTCGAATCTGATTAGTAGTCTTGGATATCCCACCATCTAAACTTTGTTTCCATTTTTGCCATTATGAACAGATAAAATAATAGATCTCAGGAAGCAAAGCCAAGGTATCATCCACAGATGTTTAATTCTTCTTTAGCACAGTCTGGATGACTTCACTTCATCGGTTGTGGCCAATGTCTTATGTCAGATAAGTGTATTCCTGTTGCAGAAGTATCTGAGTTGTCGAGGTCAATTTTAACTGACATGATGGATAGAAAAGCAGGCTAGACAGGCAGTATAAAAGAGAGAATATCCATTTCTATTGCTTGAAAGCATTTGTTGTCAAACGCAGTAAGGGCAAACATCAAAGGCTACTACATTATACAGAAGGCTGTAACACAGTAAGTTAGAACAACAAAAACAGTGTCCAATAATAACCCTGCATGTTAATGCCAGAAACAAATAAAATTCAATTCTAGTTTACAAAGTATTCAACAAAAGAAGAGATCAAGCACGGGATCAGAGGATATATATGGAGCATCATGGTAAGACTGTCAGCATCCAGGATCTGAAAAGCTTGTCATCAGGGGAATGATTAAGACAGTAAACTGGACTAAGAAGTAGTACACAAAAGAAGGAAAAAAAACTCAACACAACCTCAAGTGCCTATTTTTAGCAGATGCTGACATTTCTGTAGCCCAGGGAAGTGACTGACTGCACAGCCATCATAGTGCTAGTGACTAAGGTGGCATTGTGCTAGGACAACACAGAAAAATTACACAGCAAGGATGTTACATTACGTTTTGAAGCACAAAGTGACAAAACACCCTAAGAGTAAAGGGTATCACTCCTCCAAATTCTGCTGAAAGTCAATAACTGCTTATGAGCGCAATCCTGTAGATTGCTCCGGCGATGGAACGAGCATTCTGTCACCGGCAGCAGTCGCAAACGGCAGCAGTCGTAAAGCATGTTCGCGACTACTCTGGAGCAAGGGAGGCCGACGCAGAGGCAGGCCCCCCTCGCTCCATCGCCGGAATGTACGAGCGGCCGCCGGAGAAGGCAGGTAAGGATCCGGCGGGCGCGGAGGTGGTTCGACAGGTGAGGGAGGGGGGCCATTGGTGTAGCCGACCCGGGAGGGGGATGGCCTTGACCACATCCCTGTCCCCGAAGGGCCAGCTAGGCCATTACACGGCCTCCTCTACTTCCACCAGCTATTTAGCTGGTGGAAATCCTGGATTTACACTCATGGCCTGGATTTACACTTGGGGAAGGGAACGAGCATCCCCTTCCCTGAATAGATCTCCACCGGCCGGATCCTTACACAGGATTGTGCTGTATAAAACAAACCAGTATATAGTCCTAGACTGATATAGTTACGAACAATAAGACAAACCATAATTATCTGGAGTGTCACCATTTTAATCACTGATCATACAGAAAGAGCCAAAAAGACAATCTAGGCCAATCTTCTGCTGCAAGGCAGAATCACTCATACACCAGTATCCCAAAGGTCAGTTTTAACAATTCAGACCATAATATTCCATTAGCAGAGAGCAGGCAACCCACAGAAAGATGCTGATAGGAAGGGGGGGGGGAGACATTGCCAAATAGACCCAAAGGAAAATTCCTTCCCAGCAGCAAATATGGTGTGTTCAGTCGGAAGCTGTGCATAAACAAAGCCCATCCAATGAAATTCAACCGAGCATAATTCCACTTCATCCAAATCATGTCCTTGACTGCATTTGATACTGTAGAAAGAAGCACAAAAGCACAAACTCCAAAACAAATCCCAAGATCATTTGCATGGGGTCATCTACACGGAGACTGTTCAGCACAGATACGGCTCTTTTGTCCATGGTGCGCACTAGCTCACGGCTGCCTTCTTATGTAAATTAACACAAACCATTGTACCTCGTCATAGAGTTGGAGGTGGTCTTGGAGGTCATCTAGTTTAAAGCCCTGTTAGATTCAGGTGCCTGCTATACTGTCCCTAACAGGCGGCCTAGAATGCATTGGGGCGAGCCTGGGGAAGGGAGGGGGATGTCGAGCAACCCGCAAGAGGCTGCAGTAGCGCAATTTCAGTGTCTACACCCCTGCAAACAGAGAGATTTGCCAGTGAAAAGGTAAGGAACGCTATTTTAAACTTTTTTTCTTTTTTAATCACTGCAGATTTGTCCTCCTGCAACAGTCTGGTGGCTCTCGAGTGTTCCTGTAGATGGACCCTTATCGGTCTTTTGGTGTTACCCACATATGTCCTTGTACACTCACCACAAGGAATCTCATAAACTCCGGGATTTGACAGGGGAGGTCTTTTGTCCTTAGGGTTACCTAGCATTTGTTCTATCTTCAGAGTGGGCAGAAAGTGAGTCAACATCATATCGCCTAAAGATGCGTGCTATTTTATCTGAAAAGACTTTTATATATGGGAGAGACAACCAGGGAATATGTTCTTTTTTCTTCCCAGCTTCTTGTTGTTCTTTTTCCACATCTCTGGGCTCCGGGATGTGTTGACTTTTAGCCAATTGTTTTTTCCAGCATGTTTCAATTTGATGGCTCCCATATCCATTAGCTTTCAGCATATTAGTAATGGTGCCTTTTTCTTTCGCTAAAGATTGAGGGTCGCAAACATGGATAGACCTGTATACTAGTGAATTTATCAAGGAATTCTTTTGTGCAGGATGGTGATTTGAGGTCTGGTGTAAATACCTTCCAGTGTGCGTGGGCTTCCTGTAAACTGAATGTCCGAACGTGAGATCTTTCTTTCTAGATACCCAGACATCCAGGAAGGGTAGAACTCCTTCTTTCTCTATTTCCATGGTAAATTGGATTTCCGGACAAAGGCTATTTAAATGTTTCAGGAAGATGTCCAGTTCCTCTAACCCATGGTTCCACACGCAAAAAACATCGTCAATATACCTTAGCCAGGTAGATGGTTTATATTTAGCAGATTGTAACGCTTTTTGTTCAAAAAATTCCAGAAATAAATTTGCACAAACTGGGCTCAATGGATTTCCCATTGCAACTCCCTCTTTCTGTTCCCTGAAAACCCCATTCCACACAAAATAGGTCGAAGTGAGACAGTGATGGAACAAAGGAACTAAATCTCGGGGTAAGGTGAGGTCACTAATCAAATTCATCACTTCCACCAGGGGAACTTTAGTTCCAAATGATTTGTGGTCAAGAAAAAAGAACATATTCCCTGGTTGTCTCTCCCATATATAAAAGTCTTTTCAGATAAAATAGCACGCATCTTTAGGCAATATGATGTTAAGACTCACTTTCTGCCCACTCTGAAGATAGAACAAATGCTAGGTAACCCTAAGGACAAAAGACCTCCCCTGTCAAATCCCGGAGTTTATGAGATTCCTTGTGGCGAGTGTACAAGAACATATGTGGGTAACACCAAAAGGGTCCATCTACAGGAGCACTCGAGAGCCACCAGACTGTTGCAGGAGGACAAATCTGCAGTGGCTGCACACGCAGCTCAAACGGGACACACGATCGCCTTCAAAGAAACTCGCTCACTGTTTAATGAAATGCACGACAGGCAGAGAAGAAATCTGGAGGCTATTGCAATTACTCAAAGAAGAGCCTTTAATCCTTTAAATCGTCAGCAAGAACTAGTTTGTCAACAAAATTTGGTTTCCTTTCCTAAATAGGACCAAGGCTTTTTAAACGTTCCAGGCATTCTACTGGCAGTTAACATCTACTGGCTAGTGCCAGGTTCTTTGCTCTGAAGAAACCCTAAGTGCAGGGTGAAACGTCAGCAGGACTAATGTTTTAGTATTAAAACTTTTTTCTTCAACTAATTACATGGCTGAGAAACCCATGCTTCCAATTTCTTTACAAGTATAGCTAGCCATGAGAACCCTCATACCAAGATAAAATACAAGGAATTTCGCTTTACACGGATTTCAGTATCCACAGGGGGGTTCACAACGGAACCCCTGCGGATGCCGAGGTCCAACTGTATAGGTCCTGCTTTTAATCATGTACTGAAGACTCGTGTTTTCTCTCTTGCATTCCTATCTTACTCTTCCATTTAATTACTTTGGTATTTTACTGTACAAATTTCACTTTAACTCTTTCTGCTTCTTTTTAGTCTTGCCCAGCAGTTGCCAAGTTATTTTCCTTTCTTCAAGTCTCCTCTCCTTTTGCCTATCCCTCTTTTTTGAAAATTATGAGCACCGAAGCAGAGACCTGTTCATTATACATTTGTCCAGGGCTGAGTATATTTTAGGTAGCGTTTATAAATAAGAAATGATAATTAGAATGACGATTTTGGAAATGTAAAGGGATCTATCACTGTATCTTTGCCCAGTTACAGGAAATGTTCCATTGATGTGTGAAAGTGCTATAAAAAGGTAAACGTGACCCCTGACAATTAAGTCCAGTCTTGTCTGACTCTAGGGTGTGGTGCTCATCCCCATTTCAAAGCCGAAGAGCCAGCGTTGTCCGAAGACGCCTCCGTGGTCATGTGGCCGGCATGACTCTCCTTGCCGCAGCACGTAGCATGCGCCTGGAACACGGAACGCTGTTTACCTTTCTGCAAGCGGCACCTATTTATCTACTCACATTAACATGCTTTGGAACTGCTAGGTTGGCAGGAGCTGGCCAAGCAACAAGAGCTCACCCCGTCGCGGATTCGAACTGCCGACCTTTCGATCGACAGCTCATGGTTCAGCGGTTTGACCCACTGCTACACTTCAGAAATGGGTTCATCACAAAATATGATAGGAGTGTACTGAGTTAACCTATTCATTCCTGTTCTGCGTTATGAACCTTAGGCTGCAATCCTATACATACTTCCCTGGGTGTAACCCATATTTAATATAATGAGATCTACTTCTGAATAGACATTTGCTTCCATATATGTATGCACCAACTTTCAGCGGTAATAGTCTGAAAGCAGTTCATATAAACATGAGAGAGAGAGAGAGAGAGAGAGAGAGAGAGAGAGAGAGAGAGAGAAATGAATATCTAAAATCAGACAAACACACACAGAAAAACAGCAAAAAGTAAAAGCTACAACTTCTGAATGTTTTTGTGGAATATCCAAGCTTTGCAGTTATCTCTGAAAGCAACAAGTCAGGCTGCCATTCTCATCTTTTGGGCGAAGGGAATTCCAGGATTTACACACACCCCACACACCCCGTAGATAAAGCCCTGCTCCTAGTTAACAGCATCTGGACATCTGAAAGTAATGATTTCTGATTAACTGATCAGAAAGCCCAGAGAGAGAGAACATAAAGGGAAAGTGTTGCCCCAAGTGGTTAGACCGACCATGTTTATTGGTCAAACAAACAATTCAAATTGGGTTTGACAAACTGGAAACCAATGAGGATTACTTTTCAAAGTATCAACGGTAAGTAAGCATACAGTATTTACCAGACTTGACTACCTTTGCAGAGTAGGGATATTTTCCCTGGGCTCACTGCAGGACCCAGAAGCAGTGATGGCAGGAACACCAGAGAGCTGCGGAGTGTCACCCCTGCTAACTGGACAAAGGGACATCTGCTACAGATTTAGCAAGGAGAGAGCAACTGTCCCTACTCAACCCAGCATAGTTTTCATCTCAGCGGTTGTTGCTAGTGTCTCCTTATGTCTGTCTCAGACTGCGAGTCCCTTTGCGACAGGGAACCTTATCATTCCTTTGCTGTATAAACCATTTTGAGAACTTTTTGGGTTGAAAAGACCATCGTCGTCATCTGGGGCAAGCTGTCTTGGGAACCACTCAGACCAAAATCACAACTGCCCACTTTTAAGGATAATGTAACTGCATTTATATCTAGCCTTTTTTCCCATCATGGAACTGAAGTAAGAATACACTGAAGGAAGACAGCTCTGGTTCCTAGTAAGCACAAGTATAACAGCGCAGCTGAGGTTACTTGCGGTCACGGAGGAAACTGACAGTTCCAGTTTCAATCAAACAATTAGGCTTCCCGCGCCTTTGCAGCGCGTTTCTGTTTAAATCTAGCCCACTTTTTCTAATGGGTATCGGAACATCTACTGGCTACGGCCAGGATTGCTTGAGAAAACCCCTGGAGCGGGGAGAAACGTCGCAAGTAGACGGTGGATTTTATTTCTTTTTGTCTGCCGGATAATCCTATGCGCCCCTCTTTCTTCGGTACGCTGGAGTCTTTGCGCTAAAGGAATTTCAACAGACATTTGGTAATAATAAAATTTTATTCGTCTCTTCAACAAAAACCTTTGGCATGGCTTCTTTACCCATACCTCCGATCTCACCTTTCATATTACACCAGCATTAGATACCACTTTTTAAAAAAACAGCAGAGAAGCAAAGTTACCAGGTTTTGCTGCAGCAGCCCCTCACTATGTCATTAGTCCTTCACTTTCAACATACACATTATTTATGCTATTAATAACCCAATCAATTCTATTGCCCGCCACACTATAGTATGCAGCTGTGTCAATGAACATAAGAAGAGCCCTGCTGGATCAGGCCAAAGGCCCATCTAGTCCAGCTTCCTGTATCACACAGTGGCCCCACCAGATGCCTCAGGGAGCACACAGCCAATAAGATAACCTGTTTCCTGCTGCCACTGCCCTGCACCTGGCACAGAGAAAACCCACTTCTCAACCCAGGAGGTTGTTTATAGCTTGTAACCTGTGATGGTCTTTTCCTCCATGAATCTGTCCAAACCCCTTTTAAAAGCCACTAGGCCAGGTGCCATCACCACATCCTGTGGCAAGGAGTTCCACAGATGAACTCCTTGAGTTTATGACACTAGAATGGAGCGTGCACTGCATGCTATTGAGAAACGGGACCAGAAAGCCAACCAGAAACGGGACCAGAAAGCCAACTCTGGGTAGGCTTCTTGGCCATCTATGGGTTTCCTCAGAACCATGCCAGCTATATAGCTGGCATACGTCCTAGGAGAGGAAAGGGGCTGAATGGATTGGGAAAGAGGGGATAGGATCCTGATGCAAGTCGCTGCCACCGGAATCCGTCTCCCTCTCCTAAACTGCCCCTTCCCTCCCTGCCCTGAAATTTCCCCAAACGTCCCCCTCCCTGCCTATGACACGCCTCCACCACTGACATGGTGGAGCCCAGGCTCCATGGCTGAGCCTCTTATGACGGCATTTCAGGAAATATGCTGTCATAAAAGGCCCATAGGATTGGATAGCTACTTATTTGATGGCTGTGCCCACATGTTGCTCTAGAAATGGAGTGCACAACTGTTTTTGGGTGGTTTTAGGTTTGTTTTTTTAGTCAAGGCAAACAGCTGATACGTCCAAATTTTTGGAAAAGATAGTACACTTCTGACACTAGAGTAGGGCTTGCAAAATTCTTAGCATGTGCACAAGCCTGAAGCTAACCACAAGCTATTCTTAGGCAAGAGAAATACTGTCATGACAAACTAGAACATACCACTTGAAGACTTGATATAGTAGTGCTAAGAGCAAAACTGGTAGCCATCCACAGACTCTCTCAATCATGATTCTTCTTGATCCTTTTCGGCCAAGTTGGAAAGAAGAACAGCAGGGACAGGATGCATCTGTTAAACATACAAGAGGAAAAAAATCCTAGAAGAAACCATAGATGCTTTGCACATTGGAATACACCAGTTAAAGCAACTATCACTGATTGTGGCAACATGTTAGGAGAGAAACAGGTTTTATGTGAAGAGTGGTTTGTATCCATCCATAACTGCAGTATTAAGAATTAGTATACTGTACATAACTATTCTAGGTCTACAATTTCCTGTATTAGAAGGCACTATTATATATATATATATATATATATATATATATATATATATATATATATATATATATATATATATATATATATATATATATATATATATATATATATATATATATATAATAGTGCCAATGATTTCACAATATATATATTGTGAAATCATTGTCGTCATTGTCAAATTATTGCTCTATGGCACCAAAAAGACTCAAACATTGCACACAAGTAAAAATAAAATAATCCTTGCCTGCAAGCTTAAAATCTAATCAAGACAGACAGTGGGGTGGGGAAGGGGAGGGAGAGTAAGGAATAGCAGAGGGGATAGCACCTACTGTGTGATTTACATTTTGTGTGAATTCATTTTCAGAACAAAGTTTATGACAGAATCAGACCATTGAGACGTATCTTCATACGCAGCTACCCAGCCAGCTGTCATCCTCTATGTAGCACCCATTCTCAGCAAGTCCCATGCCAGCAGCTCAAAGGAGCAACAATAACACTCTGTACAGGATTTCTGTGTATGACAAGGCCGAAAGGAGAGGGAGAGAGAAAAAGCCTCTGACACAACTACGGCTAAGAGAAAGGATAGGGCTCGGTTTTGAGCCCAAGGCTAAACCCCACAAGTGTCTGAAGCAGCAAGTCAAATGGTATGCCAACTACTGCCTTCACTGTTCCTCTTTCTCCTCACAGCCCCTGGAATCAAAAGGAAGAGGGGACGGAGGGTAGTAGAAGAGGAAGTGTAGAGGAAGACTTTTCACTCCTCCAAACTTCCTCTTCCGCTCTGTTCTCCAGTAGCGTAGCTGGCATCATGCCAGCTGCTCCGCCCCCGTGACGCTGACATCACTCACCCCGCCCCCGAGTGACATCAGCTGGAGCCAAACATCCCTTGGGGGGTGGGCGGGAGAGAGGGGGCCAAAACAAACATGGCGCGGTGGCGGCAGGAGCCTTCTGCAGGCTTCTCCAAGCCTTTCCACCGCCTGGATCGCCGCTGCTGCTGCCTGGATCGCCGCCGGCGGTATGATGCCCCACGCCTCTGGTTTGATGCCCCCCCCGCCTGATGCCCAGGGGCGATCTGCCCTCCCGCACTATATCATCCTACCCCTCTGCTGTTCTCTTCCTTTTTAAATCCAGGGAGCAGGAGGAGACATGGAGGAGTCAGTCGGACTGATGTCTCCCACCAATCTGACACTTGTGGCACCCACCTCAGTTAGACTCATGGATGGGTTGGCCCTGCTTCAGCCCTCAGGAGTTCCTGGCCCTCTCAGTGGTTCTTGTCAGGCAAGGGATTTAGCCTGTGCCCCATAGCCAGCTCTAGTCAAAGGTGGGAACTTCAGAAAGAGCACTGGGGAAGTTTCGTCTCAACAAGCCCAAGTGGGTTAAGTGGAGCTCCCTGACCCTTATAAAAACCTCTGTGTCTGACTGAGTAACTATGTGGGACTGTTGCTGCTGCTCCCTTGTGTCAGCTACAAATCTGTTTTGCCTATCTTTCACCTGAGAACCTGCTCTTAGTTTGGAAGAAGCTGAGTCTGACAAGGAGTAAAATGCAAGCAGTCACTGGATAGCATTCGGAGACGCAAGGACTTGGTCTTTTCTCAAAAACACTGAAGGGAGAGGGAGAAAAAGAAGGGCTTTAATCCTTGGCAATTCTTTATACCACATAGATAAGTGAAGGAAGCATCTTGATAAGTGGAAGGGAAGCTGGTATCTTCCAACAACAAACAAATGTTGGCAGAATATTAGAAGAAACAGCAATTAGCTTTATATAAAAAGGCCAATTTGCTTTCAGGAAGGGAAAAAAATAGAAACTTATCTAGTCTTCACTTGTTAAATCACCTTCATCAGGTCTAATGCTGTTGACTATTCTTTTAAGAACAGTTCGGTAAGGCTACACTCCGATACACACTTTCATGGGAGTAAGTCCCACTGAACACAATAGGATTTACATCTGAGTAGATACGTGTTCCAGCCGCATGCTACACACTGCGGCAAGGAGAGTCATGCCGGCCACATGACCACGGAGGCGTCTTCGGACAACGCTCGCTCTTCAGCTTTGAAATGGGGATGAGCACCACACCCTAGAGTCGGACACGACTGCACTTAATTGTCAGGGGTCACCTTTACCTTTTTTTTACCTAGATACGCATAGGACTATGCTATAAATTTTTCATTTTGAACCTAAAAGCTCATTGTTATGTCAGCATTAAAATAAAGTTTTACCTATCCTACTACAAAGTAATCCCATGAGTTCAAAAATACATATTTTACTATAGAAAAGCATTTTACAAAACCTATTACTTTCACATTACAATTGTTCAGCCTGTTAAATTGTTGCTAAAATTAATGTTCCCTTTCTTATTTTGTTCACATTTCACAAAACGCTATCAAGATTATCCAGATGAAATAAAACTAGAATTCCCAAGAACCTTCTAGCTCAAAAATTATTAAACATAGCATTAGGTTGAACCTCTACATTCTTTTCTGATTTGAAGGGAAGTAGTGGAAGTGCCATCTTTTTCTCTCTTAAACCTTATAGTGCATAAAAATGAAATGTAACCAAAAGAAGGGAATGGAAAGATTGCCAATAATCTTTTAGAACTCCTGAAGAATGGAGGTGGTGCTGATGTTGCAAGACTAGAGACCCACAACTGTCCCTATCTTTAAAAGAAACTAGTTCACAAAACTACAAACTGGTCAACATTATATCAATACTTGGAGAGATGCTAGAACAGATTATGTCTGTTAGAACAGAATGTCTGTTAGAAAATCATGGGGTGATTTCTAGGAACCAGCAGGGGTTTATCAATTTGCCAGACTAGTCTTCCCTCCTGTCTTGACAGAGTGACAAATCTAGTAGATCTAGATGATCCACAACTTCCTTCTTGATTCTATGAAAAGAGCAAAACACATACGATATATGGCAGGCAAAAGCTAAATTCTATTTTATACTGTTACATCGTGTAGGAGGACAGGCCAGGAGAGGTTAAATGAATTATTTGAATTGGTATTCACTCTTTTCAGGGAGAGAACCTCGGGACCCATATCAAATACATAAGATGTTTTAGAGCTAATTGATTACTGTATTTTTCGCTCCATAGGACGCATCGGACCATAGGACACATGCATCCTATGGAGCAAAAAATAGGGGAAAAAAGGTTTTTTTTTTTTAATAAAAATAAAAATAATAAAAATGTAAGCAAAATACACTTACCGGGGTTCAGGGAGGCCTGCAGAGGCTCCTGCAGGCCTTCCCGATCTTCATTTCGTCAAAAAACGGCCATTTTCGGCCACTTCCTGTTTTGACGAAACAGGCTTTTTTCCCCCTATTGTTTGGGGGGGGGGAAGTGCGTCTTATGGAGCGAAAAATACGGTAATTAAATTTGGCATTTGAGATGGGAGGCTGTACACCAGAGTGTCAGATCAATGTCTGCCCCAGGTAAATTGACAATTCTGTTTCTGGTAAATATTAAACCTGAGAAAACATCTTGCTAGGACCATATCTGCACGGTTTCTGTAAAGTGAAGGCAACAAGCAAGTAGAGAAGGGTGATCCAGGAAATATAATGTACTTGGACTTCTAAAATGATTTTGGAAACTTTGGTGGACCCCACAACCAAAGAACAGTAAGTAAACTTAGCAGCCAAGCGATAAGAGGACAGATAATCTTACATAATGACAACTGGTTAGCACTTACCAGAAGTAAACAGATAATGGGGGGTGCAAGCAAGTAGTCCCTGAAGTAACTGTAGTGGGAACGCTGCTAGGAGTGAACAGTTAAGTACCACCAACTGCTCTGTGAAGAGGAGTACAAGAAACCAATGAGGCATAATCCACCATCCCACCCAACACGCTTTTTCTGTTGCAATGATGCTTCCATTAATAAATTATCTGTAAACTATTCTGGGAGCCTTGTCAGAAGAAGAGCAGGGTACAAAGACTTTACATTTATTTAAAGTATTTGTACCCACTTTTCTCCTCCCAAAGATAGGTGTTCAAGGTGGCTTTCAGAATATAAAAACAACAATCAAAAGCATAACCACAACAAAATCAAACAAACACATACAATGTCCTATGGCAGGAAAGAACTAAAACAAAATCAAAAACAGTGTAGAAAAAATGGAACTGAATCCCAATAGAAAATAAATGGGTCTTCAGCAGCCCTCAGTATACAAGCAGAGAGGGAACCAATCTGATATCATGTGGCAATGAGTTCTACATGCAGGGTGCCATCACAAAGAAGGACCTTTCCTGTATCACCAAACCAATCAAGCCCCGGATGATGGTGGCACCTGCAAGAGGGCTGCCCTTGCTGACCTCAAGATATGGGTGGGGGGGGAGCAGTCCTTCAAGTATGCTTATAGCATAAAGGTTATAACCAGCACCTTGAACTGTACCCGGAAATTGACCAATAGCCAGTGTAGCTGCCATTAACATTAACAATGGAGTGACCTGGTAAACCACCTGGTGGGGTCAACACTTGTGTAGCAGCACTCTGCACTAACTGAAGTTTCTGAATGGTCTTCAAGCCCTACACAGAGTGCATTACAGTCATCCAGTCTCAATGTAACCATGTATGGTTACATATGGATAAACATATGTATAGTATATAAGCATAGCCAACTGATCCAAGAAAGGACATTGCTGGCGCATCACTCTAAGCTGGGCAAAGGCACTCTGGCCCACAGACACCACCTGGATATTCAGGAGCAATAGCCAGGTAGGAGGGAGCACAGGGATGGTACCGTAGCACACCAAGGATTCCTCTGCAGGGATCCCTGTCCTTGCCTGTCTACCATACCAGCAAACACTACAATTTCATTCTGGTTTTAGTTCACTTTGCGATTACAGTATTCCCCCCATATCCGCTGGGGATATGTTCCATATGTTCCAGGATATGTTCCAGGCCCCAGATACTTGAAACCGTGGATAGGAGCGAACACCCCCTCCATGGTTTCCTGAAGGGCCCCCGCCCTGCCTCCCCTGCAGGCAGGCGTGCACACACACCCAGCTGATTTTTCTTTCAGCAAGCTTTGTTTCTTCTTTAAAAACAGAGAAGCAGCCTCCATTGCAGGCAAGTAGAACAAGACTAAGTCCTAGAGAGGCTCTGCAAGGTTTCTGTTAACCTTGCAGAACCTCTCTAGGACTAAGTCTCGTTCTGCTTGCCTGCAATAAGCAGCCAGAGGCTGCTTCTCCTGTTTGTTTAAGAAAGAAACAAAGCTTACTCGGGAAAAAGGAACAGTCTGGGGGGGGGGGGTCCCCGCAATCCGTGGATAACTGAAACCGTGGATAGCGAATCTGTGGATACGGGGGCCCACCTGTAATTCAAAACAGCCAAAAAGCTGCAGCAGCGAGAATGCTGTGATGCCGGCCAGAGTTCAAAGGCTGTCAAAAGCTGCTCTGTGAAGAGATGTGAGGATTCGTGGAGGGGATCAATAGCAGAGCGCTTGCTTTGCATGCAGAAGGTCACAGCTTGAGTCCCTTGCACCTCTGGGTAGGGCTGGGGAAGACCTGAAACCCTGGAGAACTACTGCCAGTCTGGAAAGACAGGGCTGAGCTAAATGGATCAATGCTCTGACTCGGGAGAAAGCAGTTTCCCATGGAACCCAGGGATGCAAGATCCAAACAGAGCCAAATTTTGTTCCATCGGAAAACTGGATGAGGAACTCCAACATGAGATTCTACACATTACGGCACATACACATTAGGCTAGAAAGCTACTTGCTTTGTAAAACTAATAATAATGGCCAACCTTTTATCGTTAAATAATTACTTGTGTTTTTAACATGTATGCACCTTATAATGCCAGGAATAAATTATGCCAGACTCAGGGAATGGTGCTAACTTGCTTTTTATTCAGCATGAGCTTTTCTTGATGTTTTATTTATTTATTGGAATAAAGCTTTGAATTTAATTTCCCGTCAGGCAGCGTTTCAGAACTGCAAGCCTCATCCATACTACATGAAAGAAAATGGAAGGGTTGGGGTGGCAGTTTCCCTGGGCATTTAGTCTTCCAGTCAACTAGTAAGTAGTCAGCAATACCAAGTAGTTCCTCTGTGAACTTGAAAGCTTTGAAGCAAATGAAAGGATTTCCTCCTCATTACCTTTGCTGCTATATATGCTTCACTGATATGCAGTAGGTCTGATCTCATGTAATAATTCAATCTTCATTATATCAGGCTAAATATGCAGAGAGGTGAGACATTTTTGACAGAGTCAGTTAAACTGGGCAGATTACTGTACTACTATTTCAGCTCTTAAAGTGAGACAATTAAGGATATAACCCAAACAAACAAGATGAGGAAACAGAGCATTTATTTGATTCACTCGCCTTCTGCATATGTCCCTGATTTTTTAAAATACATATTTGACGCAATGGTTTGGGGCTAATTCAGATCACCAAAAAAGTAGCCATTTCATTCACCAAATGAAAACAGCAAAAAAAAAGGGGGGATGCTAAACTCTCTGCGATGCACATAATATCTCATGAAAGATTTAGTAAACCCCAACAATATGCTCAGTCTCATTCAAGGGAGACATAGCAAGGCAGCTCCTGCTTTGAAGAATGGGCAATTTAAAGGCATGGAAATCCCAATTCACTTCGCAGTAGTAGACCGCTGGGCTTCCATGGAACCTCACAGCTTTTGGATTGAAAGATTTTGACTCATGCAGCTAAAGTACAAAATGAGAGCACGCAGAGAAGAAAGAGATCCACTGGCAGAACCGGAAAGGATTTTACAGATGCTTTTAAAGTGACAAGTTTTAGATATCAAAATGAGCAAAATAGCATTATTTTTTTTAAAAAAATAAGCATTAGAAGTCCTTTTTTATCCATCAGGCTCCTTGAAGGGATGTACCCCTTCTTCCTTTCAATGTATTTTTTCTCATACTCTCCCATTTTCAATTTCCTTTTTAAGAACCTGTTTAAAATAAAACAAGAATGTTTAAAAAAAATCGGGTTAACAGCCATGTAAAAATACTTTGTTTAAAAAATATTTTTAAAAACTATTTTAAAAACAAGTGGTCACAACGTTTCCTTCAAAATCTATGAACATTTTCAAGTGAAAAAAAAATAGAGCACAAAGCTGCCAAGATGTTAACCGAAAAGATGAAACAGCCTGGTTTTCACTTGAAAATGTTCATAGATTTTGAAGGAAACGTCGTGACCACTTGTTTTTAAAATTGTTCTTAATGGCATTTTTACATTTTTAAACAATTTTTAAACAAAGTATTTTTACATTGGCTTTTAACCTGATTTTTTGTCCTTGTTTCATTGTATCTGGCCATGTCAGTTTCAGGAATTTTCTGTTTAAAATAATGTGATTTAGTGTTCTTCTATATAACAGACACACACACACACACACCCCGGAAGTCAGCTACATTAAAGCTTTAAGAAGCTGATGCGCAGCCAGAAGTGCAAAAATTCAGGTGCTCAGTAGCAACCAGGGCCTAAACATTTGGACTAGCCCCTCAGATCCTCCTCCCACCTGCACTGCTAAGTACCACCCGTGAACAATGGAGAAAACAGTCTGCTCTTTAGTGCAGAACCCTTTCCCCATTGGGATGTATTGGTGAGCTGACTCAGTTCCTATTCTTCAGAGAGCTTAGCAGGTAACTGGTATTATTTCCCACTCTCATGTGAAGAAATGGCACTTTGGTGTTGCCATTTGGGCTTCCTCCTTTTTTCTTGCTCCTTTCTCATGCAGCTCCCCCCCCCCTCCAAATTTAGCTGTCCTTTCATTTTCTATCCTCTTCAAATATTCCCTTTCCTTTTTAACTCTATCTACTTTTTCTCCATTTCCTTCACTTCCCTCATTTCCTGTTTTGGCTCTTCTCTGGCTTCCCCCCCCCCGCCCCCAATCACACCTTCCTTCTGCCTCTTTTCCTCTTTCTCGCTTCCCCTCATTTAAATGGCTTTTCTGTCATCTTCTCTGGTAGTTCCCCCCCCCCTTACAGTTTGGCTCCTCATCCCATCCTTATTCCTCTGTAGGAGCCTGGGATCAAGCAGCATTTTTACCAACCTTTTAGCATTGCAGTCTCAGACATTCCCCTGGCTATTTTTTTTTATTTTATTAAATAATTTCATGACAATCCATATCAATATCATAAACAACAATACATTTAAGAATACATAATTATAATCCTAATAAATAATTGACCAATATACCAGTGGATCGGATCCATTCATTTCTATATCTGTTTCCCTATCCAACTTTAACAGGGGGTACCAAATTTTACTAAAGTTATCTATTTTAATCTCTCCTTAAAAATCTATCTTTTATAGTCATTTTGTCCATACATGCTGTTTCCCATACTTCACCTAAATATCTTTGGACAGAAAGATTCTTTAAATCCTTCCAATTACTAGCTATTTCTATTCTTGCTGTTCCAATGAGAAGCTCAATAAGATCTTTATTATTCACTTGTTCATTTTCTTCTGTAAACAGGGACAACATTAGAAGTGTTTCATTGGCAATTATTTTCTGATCTTTTTTTAATCACACACTGTGACCAACACTGTACAGTCTATGGAAAGGCTCCAATTGGGCCTTTCACAATTTGGTTCATTTTAACCCTTTTGCATTTGATACTGCCTCATTTCTTAAGACAGATCAAAATATTCATTCAGCAAATGAATATTGCAATACTGCACAACAAAGGAGATCAGACATATAGGTAGCCAATTAATGCAGTTGCTAAAGACTAGGCAACTTCTAAAAAAGAGCTTGGGCATTTTAACCTGAAGGTAGCATGTCAAACCAGCCATGAACACAACTTCCTATTATCCAGGTTTGGCTCATTTGGTTATGATGAAGTTCACTGATTTCAACTGGCTTGCATGTTCCTAACCCTGCATTGGATGGAACTATTCACCTATTATCCTACATAATGGTTTTACATACCGTATTGGTCTGAGTATAAGACTCACTTTTTTCTCCTAATTTAAGTTTTTAAACTAGGGGTGCATCTTATAATCAGGCTGTTGCAATTTAATGCCAGTGATTTAATTAATTTTTTTTAATAGCACCAAACTTTAAGGGTGTGTCTTATAATCAGGTGCGTCTTATACTCGGGACAATACGGTATATTGTTGGCCAGTCTAAATTTCAGAGTCCCAAATGGATGATGATAATGGAGACTGAGGAAATATTTGTGAGAGTTCATTATGTGGTAAAGTGTTGTACAACTGCATCACATATCAGTTCATGTTCCAAACTACACAATGGATGGTGTGTGTAGGATACAAAGGGGAATGTGCAAGAAAGCAACGAAAAGTCACTTTATTATATGAAGAATTCTGGATGATGCTATTCAGCTCACATTTTTAAAGTGTGAATTTCTTCTTGATCACATTCAGTCAAAGCCAGTGGGACCCACTGTAGCTGGCTAATGCCACAGAATGTGCAATGTCTTTATGATCTCACTTTGCTTCAAGGATGGAAAAGGATATTTAAAGCCCTAAGAATGCAAATACCTTCAACCTTAGAGCCAAACAGGCATCCATCTCAAAAAGCAGGTTGAATGACAAGTATAGACTTGAGAGGTGACAGACTATATAGAGTACTGACTCTTTAAATCGTGCTGCATGTGATATTTAAGTATAAAAGAAAGTCCTTCAAAAATGCTCCTTCCTTTTGCTAAATATGTAATGGATACATTAGGTGCAGGTACTATGGCAGCTTGACTGAGTAGGAGGAAACCAACAAAGATCAACAGCGCAATCCTAACCAACTTTCCAGCACCAGTGCAGCCGCAATGCAACCCCAAGGTAAGGGAACAATTTGTTCCCTCACCTTGAAGAGGCCTCCGTGACTGCCCCTGCACTGTAAAATGCAGTGTGCGTCCTGTTGGCATGGCTACACCAGCACTGGAAAGTTGGTTAGGATTGCGCTGTTAATCAGTCAACAAGGGTTACGGATTTTTAGCAACTGCTTCAAGAACCACTTGTGAACCACACTAATTTTGCACCTTGTTTTCAAGACCAATGTCATTGCCATAAGCATAAACACTTCTGTTAAACAATTGTATTTGTTCTTCATAGTGCTACATTGTGCATTACTGATTCCTCCCATTTATACAGTGTTATGTATATTACTATCATGATATTTCATGATCGACACTACAAATTCCTTGCATTGAACGTCTTTATTCTAGATAGTAGAGGAGAAGGAACCATGAATTTCCTAATGAACTTTAATACAAATTGCTAACACAGTGTCCATTTGTCAGAGAAACAGAAGGTTGCTTTAGCTTTACTTTGATGTAACATCCAATCCTATGATTCATATGTCACAATCCTTGACGCACATATTAATGTGCTTAAAATGAAAATGGAAAGATACAAAGCTTAACCAGAAATTAACAAGAAATGTGAATACAGGACATATGAAGAGGTGTCAAAACAGCATAGTGTTAGCATCTGTGAAGATCTGGGTTCGTTAACAGACCTTGTTTTTGTGTTATGTATGATTCATACATAACACAAAACCAAGGTCTGTTAACCATAGTTAACAATTCATACCATAGCTTCCAGGAATTCAAGGGACACAACATAATTTTGTGCTGCTTATCTGCCTTTGTTTTCCAACTGCTTAGGACTCAGCTTCGTACGATGAAAAATCACTCCTGCCTCCATGGTACAACAGCCCACTTGAGGCAGAGTAGTAGCCCTAACTGTTTTATCAATGGTCTGCAAATTCAGACATAGCAGCAAACCACTGTCCTGATTTGTTGATCCCAAAAGAGCTACAATTTGTGAGCAGGATTGAATCCAAAAGTTTAACAAACTATGGTTTAATCATGCTATCTCTGATCCCAGACAAAACCACACTGAAGCAATGTCAGGTATACACAGCTCAAGATTATTTAAGAATATAAGAAACACCCTGCTGGAATAGATCAAAGGCCCATCTAGTCCAGTATCCTGTTTCCCACATTGGCCTATCAGCTGCATCTGAGAAGCCCACAAGTAGGAGAGAAAGGCATATTGCTCACCCGCCATTGCTCCCCTTCAATGGCTCCAAAGGCAGAGCTCCAAATGGCTCCATACTACTGCTGGTAGTGTATAGTTAGCATGACTAGCAGTCATTGATAGATCTGTCCTCCATGAATTTGTCCAACCCCTTTTTCAAACCATACCAAACTAGTGGCCATCACTACATTTTGTGGAAAAAGAGTAAGGGCTGAGTAAAGAAGACCCTCTTTTTGTCAATCGCCTGCCAATCAGCTTCATTGGATGACCCCTGGTTCTAGTACAGTACTCTAGAGGGAGGGAGAAACCCTATTCTCTATCCATTCTTTAGCAAAGCAGTCCCTGGTCTACACTAGAATGCATTTGTCTGTTGGGAGGGACAACCAAGCAAGTGGCAGAACGGAGGTCAAGCAACTCTCACTTTATTGACATTCTGCTTTTTATAGACATAGAAAGCAGGCTACTTCAGACCTGACCAAGAGATGGAGGGAGAGAGGCTACTATCTGCAAACTTACTTTCAGGGAACTCAAAAGGCCAGGACTGGAGGAGGTCTGCGCCCACAATAGAGGAATCAATAACACCCCCCCCGGGGAAATTGCACGAGTAGCCTGGCCAGAATATGGAACACAGTGCCTTAACAGCAATGATGGCTCAATGAAATCTTCTCAAGCATGTGATACGAGTTGAAAATTATTTTGTATTTTTTGTTTTATGGCAACAATTACTTTTATTAGCATTTACTCTGCTCAACCATTTGCATGAGTTTCCTTCTTTCCAAATAAAGTTTAAATTTTAATTTGACAAATTAAAACATTTGTTAAGCAATTAATCAAGGCACTTAACAGGTAGATGTTAAGCACCATGGGTGAACATACATTTTGATAACTTTCAGCTATAGGACTGTGCTAAATCCTTGGGAGTTTTGTACTAACCTTGGCTTAAAAGCAGCACCCAGCTCGCTTGCTCTCCCCCTCCCTCCCTCTCATGTTAATGATCACCAAACTGGCTCCATCAGGCACTCAAACCCAGTTCTCACTATCAATTCAGCTGCCAAACAAAAGTTTCCAGGCTGCTGGGAACAGTCCTCTTGCCCCAGTCACTTCCTCCTAAGTGGCTAATTAACCTCCAGATGCACCTGCTCTCACAGCTGAGTGCCCTAAGCTACAGGAAGTTGGCGATTCCAAGGATGCTCCTTCTGCTATGGCAACTAAGTGCCAACAACAGCAGCACGCCTCACAACACTATGGCTGACCCCCAGACTGAAGGAAACACTACCTAGTGTCAATGTGATGGCCCATTACTCTGGGTTCTCATTTACTAAGTAGGAGCACATCCAACTGAGCCAACTTTTATGTGCATAATAGCATTTGGCTACATATCTCACGCAACCCCTTTTATTGGAACCAAGGGATGACACACGCTTTTCAATTACAAAAGAAAATTATAATAGGAGATTTGGATCACAACCAGTTGAAAACCACATCGATCCTGGGATTTGGAACAGAGAAGCTTCATTTACTAATGAGATTATCAAATGAAAATGCAAGGGTTACGGTCCAAACCAAACTTCTGTTAAATTAATCACCGGGTCTCTTTGTGTTATGAAGTTTCCAGGCAGGCTGAGTGCATATTTCATAGAGGCTGACAATATGAAAATGGAAGGTTTGTGTAAATATTTTTTTAATATGCTAACTTGGCAAGTAGGCTGTCATTTGTTGGTGAACATTTCACCTACCCTCCTCTTTGTTCACAAATTTCTGCACCTCCCTAATGAGATGGGAGTCGTATCAAACAACTCTACAATTAGGAAATCAGCCAGGAGTCCAGACAAATGGTGCCTTTGCCATGAACCCATTGATCTACCTTAGGTAAACCACAATCTCTCAGTCTCAGCACCTTCTCCACAACTGCAGTGCCAGATACTAACACAGGGGTGGCCAACCTTTCAGCATGAATGCTCCTGGACCTTTAATGGTTGTATAGGTGAGGACATGTCAGCAGGTGCAGCTGCCAAGATTCTGTCTTCTACACAACTCTTAAGAACACAGAAGCCCTAATGGTGGAAAGTTGGCCACCCCTGTACTAACATAACCAAAATTGTTGCAAGGTTTATTGAGATGACACATGCAAAGAACTTTTAGCACTTAACGAAAAAAAAAAAGCTATATAAATAGGTAATCTTGGTGCCACCCTTGAGTCCCTGCTACACAATGTAAATACCAGCAAATGCTTCTAAAACAAAACTGTCACTTGGATTTTTATATTTGTCTTGTGTCAGGATATACACTCCAAACCACACATGCTATGAATGTAAAGCTCTACCGTCTCTCTGAACAATCAACGCTGATAATCCATTTGGCACAATGTTCAAATTACAAGGGGGGGGGAGGTAGGGGGCATTTAATGAAACCCATAAGCTGTATCATGACTCCCCACCCAAGTTTAGTCAAATCATTCCTTCACTAGCTTAAGACAATACATAATTACTTAGGGGTAAGACCCATTTAATTTAATGGAACTTACTTCTGAGTAGATATTTATAAGATTTTGCTGTCAAGGGACCATCACGAACGCACTCCTTTGCAAGTGAGTGCTGCTTTGCAACATGCATACATGGTACAGAAATAGATTCTATGACTCCAACCTCTATATGGAAGGGATTTTCAAGACTGGTTAGGATAGACAAGTATAAAACAAAAATTATTTTCATACAGCAAGGTCCTGTTCCTGGATCCTGGCTGGAGATGCTACAAGGGAAGGAGATGAATTGCATCAATATTAGCCTTCGGCTTGTATGTACACATAGCTCTTTGTTCTTGTGCTGCATTACAAATAAAATGATAGATGCTTAGTGGCACAACATCTCTTCTATCCTTACCTGGAGTTATTGAAACCAAGACCACTTCCAGCCACTGCTACTGATAAGCATGAATAGCTTATCCTCAAAGTAGAACACATTTAATATGACTGTGCAAATGCTGGTAGAAATACAAAAATCTCTGCTTTTCCTCCACTTGTTCTCCCCAAAATATCCTCCAAATTACTGAAACTGATAAATGTGTCACATTTGCCAAAATGAGGAACTAGAGAGGAGGAAAGGAATGTTCCTATAGGCCAGGGGTTCAGCCTTACACGGTCTCCCCATATGTACACCAGGTCTGGACCTGGACCAGATGCATTTGCATCTGAGGAGGCCCATAGGCCCCAGCTGGCTTACACCTGGGGAAGGGGATGAATGTTCTCTTCTCCCGAAGTGCTCCCTTTAGGCCGGCCGCATATAGGGAGGATTGCGCTGCCCATCATTTCGGTACATTTGGGGCATAAAAGAGTGAGCAAGGTGCCCTGCCCATGATGATGAGACTGCTTCTGAAGCAAGGGGATACATATAGTTTGAAGGGGGGGGGGAATCCAATAATTTATTTCATCTTTGAAGGAACAAAGACAGTCTCTCCAGCTCATCAGAGCCATGGAAACATTCCTTCTGATCTCCAACACAAAAGGAAATAATAAAGTAGCAAGTGGCTGCAAGACAAGTTCCCTCCAGAGCTGACTCCCCCCCCCCCATAGATCAGTATAGGGGAGATGAATGTGCCATTTCAGATATCGGGAATTAAAACCTGAAGTGTCTTCATCAGTCAGTCAGTGGTCTGCAGGACATGCTGAAGGGATCTCAACAACTATGGTCTTGAAGATGGGGAGAAAATGGGCATTGTTTCCCTCCCAAAGTGTAGGTAGAAGATCAACTGCTGTAAGGCTTGTGCTCTTTTCAGCTGTACCAACTTCGAAACCATTAAAAGCTAGGGGTGGGGGGAGTACAAAGAAACAAAGTGTGATGCTCTACAGTATGATTGATGGTGCATGCTGAAAACAATGTTTGCCATGAAAGATAATTCTGCATGCTGGCAAAACTAGGAAATGCTAAATATAGCGAGTAAAGCCCAGGGGAAAGGAAGATTTAATCAACAGTGAAACAGAAATAAAATTCCACAGCACCTTCTAACATTTAAAGCTGTTTTGTCTAGCATTTGTTGAAGTAGCTGCTCAGGATGTAGGTACAGTCTCTCACAACATAGATTTTTGGGGGTATGAGGAGGAATTTCCCAACTAATTTACTGACAGCCCAAGCCTACCTACCCCCCCCCCCCGATGCAGGCACGCCAATGGAGCATGTGCTGCAGCCTAGGTGGGGGGGCAGTTGCAGAGGTCTCTTCAGGATAAGGGAACTTTGGCTCCCTTGCCCTGGGAAAAGCTTCTGCTTTCCCTATGGGGTTTCTCAGTCCTGCACCAGCGATTTTGCTGGCACAGAACTGAGGGGTGTAATGGTAGTGTAAAGGGACAGGGAGAGGGATAGGATCCGGCCACTTGGTGAGAGCCCCCCAGACCCAGGAAGGCTGCAATCACAAGCTGGTAAATGTGCAATGGTGTGGCACTGGTTTAATTGAATCTGTGGATAGTGGATCCACAAATATGGGATATAGCTGGGTAAAATGTTTATTCAAATCCACTACTAGCTGCCTTGCAACAAGCATTATTCTACTGAGCGCTGAAGTAAACCACCATTTCTCACATTATATTAAATGGTAACCCATTTTTTTTTTACATTTCTGCACAGGTCGATCAGGTCCAGTTAGGACCTGTGCCACTGGCATGGTTTCAGTGCCCACCCCAGCTTCTCTATCCACCCTAACTAGTACATCCTCCTTTTCCCCACACAACTTAGCCACATCCATACTTTGGGAAATTCAGAGTTTTAACTGTCGATTGTCCTCTTCTTAGTAGCAACTGCATTTGTTAGGAAGTGTCTTCAACACTGTTTCATTCAAAATCCTCTGACTACCAATTGCAGTGGGGGTGGGGGTGGGGGTGTAAGGGCAAGAAAGTACACAGAACTAGATAGGCCCTTGGCCTGATCCAGCAGAGCATTTCTTGTGTTCTTTTAGTGTGCAAAATTGTTTGCTCTTTCCCTCATCATCACAACGTCCAGTGTAAAAGTTAGTTAACTCAAATCAAAGTGAAAAGGAAAACTGGGCTGCAACTTTAAACAGATGTACTTGCTAGCAAATGCCACAGAGTTTACCTAAACTTGTTGTTGTTGTTCAGTCGTTAAGTCGTGTCCGACCCTTCGTGATCCCATGAACCATATCCCGCCAGGCCTTCCTGTCCTCCACGATCTTCCTGAGTTCGCTCATTTTCATGTTCGTTGCATCGGTGATGCTGTCTAACCATCTCATCCTTTGCCTTCCCCTTCTTCTTTTGCCTTCAATCTTTCCCAGCATCAGAGTCTTCTCCAGAGACTCCTCTCTTCGCATTAGGTGGCCAAAATATTTGAGCTTCAGCCTCAGTACCTGTCCTTCCAGGGAACAGTCAGGGTTGATTTCAGTTAGGATTGACTGATTTGATCTCCTAGCAGTCCAAGGGACTCTCAGGAGTCTTCTACAGCACCACAGTTCAAAAGCATCTATTCTTCGGCGCTCAGCCTTCCTTATGGTCCAACTCTCGCAACCATACATTGCTACCGGGAACACCATCGCCCTGACTATGCAAACTTTTGTTGGCATGGTGATATCTCTGATTTTTATTATGCTGTCTAAGTTTGCCATAGTTTTCCTTCCAAGGAGTAAGCGTCTTTTAATTTCATGGCTGCTGTCTCCGTCTGCAGTGATCTTGGAGCCCAGAAAAGTAAAATCTGTTACTGCTTCCATTTCTGCCCCTTCTATTTGCCAGGAATTGATGGGACCAGATGCCATGATCTTAGTTTTATTAATGTTGAGTTTCAAGCTAACTTTTGCACTCTCCTCTTTCACCCTCATCAAGAGGCTCTTTAGTTCTTCTTCACTTTCTGCCATTAGGGTGGTATCGTCTGCATATCTGAGGTTGTTGATATTTCTCCCGGCAATCTTGATTCCGGCTTGTGATTCATTCAGCCCTGCATTTCTCATAATGTACTCTGCATATAAGTTAAATAAGCAGGGGGACAATATACAGCCTTGCCGTACTCCCTTCCCAATTTTGAACCAGTCGGTTGTTCCATGGCCAGTCCGAACTGTTGCTTCTTGACCCGCATACAGGTTTCTCATGAGACAGGTAAGGTGGTCTGGTACCCCCATCTCTTTAAGAATTTGCCACAGTTTGTTGTGATCCACACAATCAAAGGCTTTTGCGTAGTCAATGAAGCAGAAGTAGGTGTTTTTTTTGGGGGGGAACTCTCGTGTTTTCTCCATGATCCAGCGCATGTTGGCAATTTGATCTCTAGTTCCTCTGCCTCTTGTACGTCCGGTAATTCTCGGTCCACGTACTGCTGAAGCCTAGCTTGTAGGATTTTGAGCATAACCTTGCTAGCATGTGAAATGAGTGCAATTGTACGGTAGTTTGAACACTCTTTGGCACTGCCCTTCTTTGGAATTGGAACGTAAACTGACCTTTTCCAATCCTTTGGCCACTTCTGAGTTTTCCAAATTTGTTGGCATATTGAGTGCAGCACTTTCACAGCATCATCATTTAGGAATTTAAGTAGCTCAGCTGGGATATTATCATCTCCGCTAGCTTTTTTGTTAGTAATGCTACCTAAGGCCTACTTGACTTCACTCTCTAGGATGTCCAGCTCTGGGTCAGTGACCACACCAGCGTGGTCATCAGGAACATTAAGATCTTTCTTGTATAGTTCTTCTGTGTATTCTTGCCATCTCTTCTTAATCTCTTCTGCTTCTGTTAGGTCTCTGCCTTTTTTATCCTTTATCATGCCCATCTTTGAACAAAACGTTCCCTTGGTATCTCCAATTTTCTTGAAGAGATCTCTAGTCCTCCCCATTCTGTTGTTTTCCTCGATTTCCTTGCATTGTTCATTTAAGAAGGCCTTCTTATGTCTCCTTGCTGTTCTCTGGAAATCTGCATTCAGTTGTTTATATCTTTCCCTTTCACCTTTGCTTTTCGCATTCCTTCTTTCCACAGCTATTTGTAAAGCCTCATCTGACAGCCACTTTGCTTTCTTGCATTTCTTTTTCTTTGGGATGGTTTTCGTTGCTGCCTCCTGTACAATGTTACGAACTTCCGTCCATAGTTCTTCAGGCACTCTGTCTACCAGGTCTAATGCCCTAAATCTATTCTTCACCTCCACTGTATACTCATAAGGGATATGATTTAGGTCATATCTGACTGGTCTAGTGGTGTTCCCTACATTCTTCAATTTAAGCCTGAATTTTGCAATAAGAAGCTCATGATCTGAGCCACAGTCAGCTCCAGGTCTTGTTTTTACTGACTGTATAGAGCTTTTCCATCTTTGGCTACAAAGCACATAATCTATCTGGTTTCGGTATTGACCATCTGGTGATGTCCATGTGTAGAGTCGCCGCTTGTGTTGTTGGAAAAGAGTGTTTGCTATGACCAGCGTGTTCTCTTGACAGAACTCCGTTAGCCTTTGCCCTGCTTCATTTTGCGCTCCAAGGCCAAACTTGCCTGTTGTTCCGTTTATTTCTTGATTTCCGACTTTAGCATTCCAGTCTCCTATGACGTAAAGGACATCTTTTTGGGGTGCTAGTTCTAGAAGGTGTTGTAGGTCTTCATAGAACCGGTCAACTTCATCTTCTTCGGCCTCAGTGGTTGGGGCATACACTTGGATTACTGTAATGTTGAATGGTTTGCCTTGGATTCGAACTGAAATCATTCTGTCGTTTTTGAGGTTGCACCCCAGTACTGCCTTTCCCACTCTTTTATTGACTATGAGGGCTACTCCATTTCTTCTAAGGGATTCATGCCCACAGTAGTAGATATGATGGTCACCTGACTTAAATTAGCCCATGCCCGTCCATTTTAGTTCGCTGATTCCCAAGATGTCAATGTTCAATCTTATCATCTCATTTTTGACTACATCCAGCTTGCCTTGATTCATAGACCTCACATTCCATGTTCCTAAGCAGTATTGCTCCTTGCAGCATTGGATTTTCCTTTCAACCTCAGACACATCCACAGCTGAACATCCTATTGGCTTTGGCCCAACTGCTTCATCCTTTCTGGGTCTACTTGGAATAGTCCTCCGCTCTTCCTCAGTAGCATATTGGACACCTTCCGACCTGAGGGGCTCATCTTCCGGCGTCATATCTTTTAGCCTTTTGGTACTGTTCATGGGATTTTCTTGGCAAGGTTACTGGAGTGGGTTGCCATTTCCTTCTCCAGTGGATCACTTTTAGTCAGAACTCTCTGCTACGACCTGTCCGTCTTGGGTGTCCCTGCACGGCATAGCTCATGGCTTCATTGAGTTACGCAAGCCTCTTCGCCACGACAAAGCAATGATCCATGAAGGGGTTACCTAAACTTACTTTCACATAAGGTTTATCTGCTCTGGAAATCTACTGTGCATTAACCTCAATTCGATGTGAATTCATCATGCAATTCACTTGTGACACCTGCACAAGCCACAGCTGGGAACCTGTGTAGCCCCAGAGTTACCAAAAGAATAATATAAATTACTTTGTCCCAGTTTGCAGAACAAAACACTAGCGGACAACAATTCCTGCCAAGCCCCAGACTCTGCTGTCACAGTTGCTAATTTAGCAACTGGATGGATGGATGGAGCCAGTAGTGTCCTCCCCTGCTCTCAATACAGAGGTAAGCTTATACTCCTCATCAGATCTCCTTTTCCTTCTTGTTCACTGTTTAGTTGTTCATTTGAAAAACAACCAGCCTGCATTCAAATACGCTCAACGTTTGCTCTGCTTTCTTATCACAGACAAGTGACTCGATCTACATATATGTAGTGTAGTGATAAGATCTACATATCTAGTAACTTTTCCAGAGGAAAAGCAATTTTCAATTTATAATACAGCATAGGAAGAAAACCAGAGACAATGTGGTGTAAGCAATGCAAGCCCAAACCACATAAATACTGTAACAGCATTGCTTTCCTGCTGCAGAGAGATAATGGTTATCACGGATCAAGCGCTCTGAGAACAGAAGTCCCTGTGAATTAACTGAAACTACTACAGTCACCAAACACTCTGATTGCGGAGGGGGAAGAGCCAGCCATGCAATGCTTAGATCTATGAGCTGCCAAGAGAGAAAAGGATCAACTGTTTGGCTGGGGAAAACCAAGTTTCACATAGGGCCTATAACGGGATATGTTTTGTACTGAGAAAGGACTGGAAGGCAGGAATAAGGAAAAGGATGACACACACAAAACAGGGGCTATATACAGTATTTTCTGGAGGACTTGGAAGGCAAACAGGATGAAGACCAGAAAGCCATGGAGATTAGGTGCAGATTGTTGTACAGGGGATAGGGCAGATTGGGCCACTTGCTCCCGGTGGAACAGAATGCATGTAAGTGAGGAGAGCTGAATTATTTTTAAAAAATCATTCAAAACAATCAACCACTCTTGTCTGGCAGTTTCTAACTATATTGCATATTAATCCTGACAACTGTTCTCTTTCTCAAGATATCCAGATACTCTGCCATCCTACTGTTCAGTTCAAAATAATTAAAATGCACTCCCTTTTTTACTTGACAACAATCCAGTGTGCACACCAACCAT
Source organism: Plestiodon gilberti rubricaudatus (assembly GCA_026170595.1). Classification (NCBI taxonomy): domain Eukaryota; kingdom Metazoa; phylum Chordata; class Lepidosauria; order Squamata; family Scincidae; genus Plestiodon; species Plestiodon gilberti. Next base: position 44,499,428 of record JANXHW010000004.1, read on the forward strand.
GGGCAGACATGTTGGGAAGTTATCAACAGAATTGACAATGGCTGATATCCAAGCTGAACATATTTGAACTAGCAGAAAATGAATGAATGAGCAATTGTCAAATAAAAAGGAAGTGCATTTTAATTACTTTAAACTGTTGAACAGTAGGATGGCAGAAATCTACTAGACTTACTTTAAAGGAAGTTGGTTCTTTATGTGTGTTGAAATATGGCCTCATTGTGCCACATCAAACTATGTACAGATAACGAAACATAGCCATCACTGTCTGGTGTGGTTTTCAATCACATATGCCTAGATTAAATGATGGGAACATCCAACAAGATTTGACTATGATAAAAAAAATAGGCAGTTAAATGACAATATCGGACTGGTCAACTGACAAATGACAGCACGCTAGTCCTCCACATGTAGGAGCCAGAAAAGGCTGTAACATGCATTTCTGAACATGTGATTCAGCTCTTAGAAATAGAGGCACAGAACGTATGATTGCTGGACTTCATACAAACTTCAATATATGGTGTATTTGCAGAGGCGTCATTAGGGGGGTGAGGGGCGGTGGGCCCTGGGTGTGGGGGGCAACATGCAGCAGGGGGGTGCAAGCAATTTGGCGGCGGCAACAACGGAAAAAAGCATTCCCCGGCATTTTTTCAGTTGCTTTTAGGCCGTTTGCGGCAACAGGATTCGCCTGCCCGCACCACAAATGGCTGAAAACCGGCCGAAAACTGCCAGGGGTGCTTTATCGTCATCGCTGCCAAATTTCCACTGAATCCGGCATGGGGGCAGGACTTGTGAAATCACACCCCTGGGGCAGGGCTTGTGGCATCACATGGGGGTGTCACAGCAACGCCTGGGGGGGTGTAGCTACGCCACTGGGTATTTGAAGGAGCATGTAATGTTTATGTCTTCTAATGCTATGAGTAATGCCACAGGATTATTTATTTGTCCGAAGCATTATTATAAATTCTATATGCATAATAGACAGAGTATTCTCTAGTACTACAACTACATACCATGAACTCTTTTTTGGGGGGGGGGGTACATGCCTTTGCTTTCACACCCTCCTTCTTCCTTCCTGAGATTCCAACCAGATTCACGGAGCAAGAGAGGGGTGTGGTGAATTTTTTTCATGTCAGGTAGGAAAGGGGGCTTTCTGACACAATCCTGACACACATGCCTACGCAGAAGCCAAAGAAAACAAGCAATACGTTAATCCTGCTGGCACTGACAAGAGCAGGATGTTTACTGCCCTCAGAAGGGCAAACCCTCAGGGAACGCTCCTACCCCTTTAGGCTAGCAAGTGCTGCTGGGATACATGCAGACACAGGAAGTCTGCCGGAGGATGACTGACAGTGCAGGAAGAGGAAAGGAAGTCCCCAGGTTGCAGTGAATGTGTGGTTGCAAATCCCACATGAGTTGAAAGCCATGGATCTGACTCACGGATATGTTTTCCCACGGAATAGCTTCACTTTTTGTCTGGGCCTAAGAAGTGGTACTCAAAGCTGAACATTAAAAAAAAGTGTTGCATTGCACTAAAAAAATAAAAGAAAAATGCTTAACATTTGAAAAGCCTTCACAAAAGGTATGATTCTGTTTTCACCAAATACCTGTATCAGCTAAACATTGAACTATATTACCAGTATCAATATGGCCCAAGCTTCCCCTCTGCAACCCCTGGGGTGGTTGGCACTTTTGGGGGGGCCACACCTCCTCCTCCCTGCCCTCCTCCTCTCTGCCTCCCCCAGTAAACCTTGCTCCTCCCACATCTCTAGGCCACCCCACCCCACCTTCCTATGTATATTTCCACTGTTGCATGCTCCCCAGGCTCCAGGAGGTCTTTTTAAAGTAGATATTGAATGAGATGGACTGGCGGTGGTGACCAGTGCGGGGCTGAGCCCAGTCGAGCTCTGAGAGGACAGAAGACTGGGTGAGCATTCATCCAGCCCAGATAGAAAAAGCCAGGTGGTACACAACACAAGGGGTACCCCTGCACCCGTCTGCACCCCCAGTCCACGGCTGCTTCACCCTATCTGATATCTGGCCCTGAATTTCAACTAGATGCTGCTGTTTCCCCAACATCTAAACAATAGTTGCATGATGCTATTCCTGTACTCTCAAACATTGTTTCATTATACAGTAAATGGTTTACATTATCTAGTCTTCTAGCAAACATCTTAATGCAATAAACCAGCTATTATTTACTTATTAATAAAATTTAGTCTAAACGTTGTAGATTGCCTCCTAATGTTAAGGTAATCACAATTCCAATATTTAGATTAGCTTTAAGCTACTCAAGAAACCTGAAGTCTACATTAAGGAGTAAAAGACTTGTATACCATGAGTCCGGAGTGGTAGAGTTTAGACAATTAAATGTATACCACAAATTTATTTAACACAGGCTATAACAGACATAATACAACAGACACACAGAAATAATACTAAGGAGTTTTTCGAGGAGAAAAGTCTTACAGCCCAATCCTATGCTATCAACCCCCTTCCCCCCCTCCCGCTGAAGCGGATGCACCAAAATGGCTCACACTGTAGGTGGCAACCCGGTACGTCTCCTTTGGGCAAGAGAACATTTGTTCCAGCAATTTCAGTAGCGCAGGTCTGGGTAGACTCCTCCACACTGCGGAGGCTTACCTCCAGGTATGGGAATGAATATTCCCTTACCCAGAGGAGGCGTCCGTGACTCCTCCCCCCCCCCCCGCAGGCTGCAGCAGAAGCTTTTTTGGCACTGCTGCATTGATGGGAGGGTAATGGATAGGATTGGGCTCTAAGTTCAATCAGACTTACTCCCAGGCAAATGTGTATATAGGATTGCACAATAGTCATGAATTTTATCTTAAAGAAATTGCATCAAGAAACGTTTTTTTCATTTACATTTGAATCAAAGCCTTTAGATCTTTTTGGTGTCACACTCTTGTCCGGTTTTCCTACATGAATTGGAAATGTGCATTTTAATGTGTGTTTATATGTAACATCTAATTTACGCCATTCATTACGCACATGAGTGTTGGGGGGGAGGTGATAAAACATAAAACCCTGAAAGGTGAAAAATGTGTCTGGCTCCTAAATGTTTGGGGTGACTCCTAGATTCAAAGCAAGTTGGTTGAGCCCTGGATTAACTGATGTTTAAATTTCATATTGCTGTTGATATTTCAGGCTTGCTCTATTGATTTTTAATCAGTGGTTTGCGTTTTGCACTTTGATTGTGTAAAGTTGCCACAGGCCACTTTGTGGGGCCATGTGCGTCAAAAAAGTTGACATAAATAACTTAATTAGAATCAATATTATTATTTACAGCTTAATCAGTGACACCACAGAATGCTGGCATAAGAAGATTCAGAGGGGGGGTGTCCTCAATTACATCACAAGTACATTTACTTGGACAGTAAGTAAATTCTAATAGAATAGTTATCCTTGCTGACAGTATGCAGATGTGAATTCTGATGATCTGTAGTCAGGAGTTACAAATGAAACAATCTTCCCATAACGAACACAATTCTGTTTCTACTCACTGATATGATGCCTGCACTTTTAATTACAAAAAGCACTGCAAAATTGGTATTGTGCCCTGGAGGCTAAAATGCCATGTTGGTTTCAGTCATCCATCTTTCATTTAATTTTCTGTTCCAACACAGACCACAGCTTTTGTCAGAAAGAATTCTGGCTTGGATTTTATCTTTTTATTTATTGCAACAGAAGTGGTTGCAATGCATTCAAGGGTGGCTCCACCCACACCTCAGCAGGCCAGCAAGGAGTTCTCATCTCCTTTACCAAGTGACACAGGAAATGAGCTCGCAGTGCAGCAATCGTGCTGAAGCATTCCATGTGTCTTTCTCCATGAATAATTCCCCCTACCTCCAAAACATATGGCAGCTGAGATAAGCAACCAATTGAAAACTTCAAATTCAAAACACAGGAATTGCCATGTTGGGGAAGACTATTGGTTCATTAAGTCGAGATCCTGTCACTAAGAACAAACTGTACCAGAGCCTTCATGCAAAATTCTACTCGACTGTTCTTCTTTCGTCACAACCAAATAAGCAAAGTCTAAAGAAGCAATTGGCTAGTAGCCCCTTCCATTAGCCTTGAAACTGCTTATCAAAAACCCCTCTTTATCCAAATTCCGTTTTCCTATATATTCCTTATGGCTAAACATTTGACTATCCAAGGCCACACTCCTATACACACTTTCCTGTGAATGAGGGCCCAATTCTAGCCAACTTTCTAGTACCGATGCAGCCGTGCCAACCGGGTGTTCACTGCATCATGCAGGAGGGGGGGAGGCCTCTGCAGGGCTGCATTGCAGCTGCATCGGCACTGGAAAGTTGGACAGGATTGGGCCCTAAGTCTAATTGAACACAATGGGGTTTACTTCTGTGTAGACACGCATAGGACTGTGCTGTAAATTCTTTAAAAACCATCCAGCCTAAGTTGTACTGCATATATTACAGTGAAAACCACAATTTGAAATTGTTGGCATTTATCTGGAGAACATCCAGTTTATCTGGTATATATTATTATCAGAGTTCAGAGGCACCATAGCTCAGTTTAGAGTACATGTGCTGCATTCAGAAGGTCTCAGGTTCAATCTCCAGGTCAGGTAAAGAAAGACCCCTATCTAAAATTCTAGAGAACTGTAAGTCACGATAGACAGTACTGAGTTAGATGGACTTATAGACTGACTCAATATAAGACAATATCCTAGTTCTGGACTTCCATGGTAGTATACACTTAAATTTATTACATGTTTAACTCCTAGACCTCTAATAATTAAGTGAAAAATCTTGAGGAAGGATCATTTAAACAACACATTCAATTAATTTTCTTGATGGGCTGTTTGTCAGATTATTCAATTTTACTATGACTGATATTGAGTCCCTACAGTAGACTTTACCAAGCGGATAATATAATATTTTGTTACTCTGTTAATCTCACACACACACACACACACACACACACACACACACACACACACACACACACACACACACACACACAAAGTGTCACGTCAAGACTGAAGAAACTGCCATAAGGTTAAATAAGTCAATATTTCAAAATTTACATTTGCTTAAAACTTAAGCATACGAATGTCTCTAAGGTCTACAATTGCCAACCAATTAAACACAATTTATCTGATGAAATGCCTGGAATTCAACCAAATTAACTGATTGAATTTAAACATATTTACATATTTTGGTGGTAATCTTTCATAGAAATCCAGATACAGCAATAATTCGCAGAAGTATTATATGAACTGGAAAATGTATTGGCCTTTGTGCTGTTGCTTAACATGCTGGTCAATTACAGTGTGCATCTGAACACCACGAAAATTCATGACTTTTTAATATCTGGAGGTTTGTACTCGCTTTCATGAATTTACATCTATCATGCCTTTGCTCAATAATGTGAAACCAACAGCTCAATCCTATCCTTTCTACACACCCCATTCGTGCAGCTGCACCGAAAATGAGCATGCTATATCCAACCGGGGGGGGGGGGGGGAGAGAGAGAGAGAGAGACAGGGAAGCTTCAGAAGGGAAAGGGGATTTAAATCTCCGTAAGCCTCCTGCTCTGGAGTGGGTCTCCACAGTCCTGTGCCAGCTCTTTAGCGGACACAAGTCTGAAGAGAGAAAGAGGACAGGGAGACTTGAGAAAGAGGGGATAGGATCCGGCACACACCATTGCCACCAGATGCACCCCGTGCTGCAGCCTCTCCACCCCTGCTCCTCTCCCCTCCTCACCCAGTTTCGCCCCGCCTGCACCCCTGCCACTGCCTTACCTGCTCCAGCAGGTTCAGGGAGGTCCACCAACGGATGGGGAGTGCTGCTGCCTCTTGCGGTAGCACTCCTAAAATGACTGCTGATGGAGCACTGCACCATTTTACAACTCCAATTCTCTGTTGCACTGTTGTAAATGGCTGCGCATGACAGCCCAATCCCGGATAGGATTGGGATGTGAATTTCACATTATTTTTCTGTTGAGAAAAATAGAGGAAGGCAGAGGAAACCTTCAATTTATTCTAGTATCAATCAAGGCAGGTAATACATATCACAGGGTATTTCCTGACCATTTCATTTTCCTTTCAGAGTACATATCAGAGGTCTTGCAGTCTGAATTCATTACATCAGTGTCCAATTGACTCTAGCATCTGTGTAACAGCCCAATTCTATGTAACTCTTCGCACGGCAATGCAGCGGCACCAATGCGGCTTCTGCTGTATCCCGCAGGGAAATTTTGGAATGTTGGGGCCTCGTTGGAATAGGGTAAGCCCCAGCAGCAGCCATGGGTCAAATTGGACCTGTGCCAGCAATACAGCTGGCACAAGTCTGTGTTGACCCATGAAGGCGGATCAGGTCTGGGAAGGGGGTTAGGTTTTGGCATGTGCTGCTGCCAAACTCGCCCCCTTCCCAGGCCTGATCAGCCCTCCTGCCCACCCCATCGCTTCCTCATTCAGCCCACCCCTGCCCCATTCCACCCCTCCTCGCCGTCTTCCCAACCCCTGTATGAACTTACCAGCAGCTGCAGGTGTCCACTCCCTGTCATTGCGCAGACCTGGCCACTCATGACTTGCAGTGGCAGTCAGGCTGCACTTGCTGGTGCTGATGCATTTGTAACAGCCGTACGGCTCTTTATGCCACCAGAACGCTTGTTTCAGCAGCATAAACAGCCCTTAGGATTGGGCTGTAAGCCTGTCTTCTACCTTGGAACTACAAAGTCCAACTCGTTGTTCCGCGTTTTCCTTATCGCTGCCTTGGGAGGATGTTTGAGTTTGCAACAGGGTGTAAGGAAGTTTGTAAGAGTTTCGAGTGGGGTCTGGAGATGAAACTGTGTTTACTTCTAGAGTATATTTCCTGAATATGGGGATGGGAGCTGGGAGGTCAGCTATACTTTTCCTTCTTTTGTCTAAGCAGCTGTGCGTGTGCGCATATGCACGCACACATATGCACTCGTATTGAAACCACCACACGCCTTTCAGAGACCTAATGCCCAATCCTATGCAAATTTCCTGCACCAATGCAGCCATGCCAACAGGGCGTGTGCTGCATTCGGGGGGGGGGGCAGACACGGAGGTCTCCGCAAGGTAAAGGAATGTTTGTTTCTTTACCTCAGGGTTGCATTGTGGCTGCATCAGTCCTGGAAAGTTGGATAGGATTGGGTCCTCAATCATATTTTCAGGAAACCTCTTGAACTCCATATTTCAATTTTATAGACTGCAGACTGTGGAGCACTTCCAGCGTGCCCCCACATTCCCCAGTGCTTTTTGCTTACCATATGCCTCATGAAGAATTCTGGTAAAATCAAAAAGCTTGCTATTTTTTACTTTGTTTCTTTCAGCTGATCTTAAATAAATCATTGTTTGACCTTACACTGTGGATCTCTGTATTAGTTTCTCTAGTTTACTCTCATTGTGGGGCAAAAATATTCCTGACAGCTTCAAACACACAGTACAAAAAAATCACCCAATGTCTTGGTTTCAGCAAGCCAGGCAACCAAAGGCTATAAACTCCAGAAGCCATTCCAAGTCTCTCTCAGTGTGATTTCAGATTCCTGAGGAGTCTTTCTTTCAAATGAAAGTCCACCAGTTGTGTCACTGCCACTGCCTCGCTCGCTTTCTGCTTACCACAAAGTGACCGAATTTCAGCTTCTCTCTGAGAGACGCCTGAACGTTGTTTAATCTTTTAATTTTACCCATTCGTCTCCAGTGGCCTTGAAGCTTTGCCAGCTTGATCCAAGGCTCAACAGGCTTTCAGTATTACCAGGATGTATTTCTTCTTGGTTCACTCCATCCACTTGCTTGCTTTAAAACATGAAAGAATCAAGTCTTGAGCAAATGATCTGAGGAATGAATGAAGCTTCCTCCATTTAAAGTCTCTAATGATCAGGCTGAAAGAAATGCAATCATTTGGGGAAACTGAAAAAGGAAGCATTAAGGGGATAAGAAAAAAAAGTTCAGTCTCAAAACGCTACAGATCAGGGACAGCCAGGTATGGGGAGATGTAAGATGGGACATTTTCTGACAAATGAATCAGAAAGAAGCATGTTTCACTCACCCTGCCGAGGTCTGTTTTACAGTCGCTTTCATTGATTTAAAACACTGGTGTTACTTTCATCACAAACTGAAAATGAAATCTAGACAGGAAAGGTGTGTCATGAGATGCAGGTTAGGTGCCAACTGTAAAGAAATAAAGTACGTTCTTTCTTTTGTGGGGTTGAACATAAGAACATAAGAAGAGCCCTGCTGGATCAGGGCAAAGGCCCATCTAGTCCAGCTTCCTGTATCACACAGTGGCCCCACCAGATGCCTCAGGGAGCACACAGCCAACAAGATAATCTGTTTCCTGTTGCCACTCCCCTGCACCTGGCACAGAGAAAACCTACTTCTAAAACCAGGAGGTTGCTTATGGCTTGTAGCCTGTGATGGTCTTTTCCTCCATGAATCTGTCCAAACCCCTTTTAAAGGCATCTAGGCCAGGTGCCATCACCACATCCTGTGGCAAGGAGTTCCACAGATGAATTACATGCTGGGTAAAGAAATATTTTCTTTTGTCCGTTCTAACTCTCCCTCCACTCAATTTTAGTGCATGTCCCCTGGTTCCAGTGTTGTGCGAGAGGGAGAAGAATTTCCCTCTATCCACTCTCTCCATCCCATGCATAACTTTATATGTCTCAATCATGTCCCCCCTCAGGCGCCTTTTTTCTACACTGAAAAGCCCCAGACGCTGTAGCCTTTCCTCATAAGGGAGGTGCTCCAGCCCACGAATCATTCTGGTCGCTCTTTTCTGCACCTTTTCCAGTTCAACTATATCCTTTTTGAGGTGTGGTGACCAGAACTGGACACAATACTCCAGATGCGGCCTTACCATCGATTTGTACAAAGGCATAATGATATTGGCTGTTTTATTCTCAATCCCTTTTTTAATGATCCCGAACATGGAATTGGCCTTCTTCACAGCCACCGCACACTAGGTCGATACTTTCATCGACCTGTCCACCAGCACCCCAAGATCTCTCTCTTCATCTGACACAGACAGCTCAGAACCCATTAGCGTATATGTGAAATTTTGGTTTCTTGCCCCAATGTGCATCACTTTGCACTTACTAATTGGGAGATTTGCAGGCAGAATTAAAACCACATTTACTTCTCTACTCTGCTTTGCAAGGACCCATATGTTCATATCAGTGCTGGAGATCGATCTAAGTAACTGCTAGATTTTACATTCCCATGTATATCAAAATAAATGGGAGGGGGAACAGCCATTCTTGTTTGTGTGTCCAAGTAGACCTTGATGCAAGGTGACATCTATGTTGAATCTAGCAAAGGCTAAACAAATGGGCAACCCAATCCTGCCTAACTTTAAAAGTGCGTAAAAGTTCTGTAAAGCACTTTTGTGGCTCCTCTGGAGTAAGTGGTGCCGGCACGGCACCACTTACTCTTCCACCTACCTAGACCTGCACCAGCTGACACAGGTAAGGGCCGCACCGGTCAGCACAGAGGCAGGGGTGGCAAGGGAGGGGGCCACTGGCCAGCCCAGCCTGGGAGGGGGCGGGGATATTGGTGCTGGGTTGCTCTGATATCCAACACCCTTTCCCAGGTCAGGCCGGCCTTACACTGGGGCCTCCAGCGCTTACACCAGAGGAAGCCCCCAAAGTGAGCCCGGGCTGCACCGGTATGGTCCGCACAGGATGCAGCGGCTGGTCATTTAGGCAGGCTACCACGACTTGTGCAGGATTGCGCTGTCAATCTCTACCAAAACCTCCTGCACTCCATCTTAATACTACTACACACTGTAGACCTTGGAGCTTTTTTTCCATCATGACTAACTTTGTCTTTACTTAACATCCAGCCTGAAGACAGTTTCCAGAGATCTTAAAACCTTGCTCATTACTTGGCAATAGTTTAGTTCAGGGGTTCTCAACCTACCACCACTGCCAGCGGGATCCCTCATTGGAAGTGCCATTGGAAGTGATGGGTGATAACATCACCACCAATCACTTCCAGGTATCAGACACCGATAGATCTCAGGAGCAGAGGTTTCCGAAGCCATGGAGCTTAGGAAAACACTGGTAAGAGAGTTGGAGCGGCAGGAGAGCCATTTTCAGCACACCAAACATTTGCACTTCACTTCCACTTGCCGGCACTTTTCCGAGCTCTGCAGCGTTGAAAACCTCTGCTCCTGAGCTCCGTTGGAGGGGGGTGGGGTTCAGACCGGCTGCGTATCACCAGATGTACCCCAAAGTACCACTGGCGGTACACATACCTCAGGTTGAGAACCCCTGGTGTAGTTGATCCTAAGAAAGAAAGAGCCCCTTATAGATAAAAGTTGTTTAGCAGCAATCTGATGTACGCTGTAGGAGAGGTGGAGATTAAGAACAATCTCAGAAGACTCAAATACATTCTGCGCACCTGTGGCTAGATTATACCCACAGTACTAAATACACTGCCCCCTGGTGTTTAGTATTTAGGAGACTATGAACTAATAGATGAAAACAATGCACCTAGGAAGAGATGTGAAACCATTACTAACACATTTACTTGCTTACCAAAAATATAGTATTTTTGTACAATTTAGTTTTATTACACTAAACATATTAGGGATCACAACAATGCTGTTTCTACCAAGTGAAATACAATCATGTATTTAATAGCGAATATACAGTAAGAAAATGAAATAAAAATGTACATTTGTGTATAGATAGTGGAAAGGAACGACACAAGGAGCAACACTTCATATTCTTTAAAAGATTTCTGTGTGCACAGAATCATTTGGATACTTCCCAAAGATATATAAGGAAAACTACTTTTTCTGGGCTACATCTGTTAGAGAGTACACACTGCAGTCACCCACTTTTAATATGGTGTTACACGGATAACAATTTGTCCCTCTTGGAATGTTGTGAGTTGACTTTTTTCTGCCTTATCTTTCTGCGCAAGTCTGATTCTGGGATAAAATATGCACGGTTAATTAGGGAGCATGCTGTAAAACTCCACTGGCTGGGTAGTGCTACAGCTTATTTTACAGCTTAACAATATCTCTGCATTTTTTACATAAGGAAATTAGCAAGCAGTTCCATACCCACCCCACCCCTCAACCAGGCTGCTCCAAAAGACAAGGGTCCCTAGAAGGGAATCCCCATGGCTGAAGAAGCCACATACATATACCACACACAAATATATAGTACATCATCTCAAGGTTCTCCACAGATCCATCAATGACTCAGAACTAAAATGACTTGGAATTGATGGAAGTTGGCATGTTTTTGGAGTCAGGTTTAAAGACTGTATCTGTCATATTGTGTTCTGTGTATATTATGAACTGAATATTCATCTAGCCATATACATATGAATAGGTATGCCTATGCAAAGCATCTTTTTTATTTTGAATTTTTATTTCTTAATTTTTCTTTTTTTAAACTTATGTGTATACAACTTATCATTTTTACACTGTTTCATAGCATTCAGAGCACTTGTGTATATATGCTCAGGTATTTTGCTCATGTTCCTTTTTGTTACTATGGAATACTGTACTATGCTTTGAAACTATTTATAAATAATCCAATCCAATTTATCAAAATCTTGCATTTGTCATTTTGAAAGAAAGCAGTAAAAAAATTACACACCCTTCTGTTATCCTTGTGCTGGTTATAATACAGCAGTTTCTGTCTTTGAATAATTCCCACAGGTAGTTACAAAAGGGTCTTGTGTTCCTTTAACACTGGCTGGTCTGAAAAGCCTTTAAGGGAGATGTTCCATGCTTAGCTGTTTGATGTTCATTATCTTCCTTTGCTCCATTTACAGTACATTTTCTAGAGTGCCTTGAGCTTCTTTCAATAATCCTGTCAATCCTCTCATTTACTGTATTCTTTGTAGTTTTTTGCTTTGACTTTCACTCAGTTATTGTTCTTTCAGGCTTTGGATTTTCACTCTTTCTTTTAATGTCTAAAAGAAACCATTCTTCCCTTCTCTATTTTTTATTAGCAGGTATCTAAATCCCCTCCCATCCCTCCCCCCATCAGGGTTTTTAATAATTTTAAAATTGATGAACATCACGGCAGGTGGAAGATCAGCCTGGGCCCCACCGTCAGCCAGTGAATGGAAAAGCAGCAGCGAGTTTGTCTTCTCCTCCCTGCCTGAAAAATAACTCTGCTTCAATTGTCAGTTCCCCAGAGACTAGAGTAGTGAGCAGAGGTGTAACAGAGGCACCTGCCCCAGGCATTACACCAGAGGCACCTGCCCCAGGCATTACACCCCGCACAATTTTGGCGGGGTGGCTTCTTCGCGATCTCCTTGCCTCCACCCCCTTCTTCCTCCTTTGGAGGCTCTCATTGAGCAGAAAGGGGGGCGGCAGCAAGATTGGTTTTCTTTGCCCGTCAGAAGCCACTGAAGTTCCCGAAAAAGCTGTCACCTCCATCTCCAATGCTTTTCTTCTAGTTTCGGCTTCTTCTTCTTCGGAGGAGGAGGCTTCTTCGGGATCTTCGGTGGCTTCTGGCAGGTGGCTTCTTCTTCTCCTGGGGCAGCTCTTCCAGGAGAAATCGGAAGTGATGTCATGCCGTCACGTGACATCATGACATTACCGCCCCACTGCTACGCCACTGCCCCAGGTACTCTTCTGAATTGTTACACCTCTGGTACTGAGCAGAGTCATCCTCTGGCCTCTGCTATTGTCCAGGCCACTAAGGTTGCACCCCTGCGTCCGAGGCAGAACACCATGGCAAGGGGGAAATCAACCTGGCCCCCCACCATTGGCCAGAGAACAGAGCAGCTATAGGGAGTCACCACCCCCTCCATGCCTGAAAAAGAACTCCAATTGCTAGTGCCCAGAAATTAGAGAAACAAGCAGATGCATCGGCCAGAGGGCTAAAGGATTCCTGGATTGTTTGCTATTGTCATTGTAAGCCCCCTAGTGATCATTTTATTAATAAATATGCTATAAGCGTTCTAAAGCACCTCCCTTGCAGGAGGAGAAAGGTGGGATACAAACATTTTAAATATATATTTCTTAAACATCAAGTTGACTTGTTTTAGGCTTCTTACAAATTCTTACTTATTGGCCATGCACGGGTCTCACACATTTAAAATGATTCAATTGGGTGGGTATCTCCTCAATCCAATGGGGTGCTGTCTTCATGGTTGGGTCTCACTCAGCCTTCATTCATAGTTGGATCCTTTAAACATTACCCCACTCACTCACCAAAAGAAACAAAAATCACCCAATAGTTTTAGCACCACTTTTTACATCTTTTTTTCTGTTTCTCTATTGGGATGTGTGTGCGCATGCAACTGTGTGCACATTCACCAAAAAGGAATACTGTGCTATGGTCCCATTCCAGGAAAGTGAATCAAGAAATGAGGAGAAGCCCAAACCAATTCTACAAAAAGCTGTGTCACATCAAGCTTTCCAATGGAGACTCTTATGCAAGAGCATCATCTTAACCACTAATAGCTTTTGCCATGGCAATCCCCCCTCCAGGTACTTGACAGAGTGGGAACTCTTCATGCCTGGTGATCACCTTGCAGTAGCTGGTGGGGACCACACTGTTGCAAGGTTAATTAAAAACACAGCTGGGAAGGGGTCAACATCAGGGCGTTGCCAGAATGGCCTTTTTACTAGTCGGAATGAGAGTTTTAAAGACAATGGCCAGTTCCCAACAAAGCCACCTAGCAACCTTAGTGGGGGGGGAAGTTATGAAGAATGAAGGCTAATGGTTATAGGGTCATGTGGGGAGGGAGTGCAAGGCCAGAATTGGTGCCATTTTTCAGCTATCTTGAGATTCAAAAATACCTATAGCCAGCCCAACTAGAATAGTCTAGAATAGCCCCCAAAGGTTAAGAAACCCTGGTCTAGATTGCTCTGATAGACATGCCCTCCAACATTCTGCCATAAAATCCAAACCTACAAGGAGTCTTCTACATAGTGGCATGAACCTCCAAAAATACCAGGATGGATGTTATATTATGAATCAGACATACAAGGTTTCCTGCAAATACTTCCCAGCATTTTAACCCACCATTCCAAAACCAGACCCCAGACTAGAAACAAGCCAGATGGGTCAAAATGGGATGAGGACATCTACTGAGGGGCAACCACTGGGTGCAGGACAAGGTAAACACCCCCCCCTTCCCACCCAGCAAGTCTCCTCTCCTCCCCATTAACATTACCCCCGCACCCAGAAAAGACGAGGCGAGACAACAGGCTGGAATGTAACTGGGCCACTTTATTAATGTAAATTAACAATAGTCAAAAACAGCAGGGCCTAAACCCGCCACCCGTGCGGATATCTAGCTGGGGGAAACAGCCTGGCTGTCTACCTCCCCCTGGTGATCAGGATGATCAACGGGCGTCGCTCCTGGCTCCAGGCTTCCCTCGGTGTAAACCGACTTCACCTATCATCGCCAACCTTTAATGGGTCGAGGCAGCTGGCGAGTTCGAACCCCAGGCGAACCCAGCTAGTCCTTACCCTCCAGTCCAACGCAGTCACCAGCCTGCCTCAGAGGCCGGTCCGGACCCATCTGAGCGGTTCTGATTTCCACCTTGGGCTTCGCTGCCTCAGGAAGGACGCCAAACTTCACCTAGCTACCCACCATCCGCACGGTGCCTGCCAAGTGACCGACAACACTCAACAATGCCTAACTAGCCACGCCACCCAAGCCGCAGTTCGGGGTAGGCGAAAAAATGGTCCCCAACGAGCCAATCAGGAGACCACCAAAAATTCCTACCCGGCCCCGACTACGGCGACCAGCTAATCTCGAACTGAAAGCCGGGCGGGCGGGTGGGTGCTTCGGCTCTCCGCTCTGCACTGAGGGAGCGGGGAGCGCGAGCGGAGCGACGCGCTGACCGGCGCCGCCCACTGCTCGCCTCCTCCAATAGGAGGAGGCCAGCCTGCAGCCTCGCCCCGTGCCTGGGGCGGAGGCAACAACGGCCGACGGGGCAGACGCCCCGTCACCACCATTACCCCCGCACCCAGAAAAGACGAGGCGAGACAACAGGCTGGAATGTAACTGGGCCACTTTATTAATGTAAATTAACAATAGTCAAAAACAGCAGGGCCTAAACCCGCCACCCGTGCGGATATCTAGCTGGGGGAAACAGCCTGGCTGTCTACCTCCCCCTGGTGATCAGGATGATCAACGGGCGTCGCTCCTGGCTCCAGGCTTCCCTCGGTGTAAACCGACTTCACCTATCATCGCCAACCTTTAATGGGTCGAGGCAGCTGGCGAGTTCGAACCCCAGGCGAACCCAGCTAGTCCTTACCCTCCAGTCCAACGCAGTCACCAGCCTGCCTCAGAGGCCGGTCCGGACCCATCTGAGCGGTTCTGATTTCCACCTTGGGCTTCGCTGCCTCAGGAAGGACGCCAAACTTCACCTAGCTACCCACCATCCGCACGGTGCCTGCCACACGGGGAGGGCAGCCTAGCGCTCGCCCTCCACCGCCCCAAAGCGGGCAAGCACGCTCAAAAGGCCCTGCTGTATACTATAAAGGAAGAGGTCCGTGCCCTCGGGGGACAGGTGGACCCCGTCACTGCGGAATAAGTGGGGCGCCCGGTACACAATCTCAGGGTGCCGGACGACCACCCCCCCCATACCTCGAACCACCCCCCCCAGGTGCGCATTCAGCTTTTGCCTAGTCCTATCCACCCTGCGGGCGCGCCTGGCGTGCCGCCATACCCTACGAGGAAGCCAACAGGACCACAGGATTATGGTCCCGGGGCATATCCTGTGAACCTGAGCCAAGTCCCTACGGACCTGAAGCCTCAAGGACTGTGACGTCCTCTGGCCCAGGTCATTCTCACCTAGGTGAATAAGCAACAAATGAGGGGGGGGTTGGAAGTGCAGAAATTCCCCAAGCAGAGGCAAGAACTGGTCCCAGCGCATGCCTCTCTTCGCGGACCAGGCGACAACCGCCCGTCCACCGAGTCCCAGCTGTGTGCCCCAGCTGGTAGCCGCAGCTCTCTTCCGGGCCCAGAAAACTATCGAGTGGCCGCAGATGAGTATTCTGGCAGGGGCAGATCCAAGCAAACCTGCCGGGAAAAGAAATACAACGTCAGGGAATGAACCCCACAACAAGCACAACCACGGTGGGCCTCGCAAGGTAGCCACCCGCCCACCTTAGGGACTAACAAGAACTGTAACTCTGGGGGTGCAGCCGCAGGGTTCACCGTTACCCCACAACAGACCCCAGCATGTCACGCCGCGGCGATAACATGCCCTACCTCACCTCAACGCAGATAATACTTGAACGCAGCTGAGCGCCAACGCCCAATCCTCCGAATGGCCTCCACGGAGAAGCCGGCGTTGGCCGCCGCCGATGCAGCCCCAATCCGGAAGGAGTGCAGTGAATAAGCTTCACGCCTGACCCCCATCCAATCCAGAGAACGATAAAACACTGACCGAAACTGAAAAATGGTCAGTGCAGAACCGTCACTATGCAAAAACAGCGGCCCAGGCGTTGGAGGTCTCCCGCGAAGATAGTCCTCAAGAGCCCGCACAGGACAAATCACCGGGTTCCTAGCTCTCTGGAGCACCACCCGATGTCCCCTCCCAAGTTGATCAGTTTTGGACATGCGCAATATCAAAATCACCTGCTCCCCGTCCTTACTTACATCCTGGAACTGTAGTACCCGAGAGTCCGGCCCGGTAGCCGATCCAGCCAACACCTCACTGGGGCGAAACGCCCCAAAAAACAACGTGAGGCTTGCTGCTTTGAACAAAACAGCCTCCCGCGAAGAAAAACAGAGGACACGGTAGGCCAAGCAGAAGCCGTGTAACATGTTGGCTGTGATCGGCCTCCTAGTGTCCGCCCGAGCAGGCTGCGCCCTACGAAATCCCTCCAGCATTCTCCTTACCCGGAAATCCTGGGTGGGATCCTCGAAGCCCCTCGCCTTTGCGTCAAAGGCTATTGCGGCCAGATAAACGGCGATGGACCTGGGCGTCAGCCCCTCATCGTGTAAGTGAAGCAGGAAACGCATGACATGTTCCGCAGGAACTGGCCACGCAAAGGGAAGCCCAACCGCCCCCCGAAAAATTTCAAAAGCACTCGCCTTTGCAAGGTAGCTTTGACGAGTGGCAGCCGCTAGTGAGGACCAAATGGCCCCCTGAGCTCTGTGGAGCCAAGGCTCCAGAGCCACGGGGGCATTTGATCGGGGTTGCGGTTGGCAGCAGGTGCAAGGTGCCGGAAACGCTCCTCCTGAAAGCGAGAAAGAGCGTCGGCTATGTTGTTCACAATCCCTGGCACGTGCTTAGCTACAAACAGGACGTTCAACTTCAAACATTGCAGGACAAACGCCCTGACCAACCGCATCACCCTAGGTGATTTGGAGGTCTGATGATTGACGACGCCGACCACCGCCTGGTTGTCACACCAAAAACGGACCGTCGAATTCGCCAACCACTCACCCCAGATATGAACCGCCACCACCAGCGGGAACATTTCGAGGAAGGTAAGGTCCCTGGTGAGACCGCGCGCAGCCCAGTCGGGCGGCCACGGAGCAGCACACCAGCGACCCCTACAAAACAAGCCAAACCCTGCGCCCCCAGCAGCGTCCGAATGGATCTGCAACTCAGCCTCCAACAGCCGTTCAGCCCTCCAGAAGGAGATGCCGTTAAACCGCTGGAGAAACGTAAGCCACATTTCCAAATCACTTTTCATCGCTGCCGTGACTCTAACCCTGTGATGAGGCCGCCGCAATCCCACGGTGGCCGCGCACAGCCGACGGACAAAGGCCCGCCCCGGTGCCACCACCCTGCAAGCAAAGTTGAGATGACCAATTAATACTTGCAGTTGGCGCAATGAGAGCTTCCGAGCCTGCACCGCTTCCAGGAGGAGGGAAACCAAGCGGGCCAATTTGTCCGCCGGCAACCTACTAGAAGCGGACCAGGTATCCAACTCAATCCCTAGGAATGTAAGGCGGGGAGTGGGGCCCTCGGTCTTAGCCTGAGCCAAGGGTACCCCCAACTCAGCGCACACCCCAGCAAAAGTCTCGAGAAGGAGACGGCAACGGGCTGATCCTGCCCTCCCCACGAAAAGAAAATCGTCCAGATAGTGGACGATGGAACCAGAACCTGACCTAACTTGTACCGCCCAATGTAGAAAGGTGGAGAATTTTTCAAAAGCGGCACAGGATACGGCACAGCCCATCGGGAGTGCCCGATCAAAATAAAAGGCCCCCTCAAAGTGCATGCCCAATAACGGAAAGTCGAGCGGGTGGACGGGGAGCAAACGGAAAGCCGATTCAACGTCCGCTTTGGCCATAAGGGCCCCGCGCCCCTGAGCCCGCACGACCGCTACCGCCTCGTCAAATGACGTATACCGCACTGTGCACAGGTGATGCGGTATGCCGTCATTGACAGAAGCGCCAGAGGGGAACGACAGATGATGAATGAGGCGAAATTCGCCCGCCGCTTTTTTGGGTACAAGCCCTAAGGGGGAAACCACCAAATTAGGAAGAGGGGGATGGCGAAACGGTCCAGCCACTCTACCCAAACCAACTTCTTTTTGCAACTTCCTCCGCACCACGTCCTCCATACCCCGAACAGAACGAAGGTTCTCGGACATAACCGGGGCAGGAGGGGGTGGGGCCGGAATACGGAACCCAAACTGAAAACCTAACAGTAAATAACGCGCATCAGCGCGCCGAGGGTAATCCCGTAACCACGCTTCTAGAGGCGCCAACCTAATCGGGGAGGGTCCCTTTGTTAGCCGGGGGTCCGGACGGGGGACCTCCCCCACGCTTCCCCGACCCCCCTTGGTTCCTGGCACCCTGCTTGAACCACCCGAGTTTTTGACACGCTGATACGGAGTGTTTACCTCCGCACAAGCTGCAGGCGTGCACGAAGGCACAGCCCGACTTCCCACACTTACCGGTGGAGTTAAATTCATAACACATCCTGGGGGGTTGAACCCCAGGCGTGCCCCCACCCCCTTTCACCTGAGCAGGTGAATTACGTGCAATCAAGTGCCCACTGTCGGCCCGATCTCCAAAAACGGGACGAGAGGGGACAACCAGCTGGACCCAGAGTTCCCATTGCGGGACCCGCCAGTCCAACGCTGGGTCGTGGGCCGAACGTAGACGAAAGTGTTCGTCGTACGCTAACCAGGCTGGACCCGCGTAATCCCTATAAGCTTTGTGTATAATATCAATATATTTCACCAGCGCAGCCGCCCTGGCCGGATGGGCCTGGAGCACAACCGCAAAGTACACCAAGAACCCGTTTAACCAATTCGTCCAGTTCTTGTCCACCTTGCGCCTGCGCACCAACTCCTGATCCCGAGCTGGCTCGCCTACACGCGGAACTGGCTCGGGCTCAGATTGAAGAAGGCTAAACATGTCGACAAATTCGCCTCTCCATATTTTTTCCTTCACGCTCAAAGCCAGGTGTCCCCCCAGGGGCAGCGCAAGGTCCCCATAAGACGAACGCGGCCGCTCGGCCGCGCCGCCCCAAGCGGCCTGCGCGGCACCCGCAGCCGGGCCGCCCCATGGCCCCAGGGGCACCATCCCATAAGCAGACCCATCAACTGGTGAAAACCCAGAAACCTGCCAGGGGGAAGCTACTGCAGGCAGCGAGGCCCGGCCACCAGGGTACGCTGCCGTGGTTGAAGGCCAAGCACCACCCACCTGCGGAACACCCAGGGGAGGGTACCCACCCAGCGGGGGAACACCCCACCCATGCCAGTAGGGCAGATACTGGTGTCCGGAGCCAACCCCGTCCCCACTGGCACCTTTGTCTCCCCAAACACTAGTGAAACCATCCTGCGAGCAGGGCAACTCACCTTCAACACCCACGCCCGTTGGGGGGGGCACCTCACTAGCCGCTACCTGTTCCCCCCCCACTGCCGTACTGGAACCTACAGGGTCCTTGGGAGCAGCCTTGTCACGTTTACCTTCGAGCGCATCCACTCTGGAAAATAACTGCTTCAATCGAGCGCCCCTACCCGGCCGGGTAAATTGGCGAGGCGCGGGGGTACCCTGCGACGCCTCACCACCGTCCCCCAGTCCAGCCTCCCTCAAGGTCTTCTCCCGTTCTAAGGCCTCCACGCGCGCAATCAGCGCACGGACTTCCCTGGGGTCATCCTCATCTTCGGAGGAGGCAGGGGCTGCCCTAGAAGGGGGGGCTGGTCGTTTGGGGGCTTTTCCCCCCGACTTTTGGTGCTTTTTAGGCATACCGAATAAGTGTGTGTTCAAATTCAACCACAAGGCTAAGTGTGTGCTCAAATTCAACAAAAGGATAAGCGTAGCCAGCAAGCCACCTCCCCAAGAGGAGGAAAGAGGCCTCTGGAAAGCCCACGACGATCAGGCCTCGCGGCCTAGCGATGACGAACGAGGTGGCCGAGGGCCTGGGAGGTCTTCAACGAATGGGCGGGGGCCGCACGCCTTGCCCACCGCTCCCGACGACGAAGAAGAAACCACGAGGTGGCCGAGGGCACTGCCGCCAAAACCAGACGCTCCGACGTCCCCGGGCGATCCCCGCGCTCAGGCAAAGCAAGCCACAGGGGGCCTGTCGGCGAAAGGAGCAACCGCTGCCAAGTCAGGCCTCCAGCCGCTCCTCGCGTCAACACGTCCTCCTGCTTCGGCTCTCCGCTCTGCACTGAGGGAGCGGGGAGCGCGAGCGGAGCGACGCGCTGACCGGCGCCGCCCACTGCTCGCCTCCTCCAATAGGAGGAGGCCAGCCTGCAGCCTCGCCCCGTGCCTGGGGCGGAGGCAACAACGGCCGACGGGGCAGACGCCCCGTCACCACCATTCTCTTAGCAAGTGAAGGTTTCAGATTATTATGGTAGTTGGACCCCGAGAAAACACAGGAGTTGAATTTTAATGTCTGCTCTGAAAGTCTAAATTAATTTGCATTCATTTTGTTTTCTTCGCTGGAAATTAGACACGACCACATATACTGTGACGCTTTTGACGACTGAATATTTTACAGAAATGAATGCTATTATCAGATCCGTAGAATGCAATGAGTAAAGAGAAGGATTTGCAGGATGGCGACTCAGTGCAGCAGCTGAATTTCTTGTTTATGTTTTGTTTTGTTATGCCTGTATTGTGCAAAATAAATGTGGGTAACTTCAGACAGTTTTGTCTCTAAGCTGAATGCCTGGTCTCTGGGTTATTATAAAAGTCAGGCTCAAACAATCGGTATATCATTGCATTAACAACCACTGGAAAGGTTTCTGTAAAATGAATAATACATAAGGCTATGTTTCCATCTCTAAATACATAAATTTTAAATATCATTTCAATATTTTAATTACGAGACCACAAATATTTGGCTTCTGCTTTTATCAGCAGTGGCTGGCATTCAGTCTTGCTTAAGCTAAATAATGTTTCAGGTTTCACTGTATCTTCCAGTGGTGCTCCACTCCTGAAAATCCATAGAACTAAAGTTTTCATTTTAAATATAAATTCTTCATCCACTTTGTATTCAAAATAACTGCTCTGGGTAGTAAGTTTCTTTCCTAAAAATAAGCCTCACCAACACATAGCTAAGTTTGACTTGGCATTCGTCCAAGAAAGGTGCAGCAGCTGCCCAAGATTATCTGCTGCCTGAGCCCTCCCCCAAATTCCATAGCCCCCCTCCTGCTACCAGCATGCCTCCCACATGTGCACCATCTGCCCAAGCATGCACCATCCTTCCTGCATGAACCTCACTGTTTTCACCACCCTACTCCCATTCCACCACCACTTCTTGTAAAATGGCTTGGTAAAGAGAATCCTGGGAGCAGAAACTCTCCACCCCCAGAATTCTCTCTGTTGTCCACTTAACAAGAAGTGGCGACAAAGCTGAAGCAAAAGGAGAGTAGCCCCCCCCACACACCCATCCTCTTCTTCCTCTCTCACAAGCATTGATTGGCCAAGGCCCCATGCTCATCAGAGGACCCACCCCTAAACCGTCACTCCCTCACCAGTGGCAGTGATAGCATCCAAAGTGTTATCAACAGGCAGGCAGAGGTGCCTTGGAGGACCCAATACATGGCTTTGCTTCAGTGTCCCCAACAACTTGGGTGTGGACAAAAAGATAAATCAAGTAACGTAACAAGACTGCAAACAGTAGAACAAGCAGTAAAAGGATAATTAAATAAAAAGCAAGCACCAACTGGCATATCAGGAAAATGTGATCCATTCTTATCAAGACGCAACCAGAGATAAGAAGACCAAGAAAGTATGCTGAAATGCAAGTTGGTGTCAAGAATAATAATGAAGAGAATGGTTGACCATTTGAGTGCTGTAGACAGGTCAAGAAGAGTGATGACAGAAGGTCCATTAGCCAGATGTTTCAGCAAAAGCTGTGATAATTCTTTCCTTACATATTGGTGTCCTGTTGTTGATCAGAAAAACAAAACTCATGCAGTTGTCAATGCTGAATATATTTTAATTTGTAATAATAAGAATAATAAAGCTTTACCAAACAAAAAACCTTTCCAGAGCGGCAAATAACTGGGAAAGAACCATAAGCTCCTTGATGAAAAGCTGGATAAAAGTGTATTAAATGGAACAAAAAAAATAGATCTGGCAATAAAACTGAAGAGAACATTGCACTGACCAACCAACATAAAGATGTCCTTGATAGACATATATAGCATCAGACTACAATCCAAGTTATCTTGACTGTGGTTGGCATGGCTGCTTTTGTTAGGTTTATCTGAAAATAACCCAGCGCTTATGCTTAGCTAAGCAAACAGAACCGCTACACAAAAGGAAGGTGGGTGCCAAGAGGCTGTATGGTACATCTTTCAAAAAAGAAAGGGACCCCACGTCAGCAGCAAGAGTCCCACCAATGCGTTATCTTGAGGATAGAAACCTCTTGAGTAAAACACTAGATTGAAGATGCTATCCGCTTGAAATGCACCAGGAGTGAATACTTCAGCACATTCCCCCTTTTGGGCAGAGAGATCCTGTATCAGCCCCATAGCATCTCACCGGAGTCACCAATCCTTTCCCATATTGAAACTTCTGCAGCCTGGTCTGTTGAGGTTTGTAGAGAAGCAAACCTAAATTTACAAACCAATTTTACTGTGTCCTGGACAAGTCTGAACATGCCTGGACAAGGCAAGCAGGATCTGCTTTGTCCTGCAATAGCAGAGACTGATTAGAAGCACCTGTTGTGAGGCGATGTAGGCAGCATGAGATGAGGTAGGAGATGAGATCACCTCCAACCTGATTGGACAAGAGATAGCCAGCAAAGTATAAGAAAGAAGTGGTAGCATTGCCTAAATGTGGGTTCAGAGGAGAAAGTTTGGCTATCTGTATTTCGTGTTCTAATTGCTGGAGTGGAGTGCTGCTTCGTCGTACTGCTGCTTTGTACTTCGGTGAGCTTATCTTCTGAGATGCTTCATATCTGTAAATATTGTAAATATACGGCTTGAACTGACCTTGACTCAGCATGCTTCTTCAGACCTGACGCTTCTCTGTGAACAGCTGTGGAACTATCCAGCCTAGCAGCTGAAAAGACTCTGACATGGTCCTAGGCATGTTTCCTAAATCCTACAGTAAATCCTACAGGTTTCAGTAAATCAGGTTAAAGTAACCTTTAGTACAGGTTTCAATGAGACATGTTCTCAAGCAAGAGCACATAGTTTCAGCCTTGGAGGTTTATAAATCATGACTTTAAACAACTGTCCATTTTCTAAGCAACGCTATACTTGTATTCCTGCTTTTCTTGCACTTAAACACACAACAAGAATCTTTCACTGTGTCTAGTTCACACAGGCGGTAGAAAGGCTGCACCTCTGTCTTCCGAAATGATAGTTTCAATTTACTGTATACTGTATTATACTAAATATATACAGTATATATAGAATATATACTATGGTTTGCAAAACCTACGTCAAATAATATTTTCTAGTTCTAGTTTGTTGACCAATCACAACCATGGCTTGTCTATTCAGACATGACATAAAACCTGGGGGTTGGCCTGCAGGGGTACTAGCCAAGGCCACACACCCATCAGAGAACCCAACCATCAGGTAAACCCCTGAACCCTCAAGTGCTGGGGATAGCAATAGCACCCAATGCAATCAGCAGATGGGAGCATTGGGGGGTGGCGGCGGCGGCACTGTAGAATTTTGTCCTAGGACCCCCACTAACCTGGTGGCAGCATTCACAAAACAATAGTTTGGTTTTCTGAAACATGGTTTGATGCGATATCTGAACTGAGCCACAGAATCACAGTATGTTGCTTCCTTAACTCATTCCTGCAGTATCTCTGCATGAGAAAACTAAACAATTTCAACATAGGTACTGCTATTGTTTATGCAAGGCAATGCCGACTTACTGAGTCTCTTATTGTTAGTCCATGCAGGCTGCATTTCACATCACACCATGATAATTTAATACACTTACTGTGTATTAAAAGTGAATCAATACTCTCATTTACAGAGAACGGGCCACTCTTGAACAAAGAATATCTTGAGAAACTGCTTTATAATTACTATTCTGCAAGCTATTTTTTTCCTGTGCAAAGGTTTGCCAGACCCAAAAGATTTACATCAATCTCCTTATAAATCAAACATTATCAAAATGGATATGGTTTTCGAGGATGAGGCCAGCCTCCCCTAAAGAGACACAGAGAGTTGTTTATATGGAATATGCAGTCTTCCACTTGACTTCCAAAAAGCTCAATTTGAGTCAGGGAAACAGAGTGTAAACTTGATCCAACCTAGGCATCTAAGATCATGGAGTTTGCTGCTGTCTTCAGTGCCCTTAAGTCCCACCAAACCTACCTGATCTGTGGCTATCTCCCCCCAACTCCCATGATACATACATTGATACGGCAAAAAGGTACTATGTGAATTAACCTAGGCATAGGCCCATTTCACAATTCGAGTTATTAATTCATATAATATGCCAACTTCTAGGTCAGAGGTTCCCTAACTCCTGGGAAGGCCTTACGCTGCTCTAAGTAGCAGCGGGGCCTTCCCAGGAGTGGCGATGACACGCCTGGGATCGCGCCGCCGCCGCCACCGCTGCGCCCGGGATCGCCGTTTTTACCTTCATTGGTGGGCAGTGGGTGTCCCTCGGGGGTTGCGGGGAGCCTGCGGACCCCTCCGCAGGCCTCCCCAAGTGTCAGAGCAGCGCTCCAACGCGATCGCAACTGACTTACGGTTTCGCGTAAAACCGGAAGTCAGTTGCGATCGCGTTGGAGCGCTGCTCCGACGCATGGGGAGGCCTGCGGAGGGGTCCGCAGGCTCCCCGCAACCCCCGAGGGACACCCACTGCCCACCAATGAAGGTAAAAACGGCGATCCCGGGCGCAGCGGTGGCGGCGGCGGCGCGATCCCAGGCGCGCCGTTGTCGTCACCGCGGGTTGCCATGCTCCATAAGGGCATAGCAACCCTTTCTTCTCGGCTGGGGCGTCGCGACGCCCCAGTTAGGGAACCACTGTTCTAGGTGAACCATGCTGCGTATATAAAATCTTGTCTACAATTTTACCTGTGGCTTCCAACAATTACCATTTTAGCATAGGCGTCGCCTGATATGGTGCGGTGGTGCGGTGGGCCCCAGGGCGTAGGGCGCTGGGCCCCCTGGGGGGGCGCAGGCCTCCGTAAAATTTCCGTTTTTCTGTGGTTTTCTCCCTTTTTTTAATCAATTTTGGGTTTTTCTTAAAATCGCCCCGCCCCCGCTACAGCTGCCGCCCCCCCCCCCCCAGGGCTTGTGTTTGCTTTTCTGGACTTGGACCCAAACTTATCTTGACTCGGAGGGGCGCAAGACTCCATTTTCCCTGGGCGCTGCCATCTTGAACTGAACAAGATGCATGCTGGGGATTGTAGTTTTTTCCCCCTTCCCTTGCAGCCTTGCCTTGCAGCCCAGGAGTCCTGACTCACCCCCCCCCCAGAGGGCATTAAGGGGAAATACACCATACAAAATACAAATACAAAATAAGGGGAAAGTTTGGAACACTTTCAAGTTTATTCTGCAGAGCAAAATTCACAAAATTGATGTTTGGAACACTTTCAAGTTTACTCAGCAGAGCAAAATTCACAAAATTCTTCCAAAAGGCTTCCAAACTGAAATCAAAAATCCCAAAAATTTGCGGCGCGCCTGCGCCGTGGGGCGTGAAGGGTTACGGCCGCGCGTTTTTATGGG
The DNA here is from genome assembly GCA_026170595.1 of Plestiodon gilberti rubricaudatus. Classification (NCBI taxonomy): domain Eukaryota; kingdom Metazoa; phylum Chordata; class Lepidosauria; order Squamata; family Scincidae; genus Plestiodon; species Plestiodon gilberti. The sequence continues at coordinate 44,525,507 of JANXHW010000004.1, forward strand.
GGGCGTCAAGGGTTTGGGCCCCGGATCAAAAATGGTCTGGCTCCTCCGCTGCTAAACACACTCATGATTTATTGTTGCTTAGTTTATGGTTACATTGGTTGTTTCTCAATGCAGGAAAATGCAGGCACTTAATCATAGGAGTAATCTGAAGTGATACAGCCCAGATATAGATTGCCCACCTCAGTAAGAGCTAGGCCCTACTCATATAGATGAGTACTTTACTGCGCAATCCTGTCTAGCGCAGGACAGGCAGAGCAATTGCTCCGCCAGTCCAGGGTGTTGCAAACATGCTCTAAAGGGTGTAGGGAGGGGTTGGATTGGTCTACCGGGCCCGGAACAGGGGGGGGATCATCGGAGGCCTCTTCCACCATATCCTATCCCCCTTCCTAGGCCTGGCTGCCATTACACAGCCAGCTCGAATGTGCACTTGCAAAATAGCTGGCGCACATTCGAGTACACCCATCAGGGCGACTGGGGCTCTACTCAGGTAAAGAGATAAATGTCCCTTTACCTCGAGGAGGCCTCTAGCTGCACCGGGGCAGGCCCCATCCTGCTTAGGATGCGGCAGGCGCTTTATGTGCGCAGCTGCATCCTGCTAGACAGGATTGGGCTGCCCGCCAGTTAGGGGGTAGTAATGTTTTCAAAGTACATTACCTCAGGTTATTTTTATACAGCTAGTTTCTTCTTATTTCTATTCATGTACCTACTTCAGAAGTTAAGAGTGCTGCCCTGTAACTTCCAGGCATCTTACAGGTTTTAGAACTCTTAAAAAACACCAAGCACATTTTCACAGCTGTTTAGTTTCCCAGTTTGCTTAACACCCTCTTCTACATCACTAGTAACACTTATTACACCTCTGTGGTGTCTGCCCAAAGTATTCAGCCATGTAAACTATTATCTGCAATACATGCATCATTTATGAGTTTTCTTTTTATATCCTAATTGCATAAGTAGCACACCAAACCTCTCGAAGACTTGCTGCATCAAAAATAGATCTTTAAGAAGCCTTTAATTAGTTTTTGTATCTTTGGTAAGTTGCTTCTCAAAATACCTCCTGGCGTTCATGCAATTCTGCCAACCCTCAATTCTCTCTACCGCGAGCAATGGCTTACATTTCATCTTGGGTCAGCTGCTGTCACTACTGTGGAAAACAAAAGCTGGAGCATGTGAACTCTAATCTGCTCCCTTTATGGCATGTTAATTCTCTGTCATCAGTATTCTGTGGCTGGGGAACTGAAATGCTGTAGAAGGCAAGAATACTAGAATGAAGATCTTGTCTTCTCACAAGTGGCAACAGAGTGTGCATGAGAGAGAGAGAGAGAGAGATTCTTGTAATTAGAGCTGTCCAGAAGACACTTTATCTCCAGCTGACTGAGGTTTGCCCCATGCATCTAATATAGTAATACTCCTGTAACACTGCTTTCTTTAGTGCTGATTTGTTAAAGTGCTAGTATGATTGTCAGTTATTCTTCTAACCAGTAGGAGCAGTGCATTCTGGAAAACGTGAGACCAATCAGCACCAGTTTCGGGCCTCAAAGACATCACTGAACTTCTATAGTGTTATTTCATACAGTGCTTGATTTTCCAGAACGGATCCACCATGTGATGAGAGATATTACTGTACATTATTTACTTCACAGCTCCAAACAGTTTGAATATAGTTTGTGCCAACTTATAACTTCCTCTTTCAGTTTTTTCTTATCATATATCTGTAGTTCTTCCACATTCACACACACTGACACACACACCCGGCTATGGTGAAATTATCCCTCTACTAATTATGATTATTTTCTTTACCCTGTGGCCACAAGTGGTCTATTACCCCTTGAACTGCATCTTAAACTGTACTTAAAACCAAATCAAGATTTGCTTCCTCTGTTGTGGGATCCATTACAAGAGAATAGCCTGAACTCAGTAAATTACTACTCAGTCAAGATGGTTTAATTAAAATCACCCGTTATTACAGCTTGCTGCCCTTATGGGTTCTTTAGCCTGCATGACAGGCCCCATTAACCTTTCAAAACTATTGGCACTAGTCTATACACACAGAGATTATTCTCTCACACACACATACACAGATTAAGAATATATATACTAAAGGAGATTCCTTAGCAGTCAGTTTGATTTTTTTTTTGTACTCTTCTGGATTTCAAAGGCAATACAAAACCAACGGAACAAGATAAGAAATTGGATGTATTTTAAACATTGGTTTTCAGTGGTCCTCCCTTGTTTCACTGTTGTACATTCTTTAGCCATCCTCCATCAGGTCATTAAGTCCTTCAGGAGGAATCACATCCAGAAAGACTGTAACTCTGTTGCGGAAGAACCTCTAGAGGAGAAAACAGGTATGTCAACATTCCAACAGGGAGTCAAAAAGGACTTCTACTCAGTCAGAGAAAGACAAATACCTGAAACCACCCTCCAACAGACATTTTATTTTGGTTCATTTATTTTTGAATTTACATCTGGCCTTTTGCCTCAACCCAAAAGCAGCTTACAACACATTAAAATAGCACAGATGCAAATCATTGCAATTGACTGCAATTTTACAATTGCAGTAAAAATAAATACACAAAAACAGTTAAAACCACAGACTAACACAACTCCCATCCCAAAAGCCCAATGGCAGCAGCCAGGTTGATACTGGCCAAGAGCTCATGCCCATCAGGCTGGGATGGCTCCTGAACCTTCAAGTACTGATACCAGTGCTAGCACCTAATGTGCTATCAATGGTTGGGTGGAGGGCACCATGGTGGTGGTGGTGGTGAAGGGGTTTGTCCCATGGCCCCCAACAGCGCCCAACAGGACAACCATTATCTTCACCCACAGTCAGAAAGAAAGACCTCCAGAAAAATAATGTGAAACATGGCCACAAATTCATTCTGATCTTAGCACAGTTGCTTGCACATATAAACTGACCCAAAGCACTTCACCTCTGAGGTCCTCAGGTTACAAAAGCACTCTCCAAGATACTTAACAAAAAATAAACACAAAGTACTTTACCATAATACAATGTTTTCCCAGAACAATATATCAAAATTCAACTTATGAGTTCAAAAGCAAAGAGAATGCAGTAATATTATATGTAAGCAGAAAACAATGAAAAATGTATCAACATAAAAGCCAACAGTATGGGTCTTCATTCATAGAACAATTCTTCTTTGAAATACCAATGCATTTTTAATACAACCATTAAACTGGGGATGTGGTGAACTTTTTTTTTCCTTTTAGATTGTTTTTTCTAGTTATTATGGAGCTCTGCTATGTGAGGAAAAAAAATCCTCTCTCCAATCCTTGGAAGAATGATTTTGAAGCCTCAACAGCAGCAAAATTCTAAAATAATTGAATCCTGCATAATCAATACAGTTCAAAGTTTCTAAATTATAAAGCACTCAGACAAATTCTTCATGGAAACCAAGTCAACACAATTACAACTTATGTCAACACAGTCAAACACACACAGATTTAACAGAGGCATTTTGTCCCTCAGATACCGTTGCTTCCAGGTGTGCAGTGAGAAGTTTCGAAGTGCAGAAGTTCTTCATGGTGTCTTCACAGATTCTCCCATGTCCCACCAAAACAATTCAATTAGCCAACACAGGTTGCATATATGCATGTGAAATGCATATGCAATGTGTGAAATGTGAAATGTGTGAAATGCATGTTGGCGGGTGGGGAGGGGGGAGTGTATGAATGCCAGCCAGAACCTGTGAGAGACCTGTGCATCCCGCCACTGCTGACAGATGGCAGGACAACCTTTGCTACGCAGGCAGGAGGCTCCTTCTGCTTGCAGTTCCCGCTTGCTAGTTAGGGGCAAAAGATTGTGAAAGCACTGAATCTTGCCGGTTATAAGATTATTGCCTTTAAAAAACAATCGCCCATTAAGATTCAAAGGTGTTTTTCTTTAATCCCTCAAATCAAATTTGCAACTGAAAACAAGAACTTTTCTGAACCCGAGAACACCTAAAGAAAAGCAATACAGAAATGAGAAGGGAGTCACCTCTAGGGTAAAAGCCTTTTTTCTGCAATGAGCATGATAAAGTGTTGAGATCCAAACTGCAAGGCAGATAAGAGCTGTCAGTAGGAGGCTTGGAGAGCCAAATAGCCACCCAAGACTAGACTAGAATTAACACACAAGCCACCAAGACCCAGAATTACCCACACAATCACCCAAAATAACCCACCTTCCTACATTCTAGCCCCTTTGGGGCTTCCTCCCCCCTTTCTCCCAGGTCTGATCCATCTCAGTCCCTGGAAGGGTGCCATCAGCCGGGAGTTCTGCCACCAATCACCAAAGTGGACCCCAAGCACACCTCAGCCCCACCTCCTACATCCCCATTTCATGGTTTCATCGAATGGGATAGGCTCCCCTAGCCCAGGGATAGCCAACCTTCCACCATTAGGGCCTCTGCGTTCTTAAGAGTTCTGTAGAAGACAGAATCTTGGCAGCTGCAAACGCTGATGGTGCTGCTAAAGCAGCTGAAATGCCCTCACCTGTACACCCATTAAAGGGCCAGGAGCATTCATGTTGAAAGGTTGGCTACCCCTGCCCTAGCATGCACCTAGATTCAATACCCACCTTCCTCATCAGCCCCTAGGTTTTTGCCTGGAAAACAGCTAAGGTTGTCACAGTACATCCTTCCTTTCCCTCCCCTTGCCAGCAGTTTCCCCTCTCTGGAAGAGCACAAGAGCAGAGACAGAAAAGGGGTGATGGTGCGTGGGGAAGAAGAATCCAACTTGCACACGAGGCGAGGGAAGGATAATGGAGAAAGGAGAGCAGTCACTCATGCATCATCATGTCAAGGTACTCCTTTCTGCCTATTAGAACAGTGTTCTGAACATCATCCATAGGGGCAACTGAATTAAGCTATGAAAGCAAGAACAATGGATTATTCTGGCACCATTAAGACTAACCAATATATTGAGGCATAAGATTTCATGGACTACAGTCCACTTCATCAGTGGACTCCACTAAAGACAACTTAGCATTATTCTGAGCCATGGTGGTCCAACCCACGGTCCGCGGTCCACATGCAGACCCCAAAAAAGAGAAGGGCCACTAAAATTTTAAGTTATTTTATTTAATTGTTACACAAAATAATTTTTATTGTTATTAGCTATTTTACCCCAATGAGTGTTTAGAGCAACACCTGAAAGAAAATATTTTTTAAAAAAGGGCTTCCCCCAATTTTTCTGGAATTTTTTTGTGGAAATTAGACAGGTGAAACTATTTTTAAAACAATTTTCAAAGTTTTAGGGTCACCCCACTGACCCCCCCCCCCAAAAAGCAAAGATCACTGTTTTTAGGGGAAATGAGGTGCAGGAATTGGTTGCAGGGTACCCCCTCCTCACTGAAATTAGAAATGAAACTTTGGCTTTTTTTCATGGCCAGGGCCCTGGTTTTTGAAACCAAGTTGTTTGGAGCACCTCAGGTGCAGGTGATCAGCTATACACAGCTGTAATCAGGAGCAACACCAGGCATTCCTCAAAGCACTCATTGGGGTTATATGGGTAACAAAATAGGCCTAATGCAGTTATTTTCATCATATTGCATCATTTCCTTTACTTTGTGAGTGGATTTCTGGCTTTTTTTTCTCATGGCCAGGGCCCTGGCTTTTGAATCCACTTTGTTTCCAACACCTCAGGTGCATGTGATCAGTTTTACAACTCATTGGGCCTTAGAGGGTAATCTAATGCTATTCCTGTAATTTGGCTGTTTGTTTCTGGGTTGTTGTTTTCTATTCCCCCCTCAGGCTGAGCCTAGGAGCGGGTGAAGGTTGGGGTACTAAGAATTCTGTCTCCAGCCTCAAACTGACTGTTTACAGAGATCTGCCAGTTTGCTGTGTTATACTGATTTTCAGCAGGATTTTTGCAGACAGTTCAATGTAGATGTTTATCTCTAGGGTTTTTTTTCTTTCCCCCCTCATCAGGCTAAGCCTATCACAACAGGGTTGAAAGCTGGGCTACTCAGAATTATGTCTCCAGCCTCAACTGAGTGATTGCAAGTACCTTGCAGGCAGCTGTCATTGCAGGGAGCTCAGTTTAGCTGTTTATTTTTGGGGGGTCTTCCCCCCCCCAGGCTGAGCCCACCCTGGTGACATGGTTTTTTTCCAGGAACAAGTGCATTCAAGGGTCAGGAACTAGCCTCCAGCTATGTGGGGATGGGTGGAGTAGCAGCCTTTGTTATAAGGCTGGTTTGCTTTGCTGAGCAGGTGTTTAATTTATAAAGACCACATCAGAAACGATCTTTGCAAGACATCTTTCAAAAACGAACTGTCAAGAGCTATAAAAAAAAACCTGGCAGCCAGGGACTTGTAACTTGGGATACACTGTGCTGAGACATACCCCTACAGACCCCTCAAGCACAGAAGCTGTGTGCACAACACAACTATGTGTTTGAGATCTTGTGTTGTCAGGTCTATGCTTTACATAGGAATGAATGGGCAAATTTGTTATGCCTTAAACCCCAATGAGTGGTGAATGCAACGCCTCTGCTACAGGTATATGGAACACCTTTTAACATGTCCCATGGGTCACGAGATGACAGAAAAATTGTATTTAGGGTCACAGTCAAAAAAGTTTGGAAACCACTGTGTTAAATCCTGTACTATAAATATTGCCAAAGCTTGTGCATCGGTCATTATTATTAATTAATTAATAATTTAATTTATTGTGCGGCCCCCGGGTTTCATGTCGAAGTTCGCATGCGGCCCTCGAGGTACAAAACATTGGACCACCTAAGCAGAATCCTTTTCATTCTCAATCTTCCTAGAGGAAGTGAGAAGGAGAAAGGAAACAGAGACGAACCAGTCCTTCCATCTGCCACTACTCCTGCCAGCCCTCCACAGCGATCGAGATGTGCTTAATGGTATGGCTGCTTCCTTGCAGTCTTACATGTCCACACTGAAATGTATCAAACTCCTTACAGAATGAACGTCATTTAAATAATTGACTCATTTTGGGGGGGGGGAACAAACAAATGGGCAAATCTTTGACCAAGGTGCACATTTTTTTTCCTGCAGTCGGCAAACAGAAACTGCTAAATGCTATGAAACAGTTGCAGAAATTATGTTTACAAAAGAATTGGGGGTTATTATTTAATAAATAGTTACCATCTGCTGGCACCCCCCTGGCATTCTATTTGCAGGTTTTGTTTCCTAATCAGTCCTATTTCACACTGACAGCTACAGAACTGAGGCAACAAGCTAGAAATACGAGTTGAAAGTAAAGGATCCTTTTATTCTGGCAAGTGGTATAAAAATACAAAACCTTGGGCAGGTTTCAGATAATGAATTCCACTGCATAGTCAGCTCATGACTCTTCAAAATAGTGTATATAAATTGAAATGGTGCTTGTTTTAGATATTCATGTTACATTACATAGTGCAGTTTTGCTTTGAAATATGGACTGAGATTAATATGTGGCTTGATCCCTCCAAACATGTAGTATCAGGCAACCTAACCTATTCCCACCGCACAAACAAGTCTATTATTATTCTGAGAATATTTACAATGCTGCTTTTCAAAAAAGTAAAAAGTCATTCCCAGAGAGTTTTACACAAGTAATGGCAAGGTTCTTCCCTGCCCCAAATGGGCTCACAATCTAAATACACACACAAGGGAAACACTGGGAAGGATGCTCTGCTGGGATGTAGGAGGAGAGTAGCTATTTGTCTGTTAAAAATAAGAGGGGCACCAAAATATGCCTCTGTGCCTAGTAAACAAGGCTTCCACAGATTATTGGTTTAATCCAATGGAACACTTGTGCATGTCAAAGAGAATCTCAGATTTGCACCAATTTTCCCCACACAAGAGCTGCAGCTCTATGATGCATCAAATGTTGTTATAGTGCAGAGGTTCAAAACATAAGACCTGCAGCAGGCCGGATATGGCCCTCAGAAGCTCTATCTGGCCCACAAGATAAGTGGGCTCTCCCAGTGCCACCTTTTCAGCAGCACCGCTTCCACCAGGGGTCTGAGAGGGAAAGACAGGAGGCCTCAGAAGGCAAGGAACACTACAGAGGAAGGGGCAGACCCAAGGGGGATAAGAGAGGGAGACGCTACCAAGGTGCAGGGAGAGCCCAATTAACACGCAAGCTGCCCTTTTCAGTAGCACCGCTTCCGCCAAGGTGTCACTTTGCAGAGCATCTCTCAGCTGTTGAGCTGAGAAGTGATGCCTCAGTAGAAGTGGTGCTACTGAAAGGGTGGCCCACATGCTAATTCGGCTCTCCCAGCATAATTGGGCTCTCCCCTATCTTGAAAATATGACCAAGACTTGCATGTTTCTCTTCTATCGTTTGCAGCTAGTGAACTGCTGAGCTGTGAAGTGATGCCTTGGCAAAAGCTGCTGAAAGGGCAGCCCACGTGATAATTGGGCTCTTCCATATCATTCCAAACACCTCCCTTGCAGGAGGGGAGAGGTGGGATACGAATATTTTAATAAATAAATATCTACTCAGAAGCAGTACCCACTGAGTTCAATGGGACCTACTCTTAGATAAGTGTGACTAGAATTACATCGTTAAAGCAAATGGTATGATTTATTTTTCCCTTTCATATTCTGAATCTTTTTTTAATCACTCTTCAGGTACATGATTAGGGAAATATTTGTCCACCTGGTTACCCTGACATCCAACTTTGTGTCTCAGGGTCTCTGGATGGATGTGTCATCCAGGCGTCTGTTGGAAGGAGGCAACCAGCTGTGCACATGAAAATTCTTGCTGCCTTACCCAGCACAAATGCTAATTATTTTTCTCTGTTTCTGTTTTCATGTATATGCTTTTTCCAAAGCATATGGAGAACTTTCTCAATTTGTTAAAATGAGCTGAACACTCATGCAACATTTTAAAAATAATCCTTGAACTATATGATAGCATGACTGCTGTGGTCGATATTAGTTGGCATCAGATCCCTGCTGTGGACCCAAGAGTTCCATTTGGATTCAAAGAAAATAATGTGAAGATAATCCATCTCCACAACACCATTCAGTGTTGAATTCTTCTACATGCTTGTTGTTCTCTTCTTCACATAAACTGTATTGTCAGAGGAACATGCTGGCCACATTCAGACAGAGACAACAAAACATTAGAAGAGGATAGGACAACTTCATAGAGGACAAGGCTATCAATGGCTACTAGTCATAATGGCTCTATGCTTCCACCAGGTTCAGGGGCAGCATATGATGGAATATGGGTTGCTAGGAAGCAACGGGAAGTACTGTATCTCAGTGTGAGAACAGACCAGTGTGAGGACGTTGGCCTAGATGGGCCTTAGACCTGAACCAACAGGGCCCTTTTTATGTTCTTAACCATGTTTGGTCATCACAAGGATGCACTGTGGCAAGACATGGGCTTATGGTCTCTCCCCCCCCCCCCTTCTTTCTGCCTTTGCACATGAGAGAATGAACTTCAAAGCTTCCAGTCTTGGTTTGTAACAGTATCATCCAAATATGGAAAGCTGTCATTTCTTAGGAACCTTAACAAAAAAAATACATATATTAAAAATTCCCTTCCCTCGCACATGAAAGAGGGGAGAAATCGCACAAGGCCAAAGCTTGCTGCAGTGCAGTCTTATTATAACAAAAAATGGGTTCCGGTAATGTATTAATTGTATTTATTTAAGATATTTATATTCTGCCTTTCCTCAATGGCACTCAAGGGGCTAACAATATTAAAACATACAATATAATTTTTTTAAAAAAGCAATAATAAAAACAGCAATAAAACAAAGCTTAAAAAAACACTAAAATGGACAAAACATGAGTACACAGCATAACAGGATTGTTATGTCTGAATGGGATCACTGAATACAATCCCATCCCTAACATCCCATTCCCTTCTCTAGAACAGGGGTTCTCAACCCCTTCCCAGCCGAGTACCACCTCCGACGCCACTCTCCTGCTGCGCACCACCAGAAGTGACTGGCAATGACATCATCACGAGTTATTTCTGGGTTTTCAGGTTGCAGGATTCTGGTGGTCCGGTGGTCCTTGTACCACCTGCAGTAGGCAAAGGTACTACTGGTGGTACTAGTACCACTGGTTGAGAACCCCTGCTCTAGAATGAAACATTCCAACATCAGATTTTTGCACACAACAAAAGATCCTCTACACACAAAAGGTAACAGGAAGGCCATTGGCCAAGATCCAAAGAACTTCTTTAATGCATGGAACTAGTTGCACAGGTCTTTGGGTCCCAGCCATTCTGCACCTAAATCACAACTATTTTTTACATATACATATACATATACATATACATATATTAAAAAGATTTCTAAATTCAGAGGAAATGCTCAAACTCTCTCCCACTCACATCTCTGCAGAGTTTCAAGCAGACTGCATTTGCTGCTCCAAGCCAATTAAAATACCAGACAAAAGCAATGTACCATATGTATTACATGAAAACAGAATCAAACCAGTAGCCATTGATAGCCTTGTTTGAAATAATAACTTCTTCCATTTATCACTACTGTAATATTTTAATTCATGAGTATTTGAACCTCCTTTGAAACAGACTAAACCACATTTCAGAATTGTTTTCATTTTTTCAGCCAGTGACTAAAACCTCATAGTTGGAGTGCATGTCTATTTTAGAACATTTGAAGTGACAGAATTCCCATAACACTGATTATTCAGCTTGTCAACTGGCACATCATTTTTTCCCCCACAAATGCCTTTGGCTTGCTGAAAATTGATACAAGCATCCTTCTATTAAGCAGGAAAAGACTCAGCAGTAGAATTAATTCCCTCCATGCACACAATGCATAATTTCAGGTTATTTCAGTTTAGAAAGATTACACACACACACACGGAGGACAGAAAATGGGGGTACCACATCCATACGCTTCCAAGAGAGTCCACCCATGATGCAGTCACTTCAGGTGTCAGATTGGAAAAGAAAAAGATGGTGCAGAAGAGGGAGGGTGGAAGAGAGCAGAGTTGTTGACTAGAGCGTCTCTGATGTTTTAGCCAACCAATCTCTCCTCCTCCACAGTTCCTCTTCTGTTCCATTTCCCTCTCCAATTTTGTGTACAGGGAGCAGGAGAAGGAGGAGCAGCTGCGGAGGTGATAGCTGGTGAGCTGTTGGAAAGGATATGCATGTGGGTAAGCCACTTCAGGCTCCTAAAGGTCTTGGACTGGCCTGATCACCCCCATATCCTGCCACTCTTGCATTTGAAAAAAAAATGCCTTTTGTTTACTTCCATTCATCTGGTGCAGCACAGAGATGGAGATGCAAATCTGGACTTCTCTGGTGTGAATCTCACCTCTGCCATAAACTCACTACGTGGTCTTAGGCAAACCAGACCTCAGTTTCAAGGCCCCAGCTGCAAGGTGGGAGTAATAGTACTTACCTTACAGTGTTGTCCTCAGGACACTATCAGTTCACACACTCCAAGGGTGCCATTTAAATGTTATTAAGTATTCATAAAATAAAAACATATTTCTACAGGTTCAGTTAACAACATTCAGGGAAAGCAGAACCAACTGGAAATATTAAGCCTAACTTGTATTGCTGATAGTTCAGACCATTTCTTGTTTCCTTCCTTCACAGCAACACACCATACTACTTCAGCCTAAGCCTCACACAAATGCGACTTTCAAGTCCAATGCAATTTTCTGCTCTCATAGTATTTGACACTTCTAGCCATAAGGCTTGTAAAATCCACTCACTAGGACAAGTGGGAAGTCTGTTGAAGCAAGTACACAGAGTGAGACCAGAGAACTGATGACTCCTTCCCCAGAGGGAGGGGGGGGGAAGGATAGTCTCTTAGGCTGAAATCCTATAAGTGCTTTCCTGGGCATAATTTCTTATAATCACAATGGGACTTGCTTCAGAATAGACATGCACAGGATTGTGCTGTCAGATTTTGTCTTTTTGAGGTGGGATGGAAAGATATCATGTAAATGATGCTGCTCTTATGTTTTTGTTTTTAATTGTAATAATGGCCTATTGTGTTATTGTTTTTAAGATTGTTATTGTTTATGAGTTTTAGTTAATGGTGCACATTGCTTTTAAATAGTGATTCTGTTTTTGTAATTGTATTTTTGTCTTTTGTAAGCCACTGTGGGTCCCCTCGGGGAGAAAGGTGGGGTAAAATACTGTAAATCAATCAATTGCGATGTCACTATCCTCCAGTAAAAGAATAGAAATGTGTATAGAAGATAGACGCATTCATGAAGGTGGGATTATGCAGCGGGAATTTCTGTTGGACATTTTAGACCTCAGTAAAATGCAGAGGTTCCCAAACTGGGGCATTGCGACGCCCAAGTCAGGTAGAATCCGTTGCTACCCCTCTTCTTCCTGATCGGGGAAGAGAAGCCAAAGACGCCCCTCCCCCAGCCACTTAAAGAAAACAATTTTTTTGCCACAGCAGCAACTTTTGTCACCACCACCCTCGGCTGTGTCCCGTCACCCTGGGGTGGCCCACTGCCCCCCTTATGTAAGCCACTGGTAGGTAGGTTTAAACCCACAAATACAAAACACAGTAGTAGTATAAATACCCAGCTGCAGTCAGAGCATATGAATTTTTTTTTCACACTATTTCCAGACCACTTTGAAGAAAATGGGATGCACATCTGAACAGCTTCAGTGGACCGTTTAAATCAAGATCACACAGGCTCAAAAAATTGGTTGGTTCCAGTTAGAGAACCCCATGGATTCTTCTGAACCAAGAACAGTCAGTAAAAAACTAGTTGAATATAATAAATTCTGAAAGGTGCTAAAAATATTAGCCCCCCCCCTCTCAAAAAATGACATCCGCTGGGATTTGGGTATCATTCCATTAGGCTGCCCTAAAATTCCAGAAACAGATATTAAGTTACAGCAGTTTGAATGTTGTTGCCAACAGAGGGAAAATGGTGTGCGATGAATATTCCGCCTTTTATTCTCAACTTAACTTTCTTTCCACGCATAGTTCTCCATTCAAAATTCTGCTCAACAGCAAGTTCAATCTGAGCAAAAAAAAAATGCCTCTGCTATCTATTTAAGATAGGCAACTTTGTCATTTCTTGAATAATTGACCAGAGGCTGATATACGATTTTAACAAGATTAATAAGGCAACATTTTAAGCATTACTGTAATTTAATGTTGTATTCTATTAAGAATGAATGCCAAACACTGCAAAAACTTTTGTGCACCACCAGGAGACTTCTCTGATATTCTAAATACGCCTGTGGGAGACCATTACCATATGTACTGCACGACACAATGCTCTGCTGGACTGATATTTTCTATTTTGCAGCTCCTGCTTAGAATTGTAATTCATGTTAATAGCATATTGGGATTTTGGAGGTAAAGTGGCAACATCCAGCCTCTGCTTACCTCATGATAATGATTTCATATATAATCTCCTGTAGCATCCTGTCAGTTTCAAGCTAGGTCTACATTAAAATAAGTAAAGTCAGTGCCTGGAAAGGGGCACACTGCTGAGATCCTCTATTGTCACAAACCATGCCAATCTGGCTTTGGAAGGAATCTACGCTGGTTCAAAGGTTCAAGCTTGGAGTTTGTGTCTATTATGCACAAACTCATTGGGAAATAAATTACCATAATCCACAGGTCATTCATGAGTCTGAAGATGAGTGCATTTGCAAACACACTCTTCACATAAATGATACATGCCACGGACACAACATCCAAAACATGTTCCAAAATGTCCAGGTCTCTCCATGCATGTTTGCATATGCTCCGTCATGGAAATGACACATGCCAAGATAATTTCCTATCTTTAAAATGTAACATCAGAAACGGCCATATAAAAACCACAGTACATCTACAAGTTCATTATATCAAATTTGACAAGGGTTTTTTTATTCTTATTCTAGTAAACAGAGCGGTATGCAGAACCTTTCTAGTTTTGTGCATTTTTATTAAAAGTCAACTAGGCATGCACGCACACACAGTTTTTTTTTTAATCACAGCTGCATCTAAAATTTCAATCCAGACATAAGATCAGTGAAGCTCTCTCACCTGCTCCTACTTCAAAGAAGTGTTCATCCTGAGTTAGCAAACTCTGTTTTTTTCAAAACGTCACTTCCCCAAAAGATAATAGAGATGATCAAGAACACAGGTATGTGCACCAACACCTAATTTATATCAATGGGGTTTGAACTTGTCCAGTTGTAGTCTGGATTGCAGCATAAAGGTTTTCTGTTTATCTGCAATGATCAGGCAACTTAAGAAGCACAGTAGGTGTAAAGGGAAAAGGTGCATTAAGGTGCATTGAGAGAGGACTGCAAGGAGTTTGGAACTATTGGGATTCTCCCCCCCCCCCCAACAGTGCAATAGCACAAGATTGATGAGCTCTATGGTTAGTTGAGTAGCATCCACACCTACCCTTAACTTCAGCAGTCTATCACTGTAGAACATACTGTATAAACATATTTATTTATTTTAAAAAATTATGCCCCGCCTTATCCCATGCCAAAGCAAATGCCCAAGGCAGCTTACAATATCAAAGATAAAAAATACAATCATAAAAATACATAAAATAAATTAAAACAATAAAATTCACTGGGGCAATGTAACACTGAGAAGCAGCAGAGCAACACAACTTGAGAGAGACCCAGAAGTCAGACATCAAACCCAGAAGTCAGACATCATCATATGAACACATGAAGCTGTCTTTTATACTAAGCATGTGCTCTACCACTGAGCCAAGCAGTGACTGAGTGAACAAGAAGCAATTCATTTAGCCCCATTCCTGAAGTACAATGTGTGTGTGTGTGTGTGTGTGTGTGTGTGTGTGTGTGTGTGTGTGTGCTAAGCTGTGTACACTTTAAGGATGTTTTTAAAACACCTCCTCCTCAGAGGTTAAACAATCGGGGGGGGGGGATAAATTACAATTGGACACAGTGCTAGAGCCCTTTGGTAACCTGTAAGAAAACAAATGTATGTATGTACAGGTGGGCCCCCATATCCGCTGGGGATGTGTTCCAGGCCCCTCCATGGATACTTGAAACCGTGGATAAGAGCGAACACCCCCTCCATGGTTTCCTGAGGCCCCACCCCACCCTGCCTCCCCTGCAGGCAGGCATGCTTGCCCCCCCCCCCGCTCTTATTTTTCTTTCAGCAAGCTTTGTTTTTTCCTTAAAACAGAGAAGCAGCTTCCATTGCAGGCAAGTAGAATGAGAAGCAGCCTCCATTGCAGGCAAGTTTCTGTTAACCTTGCAGAGCCTCTCTAGTACTTATCCTCTCAATACACCATGGTACTGCAAGGTCTGCTGGCGTGACATGTCCTCCGCTGGTCTGCACAGCGCTGCCACTGGTGCAAGGGCCGGAAAGCTGCATGCCACCAGCAGTATGGGGAGGTGCATGCCACCAGCTGCCGGCAGGTTTATGCCAGTGGAGGGGCCAGGATCAGAGGCAGATTGTAGCAGCACTGGCATCCGCTGTATCCCAAGCCCCCAGCCCAGCCTGGACACAAACACACCCCAGCAGGTTCCTCAGAGCTACGCCAGCTAAAGAGCTGGCATAGATCTGAGGAGTCCCAGTGGGGTCCATGCGGCAACCGGGGAGGTAAGTAAAGTTTTACATTTCTTACCTCTCCCAGCTGGCCTTGTCCCTGATCAGTGCACAGGATGCAGAGGAAGCTGTGCCAGCTGCCCTGCATCATGCACACCAGCTTGGGATAAGATTGAGCCACCTGGCATTTGACTTCATTGAACCCTGGTATGTCTAACTATAGGTTGGATTGTGGCCAGTAACTATAACACTAATCCTCCATTTTGCTACTCTGAACCCTTCCCAGAGTTGTGCGCGCAAGCACACTCATGCACACACAAAAACACACAAACCACCACCTTCTGCTGACTGCAGAGTTGTTAAGGAAAGCTTTATTTGTAAGCAACCCAAGACAGTGGTTTCCAACGTTCAGGCGACCATGGACCACCGCAACAAGACACAGAGCCATCGCAGACCCCAGCAACCGAGAAGTAATCCGTCAGCGGCATGACGACAACACACGTCATTGAGTCACCACCAAACCACTTCCGGATTGCCGGGATTTCCCAGTGATTCGGACCAAGGATGGACTGGTGGGTCACTCCAGCGGCACTTGCTGCGCTCTTCCTCTGGTTGGCAGCCACGCAGCGGTGGCCAAAGACTCAGGCGGCAGTTCTGTCACCTGCCCGACCTAGGTCTAACTCGCCTCAGGGCTGCGCAAGAGCCAGGCGGTCCGGAGTCATTGCCGCGCACACATGGCTCTGAAGGCCTTGCTGACCACCTGGCAGGGTCTCGCGGACCAAGCACAGGAAACCCCTGACCTAAGAGTAGTAAAGTAGGCTACTGCGATTCTCTATGGAAATATGAACTCTGCCTCTTTTGCAATGTGAAGTTTTTGCTGTCTCACATGACAGAATATTCTGGAACACAAAAGACTACACTACAGGCTGAATGAACAATCATTTCTCCTGGATTTATATGCGATGTTCAATTTAATTCACATCTTTTGAATTCTTCTGCAACTGCAGTTCTATTTTCTCATTGGAGTCTGATGGATGAAATACATAATGAATATTGCATTTTTGTATGCGTTATCACCAAAGTACACACTATAGGCTTGTATCAATTGTTGGACCTGCATGTTCCATTCTTCTTCCTGACAAACTTGTTACCAAATGACTTCATGAACAGCAAGAAAAATGAGCTAGCATTACTTTAAATACAAAATCTTCAGAGCTGATCAGATTACAACTCTGAATCATCCTGGAAACATGGAAGAAATGAGATTTGCTTTTATAACTCCCTTTTTTGTTGCTGTTGTTTGTGTAGCATGCTTTGTTTTTGTTTATTTTTACAACTAATTTATCTGGAAACATACAGTGGAGAAATCTAAATGGAAATTTAGCAGTAATTTTCTTACAATATAGTGTCCCCGCAAGACAGCAGAATGGTGACTTGCCACTGTGCATACTTGAGACTCTCAATGTTTCTTTCCCCAAAACAATGAATAAAAATGGGGCGGATGTCAGGAGTAAAAACAGCCAGTAAGGAAGACTGCTGCGTTATTTTAGGTGCACACTGCTTCCTCAACAAATCTTTAGGGAAGCACAATCTACGTGTATCTCAAAAGCACAGCTAGTGATGGGTGAACTTTCCTAAACTCAATTCAAAATTGGACAAGAGAACAAATGAAATAATTATATAATAGATTGAAAACTTTCATGGCCCAATATAATGTACAATGAAATCGGATATAAGGCTTCTGAAGCCATGTGTTTTTTAATATATTTGCAGTTTTTATATTTTTACATGGCTTCAGAACCCTTATATCCGATTTCGTTGTACAAATAATTTTATATTTTTTTATAATTGTGGATCGGCTTGCAATTTTTTGTGTGTATATATGTTTTCTTTTCATATGCATGTTCCCACAACACGACTTGGGAGCATCACTCACCATTTTCCTGTCTGAGGTAGGGGAACAGTAGTTCCAACCACTAGGCATGGTGGGGATCCTCTTATAAACCACACCCCTAACAGAGAAACCCAAACACATCCAGAAACAAGAGTTTTGCAACCCAATCCTACCAAAATCCCCATACAGGGATGCAGTGGTACCGGTGCAGCTACTGCTGTATCCCACATGGAATTTTCGGCTGCTGGAAGTCTCCTTAGGGTAAGGAGACATTTCTCACTTTGCCCCAGGTTAAGCCCCAGTAGCTGCTATGGGGCGCCCCGAACCTGTGCCAGAGTCCAAGTTGATCCATGAAGATCTGGCCCGGGAAGGAGTCAGGATTTAGTGTGCGCTGCCACTGCCGCTGAACACCCCCTCCGGGGCCTGATCCATCTTCTCCCCCACCCGTCACTGCTCCATTCAACCCCCTCCTTACCTCCCTCCAACCTGCTGCACCAACCTACCTGGGCCGGTGGGTCGTCAGCCATCCACTGGCACACAGGAGGCTGCTTTGCAATTGCCTTAAAGCAGCCTCCACCGGTGCAACACTAGTTATGCCGGCGGCCACGGGAGACAGGACTGGGCTGTTGGTTATAATGTTTAATCACATAAAACATTTGTAAGAAACAATTCTAAGAGAAAAGTTATTCAATCAACAAATTATGCTTGGTCTGATGTTCCGGCCATGTAGTTCACAGTAACCAATGACTTTCAGTGAGTAAGATCTTTAATATTAAAATAACTTTTAACACATGCAATAAAGCCATTGTCTTTTGACATTTGAATTTCTGAATTCTTACTGCACATGTTCAAAATCTCATGTTACATTATCAAGTGGAGAAGAACTTAGGAGAGACTATGGCTCTTGAGAATGCAAGCATTCTGAGATGGACAAATTTGTACTTCATATCAAGGAATTAACAACTTCACTTGGCACAACACAATCCATGCAAAGGATTCTGAGAAGGTTTAAAAAGGTCCTGTTTTCTCCCCCACCACCTAACTACATACACAGGCATGCAGCACAATGGGAGACTCAGGCAGAAGAAAGATCTGTGCATCCTCCAATATCCTCATCTAGCCCTCCTTCTCTGCCCAACACAGGTTACTCATGATCAGTGTGGTGAAAACCGTCATGCAGGAGAATTCAGGTATAGCACTGCTGAAAATGTTAATCTGTAGCTACCTGTAGTTGCTGTTATCAACTCAGTGAAAAATGCAATCCATTCAAATTTAATATGAAAAGGGAACATGCAAAACTGTTGTCCCGCAATGCTCAAAGGCGTAGCTAGCCTCTCTGGCACCCACCGTGCATATTGGCACAAGCCCCACCCCCGCTGTGTTGCAGCAAGAACCCCCCTGCCATTTTTTTCTCCAGAATAGAGCTCCTAGGAGCCCGGGTAGGCGGGTGGGCCAATCATGGAAGCCACGCAGCCGAGTGTTTTTTTTTTAATGCCGCCAAGGTGTGCTTTTCGCCCTCCGCCTGCTGCCTGGGGGCCACCGCCACCCCACCCCATCGCTGACTCCTCCAATAGCTACTGTTGGTGGAGTTGAATTGAATACTTAAACACCTGTACAGTCCATTAGATCTACAGCAGAGGTTCTCAACCTGTGGTACGGGTACCCCTAGGGATACGAAGACTTCTTGCTGGGGGTACGCCAAGCTCTGTCCCTTATCTGCCCAATCAACAGCTAATTAAGTGTTAACATGGATTTTAAATTGTAATTATCTTCGGAGCCCTTCCGTCTCTTGGTTTTGGGCTTATTTTTATACTTTGGAAAAGTATACTTTGGTGGGATGGGAGGAGCTGACTTTGGGAAGTGTGACTTGGAGAAAAAAAAGAGATCTGTCTGTCTGTCTGTCTGTCTGACACACACACACACACACACACACACACACACACGAGTTAAATAAGGCATTTTTCACATTTAAAATTGTTTTAGTACTTTATTTAATGATTAATTACCTAATTGATTAATCAGCAGTTAATTAGCAGGGGGTACTTCAGAAAATTGGACCATGATAAGGGGTACACGGGCCCCCAAAAGGTTGAGAACCCCTGATCTACAGGGTGTGTTCTATGTATAAATTAATACCACTTCAAAATACACACACACACACAAAAAGGCTCTGAAACAACAACAAGGTTGGGAACGTACTGTTTGTTTTACACACCAGATGCAATTCTGTTTCATGCTGAGTCTATGTAAACAAAAATAATTACCAAAGATCAAGCAAGCATACAACGTTGCTCGTTAATGTTCACATTTTCCCAGTACCCTGCATTTTTATTTTTATTTTTTGGTAAATGGCTTCCAGGAAAGAACAAAAAAAATGGTTGTAAATTTCTTCAAAAATTATAAAACATGCTACATTCACGTTTTTCCCATGAAAATGGCATGATATCAGCATGGGGTGGAGGAAAGCGATGTAAATCTGTAAGGGGAAAGGTACAAGTCACGGGGTAGGCAGCCTTCAACCTGCTGGGTGCATCAGGTCAATACAGGGTTTGCCCCTAGTAACTTTTTTTTCCCCACAAAACATTTCGGGAGGGAATTTGGACAGCCATGATATCCTCATCAGTAGAACCCCAAGGCTGCCAACAAATGTTAAGGATTGTGGACCTGACTCGGGAGAAAAGGAAAGTCAGCTTTGTATTCATGTATTCAATTACATGTGCAACCAAGGTAGTCTCTGACCCAAAACCCAGTTGAAAGCCAGACTGAAATGTGTACAGATAATCAGTCTCATCCACAAAAACCTGCAGCTGGGATGTCACCCACTAATCAAATTGCTCCCAGAAAGAGATATTCGGCACAGGGTGATCGTCGTTAAAATCAGAGGGATGTAGGGATAAAGGAATAACAAGCTGTATGCTGAAACGCTCGGAGAACTGATAAGGGATGCAAAAAATCACATCGAGGGAAGAGGCAAGAGGCAGCTGGGACTGTCACTGGAGAGATGTTGGGAATGGCTGTGACTAGCTATTTGGCAGAAGCCACAGTGCGATTTAAGCATCGGTCTCTACCCATACTTCTCAGCCCTACAGTTTCCTTTCGGCATCATATCAACAGATTGCTGCTGTTATCAACAAAAGGCATCAATTTGTGCCTGTGCCTTCACCAGCAGTTGTCATAGTTTTTCCATATGCATTACGAGGGCACAGATAATAAGGAAGGAAATAAGGATTGCGTGTGCAATTTGCTGTTTTCATGCAACAGCAACATACTAATGAAATACAGTAATAAAGGAGCAAGAAACACGTTTAGCACTGGAGTACACAGGACTTGATCACAGTAGATACTATAAAGGTAGGTAAAGGTGACCCTTGACAATTAAGTCCAGTCGTGTCCGACTCTAGGGTGTGGGGCTCATCCCCATTTCAAAGCCAAAGAGCCAGCGTTGTCCGAAGATGCCTCCATGGTCATGTGGCCGACATGACTCTCCTTGCCGCAGCGCGTAGCACGCAGCTGGAACACGGAGCGCTGTTTACCTTCCCACAAGCGGTACCTATTTATCTACTCACATTAACGTGCTTTGGAAAAACCAAATTTGACTAGAACATGCTCGTGTTATTTAAATATTTTTATTCCACCTTTCTGTCCCATATAGAGCATATTTTTAAATGCCTGAAAACAGACTGTTCAAGGCAGGCTGCCAATAATGTGACATTCAGCTTTAATCTTGCTTCACAGTCCCTATGCAGAGATTTGGAATTGCACTGAGGCAGAACACGTTCCTTTTTTTTTTTTTTAAGATCATGAAGGGACTTATAGCATCGTCAAATCTTGCTTTCAGCACAATGCAAGCCATGATTTCTGCCCAACGAGGGAAGACAGTGCCTAGTCCACACTATTAATGGCTGATTTAAACACTGCTATAAAGGGGCATAAAAGAATAGCCTGGACTCCCTCTACAACAGCTCATTAGTAAGCCTGCTTCACAGAGCAGAAGTTGCCATGGAACAGTCGGAAGTGGCATTCCTCGGTGGTGGGGGCCATCCAGTTTCAAATGGCACAGCTTTCTCTACTGAGACCAATATAGCGATTGTCCATTACATATTGCATTGCCAATTGCCAATTTAGAATATCATATGCTAACTGAGCATATGTTCAGAAGAAGTTCAGAACCAGGAACATTAGAAAGCAATGGGCAGCCTACTGTAGGGTGTTTGAGCTAGGGTTGTTGCCAGACATACAGTAGGGACACTTGGGAACACTGGATGCATCATTTGGAGAGAAATCTGTGACAAAAAAAATATATTGCTGTTACTGCTCACCTGACCTCATTTCGGATTGGCGACTCTGTCAGTCCCTTGAATGAATCTTCTTTCTACCCCAGACTTTGATGGAGCAGCCTTGCTCCAGCTTCTTTCACCATGTCCACTTTTTGCTAAAGCTAGGCAAGCAATGTATATATAGCATGCTATGTTGTGATTCGATACGAGTCACCACTATGTTGTTGATAATTCTGTCAGATCCCAGCAATATTGAGGCCAGGAATGAGCAAGACACTCTGAGAAAAGCTTGGGTGAATGATGTAGCTAGTACCTGCACCAGCATCCCCCCCTCCCACCCCTTGGTTCCACTTTACAGAAGTTAGCATACAGGTTGATTACCCCTTATCCGGACATCCGAAATCCAGACTATTCCGAAATCCAGACATTTAGGGGCTATCACTTAAAAAAAAAAAAAAACTTTTTTTTCCAGCACCTGGCTGGCATAGCGCAAGGCATGCTGGGGCACAGAAATATTTAAAATATGGTATAAAATTACCTCCAGGATATTTGTAGAAGGTGAATATGAGACAAATGAATTTTGTGTTTAGACTTGGGTCCCATCCCCAAGATATCTCATTATATGTATGCAAATATTCCAAAATCCAGACAACTTCCCATCCCAAACCGTTTGAGTAAGGGATACTCAACCTGTACTGCATGAGACCAGACCAATGTGGAATTATCTCCTACACAACAACACCACCACATAAAGCAGGCCTTAGCATAATAGTTAATCCAGATCCTACTTGTAAGACATTGACATGAACCCTCCAGACACACTCCAGATCCATAGCACTACTCAACAATGGTTTGGACACTGACCCCTTAGAATATTTGCCTGGACACAAAAATAAAAGTTATTGTCACTCCGTTTGCACATCTGCAAGGAAAGCGCTTCCAAAACTTTCTTTAAGCAACTTCTTTAATTGCTTAACTGTTCTTACAATTACACGTTATTTTCCTATTGTGTCTGCTATGAAGCTATTACTTCATGTTCTGTTCTCAGTGGTTAAGGTAACCAATTGTTCCCCCAGTTGTTTTGACATCGCTTTAAATTGAAAAGAAACTGTCTACATTTTCCTCCATCTTCAACTTTTTTAAAAAAAAAAATCTAGCTTAAACATGACTCATTTCCTTCAGTCTTTGGTCACTGAACATTACCAGAGGATTCTTCTGAATATTTTTTTTTCATGGGGTGGATATATAGCACCCCAAACTGAATATAGCACCCTTAAAGATGTTTTATAGTTGCAGAGTAAAACAATACTATAACTTTCCAATAACTAAATTTCACCTTTTTTTTGGGGGGGGGAGGTTTAAAATTGCCTGTTGCCAAGGGCCGATTTGCACATTAATGTCCATTTCATCACCCATCATTCAGTGACTTTTCATATTATGGCTTTGAGCTAAATGCGTGCACTGCCTCCACTGAAAAGTGTTGCATTTGGGATGAGATGAAAGCTTTGCTTGCGTTGCCTGATCTGTGAAAGCTGTTTGAGAATTGCAGTCATTGAGTTATAATCTTGCCCTAACTTGTTTGTTTTCAATGGCAAATGTAGCAAGTGTCTTGGTGTGTCACCCTTTGCTGAGAAAATAGAACTGCTGCAGTCAACAACATAGCCTCATTAACAGCACATTCTATCACACTTCTCCTACTTGTTTCTGGCTACTAAGCCCCAGAGTTCAGTTAATGTATTCAAGAGAATGTGTAATCTACACGTTTACTCTAAACAGTGCACCCTATGTTTTTGTATCAAACATCAAATTCATATACATTTGCAATTGATAAGCAAATAATATAAGTGGGGTGAGTGGGGGTGGGAGAGAGGTGCAATCTTAATCTTGCATGATGACAAAAATCACTTCACACAGAATGCTAAATGCTTGCAACGGGTTTCCAACACATATACACAGAACAAAAACCACTGGTCACATCTTCACACATACACAATTTTACGGAGAAGGTACATCTGTGCAGGAAAGCATCTTACGTGAAGAGGCCTAAGCAAGACCTGTTCAGCTTGTTGAGCAGGATTATGATTGCCGGACCTACCATTCGACCCCAGATTCCTGATCACATGGAAGAGTTTATGCATATACAGCTGTACACACATAAAGCAGTACTGGTGCTGTATTGCTGGGGGTCTGCAGGCAAAGGGTTGTACAATCCCCCCCCTTGGTACCTCCCACCTGCCCCCAGATGGTACCATCAGAAGAATCCATTTTGAAGGAATCTTAAACACATATTTTGAATCTTGTCTCAGACACTTTCCTTTTTTCTCTAATCTTGGGGGGGGGGTTGCGTGCTTTTGCATGTATATTGCTGATTTTAGCAAGCACGTAACATGTTTTGCATATGGACGGAAGTATGCATGGGATAGATAACTTGGCCAAAGGTCTTCGCAGACGAGACACAGTGCAGATAAGACCAGCAATAGAATAGATGATACAGGACAAAGGCACGGTCAAGACGTACCCAAAGGAATGCAATGACAGATGACATCTAGGGAAGAATCTAATGAGGAAGTGAGGAACATAGAAGAGGATAAAAATAGCCCAATCCTACCTAAATCCCTGCATGCACGACAATGCAGCAGCGCCAGAGTGGCTAACGCTGTACCATGCAGGGGATTTTCAACTGTTAGAGATGTCCTTGCAGTAAGGGGATATTTGTCCTCTTGCCCCAGGGTAAGCTCTAGCAGCCGCTATGGGTCAACTCAGACCTGTGCCAGTTCAATTGCCGACTGCTGGTGGTATTTGGGCGGCTGGCCCACCAGAACCCTGCTCAGACGAGATGCTTTCAGTGGTGCATTTTCGCTCCCAAGAGGCTCCTGCTTTTGACTGAGTCTCTCGAAAACGTTGAGAAGGACCCTCCCACCCACCGAGAACCTCCTACCTGTATTTTCTGGTCTCCGAAAACCTGAAAACATGGAAGTAACTGACAATATCATCGCCAGTCACTTCCAGTGGTACGCAGGAAGAGAGTGGTCCAAGAGGTGGTACTCAGCCAGGAAGGGGTTGAGAATCCCTGATATGGGACACATAAGCTTACATAGGAAGCTGCCTATGCAATGCACCATAGGTCCATAGCTTAGTTTTGTTTACTTTGACTGGCAGTAGCTCTCCATGGGTCTTTCCCAGCCCTACCTGAAGATTTCCAGGATTAAACCTGGGAAGCATGAACTGTACTGTTGAGTTCCAGCCCTTCTCCAATACTGAAGCACAGAGCACTGAACAAATGTAGTTTACACCAGTGAAGGAGTTTGTCCTCTTGATTGTTTGTAGGAAAACATTTTATTTCAATGTTTTCCTTCTTATGTTGGCACAGAAGGGATCAGTGGTGTTTGCTTGTCTGTGTTTCATAAATCTTTCTTTCATGATAAAAAATTTGACACTTACAAGTGATACATTTATTGAACCAAAATTTAGTTGAAGTGTCACATCCACTTTTAAACTATGCGGAGATCTTCAAGAAAATGACAAAAACTATACTGAATGGAAACTCATAGGAAGGCTCGTATCGTGCTTCCAAGAGATTTGAAACAAAAGAAAAACCTTGAGGAATCAGTTAACGCAATTTCCTTGAAAACAGGAGATATAACATTTCTAAAAATGTAATAAATCTTGGTTGGCGGATATTGTAGATGTAAATATTTCTCTTAAACTTTGAAGCCAAGGTTCGCAGCTTTTGCTTCACAAATGGTTTACCTGCAACACACATTAGGTAAACCGCTAATCCAATTTCAGCGTCAATAGGCTTACCTAATGATGCTGAAAAATCCCTCCGCCTCTCCATTTGTTCAAGGGTTAGATGAATTTTTGCCTTTAGTATTTTCTTTATTAATGTAGGAGCACCAAAACAAAAATACATCTAACCAATATCACGTTGAATGCAAAGTATTAATTGTGGTGTTAATTACAAACTAAACCAAAAATATAGTTTGTTCGCCTTAGTCAGGATTGTGCTTCCCATCTAATAATAATTTAGGATACTTTAGTCAATAAATCACCTTTATTCAAACATTTCTTCATCAGTAATTCTACAATCAAAAGTTAATAATCAGATGGTAGTAAAATACATTTGGGTTTTCTTATTGGATATTGGAAATTTAAATCTGTGTGCATCATGTCACGCAAGAATCCTATTAAATGGATGGTCGTAAAGAAGATTTTAGGTGAATTGTCCAATTCTGAATTAAATTGAATGGCAGCTTCCTTCCCAAGTGACAAAGAATGACTAGTCATTGACATCCATTCCACCCAACCCAACACATGGGAAGGATGGATGAATTCATCGAGTCTTGATTGAATGTTTTTAAGTACCCTTTGAAAGGTTAATTACCATCACTACTAAATCTCTACTTTGAATGGGTCATCTTTCACAAAAGAGTTATACATAGGCTTACCATATTTGGGGGGACCCAATTTGGGACGGACACACACACACACACACACACACACCATATTTTTTCCACCAATATTTTTTTTGTTTTTTATTTTGAGGTTTTTTTCTGGATCTCTAATTTTTATTTTTTTGCGGGCTCAGGGCAATTTTTAAAAATTATTTCCCGCGTTTCCCGGCCATTTTTGATTACCTTTTGCTGCTGCATCCTGGCGGGCCAGCTGCATCGGGCCAGCTGGGACTCACTTGCGGGTCCGTCGACTCCCACCACCGCATCTTCTTCAGCCTATGTGCCTGTGCTGCATTTTCCTCTTCTGAGCCTGCCTGCTCAATTGCTCGGTTCTCGGCCAGGAATCGGGCGACTCAGAAGCCTCCAGTCGCGCTGTGCACCTGCGCGGCTGGAGGCTTTTGAATTGCCTGATTCCCAGATGAGAATTGAGCGATTCAAAAGCCTCCAGCAGCACAGATGCACAGTGTGACTGGAGGCGTCTGCGTCACCCATTTCCCAGCTGAGAACCAAGCGACTGCGCAGGCTGGCTTGGAAGACGAGGAAGATGTTATGCAGGCACACAGAAGCCAAAGAAGAAGACGCGGCGACCATTTTATTTATTTTTTAAATAACTGGACTGGGGGCAGCGGAGGCCACTGGGACCCCCTCGGGATGATGCCCCCTAAACCAGGACTGTCCCGGTAAATCCGGGACATCTGGTAAGCCTAGTTATAGAGCCTTGATATGTACGGTATGCATCTAACTATTAAACATAAGACTCTAAGAGCCGAGTGTTTGACGCAACCCACCAGGGGTGGAAGGCAGGCATCTGGCAAGGGTATGAAAGGGACAGATTAATGCAAAGAAGAATTAGGTGAAGGGGAGTCAAAGGGCAGAATCCATGTGGCATGAACAGATGTCTTCTGCTGGTTCATATGAAATTACCTATTTCATTTTGACATCTCTACAAAAGAACTCCCAAGGTTGTCATATTACATCCGATGCTTGTATTATAATGCCATTCTTTGACTTTGCAAGGAGAAAGTATGTTTTTGCTAGGTACGCATGTTTTTGTAGGTACCACTACACTACACAAATGCAATGTTCTATTGCTATTAGAGACCAAGCTGTTTTCTTGACATTGCTCTTATTTCATGTTTCAAATGCAAAGTCATTTTAAGATCCGAGACCTGTAGAGGGTCAACTATGGATTTAACTATGAATTAGAATTAACTATGAATTAATAGAACTATGAATTAGAATTAACCAAGAATTTCAACTATGGATTTATAAAGAGTCTTCTAACAGAAGAGGATGAATGGGGAAACAAGCAGCTTATTTCTGAATACCTTTCCAATGAAGACAAACATTTGCAAACATCTGCGTATCTGAGCCGCCATCAAATGTGGCAGAACTTAGGGGTGGGGAAATTAAAAAAAAAAAATGAAATGTATGAGACATATCCACTCTAGGAGCAGATTTTCATGTTACACCAGCCATATGGCAACTGCTCGGAAATGCCTCTACATGGAAGCAGCTCCAACATATAAACCTAAGCTCATAGATCCATAAATCACACAGAGAATCTCCCTGCCAAGAATGCATGCGTGGCGACTCAAGGTGATGCAGGGATGTACATGGTAGTCAGTTTGCACAACATATCATATTGCGTCACTGCAATATGGAATCATTTTCTCCTGGGAATAGATGTGCCACCTTTAGCAGAATACAAGCCCACTTTGTGTATGTCACAACTTTACGTGAAGTCTAAACATAGAATACTAGGTAATCTAGTCCAACCCCCTGCTCAGTGCAGTCAACTACAGCAACCCATCAGTCTGTGCTGACTGATGGCCATTCAGCCTGTGCAAGAAAACCTCCATTGAGGGAGAGGTCCTCACAAGTCAGGTTGTTCCTGGGCAGGACAGCTCTTATAGCCCAATCATATCCCCCACTATGCTATAGCATGCAATCATGCCAATGGAGCATGCGCTGCCAGCTAGGGGGGACACCAAAAGACCAATGGGCTATGTACCCCTCGGTAGGCCTTCTGGTGGCCTATGGCTTTTCTCAGACCTACGCCAGTTATGAGGCTGGCATAAGCCTGAAAAGAGGAGGGGTGGACAGGCTGGAAAATGGGGGATAGGATCCAGTGTGCACAAGTGCCACTGAGATCTACCCCTTCAAGCCCAATCTCCACTTCCTGCCCTCCCCACACCAAACCTCCCCCTCCCTGCCCATGATCCGCCCCTCTGACAACTTACCTGGGTCACTGGTCACTCCATGACAGCAGGAATGTGGAGCCGCCAACCCTTCACATTGGTGGCTCTAAAGTTCCTGGCAGAAGCATGCCATGTGTAGCGGCACCGCTTCATTTGTGACAGTGGAACACAAGTTCCGCTATTGCAAATGAAGTATAAGATTGGGACATTACAGTTAGGAAATGCTTCCTCACATCTAGTCTAAATCAATTTCCCTATAGTTTCAGTTTGCAGGTAGGATGAACTGCAGAATCACTAAGCCTGGAGTGGACCTGATGTTTCAAGAATTCAGGGAAACTGTAGTGCTTAGTTTTACATTGTTCATCTACATCAGGGGTCCCCAAGTAGCCTGCAGATCTCATCTGGTCCAACAATACATTTTTGACCAGCCCATTGAGCCCAGTAGCATTAGAATTATGTGTGCCAACCTTTGAGAGAGAGAGAGAGAGAGAGAGAGAGAGAGAGAGAGAGAGAGAGAGAGAGAGAGCAAGCAGCCCTGCAGCTGCAAATATTTTACAAATATTTTTCTCTTATTGTGAAAATTCTTACATATATACACAACGTGTACAATTATTTTCTATACTTCCAGCCTATCGTAAGAGCAAGACTGGCCCTGGCCAATGTAAGTTTGGGAACTCCTGATCTACATGAACATTTTAATCAACTTCCAAGAATTTGTACATACTTCTATTCTTTTTGTTGGTTTCAAACAAGCATTTTCCATTTATCCGTCACAACCTGTGAACATGCCATTGTTATATATCGAACAAGTAAATTTCAAATTGGAAGTATGATTGCTTTTTATCCTTTTGGTTCGTCATCAGTAAAGTAATCCTTACAAAAACATTCAAGATAAAATTGCTTACAGGAAGCTTATGGATAATGAGGCTTTAGGCTGATTTTAATCTATAAAGTTTCACCAGCAGCTGGAGTCACATTGATCTGCAATTGGATTATGCATTACATTTTGAGATAGATACCTAGCCTCACCTAGATATATTATATCTAGATATAATATCCAACTAAGCCAAAGTATCACCAATATTCTATTCATTAAATCCACATATCACATCACACCACCTGTTTCTTCTTTTCAACCAGAGCCCAAGGTTGGCTTTTAGCAGGCAGATAAAAGCAAAAGCTTGTTTTGAAACATGTGCAACTGTGGAGAAGTGGTTCCATTCTACAAGATAACTGGTGGCGCAATCCAGTGTAACTTTAGACTGGCGGAGCTACCGCTCCGCTAGCCTAAGGTGTCACAAAAGTGCCATAAGGCATTTTTGCGGCTCCTCTGGAGTAAGTGGTGCTGGCACCACTCACTCCACCATCTGGGACTACCATCTAGGACTACCCATGCCGGTTGACCCAGCTAAGTCCTGTGCCAGTTGGCGTGGGGAGGGCGGGTCATGCTGGTGGGGGAGGGGGCCATTGGCCGGGCCAGCCTGGGAGGAGGCGAGAATATCAATGCTGGGTTACACGGCCTCACTGGATGCACACCAGCTAGAGCTGGCGTGCATCCGAGGAGGCCCATTGGGGCCTCCGAGGCTTACACTGGGGGAAGGGGACAACAGTCCCCTTACCCCGAGGTGAGCACTGGCTGTACTGGCACAGCCCACATCCTGACTAGGATGCAGCGGCCAACCGTTTAAGTTGGCCGCAGAATCTTAGGCAGAATTGGGCTGTGTGTAGCCAAGGTGTTACAATTCGGTATTTTATTACGATTCAGGGTAGCCAAGGTGACCCTCCTGTGCTAGCAGTGGCATAGCTCTCCCAATGCCTATAATGAAAGGCAAGTTAGAGGGACAAACTACCAAGCAGGCAGGGCAAACACAATTCTCAGTGCCCTTCATCACTGAGTAGTGACTGTGCACGTTTGAACACCTCAAGGTTCTCCAGATACTGTATATCATCATGTGCATTGTCAGTTTGTTTTGGGGTCTGGACTGGCAGATTAGAGGGAAAATCTCACTCCAAGAATCAACATCAAGGACTGCTCTAGGAAAGATCTTCATCTGTTGCCACCAGAATGCAAATGAGAGGTGGGGTGGGGTGGGGCCTGAAGAACTAGAACCTGCCCTGCCCCAACATACCATTGTCCAGCATATTGGGGCTTGGATGAAAGGTATGAGAGACCTCTTGGCCAGCCTAGCCAATTCCTTCTTCCGCAGCCTCAGGATACCTTCTCTCTCCACCACCATCAAATATCCAGATGGACATTTTGCTCGTGGCTTAATATTTGTAAGTCAGCATAACCAGTCAGCTAAGATTTAACTTTAGAGCAATTCAGTGGCATGCTAGAACTGTCTAGTTGCCCTGTTCAATATTTACTTGATCTCTGTGGTTTACAATTACATGTAATTTGTTTTTCTTTAACTTCCTAAAGAGGTCTTACAGAATGAGTTCTCATTATATGCACGATGCAACCCTAAGTATTCAGATACTACTGTGCCAGAATAAAAGTGATCATTTCTACCATACTGCTTCAGTTCAAAGTATTCTGTGTGTATGTGCGTCTATATATGCATCCAAAGACTATCCCACATTAAGGGATACCCTAAGTCTGAACTGCAGACATAATCTGTAAGTACTACAGGAATCATTAGAGTCCAGTACCACCCATCATCCAAACCAGTCTAAAATAAACTCTTATTTGAGCAGAAGTCCACTCCACCCAACATTCTGGCATTCTGCATCACACCAGGAAAAAAATTTAGATTAGCAAAACTGACAAACAGAATTCTGAATGTTGAGAACATCAAACTGATGAAGCCTTTTATGTACAATATGGCACTGCACATTACGTACTATAATGACACTACCATTATTGTTCAGTTTGGTGTTAGCTTCTACTTAAAATACTGAATCATAACAAGTGTCATCATGGTCGGTGGGAACAATGTCATTAAAAGAACCTCAGATAAATTGGTCAGAATGCACTTTATTGCCGTATTTTTCACTCCATAGGACGCATCGGACCATAGGACGCATGCATCCTATGGAGCAAAAAATAGGGAAAAAAAGTTTCACTTACCTGGCCTGTGGGGGCTTCGGGGAGGCCTGTGGGGGCTTCTGGGAGGCCTCCGCGATCTTCATTTCGGCGATAAATGGCTCTTTTTAGCCATTTCCAGAAAACCAGAAATGGCCAAAAAGGGCCATTTAGCGCCGAAATGAAGATCGGGGAGGCCTGCAGAGGCTCGCGCAGGCCTCCCTGAAGCCCCAGTAAGTATTTTATTTACTTTTTGTTTAACCTTCGCTCCATAAGGTGCAGGCTTTTTCCCCCCTAATTTTTTTGGGGGGAAAGTGTGTCTTATGGAGCGAAAAATACGGTATACTACCATCTCTTTAAGACTGTTCCAACATCATACCCAAGGTGTATGCCCTCTACCTGCAATTGAGAAACTTGCTATTCCAAGGTGTGCATGGAGAAAGTCTTATGCACATACAGTTATATGCAAACACACTACAATATGGACATTCATTGAAATGTGCAGAAATCAGAAGCGGTGCCTGGGCCTGATACAAATCTGACCTACAGTACAGATATTGTCAATGGTCATCAATGACTCATTCTACCAAACAATCAGATCTCCTAGCTATGCTACGCAATCATGTACCAGGTGGCAGAAACAAGATCAAATCAATATTACTCAAGCAGAAGCAGCTTTAAAAATATAGGAAAAGAGCTCGCATCATCGATTTACAGCAACGTAACCTATTACGATGCACCTTAGTAATCAAAAAGGCAAGAAACGTTTGTACAACCCAACAAAAAGTTAGAAGATAGTTCAACATAGAGGAAGAACCTAAAAGCCACCTGTTCAAATGTCAATCTTCACACACATCCAAAAACATTTGATAAATTATAATCTAAGTGGAGTCCATCCTTTGCTCAAAATGTTACCAAGTTCTCTCTCCCTTCCCCAAGATGTTCAAACCTCATTAACATTTTCAAATTAGTTCTAGGGGGACATGATGCATGAATAGCTAATAGCAGTTTAAATTAACATGTGGCGATTCATGCATATTTAAAAACCTGCCAATTGTCAGTTACCACTGAAATGAAAAATGAGGTCCATCACAAGTGAGCATCAGAAGCCGTCACAGTAGATACTTTTACATCATAAAGAATGCAGCCACCTAGCCCCACACACTGCTCTTCATGAAAGAGCTAACACAGGGCTTACATTTCTATAAGTAAGAGTGCTTGGGACACAAGCCTCTCTACAAATTAAAAAGTGTCAGGTGGAAAACTTTGGAACTCCTGAACCTAGCTACAATATGACGAATTTTGTTCAAAGAGGGAAACAAAAAACCAGCACAGCAAAACCCAACAATCTATCCAAGACGACTACATCCCCTTTTGCGATATGATGTTCCCTCTATTTATGGAGTCTTCCTAATTATCACTTACACCCACACACACAATCAAGCGACAGAATATCAAATCCCTCTGTTTTAGACTGTTTCTCCAGCAGAGTTCAACACATGCTGAGTTGTATACAGTGCAATAATCATTATTTATTAGCCTCTATGATACATGAAAGCTTTATTTTTATGCTCCTCCTGCTCTCCAGGATTTTGCTTTTTGCTTGTTTTTCTCTGCGACTAACAATTATAGAGAACCTTGGCCAGTACCCCCAACCATGCAGAATAATTGTAAATATATAGGATTATGTTTCCAAAAAGTCATATTTCCCAAAACACATTATTTGGTTTTAATGGGTTTTTTTTTAGTTCTGTGATAGAATTTGTGCCATTTCATAGGAATGAACTCCTTACATTATAAGAAAAGTTCATATTTAGTAAGGGCGCTTCAAGGTAGATGTGGAAGTACATTAATTTTCCTCCCAGCCCACAGGTGTACACATTTAACTCCTGTTGCATATATACACCCTTGGGTAAAAATGCTTGTGTGTCTTAAGCAGCATTGAGTTCAAGAACCTATACAATTCACAAATTGCCAGGTAGCTTGGCACATCATCTTCAATTGGAACAGACAGGACTAAGGATATCTGAAAAAAATATATATTCCTCATAAAGAACCATTATGAGTTAAAGAGCAAGTCATTCAGTGTGACAAGTACTGAACTTCAGCTACTATAAAGAAGTGACATGGCCCAAAATGGAGGGATGCTCTGCTGAAGAGCAGACGTTAGTGCAGCATCATGGGCTGCCCCACTCACCATCTTGGAGGGGCTGAAGTGGCACCCTCTCACAGGGCACAGGGGCCCCCGTCCCCCCCACCACTGGGATAAGCCACTGGATTTTATGAATCTTCTTCCCCACGATCATTTGTGTTTGGACCCAGCCTCCCTCCCTCACCTAAGCGTATTTGAGAAAGTGGTGGAAAGAAGAACTCATGATGGGTGCCATGGCAGGAACACTCCTTTAGTACATCCTGGTGTGAATACGTGCAGTAGCATCCAAGGTCAACAGGAACCATGAACATTCAAGTAACCTCAAATGCTTCTAAGGCCAGACTGGGGATGCATCCATCCATTGTTCCATACTGTATGTTGCCACAGAATCACTGATGACAACAGCATTAAAGATGTACGCAACATGAGTATCTGGCCCATGCCAACTTCCATC
The DNA here is from genome assembly GCA_026170595.1 of Plestiodon gilberti rubricaudatus. Classification (NCBI taxonomy): domain Eukaryota; kingdom Metazoa; phylum Chordata; class Lepidosauria; order Squamata; family Scincidae; genus Plestiodon; species Plestiodon gilberti. The sequence continues at coordinate 44,559,424 of JANXHW010000004.1, forward strand.
AAGTTTGCCATCCTGTGACCTGGCTCCAACTCCTGTTCAAGAGCCTTTAACAGCTCTTGAAACAAGGAAGCAGAGATACTAAGTTTTATTTTAATAGCACCATGATGGGGAAATCATATTCAATTAACCAACTTTCATTCTTCATAGCACATGCACTACCTGCCTTGAAAATGTTAAACACCCAAGAGCTGCCTGCAAACCCAGTGCTAGCAAAGGAAAATTCTGTTGAGTTGCCCACATACATATTTGTTCTAATAGTCTCTTTGTTGTAAGTCAAGCTCACATGTATAAATTAATTGCTTTTAATGATTGGATCCAAACCTGAACAGAAGGGTAGTGATTATCCTATGCTACCCTTGAACTGAGTGAATGTGGATGGTGTCACCTTCCAAAAGGGACCCTCTACCCAACTATTTTTGCACAGCAAGAAAGCGCTAGCTACATTCATATCCTGACCTGCCCTCAACATCTTTTTTCAAAACTGCAGCCTGATGCTCTTGAATTAAACACCAAATTACCATACCACAAATATCCATGCCAACCAAATCTCAAGTTGAAGCCTTCTAACTCCAATAATCTTCTATTTTGTAAATACACCCACTCTTTCAACCATAAAAAACAACATGCTGCATAATATACTTTCAAATCCGGTAGTCATAATCCTCCTCTCTCCTTTGCATCTTGAAGAATCTTGTATTTCACCCTTGGTTTTTTCCCTTGCCAAATAAATTTAGAAATGTCTTTCTGCCATTCTTTAAATGGTGCATCAGATATAATCACTGGTATCGTTTGAAATAAGAACATCATTTTTGGCAATACATTCATCTAAATCACCAATATCCTTCCTAGTAAAGACAATTTCAATCTTTCCCATCTTAACAGATCTTTCTTAATTTCATTCCATACTTTAACAGTTATTTTGAAATAATGTACAATTCATACTCGTCAATACAATTCCCAAATATTTAACTTTTTTTTCCACCTTAAATCCTGTTTTATTCATCAGTTTCAATTGATCTTGAATCTTCATATTTTAGTCACTATTTTTGTCTTCTGTTTATTAACTTTAAATCCTGCAAGAGATCCAAATTCTTTTAATTTGCTCATGATAAAGTGAAAGCAAATTTAGAATTTAAAAACCACTATGTTAGACATGCATTATGGAGAATTTGGAACAGATATAAAATGAGGTTTTATGAGAAAATACCATTATGGGTTGCACCATATGAAGCACACTTTGGTGGAAGCAGCGTGCCAAAAGAAAAAGGACTATTATACAAGAATTTATTAAATTTTTCACAAGGAGACTGTACCATAAAGTCAAGAGGAAAATTAATGGAAGAAGACTTTAATTGCCAATGGTTTGTATATGTTCAAATTTTGGAGAGATTTAAAGTGGACAAGAAGGCATATGGATTTGTAGAAGAAGAATCCATACTGGAGGTACAATTAAAATCTGAAGACCAGGTAATCTCAAAAATGTATAAATTGCTTTTGAAGTTCGAGACAGAAGAAGAACAGGTTAAAGAATGTACGATTCATTGGGCGAAAAATGTAGGTCATGTTATTTTAATGGAACAATGGGAACAACTATGGTTAAAGCAGTTGAAATTTACGTTAAATGTTAATATTAAAGAAAATATGTATAAAATGATGTATAGATGGTATATAATGGTATATAATTTATATAAATTAGCAAAAATGTATGAGAAGGTGACGAATAGCTGTTGGAAATGTAAAAAGCAAGAAGGAACTTTTTACCATATGTGGTGGACATGCCCCCAAGCAAAGAAGTATTGGACTCAGATTCATAAACAGATTGAGTTGATTTTAAAGATTAAGGTTCAAATGAAACCGGAAACCTTTTTGTTGGGTATGTGGGATGATCATGTAGGCGAAAAATTTCAAACTTTGTTTTTATATGATAGCTGCGGCAAGAATTTTATATGCACAATATTGGAAGAATTCGGAGATACCTTCGCTGGAAGATTCGTGGCTGAAAGTTTTGGACTATGCTGAAATGGATAAACTTACAATTTTAATTAAGGAAAAGTCAGTTAACCTTTTCGAGAATAACTGGAAACCATTTATTGATTTTTTTTAAGAGAGAGAGAGAGAACAACGATGTGATGATATGCGGATTTAATGAATAGAATGTGGGTGTTACTTTGGCTTAGTTGGATATTATATGCAGAAAATAGTGAATAGTATGCTAGTAGGATGTATTGCTTCGTGCTTGCTTTAACTTTATGAAATATGTATTGTTTTTATGTTTTAATATATTAATAAAATATAAATATATGTTGTTCAGTCGTTAAGTCGTGTCCGACCCTTCGTGATCCCATGAACCATATCCCGCCAGGCCTTCCTGTCCTCCACTATCTTCCTGAGTTCGCTCATTTTCATGTTTGTTGCATCGGTGATGCTGTCTAACCATCTCATCCTTGGCCTTCCCCTTCTCCTTTTGCCTTCAATCTTTCCCAGCATCAGCGTCTTCTCCAGAGAGTCCTCTCTTCGCATTAGGTGGCCAAAATATTTGAGTTTCAGCCTTAGTACCTGTCCTTCCAGGGAACAGTCAGGCTTGATTTCATTTAGAATTGACTGATTTGATCTCCTAGCAGTCCAAGGGACTCTCAGGAGTCTTCTCCAGCACCACAGTTCAAAAGCATCTATTCTTCGGCGCTCAGCCTTCCTTATGGTCCAACTCTCGCACCCATACATTGCTACTGGGAACACCATCGCCCTGACTATACGCCCTGACTATATATATATAAATATATATAAACACCAAATTACCACTTGTCAAGAAAGCAGCAAGAAAAGAGAAAAAAATCTTGCAGGATATAGGGTATATGGGTATAGATGCCATGTACATATTCTACCAAAGCCAGAATAAGATTAAAAATAATTTTCAAACACTGAAATGCAGATTTTTTTTAAAAAAAAAGTTCAAAAAACTGCGACCAGGAAAAATATATTTTATTTATTTATTTATTTACAATATTTCTATCCCGCCTTTCTCCCCAAAGGGACCCAAGGCGGCTTACACAAAAATAAAATACAAAAATACAAATAGATAATTACTTTTTAAACAGCAAAAAAAAAGTTAATAAAAACATTTAAAAATTGATTAAAAATTACATTTAAAACAAGATCATAAAAACAGCAGCACCCCACCCGTACCAGCAAGATGTTAAAAAGGCCTTGATATTTAAAATCAAGGCTGAAGACGGTGTAAAAACCAACCTTTCGTCTTATTCCTAAGACATTTTCTAGGTAGTGACAGCTTGGCTGTTAGGATGACACTGAAGACCAACCGACAGAACAGAACTTTAAAGGGAAAACACCAGGCAGAACTTTATAGCGATCTTAAAGGAACATAGGCAGATTCATAAGGCAAACACATCCTATAAACTTGCAGGATATAGGGTATGGGTACAGATGTCATATACACATTCTATCAAAGCCAGGAAAAGATTAAAAACAATTTCCAAACACTGAAACGCAGATTTTTAAAAAAACAAGTTCAAAAAACTGCAAACAGGAAAAATACATTTGAGATTCAAGGCTGAAGGTGGTGCAAGAACCGACGTTTCATTCCAAACCAGGAACTTTTTCAGATGCAATCACAAGGATTGTAAGATGGTAAGTCAGCAATGCAAAAAACCTCAAGTTTAAAAGCTGAAAAAAGCACGGGAAAACTAAGAGCTGATTAGAAATTGAACTGGGAGCTAATTGGAAGCGGAACTCAAACCGAAAGCGGCCGACGAGTTGACCGAGGATGACCACCGTTGTTGATTGTTTTCTTTTATTTCTGTATCTGTCAAACGGACCTTATGAATAATAGGAAACCATATTTCATTAATAAATTAGAGATCTTGCTGTCTGTTAATCAGGTCTCCTGCGTGTCTTTTGCTTTTTTCTACCGCTTCCAAATTCCGGAGTGTTCTGGTGTTGCTGTCATTTATCAGACATTTCGTGCTTTCAAACAAGATCGTATGTCCTGTGCTTAAAGCATGTTCAGCAATCGAAGATTGCTCTGAATGTTTCAAATGGACAGATCTCTCATGCTCCGATATCCTCGTATTTATAGATCTTTTGATCATACCGATGTAACAACGACCACAGGAACATGGCACACTGTAAATTCCGGAGTTTGTTAAGGGAGGTCTCTTATCTTTAGGTCTATTAAAAAGTTGTTCCAATTTTACCGTAGGCTTAAAGATTGTCTTAACATTACACTGTTCCAAGATACGGGAAATCTTGTCAGTGACTCCTTTGATAAATGGTAACGTAATCCATTTTTTCTCCTCATTCATTGGTAACTGTTGTATCCAGAATGTTGGTGCCCTCTCTCCTTGCTTTAATTTTACTACTTTGTTGCAGCCAACACTTGTTTATCTGAGTTGAGGAATAACCATTGGCTCTTAAAGAATTATAGACAATTGGTCTTTCTTGTTCTAAGGAGCCCTCATCACATACATTGATGGCATGATCAACAAGAGAGTTAATCAGTGAGTTTTTTGAGAGGGGTGATGATTGGAGCTCTGATGTAAGTATCTCCCCGTGTGTGTAGGCTTCCTGTACACTGAATGACCACAGGACTGATCCTCCTTTTTTGTAACTAAAACATCCAGGAAAGGTAATGAATTATTGCTTTCTCATTCCATGGTATATTGGATCTCTGGACACTGATTATTCAGATGACTCAAAAACTTAAATAGTTCCAGTTCTCCATGTTGCCAGATGCAAAAAAACATCGTTGTCATACATATCTTAACCAAACATGTGGTTTACGTTGGGCTGATTTTAATGCTTGCTGTTCAAAGAAAATGTATTTTTCCTGTTCGCAGTTTTTTGAACTTATTTTTTTAAAATCTGTGTTTCAGTGTTTGGAAATCTTTTCCTGGCTTTGATAGAATGTGTATATGACATCTCTACCCATATACCCTATATTCTGCAAGATTATACCTAGCCATGAAAGCTTCCGCTCTAACTTAAAAATCTGTTCACCCTATTAGCTCCTTTTCCAATACGCTGTTGCCTTGCTGGGCCTCAGCAACATTGCTCAGTGAGCACTGGAAACAACTTTCTAAGCACCCTGCCATTTGTCCCACCAGCTTCCTTTTCATTCTCCTCCCATGGGTCAAATGTGATTCCTGCAGCAAGAGAGATATCTGGTGATAATTTCAGTACCAAGCAAATGGTAAAGCGGTGACTGCAAACACACCCTACATCTCCGATTCCTCTTCTTTTCATGTGTTTGACATCTCTGAGGTCTGGCATTTTCACTAAATGTAACAAAGGTACTTCAGACGCAATCCTTTTCCACTGTTTTCCCCCTTTGCCTTTCACTCTGTTCATGCAGCCAACCTTTCCTGCCTTGTCTGTGAGCCATTATTAGGTTAGCTTCATTAGACATCCCCAAGTAATAGACTGGAACACCTGGGTCTTTTAGTGCTTCTTTGTTATCCAGCTGTGAAGACAGCAGTATATAGTCCCATTCTGACCACTTTTAACATTCTACCACTACAAAACATGAAATGTCTGATCCTTATGGATGCAACAGCCAGTTTAGGAATAAATCCTTTTGTAATTTACATGCCCCAAAATTTGTTTGTGAAAGAATAATCAACTTAGCTGACACTTAAACTCACCATAGGGTTACTTATTTTACTTATGTTTTGAAAAAGATTAGTCATCAAAATTAAAAGTTTAAAATTAATAAGCATGTCTAACATTTACAAAGCACAGGCCCTGGCTTCCCCATTGCCCCCCCCCCACCTAGAGAGGGGTTGAAAAAAACAAGGGAAATATTAGTGGGAAGCATGGAGACTAAGTTGTAAGCAGATACACAGAGACTGTAGAACATTTTTACTGCTTACACTGCACTGAAGTTACAGCTGATAAGCAAGAACCTTAGCTTACAATTTCCAAGCTTTTCCAAGCATAAATTAATTTGTAGGAACCTTAACTCTTCTCTAAACCAAGAGTTTTTAATCCAAGAATCTTTAACATCAGATCTTGATTTTTTTTCCAGATCTGCTTCCCTCCTCCTCCACAAAGATGATCAAAGAAATGTATTAAGTTGCCAAGTGCTCAGAGAAGAAACAAAATTCTTTTTATATGTACTGTAATGATCGAAAGGTCGGCAGTTCGAATTCGTGCGACAGCTCCTGCCAACCTAGCAGTTCGAAAGCAAGAAATTGCAAGTAGATTAATAGGTACCGCGTTAGCGGGACGGTAACAGCGTTCAATGTGCCTCGGTGTGGAGTCATGCCAGCCACATGACCATGGAAATGTCTTCGGACAGCGCTGGCTTTTCGGCTTTGAAACAAAGATGAGTACCGCTCCCTAGAGTCGGACACGACTGGACTTAATTGTCAAGGGATACCTTTACCTAATGTACTATAATGCCTGTAACTACTGACATAGGAAATAACGGAGATTTTCATTGCCCAAGAATCAAGAACTATAAAATCTGTGTACAATTCTGAACAGTTACCATAAAAGTGAGAAAACAAAATGATGAGGCAATGTCTTGGGCAAGAAGCTGAGGAATTACCGCAACTGTTGATAATGTGGAAGTACGCATGGATGTACACTAGCAAGCTAAACCACAACTGAGTGGGAAACTGGGAGTAGCAGTGACACTTGCACAACTGCAAGCTGATCAGAACTTCAGTGCCAAGGCTGCAGGCTGGTGAAACCAGAGCACCTACTGCGAATGCACAATACATAGCTGGTCTTTACTTTGGGGAATATGAGCAGCACTAGTTATATCAAATGGATGCAAGTAGCAATATACCTATTACACACAACCCAACACACATTTTGGTCCCTTAAACGTTAGACCTATTCTTGGGTATATTTGGGGTGCTGATTCCAAAAATGGCATCAGTTTTGTCCTATCAGCTTTAGCTTCAGAGATGTGGCATAGCCACCTTATATGCGGAGTCAAACAGCTTCCTCGTGAGGAAACCACAGCGTTGCTCTCAGCTCTCCAAAACTAGAACTCTCCAAAACTAGAGCTGATAGGGCAAAACGGATGCCATTTTTTTGAATCGGCACCCCAACTATACCCAAGAATAGGTCTAACCTGAAACACCAGAAAAAATGGGGGGTGGGCGGGCTGTGTTATCGAGTCAACTAGCCATTTATTTATTATAAGCAAGGTCATCATTAGGAGTACATGAACGAAGAATCCATTGCAACTGGTTTGCTACCCTCCCAATACAGTTGCATCTAAAATAATCTTTAGCTTATCTTGAATGTTGTAGGCAAGTGTATGCTTTGTTTTTCTGAACTGCGTTTTCTTTTATGCCACCATCAAATATGTATCAAGGGTAGAAATAAGATAAACTATTTGTCTCTGTTAGTAAAAGCAATACAATTGTGAGCCTCTCCTCCAGATTAGCACTTATTGAAAAAGAAAATCTTTCCAGTTTCTACATATCAGTTTTTACAATCTGTGTTAAGAGAGGTATTAAAAAGGCATTAACCACGCAGGCTGAACAGGATCGAGTTTCCCTGTCCTCCAACAATGGCTTGTTATCAGCATCTGCGGCATGAAGATAAGAACTTTACATGGCTTACAAGAAGCCCATCATCACATCTCAGACGATAATCTGGTTATAAACTAATGCTATTATTACACATTCTCTCTGGTAGCACAATCTCCAAAAGTCTACTGAGTATTTTATCATTTTCACATCTAAATGTTGTGGCATTCCAGCAACATAATGAATAATGCAAAACACTTCTGTGTAATCTGGTTCTCTGATAGATGCTGTGTGTATTATGTTATAGGCTTGTTGTAAGTTCCGTTACTTCCAAAGAACCCTTGCTAACAGGACAGATAGTCCAATCCTATCCAATCCGCCAATACAGCTGTGCCAACAGAGAGCATGCTGCATCCTATGGGGGGGGGAAGGCAGTCATGGAGGTCTCCTCTAGGTAAGAGAACATATGTTCCCTTGCTTCAGGGTAAACCTCTGCTCTCCTGATGGACAATCCACAACATTCCAGTAAGAGATGTAGAATAACCCATTCTACGAATGGAAGATGGCTTCTACATGCAGAAGATCACCTTTAGATACAACCTAAAATCTTCGCACATACAAACCTATTCCCAACTCCTGTAAAAACCTGGAGACTGTATTTGTATGTTCCTCCCAACACACTCCAAAATGAAGCATTTTAACTTGCTCCAAACATGAAATGCTTTTTGACAGCAAAGGCAACACACGCTTTTAAAACTAGCTGGAAATCTGTCAACAAGTGATGAAACCTTAAGCATGTATTCCAGAAAGAAAAATAAATCACAGGTAAAGTTGTAACAAGAATGGCTCTCACTTCTCAGAGTATTCCAACTGACATAAAAATCAATTTATGACCAGGGAGGGATTTGTCACTGCATGAATGTATTAGATTTTTTTTTAAGTACTGACCTGAATTTAATGCTCCAACACATTACTGAACTGTGGACCACCACACAGGCACCCTCTTTTCTACTGTATTGATTTCAATTTCAAGAGTTTGCTCACACTCATGACTTACACAGTTTAAGTGGTGCTTAAGATCAAGCAATTATCATCAATGACATGCGAATGAGCCCACATATGAACAAACCTTCCCCATCAGCTAGTAGAGATACTGGAAAACTCACAAAACTAAATAAATAGCTGCCCAATCCTATCATCCCACACACTATAGCATGCAGGTGCACCAGAACAGGCAGCGCTGTATGCTATGATGGGAGAGGGCCAATTGAGGGGCGTATGGAGGAGATACCTCTCCCAAGCTTCTCAATCACTTATGGGTCTCCTCAGACCTGTGCCAGCTATATAGCTGGTGCAAGGCCAAGGAGACAAAGGGGGCATGTCAGGAGACTCTAGAGGGGATAGCATCCTAGAGCACATAGCTTGACCCTGTATACACCCGCTCCAGTCCCTGACATGCCTCCTGCACTGCCCCACTCCATCCAGAATGCCCCCTCCCTTCCCACCTACAGAACCACCCAACCCAGCCATTGACCATCACTCTTACCTTGGCAGGGTCCAGTCGATCTGTCGGTGATTCACTACCTGCTACCAGGATCCACACAGCAGTGTGTCTTTTGTACCATCGCTGCTTCAGTTATGACAGTGGAATGGAATGTCCAGTATCATAATGGGCCCATAGGATTGGGCAGTGGCATTGCTGGAGTGGGTGTGGTGCCATAAGTGGTGCAAGATGCTGTACCGCAACTTGCAAACCAGTATAATGTGGCCCCTCCCACTCGCCCCAAGAATGCAGCGCGTTACCTTCGTAGCCAGAATGGCTCTGGGACAAGTGGGAGGGGCCATGTTACACCAGTTTGCAAGGCACGGTACAGCGCCTTGCACCATTTATTGTGCAGTACCCCCTCCAGCACCACTTGCACCACTTACTGTGCGGCACCTCTTCCAGCAACGCCACTGGGATTGGGCCATAAACTGCATTACATTGTTGAACTACTTGAGAGAAATTCTGTTACCCAAGTTGACCTTGTAAACAAACCCAATTTTGTTTGAAGAGCTGCACTGATTCTGCTTTAAATTCTGGTGGAGTACCAGGTTATCTGAGTGAGCCAGACTCAGAAGTTGACAACCCAGAAGGGAAGCATCCCCACTCCCTCAAGGCCTTGCAGAGAGAAGAGCCCTGGTAAGCAGGGGACTGGTGGCAGTGGAAGAATAACCAGTCAGGTCAGCATGTGCATCTTGAGGACTTGGGTCTGGAAACCTTGAGAGTAGCACAACTAGAGAAGCAATATCTCTTCTGGGTCCAGAAGACATTATTTCCTATGAATATGAGTGGAAAATGATGCACTGGAGTATATATGTTGTAAAACTGGCAGTGATGAAGTCAGGAATCAAAGCCTGTGAGACAGTTTTTGTTTAACTGTTTTTCTCAGACAGGGTTTACTTGAGATCCAAGGTTGATTTGAAAACTATTGTTTCCGTGACAGTTGACATCTGGGACTTTTTTCTTTCTTTCACTGATTTGATAAGCTTTACATGAATAAACTGCATAGTTGTATGAGTAGACTATTATGTTAAAGACTGTTGTTGATGAGTCTAAATTTGCTCATACAACTAAATCAACCTTTTTTATTATGGTACTCAGGTTGTGGGGTTATGTATTTACCTTGCAATTTGTTTTTAAAAAGATACTACATCTTACATACATGTTCCTGATAAAGGGTGCATTATGGATCTCTATGCATTAAGCTTAGAACAATAGATGGTAATTCCCCTACTTCTTTTTTGTCTATTAATTCAGAAAGACCCATAATGGGTTCTTAGATAAATGAAAGCTCATGGACAGTGGAAATAAGTTTCTATTGATTAAACTTTGTAATCAATATCATTGAAGAAGAAATGTATATCAATCAATTGACTTTTTCAGTTTGGTTTGATGGTTCTTGCCTTGGGTATTTTGTTTTAAATGCACAGAATGATAATTATATACTTTTTTTTTAAAAGTACTGTATACAGAGTTCTAAAGCCGGTGACAGACCAAGCCCATGGTCCGTGCGGCACGGGGGTGAGTCCGTGCTGCGGGCGCATTTGGTCAGTGTGACATGGCTCCGTAGCAGCTGCGGGCGGCCGCCAGCAGACGTCGTCAGCCACGGGCATGTCAACGCTTCAGCTGCCCAAATCCCAGCTCTGGCAACGTTCGTCGTGTTCGGTCCGTGTCTCAGCCCCCTGGGGGCAGGACACAGAGCGGCCAGAGCCAATCAAAGGGAAGGAAGCAAAAGTCAATCAAAGGGAAAGAGGGGCAGAATGTTTTCATAAAGCAGACATTTTTCTCCTCGCTTGGGGTAACTACGAGCGAGCACGCCTTTCAAACCTTCGAGCGTCTTGTCATTTGCTGATTCCCCCCTGCAGGTCCCCTCTCCCCCTCGCTAGTTGCCGAGAGAAACTCATCTGTACTAGTTGCGATAGTTACTGCCATTTATATTGTGGCTTTAGTAAACACACACACACACACACACACACACACACACACAAGTGTTTCTCTTTTGTGCAGTCCCCAATAGTCCTGACCTCTTCTCTTCCCTGAGGGAAGATCCGCAGCGAGGATCGAGCAGCAAGTTAGCGAAAGAGAGGGGGGAGAGAAGAGGGAGAGAAGGGGGAGAGAAGAGGGAAGTTCCCTCTTCTCTCCCCCCTTCTCCCTCACTCGCTGCTCGATCCTCGCTGCGGCTGCGATCTGGTGGGACATAGTAACGTCCCATCCAGCCCCCTAGCGTGCGTCCGGTGCGGCAACACAGCCGGAGCAACGCACGCACCGCCCGGACCACGGGCTTGGTCTGTCACCGGCTTAAGTGCTCCCTCCCTTGCAGTTAACAACTTAAGGGCCATGCTTAGAATTCCATGAAGGTACCTATTTATTTCATATTTGAGGGCAAGAAGCTTCAAGTTTTAGTTTCCATGGATACTCTCCCTACCATCACAATTCTAGCCTAAGGGTCCAATGTCAGTTGTTACGAGATAATTTCTAAATATACTTAACCCACATTTGGAAACAGAAAAAAATGACATTTTTTGTTTAAGAGGGGTAATTCGTGACCCCAGATAGATGTTGTGATGTTTGCAACGTACTGTAAACAGAAACAGAAACACATGCATGCAATTGTGGTTTTAAGGTATATGTTTGTACTCCATCTGCACATTCAAAATGCAGACCCATCCACATCTACTCAGAAGTAAGTCCTATTGATTTCAATGGGACATACCCCCAGATAAGTGTCTACAGAATTCAATAAGGTCTAAAAATCAAAAGGTACCCCCCCTCTTTACATGGATCATTTTGGGCCATCTATTTACATTGCTTGTGTTTGAAAGAAACGCAGTCAGAAGCCACTTAGAGTACCTTTCTAGCAAAATGAAATGGTATGGCAGAGACAGAACTGGAAGTCAGCAAGGGTGAACTAATGAAACTAATGAAGCCAAGGAACAAAGTTACCTCACTGGAAAACCCCAATTCATTTATGGGGTAATGTTATACCCCAGATACCTTTTTGCTCTTAGGAATGACATAGTTAACAGCAATTCATTTTCCTTCGGGGATATCATGAACCAGGCTACCCTGCCAAGTGACAATGTCCTAAAACAGTGGTTCCCAAACTGGGAGGTCAGAAGCGTTGCGGGGGTAGAGGCGGGGGGGCCGTGGGCCCCAAGGCGTTGGACTTGCCTGTAGTACGCGTTCCGTGCGTCCGTTGCTGGTTCCTTCGCTCTCGCTGGGCGTAGCAGAGACGATGCTGCACCCCCACGTGGGAGGGGCCGCCAATGTTATGTGCCCACGTGACGCCGGGCGTTACGTCATGCAGCTCCGAACATGCCCCATTGCCATTTTCCAGGCCATTTCGGAGCAGTTCAGCTCCAGGGCGGGTGGGAGGGCACAACCCCCGCTCAACGGAGGCAGAGACGGATGTTCAAGCAAGTCCTACACCTTGGGGCCCACCACCCCCACCCCAACCCCCGTGACGCTTCTGGGGCGGAGGTTGGGCCCTCCCGCCCGCCCTGGAGCCGAATGGCTCCGAAATGACCTGGAAAACGTCGCGGGGGCGTGGTCGGAGCCTCTTGATGTCACACCCGGCGTCACGTGGGGGACGTAGCATCAGTGGCCCCTCCCACGTGGGGGCGCAGCATTGCCTCTTTCAAATTATTGTCTAGTAAAACTCAGCAACAAAAAGTCACTAATTGATGTTAAATAAAATGCAATGTGTTCTATAGTTTTCAGTTCAGTTCAGTTCAAAATTACGTAGTATTAAAAGTAGCAATAGTCGAAGTACTATTAAAAGTGGGGGGGGACACACCAGCAGTCAAGTTAGGCATTTTCAAAAATTTGACACACCAAACCCAAATGGTTCGCCATCCCTGAGCTAGAGCCTAACTGTTGAGTTTCCACAAGACAAATGGGCTCCTGGGGTAATCAGTTACCCCTCAAAAAAGGTCAAGGTTAAAAGCTGTAATATTTGCATTTTTCTAAAAATGTTATAATCCATCATATGTAATTAAGAACAGATTAGTAAAATTGTACATCTGCTGAACAAAAACAGGACACCACAGCTAGTGACTGATATTTTTAGCACTGGTGTTTTAAGTCTATCAAAATGGGCACTGAGGAGGATTTATTCTCCTTTTCTTCATGTGAAATTGTTTGTGACAGCTACTTCTAGGCCTGCAAAGAGAAACGAAGAATTTTAAAATACTACTATCTGTGTAATTGTTCAGAGGAAGCTCAGAAGCGTCAATAGTCTAACACTGAGGTTTGGTTTGGTTTGGTTGGTTGTTTTTTAAGGTTTCTTTTGTACACAGCTTTGACATTTGAAGAAGCTGCTTCTACATTTGCTCACTGAAAAACTGTACCCTGGCCAATGGAAATGGGCTGCCAAGAGATATACTCTGCAAATACAATGACCCCAAGGAACAACTGCAAATCTATTCCCATTGAAGTCAGGGGCAGAAAGGACACTGATGAATGAACACATTTCTGAAGATTAATGCTCAGTTCCCAGCTTTCAAAAATTAGGAAGCATCAGAATTTAAGCGTGTATGTTTGCATTTCTTTATAAGGACTGGCCTTATTATACAGAAACATGAAACAATCACTTCACAGATTCAAGCATGAATGCCACTTTTCCTGTAACCTCTGCATTTATCGTAACAGATCAAAGGAGAGCGGTATCATTTTGAATTTTGACCTTCATACAAAAACGTCTACGGTTAGCACCGCATTTCTGTAGTACAGAGTCCTAGAATTATTCATTCAATATTCAAGAAAATGTTCCGAAAAATCAAGGCTTGTTTTAGATTTCCTTATATCCTTTGACCTGTACGGTAGAATTCCTTGACCTTATGTCGAGGAATTCAAAGCATTGTGCTAAATGTAACAGCCATATGAAAGCAGTTTTTAATATACTGACATGCAATAAATAACAATGGCTTGCATGTACGGTTAGTGCTGGAACACACACACACACACACACACACACACACACACACACACGTCTATTCATCAGATAGTGCCTCAGTGGGTGGAACTGGATTTCAGTTCCAACCACCATCACCACCCACATTCTCTCGAAACTAAATTTATCCAGTTCTTTTTCTCATGTGGTGTCACCAGCGCCTTCGGATGTCCTGCTAGCTAGCTAGCAATTCAATGTTTCTTCTGTTATCTTTATAAAAATTGCTAAATTTTAAGAATAGGAAAAGGTGACCTGACCAAAGAGCTTGTCAATAGTAGATTAAGGCGTCATAAAGCAATGATCTGTAAAAACAATTTATTTCACAGCACTAAGTGACAGCACAAAATGGGTGGGAGGAAAAAAAATGATCTTGCTAGTCGTGCATGCAAAATCTAAACGTGTGAAAAGCAGACCATGGAGATAAAGATGCTCTGAGTGAAGCCGTCTTTGATGTCCAGAATGGCCATATTCTTCTCTTGGCTAGAAAATTGGCCAAGTTATTCAGTACTTCTTTTTTCTTTTTCTTGATACATGAAAGCAATACAAAATTCACATAATGCTCCAAGAATAAAGTAGAATATAACTCAAGGTTATTGGAAACTAAAAACTATCCAATTTAAAAAGTTAAACTACGGCCATTTCTCAATGTCTGCCTACAGATCTGCTTATTTATTCAGGCTATCAATGTAGTTATGCATAAATAACGCAGCACAGGGAACTTTTAACAACATATCGGCAGGTGAGAGAATGGGAGAAAAATTCTATATGCCAGATCTATTTCTATTTACCTTTTGAGTGAGCAAGGATATTGGTTTCAAAAATAATTGTCTTCAAATGTTTTTGAAAGGAACATCACACTATTGCAAAATTCTCTGTACCGAAATTAATCTCTGGTTTAATAATCCAGATGCATATAGTGGCACTTTTATGGTCCTTAATAGCACAAACTGTAAAAACCATGACATTCACAGATTAATTACAGCAATAATGAAAGTGTGGGAAATGGGGTCAGAAGAAAAGATACTTTGGTCAAACTGTTCAAAAAGCAACAGACCAATTCCTATATTAAGATGGGAGTTTCGCTTTTGTCCTTCCAGCTGTACTTCTTGCTCTAGTATCAGAAACTCACAGCCCAAGCCTACCTTCTGCTCCACGATCCAGCGAGGCCGGTGCAGGAAGCACTGGAATCTGAGCAGAAAATGGGAACTGGGAGGTCACCTCTGGGGAAGAGAACTTTTGCTCCCTTACCCCGGGTAAAGCCCCAGCCCCTGCAATGGGACGTCTCAGAGCTGCGCCAGCTATTTTGCTGGTGAAAGTACAAGAGCCCATGTAAGGAAAAATAGCCCAGGAAGGGGGACAGGATTCGGCGTGCCCATGTGACACCAATCCCGTCCCTTTCTGGGCCCAATCTGCACACCCACCCCTGCCCAGAAAATCCCTGCTGAGGGTGATAGGTAAAGGTATCCCCTGCTCGAAAGCCAGTCGTGTCCGACTCTAGGGTGCAGTGCTCATCCCCGTTTCTGGCTGAAGAGACAGCACTGTCTGAAGACGCTTCCATGGTCATGTGGCCGGCATGACTAATGGAATGCTGTTACCTTCCCGCCACAGCGATACCTATTTACTTGCAATTTCTTGCTTTCGAACTGCTAGGTTGGCAGGAGCGAAGACAGGAGCTCACTCCGTCACGCAACACTCAGGTCTCAAACTGCTGTCCTACCGACCTTCTGGTCTGCAGTTCAGCGTCTTAACCACTAGCCACCGCAGCCCCATGCTGAGGGTGATAGGGTGGGTGTATGAAACACTAGATAGTAGGAACAAAAAGTATATGTCTGGTTAGTTTGGATACCACACAACAGAAAATATAGCCTCTAAACAGTAACCACCTGCCTAGCTTCCAAAAGCAGGGAACACACAGAGGACAGGGGACACACATATTCTCATCTAGGAGGATGATCTTAACAAGCAGGCAAATTCATATGTTGCTATTACCTTAAAGGAGATACTGTTTCAGATTTCAATGATAACAGGAAGCAAGATTCAAAGCCCTGATACTATAGTGAAAAATAAACTGCAGGGTTGCTTTTGTATACCTTAGTAACATTACTATAGCTATAACTTGCCATTAAAAATGTGTCCTGTTTCTAAAGGTGAAACTGACTTTATGCAATACTAAAACAAACCCCACATTGATGTGCTTATGTAAAATATTAAGTCTAATGATCTAATTCTTTGTGCTCTGATTAAACAAGCAGATGGAGAAATTCATTCCATACCAATGAGCTTTTATCAAGTTAATAAATCCAACCAGAGGTCAACCATTACATTATGGCATGTGACATGCATGTGTTATACTGTTCTTATTTCTTTAAGCAGATGTGCTTCAACGTACCAGTACTTAAAAAACATATTAACATCCATACAAAATCACAAACTATAGGTTTCTTCTATTAACTATTTCCGAACAATTTGACCATACTATATACACATCACAAATCAGAAATGTATTCAATCTTAGTTTTATTAGAGATGTAAGATTCCTAGAAAATTTGAAGACATGCCAATATCACTTTTCAGAGATAAGAAATATTTCAGAAAAGCTGAATTAGCTGCTGTAGCAAATAATTTCCCAAACTGAACTATTTATTGAAACAGTGTTTGACACTGCACAGCCCCAGAGGTGTCCCTAGGGTTTGCGTTACCCAGTGCAGGAGGTTAGCGCGTCACTGCCGGGTGACACACCATGGAAGGGTGACACGCAATTGGAAGTCAAAGGCTTCCAGTCACATCTCAGACCTGCTCTGAAGTGCGGGGAGGCCCGTATAGTGGGTCAGATTCTCTCCACACTTCAAAACAGAGACATGATTGGAAGCCACTTCTGGTTTCGGCTTCCAATCGCGTATCACCCTCCCTGGTATGTCACATCCGGTGAGGGCCGCACCCCCTAGGAACGCCAGTGTGCAGCCCATCCTCTCCCACCCCAGTAGCCCCAGCCAATCAGGATGCAAAATTTCCATACCTCTGTCTTGTTAGACGGGGGCAGGGTAACTGCAGAGGTATGCGAAACCCTGCAGAATTCTTTTGAAGGTTACGTCTGCTCAGACAACCTTAAAATTGAAACAAGGATTCGTAATTCTTTCCTTGTTGACATAGACAGCATCAATGATACAGACCTTGCCAATGATGACCTCATTGAGTCAAGGACAAAGATACATGAATTCAACTTGAAGAGTCTTTGAAAATTCTGTGTTCCTTGACACAAGGGGACAGATCAGTAAGTAATTAAAGAACAGGAGGCAGAGAATAGGGATAAATGGGCAATTTTCACAGTGGTGGGAAATAAGAAAAAGTATCTCCCAAGGATCTGTATTGGAATGGATACTTTTTTAACTTGTTCATAAACAAGATCTGGAGATAGGGGTAAACAGTGAGGTGGCCAGGCTTGCAGGGTGGTTAAAAAAAAAAAAAAAACCAAAGCAGATTCTGAAGAACTCAAAATGGATCTCTCTAAACTAGCGTCTCTCAAACTGGTGGGTCGCGACCCACCAAGAGAACAGCGCTTTCATGTTGGCCCCTTAAGGGGCAGGGACAGTGGGAAAGCGGTGGCAGCAATCCCATGGATCGCACCGCCTGTTTAACTCACTGGGGGTCCCAACGGCTTCTGGACAGTGCAGGGAGGCCTGCGGACATCTTCACATAGCACATAATTAGCCTGTGGAATTCATTGCCACAAAATATGGAGACGGCAACTAGCTTTAAAAGCGGATTGGACAAATTCATGGACAGCAATATCAATGGATATTAATTATCAGGGTTACATTCTACCCCCAGGTTCAGCAACAGTATGCCTCTGAATTGAAGGGAGCTATGATGGGAGAGAACTCTGCCTTTTTTTGCTGCTTGTGAGCATCCCGGAGGCAGCTGGTGGGCCCCTAGGAGAAACAGGATGCTAGACTAGATGGGTCGTTGGCCTGATTTTCCTAAGTTCTTATCTAAGATCTCTCAAATCTTTATTTTTTAAAAAAAATGTTCTTTGCAAGTCAGTGTTGTACAATGTATGCCTGAAAGTAATGCTGTTTTAATGTTACTGCTCCATGAAATACAAACACTTTCAGCTTTTCCCCATAACATTTCATATAATTGCCACATCTTATGACAAGCTATTAAATGGAAGAGAAAGGGGAGGGTGGAGTGGAGGCTGCTGGCGGAGGCAGAAGAGAAAGAGATTCAAATAAAGAAAAGTGGTAACTTTACAATGGAAGTTAGAAATTATTCTATTAAGATAAATGAATATTCAGATAAGGGGAAAATCAATACATTCAACCCCAATGCTGTAAAGCTGAAAATTTCAACCAAAATTTTAAATGGATTTGAAAAAAATGTGAAGTGTTTATGGGACAAGTAGGTTTGAAAGGGGCAGTCTAAAGCCAGCAATACTCGGAGATTCCTTATTTCACTAGTGCAAGACCCTCTCTCTGTGCAAGTCCTTAACATTTCCTAATAATTACATCGTTGATATTCCCAATTCTATCAGAAAGTATTATAGTGATAAAGGTACTGTCGTTAACAGCCCAATCCAAGGGTGGATTGGGCTGCTGTGCGGAGCCCATTAGAACAGCGGAAGTGACTTGGCTGCTGCAAGAGGCGGCAGTGCTGTAATCTTGCCACCAAACCCCGCCATGCAAGGCAGTGGTGGGGGCAGGGGTTGGGCATAGAGGGGCCGACTGGGGGTGAAACTGGGTGAGGAGAGGGAGGAACGGGGTGAGGAGGTGTGGATCCGGCGGCAATGGCGCGTGCCGGATCCCCTCCCCTTTCCTCTCCTTGGACACACGTTAACAGACGAGATGGCCCAAGGAGACCCATAGGTGGCCCCAGGGATTACCAGGAGATTCCTTACTTCACTCCCAATACCTCCCATTTGCCCTTGAGTTGCCCGTGCCTTTTTGGAGTGGCTGCATCAGCGTGTGCGCTCGTGTGCGCGCATGTGTGTGTGTAAAATACCTTAAAAGGCTAAACATACCTTCCAGACAGATGATGCTAAAATTTAACCATCATTTCGATGCAGAGTTACATTCTAGAATTACTATTCAATTTCCTTTTATCATACCTTTCATAATATATTATTCCATACATTTGCATATCTGAAATGGTACGTAATAGTTCCCGTCTCATTATCACAAAGCGTTTGGAAGGACCTTATGTTTTTCATTAAGTAAGCTTATCCACAAGGTTTGAAGAAGCCAATGTGCCAATGTTCTTTTGACATTGGGAATCAAAAGTATGTGGAACTGGGCAACTGTCAAACAAATCACAGTTGACGGACAGGCAGCCAACCATTTCATACCACCCTGTTAAGTCATTCTCCTCATATTAGACTTTTAGCAATCTAACAGCAGGAAAGTGCTGTACTCCTTCAGAGTCAGGAAAGTACTACTTTTCTTTCCAGAAGAATGGAGAGAGGAGGGAGACTAAAAAGGGAAAGCAGAAATTTATCCCCCAAAGTTGAGCAAACGCTAGGTCATGTGGAGACAGACACCTGTCATTTGAAAATATAGATGTGAAGTGTGGTATAGTGGTTAGCGTGCAGATTAACAGTGCAATCCTGTCCAACTTACACCAGCAGTGTAACCAGCGGTGCAGCGAGAACGGGAGGCGCCAGAACAGAAAGGGGATTCAAATCCCCTCCCAAAGGGGGATTCAAAGGGAATTTAAATCTCCCCTCCCCCCCTCCAAAGCCTCCAGCTCTGCCCTCCCCTGCTGGTTACACCGGTGGTGTAAGTTGGATAGGATTGCGCTGTAAGACTTGAAAGATTTGGGAATTCCCTGTGCAGCCATGAGGTTCCCTGGGTAACCTTGGGACACTGTCTCTCAGTCTAACCTACCTATGGGTTGTTGTGAGAAAAAGAACAAGGTGCACTGCCCTGAGTTACTTGGAGAAAAGACAGGATAGAAATGCCATCGATCAAAGCAGTCAACACTCCACATTTTTGAAGAGGTGCCTTCTTGGAATCCATAGCTCAACATATCTAGTTAAAAGGATTCCAGGTAGAAGAGCTAAAAAAGACTTCTGCTTACAAAGCTGCTGCTAGCAGTGTAGACCGTACTGTGCTAGATGGACCAATAGTCTCAGTTAGCGTATAAGGCAGCTTCATATGTATAGAAGTACCCTCTGCCCTGGAAGTCATGCTAACCTACCCTTGACATGTGAATCTACAGATCTAAGTCTTGAATTATGCCAATAAAGCTCTGCTGGAGTCACTAAGAACCAAGTCTGACCTATGAGACTGAGCAATAATAGATTACGGTAGCTGCACTACTCCCACAAGATCCCTATAATATGTATATCTCCCTCCACACACCATGCATGGGTGGACATGCATGCTCACTCTCTCACTCTCACAGAAGCGTCGCCTGATAGGGGGCGGGGGGCCCCAGGGCGTAGGGCGCAGGGCTCAGGGGGTGGGACGGGGCTCCTTAGGTTTCGGGTTTTTTTGTGTTTTTCTGTGTTTTTTTTACTGTGTTCGGGGTTTTTTAACTGTTAACAGGGCATCTGTTTATGTATGTTTGCTTTTCCCTCACTTATCTTGAAAGGAAGGCTTCCAGCGACCATCTTCTTCCTGCGCCCGGGCACATTTTCTCCCTGCGCCTGGGTGCGAACTCCGTTAAGCCCCCAGCAGCGCTTTCCAGAGTTTGCGCAGGCACAGAAGGTCGACTGGAAACTTCGTCGTTCTGCACTTGCGCAAACTGTGGAAGACTTGCGCATGTGCACAACGATGAAGTTTCCAGTCGACGTTCTGCGCCTGTGCAAACTCTGGAAAGTGCTGCTGGGCGCTTTACGAAGTTCGCGCCTGGGCGCAGGGAGAAGATGTGCCCGGGCGCAGGGAGAAGATCGTCACTGGAAGCCTTCCTTTCAAGATAAGTGGGGGGAAAGCATACATACATAAACAGATGCTCCGTTAACAGTTAAAAAACCCCAAACACAGTAAAAAAAACCATTAAAAACTTACGGGGGGCGCCGAGGGGGCGGGGCAGCGGGGGTCCCCGCACCAACCTGCTCCGGGCGCAGTGACGCCTCTGCACTCTCACTCTCACCTTTAGCCAGCCCAATATATTTTGTCAGTGTTTAATGCTCTCAAGGCTTCTCCTAGAGCTAAGCGTTTTCTCAAATGAAGTCCAGGTTTCACATTTGCAAAACCAGATTCAATTCTTTCTCATCTAAGAATCTGAAGCTTGCTCTTGAACTGCAAAGGGAAAGCCACAGCAAAAAGCACAGCTGCCACATAGTCACTCCAAACACTAACAGCAACTGAGGCAGCAATAGAGGGAGCATGGACGAAAAAAATCTCTGTAAGTTCAAAAGAACCAGGAACAGAATGAATGCAGAGACATCTCTAGTTGACCACAAGAAACGTATAGCTCATTAACAGGACTAAGCAAATTCCAGGGACACTTTTTTTTTTCCAAGCAACAATATGAAATTAGTTGCCCCAAGATAGAAAATTCACCAGATGAGTACATGACTTGAGCATGACCATTTGGGGCATAAACTTGAAGTGATCTTACATACACGATCACTGTTTAGACAGCAAATAGT
Organism: Plestiodon gilberti rubricaudatus; assembly: GCA_026170595.1. Lineage (NCBI taxonomy): Eukaryota > Metazoa > Chordata > Lepidosauria > Squamata > Scincidae > Plestiodon > Plestiodon gilberti. The sequence continues at coordinate 44,581,011 of JANXHW010000004.1, forward strand.
TCCTGTGGTACCTTTTCTATGATATTGCTTAATTTCAATCTCTATGCCAACAAGGATGGTTATCAATAAAGATGGAGAGTGTTTGGGCCTATATCCCTGCCTCTCCCGACTCGTTCTTGGCAAAACCATCAGTACAGTAATATCTCCCATAATGCTGCAACCTTTAGCACTGATTTGTTACAGCAGACTTTGTCCCAGCATGGTTGATAGATATTCAAGCCAAAACGAGCAGTGCATTTTGGGAAGCATGGGGCCAATCAGGAACTGTTTCCTACCCTGTAAGTGAACTCCTACAACACTGTTTCACACAGCGCTCAACTTTCTGGAACGTCTCTCCCAAGTTATGAGAGGTATTACTGTACATTGCTTAACTGCAAACCCCCTTCCCTGTTTGGTTGTGAAGACTGAACCTTTCAGTGATTACCGGTAGATTGGTGGGATAGAGGTTTGAGTTCCAGCACAGAGGCTCCAAAAGGTACTTGGTCAAGATACAGGTTACCTGGGAAACCTGTGATTGCATCCCCTAATGTTTGTTTTTACTTGAATGCAGGAGGAGGGTTTACACCTTTCCCTTCATGTTTTTATCTAAATCGCACATACTCCTGAAGCTATTAGTCTCAGGCCTGCAGTTTTGCCCCATCCAGGATTAATGCTAGCTTCAGGCAAGCAGAAAGTGGCACAAGGGGGAAAGGGTTAAAAATCCATCCCCAGAGCCACTGCTCTGCATCAGTGTGAGCCCCAACTTTAAAAAAATGGGAGATCCAAACATGTGTAGGTTGCCCTCAAGGTTCTCTGACTCAGAACTGTCTAAAACAGACAATAGGAAGTTGTTGTAATTGTCTTAATATGTTTATTATGCACAGTGCTCAAAGAACATTTGGCTAAATACTGGTATATAAACACTGTGTATAAATAAAACTTACAGGGCAACTTTCTATGCAATACTGGAAGCTTTGATTCGGATCCTTCAAATATTCTCCCTTAGAACATGCTGAAAGTGGAAGGGGAGTGGTGCTTCTACGATTTGGTTAATCTCATTTTAGAAGCAGCAGAGAGATACAGAAAATGAAAATAAGATTCAGAAGAGGTGAGAAGAGCCTACTTATGATGTCTGCTTGCTCTGCTAGGATCCCAAAAACTGACAGTTCAACAGACAAGAAAAGAAGAGACTCCTGCCTGGGAGAAAGAATTGCTATTGAGCTTTTCTCACTCTCTCATCCCATCCAAAGAGTCTCTAGTGGGGACTAAGGGCCATACTAGCAGTGGAAGCCTAAGCAGGTCTACTCAGAAGTAAGCCCAATTGAGTTTAATGGGACTTACTCCCAACTACGTGTGTACAAGATTGCAGTCTAGGTTGACAGCAACACCACCCATGAGTTAAGAATGATTTCCTATACACAGGGAGCACTTAAAATACAGATTGTGTGGGCAGGCGGGGATGTTGAGCCCTTCCCCTACCCATTCTCCCTTCCCCAAGAAAGAAAACCCCACCGCATTTCTCAAGCCTGGATTTTTTCTTCCCATTGGGTTCCAAAACTAGAAGTACCCCCACTAGGAGAAAAATGGCTGGGGGAAAAATTCTTTTGGGAGAAGAAGCTTTCCACTTTATAGGGCATTGGAACAACCCTCATTGTAACAGAAAAGTTGTGTTACCATTAGTTTGACTCCTAAGAAGTGGAGTTGTTGGAGGGGTAGCCTGGGATCTCAAGCTGCAGAGTAGAGGGTGAAGTGTACTGGCTGTGGAGCAAGAACTAGGCTGCAGGGGTTAGAGACTGAGAAGGGACCTAGAGCCTCGAGGATATGACTAGCTGACCACTAAGAGGCCAAGTGATTTCCTGCTTAGCTTCTGCAATAATTGAAGCTGTAGCTGTTATATGATAAAGACTCAGCTGTAAAAAAAATACAACATATCCCCACCTAGAAAATACCCAAGAACTAATCAGAAGATGTTTCCTAAACATATATACCTTCATCCTTAAATGCCTTGAACATTAAAATTAGATTCCAGATTTGTTCAAATAAGTATAAATAGTGAATGAGATAGTGAACATTTTCCAAGTACTGCATAGTTGTGGGGGGGGGGGATAATTTCACACTTCCTAATGCAATGTCTTAAGGCTTTTAAAGCTTAAATTCAATAATTTTACTGGAGGGTTAGAATTAAAGCTTGCCATCACTTTAAGAGCCAAGTAATAGATTCACACAAATTTCCAAATTAGGCTACTTCTGAATTTGCTGGTTACTGCAGCCAGCACATCATTTTCTAGTCCACAGTGTATTTTGACAGTTTCCCGATAAACCTGTTACAACTGAAATAGTAATAAAAGTTTAATAATGCTAAACCTTGCCTAGGTACATGTGTTAGATTCTGGCCTGAACTTACAATTCTATATATAAAAACAAGCTTGAACCTCAGTCATTCGCTCACTAACTGGCAAATCAAAACGAAGCTGCTGCCAGAGTATGTAGAAACTTGAAATTCAGTACACAGGTAGTTCAACACATCCCAATTACCAGAAACATTTGAAAATAATGAACTCTGCCTCAAAGTCGCAGCCAAAACATAGCAAAAGCCAGGAGATGCTTGGAGGATACACTTAAATTCATCTCAGACTAGGGAGTGTGGTTAGGCAGAGGCAGTAGCAGAAGCGGTGGCTGAAGGGGGGGAGGGGGGCGAAAGGCCCCTGGGCAGCATGCCGAAGGGGACGACAAAGCAGAAGGCAGGGGCATCAATCGCATCATTTCGGCAGCGCAAAGAGCAGCCAGTAGTGGCAGAGACGCTGATGGTTTTGGCCCTCCCTCCCACCCTGCGGCTCTGAGGAATGTTTAGCAGCGGTAACATCACTTCCGGCGGGGTCGTCACCGGGGGGGGGGGCATGTAGCAACGCCTCTGGGCAGTAGCACCCAATTTATCAATGCTTGCAGAACGTAAGCTATGTTTGCTTTGTACAAAATACATGTGGATACCAGCATTGGAATTACGTCGATCCTGTTGTGCCCAAATTATGTCGACCCCAAGTGGAAGATATGATAAGCATGTGAAGGTGTGATTCATCTAAGATTTACAGATGCAGGTGTCTGTGGAATGAAGAGGAGTGAACAGAAAATGGGAAGAAAGGGGGGGGGAATCTTGGGTCTTGCCCTATCCAGGACACAGCAGAACTGGAACTATGCTCCTGCCCTATGATTGCAAATACAGTACTCGCAACAACTTCACATACTGAACAGGGAAACTGCAGAGAATTGAGCAGAACATATTCATTAAATTCCAAAGTTCCTCTACAAAGCTCTGCTCTGCCAAGAGCAAAAAAAAAAAAATGCACCTCTGTTCAAATCAGAGGAAGAAAGGCATGCATCAACAATACTTACAGCCCAATCTGATCCATGTCTTCTCAGAAGTAAGTCCCACTAAGTTCAATAGGACATACTCCAGGGCCACTCAGAGGAATTTTATCAGGGGATACAAAGTTTCTTTTAGGCACCTTCCCTTTGTGTGAATTTGGCTCCTGGGCCCCCCTTTATTGCTCTGGGCCCCCCTTTTTGACCCATTTTTGGCCCTGGGCCCCCCTTAACCCCCCTCTCAGAGGCCCTTCTCCCCCCTCTCAGAGGCCCTTCTCCCAAGTAAGTGTGTATAGGATTGCAGCCTCAGAGAGCTCACACAGTGACCTGTCTAAAGAGCTTATTTATGGTTACATCTCAACTCCAAACAAGTAATTGTTTTCACTGCATTTCATATCTTAGCAAGCAACTGTGTATGAACACTGAGAGGCAACTCTGAACCAGCTTTTAGTAGGAATGTGCACGCAATTATTATTTTTTTGAACTTCTCTTCATTTGATGGGCAGCTGCCATTTGTTTATGGCTCTGGCCATTTTTCTATCCATACTGTCCCAAGATAATGATGTGTCTTCTCAGGGCAGCTGCGGGTACGTAAGAGCAGCTGCACACTGCAGTTTCTCCAGCTGCCAACACAGGTAGAGACAAAGACAGCTACTAAGGTACTTTTTAAATAAGGAAAACACACACATGACTGAATGGCATGGCAGGCTGACAACTCCGACGATCGCTCCGTATCAACGGAGTACATCTGATGGACTTCCTGGATTGAAAGGGAGTACAAAGAGATAAACCACATTTCTTTGAATCGCCCCCATTCTGACACTTCAAGGCAAAGGCTCTGAAGTTTTGGGTCGGTCGGCAAGGAAGAAGGATAACAACGAGCTCAAGCCACAGATGAACCGTAAGCCAAGCCACCTCCCACATGCTTTGCTTTACTTAGGCAAGAGGTGTAGAAATGATTTATGAACTGAAGAAATTAGCCGAGATAAGAGCTGACGTAAAAAAGAATTAATACATTGCGAAAAGACGAAGTGTACGTTCGAAAGTGAGAGTTCTAAAGTGGAGAGTTTTATCTATTTTTTTCTGTACTTATGGAAGATTAAAGCAGTAAGAGTAGGAGAAGGAAAGATATGACGAAGTTTTTTAAATAGACTGTTCCAGCGAGAGAAAATTGTTTGGGATTTGTGTGTGTGTTTTCCTTCTACATATTGTTGACATTTTTGCAATATCTAAAAGAACATGAGCCCTTCCGTGTCAGAGTTCATGGATTTTGGCAATTAATCTTTGTTTCACGTTGGCGACTGCAGAAGTTTTTAATTTTACCTCTCTTTTTTTTAGAGGCGAGATTGGTGAAAATTTTGCAGCATGACTACACAATTGGAGTATTGTTTTAAAAAATGGGAAAAGAGATTTGATGCAAAAATGGGAATTTTGCATGAAGAACTTCAGAACATGAAAGTAGAACTGAAACAAGAATTGTACAAGATAGGTAAAGTGGTGAAGGAAAAGGAGGTAAAGTGCTGAAGGAAAAGGACGAATTGCAAGGAATAAAGGCTACGATGGAAGTACAGGAAGATGAAGAGAAAGATAATGATAAAGAGAAAGATATTGCAGCAGAGGAAGTACCAAGAGTTAAACCAAGACGAGACAGAGAAGCAGAATACTTTACTAAAAGACATTTCGTTAAGAATTATACAGAAAAAGAAGAGAACACCAGAGAGCGGTAAAATTGTCACAAGGAGAAAAATCTGCTGTGGCAGCGCTCGCCCTGGAATCTGGCCACCAAATTGCTTTTGAGCAGGTCCGTTCGTTGTTTTCGGAAGCCAGTCTAAAACGAAGACTAAATCTGGAGGCTATTTCAATCTCCCAAAGGAAACCTGTAAGTTCTGAATAGACAGCAAGAGCTGTCATTTGCCAATAAAATCTGGCTACCTATCCTGAAAAGAGCATATTTGCAGCCTAGGAAAAATTGATGATTGGTTGATGATTCCGTTGTCAGTTAACGGTTGCCATGGCTTTTACTGGTATATGCTAGCAAGAGCTCCATGTTCTCAGTGTCATCCAGCAGTGTTATGCTGAATTACCTTGACAAGGTCCCTCGTGTGGGATGAAACGTTGGTAGGAGAAATAAAGACTCATCTTCGCCTCTACGCACATCTCCAGAGTGTGTGTTTGAGAGAAATCTCTTAAGAAGACAGTATGATTTTAGTTTTTTATTTCTCAAATAATAAACATGGCTAGAAAACCCATAATGCCTGCTTCGTTACAAATTGTACCAAGCCATGAAAGTTTCCATACTACATAGAAAAAGAATAGTCATATTTTTCGTGGAGGTGCTGAAGAAAAAGAAGATTACCTTTCGGGGGAGGAACTTAGAAGATGTGAATGATCCCGTGGAAAAAATTGTAAAGTGGATACAATTAAAAAAGCAAGGGACTTTCGGGAAAGATTTAAGGATGAAGAAGAGGAAGAGGAAAAAGAGGAGGAGGGGAGGGATGGAAGGTGTAATGGCAACTGTTAAACTTAAAAAGGGATTATAATTTTTTGTGGAGAATATTACAGAAGTTAATGTTATATAAAAAGAAAAAATGTTTTATTATTTAAAGGAAAACACACACATGATAAATGGGTCACCATCTGAACATGTCCCTAGTTCTTAGAAGATTCCAATACTTCCTCATTCTAGGAAGCTTATTTGTAAGATTGTCAAATCACAAGGCAAATCACATTCAAAGCTGCTTTACACATGCTAAACAATCATTCCAACTCAGGAGTTTCACTGTTTCACATGTGCTTACAAAGTCAAAGGTGTTACAGTCAAATACAGTATTGCCTTAAATATAAATGGAAAGCAAACACATAGATGGAAAGCAAACACTGCTTCTAAAATTCCAGTCAATTTGTAAGTAATTCAGATGTCTAATTGGAAAGCCTTAATGTTTGTTTTACAGGACATGTTTGCAGGCTGAAGATGTCATTCTAACGTTAAAAAGGTGTACAATACAAACATACAATCCCAATCCTATCCTGGGCCTACTGTACGGCAGCAGTTCTCACAATCCGCTGCCATGAGTCCAGTTATGGCGGTGCAAAAGGCGTGCTGCCATTGGGTGCTCCGGAACCACCAGCACAAATAGCTGGAGGATCTGCACACCCGCCAACGGCTCACCCAGGCCACACAGAAGCAGGAAAAATGGCAGTAGGGGGTTGTAAAATGTGGACAGTTTGGGGGGACATCAGTGTGGTTCAGGGGTGGATCTTGGTGGCAGCAGCACGCACCAGATCCTATCTCCCCCTTTCCTGGGCCGGACTCACCCCCTTCCCTCTCCTCAGACGTGTGCCAGCAAAATAGCTGGCGTATGATTGGCGAGACCCATTGGCGACCAGGCAGCTTACCAAGAGGTAAGTAAAAAAAAAAAATTACTTACCTCTCACTGGTTGTCTGATTGACACTCCATTAACAGCACTGCATGCTATGGACTGACAGGGGATAGAACTGGGCTGCCCACTTAAAAGGATTTGCTCCCTAGTACCGGTATGTGTGTTTAACACTGTAGCCAAAAGGCTACTCACTAAGAAAATTCATGTCACTATACTTTTCAAGATACTACAGGTCACACATTTATACTAAACAGAAAAGCGATTAGGACTATATACACTTATCTGAGAAAGTCCCACTGAATACAGTGGGATTTACTTCCAAGTAAGCATGCATAGGATTGTGCTATAGGATACTGTCCCATTTCAATAGTCTCTTTGGGGACAGAAAGGTGAGGCATAAATATTTTATAAACAACCATGCAATGTTCTATGTCTGTGCTTAACACCCTGCAATCTTTTTACACACTGGATAAGGGTTGATTTGCTTAAAACCTGACATTTTTTTTGTTCTGCAATGGAAAATATGATATGCTATGGCACCTATGCCACCCACATATTTCCATCTTCTTTCAGTGACTGAGGAATCAATTCAAGCCCTGCCACTCCCTCGAACTTACACCAGCATCACAAGTGTTTCTTAAAGAGCCAAGAGGAGGAAATTTAGAGCCAAGAGTGCATAGTTTATTTTTAAAAAGAGGTTTTCCAAATGTGATTGTACTGCCTGAAAATAAAATTTTTCTTTGCCCTGGAAACACATGTTTCAGGATGCGGTGCGAGTTCAAACCACTTCTGCCACACTTCAAAATGCATGCCTACGAGCCCTGTCTACAAGTTTGTCTCCTTACAAGTCTGCAATCTACTCCGGTTTCAGCACCATTGATCATAAAGTCTCAGTGAACAGCTCCGTTTTCCTACAGTAAGGCAGACATTTCTGCTGGCCTGATACCTTCTCTGCAACTCGTCAAACAAGTGAGGATACCTACTGTGCTTTTACACTTCCTAAGCAATGCCCTTAAGCAATGCCCTGCCCCTTTGTGTTAAGGCCAGCGGAGTCTTGCCCCACCCCTCCAGACCTTAGTACCACCTTCAGCTCTTTAGCACACAGAGGAGTGATCTTCTCTCTTGGCTCCCAACTTTAGTTACTCTCTTCTGTACAGGGACATAGGTGGTAGCTAATAAGTGCTGGGAACTGGGCAAAAGAGCACCACCTTAGCCAGTATGCATGCATCTTGGACTCTGTATTCCTCTTCCTTTTGGGAACTCTGCAAGAATACAATCTTTCACTTTGCGCATGGCCTCTAATTTTCCATACATGCTCCATGTGAAAAAAAATGAGCAGTGCTGTCCACTCAAAAGGTCAATTAGGCCAATTAAGCAGCCTCTGAATCTTGAAAAGTGTCTGCCTAACTGTGATGTTAGTGTCTGCTGCACTGGCTGAAATGGAGGGCTGCTGAACTTGATGGGACCACAGATGAAAGGATGAATATTAGGTAGCAGTTTTCTCGACCCTGTTTCTTGATTGCAAGGGCTCAGTCAGAAGCAGAAGCAACGGAACAAAAGTTCCAGAAAGTCAAACTGCTAAGGAAAGTGCTGTGACATCTTGGCAAAGTACATGAATATCTTGGGGACACACTCACCAGTCTAGGGAGAAGCGCTTTAAAGTACATTTGAACACCTACATAAAAACAGGCCTATGATTCTAACCTACTGTGTAAGTGAAGAAGGACTTCATTGCAGTTGTGTGAATGTGCTTTAAAAAAATTATAGGTAAGATGTGAAATCAAGATGGAGAACACTTTCGGACAGCTACTTCCTCAAGCACCAGTAATGCCAAACAGGAAGTGAAGGAATGTACCCCTAGGAAGTCATATCATCTGACCTGGAATTTGGTGCTATCATGACCCTATTTATGAACAACTGCTGCCATGTCTGCTTTCATCTTCTTTGGGTGCTTGACCAATGGGGACCAGTATCGTTCCTGTGTGTGGATTGTGTGCATCACTCATGCTGATCCAACTCACCATTCACTAGTAAACCCTTTCATCCAGAAGCATCCTCACTAAAGTATTTATTTAAAATTCCCTTTCTTTCTCTTTCTTTCTTTCTGGTGAACTGTGGTTACGCAGTTCATCGAAAAGGCTAATGTAGTCTCACTAGCAGCCATGAACTGGGACTAGTTGCTAATCATTCTGGCTGGATACCATTACCCTTTTAATGCATGCCAATGAAATGCAGTCATAGCCAACGAGTCTTGTGTTTGCAAATGAACTGCAAATGTGCTTGAAGATGAAAACTGAACTGCAATTTCATGGGAGGTAATCCTATGCACACCTTAAAAAAATTAAAAATCACACTTAAGGGGAGAGAGAGAGAGAGAGATGTCCAGTATTAAAAATATGCCCATCAAAACCAAGCAGTCTGCATCCAATATCATCCAGCAGTTCATTACACAACATCTCCTGAATATTCATTACTAAAGCATGAAATGATGACATATAATAAGGCATGTTTAAAGGGATGCTGCAGCATCTGGTAATTGTTTTCTAAATGCAAGAACACATTTCCAAATTGTCTCCTCACTGAAAATGTTATTAGTTTATCCTAGACAACAATTGGAGGAATTAACAGATTTCTAGTCTTAATAGCGTCATGAGCAACCTCTAGTCAGAATATATGTCTGAAAGATCTGTAACATCAGATCCTGAACTGTCACTTTGGGCTTCATGTACTTTAGAAAGTGAAATGTTTGGAGGACTTGATAAGCTTTTCCACTCATTTATGTGTTGCTTTGGTCAACGATTGTGCATGTCAATTTTCAAATATTCATCAATTTATTTTGCTTGATGCAGAAGATGGAGGAATCTGAGGCAAGTGATGAGTGAGAGCAGACCAACGTTGTGTTGTATGATAACTCTACCACCATGTTTCAGGAGCAATACATTTGGAACAAATACCTGAAGGTGGTCTATGTTCTGCAACTTTTGAAAGTACTTCTCTAACAACTTGTCCCAAGAGTGTTGCTGCTTTGGTAATCGAGACAAGCACAGTAGCAGTGATGGCTGCATTATCTTTGACTCTAATTTTGCAACAGTGTAATAACTATAGTATTTCAAAACACAATTTTAAAAGGCATTCCATTCATCAGTCTGAAATATAATGCATAAGAGAGGGTTCCCCCCCACACCTCCATTTTCCCAACACAGGGGACAGAATCCTCAAAAAAAAAAAAAAATCCAGAAATTCCCCTCTGTTTTCCATGTTTATTTAGTCTACAAGAGTCTACAAGAAAAAAGGCAGTAAATAAATACTGTAAATAAATAAATTTTAGGCATTCACATTTCTAACTGGAATGTACAGATGATTCAAAATACTGTATCCAGAAGGACATTTAACTGAGGGAGAGCATTCCTGGATGTCATGCAGCTCTAACTGATGCATGGCAATCAGTACACCACAATCAACTAGTGAAATCCTTGAATTATTATTTATTATTATTCAGGAAAAAATAATTTTCTTGAATCACTGTTAAATAAAAGTTACTTCCTCTAGTTATAATGAGCCATTTTTATTCATAGATATGATAGGATCATCCAACAAAAACACATTCTCTGAAGATGCAACTAATCCATGTTCACTGCTAGAAAGGCTATCATCCTCCACCAATAGGTAATGCTCTCACAAGACTTGTCCCAAGTTATGTTATCTTTCTTTTCAGTACATGAAAGATGGCACTTCATCTCTGAGCCCACAGGAATAGATAAGCCACAAATGATCAGACCTCACACGTCAGCAGAAATCAGTAGGAAATATAAAGACTGATGAACTGATAGACCTAAGACTATTCAACATCTCAATACATACTGCATACAGAGTTTAAAAACTAGGGCCAGACATTTGCACATTTTTTGTTCAAGTTAACGTGCCACATTCACATGACTGCAACAAAATCACTTCAGTTACTCAATGGGGTTGGATTCACAGGCTTGCCAATAAATAACTCTTCTAGAAAACCTTTAATGCAAGCTTTTTCTCCCAGTTAAACAGCAGCTGAATTGGGGAGCCCCTGGACTGGAAATATGGCAGGACACAGGGTTAAAGTCCATCATGGTTCCAATTTGCAGGGGCCTCCAATTCAACTGCTATGGCCTAAACAAAAACTAAGCCGCTTAGGGCTAATAGCACTTCAAATACCACATACAAAGTGGCTCTTAGCTATGACTGCAATCATGAAAAGAGTTTGAAATGTGCTTCAATGGAAGGCAGCAGACCTTTAAGGCAATCTACAGAAAGCCCATCAGTTCAATCATATTAATATAAGAAAATTATACAGGCCAACTAAACGTTTTTAAGAGGAGTGCTTTGAAAGGCTGCATACAGGCATAGATCTCCGCATGAGTCAGTGCATTTGTTTCTGCTGAAGGGCAAGCTCTGTATCTCCAATTCCCTACCACCACCACCACCACCACCACCACAATGACACAAGTACTTGGCTCTGAAGCCAGTGCTGATTCAGCCAGGCTGTCTGCTTTCTTTTAAGAAAAAAAAGTAGGTGCCTGCCATATTTATCAAACATGTATTTGGTACTTTTTATTGTGTTGCATGACTCAAACATAGTAGCAAGAAATGAGAAGCGTTGACTTACAGCCCAATCTTGTGTAACTATGTGTGGCTGGCCTAAAGGGCCAGCTGCTGCATCCAACAACCACTGCAGGCTGTGCTGGTGCAGCCCAGATGCACCTCAGGGAACCTCCCCTTCACCCGGTGTAAGCAACGTGGGCCGCAATGGACATCCTCAGCTCTGGAGCTAGCGCACAACCAGTAAGGCCATGTAAGACCAGCCCAGGCTGCAACAGCACTTGGGATATCAGAGCATCTCAGTGCCGAAATCCCTGCCCCCTCCCAACCCAGATCGGCCAGTGGCTCCCCTCCCTCCCCGTCCCTCCCCACGCCCCTGCGCTTACCGGCGCAGGACTTACCTGTGTCCGGCGGCATGGGTCACGGGTGACAACCTAGAAAGCTGCATCAACCTTGGCGCCACTTACTCTCCAGATGCCATGAATGTGCTTTACGGCATTTCCACGACACCCAGCGCAGACAGAGCGTGCACTCCACCGGCACGTATTTATGCTGGATTGTGCCATTAGTGGGACTAGTGTACTTGATGGGCAGGATGGGCAGGATTACTCAGTTTTCTTCCATACTAAGTTTCCTCTGTGTTGGTTGCCTAATTAACCATAAAACTAAGGTTGAGGAGAAATGAGAGCAACTACAGCTAAAAAAAGTAAGAGGAACTTTTTGCCCTCTTTTCACTTGTTTCTCCCCCCCCCCCATCTTACATCTAATATTGAACACATTTAGGTTTTAAAAAGAGTTAAAATTCACTCAATATACAAACTAGCTGTAATATGGACCTAATGCAATAACATTATGTAGAAAACGTTATTCGTCTGCTTTACTCATCTCTTTATTGGTCAGAATTAGACATTTTAATGCCCATACATGAATAGTTGATATGGGAAGCTTCTGAGATTGTTAGTGAAAAACAAAAAAAACTACTCAAAAATGAGTAGTCCCTCAGACAGAGCGAGTCCATCCCTGTCTGAGGGACTACTCATTTTTTATGCTCACGAGTTGGCCATCCCTTTTGCTTTCTTCATAATAGAACAAAATATAACTGATTGCACAAAGTATTGAGCAACAACCTCTGCTCACATGGAATGATTAGTCATCAAATGATGAAGCAAAAAAAAAAGTGAAATGATAAACTACAGTACTCCTTGTAATCCAGCAAAGGGAACATCTCATTAGGTTTAATAGCAATCAGTACAACATGACAAATTATCAATCACCTGATTACACGAGTGTTCCCCGTCCCCCCGTCCCCCTGTACTTCAAGCAAAGAGATATTAAGTCAATTATTTATCTTGGTACTTTTAGGTTAAGTTGCAGAACTGGGGGGGGAGGAGTAGGCTGTCAATATCTGAACTTGGTAGAGGACACCTGCTTTTTCAATCAATCAAACTGATTGATTCTTCTCCCTCTCGCACAACACCAGAACCAGGGGAAATGCACTAAAATTGAGTGGAGGGAGAGTTAGAACAGACAAAAGGAATTTTTTTTACCCAGCATGTAATTCATCTGTGGAACTCCTTGCCACAGGATGTGGTGATGGCACCTGGCCTAGATGCCTTTAAAAGGGGTTTGGACAGATTCATGGAGGAAAAGACCATCACAGGTTACAAGCCATAAGCAACCTCCTGGTTTTAGAAGTAAGTTTTCTCTGTGCCAGGTGCAGGGGAGTGGCAGCAGGAAACAGGTCATCTTGTTGGCTGTGTGCTCCCTGAGGCATCTGGTGGGGCCACTGTGTGATACAGGAAGCTGGACTAGATGGGCCTTTGGCCTGATCCAGCAGGGCTTTTCTTATGTTCTTAAATGATCAGTCAATCAATCAAATTCAGACAATTGGTTGATCTATTTATCTATTCAACTATTTGCTGTCATTATGCTTAAGGAAGACCTTTCTGATGCACTCTACACAAATTCCAAGCTCCAGGCATGCAGTCAGTGTTCTGTACAGTCATTGGCACACACTTTAGTGAAAGACTGCCCCTCTGCCACTGCATGGGGAACTGCCATACTACAATAAGCCCACAGGTACAGTTCAGAGAGAGGCTGTCTTGCCAATTGAGTCACTGCAGAGGAATCTGCCTGCTTTAATTAGTAGGAAGGCCAGTCCGTCACAGTATGCAGAAATGGTTGGTCAATCAGCCTTAAAGTACCGGTACTACTTCAGTTTCTTAAAAGAGTATCCGAACTATGAACCATACTGGTAGTCTTCCAGAAATGTATTCACATAGCCGGCATGCATAAACAATTTTTTCCCAGACAACCTATTAGGCATCATATTTCCAAGTTTAAGGGTGGCTTATATTCAGGCTTTTACTGAACTAAATGAATGTTTTTCATTATTAGGCCAATAGCAACACAAGCAACAACAAAAAAAGTACACAGATTGCTGCCCCAAAGAGCTTACCATCTAAATTCACCAGGACTTTTTACATATTGGCTAAATAACCATACTAAGATGCATCAAAACTATATTTACTTCTATCTAATTTACGGAAGACTACTAAGAAGGTCTATCACTTATATACCAAAAGTTGAAGTACATGACAAGTTACCATGCAGCAACACAGGAAGCTGTATGACATTTTTTTATTCAGCCTCCATTAGAAAAGGAAAAAGACAAACCTGATAATTCCATTTGATTTATCACAGCATTCAATACATCCTTGCAGGCAATCCCCATTATTGCACGCTATAAATTTTTGAAGTAACAAACTTCATTTCTGCAAGTCAGTACAAAATCTCTGATTCCCTCTACTCCCTCCCCAGCTACGTGTACTGCTGATTTTAATGTGCTCACTGGAACAGATCAAGCTATTAGACAAATGCTCAAGATTGCCCATAAATCTGTATAACTGCTCTTACTCTGTAAACCTTTCAGGTTAAAGAAGAATGCAAAGTAAGGGCAATGCAAAGAAGATTGTGGAACTCAGTCTCAGGGAGAAGACAGCAGAAAAATCAATAAAGACAAACTTATAAAATGTAAAGTGTATTTAAAATTGTGCTGTTTGTCAAAATTCACGTGGTAGTCTCATTATTTAGCCCTTCTTTCCAGAGATTAGTGTGTGTGAGAGAGAAACTGTTAGGCAGGTTAGCTAACCAACTCATTCACTCAGGATGCTGTGAGAGATGGGAAGTGGGAACCTCAGAACAGATTAGTCACACTGATAAGTTTCAAGATAAAGATTACAACTCTTTAGGCCTGCCCCTTCTTCCTTAGGAGATGAGGTTTAAATAAAATTTAAAACTGACAGAATCAGACACCCTTCCCCTGCTTTCCATATGCAAGGCAGTTCTAAGCAGGCAAAGAAACAAACCACACACAGCACATGAGCTGCATATAAAAAACTCTAGAATGACATGGGGGGAAGAGAATAAAATTATGGAAATCACACCTCCAAGGGCTTCAGTAACTAGCTAAATATATCTGAGGCAAAACAGCGCAACAGAAATGCAAGGATTACTGAATGAGAGAGTGTGGGTTGGCAAAAGACTTCACATTTATAAACAGGACTAACGGCAAAGCCACAGGATGGACACATTTGTACCGTGTACCTTTGCTCAGCTGTGTGCAATTGTGTGCACACTATTTCTTGAGTCAAAGCTAAGGCACCTAAGTGCTGAAAGGGAAGCCTTCAGAGCTGGGCAGATGGTGTACTGCAACAGAGCCTTTTACAATGAAATGACCCAAAGATCGCCAATCTAAAATGTAGAACTGCGTTTAATTCAGTGGCGGTGCCCTCCTCTTTCCCCGTCTAATTCCCGAGAGAGTATAAACACAAGAGCTAATTAAAAAGCCACACCAGAAGCACCCCTGTCTCGAGTGGCTGTATAAGCAGAGAAGCACTTACTTGCTGGCGTACTCTCTCCCTCTCTTGCTGAAACGCCGGACTTAACTCCTCCAATCACCTCTGGAAACTTATTTCCCAAATATTTCCAATCCACTCAGTTATGGACAGCTTCTGGGGAAGGAGCGAGCCCCTCACTTCGGATCGCAGCGCCCATGCTTAGAAACGCAAGTTACTCTTGAGGTTTCCAAAGGGATCTGCTTGAAGTCGCTGTGGAGATCTCGAAACTGGGGAGGGAAGGGAGTCTACAGCCGCCGTGTGTAACTGGGGGCGGGGGGAAGAAAGAGAGAAAGAGACCATCCCCACCAAAAAATAGCGTCCGTCAAAAAAAAAAAAAAAGAGGGACGGGGGGCGGGGTAGACAGCAGGGAAGATCGCCCTCTCAGCAGCACCACGACCACCACCACCAGAAAAGAGAACCAAGCCGATCTAGAGAGACCAACAGCAGAGGCGCTTCAACCCACTGGCTGCCCAGTCTAGAGGCGTTGTCCATGCCTCCTCCGGGCGTAGACCTGTCACCAACGCACCAAGCAGCCCAGCGTCTCCCTCCTCGTCGCTGCTTTCCACGGGCCTTTTCGCTCCCCTTCCAGGGCCTCCCCCTAGATCAGCGGCGCGGGTTCTTCTCAGCGCCGAGCAGCGCGTTGCCTTCCAACGCCTCTGCAGGTGGAGCAGGCAGGCGCTCGGAAAGACAATCTGGAAGGCGCAGGGTCCTTTCCCAACCGACCCCTACTGGGGAGAGGGCGATGGGACGGAAGGAAGTTTTCAATGGTGGTATCAATTAAGAAAGCGGGCGCCATTCATCGGACTCAGATCCGTCCCCGGAGAACGCGGGTCTCTTGGGATCAGAGGAAGAGCAATGTCTTCAGCCAGTCATTCCCCTCTTCTTCAACCCTATTCACCCGTTTCGGGACCTGTCCGACCCCAGTCTCGAAAATATAGGGCAGATCCTTCCGTTCCCGATCATTGTCGTGGCCCTTGCTTCTCAAAGAGATCGTAATAGATGCAGCTCCAGCCGCCCATCTACTCAGTTTACCAGAGTATCACACTAGCCTAGAAGAAAATGAAAATGAATCATCATGAGCTCAGCTGGGCTGTTCTTACAAGTACAACTAGCTAGAAGCTGCATGGGCAGCAAGAGCCAAGCTCGCCCAGAAGTTCCACGGTCCTCCCAACAAACACGTGTTGCACGAAGTTAGGTTCTCTTCTTTTTTGCCCGTGGGTGCCCTTTTTATCTGCGGGGGGGATGGGGCGGGGAAGGAGAAGAAACTAGTATAGTTTTCTGGTGGAGGAGGGGGGGAGCTATACAATACCCAGAGACAATGGCACCGAATAGTACAGCAGATTGCACCATGGATGGTGATCTGCGTGCAGCGGAAAGCTATCTTGCATACTAAGCACGTCCCCCCCCACTGATTCCATAGGGCTTACTCTCCAAAGTTACTACAGTATTCTGAGTCTTAAAGTGAGTGGATCAAATCCTGAGCATTGCTGAAGTGTGCTTGGAGCATGACTGATCTCTCAATTCATTTCCAGCGCCAGAACTCAGCTGCGGAAAGTTTGGAAACCTTTGGAGCATGTGCAGAGAGCCCGTTAATAGTAAACAACCAAGTTTGCCCATCGATGATTCAAAATGGAGGGTTCCAGGACAGTTATAGAGCATGCCTTCCAGAGACGTTTGAGCCCTGCTAACTTAGGTAATATCGCCAGAGTTTCCATAGAGAGTCACACCGGTGTCTCAAGGCGGGCAGCTTTTGGTGACAACCTGAAACTTTATTTCTCAGTATTATTCAGCGTTGCAGAAAAAAACAAGAAGGTTCCTGACTATGCATCACAGTTAGTCTACTGTACGTATTGCAAACACAAGGCTGATTTCTGTTTTTTACGCCACATTTCTGATCGCCTCTGAAGGTAGATTAAATTGCTCGGAAGTCAAAGTTAAAGCAGACACACACAAACACCCGTCGCTCGCTTCCCGCAAAGGAATCTTGCTGCGTGTGGGGGACGACGAGACAGTAAGTACTGTAGAGATCCGAGAGCAAGAATCTGAAAGAAGTTGCACAGCCTTCTCTCCCGTCCCGACCACTTTGGGGAAGGTAAGGAGGGTGGACGGTCCGTGCCTCAAGACCCTTATCTCAGTAAATGTCACTAACGGGGGGGAGGGGCGTGGAGCCCTGGCTCGATGGGAGACCACATGTTTGGCAAGCAGAATCCTTGATATCTTCTGGTAAAGCTGGGGAAGATCCTGGGGAGCCGCTGTCAGTCCCTGCTGCATGCGATACTGAGCTAGATGGACAAATGATCAAACTCGGCATAAGGCAGCTTCCTATAGTCCTATACGTACCCTGAGAATCATGAAGCTAGAGATGACTCCCCCAGCCGCCTGATTTTGTGGCGGTTAATTCATGCGGCATCGCGGTGGCTAGAACTGCGAGTCTGCGACGAAGCACGCCGGCACGAGAAGGTGCAAGGAGCAAAACAGTCTGCTTTTTTTGGTTTTCTAGGGGTGGGGAGAGTTGCATTACACACAGAAAGAAAACAACAAGATATTTTATATAAATATCTTACTGCTTCTCTGCATTACATACTGTACATACCGTCACTTTTGTATGGAGCCCAGAAGTTTCAGCAGCAAGCCCATAATAAATACCTACCCACTCCTGCCTCACTCCAAAAGATTACACTTGCGTTTCTTAAAAGGCTTATAGGTTCGGGGGCGGGGCAGAAGGGCACGTTCCTTTCCACAGATTGGCTGTTGCTGATCTCCGTCACGCAGCCAGCCCTCCCTACTTGCTGATTCTGAGCGCATCTTCCCCCGGGCTTGTCATTATAGGGAAGGGAGTAGAGGGCTGAGGATTTGCTCCGTCCATCCTTCCTTCCTTCCTCTCCTGCGCGTTTCGTGTTTTCTAATTAAAAGGCTGTTGATTAGAAACCGCCTACCCGAGTAACGGCAAGCACGGGGGTAACAGCCAGTCCTCCCGCCCGCTTTGTCCTCTTGTTTCCCCCCTGCTTTTGCTCCTTGCTAATAAGGAGCTGCAGCAGCAGGAATACTGTAATTTTTCATTCGGTGTTTTGGAATGCTTCTGCTGTGTGAGACGTTCATTCATAATACGCCCTTCAAGGACTGGGAGGCTGGAAGGAATTAAACAGCGACGAAAAAGCTTACTAGCTTACTTAAGCACACGCGAAAACTGCTGGTATCTGATACTGCCCGGCTTGTGCGAGGCAGTGAGCTATTAATTACCCCTGCGAGGAGAATTATCGCGCCGGCAGCCGCTAAGGAGGAGGCCGCATTGGCCCCCTCAGGCTTTGTTGGAGCAGGCGCGTCTGCCCAGTGCCAGGACTCTGTCCAGTCTTCAGGCTGCTTGCTTGTAACGGCTTTTGCAGAAGGGAGAGCTGGAGGGTGAGGAGGTGCGACGCCACCAACGCCTCCCCCCATCCCAGTTCTTGGTTTCGTTGTTGCTTTCAATCAGGAGCATAAGGACACGTCTTAATTTCCCCGCAAAAATGTGAAGCCTCTATGCAAGAGAGGCCAAGGACGTCTTGGAACAGGTGTCCCCTAGCTGGCCAGACTTTTTGGCAGGGCTGAGGAAGTACTTGGCGGTTACCTAGCAACTAAAGGGGAGTTGTCGGAATTAGCTGGAAAAACTCGCGTGTTGGGGTTGAGCCTCATCAACGGCACTGCAGCCGTCGCTCGCCAAGCTCGCAAGCGGGGCACCGTGCCTGCTCCCTTGGCACCCCCGGAGTTCTTTGCCTTGCCAAAAGCCAGTCCAGAGATCCAGTTTGTTTGTTTGTTTTTATAGCACCAACTCTTAGTCCCGGCTGGAGCATCCGCTTCTGGAGTGTGTCAGTCAGCCTGCCTAACCTCGACAAAATGCCAGGAGCCGGCTATCACAATAACGGCCAGTTCTCACTATTGCAGGAGTTTCTGGCTGCTGCTAGGTGGCTCTGAGAAGCTGGTCTCAGGACAACGAACAAATTACCGGTACATGCGGGGCTCTCCTCATAACTTTGCTGGGGGGAGGTCCAGAAGACTCTGCAAGCCCCGGGCCAGACCCAGTCGAGCTCTGGTGCTGCACCTCCAGTGGTTACTGAAGCGGAATTTTTGGATTTGGGGCTAAGAGCCATTCTACCTGTATGTACAGCTGCTTCTCTATCCCACTCCTTTGGTGGAAAAACAACAACACTATACTCTCTGTTCTCTTGCATAATTGAGAACACCAGGTGGCTCTTATGTGTAAAATAAATAACAGTGCAGGGAACATTATTAAGCATGTGACAAAACCCCACTGCACTCACAAAATAATTCTTGACATTCTTATTTGGTATGTCTGGGATTTTTTCTTCTTTATTTATGCAGTGCTGCCTTAAAAACACAAACATGGGTCAATAGAAAAAAGCAGGGTTTTTTTTTTGCAAAATATTTAGCCTCCTTCTACTAATGTGCATTTTTAAAGGTTACATCCCTATGCTTATTTGCTCAGAAGTTCCACTGAATGCAGGAGCTTAGTCCTAAATATAACACATATATAACACATATGAACGATATTGTTCATAGCATCAACTAGATAGAATACTGTATCATTGTTCTTGTAGCAGTTCATGTAGCAGGGGCAGAAATCTTTGTTCTTAAATTTGTCAGGCCGTCCAAAAATCACTGGTTTAAGAGGGTCTGGAAGACTTCTCAAAATGACAACATAATGACATAAGGCCTGATCAAAAGTTCATTGTGCCACCAAAGATATCACAATTCAAGGTGAGAAGGCAACAGCCTGTGCATCAGTGAAATGCCATGATCAATGACAGATGGCAAACGATATAAAATAACATGTTATATATCGCCACCCTGGATCGCCGCGACTGATGGCCCCGCCTCATGGGGAGAACTTTGAGAACCGCAGAATTTACATGAACTATTCATAGGAGGGCATGTTTCTTCATAGCCACCTTCTTCCTCTCCCTCCCCCCCCCACCGGAGCTTTTTCACCTTCCCTCTACCGGTTCAGCAGGCAGCATTCAGGGAACTCAGACAGGAGGCTGTTCAACTTTTGGGTAAGTACCCTCCCGAGTCCCCAACCAGGCCCTTGTGGGACGTTCCAGTGCTCTGTGCTCCCTTCACTTGCCTCCACTGTGCCTAGCCCCACAACTTGACCCGAAGAGTCCTGGGGGGGGTGCCACTCTCTTGCCCACTGGGGATGCACCTTTTGCAGCCCTACTCTCTCCCCCCCCCCACTTTTCTGCTCACTGACCCGGCTGTGGGTCTTCTCTGAGCTCCATGTCACTCTCTCCTCCTTTCCTCCTTCCCGCTACACCAGCTCTAGTCCTTTATCTTCCAGCTGTCAAAGTACACCCAATCCGGGGTTGCGTTGTCCTCACCCCATTCCGGGCTGCTTCAGCTTTCCTTGTGCTCTCATGTTGTTTCACAAGACCACAGACAGCCTCATTCGACTGGTTCCTTGGCTCAAGTGGTTGCACTACAGCTTCATGCAGCCTTGCTACCAGCTTGCCACCAGTGCCGATGCAGCCATGCCAAAAAGGTGCACATGGGGGCGGGGGCAACCCAAAGTCAAACAGGCAGTAAGTAAAAATATTTTTTTACATACAAGTAAAAAATAGTTTTACTTACTTCCATGTAAGCCTTTGGGCCACCTGTGGGTCTCCTCAGACATATGCCACCTCTTTTGGTGATGTGCCGGTATGTCTGAGGAAGGAAAAAGGGGTGGTGAGGTTTTTAAGAGAGGGGCTAACATCTGGTATGTGCCATTGCTGCCAGATCCACCCCCTCCCTCCCCACCCCTGCCCACGATCTGCCCCTTCTATGCTGACTTACCTGTTTTCAGAGCAGGTGGCTGGCTGCTGCAATGGGCTGCTACTGCCGTTTGTGGGAACAACTCTAAAATGGCTGCCCAGTGGCACACTTTTTGCACTGCCATATTGCCTGCTATGATGGCAGGACTCCTAACTAGCCCTATAGGTTTGGGCTGTAAGTCATTTGTTGTAGAACACCTTTGAAATCCCTGTGATAGTCTGATTCATGCCTCCCCTGCCCACTTTTGGATGTGAGTCCATCTTTAATTAGCAGAAACAGCTAGGAAAAGGAGATAGGAATGTAAGATGCCAACCCTGGGGGAAAATCAACAGGAAAGGGGAAAGAAGATAATCTAAAACTGCAATCCTATGCAGACTTTCCTGGGAATAAATTGCACTGAACACAGTGGGACTTAACTCTGAGTGGGCATATACATAGGGTTGTGCTGTTAGAGGGAGGATCAGATGATATAGCCTTCAAAATTACCCAGTCAGAGCAGGATTTCCTGTCCTGTTACATCCTTCTGGATGCAAAGTTGTTTCATTCCAATATCTTATAGATATTATTCAGTGGTACAGAGTGAATGATTGTTATTAATTCAATGTATGTACTAATAATAACTAATATTGAGAAAGAAATTAAAAAAGCTGCAGCTTCTATGCACTCTTTCTTGGGAATAGGTCCCATTGACGTCACTGAAACTTACTTCCAACTAAACATGCACTCGATCAGTTGGCAGATAAGCAAGTTCTTGCAAATTAAATATAAAAAACTGAGTTATGTTGAGAATTATAAGAAAGCATTAAGTGGATAAATGCATAAACACTTGGGGATGATAGGTTTTATGTCTGCTTGAAAGCATTTATTTCTTTAGATCTGAAAGTAGAGATTATTTCATTTTCCCTCTTTCTTAGTAATGATTGATGTTAACAGTGATCTGTATATGAAAGCCTCCAGATAAATTTCTCCTCACTGTGCACCCAACAAAAAGCATTTAATCATTTGAATTGTCAGGTCTGGTTGTTTTATATTTTGTTTCTCCATACAAAGAAACAATTATTTATCTGATACAATTCAGTTCCTAATTCATGTGTCTTTGTGAACCGAAACAATTAATTTAATTCTGTTGTATTCCAGGACTGCAATTCTGCAATCAAAATATTGCTCCAGGCTTCACTCGTTTATGGAAAAAACACACGATTGTTTGCATACCCCCTCCATTTAAAATGGAGCCACACAAGATCTTACCCCAACAATCCACAGTGAGGTGATGGGTTCAGTCACATGGAATTCTACCTGGCAATTTTCCTGGATCTAAAGCCGCGAATATGCTATCAATAAGAAGGTAGATAGAAAGTGTCTTTTTTTTCAGTTTTAAAATTGTCATTTCAGAGCAGGTTGCTGGCTGTGGCAGTGGGCCGTACACACATGCACAATATGTAAACAATGAAAAGAATTCCTTTAGCCTCAGTGTTCCAATGTACGTCATTCCCCTTCCTGGATTCCTCTACACTAGGATCAACAGTATTCACATCAAGCAGGCTGTTGACTAGGATCAACAGTATTCACATCAAGCAGGTTATCCAGACAAAATGATTTTATTTTTTATTTTATTTATTTTCACATTTTAATACCGCCCTTCCTCCAAGGAGCTCAAAGTGGTGTACATATTTCCTCCCCTCCTTTTTGTCCTCACAACAACCCTGTGAGGTAGGTGGGGCTGAGAGATAGTGACTGGCCCAAGGTTACCCAGGAAGCTTCGTGGCTGAGCGGGGATTTGAACCTGGATCTTCCAGGTCTAAGTCCGACTCCCAAACCACTACACCATCCTGGTGTATTCATATGCTGCTTTTTGCACACAGAACTATCATGTATTAATTCGGGGCATGTTGTGCCAGGCAATAATGTATTGCTCGGAGTTAAACACTTATGAACTTACGGTACTTACAACTTCCAGTGTGGGTGCACAGCCTCGTGAACAACAACAGCAGCAACAATAGTAATAATTATATGAATTGCCATTTTGTCTTAATTAGACAGAAATATATATTTGTTGCAGGATATTTGTGCAATGTCCCAAGCGACCTACACTTGGCAGCGACCTACACTTGGCAGCGACCTACACTTGGCAGAAATATATATTTGTCACTTCTTTGAAATGCAGATACCTGAAACCTCAAGTGACACAAACTTAGCAATGAAGCCATAGGTCAAGTTGCTTCTACTGCTCCCCTGAGATAAAGCCTCCTGGCACATTCAGGCTATGTTCTGGCACTTTTAATCATTCACATTGTTATATGAACACCCTCCCCATTCCATCCCCCCCTTTTCCCCCTAAGATGACTCTGATGACTAAATTGCACAAATAGAAGTTATCTGTGTGACATAGGAGAGAAGGGACTCACTCCAGTGGTATCGCTATAATGGGGCCGGGGGGGGGGGAGCCAATGCCCTCGGGTGACAACCACAGGCTCCTCGCGAGGAGGAGCCATGCTGGGGGTGGGTGGGCTCCACGACTGCTTTTTTGCAGCCGGAGGGTTCCATTTGCAGCCGCGAAGCTGAAACGTGCCAAAATCGACGGGTTTTTTTCAGCTGTCCTGGCTCTTGGAAGTCTTCAAATGAAACCTTCCAGGAGGAGCACAGGGGACAGGGTGATGGCGTGAAATGCTTCATAACCCTGCTAGCAATGCAAGTGACTCACCCCACTCTTTTATTACTCTAATTCAGTGCTGCCCCCTGGTAAATGTATGAACTGCGGGGGCTGCCGAAGTGTAGGTCGCTTGGGACATTGCACACTGTGTTCTGCCTTGTGTGAGCTCATCTGAGGGGAAGTGGTGCCCAAACAATCCTGCATTAGAGTTTGGATTTTGGTGTTCTCACTTCCTTCCATTTCTGTGTTTGCACAAGAAGAGAAAAGAACCTGGCTGTCGAAGTTCTATCAATATTAGAGTAATGATGAAACTGAAGCTTGAAATTGGGGAGGTTTGGAATACAAACCTCTGGACTAATTACAAGCCATCCCCTCTGAACTTTGAACTCAGCTCATGATTAGCTCAGCCCTTCCCTTTGCAACAGCCCTCCACATTGTCAAGCCATGCAGTTTTTCAGAGCCCCTTACCCAGAAGCACAGAAAAACTATACATTTTTCAGGGATATTGATGCCCACATTGTTGCTACTGTCATTGCTGCCCTACTACCTCCAACAATTAAGTTTGGGGGAAGATAGAACTTGGTAGGGGAAGTGGGTAGGGGAATCACAAGGGCATCAAGGCTGAAGGATCTCCAGCTCTTTTTGTGTTCCCAGTAACGTTATCAGGAACACAGTAAGACCTGGAACTCAGAATCAACCTGAGATTATCTTTCCAAATCAAGTCTGAAATAACTAGTTTTTATTTGAGCTTGTTCCAAATCAAGTCCAGAGAATTTCACCTATTAATAATTTGGAAAGATATGTTTCAATATACACTTAAACTGTCTTTTCTTTCTTAGCAGTACATTTATTTGTGACTCAGTATCTGTATATCATTGAGCACTTCTAAATTTTATATTTCCTATGATGTGGAAAATAGCAAACTTGCAATATGGGAGTAAAAGCTTGCTTTACCGCAAAAACTGTGAGGAAAGGTAACCTTGTGACTTTTCATGTGATTTTTGATGTTAAAACTAGTTGTGTGAATCAGAAGTGAGGCGTTCTTACGGTGGGGCGGTACTAAGTAGTGCCCTGTCCTAGTCCCCATTTACAAGCCGGCACGAGGCGGCCCCGTCCCCTCGCCATCGGAGCCATTCCGTGCGGAGAAGGCTGCCTCTTGCCTGTTGTATACATGCAGGCAAGTGCATGACTATAGATAATACTATTCTCTCTCTCTCTCTCTCTCTCTCTCTCTCTCTCTCTCTCTCTCTCTCTCTCTCTCTCTCTCTGTGGGTGGGGTTTCCTAAAGTCTTCTATTTTGTCTGGGGCCTGTTCCAGATGAAGATGGAGTGGCCAGTCTGTCTGGTTTCCCATCTAGTTAGGCAGCCTGTTGCACAGCCCAGAAGCACCTTCTTCACCCTGAGCAGAGGAGGGCTGGCCCAACAGATGAAGGAAAAGCATCATCATTGTCAGGACAATGACAACACCTCTGGTAGTGTCACAAGGACTGGTGGTCTCACGAGATGGGAAGGAGTGTCCCCATACACAAACTCTGGCTTGTGATTATGCCTTTGGAGAGGGGCTGATTGAGGGGGCTAAGGAAGACGACTTGGATGAGGTTTTCAGCAAAATTGCTGACACAGGTCCTAGTAGACCCATTTGGGTGGCAGAGGCTTTGTTGGCAGGCTGCGGAAGACCTGTGTATGCTGAGGAGTTAGTGGTCTGCGCAGTTTCTCTCCACTGGTCCATCCCTCCATTATTGGGTTATCTTTGGGAGAAGTACTGAGGCACACTTCATTAGTTTGCACCTGTTAGCAAGGATGCCTCCCTTGCCTTATCTTCTGGGCACTATGCCAAAATCATGCACCTGGATGAAGTCATGCTCCTGAGATTACATCAGCTATTTTTCCCCACTGATTGATATTAAAGAGGGCTTGAGACGCCATTTAACAGCATTAGCAGAAAGAATTGTGTGGGGCCAGCTGCAGATGAGCCATATGAAACCTGCTCACGAGAGGCTATGTCTGGTAGAAGAAGGCCACTTCTACCTGAAGGGATGTAAGAACGCTGTGTTTTATTGTTATCTGTTTGAGAGAAATTGTTTGCCTGTGCAGGGTTATAAATCCTGTCTTCTATCGGTCTACTCTTTGTCTCTGTATCTGAAAAGAACTTTCTGGCAATAAAGAGGCCTATCCTTGGGCAAAAGAACAAATGTTCTCTTACCAGGAGGAAATCTCTGAGACTCCCCCCCCCCCGCAGGATGCGGTACATGCTCCTGTGGCGCGGCTGCATCATTAAGGGCGGATTTAGTTAGGATTGGCCTGCCCGGCTGCAATCTTAAACACACTTATCTAGGAGTAAATTCCATTACATAAAGTGGGACTTACTTCTGAGTAAATATTTATAGGATTGCACTGTTAGTCCTTACTCTATCAGGGTCATGTAAAGATGGTAAAATACATAAGCAACAAAGAAATTACATTGTCATGAACAACTGCAGTAAGTTTTTTTTTCTATCCCATGATTTAAATACTGAATTTGTTTCTTCACATACCATTTTACCCTAGTTAATTGTCTAAAACTGGAACAGAGTTAGTGGTTGGCCATTGATTCTAGAGGAATAGTAGCATGTGGAAATGTTTTCTCTAGTTCTGAAAGCAGTTTGCACTTGTGTTGTATCACTGCTGTTCATATTTTACTTGCAATGCACCCCAAGGTTTGGAACAGCAAGTTAATATTATATATCCTTTTAAGCCCTAGGGAAGATGAATAAAATATAGGGATTGCTCTAGCAAAGACAAGACTGGATTCTAGGAAATCCTTCTCAAATATTTAAACTCAGACAATTCCTTATTAGTTGATGAAAAATTAGCACTAATTACCTTGCCATCCCTGGCAATATTCTGGCATATAGAATGAGAAACATCACCATTACCTTGGCTTACAGCGCAATCCACCGTAAGCATCCGGCTGGCAGCCCAGGGCTGCCCGCTGGATTCTGAGCCTCAGCGGCCGTTTTGCCTCTGGGCCGGAGGTCTACTCAGGGAACGGGACACTTTTCCCCTTCCCTGAGTGTAAACTGGGGCAGGCCCTATCGGCATCCTCGGATTTCCACCAACTAAATAGCTGGCGGAAGTCAGAGAAGGCCGTGTAACAGCCTAGTCACCTGGCAGGGGCCAGGATAGGGCCAAGGCCATTCCCCGCCCCCTCCTGGGCCAGCTAGGTCAATGGCCCACTGAAACGCCCCCGCGTCTGCTGGATCCTGGCTTACCTGGTCTGGTGGCCACAGGGATGCTCCAGCAATGGAGCAAGGGAGGCAGGCCTCTGCGCCAGCCTTCCTTGCTCCCGAGTCATCGCAAACTTGCTTTACGGCACGTTCGCAACATCTCACGGTGACGGAACGCTTGTTCCGTCACCCACGCAATCCCAAGGATTGCGCTCTAAGAGTAGGAACAAACTGGAAAATAATTGTTGAGTGGGATCTCAGAGGGATTGCTTTTGGTTTCAGTGTTGTTCATCACCTACATTTGTGAACAGGGAGAAGAACTCCGTACAAAAGCAATTGATCACAATCATACTATGCAACAAAGAAATAAAATGCTGCTGATATCATTGGAACAGGAATGGAGCATTAGAACTTTATAAATCTTTTTAAATGTATTCTGCAATGCTAAGAAAAAAAGATGTCGCATCAAAAACCGAGTGTTTCTGTCCTTGCAACAAGCAATCAAGTGCAGCATTTTCTCATATGTGTTTTTCCATGTCCAATTCTCTAATTGGATTGTGTTTGATTAATACCAACATTAATCAACAAGAAAAATTTATAAAGATATAACTTAGGCTTCAAACTAGTTTCAGAAAATGTTATCTGTTTTATCTGCTCTTTTAATTAAATGTTATTCTTGTAATAAAGTAGCATCAATATAATGCAGAGACAGGAAGAATGCATACTCCATAAATACTACAATAGAAGTATTATCAGCCCTATTTTTTCCTCAATTATTATCACTATAGAAGCCCTCTAATTAAATTCATTATCAGTCTTTTGTCTTCAAGCAAGAGAAGGAGATGACCTTGGGAAAGGGAAGAAGATGACCTTAAATAGAATAAAGTTCAAAGACCTCTTCTGAATGTGATAATCATATCACTGATGAACACACTATATTTCTCTGGCACCCCTGGGCCCGTTGATGAATTTTCACCTCTCTCTTTATCCCTAGGGACCACTTGGTTCTCTGAATTAGATGGTAACCACTTGCAGAGGGGTAGTCATGTTAGTTTGTAGCAGCAGCAGTAATTCCAGCAACCCACCATTGCAACCACTAACTGCCCCCTGCCCCCTTAAGGGGATCGCTGCTGCTGAAAAAGCACCCGAAAATAGTTTTTTTTTACTTACCGGGGCTTCAGGGGGGAGTGGTGATCTGAAGATCAGGGAGGCCTGCGGAGGGTCGAGCAGGCCTCCCCCACTCCCCACCCCCAAAGCCCCAGTAAGTTTTTTAAAAAGCATTTTCAGGCGCGATTTTGGGGGTGGCGATCCCCGGGACTGCTGCCGCCACTGGCCCCATCCCCGCAAGCACTCAAAGTTCTCCCCACCTTGTGGGGAGAACTTTGAGAACCACTGGACTAAAGCGATTGTAACATAAGCTTTACAGACTACAGTCCACTTCATAAGATGCGTGAAGTGAAATTCTCAGTAGGCAGGAATCGGTTCTTCTATGAGCCAATACATTTCTAGACCCCAGAAGTGGGGCATCTGTCTTGAAGACAGTCTCAGTAGTTTTGATGCTTTGAATGTAAGCCTATTTCGGCTTTAAACATTATTTTTGCTACTTTTATTTACAGCAGATAATTTACTCACCATAAAAGGATAAAGCTATTGATCTGAAGCCAGCTATGCTGCAGTATCTCCCAGGAGCAAAAGTCTCCAGGGCCACCCGAACTCTACAGTGATTTGCTTGAAGTTACAGTGTAGCAATTTACTAAGAATACATTAAATCCATATCTTATTATCATATGTCAGTCTTATATTAACATGTTCTCGTTTATATTCTGGGGAAAACGTATGAGCATGACCTTTTTCAATTACTCTTTTTGAACTTTGATCACTACCCTAGTTAATTTCATAATAGTGTTCAATTATTTGTCAATGTTATGGTTTTTGCCTACAATTTAAAAGAGCCCTATAAGGCATTAAAATGCTAATGAACTGAAACATTATTTAAAGCATACAGAAACATTTCATGAACCCTACATGTGACCCCTGTAATGTGATATAAGCATTATTTCCAATCTAATGAACTTTTGGCATCTTTTATCCTTTAATATAACCTTTTCCCTTTCAGGAACTTCCATCACTAAAAGGGAAGAATGCTCGAGATGTGCAAACACTTCACTTCTGTTGCAGAAGAACCACTGCACTAGTTCATTAAAGAAATGGACAACAGTGATTATTTCCAGGAATGGCACCAATTTCATACCAGAACTATGATCCTGAAAGGTTGAACCCTTCTGGGTTTTCCCCCCTTGTAACTAAAATGAAATTTTAATTTCCAAAATAATAATAAGAAAAAGTCAGGTCTGTAGCTCTTGTCTAAACTAATCACTCCCATGACACTGACACCTGCATTCCGTTTTTCCTACCAAAAGCTCAGAAAAGCAGACTCCTATGAAGGTACAGTACTTCCTTAACTTCAGAGAGAGAACTAGGTAGATGATTTATTGTTATTAGCCTGGAAGCCTTCATAAAGGAAACTATATCAAATGTTTTCAAACTGTTATATACTGTCACTCTTTAAGTTCTTTGTGAGTAGCCCAACAGGCAGCCATTGACTTCCCTTCTGTGCAGTCCAAAATGAGGCGGTTGAAGGCTTGGAGACTCAAGTGTCTTGTCAAACTACTTAAAAAGTTCGGCATTCTACATTGAATTATGCAGTTTTTAACAGTGCAATCCTAACCAACTTTCCAGCGCTGGTGCAGCTGCGATGCAGCCCCGAGGTAAGGGAACAAATATTCCCTCACCTTGAAGAGGCCTCCATGACTGCCCCTGCACTGCAAAATGCATTGTGCGCCCTGTCGGGTTATTAAAAGCTTTTTAGGGGGTTTTTTAGCACCAGCGCGGGGCTTGTAATCTGTAGTGTATGCTTTGCGCCACTTATCTGGATTCTATGAGCCTCCAGCGACGATCTACTTCAGCGATGATCTCTTCCGGGGCGCAGATCGTTCCTCTGCTCCCGGGCGCGAACTCTGTAAAGCGCCCAGGAGCGCTTTGCAGAGTTCACGCATGCGCAGAGCGACGATGTTTCCAATCGTCGTCTTGCGCATGCGTGAACTCTGTAAAGCACTGCTGGGCGCTTTACAGAGTTCGCGCCAGGGGCAGCAGAGCAGAGGAACGATCTGTGCCCCGGAAGAGATCCTCGCGCTGGAGTAGATCGTCGCTGGAGGAGGCTCCTAGAATCCAGATAAGTGGCGCAAGGCATACACTAAAGATTACAAGCCCCGCGCTAGTGCTAAAAAACCCCTAAAAAGCTTTTAAAAACCCGAAAAAGACCCAAAAAAAAACGGCAATAAAACTGTCAAAAATAGGTTTCGATTTTTGACAGTTTTATTGGGGGGGCTTTGGGGGGACCCGTCCCAGATGCAGGGGTGCCTGGCGACGCCACTGGTTGGCACGGCTACATCAGCGCTGGAAAGTTGGTTAGGATTGTGTTGTAACAGTAATTAATATTAATTAATTAATATTTCAACATTTTTTTCTCCCTCCAGCTGAATACTTCTTATGTCCTGACAACTGAGAAATGTTGCTTCCTTTCAATTTACTAGTACAGCAAGTTCTCACTTAAAGTTCTTCCATGTCACTTTGTTTTAAAGTTGATGGGGAAATGCCATAAGAATGTTTGTTTATCGATTGGCCTATGGTAAAATTGGTTTCATTATAAGTCGTTTCACTTAAAGTTGCAGTTTCTAAGAAGAATGTATCGACAATTAAAATTGGCTAATGGTATGCAGAGCTGGGTGGGTACATATGATGCTGACAGATTTGGACACAAAATAAGCAAATTCGTGGCAAATACAACAGACATCCTCAACATTTCTTAGATATCCTATATAAGAGAAGGATTTGCATACAAATGAAATAAACATAAGGATTCATACACCACTGTTGAAAACTATATATTTCTCTGTTAGCACAGGCCATTTTACCTGTCTGTAGGGCTCTCCCTCTCTAATAAACATAACACACTCTAAGGAACGTGTATATAAATAACATTGGTTAACTACCGTAATGGAATTTCTTAACTGGTGAGCATACACGGTAATACAGCAAGGAACTGAAAAGTTAAACCACTGAGACTCAGGTGGGAATTGCAAAACTGTCAGTGTAGCCAAGATGCATTTACGAATATCAACAGGGCTCATGTCCAAAAATCACTTAAGAGCTTTTCAAAATTGTGTTCCATTGTTTACCACTGACAAATACTCTATTTAATAACTGTACCCTATAGACCTTGCAGCACTTTTTGGAACATGGTTTTCCAACACCTCCTTTAGTCCCACTCTTTTGACCAGCCTACCATCTTATGAATATACAGGGGGGTCCTCCATCCGCTCATCCGCTATCTGCTGATTCAGTTATCAGTGGATAGCAGATGCCCCCCTGCGAGCCCTCCCAGGCACTTACATTTAGCATCAGAAGCTTCATTTCTTCTTCAAAAAGAACGCAGATGGCTCATCACGTTCCTTTTGAAGAAGAAACGAAGCTTCCAACGCTAAACGTAAGCACCTGGGAGGCTCGCACGACTCCCCCATGGTCACATGTGGACCTCACTGCCCCCCGTGACCCCCCCAGGCACATTTTGCAAAGAAACCTTCTTTTTTTCCCAAAGGAACGCGATGAAAAACCTCATGCATCTTTTCCTGCAGGCCCCTCCACTGAGACTACGGTAGGTCCCTAGATAGACTGCAGAGACTCTCTAGGCACCTAGTCTCTGTGGACGGGCCTGCAAGGAAGCTGCAGGAGGCTGCTCATCGCATTCCTTTGGAATAAAAAGGAAGGTTTCTTCGCAAAATGTAAGTGCCTGGGGGGGTTGTGGTGGGAGGCCCTCAGAAAACTGTGGAGGGGGCGTTTGCCCCTTTCTGCAGTTTCAAGTATCCACAGTGGGAGCCTGGAACGTATACGGCAGCCCCCCCATACCATTTCAAATAATTTGTCTATTGTAACAGAGAACCTGTGCATACATATATAGGTTTCAGCAGGTGGAAAGCAGGATCAGTGTGGGGTCAGTGGCATGAAGTTGTAGCAAAAGCAGGTACATTCTTGTATTCAGAAACAACTTATTGGGGGGATCTTAGTATTTTTGAACGTTTTGGGGGGAAATTCAAAAACTTCAGTTATTCAAAATGGCTCCAGTGAATCTTACAACTGGTAATGTGGACAAAAGGATGGAAGGAACCATACACCATCCTGAGCTCCTTGGAGAAAGGGCAGTATAAAAACAATGTGATAAATAAATGTCATCCCACCCCACAAGGTGTCCTTTACATTAGGATACTGGATATAGCACCTCTGTTTATATTAGATTTCATTGCCTCACTGATCTCCTCATAGTTCCAAATACATAGTTTGTCATTTTTCATTGGTCAGTTCACAGCCCACTAAAGTCAAGGAACACATGTCTATTAATGTGAAAGAGTTCTGTTACAGACTTTTTATCCCTATTTCTTTATCTCTCACCAATGAAAAGAGAGCACAAATGGACAAAAGGGAAATTGTATGCATCGTTGACACAGATTACATAGATTCAAAAAACTGGAAGCCTCTGAATATTACTACTGCTAAAAATCATTTTACCGGTAAATATCACTATGCTCTGTCTTCCAAGGTCATGAAAGACCAATCAAAAAGGATTACAGGTTGCCAATGAAATAAGTAGTGTATGAATATCTCATTATTAGAGGATATATCTCACAAAAATCACTTCACACAGGCTTTAGTTCTTGATAGAAATGATCTGCCAATAGTTTTGGCATTCCTTTCCTTATTTGTCAAAATAGATGACAAACACATTAAAGTTGAAGAGTAAACAATTGACCCGTTCTTTCTGTCATGAAATGAAAATAAAACAAAATAAAACAATACTATGCCATCAAATAGTGTGCTGAAATTTAAAGCAGCTAGTATAAGAAAAACAACAAAAATGATTTGACTCCATAGCATAATCCACACATGAATTTCATCACTCCAAAACTCATCACTTGATGACCGTAATCCAGTGAAATTAGCATTTACCTGAGCACCCCCCAATGATCACAACAGACAGAGACTTGGATTTAAGGGTAACTTTATTAACTGAACAACATGTGTAAACTGCAGCAGGGAATATATATATAACCCCCCAAACAACGTGCGGGCCCTAAGATTGGGGGAAACGGCACCTAGCCGTCTGCCTCCCCCTGAGTTACCCTTGGGCGTAACATTCTGACTCCAAGCTATCCTCAGTCATAGACTGAGAAAGCCTATCACCGCCGACCCGATGGGTCGAGGCAGCTGGACAGCACAGACTCCCCCAGGCCAAGCCGTGTGGTTGTCTTTGCTGATCCAATCAAGGGGCTTGCCAGCCAGCCTCACCGATCCAGTCCGGCACCATCTGAGCGGTCCTGTCTCACCCCTTGACCTTGCTTACCTCCGAATGTACACCAATTGCTTATCTTATCTACCCGGCCCGCACGTGACCTGCCACACGGGGGGGTTAGCCTAGAGCTTCACCCCCACCGCCCCACGAACCCAAAAGGCTCCTAATCCCCTGCTGCAGATCAAAAAGAAAAATGTTGGCCCCAGCATCGTTAAGGTGCACTCCGTCTCCTCTAAAGAGGGTCGGGTCAGAAAAAATAATATTTGGGTGGAAGATGACTTCCCCACCCATGTCCAGGATATATTTCTTCAAATACTGGTTGGTCTTACGACGGGCTAAGTCCAACAAACGAGGTCGGACAGCCCCCCTCCAAACCCTACATGGAAGCATGTCTGACCAGAGGATAACAATCCCTGGCAGCCAAGATCTAATAACGGCAAGGTCCCTACGGACCTGTAGCCTCAAGGACTGAGACGTCCTCTGGCCCAGGTCATTTTCACCAAGGTGCAAAACCAGTATTTGAGGGGGAGGCCTGGAATCAAGGAATTCCTTAATAAGTGGCAACAGCTGACCCCACAGCATGCCCCGCTTGGCCGCCCACCACACCTGCGCAAGTGCACCTAAACCTAGCTGGGAGCCAAAGTCACAAGCCGCTGCCCTCTTCCTTGCCCAAAAGACGATGGAATGGCCACAAATGAGGATACGCACAGGAAAGGACCAGCGACCTGAGAAAGAAACAAAACAAATAGTTGACCCAACCACAGCAAGCCAAAATAACAATATATAGCCACCCAGGCTCCCCTGCGAATGCCCATGGCATGAACGCAGTGATGACCGCTCCTCAAGCAAGTCACAGTTTGTGGATGTACCCCTTAAAAGCAGCGGATCGCCATTGGCCGATCCGCTGTATGGAGGCGGACGGCAAGCCCAAATGGGCTGCCAAAGAGGCTGCACCAATTCTAAAGGAATGCAAGCCATAATCACCAGGGGCGTATCCCAGGTGCACAAGTCCCCTCCTGAAAATGACCCGAAATTGGAATAGGGTCAGTGGTGAACCATCCAGATGACAGAACAAACCACCGGGAACTGAGGGCCTCATCCAAACATAACTCTCTAGAGCAGAAACTGGGCAAAAGACACCCACTTCTGCCATACGCAGACACACCTTCCGCCCTTTTGCCAACTGGTCAGTCTTGGATAGCCTTAAGGTCAACGTGACCGACTCCCTTGAAAAGTCCAGGTCTGTGGCACGCAAAGACCTAGCCAAGGTATCCCACTTGGATCCTGCTAGGACTTCACTGGGGCGGAAAGCGCCAAAAAATAGTGTCAAACTAACAGCCTGAAACATAACCGCCTCAAACTGTGAGGCACACAAAACATTAAATGCACCACAGAGCAGCTGAAGCAACCCTGCGGAGATGGGTTTGCGCCGGTCAGGTAACTCTGGGTGAACCCGGCGCAAACCCTCCAGCATTTTTCGGACCCGAAAATCTGCAGAATAATCCGGCCACCCAGCCGCTCTGGACCCAAAGGCCAGAGCAGCCAAGAAGACCCTCATGGATCTAACTGAGAAACCCAGATCCTTCAAATGCAGAATGAAGCACATGAAGTGCTCAGGAGGAATGGGCCAACTGTCAGGCAACCGTGCCTCTTTCCGAAATTCCCCAAAGGCCCGTAACTTACCCCTGTAATTTGTCTGCGTACCTGGCGCTAAGGCAGACCACACGAAGGTGTTGGCCTGGGCAACGCGCACGTCCATAGCCATTCTGGCATGCGGTCCGGCTCCCGGCGAGCCTCGGGGGCAAGCTCCCGAAAACGCTCTTCCTGAAAGCGAGAAAGAGCGTCCACGATACAGTTCTGCACGCCGGGGACGTGCCGGGCCACAAACAGAGCGTTCAGATGTAAACATTGAAGCACGAATGCCCTGACCAAGACCATTACCCTAGGTGATCTGGATGTTTGTTGGTTGACAACAAAGACTACAGCTTGGTTGTCACACCAAAAACGCACCGTTGCATTAGCGAAACTCCTGCCCCAGATGTGCACAGCCACCAAAAGCGGGAATAACTCCAGAAATGTGAGGTCAGAAGTGACCCCAGCCTGGACCCAGTATGCAGGCCACGGTGCAGCACACCACCGCCCTCTGAAATAAACCCCAAAATCAGTGCTACCCGCCACATCAGAGTGCACCTGAAGCTCAGCCTCCAAAAGGAGATCAGCTCTCCAAAATGAAACTCCGTTGTATCGTTCCAGGAATTCCAACCACATGCACAAATCCTTGCGCATGGCACCAGAAACCCTGACGTGATGATGCGGCTGACGGAGCCTCGCCAGCAGCTCGCAAAGCCATCTGACGAAAGCCCGCCCCGGTGCGATAACCCTACACGCGAAATTCAAATGCCCCCAAAGCACCTGAAGTTCACGCATGGTTAACCTAAGAGATTTCACAGCTGCACGAAGGAGCCCTGACAGCAACTCCAACTTGGCCGGGGGGAGCCTGGAACAGGCTGCAACCGTGTCAAGCTCAATACCAAGAAAAACCAATACAGCTGCGGGACCCTCGGTCTTTTCCTTTGCTAAAGGGACTCCGAGCTCAGAACACAATTCTGTGAAGGCGTCCAAACGGAGCCTACACTGACTAGATCCCGCTCGTCCTATAAATAAAAAATTGTCTAAATAATGGGCGGTGGTGGCGATCCCAGACTTCTGGCGGACCGCCCATTCCAGAAAGGTGCTAAATCGCTCAAAGGCGGAACAGGAAATAGAACATCCCATAGGAAGGGCGCGGTCGTAGTAATAGTGCCCCCCCAAACTGGAATCCCAGCAGGCAAAAATCATCTGGATGGACCGGAAGAAGCCGAAATGCCGACTCAATGTCCGCCTTCGCCATCAAGGCCCCCTCGCCACAGGAGCGCAAAATTCCTATGGCCTCATCCAGTGACGTGTAACGTACAGAGCACAGCTCTGCTGGAATTCCATCGTTTACTGAAGCACCTTTTGGAAAGGACAAATGGTGAATTAATCGAAATTCACCAGGCGCCTTCTTAGGGACCACCCCAGGGGAGAAACCATAAGGTTGGGCAATGGGCAACTAATAAAGGGGCTGGCAACCCGGCTGGCTTCTAACTCTTTAGCTATCTTTTTTGTCACTATAGCCTCCATCCCACTCACAGAGCGCAAATTGTCGGCCCAAGTAGGGTGGGAAGGAGGCGGGGCCGGAATGCTAAAGCCTTGAGAAAAGCCTACCTCAAGGTACCTTGCAGCAGTCCTGTCAGGGTACTGCTGCAACCAGTGACGCAAGGGGGTCAACTTAATTGGGGCTGGGCCCCTTGTTAGCAGAAGCAGGGGCGGGTCCGCCCCACCCCCACCTCTTTTCCCTGTCCCCTGCTGTCCCCTGCCTGGAGGCTTTCCCGCCCCCCAACGCTGACAGTGGGTGAGGGCATGCTTCCCTGCACACAGCCCGCAGACGTGTGCAAACGTGCAAGCCTGTCGGTTGCAGCGGCCATAGGTATTAAATTCAAAACAGGCACGGGGGGATTGAACCCACTGCGTGCCCCAAGAGGGCCTACCCTGTCCTCCTGCATTTCGCGCAATCAGGTGCCCACTGTCAGACCTGTCACTGGAATTACGCGCATTAACGACCAGTTAATTCCACAGTTCCCACTGTGGAACCCGCCAGTCGAGAGCAGGGTCATGTGACACACGCAGGCGGAACTGTTCATCATAATATAACCAGCCGCCGCCTGGATATTCCCGTGATGCCCCCCAAATGAGATCCATATACTTCAAGAGCGCAGGAGCACGCTTAGGCTGTATCTGGATCACCACTGCAAAGTAGATAAAGAAACCACAAATCCAGTTATCCCTGTTTCTATCCACTCTACGCATGCGCACGGTCTCAGTTTCCTTTGAACCGTCACCTGTCTTAGTGGCCGGTTCAGGCTCCGCTTGGAGCAGACTGAATACGTCCACGTATTCGCCACGCCAAATTTTTTCTTTAACTGACATGGCTAGGTGGCCGCCCAAAGGAAGCGCCATAGACCCGTATGCAAGCTTGGGACGATCCGCAGGATCTTCCCAAACTAAACCCTGCTCTATATTCTCTTGAGGATGTTCCCTAACAGATGCTGGGACAGGCATCGGAGTCTGATAACCCAGTGCCTGCTGTGGAGGCCAATACTGCCACTGCCGTGGAGACCAATAGGGCATCTGGGGGCCCCCAACACCCGTATCGCCTTGCATCGGCGGCTGCCAAGGCTGAGACGGCGGCACACCTCCAGAAGGAGCGCCTAGAGCACCTGCCGGAGGTGGCACCCAACCCATGCCACCCCACCCTCCCCATGGAGGGACAGGACCATATCCCGAGGGAGTAAAGGTTCCTGGAACCTCTTACCTACCCTCAGTGTTCTCACCCCAAATATTTAAGCACCCAGCCAAGTCAGTAGCCCCTTCCTCACCTGTAGCTTCCTGATCCAAATCCACGATGGGAGGTCACGCAGCTGGCAATTTGGCCACAGGTGGTGTTGCATCATCTTTCTCAAGCTCAGCCAACCTGCTGGTAAATAAATCATACATCTTAGCACCCTTACGACGCCGAGATGGTCGACCAACGTCCGTAGTACCGGAGGCTTCGCCCCCATCACCTTTCCCAGTTACCCTATTTGCTCTCTCTTTTTCCAGTGCTTCCAGCCGTGCGAAGGCCCCCTTCCAATCCACTGCCCCCTCACCCTCGTCAGACGAGGAAGACTGCGTCTGCGGGGGAGGCTGGCATTTTGGAGCCCTCCCACCTGACTTCTGAGCCTTTTTAGGAATCTCTCTACTTCAGTTTATTACTTATTTATTTATTCCTTACTTGTTAAGATAGTATTTAATGATTTAATGTATTGTTCTTTATTTTATGTTATTATTCAATTAATTATTATGTAGTATAAACTCCAATTAATTTAGTTATATACGCAATTGATACTTTTGTAAAAATGTAATTAATGAATTGTTTATTTATAAAAATCACTATTTGTAAAAATGTAATTAATGAATTGTTTATTTATAAAATCACTTTGTAAATATGTAATTATGGAAATATTTATTTATAAGGAATTGACTTATTAATGGACAATAGTACCACAAGCTCTTCCCCTTTAAGCAAAAACTGAGAACTGCTGCAATCAAAATGGCTGCCAACCCAACAGGGGAAGAAGGGAGACCATGAGGCTGCAATTAAAATGGCCGCCAAATAGCCTAACTAGCACCAGTGCCCTTATGAAATTATGGCCGTTGCTTATGTCCCAACTTGGCCAGGAGACCCCACCAAAAAGCGCAGACAAGCCTGCACGTTAACAAACGGCTGCCCAAGGGGATAGCCCCAAAGCCCTTTAAACTGGACAATCCTCCCCCCGTGGCTTTTTTTTTTTTTAAGAAATTCCCCCCAGCGTGTGTGTGCTTTGCTGCATTCAAGTGAAAGATATGAACGGCCGGGGCTAGCACCGCTCGCTCGCCGCGGGCCGCCACTCCGGTAACTGATGCCCTTTCGACGATCCTAAGGCACGTCCCACGACAATCGCTCTGACAGCCAAATCACTATGAATTGCGTTGACCAGCTGGAAAGCGGCAATGAAAAAGACGCGCCGCCCAGCTGATTCGCGGTGCCAAAAACCGCAATGCTCTACTCCGTCACAGCCGCTCGGGAGAAGAAGGGCCTAACGCCTCACAGCAAGAGCTCAGACGTCCGTCCACGAGCTCAAGAAGGCGCCGACTGAACGCGCTCGGGCAGCGTGACGCTCCCAAGCGCACAGTCGTCACCTCCCACCCCGACGCTCCCGGAAGAGACCGGGATAGGAAGCCTCCGTCTGCTGCTGCTGGACGGGGCCAGGCAACAGCGGGCGACGCTACAAGGTGCGTCACCCCCTTTTCCCTGCATAATCAGCATACAAAGATGACAATTGCAGGGTATATTTATTTGATAGCTCCAATAGTCATGCTGAAATTCCTGACATATCCAACTTGGGGGAAAGCCACCATTTTGGAAAATGGCATATTCCCCTCTGCTAATCTTAAAAACACCTATTCTTCTGAAACTACTGAACCATATCTGAAACTAACAAATTGAAGTGAACAATCATTCACTCAAAATGGCTAGAAGATCTTGGAGAACAATTTTAGATTGGATTTTATAACCTTGGAATTTGGGGAGGACTTTCTGTATATTTATCATGGTCATCCAATGAACGTACCCTGTGATTTTCAGATTTTTATTCCAAATGTCCAGGTTGGACATTAACACTTCCTAATGTCACTGGACTTTTAGCTGACTTGCAACTGAATCTGTGAATTGACTACATTGAAAAGAACTGATTTAGAGCGAGATTCTATTTAAATTTCACTTTATCCAAACACCCACTCCAAGAGTTTGGATAAAGTGAGCTACACCTTTACAGTGCGATCCTATGCACTTCTACTTAGAAGTAAGTACCATGGAATTCAATAGCATTCTAAAGAAGTGTGTATAGGATTGCAGCATCTAACTCTGAAGTCTTGTTGATTTTCAATTCACTTTACATAAAGTGTGTGTGTCTGTGTCTGTGTGTGTCCCCATTGTGTTCCTCTGCTAAAACCTTCTTTAAAACCTAAAGAATCACTGCCTTCTGTTGTGGTCATGTTCCTACTTTTAGAGTCTAGCCTAGCATCTTGATCTGGGCTAATGTTTTGTATTCACATGATATCACTGAATGTGAAGGATTTCGCTTATAAAAGAATCCAAAGGGCAATAAAACAAATCCTTATTGCCTCCAGAGAAAAAAAGTAAGTAATAATATCTTGCCAAAGGGGGAAGGATTGTTTTATGTTTGTTTATGTATGTTGCCCTCCACTTTGAGCAATACATAATGTTTTAAGAGTTTTTAATCAATTTTTACAATTTTTACAAGGTTGTTGCCTTCAGAGCCAGTCAAGATTTGTTGGCTGCAGATATTTGTCAAATGTGAACATCTGCACATTATGTTAATACTGTAAAAGCAAGCTGAATAAATACCAGCAGGTACATGGTTCCAAAGCCATGTTTGCCTCTACATAGAGCTCAAATGGAAATACTCAAACAGCACAATCCTGTGTAACCTTGCACTGGTGTAACAGTAGATGCAGTGGTGTAAGTGCACTTATGCCAGTGTAATTGCACTTACACCAGTGCATCTGCTGTTACACCGGTGCATCTGCTGTTACACCAGTGTAAGGTTACACAGGATTGCGCTGAAAATCTGATTTTAATTCCTTGCTGACTCCAAATTTCAAAGTCAAAGTTTGTATACTAATTTGGAGTAGAATCTAGATATAGTTTTACCAACACTATTATAACGAAGAGTACTTGGAGATACATGCAACATATGTGCACAAGGGAAATTGACTATGTGTGTAGGGATTGAGTGCAGTGGCTCTTGGGAGAAGAAGACAAAATCCTTATAAGGAGAAGGGAGTGAGTTCATATGCAGAATAGAGGAGGGGAGAGGGGGAATAGTGTCATATGAGAGTCGGGGAGATTACCCAGCAGAATCCAGGAGTAAGGAATAGGGGATTGGGTACAGGGGTTGAAGAGAAGGAGTAGAAAATCAAGGGGAAAAGAAGCTAGAAAGAACTAAGTATTCCAGCCGTGATGAGAGACCGTGGCTTACCGTCTGTGCACTCTGCAGTCTGGAACAGGGTTACAAGCAAGGAGTGAGCCACGAGGCAAGCCGTAAAACACTTCACTCACTTGTGTGTGTGTGTGGGGGGGGGGGTTGTTTCTCCCACTGCCCAATTACTCTTAACCAATGCTCCAAGTCTCCAAGAAGGAGGTCAATTAGAAGCAGTGATCTTCCTTCTGAGTTTTTTTGCTGAATCAGTTAAGGGGAACCTTGTGCTGGAGGTCTTGGGCTAATCTCTGGGCCTCCCCTTTTAATACTGAAAAGAGTCCTAGACTGAACCCAACCCATTCATAGCACTTGTGTAAACAAAGGAGCAAGGAACAGAAACACTAAGCATGTCATCAATTTGACTGCACACAAGATGCAGATGATAGTAAGGTTTGGGGAGCCAGTGGTCAGAGGTGTCAAAAGCTAAGGTTACCATATCTGTTGGGATGAGTTGTTGCAGGGATCACAGGGGTGCAAAGGAAGGACAAGGGTTTGAGAAGCAAACCCAGAAGAGGCTAGACAAGTGGCCTCAGCCAGTTTCATGGAGGGAAGCAAGGCAGTGGGAAAACTGCAGTTTGTCTTGGTGCTCAGAGGGGACAAGGGCAAAGGAGAGAAGGCTAGAAAGAGAGGTAATGATTGACAGTAGAGGACCACTATGTAACCCCCTTTGGTTCTTGAATAGCTGCTATTTTACTGTCTAGAAAGGAAAAGTGATGAAGCACATACAACACTCTGGGATATTGTATCTGCATGGAAATGTTAGCATTCAGTGGCATCAACAACTCCTTTGGTTTCCGGTATCTTAGAAATACTTTTTAAGAACCATTTCTTTCAAAATTGGCCTTTTAACATTTGCAAACTGAAAAAGATTGAGTAAATTGATTAAAACCTCTCCTGTGTCACAGTTCAGATTGGCCTGGCCATAGTTTAAATTGATTGTTTAAAACTATGGTCCTCGTAGGAATACACTAGTGCAAATTACATATTAAGGGGAGGCTTTTGTAATTAGATGCAGCCCTTTAGCACTTATCCACAAGGCAGACTATAGCCATTAGGGGAATACATAAATAAAGCGCACTGATAGCCTGGGCTGCAAGGTAAACAGGGACGACTCATTCTTTCAGCACAGTTCTGTAATCTAAGTTGTGGCAGCTTGGGGGAACGGGCCCTAGCTGAGCGAGAGAAAACATGTTTTGAATTCAGGTTCTGTAATCCAGGTAGGAAAGGCACTTGTCTGAAAGCTGCTGCCAGTCAATGTAGACAATAATGAGCTAGATGGACCAGTATAACACAACTGTTAATGTTACACCAGCAGAGCTCTAGTTGAGCTCGAGTTGTAACCAGTGCTATTGTTGCACCAGCATCTATGGGTGTGTGCCATCCTATAC
Organism: Plestiodon gilberti rubricaudatus; assembly: GCA_026170595.1. Lineage (NCBI taxonomy): Eukaryota > Metazoa > Chordata > Lepidosauria > Squamata > Scincidae > Plestiodon > Plestiodon gilberti. Next base: position 44,623,317 of record JANXHW010000004.1, read on the forward strand.
CGCTCAGAACAGCATTTCTGAGGTTTGGAATTGGGCTGTCTGAAACTTAGTAAATTCACTTAATGAATCCACTAAGAAACATCTCACTTAGAGATGGAGTAATCTGCAAGTGGCTCCAAATGGATTCACTGGATCAGGGTTTCTCAACCTTTGGGCGTCCGCATACCCCTATGTGGGCCCCCAAAGGTTGACATACCCCCGGATCCCCCCAAGTCCCGCGTACCCCCCAAGTAACCCCCAAAGTGTATTTTCCCGGCCTGCGGCACGGCCAAGCAGGTCCTCTGGCTCGCACCGCAAGCCAGAGGGAAAGGCTACAGCCCTGTCGAATCAGCAGGGCTGTAGCCTTTCCCTCCGGCTTGCGGTGCGAGCCAGAGAACCCGCTTGGCCGTGCCGCAGGCCAGAAAAAACACTTTTCCCATTTTTTCACTCCCCATTATCACCTGCTGATCGCAGCAGCTGATAATGGGGAGCATCTCGCATACCCCTAACCTGCGGTCTGCGTACCCCTAGGGGTATGCGTACCACAGATTGAGAACCCCTGCACTAGATAAAAGGTGAAGGCCACTTGTCTGAGCAAATATGTGATACGGTTTTGAGGAACGATAGACACCATAACACAAACACAAGCTGAGGCATTACTGTGTTCTCAGTATTCAATAGATGAGAATGACTGGCCTGACAATAGAAGCTCAGAGAGGACATGGTTAGCCCTCATTTCTGTCTTGCAGTGTTGAAAAGAGAAAGATGCAGCCAAGATTTCTAGCAGGAGATTGTGATACTGCAGAAGCAGGAGAAATGACAGCCCAGACCACAGGAACAGGAAGCAGAGCAAACCCGAGCACCTGATCTTGCAGATAAACCTGCCCTAATTCTTCCTAGCTATTTCAGAGCCTTGACCAATATCTGTGGATTCGGGGGTGGGGGGGGGAGGTTATTAGCAATAGCAGCTCCTAATACACTCTTTTTGTCTTTCTGGAACCCTTTTAGAAATATGCACAGTAATTTGTTTCTTGTTTTGTAAAAGTTATTGTTGTATGTGTAGGTTGTGAGGATGCTTTGTAAGAAGTGAATGTAAGAAGTGAAACGGAGAGTGTTTAAACCACTGTAAACAGCCGACTATGGTGTGTGAAACAGCTATAAGAGCCATTCAGTGACGATTCTGGAGGAAGAAAAAGACTGCAGCCATAAGTCTGGATGTGCTTAATAGTCTGTGAAACAGGATTTTGCTCAGTTTGTCATATAAATCTCCACTGAGACATCCCTACGTATTCTTCCAGCTCTAAATATGTTGTCTGTTGTGCCTAGAAACCAGCAATCAGGTTTACAATGAGCATAGCACCATCTCTAGCTCTCTCTCCTACACCTGTTCCAACTTCATTCTCCAGCGGCGGCGCATTCGTGTAACATTAGCTGCAATTGTGATATTCTTCTTGGAGGAAGCAGATGCTTTAATCTCACAGTTGCCCATGGAACCATCTGGACATGGCTCCAAAGAATAGCTGAAAAGGAAACAGGGAGAGCGAGGGAAACTACTGTCCTCTTTTTAGAAGTAAAGTATATCGGGAGCGGGAAATGTCGATGACGCAGTATATACTTGTCCATTTTTAAACAAGATGGTGCATTCTCGGTATAAAATGCAAGACAGAATCCACATACCCAGTCTCACTGTGCACATGTTTCTCAAACAGTGACTCATGTTGTGTGGTAAATCAATTTGGGAACTGAACAAAGTTTCAAACCCAATTTGTGAAAAATGGCGGCGGTGTGGGGGGGGAGAGATTGTTGTTCAAGCAAAAACAAAAAACCCCAAAGCTTGCCATGCTAATCCCCAGTTCCCACGTTGGCAGCAGTGGTTGAGCTGGCAGGGGGCAGGGGGCTTCCTCCTCCCCTTCCCAGCTCCCATGTTTGTCAGCTCAAGTATGTGGTCTTCAAGGTTGTGAAGCAAAGGACAGGGAATGGAGCTCTCTCCATTCCTTCCTATCATCTCGTCGAAGCTGCTGCTACTGAAATCCAGGGTTGATGCCAGGCTGAGCTTTTTTCACAGAGGTCAGTGTACCAAGGCAGGCAGCCTGGATGTCACTTGGTCAGGGCCCACCTTTGTGGACAATGGATGAAAGGGAGCCTTGGTCAAACTGCCTGCTTACTGTCTGGCAGTGGAGGTGGGTTAATGGGACTGATGGAGGAGGGAGCCTTGCTCGCTCCTTCCCTACCAAGACCAGTTCTATCAGGCCTTCTGAGTATTTAAAATACTCTTGACCAACATAATTTTATTGATGTTTTGCAGAAGGCAAACACACACACACACACACACACACACACACACACACACACACACTTAAAAAAATCTAAACAGAAACAATGCCCCTACGTTCCAAACACACACACACACACACACACACACACACACACACACACACGGAATTAAATAGGATCACAACTTTATTAATGCAACAGAATTAAACTGCAGCAGGTTAATACTTGACTGTAATCCTCCACTGGTGCGGGACCTTACTGTTCCACCCTGGCCACCCCAAAATGGGTTTATTGAAGCACGTGAATGGCATAACCACCCCCAAGCCTTGCAGCCTTTAAGTCATGCCACCAGAGCCTTCAAGAGGAGAGCCCCCCCCACACACACACCTACTCATGCTGAGAGTTTGGAATGGACCCAGCTCTACCAATTACAGGGTGTTCACTGCTCTCCCTATAAAATGGTCCCCTTACTTTAACCCACACTGTGCCTGCCAGCTGTGACCAACTAACCAAACCAGTACCTCAAACAGTGAGGAGTAGGTGAAAAAACACGCTAACCCAGTAGTCAATAAGTTGGAGGAGCCAGAAATCCAACTTGGCCCAAACAATTGGCAGTGAGATAGATTCACATTTTTAATAGGGGAGGAGGGTGGGCCACTGCTCAGAAACGAACTGAAGCATGGCACTGAAACACTGACAAATGGCCAACACAGCTTCACCTCAGCACCTCCCAGGCAGAGACCAAATCCAAACAACCTTGTTGTTCTTTTTGAAACAAAGTGATGGAGTGTGGCCAAATCCCAGACAGACAGACAGACAGACAGACAGACAGACAGACAGACAGACACACACACACACACACACACACACACACACACACACACACACACACGTTAAAGAGGATGGGTGGTGGTCAAAGCTGTATTTTTAAGCAACAAAACATTTTCTCTCAGGTTTGGAATTCAGGCAGTAATATACTGTTCAGCTTTATCTGCTATTATGAAACAACACTTACAGGTTTGAAGTACTCAAGGTTGTAAATAGCTTAGTCCTTTGAGCCTTATTAAGAATCTTTGATAGACACTCTTCAGAAAGTCCTCCTGATAATAAAGATGTCAAATCCAAAAACGACATGTTTTCTTTTCTTATGGGCCTCTTGGGAGGACATTTGTCTCCCAGATTTTATAGACAACCAATATTCTGCCATACCAATGAAGCACAAAGAATCCAAATTACTCAGTCTTGCTGAAAACGCATGAAAAGTGTAGAAATATATTTGAGAGGTAATAATATGCTCATTTCACATAAGTAACTGGTAAATCTCTTACAGCCCGATGCTAAGTTTACTTGGAAGTAAGTATGCTTAGAATTGTACTGTTGTTTAAATCAGCTGGCCCCCACAGTACCTCTGGCCTCCCCTTATCATAAGTGTACTAATGCAGATTAGTATCATTTACTGCCTGCGTAAATCGATCATATTCTCCCTTTTTTGTGTGTGAACACAATCTGAGAGCTTTCAGCCTCAGGGCATTGTGGCTAGGAGTAACAGAGCTGCTTCAGTCAGTCAATTTCATATTCTTCTCCCTGCAGCCATTTCTTGTAATGCTGCAAATAATAATAATAAAAAAATTCAGCCATAGGTTCTCCTCTCTTGTTACCCAGCCATAGTTCCTCCCCAATCCCTTCTCCTATGTGATATCACAATTCAGCCAATGGTCATAGCAGCTCAGAATCCCACACTTTCCTAACCCTCTCTAGGCCCAATCTTTTCTAAGAGTTCTCGCACCACTTGTAATATTGGCAGGGCTGGCCCATCCATGAGGTCAACTGAGACTGTTGCCTCAGGTAGCCAATTGATAGGGGGCACGGGCACCTTCATCTACCCACGTCTCCACTGCTCCTCCTCTTTCCACTCCCTGTGCTGGGAAAGGAAAAAATGAATGGAGCAGAAGAGGAAGTGTCTCTGACACTCTCACCTGCCACTCTCCTCCTTTCCATGCTTCTGATCTGTCCCCTTCTTCCTTTCCCCATAGTGGGAGGAACGGAAGCTGATGCATCACCAGCATTTGGCACACCACCTCAAGCAACAGGAGGTTTTAGGTGGGCCTTGAATTCTGGTACAGTTCTTTTAATCTTGTTCTCCCTTTTCTTATTGGTATAACTTATATGCTTCAAATTTCCAGCACTTTTTCAGCTGCCCTCGACATTCCATCTATTTTTTGTCCACATCCTGGACATTCTTCACAGCACAGGAAAGGCTGGGTTGTGCAAATTCCAATACCCAACTGATTTTTTTAAAAAAATAATGTATGGGCAGTTTAGTTCACAAACTGGAGAGTAAGGACGGGAAAAGAAAAAAGTTAATTACACAGAAAATATCTCTACTTTCACTCACAGGAGAAAAAAAAATAGAGAGCCCATTGCCAGTTTGAACTATTTATAATTTACATGCAATTTGATCAAAGTAAATTTCATCCCTCCATGATAATTGCTCTGTAAATGCTCCCATATTAGTCTTCGTGTGGGTAAAATATGGCTAAGGCTTGAAAAGAGGGCTCATTATCCTTGCATGAAAACATATCAGGGGCTTCAGAAGTAATGTTATGAATGAATTTTTAAGTGCATTTACTTCATTGAACCCACACAGCCTCTTAAGTAGCTTTCCCGTATTATTGCATTTGCTGTGTGTGTTCGTCTCTATGCTTAGTGCCATGATGAGTGGGATGCTGGGTCTCCAATTCAAGTGTTGCTTTTCCAAAAGAATATAATTGTTTATGAAGGGAACAAAGATTGAGAAGACTCACACCCTCTTTTCTCATTGTTCTGTTCCTAAAGTAAGAGCAGTTTTGCCTTCTATATACAAGACATATCCACACATCTTTATTCATATATCCTTACAACGTTCCTCTCCTTTTCCAGGGTGGCTTTCACAATATCTATATACTTCAAAATACAGAATATCAAAACACACAAATATATGGTTAAGAACAATCCTATTGTTATTCTGTATGCATGCATCGACTATGTATGTAGACCTTGCATTGTTATGTAGATTAGAAGCACTGGGTGTTATTGAAGGTTTATCACATTTTTGTCCTCAGTCATAAGGGAAATATAAAATGTAATAAACTTTACCTCGTGTTTTTTTTTTAATTCAAAAACCTGTATTGGTGATATTCTGTTCTCTCTTTTTGATGAAAAAGCTGAGGGTCGGAAACATAGATGCTTTAAAATACATAATTTGCATCCTTGGTCCCAGAAGTGGGAGGTACAGTTTGTGATTCACGGTGTTCTAAGATTTTCTGCATCTTTGAAACTCAGCAAAGTTGGAATATTTTGAAGTTCAACGAAAAATTGTCAGTGAAGTTAATATCTCTTCAGTATATATCCCTTTTTGAATGGCACCCAGCCAAGGTCCTTTCTGATGTCAATACACTTGCAAGTCAAGTTCTTGTGGGTTATTAGCAAAAAGTTGTGCTCATTGAACCCGATGAAATGGAAAAGGGTTGAAGATGTACTGAAGTACACATTTGAGTTAGATAATAAGCATCCTATAGCCAGAACATCATTAAAAGTTTTGAGCCACCTTTGTAAAGTCAGCATTCACTGGAAGAGAGATCATTGTAGGCATCATTTTCTAAATGAAATCTGTGCAGGTTGCACAATTATTAGAATGGTGGAGCAGCAAACACTAGAGAAACAGTTTTGGGTTGCTGACTGTGTGCCAAGAAGTGGTTGAATTTTGGGGTTGGAAGTAACATTGCTTGAAACATAGCAGCAAGTAGCAGCCAAAAGTTCCCTTCCTCTAAAAGGAATACTCAAATTGGCATCCCTTTTTCCAGAAGCTCCTTGCAGTCATAAAGAAATGCTTTCTCCAAGATGCTTTATCGCCATGCATGGGTTTGTGGCTATAAAAGATTTTGACGGGCAGCTTAGTCATTCACCTAGCTTTCCTTGGTTCCATCAGCTAGTAGCAACTATATCCTCTCTGCCAAAGCTGTTCCTACATCGTTTATTATTAGCGTGGCCATTGCAAAGAGGTCAACTGAAGACCAATTCACATAACCATATCTGCCACCTCTACGCTTTCCCAATAAACTGCATGACTGACCTCCAGAAAGGTGCATTTCGAATACTGTATCTTATTGATCCAATCTGAGACAAAACTCAAGATAGAATCAATGACAATGATCAAATATAACTTATTTTCTGTAGGTCAGCCCTGCAGGTTACTGGGAAAGTAGTAGATGTGGAAGGTAAATGTGGGTTAATTATTATTCCTCAATGTTGGTGTGGCAAGGGAGTCTTGAAAAAAACGCCATCAACTGGTGGTGCTCATATGTGTGGGCATATACCCATTTGAACTAGAAGGAATATAGCATGGATGTGAGAGAAGTAGGGAGAGAGAGAGCGAGAGAGAGAGAGAGAGAGAGAGAGAGAGAGAGTACTACTTGTGCATATGTTTGGACAAATGTTAGTGTTAATGCAAGATTTCTGTCTACATGCATGCACTTTGCTGTTGTAAATTACCGTAGTTGCAATAGTACCAATAGTTGTAAATTGCAATAGTACCAGGACCATAGGTTCTTGTAAGTGGAAACCCAATGCTCTACAAACATTTAAACGAAATTTAGGAAGTTCATCATCATCATTATGATCCAAACCATTGGAACTAGAACTAGGATCCTGCAGCTCTGAGCATGGCTCCCCATGTGCTGAGCTACTGGAACTGTAATCAGAAGCATCTTTCTGGACAATAAGGGTTCCTGTCCTGAGATGGCTCTGTACACCCTGGCTGGCCATGGGAATCTCCTGAACAGGAAGGCCTATACAGGTTTCCTGTTTGGACTAGGATCATGCCTGGGTCATGGTTGTCTCCAGAGTCCAGCTTCTATTCTGGCTCTATGTTCCCAGCTCTTGAACATGGGTTGTGTCAGAGTTTGGCCACATCAGGCACTGGCCAAGGGCCCATAAGTTCTCCAGTGCCTGCTTGACCAATCTCTGAAAGCCCCCAACACACACCCTTACATGGCAGTAGCAGAATGACACACTCAGCAGAGCAATTTGCTGCCTCTTCCTGGGTTTCTTCCTTGCTCTCCAAGAACCCTGAGGGCCCAAATAATTGTGAAACATAATGTATAATTTGGCCTTATCACCATAACGATGAGGGCTCAAAAAGAAGCTCTTTTTGAAAAAGTGAAAGCTGAGGTTTTCAGTTCTCAATGCCTGGCAACATGCAGAAAACCAAGTTCTACAACTGCACATATAATAATGAATTGTTGCCGAATATAATTTAATCCCTCTTTTATCCAGTGACATGTTAAAACATGATAATTCATAGACTACACATTAATTTCCAGTTTTGACCTATGCAGACAACAGAGGTAAGAAGTGCATTCACTACACAGGGTATAATGGCAATTCCTGATAAATCATCAGTATAAAACTCAGTTGTGATCGTATTGCATACGTAGGAGATATTCAGCCATAATCTACTCTATTGCAATTAATGCTGGTCCTCTTATGAAACAGAGTGAAGCAGCCATGTCAGGCAGTGGGTTGGGAGAAGCAATAAACGGGCCAGGGGTCTCCTGTGTATACCACGTATCTGCCTACCACCTCCAGTCCAACCAACCAGCCAGCCACTCACCCTGCCTGGTTGGGCCTGTCACTGCAGCCACTGTGATCCTCTTCTAGCTCGCTTCCCTGATCAGAAAAAAAATGGGGGGGGGGAGGATTTTCATATTACTGTCTTAGGTGTGACTCAGACTTGGGCCTGGGCTACTTGTACAGATAGTATTCTACATGCTGTTTAACAGCTTCTTGACTATCAGAGACCTTGACACTTCGTAAACTGCAACTGCCTTTGACAAAACAGTAAAATATAAGGGCAGGTTGGTTCAATCAACGTGGTGCAGAAAGGGTTCAATAGCTCACAAGATTGATTATAACAGAAAGGCAGTACTGAAATTAGCTGAATAATATATACTATAGAAGCTTGTGATTGCAGAGCTTTTATTTCTTCTGCTGGTAGGGGAGGGAAATCTTTGTGTTTGCTTTCCATTCCCTTCTCTCTGTTATGAGTTTCTTTTAGGTTAAACCTTTGCCATTCAGTTAGAAATTGCTTACTGTGAAAGAAGGCAAACATTGAAACCATACATTGGGATAGTCTGCTTTCAAATGGCACATCCTGCAGGTTCTTTAGCTGCGCCGTTCATAAGTGGTCTTGGTCTATTATTTTCATCAGTGGGTCTGCTGGAAAATAGAAAGAATAAGTGCCCTGTGCTGATGGATCAGCTTGGCAATCAGCTCTGATGTGAGTTACATCATGCTACTTAAAGGGGAAAAATGCATTATTTTCCTGGCCTTTAAGATCGTGAAATAGATCCGAAGATCCATGAGTCAAAGCCGCTTGCCTACGGGTTACTTTGCACCTGATATTTTTCCTACACCTAGGTATTCAGGGGCGGGGGAAATCTCCAGGCTCCGCTGTACACTTCTCTGTACCCGATCAGATGCGGAGGTGAAACTGCATGTTAAGATAAACACAGGATTTGGAGAATATATTTTGTACCTTTGAAATGTAGTGGTTGCAGCTAAGATTGTTTTTGCTAGACTTTGCAAGCCAGTGACAATGTTGTCAATATAGAAATGGCTGGCTAAGGTTGCAATCCTATCCACACTTGCTGGAGAGTATGCCCCTTTTAACACAGTAGAACTAAGTTCTGAGTAAACAAACACAGGATTGTGTTGTAAGCAGTAACGTAGCTAGCCTGTCCCCGAGGGGTGGTCTTCATTTGAAGCCTTCCAGGACTCAGGGTGTACGGGAGGGGCCAAAAACATGCCAATTTCAGCATGCTTATGCTTTGCAAAAAGCAGCCATGGAGCACAAAAATCCAACCGCAGCATGAGGAGACCATGGCTGTCACCCGGGGGCACACCGCCCCCACTTAGCGACGCATCTGGTTGTGAGTCCCTTGAAGCTATGGATATAAATTCACTGATAGGGTTCAAAAAAGAAGTAGATCTTACTAGAAGTGTTTGAAAATGGTTATTTTACTCAGAAGTAAGCCCATTATGTTCAGTAAGACTTACAGTGCAATCCTGCGGGGGAAAAATGGCGGTGGAGCAAGCGTTCCGCCACTAGAAGCCATCACGAACGTGCCGTAAAGCACGATTGTGACAACTCGGAAGTAAGGGCGTCCAGCACAAGGTGTTCCCATGGTCGCCAGAGGCAGGTAAGAGATCCCTGGCGGGGGTGGTCCAGGAGGTAAGGGAGGCGTGCCATTGGCCGAGCCATCCTTGGGAGGCGGGGATGGCGTCCACCATATCCCCGTCTCCTGCCGGGCCGGCTCAGCCGTTTCATGGCCTTTCCCCGAGTAGACCTCAAGGCCACTGCAGGGCGGCCTGGAGCGAACATGGGATCCAGCGGGCAGCCCTGGCCCGTCTGCCAGATAGTTCCATATAATTTGGCTGCCTGGCTATAAAAAAAGGTAAAGGTGACCCCTGACAATTAAGTCCAGTCGTGTCCGACTCTAGGGTGTGGTGCTCATCCCCATTTCAAAGCCTATAATCCTCTCTTATTTAACAAAAACAAACACCTCTACTTATTACCTCTCCTTAATAGATAAATGGATTCAATTAATGGAATATGCAATGTAATTTCATTTCTCTGAATAGGAATCTGTTTTTGCAATCACTGACAAAATAAAAAAATAAACCCAAGGCCCTTCTCCTTTGCAAACTGTAGTACAATTTATCCCATGTTCTGGAGTCCTGAGGTGATGCTTCTGTCAGTGGCAGCTAATGATGCAGAGCTATGGTGCAGTACATTTTACTCCACATAATAGGGGGGGAGGAGTTGACGCAAGACTTCCATTTTGAACACCCCCCTCCATGCTTATGGTAGTTCTGCCCTGAACATAAGAAGGTCCCTGCAGAATCAGCCCAAATGTCCATCTAGTCCTGCATCCCCTTTCCCACTGCCACTGTGGCCAATTAGGTGTCTCTGAGAAGAAACAGAACATGTAGGCAAGTAGCCCTTTCTAGCAATTGTTCTCCTGCAATACGTATTATGCATACTTTCTCTGAACCTGGAAGCAGCATATAACAACTATGATTAGTAGCTATTGATAGACTTGTCCTCTGTGAATTTGTCTAATTCACCTTGAAATCATGCAAGTGTCTGTTTTGCTATTGGGTACATGAGCAATATGTTATGTTCTGCCTTCCCTGCCTCTTCCTTTTCTTCCTCCACCTTCACAATCACTTCATGCACATGAAACTACATTCGGACTGATCTCTAGATGCCACTTAGAGTTATAGGACACCATTAGCACCCAAGTTGTGGCTTGTTACATCGGCAGAAAGTTTAAATTGGGTTTTGGGAAGACGTGATTCTCACTCAAGATTCCATCTAGCTTTTGCAGAAATATGCTGATACATTTTCTTTATTCCATGCATTATTTCAAATAAATTTTTTGCAAGATGTATAGGACAAGAAAATTTCACAACAATATAGTTCTCTGTGGAAGGAAACACTTTAGATGAACAGACAGTATCACAAACTGTTTCTTAAAGAAAAGTGGAAAGGCTAAAGTAAAGTGTAAAAAAAAATAGGAAAGGTGGAAAAAAACACACCCCTCTGCTCTAATTCCTTCTACATGAAATTTAGAGACAGAAGCTGTAGGAAATTATGGGTTTGTCATTCTGCTTTTAAATAATTTCCTGACATTTTCAATAAGGTTCTTCAGAGATAACCCGAAAATAACTATACGCTGGGGGAAAAACATGAAAATAAATAAAGGGAAATTAATTCAGAGAGAAAAACACACCTCCCAAATTCCACATATCTTCTGTCTTTTGCCTGCTTCTCACTGTTCTATGAAGGTCACATCCGCTTCTGCCTGCTGTATTACCGTATATGCATGTGTTTCAAACCAGACAACTTTCTGTGCTTTTCAAGTCAGGATTAAGATGTTGGACTAGATATCTTTCTGATACCTTCAAGTCCTACAATGATTAAGGCTGCCAACTCTAGCCCCTGTCACTGTGCTTTAACAGTGACTTGTTTTGCAGGAGTTGGCAGAGGAAGGTTTTCCGATCACAAAGATATTATATCATTAATATCTTCACAATGTGAAAAGCTTCATCTGCAAATTCCTGCAGAACAAGTCATTCTTAAAGCACAGCACGGGGCCCATGTGAGGGGGGTACAGGAGGTAAATTGTACCTGTGCCCAGGGTCAAAAAGGGGGCCTGGGAGCCAAAAGACGGGGCCCAGAAATGTCCTGGGATCTCAGCTGACCTCATGAAGAGTGAAAGATGGAGGCCAGGCCAGCCAGGAGGGCAGGTGGAAAGGGCAGGAAGGAAGACCTGGGTGCTGCATCAAGAAGACAGGAAAACCTGGGCTCTTTCTGACCGTTGCTGCCCTCCCCCTGCCCCATTTTGCCCTCTCCTCCTTTGAGAAGGGGCCCAAAAGAAACTTTGTACCCCCTGATAAAATTCCCCTCAGAGGCACTGTCACAGCGACAGGGGCTAGTTGAAAACTTGGCAACTCTTGTGAAGCTATGCAATAGGTCACATCGATCTGATAATCTGTAGAAGGAATGCAGCATATAGCAGAGCATCTCAGAGCTAACAACGTATAGTTTTATTATGACTATCACGTTATGCTTGGTTAAAAATCCTGGACCCCTTTTATGAACAGAGTGTTCCTTCCACTCATGAAGGGAACTTTTGTTTGCAGAAGGGGCTTCAGATACCAGAGGCACTATCTGGGATGCTATTATTTTCAATTATTTTTGAACCTTTAGGGTTCAAAGTCACATTCCTTATGCATAGTTATTTAAAGATTTTAAAGAGCATAATTGCTGACAGACTGGTGGTAACTGTTAGCTACCCGGAAAACAGCTTATGGAATAGCAACTCCATAATTACAAGAACACCACTGTTTACTAGTTAATTTCCAGGCTAAATTCAAGGTGCTGCTTCTTATCTTTCAAGCCGGATTCACCAGGTCTGAGAGCTCTGAAATGCCTTTGTTCAGGCAAACATTTCATCTCTAAGATGTCATGTGTAATGATGAGAGTTTATTTTAGCTGTATTTGATTTTCCCTGCTGGTGACGAGCTCCTCAAGGAACCATATGCCCCCCCTTATTATTCATTTATTCAATTTATACCCCGCTTTTCTCCCAGGTGGGCACTCAAAGTGGCTTACAGAATATAAGCCCCAAGCCAGAACTTCAAACTCCCTTGCGTTCATGGGTGTCACAACGGGGCTGCGGTTGGTGCAACCCACACCAGGTGCCACCTTCAGGGGGGATGACACCAAAAAGCTCGCCGCTTGTTGGCAGCCTCCGCCCTCTCCAACAAGCGGTGAAAACACCTGATGAGCAGCGAAAATACACTCACGGCGAGAGCGCAAAGCCAGAGTGGACTGAGACTGAAAATTCCTACTTAACGCACTGGGTGACACCCAGCTCAGGGATGCCGCTGCTTGAGTTTGCATATCTGTGCTGGCAGCAGACCAGGAAGAATGCAATAGAGTGGAGAGAAATGCAAGACTCCAGCCAGAGGGCTGCTCCTTTAAAGTTCTCTATTCTCCAGGCAGGGAAGTGGACCCTGGGAGAGATACACTCAGCCCGGAAGTATTTAAAACCTCATTTCTTCTCTGACCTCTGCTGAAGCACATTGCTTGCTTGGATTTGTCCAGCTCTGACTAGCCTGGTCATTTCACCTCCCTGACATCATGGGCTCCCACTTGACGAACAGGACAAGAATTGAGAACTTCAAAAGCCAGGGGAGAAATTGGGAAGCATCCCTCAGATGGCTCCAATTTTGAGAGTCAGCTGTGCTATTTCATTGTTGCCAGTGCTCACATGCTTCAGGCTATGCTAGTTCCTGCTTATCTAGGCAGCTGGAGTTGCATTGTTAGTTAACCATTACAGTGACTTGATGGAAAGTGCGGGAAGCTGCCGTCTTACTGAGCCTTTAATTAAATTGGTTTCAAACCCAGCACCCATCCATTCAGTCTTGTAACATTAAAAAATAGCAATTCCATGTCGCTCTCCTTGAATCTGACCTTCAGCAGAGTTTTCGACTGAGCTGCATTCAACTTGGACAGCAATCCAAATTATTGACTGTGAAGAATATGACTTATGATTGGGTCTGATTTGACAGCTTGTGGATCAGGTTGCATCATTAAAATGCACTCTAAATAGAGGCTGTGGCACTTATTAGGGAGCAAAATACTCATCTCTTTCCAGGTGGAGGAAGGTTAATAAAAGCACTTCATTATCTATAAAGTGTCAACAGTTGAGGTTTGCTTCGTTCTTCTCAGCAGCTAGGAAAGCGATTACCAAGTATGAATGCTAATGAAACATTTTGCATCAGAGACCTATTGATTTTTGTCTTCTCATCAGGGCAGACTGTTGGTTCTGACAGTCTTTAAAATATTTGAAACATGTCAGCCTTTTCATCTTCTCTAGACCAACACATGTAGTTCCTTCAGTCTCAGGAGATCTAGACTAGGGGTGGCCAACCTTCCACCATTAGGGCCTCTGTGTTCTTAAAGAGTTGTGTAGAAGACAGAATCTTGGTAGCTGCAATTGCTGATGGTGCTGCTAAAGCAGCTGCACCTGCTGGAATGCCCGCACCTAGACAACCATTAAAGGGCCAGGAGCATTCATGTTGAAATGTTGGCCGCCACCCCCACCCCCCACTCCCGATCTCGACCTTAACTGTGCTTTGTACCTCTTCTTGTTCATCCTTGGATGTCAGCATTCTTCTTGGGCCTAGTGCAAATCTAATGTGCAGATCTAGTGCAGAGTTGCAGTCAACCAGGTCAGGTCATGCCCATAAGAGGACCCAACCAACAATCTTGGCCCACTTCCTCAGTACTAGTGAAAGCAGTGGTGCACGTTGACTAAAATACTTGCACTGCTGCTGTACGCAGCACTCACCTCTAAAAATGGGAACATTCCCCCCCCCCAGATGCCCCTGCATCTAGCGGAGGCAGCCAATGGGGAAGGTAGATGGAACCATTGCTACTCACCAATGGTAAGCTTGGAGGGCAGAGGAGTGCAATACCTCAGTGCAGGGCTTTGCCCCAGAACCTCCATCACCCTGGCACCAGCACAGTTCCCTGTGAAACCAATGTTTGTAAATCTGGAGCCGTCCTTATAAACGTTTGTCCCTTCCTCTCTTTCCCTCTCAGTCTGCCTGTGGTGTGAAAGGAACAGTGCAGTTTGACATGTGACTGCAAGTAGAAAAGCAACAACTAGCTGGTGCTACGCAGAGATGGTCTGGGAATCTACCGCCCCCTTCGGTCTTTTCTTCTGTCTCCTAGGTTTGGGTCATGGATGAGATATTCAGAGATGGTGTATGTGGACTGGTTCTGTTCTCAAACATTTATAAAAAGGTTTCAATAAACTTGAAATAGCCAAAAGAGAATTCAGAATAGGTGGCATTTGCACAGATAATGCCTAAGTTCTCAGACTACGTTCTTTTGAACTGAAACTCCAAATAAATATAGACATTTCTTTAGCTGTGATTTTAATGAATGACTTGTTTATGTTTTGGCAAACTATTCTGGAGGGAGCAATAAACCTAACATTTTATTCGCACATAAGATAACTCAATGGCACATATAATCTGTCAGTGACAAACTTGTCTGAATGCCTAACATGTGATTTCAATTATGGCCTCATCTGAAAATAAGAACATAAGAACATAAGAAGAGTCTCGCTGGCCAAAGGCCCATCTAGTCCAGCTTCCTGTATCTCACAGTGGCCCCACCAGATGCCTCCAAGAGCACACAGCCAACAAGATAACCTGTTTCCTGTTGTCACTCCCCTGCACCTGGCACAGAGAAGTCAGGAGGTTGCTTATTGGCTTGTAACCAGTGATGGTCTTTTCCTCCATGAATCTATCCAAACCCCTTTTAAAGGCATCTAGGCCAGGTGCCATCACTGCATCCTGTGGCAAGGAGTTCCACAGATGAATCACACGCTGGGTGAAGAAATATTTTCTTTTGTCCATTCTAACTCTCCCTCCACTCAATTTTAGTGCGTATCCCCTGGTTCTGGTGTTGTGTGAGAGGGAGAAGAATTTCCCTCTATCCACTCTCTCCATCCCATGCATAATTTATTCTGGTATTCTGGTATTTATATGCATGTTATAACATGCACAGAGTACTGAAGTGCTCCAGATAATGTTGTAAGCTTTCCTTATACTACTTTTCCTTGTTCTACCCAACTTAAATAATCAATTTTAGTGTGAACTCATACTTCCCACACATAAAAACATGCCGTTGAGATTTACAAGTTCTTTTCCCTTGAGGTTTACAGAGCATGTCCAAGTAAAAGGCTCCATGGACATAGATTCAGTATTATGAATTATGTCAGTGAGAGATGAAAAACACAGATGTTGGCCCCAAGGGACCTAATATTTAATAATTTGATCTTGTGTGCCATATCAAATGGCAAAGCTGGCCTATCAAAGAAGATTGGCACCTAAGCAGAATGCAGGAACAGAAAATGCTGCATGGCAAGAGGGCTGTTCATATAGCAAGTGCAGGGTTTCTGGGTGCCCTGAGGCAAAGCTCCCCACTGGACCTTCCATGACACTCCCTGCCCTCCCCTGATGGTGCACTGGGTACTACCAGTGCCACTGGTACTGAGTTTAGTTGGACTGGTTAAGCGGACCCTCTGATGAACATGGACCCTTGGCCACTGCCCAACGTGGCCAACCCCGACACTACCCCCTGAAGAACCTTATCATGACATCACTTCTGAGAGTGTATAGGATTGTGAATTACCCTGAATGGGTTGAATTGATGTTTCTATGTGGGTCTTGCATATGTTACTGCCTTGATTTGTACAATTGCAGCAGCCCCAAAAGTTCACTTTAGAATGATTCAAATATTCACAGGTGATACACCCATCAGAAAACTCTCATTTTTTGCATGGGAGGTTGCTGGTCTGAAGGCAACCCCTACATCACAACTGCACATCAAACTTACCACCTTTTTCCACCTTGGGGGAAAAAAACATACCTTCCTTTCTGATGTGAGGTACAGTTTTCCAATGGGGGATACTTTCAAGCAGGGATGCTGTATGTGAAGACAGAGGGTTCTTCTCTAATGAAGGGTAACACCTCCACTTGGGAACTTTTGGATCTGTTCTCAGGTTGCAGCATTCCCCTGTATGTGAAGACAGAGGGTTCTTCTCTAATGAAGGGTAACACCTCCACTTGGGAACTTTTGGATCTGTTCTCAGGTTGCAGCATTCCCCTGTATGTGAAGACACAGGGTTCTTCTCTAATGAAGGGTAACACCTCCACTTGGGAACTTTTGGATCTGTTCTCAGGTTGCAGCATTCCCCTATTTTGCAATTATGACTTACCCGGAAGAAGACTGTGGCAATTTGTAAACTTTCTTATAAATTCAGTGACTATTCAGACTCCAATTGTATATTAAATAGGAGCATGATTAACCCAGTGGATATTTTTCACATTCAGTGCCAATTCATCTTTAAACAATGGGATCTGAGATCTTAAAAATGCACACCAACAGCATTCAAATACATTTTTCCTTGTTAAATACCCAGGAAGTTCTTGGTTCATCCAGCGCATTCACTTTGCATTTGTTCCAGACTTATGGCTCTGGGCTAACATTTATCATGGAGAAGAGCTTTCAGGCACCCAAAATATAGCCCAGAGCAGTTTCTTGTTTGGATTGGAGCTCAATTAGAGAGAAGCTAATTGATCTTGATGTTGAGATGTCCAAAAAGTACCCAGGGATTGTGCTACTTGTATTTAAAGTGTGTTATATCATACCAGTGACAACAGTGCCTAGGAAATAGAGTAAAGGAGATATTCAGGTGCACTCATTGACTGAGCGTCGAATCCTATCCCTTGCCAGCCCATAGCATGCAGTGCCATTGATCAAGAGCGCACTGCAAGCTATGGGGGGTGACCAGGCAGCCCAGGAGAGGTAAGTAAAAATCTTATTACCTCTCCGTAGGCCTCCAATGGGTCTTCTCAGCCCTACGCCAGCAATCTAGCTGGCGTACGTCCGAGGAGACTCAGGGATGGTTCAGGATGGAAAAAGGAAGATAGGATCATGGTGTGCACAGATGCCACCAAGATCCTCCCCCCTCCTGCCCATGAGCCTGATCCCTGCCCCAAACTGCCCCCAATCCTCCCAAAACTGCACTCGCCTCCAACCTACTTGCTCTGGCCAGTTGTTTGTGAGCTGCTGTCAAGCACATGGGGCTTCCAGCCATTTGCGCTGGTGGCCCCAGCATGCACAGCAGCGGTGTGACTTTCATGCTGTCAGTCCATGACTTACAGTGGTGTGTTATGTGACTGCGGGCAAGATCTGCCACTGTAAGCCCTGGATAAGATTGAGGTGCCCAGGTGTTCGATGAACTCATCTCATCTTTCCATGTCTCATTTTTCTCATTTTCATTCACCCTACCCAGGCCAGTCCAAGATCTCCCAGTTCCTGTGATGGCATGCCCCCATTCATGGTAATGTGCCAGCCTCTGCTTTTTCTCTCCCTGGATTGAAAAAGAGGGGGGTGGAGTGAAAAAGGAAATGTGAAGGAGAGGAGAGTGGCAGACTAGTATTTATTAGCTGTCATGTTGGTGAAACTGAAAAAGTGTCATTGGATTTAGTCTAACTTCCTACAGCCCTGAACAATTTGGGGCCTGTCATACTACGCATGTCTTATATGATCAACTCTTTTTACTATATTAGCTTTGTGCAATGTCAAATGCATTAGTGATCAGGTTACAGACTAAATAAATATATAACTTAAGCGCACAGAATTATATCTAAGTTATTATTCTGCAAACAGAAGACGTTTGTTCATGCAAGCAGAATGGGGCAATCCAACCTTCCCTGTACACCTAAAAAATTTGTTCTTGAGTGTTGGGAGACCCTCGAGCATAGGATGGCATGTGACATGGGGGGAAAGTGGGGGAACAGCAGTGGGAATGGATGATGGGTTACGTGACTGCAGGCCCAATCCTATTTAACTTTCCGGTGCCGCAATGCAGCCCCGAGGCAAGGGAACAAACATTTCCTTACCTTGAGGAGGGGTTCATGACTGCCCCCCCCACTGCAGGATGCAGCGCACGCCCCATTGGCACAGCTGCATCAGTGCTGGAAAGTTGGGTAGGATTGGACTACTCATAGTATACCAAATGCTCTAGATGCTCCAGGGAGTGGGAGGAGGAAGACTGGAGGTGAGTGGATGGACATAGATGGATGCTTCTCCCCTATTTGCTGCCTGAAGGGGCTGTTTCAGTCAGCCTCATGGTTGGGCTGCCCCTGCCCCTTTGAATTGAATATCTGTATAATACTGTTCTATGAGAATGAATAAAAAGAAACATACTAAATACAAAACAAAAGAAAAAATGAGATAAAGCAGCAAACATTTGATAGATCTGGAAAACCCAAAATGTCACATTAATTATCATTTGTTCATAATATTTATTATTATTATTATTATTATTATTATTATTATTATTATATTTCTATCCTGCTTTCTCCCCCCCCCCCAGGGAGAGACAACACCACACCAGTTAGATCAGCCGTGTTATATATAATACAAGTACTGTACAGTACTAAAAGCTGCCTACCTCTGTATATAATGAATAGTTCCTCAATAATCAATACATTAATACGATTTTTTTCTTGGCCACACTCATGATCAGTCCAGGCCAACAACCTTTTTTTCTGATATTAGGCAAAGCAAGATGTGGCAAAAAGAGACAAGCAGAATTTTAAAAGAATGATCCATTATTTTTCGCTCGCATATTTCTGCAGTCCCAAGCAGAATTCAGCTATAGCTTTGCTATAATCATATATCATTTATATAACATTTCATTAGGCCAAGTGTTTATGCAATTCTTGTTAAAGAACTCTATGAAGTAAATCATCACAAGCTCCATTGAAATCCCCATGAACTGGATAGTGAATACTACATCCAACTCAATGTACATCCCACTTTGTCCATTGGGCAACCCTGGCACAGTCATTCATGGTTTTATCATCTATGACCATCTGCGGTGGCAATGGGTCAACTCAGCAGTGGCAATGGGTCAACTCGTATCTGCGCTAGCAATATCGCTGTTGCAAGTCTGCATTGATCCATGTTGGTGGATCAGGCCCAGGAATAGGGGCAGGATATGCCGATCCCACCACCTCCTGGGCCTGTTCCACTGATCCCTTCGCCGTTTTGCTCTCACCCTCCCTCTGCCCCATTCCACCCCCTGCTCAGACTTACCTGGTCCGGTGGGTGTCCCTCCAACCATTGGCACCAATGGGAAGGCTTTGGCCTTCCCGCCCGTGTGGCAAAGCCCTGTGCAGTAGCAAAGCACTTTACGGCACTTTTGCAACAGAGTGTGCCAGCACAGTGATTGAATAGGATTGGGCCATAATTGTTTATGTTGTTGTTTTGGGAGAAGGATATGAAGAAATCTTCTGGAAACCAACACTATTTCTCAAAGAGCAGTGGGGAGAGAGAATATGGGCTCCCATTCTACAGTTTTATAATTACCCCTGGACCCCCCCAAAGAACACGCCAGACAGGTGCTTGGATTATATGGGTTGCTTTATTTAACTTGAGAACACACAATGCAGCAGGGTTCTAACTAAAACACCCCCCTTGGTGTGCAGGCGGCTAGGGTGGGGAAATGGTACCTAGCCGTCTGCCTCCCCCAAGATCTAAACGGGCATGGACATCCTGGCTCAAGACACACTCGGTCCACGACCGAGCTGCCAATCCCTGCCAACCCCCAAAGGGGGTCGAGGCAGCTGAACACTGTTGACCAACCTCAGGAAATTGCACTTCCAGCCTGGGGGTTTGCCAGCCTGCCTCACCAATACGGTTCAGCATTGTCTGAGCGGTTCTGGCTTACCCCCTGACTTTGCTTACCTCAGGATGTATGCCAACTAAGCCCTCCCTGGCTACCCCTCCTGTACACCACCTACCACACGGGGGGGCTGCCTAGCGCATGACCCCCACCGCCCAACTACACAAAAAGGAACGAATGCCCTGCTGCAGGTCAGTTAAAATTATGTCAGCTCCTGCCGTGGAGAGGTGCACGCCATCTCCATGGAAAATATGCGGAGCCTGAAAAACAATATTAGGATGGGAGATGTAACATCCCCCAATTTGAAAAATGAAATGCCTCAGGAACACATTCAATTTTCTGCAGGCGAGATTGACCCGGCGGAGGTTCAAAGCCCCCCGCCACACCCTCCTGGGGAACCAGACAGACCAAAGGATGGCAATCCCTGGTAGCCAGCGCCTAATCTGGGAGAGATCACTAAGGACCTGAAGTCTCAAGGACACAGATGTCCTCTGACAGAGGTCGTTCTCTCCCAGATGGATCAAGAGTACCTGAGGGGGCAGATTGACCGCCAAAAATTCACGCAGCAGAGGTAGCAGGTGGCCGCAGAGCATCCCTCTCTTGGAGGCCCAACGCACTCTCGCTACATCACCGAGTCCCAGTTGTGTGCTGAAACGGGAAGCCGCTGCCCTGTTCCTGGCCCAAAAAACAATGGAATGGCCACAAATTAGCACATTGGCGGGACTGGCATCACGGGGACCTGCAAGGAAACAAAAAATTATAAAACCTGAGGCACAGCGCTGCAAAAGACACAACCTAATTGTACTTAAGTGCTGGCAAAACTAGCCTATCTGAGCCTAGGTCCCTACAGCTAACACCCCACTGGGTGAGCCCCTGAAGGGGTAACACATGTGACCACTGGCCACAAGCAGACCCACAGGCCACCAACACAAAGCCCTTAGGCCGATGCCCTTAGGCCATACACAGGCCCAAAGGCCATCCAGCCACAGGCTGGTATACACAGGTATGCCTCGCAGGCAACATAGATACTTAAGAGGCCACAAGGCCTGAACACAACAGGGCCCGCGGGCCAACATACCTGCAGCCAACCAGTCTGCAATATTAAAACTTACGAACATAGCCCTGAAAGGCAACAGAGCGCCAACGGCTGATGTATTGCACCACTGCAGCAGGCAATCCCGCATGGGCTGCAACTGAGGCTGTGCCAATTCGAAAGGAGTGCAATCCATAATCAACAGGGGACAGGCCGAGCAGGAGAAGCGCCCTGTGAAAGACCACCCTAAACTGGAAAATTGACAGAGCTGATCCGTCCCTGTGGCAAAATAACAGGCCCGGCCGAGACCCTCAAAGGTGTAAGAAATTCTCCAAAGCTGAAACTGGGCAAAGGGGAAGGTCCCGCACTCGACGAAGCTGAATATGCTGGCCTCTAGCCAGCTGATCAGTCTTAGACTGGCGCAGCCGGATGACTGCCATGGTCTGAGCTACTTCGGCATCCTCCAGCTGCAGAGCTCTCCCAGAACTGTCAGTTTTGGAGGCACACAAAACTTCCCCAGGGAGAAAGGCCCCCAAAAACATTACCAATGAAGCTGTCCTAAAAAGGATAGATTCATAAGGTGAACTACATAACTGCCAAAAGTATTTAACAGGCACTCCAGCATGTCGGGGGTTACAGGTTTCCTGGAGTCTGCGACAGGAGGACGGCCCCTCCTAAATCCTTCGAACATTTTTGGGATTATGAATTCAGGGCTGTAGTCCTTAAAGCCACAAGCCTTGGAGAAAAAGGCGAGGGCGGCCAAGTAAACTCTTAAGGAGCGGACTGACAAACCCCTCTCGTGGAGGTGAAGCATGAATAACATGATATGGTCCAAGGGAATGGGCCAAATTTCGCCTAATGCCTCAGACTGCCGGAATAACTGGAAAGCCTGTATCTTACCCCTATAGCTGTGGCACATTCTGGGGGCTAACAAGCCCAGATGGCGTCATAGACCCTGGTAAACCGAAGGTCCAGAGCCATCGCGGCATGGGGTCCGGGTCCTGATGAGCCCAAGGGGTGAATTCCCGAAAACGCTCCTCCTGAAAGCAAGAAAGTGAATCGGCAATTTCATTATGAACCTCGGGGACGTGCCGATCAAGAAAAAGGGGTATTCAAACGTAAAAAACGTAGAACAAATGCCCGCACGAGGCGCATAACCCTCTTAGACCGGGACGTCTGCTGGTTGACAACAAAAAACTACAGCTTGGTTGTCACACCAGAAACGTACAGTGGAGTTGGCAAACTCCTTGGCCCAAATAAAAACAGCCACTACAATAGGGAATAATTCCAGAAAGGTGATGTCAACAGTGACCCCAGCGGAAATCCAACTAGGGGGCCACGGTGTGGCACACCAATGGCCCCTGAAGAACACACCGAAACCGGAGCTCCCGGCAGCATCCGAGTGGACCTGAAGCTTGGCCTCCAAGAGCTGCTCAGACCTCAAGAAGGAAACACCGTTAAAATCTTGGAAGAATTCCAGCCACATGCGCAAATGGGCGCGCATGGAACCTGAAACCTTGATACAGTGGTGTTGGAGCTCCAGCCCTGCCATAGCGTCACAGAGACGCTGTAGGAAGGCACACCCGGGGGCTACAACTCGGGTGGCAAAATTAAGATGGCCAACTAACACCTGCAGCTCCCTAAGCGTTAATTTGGAAGCAGAAATGGCAGAGGAGAGTAGATCCCTCAAGACAGCGATCTTATCAAACGGCAGCCTAGAACAGGCTGCCACTGAGTCAAGCTCCACACCTAAGAAGGTCAGT
The DNA here is from genome assembly GCA_026170595.1 of Plestiodon gilberti rubricaudatus. Taxonomy (NCBI): domain Eukaryota; kingdom Metazoa; phylum Chordata; class Lepidosauria; order Squamata; family Scincidae; genus Plestiodon; species Plestiodon gilberti. The sequence goes on from JANXHW010000004.1 coordinate 44,646,251, forward strand.
TTAGTGGCAGGGCCCTCCGATTTCTCAGTTGCCAAAAGGACCCCCAGGTCGTCGCACAATTTGGAAAACTCTGCCATGAGGTGACCGTACTCACCAAAGCCAGCCCTGCCTATAAAAAGGAAATCATCCAGATAATGGATGACAGAAAATATGCCTGTCCGGAATTCTATGAAATACACCCTGATCCCAAGTTCTGGTAAACTAATACAAAATTAACTCTGTGGAACTTCTTGCCACTGGATGTGGTGATGGCACCAGTCCTGGAAGCTTCTAAAAAAGGGGGAGGTTAAACTGCTTCAGGGGAAGCCATCACAGGTTACAGACAATAGCGATCGCCTGGTTTAAGACATAGACCATCGCCCAATGCAGATGCCAGGGATTGGTGACAAGATGCCAGCATCCCGCTGTCCCGCATGCTCCCCGCACACCAAACATGGACATAGGGGTGCTCTACTCCCTCCCACACAACCTGAAGTGGGAGCCTCCAATAATGTAAAATGTCGACGGTTGTGGTGTAGCAAATAATGCTGCCAGAAAAGTTAACTCTGCCCCCAAGAAATACTTTAGCTGGCCCTGTACTATATCAGTTTCCTTTGGCTGTAATCAGTGCACGCTTACTCCCTTTACGGTGCAGTACCAAAATCTGGGCCAACTACTGCATTTATACTGCCCTTCCCTAGCAGCCATGAGTTAGACTAGCTGAGAGAGGAAGATGTCAGCACCCTCCCCATTAAGGGTAGGTTACAAATATATGCAGAGGGGAATTAATCCAGCTGTGAAACCCTCATAGTTTATTTTGTTCTTTCGCTGGAAGCTCAATTTAGAGCTGGCCGCCCGAAGGGACTCTGCGTACCTTCCTGAGGCACATGGACAGCCACCTAACATGGCCACCCACACTAACAGTTCTTAAAACAAGTTCTTCAGCAAGGAAGCCTAAATTCGCATATCTAGGCTTACCAGATTTCTCCAGCAATTTCTTTGCCTCCCCCCTCTCTTTCAAAACATATGCTTACATAATAAGCACATGCCTAAAAGTATGCTTATTTAAAATGAAGGCTGAGTTGCAACCCCATAAAAATCAAAGCAACCCCATCAAGCTACCCTGCATACATGCCCAGCTTTTGCTATGTAACTTACAGACCAGTCCTATGCAAGTCCACCCAGGAGCAGGCTCCACTGAATTCAGTAGGAACCACTCCCAGGAAAGTTAAGGACTGTGGCTTAAAGAATTCTCCCAGTGTTGTGATTAAGTATATATATGCTAGGGTAAACAGTGAAGAGAAAGGAACACTATCACCCACTGAACTCAGAGGGAAACAAAAGACAGGCACAGAGCCACAAGCAAGAAAGAGCAAAGGCTGCAAAGTAAGCTCAATAATAAGGGCTCTGAGGTAAAGGAACAGAAAAGTATGAGAAGAGAGAAAGACTGAGGGAAAGCGGCTGCCCCTTAAAGACAAGGCAGCAACCATGTGTAACTAGAGGGAGGAACAAAGCTTTAGTCCCTGGAGAGAAAAGACTGAGGGAAAGTGGCTGCCCCTTTAAGTCAAGCCAGCAACAATGAGTTGGGCGAAGGGCAGGACGCTTAGGGGCTTTACCGCCCGTTTTTTGTCCTTTTAGAGAGATTGAGTGGAAATAACTTCAAAGTATTGTGTGTCTCTATTTTTAACTCTATTTACAGACGCACAACAGTGGGGGGGACAATACCTGTGCCCCACTTGAAGGACGACGATGGTGGGGGGACTAGACTCGCCCTCACGAATTGCTCCTTAGTGAAGGGGCCAGCTCCAGGGCCCACTCCTCGCCTCCTCGATGACGTTGGGGGGGGGCTGCACGAATCGCAACCCCAAGCCGCTCCGTCTGGGATGAGGAGAATGGGGGGGGGAGAGAGCCCCAACCCGCTGTTGCTCTCGGTCCTGGCAAGTGGCCGGCCCTTCAAAGGGGCTAAGCCCTCTGGATGCCGAGCCGACGAGCCTCTTTGTCCCCACATGCTGCCGAGGTGGGCCTCAAGCCTGCGAGCTGCTCCACAAGGCACCTGACAGCACCGCGCTCTGAGACGGGACTGAGGGAGCAAGCATGCTGGCTTTCTCCGCCCGCCCACCCTCAGTCCCTCCCGGAGACAAGCAGCAGCCAATCAGCTGCTGCCAACACAAGCCCCCGTCCGGCTCAAGCAGGGCTGGCCGGGGCAACAATCGGCAGCTCGCGAGGCGGGCTGCCAAGCATTCTCCAGAAATAAATGATTTCAACTAAGCCACATGTATTCAAACAACTAAGAAAGGTAATAATTTGCTACTTCAAAAAAGTACTTTAGAAGCTAGTGATGAAGAACTACAATGTGTTTCCTCAGTTTGCATTTAGGAGTGATCGCAAAAAAAAAAAAAAACTAGTTAACACAAGTGGGATCTTCATTTCCAAATTTAAATTTTGCTATTTATCTCTGTTTATGGAAGTTCATTTGTGCTTGCTTCTTCTCTAGGATTATGCAGACAAAGCCATATGGCATTGAATAGTTAATTCGTTTCATTTTCAAAATAAATCTCTTGCCACAAGCTCCATTTTTCTTCTTGTTTTTGACTCACAGAGAAGCTATTATTTGTAATAGCTTGGCTGCTGGCTAGGAAACGTTTCCCTTGGGACTGAGGTTTTTTTTCCTTTCTTCTTCAATTGTCTTCTTGTTGTGGCCAATGCTACTACCTGGTTTCAAAGACTGCAAGCTTGAAAAAAAAGCCTGCTTATTTCCATGGAAGTCTAGTCGCTTGTGCAGTATTCACAGACACTCTCACAGTGAGATCCACTGTACATTTCCAGCGCCAGAGCAAGCGCTCCGGCACCAGAAGCAGTCGCAAATGTGCCATAAGGCACGTTTGCGCTGACTCGGGAGTAAGGGAGGCTGGTGTAAGGCTGGCCTCCCTCCCTCTGTCGCTGGACTGAGCTTGTGGCCACCAGAGGCAGGTAAGTCTCCCACCGGCGGCTGCATGGGTGGTCCAGCCGGCAAGGGAGAGGTGGGGATGGCATCGGCCATGTCCCTGTCCCCACCGGGCCGGCCGTTACATGGTCTCCTCCTCCTATTTAGCTGGCAGAAATCCAAGCAGGCCGATAGAGCCAGCCCCAGTTTACACCCAGGGAAGGGGACAAACATCCCCTTCACCGAGTAGACCTCCGGCCCATCGCATGGCGGTCCGGACATCCAAATCCTGTGTAAGGATTCAGTGGGCGGTCCTTACACAGGATTTGGCTGTTAGTCTCTGTGTACGATGTAAACAGCAGTGCCCAAGCGGACACTCCTTAGTTCCTGGAAATGGAAAGATATAACTGTATTTATATTCTTGGGAAATGTGACTGTTGGCCAAAGCCCTCTGAACATCCAGGGTGTGGACAGCATCTTTGGCATAATACTAGGGGGGGGGGAGAGATTGGAAGGACCAAATTTTTATTGAGATTGAACCGTGAAGACAAATTTAGGGAGACACGGCATATAGGATCACTTTGTTCTGGTTAATGCAGAATGGGGGGGGGGGTCTATTTTTTTTACATGGAAATGGGTGCATAGGGAGGGGAGTGAAAACGATCTGTCTCTCCCAGACCTTCCACACTGCACTCCTTCCACTGCTTTAAGTAGTTTTCTTCTAGCCCAGCTTCAACCCCAAAAGTGACTTACGCTTGAAGGCAATTGCTTTTAAGCAACATAGTTTCAAAGCCCCCACACTTTGTGTTCAAACCAGATCCCTCCTTTTGGCAATCTGGCAAGCACCACTTATCTCACTGCTGCAAGCGACCCGGCGTCCACTATGTTTGCTCCCTTTTCCTCCAGGAAGTCACTACATTCACCAAATAACCTGTAGTCTTACACATATACACTCACAGTGGTCTGGTCCTGTTTTTCATTATTAAAGTGTACATTTGACATCCAATGACAAGAAAATATATTTACTTACTACACATAACTGCATTATGAATAAGGAAAAGAGACAAGAGCAGTGGCTGACTATGAATTGCCTGTTGCTGTAGGGAAGTTTTATCCCCACTTTACTTACTCTAACAAGAAGTACTTTGGGAGGGTCATACTGAGTATGCCAAAATCAGTGTTCATTTCTGGATACCTTTGCCTCTGCCTCTTTTCCTGATTGCATTCAAGTGATTGCCTTCAGGTAACGGTCCCTCTTTTAAAATCCATGCTTTAGAATAAATTTCTGGGAGCTTTGCTGATTGCTTTGTAGTGCTTGTCAAATTATTGTTTATTCAGAGTTATACATTAACTTTTGGGACTGATATGATTCAGTCTTGACCCATGTTGTGCTCTGTACATCAATCTGGCAACTGAGCATGGACATGATATTTTGTCTTTCTGTACACTTCAGAATTTGGGGGCTTGCAGCATGGCATTTGGCATTAATTATCCACAAACCCAAAGTAACCAACCTTGATGGTGACTATATATAATAACTAACGGCCCAATTCTATCCTCCACCATTAGCACTGCATTCAATGGGGGGGGGGATCAGGTGGCCTGCCAGAGATATTTTTTACTTACCTCTGTGTAGGCCTCCTGGTGGCCTATGGGTCTCCTCAGACCCATGCCAGCTATATAGCTGGAGTAAGTCAAAGGAGAGGAACGGGGCTGGGTGGGTCAAAAAATGGGGGGTATGATCATTTGCCGCTCTGGCCCGCTCTATAGTTGGTGCAAGTCTGCATTGACCCATGAAAGTGGATTGGACCAGGAAGGGGATAGGATTCTGCGGGCACCACTGCCGCCAAACCCACCTCCTTCCCGGGCACAATTCATGAAATATATAACATTTCACAGCGGGTGGCGCAGTGGGTTAAACCGCTGAACCATGAGCTGTCGATCGAAAGGTCGGCAGTTCGAATCTGCGACGGGGTGAGCTCTTGTTGCTTGGCCAGCTCCTGCCAACCTAGCAGTTCCAAAGCATGTTAATGCAAGTAGATAAATAGGTACCGCTTGCGGGAAGGTAAACAGTGCTCCGTGTTCCAACCGCATGCTACGCACTGCGGCAAGGAGAGTCATGCTGGCCACATGACCACGGAGGTGTCTTCGGACAATGCTGGCTCTTTGAAATGGGGATCAGCACCACACCCTAGAGTCGAACACGACTGGACTTAATTGTCAGGGTCACCTTTACCTATAACATGCCCCAGTGTTTTATTTTTCAAAAACAACATGTCAGGGAGCCACGAAATAGGGCAGAACCATTGTGAGGGGGGAGGGGGACTTTACCCCTGCAGTGGTTCTGATCCTAAACACTCCCCTTGCTTTCAATAAAAAAAATATTTTTTTCTAATTAACAGAATATGCAAGGGAACAATCAGGATCAAAGTGTTCCCCTGCCATGGTTCCACCCTGCTTTGCAGTTCTCCCAGTGTGCTATTTTGAAGAACGATAAAGAAAAAAACTGGGGCACATCATGCATCTCACTCATGTAATGTCTAGTTGAATCCCTACTCAGCTGATTTTGGACTTGAAGCACAATGCATGATGATTACTCAAAAGTAAGTCCCACTGTGTTTAGTGGGGCTTACTCCTATGAAAACCTGCTTAGGGTGGCAGTCTAGTCTCCATCATGATGAACTTTAGCTGAATATGATCCTAGATATATTATTGTTTCTTCCACATTCATGCAAAGTTCAAACAAGTAGTATTTACAACATTATAAAAATGATCACAATACTATAATCCCAGTGATCAACTAACTAAAAATCAGAAAGGGATTTTCAAAGATAATATCATTCAAACATATGGTGGATGTGACTGGGAGGGGAATTTCCTATACCTAGCCTATTTTAAAATGTTTTGGCTGAAGAAGGAAGTTTCATTGCAGAGTGTTTGAATATTTAACATAAGTTGTGTGACAGCGCAATCTTATGCATGTCTATTCAGAAGTAAGTTCAATTTATGTCAGTGGGACTTACCCTCATGTAAGTGTGTATAGGATTGCAACCTTACACTTGTTAACATACTGTATTTCTTTGGTGGTTTTTAACCACATTGCATTATTTAACCTTTATTTGTTTACATGTACCCTGCACATACATTAATATCCAGTTTCACTAAGTATATATCAACTATATCCATGAATATTTAAATCCATCATTAATTAAGCACTGAATTAGTACCTTCTTTAAATTCAGGATCAAAATCAGCTTTGCATCTTAAATTATTCTAGTAAAAATGTTAATCTTTCCAAAGGGACATTCTTATTAAACCATCAATTCCAATAACTTACAAACAAGTTCCAGTTTTCATAAAGGTTGTTTATGTGATTTGACTTTTCCCTTCCTTCATGGAACCCTACCAGATATACAGGGTCTTCCATGTCCTCTGAACCAGTCTATTAAACAGGGGCTTTTAACATGTTTCCACTTGCTATCTGAGATTAAATTGCAGTCGGAATGGAGTTAGAATCTAACTCCATTCCGACTGCAATTTAATACATTTGTGACAATTTCCTGAGATGTTATCTTCACCAAATCTTCTAAATACCCATGCACAAATCTTTGTGATGCCATAGGTAAAAAGATTTCTGAAAAATTCAGCAATTTGCTTCCAATAATCCTGTACTTACAACTGTAAGACATGTGCATGTCCTCAGCATTAAGTATCTAGCATGCCTATATCGAGTTTACTTATCTATACACAGGTAAGTCACCTTTATATAGGATTTCACCATGATTATCTTGTAGCTGGAGATGGAATGTCCTCTTACTCCATTAATAAAAATGACTTTCCACTTATCATTCATTAATGCCTTTCCAGAGTCATTACTCCATTTACTTTTTGTCCTTTCAGTTCTTACTTTGCCAGCCTTTTGTATCAATAACATCTGATAATAGCTTTTTAAATTCAATACGTGAGGTGTGTTGTTTTTTCCCAGAAACAGGCAGGTTCCTTTTCACTCCACACTAATTTACCCTTTGTTCTAGGAAGTGTCTTGTCTTATTTGAAAAGATAGAAATGATACAGGATTGTTATTTCCTCATGGATTTAATATTCTTATAATCTCAAAATGCTTGCAGTTGATCAAGAGATCACCTAACCATTGCTACAATTTGTGAAGCTAAGTAGTAAGTAGATACTGTAGCTTAGGGAACCTCATTTTGGTGACCCCACCCTCAGTTAATACTTCTTAATGCAAAATTCAACAGACCTCTATGGATCTTTGTTCACCATTTACAAACCTGTAATCTCAATCCCCGCTGCCACTCGCCTGGGAATCACCTTTGCCTGGTAGCTACAGGGGCGGGAGGAGGGCGGATCAGGTTCTGGAAGGAGGTGGGTTCAGTGGCAGTTGTTGTTGTTCAGTCGTTAAGTCGTGTCCGACCTTTCGTGATCCCATGAACCATATCCCGCCAGGCCTTCCTATCCTCCACTATCTTCCTGAGTTTGCTCATTTTCATGTTCGTTGCATCGGTGATGCTGTCTAACCATCTCATCCTTTGCCTTCCCCTTCTCCTTTTGCCTTCAATTTTTCCCAGCATCAGAGTCTTCTCCAGAGAGTCCTCTCTTCGCATTAGGTGGCCAAAATATTTGAGTTTCAGCCTTAGTACCTGTCCTTCCAGGGAACAGTCAGGGTTGATTTCATTTAGGATTGACTGATTTGATCTCCTAGCAGTCCAAGGGACTCTCAGGAGACTTCTCCAGCACCACAGTTCGAAAGCATCTATTCTTCGGCGCTCAGCCTTCCTTATGGTCCAACTCTCGCAACCATACATTGCTACTGGGAACACCATCGCCCTGACTATACGAACTTTTGTTGGCATGGTGATATCTCTGCTTTTTATTATGCTATCTAAATTTGCCATAGCTTTCCTTCCAAGGAGTAAGCGTCTTTTAATTTCATGGCTGCTGTCTCCGTCTGCAGTGATCTTGGAACGCAAAAAAGTAAAATCTGTTACTGCTTCCATTTCTGCCTCTTCTATTTGCCAAGAATTGATGGGACCAGATGCCATGATCTTAGTTTTATTAATGTTGAGTTTCAAGCCAACTTTTGCACTCTCCTCTTTCACTCTCATCAAGAGGCTCTTTAGTTCTTCTTCACTTTCTGCCATTAGGGTGGTATCGTCTGCATATCTGAGGTTGTTGATGTTTCTCCCGGCAATCTTGATTCCGGCTTGCGATTCATTCAGCCCTGCATTTCTCATAATGTACTCTGCATATAAGTTAAATAGGCAGGGTGACAATATACAGCCTTGCCGTACTCCCTTCCCAATTTTGAACCAGTCGGTTGTTCCATGGCCGGTTCGAACTGTTGCTTCTTGACCCGCATACAGGTTTCTCAGGAGACAGGTAAGGTGGTCTGGTATCCCCATCTCTTTAAGAATTTGCCACAGTTTGTTGTGATCCACACAATCAAAGGCTTTTGCGTAGTCAATGAAGCAGAAGTAGGTGTTTTTTTGGAACTCTCATGCTTTCTCCATGATCCAGCGCATGTTGGCAATTTGATCTCTAGTTCCTCTGCCTCTTCGAAACCCAGCTTGTACGTCCGGTAGTTCTCGGTCCACATACTGCTGAAGCCTAGCTTGTAGGATTTTGAGCATAACCTTGCTAGCATGTGAAGTGAGTGCAATTGTGCGATAGTTTGAACACTCTTTGGCACTGCCCTTCTTTGGAATTGGAACGTAAACTGACCTTTTCCAATCCTTTGGCCACTGCTGAGTTTTCCAAATTTGTTGGCATATTGAGTGCAGCACTTTTATAGCATCATCATTTAGGATTTTAAGTAGCTCAGCTGGGATATTATCATCTCCACTAGCTTTGTTGTTAGTAATGCTACCTAAGGCCCACTTGACTTCACTCTCTAGGATGTCCAGCTCTGGGTCAGTGACCACACCAGCGTGGTCATCAGGAACATTAAGATCTTTCTTGTATAGTTCTTCTGTGTATTCTTGCCATCTCTTCTTACTCTCTTCTGCTTCTGTTAGGTCTCTGCCTTTTTCGTCCTTTATCATGCCCATCTTTGAACAAAACGTTCCCTTGATATCTCCAATTTTCTTGAAGAGATCTCTAGTCCTCTCCATTCTGTTGTTTTCCTCGATTTCCTTGCATTGTTCATTTAAGAAGGCCTTCTTATCTCTCCTTGCTATTCTCTGGAAATCTGCATTCAGTTGTTTATATCTTTCCCTTTCACCCTTGCTTTTCGCATTCCTTCTTTCTACAGCTATTTGTAAAGCCTCATCTGACAGCCACTTTGCCTTCTTGCATTTCTTTTTCTTTGGGATGGTTTTAGTTGCTGCCTCCTGTACAATGTTACGAACTTCCGTCCATAGTTCTTCAGGCACTCTGTCTACCAAGTCTAATGCCCTAAATCTATTCTTCACCTCCACTGTATATTCATAAGGGATATGGTTTAGGTCATATCTGACTGGTCTAGTGGTGTTCCCTACATTCTTCAGTTTAAGCCTGAATTTTGCAATAAGAAGCTCATGATCTGAGCCACAGTCAGCTCCAGGTCTTGTTTTTACTGATTGTATAGAGCTTCTCCATCTTTGGTTGCAACAGTGGCAGTAGCAACTGCTGAATCCTAACCCCCTTCCCCGACTCAATCCCACTAGCGAAGGACCGAGTAGACCCTCCAGCTGTGGAGGCTTACCCCAAGATATGGGAACAAGAGGAGATCTTCACAACTCTCCCCCCCCCCCGCAGGATGCAGTGGCAGCCTTTATGGGGTCACTGCATTGGTGGGGGAATGGATAGGATTGGGCTTTAAGAAAACTTGGATCTGTTTATGTGAGAGTCACTGGTGTCGACGGGGGGAAGCGAGGGGGCGGGCCGCCGGGGGCATCGCGCGTATAGGGGTGACGCGCGATCACCCCCCACTTACAGTTTTGAGCTGGAGGTGGGCCCGCCCGCCCTCCCGTGTCCGTTTGGCTCCAAAATGAGCCGAAAACGGAGCGGGGAGGGCGCTCTGCTCCTGCGCGTGACGTCACGCGCGGGGGTGGAGCCTCCCCCTTAAGGGCGACGCGCGCCCCCGCTCTGGGGTGACGCGCGTTGTCGCGACGCGACTGGTGAGAGTGATATTCACATACACAGATAACTTGCTCTGAAAAAGAGTAACCACTTGTATTGCCCAACCATGCTCCACACCGCTGAACAATTGTGATTCCAGTGCCCTGGAATCATGTGACAGTGGCCTGGCTTTTGTGCCACCATAAAGGGCCTTGTGTTGCCCATTAGGATTTGGACCATAATATTGTGATGCACCAGTGAAATAGGGACATGATTTTTTGTGAGCCTGCAGCATAAAAGAGGAAAGATTGCTTAAAAGAAAAGGAGGCACCAGCATGTCTAATGCTTTTTGACAGCAGATTCATACATTTACAAAAGAAATATTACTCTCTTCATCTGACACCTTGCACTTAATTCTAAAGGCAAACTATTCCAGAATAGAAGGAAAGAGAAAATCAAAAGAAAAAAGAAAGAAAAAACCCACCTATAAATGTGTACATGACAGTATGGGATGAATATGCCACATGGTCAGCCATTGCTTTTTATCATACCCTTCTTCCATGGAACTTAGGGCACCATGCATAGATTGTCCCCTCCCACTTTAGCCTCACAGCAAACCTGTGAGGTAGTTTAGGGTTACAGATAGTAATTGATCTAAGATCACCCAATGAACTTTATGGCTGAGTGGAGATTTGAACATGGGTCCAAGACTTCCAGCCCAATCCTATTGGACTTCACTGCTGCCAGAACTAGTGTTCCAGCAGCAGTTCCTGCCTTACAGCAGTCACAAATAATACTCCAGCAGCACACAAAGCTGCATGCTTCTGGAACGCCAGTAGAGAGGATGGAGCGGCACCACGTGTGGAAATTGGTCAAGGAAGGCCACTGACTCAGGTAGGTCAGCAGGGAAATGGCATGGGGGGTACTTGGGGCATGACAGAAGTGGGAGGGGGTGACAGCTGGCACAGGTGACTTGTACCAGATGCTATCCCCTCCATTAGCAGCTGGCATGACCCCTTTGTCTCCTCAGACTTGCGCCAGCTAAAGAGCTGGCACAGGTCCAAGGAAACCCATAGGAAACCATGGCATGGCAGAGTAGGGTAAGTAGAACTTTGCCTTATTTCCCTCTCCTGTCATGGCACTCCCCCCTTCTCCGCAGGATACAGCACAAGCCTCCTTGGCATGGCTGCATTGACAGGGGGGGAGAAGGATAGGACCTTGATATTCTAACCACTTTACAACACTGTTCTCAGTTTAAGCCAGGTTGCTCATCTTTCGCCGTGTGTGTGCGTGCGTGTGTGCGCCTGTGTGGTTTGAGGAGATCCATAGGCATCATACACATATGATGCTCAAGTGAGTTCTCTCTCTTCAACACAGGATTCTCTACATTAAAATCATGCAGAATCTCATACAACAATGATTAAATCAAAAATATTGGCTAGGACCCAACAAACCACAGAAAAAATTCAATTCATTCAATAAGTCTTTGAACCTGTACTTCTAAAACAACATCATTCCACCTCTCGTGACAAATATGTTCTGGAATATAAATATTTTTAAAAGAAGTTTACTATATGCAATGGAGGTATACTACTACAAAAAAAAAGTCACACCAGGCATGCACACCTAAAATCTCTGTTTGGAACACAACCAAAGTGTTTAGCTGTCAATTGCACTTTGGAATATAAGTTAGCACTTAAGGAATGGAAGTAACTGAAGACAACTCTACAGCTGAAAATTATACTGGATATAGACAGTGCATTTATTCTTGCATTTACAAAGGTGTCTAAAATCTAAACAAACTGAGCACTGCATAAGTACCACGGACAGCACCCTCCCTTCCAAAAGTGAATACTGTACTGTAATCTGACTTCTTGTTTGGAAACAAAAAGCCTCCTTTTCTCAGCTGTAGGAAGGAGGGCAGGTTTGTGCTGGGAGCTCCTGGCCTCCCTTCCTTATGCTTCTCAAAGTAATTTATAACACAAAGGTAAAATATATTTAGTCAGTCAGGAACCATTATTGGCATTAAAGACAACTAATATATTAATGATGGATGTGTGATCATTTTTGTTCTTCTGGCCCTGATAACATAGTCCATCCAGGTTCTAGGCTCTTTCTGCTAGTGGGAGAGGACAGAAGGAGCTGGAGTCAGGGGTTGGCTGGTGGTAAGAAGCCAACCCAAGAAGCAGCTCTCTGCTAATCGGCAGACTGACCCCAGCAAATTAATAACTAAGTCCCGGCTCTAGGCTCTGTGATCAAGCCTGCGCTCCAGAGATCGATGCCACTTGTAGATTTTGATCTATCCTTAAAGGGGAGGATGACTTTGAAGCTTCCTTTTGCTGCTGCTTGGTGCTTTTAATTACTAAATAAATGCAGAAAGGGACGCACATCTCTATCTAGTAAAAGATAGCTCTATGGAAACCTGGTCTGCTTGAATGTGCAGTGTTGTTTTCCTGTCTGGCTCTGAGGAAATGTCCTGGAATCAAAAAGGAGAGAGACAGATGCTAGTTGCAACACTGCTCTTTGGAATGAAGACTAGCTAGATTTGTGGGGGTGCATGTGTGTGGATCAGGTGGGGGGGGATGTGGATCAGGAGGCTTCAATGGGGAAATATTTCCCCTTACCCCTTCATAAGCCTCTCACTCCACAATGGGTCTCCTCAGAACTGCGCCAGCTCTGTAGATAGCACAATTCCGAGAAGACGAAAAGGGTGGCAAGGCTGTTAAAAGAGGGGTTAGGATCCGGGGCACGCCATTGCTGCTCAATTCACCCCTCCTGCAGCCTCCCTGCCCGTTCATCCCTCCCCCACCCAGTTTTGCCTTTTTCCCCACACCTCCCTTGGTGCCACTGCTGCCTTCCCTTCTCCAGCAGGCACTACAGAATCCATCAAGCAGAGTTAGAGAGCTGCCCCCCCTTGTGGCAGTGCTCGGCAAATGGCTGCCAACTGAGTGCTGCTTGCTCCATCGGCAGCCATTTTAAGACAGCAGAAGACTCTTCCCTGTCGTTAACCCCTGGATAGGATTGGGCTGTAATTAATTTTTTCTCATGGTGATTTCAGGTCTCATTTTAATTTATAGGCAACTTGGATCAAAATGTATAATGAGGATGGGCTTCCAATATTCATTCATTCAGTTTCTATCCTGCTTTTCTCCCAAATGGGCACCCAAAGTGGCTTACAAAATATAAAGACAGTATAATAAATAAAAATAACATAAATGCATCAAATATACAACTTTAAAAGTTTAAACATATAAAAATAGAATAAAAATGATAGTATAAACCAGGGGTTCTCAACCTGTGGTATGTGTACCTCTGGGGGTAGGCAAACCAACCGGTGAGGGTATGTGTCTTGCTGTGCCTTATTAGCTGCGATCAGATGTGTCGCATCCTGTGCTTTTTTTTAAACTTCCAACACCAACTCAGAGCTGACAAGGCACAGCCCGGCTCCCATGAAAAGAGAATACTTTGCCAGATCTCTATATAAACCTCTCTCTAGCATTTGCATCCAAGTTAGGGTGAGTAAGTTCTCACTGACTAAATAGTCCCTAATTTCTTACTGAAAAGAGAAACATCATTGACAGTGAACAGAAGAGATTCTTGTGCAACAAAACCACCCCTTCTCTCCCCCCCAGACTGTGTTCCCAAAAGGCTTTGAGTGGAATGCAAACTAAGTGCTTCCCTACTGGCTGGTTCACTTTATATGCGGGGTTTTATATGCTGGGGCTGCAGCTAGCTGTTCTCCTGACTTTTGCTTTCACTTTCCCCATCAGCTGCTGAGCTGCAATTCTGGGCTACTTTTTTTTTAGTTCTATTTCCTTTTGGATTTGCTCCTGGGCTCCTGGCTGCTCTTCTTGGGGCTTCTGTGCACATTTGCCTCCTTCTCTGACCTACCTGGAGATTGAATTTGGGGCCATGTGTTCTGTGACTGAGCTGAGGTCCCTGGGCTGGTTTTGTCAGGCATTTACCTTGAGTTGTCTGCCTAGGTGTCTCTTTGCTGCTTTGGTCCAGATTTTAAGCGTGCTCTGCGGGGCCATTTCAGCTATTTTGTAGGTTGCTTTGGGTAACTTTGGAACTTAAAAAATTGAGAGATTTCTGTGAATTTAATAGTATACATTGTTTCTACCATTTAAAGAAGGCAGCTCTTACAGCAGATTGAACAGGTTCTCTGTCTCCTTAAGAAAGCTAGGCAAGAATTGTCATGGTTTATTTTTGGATGGTAGACCTATGGTGATATTTTATTTGTTTTAAAAAATAAAAGGGGTGGCAAAAATTGAGTAACCAGGAAGTAATTGAAAGCAGCGTGATTTCCAGAGCTAATGGTGTAAGCTGAGTAATTTTAATAAGTTTAATGATTAAATTTTACATTTAATTAATTAATGCTAATTAATTAATTGGCACAAGGGGTACTTCAAAAAAATTGACGGTGCTAGGGGGTGCACTTGGCGAAAAAGGTTGAGAACCCCTGGTATAAACAATATCACAGGCTAGCCACCCAAATTCTACAAGGTTCTTTTCTGATACACAAAGACATGGAAAAGATGCCATAGCGGAGCATGACGATCAAGAGCAGAGGGATATAGAAGGTATAATTAAGAGAACTGTAGCATGCCTGGGGTTCTATTGCTAAAATCAATACTTGAGAGATTTTAAAGCAACCCTCCTCCCAAAAAATATTGGAGAGCTACATATAAGGTGGAAGAATTCATAACAGATGAATGTAACCCAAAATATTCTTCTCTGATAAATCTGATATGCTTAGCATGACTCTCCTTTCTTCTGGAAAACACATTGAGAACTGTGCAGTCATTCTAATTGCTATTTACATGATGGATTACATTTGGTGAACCTTTCACCAACTGGGAAATTAATTATTGCAAAGTGATCTGGAGAAAAGAGACAAAGTAATTTAACAAATAATACATTACAATAATCTTCCACATCATTAGGTACAGGTGTCTCTTGTACAAATGACTTGACTTAATGCAAAGCATAACCTTCATTTCAACATAAATTTAAAACAATGAGTTCAGAATTTGTAATATGCTGCACAACAGTGCTACTAACAAGAAAAGTATCATCGGAAACATGAAACCATTTAATGTACCAAGGCAAGAAGAAATATTTGATTACTGCAATCCTTTTTTCCCCCTTATTGATAGAGTTAACAGAACTTTATTTATGCTATCTGGAATACTAGAAAGTTGAGAAATTGTCTGAACTATTTTCATCACCTTGCTAGGACTCTGTTTTGTTTTCCAGACAGCTTAGGAGTACATAATGGGGGAGGTACACATGTGAAGAATATAATGTGTAAGCCAGGAGATCACAGATAGCAGCAATAGCATTTTTCATGATCAGGAAAGTTCATGTTGAGGTTTCCAAGATAACAGTTTCCACAGCAGAAGTCTTCAAGCTCCTGCCCCACTCAATATGCTATTAACTGTGTAATCCTGCGCAAGATACAACTGGCAGAGCAAGCGCTCCGCAGGCCTAGGGTGTCACAAAAGTGCTGTAAAGCACTTTTGCAGCACCTGAAGAGTAAGCGGCACCGGCGCCAAGGCAGGGCCACCGCATCCATGAGGCCAACTGAAGTGGTCACCTCAGACTGGCAGGGGCCGCCCACTTCTGTTCACCTGCTTGCTTCAACTGACCTTCCTCCCCCCACTCCCTGGATTGGAAAAGGAAGAGGGGAACATAGCAGAAGTGTGGAGGAGAGTGGTGGGCTAGAGTGTCAGAGGAACAGAGGCCGGCACATGACCAGGTAAGGGGGGCAGCATTTGGCAAGTTACCTCAGGCATCAAGAGGTCTTTGGCAGCCCTGAGGGAAAGGTTGCTGAAGTGGTGAGTTGCAATCCCTGAATTAGAGAAAGATACGGCGTGGGGTTCAATCTATTGATAGCCCATTGTTGTGGGTTGTGGATGGGAGTGCTAAGCCATGAAGGTGGGCATGATGAAGGTATTTTGGGGATCAGGACTTTCATCTCCCGGGACGAGGAACCCAGTCAGGAACATGGCTCCAAAGGATGTGACCAGGGGAAGGCTCATACGTGCCCCCCAATGTCCTTTACCCCTCCTCTTTTAAAAACCAGGATGTGTAGCATCCAGCTTCACAGAACTAGAAGGGCTGCATGGGGCTTTTCAACTGTCTGTCTTGCTCCACTGTGACCAGTAATGGCATCATTACCAGGTGCCACAAGGATGGATTCACCCAGGTAAAGGGGGTGAAGGGATGGCAGCATCCTGGAGCCAAGACAGGTTTAGGCCTGCACTGCTTGGGGGGGGGGGGAGTAGTCTAATATCTGCTGCAGATCATACGGTAACTTGGTCAATAAAGTTATGGCCTGATTTGAATCCATTTCAGTTGCCTTATACCTTTTTTGAATGTGGGATCAATAGTTGCTAGAGGATCCATTCCAGAGCTCATTGTGCTGGAGGCAATAGTATTCAGTGAAAATTCAGTGTAGTTTCTCTAGGCAGTGTAGAACATGAATGGGTAATGGACAAAAGTGGTTTAACATCCTTTTTTGGCATGTTAGGGGAAGGATTGTAGCTCAGTGGTAGAGCCCATGCTTTACATGCAGAAGATCTCAGGTTCAATCCATGGCATCCCCAAACAGGGCTGGGAAAGTCTTCAGTCTGAAACCCCAGAGAGCTTCTGCCAATCAATGTAGACAATATTGCATTACATGGTCTGACTTAGTACAAAGCAGCTTATATGGCATCAGTCTCCATCTAGCACCTGATTAGAGATTAGCCTTTGCCTTTTATTCTGCTTGACTTATGCCACACCAACAAAAAAAATCTCCCATAGGAGTTGACCAAACTAACTCACTGCAGAGGTTGATTTCTCCATAGCACTCTCATTGCTCTAAACAGTTGTACAAAATTAAGTGAAGTGAAGTTAGGCACTTCCTAAGTGGAAATTGGTTTCACTTTTGTCAACAACGAAAATTCACAAACCAGTCCTATGTCCTAAGCCGAAACACAGCCAGCCAGGCTTGTGCATGTGCGCAGGGCCTGTTCCTTAAAAATTTTTTTTAAAAAAATTAGGAACAGGCCCTGTGCGCCTGCACGAGCCTGGCCGGCTGCATTTCGGCTCAGGACATAGCCGGCCAGGCTCGCGCAGGCGTGCAGGGCCTGTTCCTTAAAAAGAAAAGATGCAGGCCCTCTGGGGGCCTCAGAAGACCCGGGGCAGGACTCGGGATGGCACCCCGAAAATCGGGGCTGTCCTGACCAAATCGGAATGGATGGTAGGCTTAACTATGACCATATCACTTTGAAAATTCATAACTGGAATACTTCCTTGCACACGTCTCCACGTGCACCTCGTCTATCTGTGTGGACACAGGCTATGAAATAATTTAGCATATGGATTTGAGATGTGAACACAGAAGTTGCCTTCACTATCCAGATCTATATTGTCTACAGTGATTCCCCAGGATTTCAGGCAGGTATTTTTCCCAGCCAGATTGAATGTGGGACTTTCTTTATGCAAGCTATGTGGTCTAGTTATGGCCCTATCCCTAAGCTTTACTGCCCCTCATATGATATGCATATGGCCTGTTTTACACTGTTCAGAAAGTGCAAACATCATTACGTCCTGGAGAAATTCAGCTGGTACCAGTGCTTTGACTTGGGGCTCTGCATGACTACTAATTCCTATACTGTATAAGACATAGAGGATAATAAGATAAGGTGTCAGCATCTGTCAAGAACCCTGTATTAGTGGCACCAAACTGGTAGGCAAGAGCTCCACCTTTGGGTAGCTTTGAGGGAGACCCCCATATTGTGCCAAATAATGTAAATAATGTTTGGAGATGTGCTATTCAAGCCCATCCTATTGAGCTTAAATTAAACCATAGCTTTATTGTATCATATCTCAGGCTGCATGCATCACAAGATATCCAGACTAGCAGAATCATACCATAGCATATTCATAAGGACACATGGTTGTCAGAGCCAAAGCTCCAGCATTAACTCATCTTATTTATGGTATCTTCCGAATCCCAGATAAAACCAACAGCACAGAAATGGAGGTTGTGCTCACGTTGCCTATTTTAACAGTGCCGCCATTGACAGAAGTGAGGGGGATGGTGGCACGGAATAGGGCCTTCTCGGCGGTGGTGCCCCAATTGTGGAATTCCCTCCCCTTGGAATTAAGAATGACTCCCTCTTTAGAGGCCTTTCGGCAGGGCCTTAAGACGTTTTTATTCAAGACTGCTTTTAATGTCTGACATGGTGGGCTGACCTTTTAACAATTGGTTTTAATATATGTAAATGCTGGTGACCCACTGGGGTTGTTTATTTTTAACTTAAGTGTTTTAATTATTTTAATGTGTTTTTAAATTGTTTTAATGTGTTTATGTATTTTAATATGCTGTAAGCTGCCTTGAGTGCCCTCGGGAGAAAGGCGGGCTACAAATTCCTAAAATAAATAAATAAATAAATTTATTATCTGTGACCTGTCTGGCACCGCACTAGTTCAGGCTAAGTGTTATTGGGAAAGTTGGTCACATCCGCTATTCCCAAGAAACTTGGGATGGGGAGACTGACAGAACAGCATTTGATATTGCAAGATAGCTTCCTATTAAGCAGATAAGACCACAATAAGCACATAAGACCACAACTGTGACGGGCAGCGCAATCCTATCCGCCCCCTGGCCTAGGCCATGCAGTGTGGGCTGTGTGGCCCATGCTGCATCCTACCCGGGCAAGGACCTGGCTGGAGGTAACCTCAGGGTAAGCAGATATTTCTCCACTTACCCCAGGTAGCCCCCCAGCCTCTTTAGCCGGCATAGAACTGAGCAGCCCCATGTGGGCAGAAAGGATCTGGGAGGGAGAATAGGATATGGCACACTGTAGCATCGCCAATCCCTCCCCCTCCTGGGCCTGATCCACCCACCCACCCATCCCATTATGCCCCTTCCCTCTCTCTCCCTGCCCCTGTGTTGCTCGGAGTGGCCTTACCTGCTCCAGGATGCAGGGATCCAGGATCTGGTGCCAGCAGGATGATGCAGGCCTTCCTGCCGGCGCTCCTTCCTCCCAAGTCATCTCAACATGCTTTGCAGCACATTTGTGATGCCCAGTGTCGGCGTAGAGGCCGCATTGCTGGCGCTTAGATCTGATAGGATTGTGCTGTCACCTACAGTGACCATTTTTGACAGAACTCAGTGATTCACAATGTGAAATGCTCTCTGTTTGTGCGTGCTTGCAGGAATGCACACATAAGATCACAGATAGACCATGTTTCTTAAAAAAAAAAAAAAACACAGATGCCTTTTATATGGGCCAAAAGTGATTGATAAGATAGTGTCATTTCTAAAGATGAATTGTTAGCTTTCCTACATAAATTAGCTTTCCTAGCCTACTCACAATGAGATGAGATAAATATAGTAATTTTGGTTTCTTCATATTCATCCACATCACAGCTTATTTAAATAAGTGAATAACCACTGCCTGGGATGCTGCAGAGGGCTGGGAATATAAACACACACTGATCTTCCATTGTACAGTTTAATAAGTTTAAGAATTCAGCTCTAGTACTGAATGCTGTGGATCTCCTGTTCCTCTGCGTCACATTTCATAATAGCACTAAAAGCATCTAGAATGAACTATCACTTAGAAAACCATTTGTTTTTCTGTCTGTGAAATATGACTGAAAATAGACAATTGTTGGCCATTGCCATGCCAACCAAGAGCTGTACTGATGGGGAAGTGGGGGCAAAACAAAACCAAAGTCAACGCTTAGCACGTTTTCCTCAATACTTCAGCTTTTGCAAGTGCAAAATAAGTTATGTTTTGTTCTCTGCAGGGATGTGGATCAAGTCTCTGACTCCAAGTCTCAAGTCAAGTCCCAAGTCTTTGTCCCCAAGTCCCGAGTCTTTGGTTGTGAGTTGCGAGTCCCTATCTATTTAATGGGTTGTGAGTTGCGAGTCCCTATCTATTTAATGGGTTGTGAGTTGTGAGTCCCTATCTATTTAATGGGGAAAACGGGTCTAAACCTGAATAAAATTCGACTTGTTGTAAAAGGCTCCAAGTCTCGAGTCAAGTCTTTCAAGACTTTTACAATCGCCGAGTCAAGTCATTGACGTGAGTTGAGTCCGACTCGAGTCCGAGTCAAGTCTATGTCACTGGTTCTCTGCTTTTATTTAACTTGTGATGCAGCACGGTTACCTCAGGTGCAGAGGCGTCACTAGGACGCGCGTCACCCCAAGGCAGGGTGGCGCGCGTCACCCTAGTGACACCCCCGAGTTCTCCCCCTGTATAACCTTCGGCGCGGCCATAGGCCGCGGCGCGAATTTTTTGGGGGGCGACCCGGCTGCACCCTGCCCCAGGTCCCCCCCGCCCCTTCGCGTCACCCTCCGGACGCTCCGAGGCCAGCCCGGGAGCCGGCCTCGGAGCGTCCGGCCCGGCCGGCGCTTTGAAGCTTTTAAGACTTAGCTTTGAAGACTTGCTTATCTGAAGCAAGCCTGGGATCAGGGGGATGACCTTGTTAGACAGCTGCCAAGGGCCTGACAATGGGCTCACCACTGATCTCTGAGATCACTTCTGGGCCCATAGCCTCCCTATGGTGGTGACTGAGGGACTCTCTCAGGGCTCACCCAGCGAGGAGGTGTTTGCAAGGGCCCCTGAAACCTGGTGCCAGCCCTGATCTGAAACATGAACCCTGCTACAGCTAAATAACAGAAGACCAGTGCAGGGGAAAGCTGGCATAGTCACTGCAGGCCACAAGAGTCGAGCTACTCTTTGTTCCAGTATCAAGCCATGACAAGCTAAAGCTAAGACAAACTCTTGATACTGGAACAAAGAGTAGTTTGATTCTCGTTGGCCCAACCTCCTCACTGGGTGGGCCCTGAGAGAATCCCTCAGTCACCACCATAGGGAGGCTATGGGCCCAGAAGTGATCTCAGAGATCAGTGGTGAGCCCATTGTCAGGCCCTTGGCAGCTGTCTAACAAGGTCATCCCCCTGATCCCAGGCTTGCTTCAGATAAGCAAGTCTTCAAAGCTAAGTCAGGAGTACCTCTGTCTATCTATATTTTGAGGTCAAAATACCTTGCTTCAAAGTACCTTGCTTCAAAGCTAAGTCAGGAGTACCACTGTCTATCTACATTTTGAGGTCAAAATGGTATTGTGAAAATCTTCAAAGTGTGCTACATTCATGAAAAACAAACAAGTAAATTTCTGCAGAATTACTTAGCATTTTTGACACCTTCTGGCAGTTTTCAAGAACATTTGGCTACAGACCAAGATCAAAGATCTCCCTTTTAATGAAATACATGTCACAAAGTGGCATTACCATGGCATCGGTTTAAAAAATGTTCAACAACATTTTTATTCTGCAGGCTGCACTGTTTAAGCACCATGAATTTCCCGTTACTGCAGAACCAAAAGCTAGTGGTTCCCAGATGTCTGAAAAGAACCACATGTACTCATATCGAATTATATCCTGCTTACTGCAGGAGTTTGCAAAGCCTCGGACAGCCCACTTCAAATATTTTCAGCTAAAATTCATTGCTTCATGATTTTTTATGTCCAACACAACAAAGATACACAAACATTGGTCTCATGTGGACGCAAATATTCTGTGATGGGGCATCGTACCCATGAGCAAAATTATGATCATGAGGTAGAAAATGCCTCTGAGTCACAGTCCAGTATCTTCTGTCAACCCTGTGGCACAACCCCAGCTCTCACACAGTTATCCTATGGAGGCGGTAAGTTTTCACTCTGTTCCTATATATCCTTTTAGACAGAAGTTGGTAAGGAGGGGGCCAAGGAATCCATCAGGCGCCACTGTCCACAAACTATCTGTGAACACTTTCAGACAAAACAACTGAAGTCGCAGTGCCAGCATGAGGCAAGGGGGAGGGGGCATTAAACAGATGCAGTACACATATTATTATAGGGACCTGCACTGTGGCTCCAATTTACAATTTCATGTTCATTTAGTTCCTCCATCTGTGTTAAGCTGATCCACACATTGGCAGGGCTCTGAAACAACATCAAGAGAGGGAATTCACCAGGAGAGCATGCTGGGAAGAACTGTGCTCCTGACTAATTTCCCCTTGAGTAAATCTTGCAGGGGCAGAAAAATGTGGTCCTTCTCAGTCCTGGAGAGACGATACTCAATCCTGTATCAGTCCTAGCCCAGCTTGCTCCGGCTCCCAAAAGAAGTTGATGATACCACTACTTTGTCTTGCTCGAGACTTGTAAAAGTACAAACCTATACAGGAAGTCGACAACAAGGCATGCTTGAAAGATTTTTTTTAAAAGGGTTTAAAATCTTCGTTACTGAATGGTAGGGGCGGGGACTAACTCTGAGTGACAGGAAGCCCAGATCAGCTACCCAGAGAGGTTGGTGAAATAATAGCTGTCTTGCCGCAACTTATCCTTCTCCATCAGTGTCATGGTCATTTCGGAAACCTGCAGCAGACATCATGCAATAGAAATGGATGTATTATAGATTTTCTAAAACCCCGATTAGATTTTAATTATCGCTGTGGAACTTCAATTGCCAGGAAAGCATGGGGAGCATTTCGACGGAAGCAGGCGGAAGGGGCAAACAGAAGGGCGCAGATCCTGCCTCGTCGTGCATCTTGTAGCAGTATGCTTGAAACTGGCAACCGGAAGCCTGAAAAGTCATAACTGCTCGACATGATATGGGAGCCACATCCAATATGATGCAGGAGACAAGCTCCAGACTGCAGTGCAATGTCACTGATGAGATTCTAGGCACAGAAATGTTATTCCTAAGGATATTGTTTTTCCTCCTACCCTCATAACTCATCACCTTCCTTGATCCTGTCCATGTCTGGAATGGTTTGTCTTGATGGGGGCGGTGCACAGATAGCCCCAAATGTATTAAAGCGAACGGTTATTACTTATTAGATATGAGCTCAGCAATACACCAGCCTCTTACAGGCATTTGTTGTACCCCCAGTTTTAAGTTATGTATAGTTTGCTGCAGAGAACAACCCATCTCATGGCTGTCACAGAAAAGCTGATATAAAAAGGAAGAGCTCCATTTGCATCATATTAGACCACTCAGCCAGTTCACCAAACAGTTGAATGGTAGGTCTCTTAATAGCTTTGATGCTCCTTACTTTGCATTGCCTGGTTGTTAACAGAGAAAAATTCTCTCTCGGATAATAGGTAGGTACCTATTCTAAATATAGTGAGATTTGTCTTATTTCTCCCTTGTCACACAGTGAGTCAGCAGCCTCCTAGGTTTTAATGCGCAATTTAACAAAACCATGTACTTGCCTGAAGAAACAACCACTGTCTCCCCTGCATGCAACATTAATTTTAGCGCAATAGAGTATTAACAAGAACTCTAGCACATAATGCCACCACATATTTGATAGGAAGCCTACATAATTTGCAGAAAGAACTACCTACGTATAAGATTGGAATCTTATACGCATTTCCCTAAGTCCGGTTAAATGTAATGAGCCTCACTTTGGAGTAGACAGCATAGGATTGCACTATTAGTCACCTTTCTTCATTCAATTAAGAAAAGGCTGAAGCTAAAGCAAAACAAGGCAATTTCTTAAGAAAGAAATGTAAGTCCCAATTGCAGGATACCCGGACAATGATGTAAAGATCTGCGGTGCTACATCAGTGCAACATCTTCTCTTGTAATGGTAGCTGCATACAAATATATTCTGCTTAAGACGTTATGCATAGGGTGGATGGCCTCCACTAGTAGCATCAATGGCTTTCAGTCCAGATTCTTGACCACTTGCAAGTATCTTCTCTGCTCTCTTTGTCCTAGCAGCAGCTCTAGTCAGGGGAGTGCCAAGGGGATTGCAGGGGGTGCGGGCTGTACGGGGCACAAACCCCAGGGTTGCACTACCCGAGCCCCTGGTCGGCAATCTTCGGCCCTCTCTGGGTGCAACTGCCTCCCGATTTTGCTGAACAGCATATTTTCACTGCACTTTGGCAAGAGCGCAAGGGTAACTGTTCCTGGAGTGGGCCGAAGATTGCCGACTGGGGGCAGTCCAAAGGCGGGCTTTTGCATAAAAGCAATGCAAAAGCCCGGAAGGTCAGAATGATGAGATTATATCATCACGTCATCCCCGAACCTCTGGAACACCATGCTCCACAGCACCGCACCTGCTGCCCTCACCTGACCATTTCACAACTCAATACAGAAGATAACACAAATAGAAAATGGGTACATTACACTGGTGACATATTATTTGATGTTATTCCCCATTCCTCACAGAGGCATCCAAGATGACCAGGACAGGCTCTTCACAAAATGTTTGTGTATAAAGAAACTGGCAACCTAGTCTTAGGCCGCAATCCTATACTCACTTTCCTGGGAGTAAGCCTCATTGAACACAATGGGACTTACTTCTAAGTCAACATGCATCGGATTGCTCTGTTAGTTCTATCAACTTTACATACCTAATCAAGCCTAGCCTAGCAGTTAACATGCTCATTAAGTTTTTGGCAAAATATTAGATCAGGAAGAATTATTTATAATGCAATGCCTGTGCCCTTAATTTCCAGATAGTATACACATCACGAATTGGACTTTGCTAAGAAAACAAGTTGTTTTTTTCTTTCTTAAATATGCAGCCACAGAGCTCCGAATAATGTGACGCAAATCCCTTCCCCTTGCATTTGGGTAAGCATCGCAATATATTGTGACTGTAACACTATGCACACTTACCTGGAAGTAAGTGTCACTGAACATACTGGGACTTAGGGCTGATTCACACTACACTTTTCCAGGCGCGGATGCCCTTGCCCCAGGGCGCAGAGCTGGCCGGAAGCCCTCCTGCTGTCCCGCCTTCTTGTGAAGGCGATTGGAGGTAGATCTGATTGGCATGCAGCCACTCTCCCCGATTGGTAGGCTGCAGTAGCTCCACGAACCCTCCCAGCTCCGCGAAGGCAACCCTCTCAAAAGATGAGGGGAAGCCATTTTTCCAGCCTCTGCGTTGCGGAGCTCGCAGCTGCTCCGCAAGCTTCCAAAATGCTGTCAAAGAGCTTGCGCTACCCTCCGCAGATCCGTAAAGCGCCTGGATTCCTGTAGTGTGAATCAGCCATTACTTCCAAGTAAGCAAACATAGGATTGTAGTGCATGGAGAACTGTTTTCAGTTAGTTTACATATATTCATTATTTCATACATTCACCAGGCTGGCATGGACTCCAATGGATGTATGGCTAGGCACACTTGTACCAGGTTACTGCCTCTAGCAGATTTGAGAAATTACTCTGGGTAATGAGGAGGAACGAAGGGCGATTGTAGCCTAACTTGTGCTATGCTTTCCTAACCCCCGCAATGTCAGGGGGATGATGATCTGGTTTCCTTCAAAATGCTGTATAAATGGCAAAAAATACAAATGGCTATACATGAAATATAGATATGAAATGTTTCAACCACCAGATAGTTTCGCTGTGGCACAATTAATAATGCATTGTTAGGATGAAAATGGCTCGACGGCTTGTCCATTTGTTTTATGCAAAAACTTCCTCTCGTTACATTAACTCTGCTCAGCTAAATGGTTTCTTTGATCAGAGAATGTGTGTGAGAAAAGCCTTATTAATGTTCCAAAGGAAAGAAGGAATGGAACTTCATGGATACAAGCAGAATTCTCATGTCTGCAATGAGGCCCCACGTCTCCTTCGCCCACTGATTTTCTCTCCTGATCACATTCAAGGAACAGCATTATACGCAAGGATGCCTAATCTTAAGAGATCAAAAAATCTCATATAAGCTCTTCTTTTCAATATCTTTTTATCCTGGAGACATCAAACTCATTAACAACAAGATGTTACTTCCATAAAACGAAGAAAAATGTGGAGTCTCGTTTGGAAGGATACCTGGCAGGGATCCAAATGAAGGCATGCAATGGAAACACTGTTGAATCAGTACAAAAGAGGGAGGGAGGGAGCCATACTGTTGTGGGGTTAGGTTGTTTTAGGAGTTGCATTCTTTCCCTCGCACACAGCGTTGTTGAAGTGATATTCTTATGAAATGCCATTGGACTATCGGAGTACCTTGGAATTAGCTCTCAACAGGACAAGTACCAAATTACTACACTGACTGTTGACTCCCCCCCCCCCATAAAATGCTCCAATCCAAGAAACTACATCTATTCTGAATCAGAATGGAGAGTGTGTGTGTGTGTGGGGATGAGGGAGCAGAATCAATATTTCCCCTGGCATGGAAGCTTAATGTTACGATAGACTCTGCAGCCAAAGAGCAGTTTCTTTCCTAGATGAACCAGATATATTATTTGCATCACCAAATCGCTCCATTGTCTTTAATTTTTTTTCTGTTGTTTTTCTGTTCTCTTATGCCTGTGTTCCTCCTTCTGAGCACTGTAATTTAGGTTGCTGTTTCTCTCTCTGCTGTGATATTCCATGTTGAAGGCTGGCTTTGGTATCTTAGGTTGGATTCCAACAGTTTTTCATTTCATTCGGTTCTTGAAAATCATTGCAATGTGTTCTTACTGTATCCACTGATCATTGTATGGAACTGTGATGTTTAGTTTTACTTTCCTTGTGAGCCTCAGATTTTTCTGAGATGATGTTATAGCTATTATATCTTAATTACTACATATACATTAAAACCTGGATGCAAGGAGCCATTACAATTAGAGGTATCCCCCGCATAGCGACAGATTGCTCAGTGACGGATTCGCATATGCGACAAAGGTCCCCTAAAGTTAAAAAAAAGTTTTTAAAAACATCTTGTTTATTTTTCACTGAAACCGTTCCATTTTCAAGGCTGGAATCATCTTGATTAACTTGCTGCAAAGGGAAATCACACTCCAGAAGCCTCTTCTGGGTCACACGACTCTCCCCTCTCTTTGCTCAGAGCACCCAATGATATACAGTACTTTGCAAGAGACTGCCACGGTGGCAGAGCTCTCTCTGTGGCTGTTTCTTGGGGGGGGGATGGAGGGGGGAGTGGCGGCTGCAGAGGAAGAATGGCGTCTCATTGGCTCAGCTCATCAACCTGTTCTCATCACCCCCTCCCCTCTGCCACCTCATGTCCCAGGTTATTAGGTTGTTGCTAACAGCTCCTGCTGGCTGCTCTCTGCCTGTGCACATGCACGCACACACTCTGCAAAACGCAAACCAAACTGGAGCTTCGCAGAGCTCCTGTATTCTGTGGATTTAATCTAGAACAGGGGTTCTCAACCCCTTCCCAGCTGAGTACCACCTCTGGTGCCACTCTCCTGCTGCGTACCACCGGAAGTGACTGGCAATGACATCATCGTCAGTTACTTCTGGGTTTTCAGATTTTTGGAGGCTAGAAAATGCAAGTAGGAGGCTCTGGGTGGGTGGGACGACCCTTCTCAGTGTTCCCAAGAGGTTTGATCAAAGGCAGGAGCCCCTCAGGAGTGAAAACGCGCTACTGAAAGCACCACATCGGAGCAGGTTTCCGGCGGTCCAAGTACCACCAGCAGTCGGCCGAAGTATCACTGGTGGTACTAGTACCACTGGTTGAGAACCCCTGATCTAGAAAGTCACAGAATACAAGTAGCTTCAGTGGGACGCCCATATGATTATTTAGTGGCATGTGCTTACAACCTACCTACCTACCACTGCCCTTTTTGTCTGTCTTTTAGCTGCAACAGATTCATATGATTCATAAGAACATAAGAACATAAGAAGAGCCCTGCTGGATCAGGCCAAAAGCCCACCTAGTCCAGCTTCCTGTGTCACACAGTGGCCCCACCAGATGCCTCAGGGAGCACACGAGACAACAAGATACCTGTGTCCAGTCGCCACTCCCTTGCACCTGGCACAGAGAAAACCCACTTCTAAAAAAAAAAAAAAAAACCAGGAGGTTGCTTATGGCTTGTAACCTGTGATGGTCTTTTCCTCCATGAATTTGTCCAAACCCCTTTTAAAGGCATCTAGGCCAGGTGCCATCACCACATCCTGTGGCAAGGAGTTCCACAGATGAATCACACGCTGGGTAAAGAAATATTTTCTTTTGTCTGTTCTAACTCTAACTCATGTTACACTACTAACATCGCAAGCATTAACCTGGATATACAGGCTATCCCATGGTTCACAGTATCTTTTAAACTGAGCAAACAGCAGCATTATCGTAATGAGTCGTAGTGCCCTTTTAAATTAAATGTTGTACCTGTCTTGTAAGAGCTCGGCATTTGGAGCCAAAAGAAACTGTGATGGTTTCTTTATTCGAGGTTAATATATTCTCCATTGCCATTAAAATTTTTGTCATGAGACCAGATTAATTCAGCACCATATTCTATCCGTATCATTGTCTCACTCAAAAAACAAAAACACAACAAAACCCCTCTGAATTTTAATGGCCTACCCATTAGCTGGTAACTTGGCCACAGTTGGCTAGTCAACCTTAACGTTTTAAGTGGTCTCTGTTTTTTTTTTTTCTTGCCCATTTAGATCTCTGTTCCAGGTTGCACAGATGACAGTCCCCAGACCTCAGCCACAGTGGAAGAGACAGAGTGATTTATGGGAACTCTCAGTGTCTGGCTGAAAATGGGACACTGATCATCTGGGGCTAAAATGCAGATGTTAGCAGAGGGGGAAACAAAAAGCAGAATGGAGGGTAACTACCCTTTGTCTAGCTGTTTGCAACTTAGATTTCATTTTGCCTGGAATTTCTTTGTGTTAAGAGTTTTTTTTTTCTGAATTATACATTGCAAGTCAATACAATGCTACAGGGTAATAATTCCTATAGCTCGTCTTCTTCCCCTGAAAAGTACAAGTGAATAAATCAAAACCTGTCATTCTGAAAACTCTTAGTTCTTCATACACTCTTACCTAGACAGTTGCATCTATTTCCTTCAAGCCCTCCGGCCCCTCATTCACTCCTGACTTTTCTTCTCCTGCGCTTGGCCCCAGCCTGTAAGCACTGTGTCTAGAATCTTAATGCTCTGTTGTACACGCTTAGTCGTGCAGGAGGGGCAGATACAGAAGAAAACGGTTCAATCCTACTGACTCTCATGAGCAAGAATTCTGACTGGCACCATTGTGTTCCATTTCCCTGGTCAACCTGACTTGAGTTTGAGAGAGGGGACAGTGAGGTTAGTTGCTTTCCTCACTAATTCAGGCTAGGGAGAACTCTTGCATGTATTGTAATCGGTCCCTCACAACCCTTTTAGAATAATAGACTTCTTCTGGACTGCCACTGCTTGTTTTTTTGCCAGGTAATGAAAATGGAGGAAAACGTCTGGTGCTAAGGCACCTTGAGAGCCCAGCACTAAAGGAGTGGTGGTCATTCTCTGCAGGGTCATTCTCAGCAAGCTGGCAGCTTTAGCCACAGTAAAAAAAAAAAAAGCAGTTACAGAGAAAAGCTGCTTCAAAGCACGATCTATCGACAGCCAGGACAACACTGAACTTTCCTGGTTTAATAAAGTGTTGCTGCAAAAAGATTCCCCCCTCCCACTACACTTCTCACCCTTTTCTGAGGGGGAGGTATATCTTCTGTCAATTATCAGTGTCAGTTTTGGCACAGTCACTGACAAGACAGCATTTCAGTAACTGTTCATAAAGAACACACACACAGCCCCTTTTATATCAGTGGTAAAGAGCAAACACTGGGGAAATTACCTCTGCTAAGCATTCTTTATGATTGGCACTGAACTGGAAATAAAGCTTGAGCTCTGCTCCCATTGGAGCAGCAGAGCAACAGAGAAACAAACATTCAATCTATAGTTTTAAGTATGTGCATATTGCTGTTTCAGTTTAAAAACCCTCCAGATATAACTCACAGATGTAGTGTTCTTTGATAGTCAGTAGCTGACACAATTCAAACTTGGTTTAACAGTACAATCCTAGGCATGTCTACTCAGAAGCAAGCCCCACTGAACACAATGGGGCTTGCTTCTGAGTAGACATGCCTAGGATTGTGCTCTAGGACTTAACAAGCTACACCTGCCCACATTCCTTCTCCTAAAGGTCTAGCACTCTGTCCCGGTTGAAGATCTGGTAAGCCTAGTGAGACGTATCCCAGGTAAGTGTATACGATTGTCGCCTAATTTTGGTTAACCTGGTTACAGCCTCAGGCTGCAGGACTGGCAATGTTCACTAGTGTTAAAAGTTGGCATTTTTCATAACAACATAAGAACATAAGAAGAGCCCTGCTGGATCAGGCCAAAGGCCCATCTAGTCCAGCTTCCTGTATCACACAGTGGCCCCACCAGATGCCTCAGGGAGCACACAGCCAACAAGATACCTGTATCCTGTCGCCACTCCCTTGCACCTGGCACAAAGAAAACCTACTCCTACAACCAGGAGGTTGCTTATCCCCATCATGGCTTTTAAGCTGTGATGGAAATTTCCTCCATAAATCTGTCCAATCCCCTTTTAAAGGCATCCAGGCCAGGTGCCATCACCACCTCCTGTGGCAAGGAGTTCCACAAACCAATTACACGCTGGGTAAAGATATATTTTCTTTTGTCTGTTTTAATCCTCCCTCCACTCAATTTTAGTGGATGTCCCCTAGTTCTAGTGTTGTGTAAGAGGGAAAAGAACTTCTCTCTATCCACTCTCTCCATCCCATGCATAATTTTATACGTCTCAATCATGTCCCCCCTCAACCGCCTTTTTTCAACTGCGTTATCAAGCTAATGTTTCTGTGGTCATGGTGGGGGTTTAGTTCGGTGGTACAACACATGGGTTCAATCTCTGGTATCTCCAAGTAGGGCTGAGAAAGGCTGCTGTCTGAAAGCCTGAAGAGCTGCTGCCAGTTAGTGCAAGAAATTTTCTGAGCAACACGGAATCTGAATCAGTAGCGGCAGCTGCCTATATGCACCTCTATACAGGGCGACCAGATACAATGGAGGACAAAGTGCCTATACCTTTAACCATTGTATAGAAGAGGGAATTTTGGCAGGTGCAGCTTTTTGCACCCTTCCACGATAAGCTGCACCTGCCAAAATTCCCTCTTCTATACAATGGTTAAAGGTATAGGCACTTTGTCCTCCATTGTATCTGGTCACCCTGCCTCTATAAGATCCCTTGTAAATAATGTTGTAAGTAGACACTGGTCAAACTCACCTCACCTCCCTTTCCGATGGGAGTTTGCACTGAACTGTTGCCAATATTTATTTTTATTTATTTATTTTTCACATTTTTATACCACCCTTCCTCCAAAGAGCTCAGAGTGGTGTACATATTTCCTCCTCTCCTTTTTGTCCTCACAACAACCCTGTGAGGTAGGTGGGGCTGAGAGATAGTGACTGGCCCAAGGTCACCCAGGAAGCTTCGTGGCTGAGCGGGGATTTGAACCTGGATCTTCCAGGTCTAAGTCCGACTCCCAAACCACTACACCATCCTGGTCATATTTGCAAACATCTATATTTCAAGATGGTCATATTTGCAAGATGGTCAAGATGGTCATTCCTGGTCATATTTGCAAACATCTATTTGAGAATATGGATTTGCCTACCACATCATGCCTGGATGCAGTATAAAATGAACATATTTCCCTCAAGGTCCTCCTACAGCTCAAAATGAAAAACAAGGTTCTGCACACATGCTAAGAATGGTTTTTGACTGAAGTCTATTTTTACTCCAACTCCCAGGCATCAATTGTTCCTCATACAGAGCTCAGCAAATAACCCTCTCAAGGGAGTTTTTCAAGGCCTCCCCAGAGACCAGTGGTCCCAAGAGACCAGAGACCCAAGTGATACTCAAAGGCCTTGGGGAAAGAAGCGCAGTTTGAAAAACTCAGATGATGAGAAGTTGAGTTTGGTCTGCCTATTGTTTGGCTTTCACCTATGACAAAATTACCCAAATAGCTGTTCCCCAGAGGAAAGAGAAAGACAGAGCAAGGCTGCCTGTATGTGCATGGTTCCTTGGTGACATGAATTCCCTATCTCTCTTCTCACAACTGCAAACTACCATTGATATAGTATGCAGTCTTTTGACTGGAGTCAGAGGTCATAATCATACCCCACTTATAACATTTTCACTGGCTGCTTATGCACTTCTGAACACAATTCAAAGTGCTGCCTATAAAGCCTTACCTGTTCATCAATAGCTGCTGTCCACTGTTTGGCAGGAAAGACTGCTACCTCCCATACAACCAGAGCTGCTGCTGCCTCCTTCACATCGCAGCAGCCGATGGGGGCCAAGGCAGTGGCTCGTGATGCACCACAAACAGAGGCACCATGCAGTCGGTGAGGCAGTGTGCTGCTGCCTGCCTACCCCCACACTGCAGTTCCCAGGCAACTGTACAGGAACATGCATGACAGGTGTCAAAACATTATGAATCAACTTAGAACTCTTGGAAAAGAGTGGGTTGAAAAAAAATCATTTAAGTAAGATGCTTGTCATTAGCGGCCCAAACACAATTTCAGTGGAGGGGAGCTCAGGCATCACTGCTGAATGCTAACCAAGAAGTACCTACTGCACTTTTGATGGTATCAAGGGTCAAACTATACAAGTGCAAGTGCATGCTTTTAAATAATGTGACACTACATCTGAATTTCCCCCTCCCTGATTGGATCCATGGAGGAGGAAAGGGGGCTTCAATCCTACCCCCGCCATGGTCCTGAATGGGCCCTACAAACTTCTATTTGTTAAAGAAAAAAAAAACTCTTATTGGGGTCAAAGAGAACTTTCTTCTCTTGGCCAATAGTAGTCATGGGGGCCCTAATCTGGACTTGCAGGAGGCAGGGTAAAAGCTGTCTGCCATTGATTGCCTCAATTCATAGGGGGCCTGATCTGCCTACCATTTAACATTTCTGTACCTCAAACTAAAATATTCACATGGGCTGCAATCTGGCCAGCCCTGCAGCATGACAGAACATGTGCCCCCCCTGCACCACTGTGTATAACAGGCTTTCAAACAAACAGTCATGAGTGACTGTAAGCAACCAGCAGTAACTGTGTCATATGGTCAGCCTCTCTGTCCCACTTAAGCATCCCAAACAGGTGCATGTCGAAAGTCTTGAAAAACTCCAAAGAAGGAGATTTCATTGCTGATGATCACCAGAGTGCTCCCAGACAAGCCCACTCAGATAAGCACATTTCATTCCAAATGAGAGAATGGATTTCCTCTACCTTTTCAGTTCATCTTCAAGTGCGATCTTAAATGCATCTACTCAGATGTAAGTTCACCGATAATCATGTAAATGTGTTAAGGATTGCAGTGAGATGATTCTCATCTGCATTCATCAACTGAAGTAGTACAGTAGCAGGGGAGGGTTATTCCAGATGAATTCATCCACGATAATAGGGTGCAAGCTTGGTCTGCATATTTAAATGCAATCAGCATTTCCCAAGTCCTACTCTGAATGCCGTGCAATGACTCCTGTGGTTAAAGTACTTGACAAGGTTTCTAAAGTGAATGGGGGTCAAGTCTTGGTTGCTTGCAGATTACATAGACAGCCCATGCCACCACCAGTAGAAGCCACAGATAGTTCAGTTTCATCCGCCTATACTGCTCCCCTATGAATCGTGTGCTACAAACTTCCCCCAGCATGCCTACCTGCCACTATTCTAGTCCTGCAGGCAACAAACGAAGGACTTCAGACTGAGCTTTTTGCTAAATTCTCAGTATCAAAATGACCTTGCATGAGGTCTTTTTTCCAGAGGAGACAGACTATTAAGAAAAACCTTGCTGTGAGCAAGAATCGTTACCTCACTATACAATCAAATAGCCTGGGGAATCAGGGTCGGTATTGCCAGATCTTTCCTCCTTCTCAATATAATGATAGCAAGATCCTTATATAAACCACATCTGTGTGCTGACCGAATCGATTAGGTATCTTGATATTCTTGGCAACGGTGAAATCATTTCACATTAAAACATGACATCAAACATTAGACAGCCTGGATCCTGCCCTGTCAGAACCAATTTTCTGACAAGAATCAAAGACATTTTTGCTTGGCTACTTTTAGGAGCTTGTATCTTAATTAGGTATACTTGAGCCGCAAATAAATGAATGAGACCTAATTTTTCAATATCATGTCCTTCTGGTTACTGTGGCAACCAAATGTTTGCTAGCTGAGTATGCACGAAATGCCTACATATGTGCAAGGGCTATGGACTGCAACAGCCTCTCAGGATGATACCACAGGGCTGACCTCACATCAGTTGTGACTGCGATGTATTTAAATGTTTACCGTGTTTTCACTACAACACACATGGAATCAGCACCACAGAAACACGCACGCACGCACGCACGCACGCACACACACACACACACACACAAGCGTATCAACTGAAATGCCTGTGTTCCATTCACAACTGGCATGAAGCATCTGTGTGTTTAACAGTGATGTAGATTTGAGTCTATTAGCTTGAACTCAGGTCGGACTCAAGTCGCGTCAATGACTTGACTCGGACTTGAGTCAGCGATTGTAAAAGATTTGAAAGACTCGACTCGTGACTTGGAGCCTTTTATGACAAGTTGAATTTTATTCAGGTTTAAACCCGTTTTCCCCATTAAATAGATAGGGACTCGCAACTCGCAACCAAAGACTTGGGAGGTCAAAGACTTGGGACTTGACTCGAGACTTGGACTCAGAGACTTGGGACTTGACTCCAGACAAAATTTCTGTACCTCAGGCATGACCTGCCTTCAGACTGGGCCTGCTGGAAATGATACTAGGTTGGCAAAAAAAAATGGGAGCTGTCCCCTGGCAGCCACCCAGAGGATCTTTGTTGCTATTGCCTGTTCCAGTGGCAAAAAGAAAGAAAAAAGACTCTCCCCCAAGGTAAGCCCGCTCATGATCTTAGGGGCTCCCACACATGTAGGAGTGCCCCCCCAACTGAAGCTGGTATTAGTTTTCTGCACCACACATACTTGCATTTTTTTTACTCTGGTTGAAAGCTCTCTGTAAAACTTCGTTTGGCCATCTCTGATGCTCCCTCTCTGAGCATCTCTGATGCTCCTTCTGCTAGGTTGTCTTAGGATAAAACCAATAGGTTTTTTAAAAACATCCTTAGAGGCCCATCACATTTATTACACAGCAGGAGTCTAGGACACAACAACAGCCAGGAAAAACAGTCCATTAAAAAAAATCCCTGTGGAGATTATTAACTCAGGAGAGCTTGGGTCACCTCATTTGAAAATGAATAAAAATTAACACTGTGTGTGTGTGTGTGTTTGTGTGTGTGTATCTGTTATATAAACCTGAATATAAATGTAACGTTAATTTGGAAAATTAACGTTACATTTGTATTCAGGTTTTTCTGAATTAATTGACCTCCCTCCCCCAATTTCTGATTTGCTAAGACTAAGAACAAGCATGGAATAGGTAGAAACTGCATCTGCATCAGGAAGGAAAGCTACGGTAGAAGTGCCAAACTGGAGTGCAGCTGAGAATCATGGGAACATAAGAAAAGCCCTGCAGGTTTAGCTTCCAAAGGCGATTTAAAACTTTAAATGGCTTTTGGAAGCTAATCTTGGGTGCAGGGAGGCCCGCAGAGAGGTCCGGGGGGCCCCTGCACCCTCCGGAGGATCAGCAACCCCCTGGTGAATTAAAAAAAAACCCTTTTCCCCTGGTTCCAGCACAATCCTGGGAGTGCTGATGCACGGCATTGCATGTTGCCACCCCCCTTAAGGGGGTAGCAACCAATTTTTCCCGACTGGGAAGTCACGACACCACAGTTCGGGAACCTCTGAACTAAGGTTTGGTTGATTAATCTATCAGTCAAACCAAGTAAAGCTTGCACTCCTGGAAAAAATGTAAAATGAACGTTAAGAAGTGACATTGCATTTCTGGGCTATTCGACATTGTAGGGGAAAGTAAAAGAAACAGAATCAGTAAAAGAAAAGAAATCAGGCAGCAGGGAGATGAAGGCTGTACAGTTTTACAGTTTTAAAAAATCCTTTCAAATAGAGCCCTTGAGAAATATATGGATTTGTAGCATTTCACGAGCTTCCATTTGTTTTCCTTTTATTTCCTTTTTTCTGAGTCTAGAAGAAAAAAAATCTTGACTTTGATCTTGTTGTGTTAATTCCTTTTTACCATGAAAGTATCAGTCTGCTCTGTACAGTATAATCCTTTGCGTGGGAGCAGTAATTGGACATTACATGGCTTGTTTCAATGGCTTAAGTACATCCATATAACACATCTCTATACAACGACACAAACAATCAAAGGATATTCTGTACAGCACATGTGTTGTTATCACAGGGCTGGTATTTTTGTGATTCAAAACTCATGGAAAGCCTAGGCCAGTGTTTCTCAAACTGTGGATCAGGATCCACTTGGTGGGTCATGGCCTGATTTTTGGTGGGTCCCAGGTGTTGGAAAGATCAGCTAACTAATTGCCACAAGCCCTGAGACTATTCAAAAATCAGATAGCTGCTAATTACCCTGCAAACAGCTGGGCTCCAGTTTACAAAGTTGTGTAAATATAGGGAGATTAATGTTCGAGAGTCGTGTGTGTGTGTGTGTGTGTGTGTGTGTGTGTGTGTGTGTGTGTGTGTGTGTGTGTGTTCACTGACCTCGGCTGTCTGGGGTGGAAACAAGACCGGCCGCGCACATCTTTACACAGGATTGTGCCACAAGCTTTGTCCCTTGCTGTTGAGAGTGCATAGTAGGTTTTCAGCAACATTCAGTCAATGCTGCACCAATATTAGCAACCACCACTGCAGTTTGACCATTGGATTGCACTGCCCAGCATCAAAGAGGAGAGTATGCAATTCAGAAAAGCTGAAAGCATATGGTGCATTGGTTTTGCCTGTTATTGTCTGGATTTTGGACAGTTAACCCAACAATGGCTGGCATCCAAATACTTTTGATACCTGGAGGTTGTATCAGATATTGAAGATCAATGGTGGCAGTTTATTAGAAAGAGCAAGAGGGGTATTACAAAGTCTATTAAAAAGATTATCCAAGATACTTGTCTTTGTTAATATTGCTTTGTGAGTTTATTTCAACATATCTTAACTCCCTGTTAAAGTGGCAAACACACTTTTAACTCATGATAAATGAACTCCAGTAAAACGTTATGTACAATGGATGAACATGATGAAAACAGCCTTGCTGTTTTTACCTTGAAAATGACTTCAAATTAGAAGTTGAAACGTTGGTTCCTGTAAATATCGGACTCTCCTTTTTCACTGTTTTAATTTTCTTAGCATTTGCTGTCTACGGGTGGCTCCTTTGAAGATTTTATACGTGTGCCTGGAGTTCTCCGTGTTTTATATTTTTAATTAAATGGCTTTTTTTACCCATAAAACGTTTGTCCTGTTGCATGATGAAAAGAGATCCAAAATGGCCTTATTTATAGAACAAGCAATTGAATAGTGCAAGTCCAAAATTGGGTGACAATAATTGTTGGTTGATATATCACCAAGGACATGCACTTCATGCATTCATATGTAATGGACAATAAGGCATTTTCTATGGCTTGCTTGTTGCCTGTATTAAAATATGTCAATTATGCATTTTAAAAGGCTCTGGTCACCATGGCACCATCATCATGCGTGAACTCTGTGATGGCTGTTTGCTATGCGCATGCGTGAACTCTGTAACGCTGCGGAGCTTACAGAGTTCGCGCCAGGGGCGGCAGAGGAGCGATCTGCGCCCCTGGAAGAGAT
The DNA here is from genome assembly GCA_026170595.1 of Plestiodon gilberti rubricaudatus. Lineage (NCBI taxonomy): Eukaryota > Metazoa > Chordata > Lepidosauria > Squamata > Scincidae > Plestiodon > Plestiodon gilberti. The sequence goes on from JANXHW010000004.1 coordinate 44,683,734, forward strand.
CGTCGGTGGAGGAAATCGTCGCTGGAGGCCCCTATAAACAAGATAAGTGGCGCAAAGCAGACATATACACGTAGAAGCCCCGTTACCCCTAAAAAACCTTTTAAAAAAGCCAGAAAAAATGGAAAAAAAGCAAAAAAAGAAAATGAAAGTAATTATGCTAATTAGTAATTATGCTAATTACTTTGGGGGCGTCGAGGGGTGGACCCCACCCTGTTCTGGGGCTAGCTACGCCACTGCCATCATGTTTGGTAAACAGTAATGGATTTTCAAAGCATTCCAGGTGGAGGACAACTTCATTATCATCTTCTTCCATTACAGTAACTGACAGCCCATTCCAACCCAACTCCTCTCCAAGTCAGGCATAAGTGTGGCCTAAGTGCAGCCTAAATTAGGCAGAAGTTATGTCTGAGTTAGGTCAGAGGTATGTCTGAGTTAGGCAGGCTGCAGTTTCTGTGGCCCAGCACCACCCCAGGATCCAGGCAACACTTACCTCCCAGGCAGGCAGGCTCTCCAGGCTCGGTGTCTGGCTCGGGCATGTGCAGGCCTGTGTGTCTGCACGTGTCAGCGTCCATCCATGGCAGCTGCTGCAGTGTCTGTCTCAGCCTGGTCGCAAAGGGGCTGACTGCAGGCAGGGGGGGTTGCGCCAGTCATGTGGTGGACGCAGGGCAGGTGACAGGTGAGCGAGGTGCCCGAGCCAGCTGCCACAGGGCACCCTGTGCATCAGCCACCTGCTGCAGGGGAGAGTGGCCGTCCCCCCTCCTGCAGAAGGCGATGCCACCCCCATGCCAAGTTGAGGCTGCGCGTGGGAGTCATGGGGGGAGCGGGGGAGGGAAGGGAAGGAGGGGTGGGAACGTCACACACAAGGGGGGGCTCATGATGTCTGGAACTGCCTCTGACATGACTTGCCCGTGCGCTGCCTGAAGCCCTGGACCTCCAGGGCCGGGGCAATGCCCACAAAGAAGGCATCCCGGCGTGCGTTCTGCTCTGTGCCCCGGCCATGACCGAGAGATGCCTTGGGCTTGTCTGCTGCGAGCGTGAAGGGCTCATGCAGCTCATCACGCCCCCAGATGGGGCGACGACAGCGCCTCTCGGCAGGTGCTCTGGCAGGGTGGGGGGTGGCCAGCAGCCATCATCAGGGAGTGGGAGGGGAGGCAGACACACAGGCAGGCAGACAGTGGGTACTGGGGAGGGGCACAGGTGGGTCAGAGACAGACAGACAGACAGGCAGACAACAAGGCTGGTGGGAGAGAGATTCCGAGAGAGGGGTCTGCAGAGGCCAATAGGGACACAGGGGTTGCTCCGCAGATGAAGGCAATGCAGAAACAGGCGCCTCTTATGCAGACGGACTGTGGGCGGAAGCGGCTGCATTATGGGCGGACCTTCGACGGAAGCGGCTGCATTACGGGCGGACCTTCGACGGAAGCGGCTGCATTACGGGCAGACCTTCGACGGAAGCGGCTGCATTACAGGCGGACGCCCTGGCTGGCGAGATCCCTGGTTGCTGAGCGGCCACTAAACAGATGCAGCGGCCACAAGCGGCCCCGCTATGGGCTCCGTGGCACCTGTCACTGTTTGCCTGCCTGAGAGGCCCCCCCAACTCCCCCTCCCCTCTGTCCCATGGGGGTCTGGCAGCCTCCCTGCTGTGTTCTCCCTGGGAAGGAAGGGGCAGTCCCTGGAAGGGATTCATGCAGGGGCTTCAGTGCTGGGGGCTGTCTGTGTGTGGAGGGCAATGCTTGTGTAACACTGGCCACATATGTTTCAAGGAGGCTCTGACCGAGGGGCATCTTTATTGTTCTGGAACGTTAGCAGAGATGGCCAGGCGAGGCTGCCAGGGGTAGTCACAGCAGCCAATCTGAAAGCAGCAGCAGCAGCAGCACACGTGCCCCATGGACCTGGAGACGCAATCTCTTCCCCTGTGGAACCACAGCCTGCTCCATAGAAAGGGGAGGGGCAGCAAGTACGACAGCCAGGGAGGTGGAGCAACAGCAGCGCCGGCAGCTGAGGAGGGTTGCAGGGCTGGCTCTCTGACCTCTAGCAGCAGCGAGGCAGAGGACGAGGACCATGGGGCAACCAGACTGCAGGCCCAGGGGTGCTCCCAGGAAGGTAGGTGGTAGTGGACGTTCCTGGGGAGACAAAAAACAAGGAGGTGTTACATGGCAGCTGGTGTGTGGTAGCAATCGCCAGTGAAGACAAGCCAGTGTGTCGGTTGCAAAAGCCTGCAGGGAGAGAAATAACACAGCTGATAGGTGTGACACACATAGCATGGTCTGAGCTGCTTACCTGGGTGTAAGGAGAGCATGATCCTGTAAGGGAAAAGGGTCAAAGAGAGAGAAGACAACACGTATATTGGGTCACAACCATGGCAATCCTAGCAATACTGACCTGTCAGTTGACCCTGTGGAGAAAAGGGGGGGGGAACAGTTGGTGTCTACAGACGGTTAACAGCACCACCACATTCGTGGTGTTGTATGCTCACATGACAACAGGCAGCAATCTGACACAATAGTGGTAAAGCGGCATGTATCCTATATATCATAGCAGGCACTGCAGGCAGGCATCTGACTACTAATGTAAAGAGGCATTTCAGAGAAGGCATTGCAGGCAGACATGAGAGGGCACATTGGTAAAGAGACATTTCAGAGAAGGCATTGCAGGCAGCTATGAGACTACTCATTGGTAAAGAGGCATTTCAGAGAAGGCATTGCAGGCAGACATGAGAGGGCACATTGGTAAAGAGGCATATCATGGCAGGCTATGCAGGCAGACATGAGACAAGACATTGGTAAAGAGGCATATCATGGCAGGCTATGCAGGCAGCTATGGGACAAGACATTGGTAAAGAGGCATATCATGGCAGGCTATGCAGGCAGCTATGAGACAAGACATTGGTAAAGAGGCATATCATGGCAGGCTATGCAGGCAGCTATGAGACAAGACATTGGTAAAGAGGCATATCATGGCAGGCTATGCAGGCAGCTATAAGACAAGACATTGGTATAGAGGCATGTATCCTACCTATATTTCTATATGCAAAGAGGCAGATGTCAGAACACATGTCAGCACAACCCCTGCTCTTACCTGCACTTACCTGCTGGTGTTGTTGCCTGTGTGTGTGTGTGGGGGGGAGAGGCTGGGAGAAAGACATGGGTTAGCAAATGGTAGCATGGAGACAGCTGCCCAGGCACAGCTGTAAACAGTTTGGCCAAAGCCAGAACAGCCCTCTCTGCCCTTGAGGGGGGCAGAGAGGAGAAGAGAAGAGAGAAGTGGGGTGTTTGTGAATTTTGCCCTCCACCGACAAAGTCCCACTTTGTGGCTGTGGGGGACAGAACCCCACGCCATGTGCTCAGAGAGAGAGAGAGAGAGAGAGAGAGAGAGAGAGAGACTGGGGGCCTGGGGCTGGGCTTTTGTGGGAAAGAGGCTGGGTGGGGCTGGGTGCTGATAGGCTCCCTATTTTAGGCATAACTCTGTCGGTTTCCAGACCTAGCAGGCCCAACTCCGTCCTAACTCTGACCTAACTCAGGAGTAGGGTGTTAGAAATTTTCAGGAGAGGGCTGGCTTGGGTAAGGTAAAATGGCTCCTATGGGTCTCCTCGAATTTGGGTCCACCTTTTTGGTCGACCTAAAATTTGTGTTGGAGGGGGCGTGTCTGTGCTTGCCAGGGTCTGGAATCCAACGTTAATTGGTTGCCGCCCCCGTTACACCCACGGTCCGCCCATGGTCCGCCCACTTTTAGGTTAACTTTAGGTCTGACTTGTGCTGCTTAGCCCTTGGGTTGGAATCGGCTGTTCTTAGTCCGTCGGTCGTAACTTCGACCTAACTTTGACCTAACTTCGCCCTAAATGGTTGCGTTCCAGACCTAAAGTCACCCTAAACGACTTAGGCTGACTTTAGGTCTGACTTGGGCTGCTTGGCCCTTGGGTTGGAATGGGCTGTGAGAGAACCAAAGAAATTGACAACCAACATTTCAAAGGAAACCAATAGCTTTAGAATCCTCAAAGTGAAGACTCAAATCCTACCTAGAAATACTTATTACAATATGAAGCACTCAAAATAATTAGCCAGTGACGAAAATGCAAACTTATGCCAGTTAGTCATGTTCTTCATAATATGCATAATGCTTCATCAAGCTGCCAATGTTTTATGTGTTAATGCTTTCTCTTATTTGACCTTGATCTGACAAGCCAAAACTTCAGCAGCTCCTACTGAGGAAAACCTATGCACTTGTTCTGCAACTCACAGAGGCGTCGCTACGGTGGGGGCGGTACCGTAAATTGCGACCCGTCCTAGTCCCCATTTACAAGCCAGCACGAGGAGGCACACACCCCCAAGCCATTGAGCATGGAATGGCTCCGACGGTGAGGGGGCAGGGCCTCCTTGTGCCGGCTTGTAAACGGGAACTAGGATGGGGCGCAACTTACGGTACCGCCCCCACCGTAGCGACGCCTCTGGCAACTCATAAGAGAAATCTCTCTGATAGCATGAGAAGCACAGAAGTATTCTTCCCCTACCTACACCATAAAGACTAACATGAACTTGGGAAAAAATGTGGCCAGTTGAGTAAGAGTGGCCAGTTGAGTGTGCTGTGCATAAAGCAGCTGACCACACACACTACTGACATGCATCATCATTGCAATGCTCACCTGGGTAGATGCATCTTTTGCTACAAATGGGGCTACATAGTGACTAACAGCCCAATCCTAACCAACTTTCCAGCGCCGATGCAGCTGCAGTGCAGCCCCAAGGAAAAGGAACATGCATTCTCTGACCGTGGGGAATCCTCTGTGACTGCACCACCACAGAATACAGCGAGCACCCCATTCGCATGGCTGCATCAGTGCTGAAAAGTTAGTTAGGACTGGGCTACTATGAGTGATTTGTTGCCCAGGACTGCAGCTGGATTGATGAGATTTAGGACAACAAGAAACAATTAAGATTATGCTGTAGAATTAATTAAGGGTAAAGCATGTGGAGAAAATCCTAACTGATTGAACAAACTATCAGAGAAGTTGTGGTGAGAGTCTCCTTGTGTATGAGGGATTGCAGGGCACCGTCCGGGTGTTTGTTGTTACTATATTGGCTTCTGTTTCTGCACTTATTGGGGTGCTTCTAACATTGCTGTCCATTATGTACGGAATTCTGACTATACAGTACAGGGGCCCCCGGTATTCGCTGGGGATTGGTTCCCCCCCCCCCGTGAATACCTGGAACCCGTGGATAAGAGCGAACACCATCTTCTACAGCCCCCCACACCCATTTTAACTAATTGTTGCACAAACGCACCAACTGCTTGAAATGGGCTCTGTAGAGCCAAGTCTCAAGCGTCACAGTTCCCTTTAGCCCCCCCCCCCGCACACTCCCCTGGCGATTCTTTTACCTTAAAATGGTGTTTGTGTCTTGCTTTCAACAAAGGCTATAAGTAGCATGCTGCTGCTTTTAGCTCAGCAGAAGACCAGGAAACAGAAACTGAAACTGCTTCCTGGTCTTCCGCTGACCCTGCGTCTGTGCTATGAAGCAGCAGCAGCATGCTACTTATAGCCTTTGCTGAAAGCAAGACATGGACACAATTTTAAGGTAAAAGGATCGCCAGGGGAGTGTGCGGGGGGGGGGGGGGCTAAAGGGAACTGTGAAGCTTGAGACTTGGCTCTACAGAGCCCATTTCAAGCAGTTGGTGCGTTTGTGCAACAATTAGTTAAAATGGGTGTGGGGGGCTGTAGAAGATGGTGTTCGCTCTTATCCACGGGTTCCAGGTATTCAAGGGGGGGGAACCAATCCCCAGCGAATACCGGGGGCCCCTGTACTGTATGGGGGGAGGGGGCGCCTGCCATCCGTGGATAAGTGAATCCATGAATACCGGATCCGTGGATAGCAGGGGGGCCCTGTACTGTATTAGCCTTTGCCTTGGTTTAGTTCAGTGGTGGCCAACCCATGGCATGCCATGTGCCACATTTTATGTAGATAATCTTAAGTGTGCCACTTAAATAAATAAACAAAAACAAATAAAAATTTATAAGCTAATGAAAATATTTTAAACACTATGACATTGCAAGAAGAATGAGGCGCAGTGGGGTACAGAGACCTCCTCCAGTGCCACAGGCTTGGAAAGGTGCGCTGGGGTTGAGAAAGAGAGAGGGACTTCACCGCTCGACTTGGGCAGAAACGGTGACGCGTGCCACTTCAAAAGGCTCAGCGTGCCACTAAGTGGCACCCGTGCTGTGGGTTGGCCACCTATGGTTTAGTTGTTACCCAGTATAGTGAGACCATGGGATTGTCCTTGAAAGGATTTTTTTACAACTGTATTTTAACCAAATGGCAATACTACTGTATATGTGACATACTTTTGATAGATTTACTCCCATCTGTGAAGTGTGCACTCTTTTTTAAGAGCTGGTCCAATTTCCCATGCTGCTTTAAATGTGCCATTCTTCTATTTTTCTAATTCCATTTATAAATTATGATTTTAAGAACACGTTTGTGTTGATATGTTCTTCCAAGGTAGTTTCACACTTCATTAACAAACAAAATATATCACAATCATCTTGTTCCTTCAAATAATAGTGCCTTGTTTGCAAATATTGAAAGAATCATGTATTCTTAGCTTTAAAGAATACAAAATGTCAGCAATCCTACTGAGTGAGCACAAGACCTCACAGACACGTTTGTGGAAACGGACCTAAAAAAAACCCTGCAACGCTGATGGCAATATGTGACTGATGATAGTGTACCACAATAAAAGCGACACACTCTCTGTCCTAACTGGGTATTCACTTGGTGATTGCACCGCAGTGCTAATATGCTTTTCCTTCCAGTACACAACGTATGGCATGTTGTACAATTATAAATGACGCAGTAAGGTACCTCTGCTAAATGGGCAAAGAGACGCCTTCTATGATAGTTGCTCTCTTATATTTAACAGAGGGAGAGCAACTCTTCATCCCAGCAGCACATCTCTCTCGGTGGCATTTGCTAGTATCTTTCTTGTGCATTTTTTGAGACTGATTCTTTTTTGGGGGACAGGAACGCGTCTCTCCTTTGCTCTGTAAACCACGTTGAGGACTTCTTGTTGAAAGGTAAAGGTAAAGGTGACCCCTGACAATTAAGTCCAGTCGTGTCTGACTCTAGGGTGTGGTGCTCATCCCCATTTCAAAGCCGAAGAGCCAGCGTTGTCCGAAGACACCTCCGTGGTCATGTGGCCGGCATGACTCTCCTTGCCGCAGCGCGTAGCATGCGGCTGGAACACGGAGCGCTGTTTACCTTCCCGCAAGTGGTACCTATTTATCTACTCGCATTAACATGCTTTGGAACTGCTAGGTTGGCAGGATGTTGGCAGTATGTAAATATTCTGAACAATAATTCATATTTTCTAAGTAGTGCTAAAGCTCTTAATCATAAGACATCAACTAGGACTAGATTACTTTGGACTGGCTGACAGGGCGATTCGACATGAAATTTTAATTGTATGAATTACAGGTACAAGTACTGTCGCAGCAGAACCTTGTGCAGTGGTATTCCCCGGTTATTACCGGTCTCCACTGCTGGCCTCTTCTAACAATTCTGGGAAGCAGGACGAAGGAACATACAGGAGAGCCATACGGTTAAGTTCGCCGCTGCCCCCCCCCCAGTTTTAAACCTTTACCACTCTCTAGATAAGTTGCCCATTTTTCCAATTAACCTGTCATGACAGAGAAAAATATAGGGCAAGCTTATTATTGTTATTGTGTAAGCTTCCTTTCTTGCTATTGTGCTGACGGCTGCATTATGGAAGTGCATTTCCCTAGCAGTTCATTTGGATGACTAGTCTTAAAAAGAAAGCACCTGAAGTGAGCAGAGGTTGTAATAAAATACAGAACAGAGAGAGTCTAAATGAGCCTAAATTCTTACTGTAGGCAGTGGCGTAGTTACCACGAGGCAGCTGGTGCGGCCCGCCCTGGGCTTCAGCCACTTCATGGTGGCGAGGGACATCGGCAGGCCCCTCGCGATCGGCCGTGATCTGACTGCCTTTCTCCTTTGGAGGGAGAAGGGCAGCCGACCACCGTCCCTCTGCCGCTGCTCCTTGTGATCCGGCAGTGGCAGTGACATAATCACCACCAATGACGTCCGGCGCTCGGGCGGTGGGTGGGCTCCATCAGGAGTCACTGCCCCAGGCAGCAGAAGACCCAGCTATGCCACTGACTGTAGGTCCCTCAAAAGTCTATCTAATCAGGAGACAGTTTCGGGTGCAAGGCTTGGAATATGCTTGGAGGGTAGCCCAAGCACCCTGAATGTCTGAGGCAAGACAGTGATCCGTCTACCACTACATGTGTATAAACACACATTTTTGGGTTCACCTGGCCCAGTTCGCCTGGCCCAGAATTACTATAAACTGACCCTGGCCCTGACCACGGTGTTCCATGCCACGGTGACGTCGCGACTAGATTATTGTAACGCGCTCTACGTGGGGCTGCCTTTGAAGATGGTTCGGAAACTGCAATTAGTGCAGAATGCGGTGGCCCGTGTGGTCACTGGAGGTAGGCGGTTCGACACCGTCGGGCCGCTCCTCCGACAGCTGCACTGGCTGCCGATTCGTTTCCGGGCCCAATTCAAAGTGCTGGTTTTGACCTTTAAAGCCCTATACGGCTTGGGGCCAGGATATTTGAGAGACCGCCTTCTTCTATATACTCCGGCTCGTCTCCTTAGATCATCAGAGAAGGCCCTTTTGCGGGTGCCGTAGCCCAGGGAGGTGCGAGGGGCGGCGGCCAGAAACAGGGCCTTCTCAGTAGTGGCACCAACCTTATGGAATTCCCTCCCCTTTGACCTACGAACTGCTCCCTCCTTGGACACTTTCCGGCGAGGCCTAAAAACCTTCTTGTTCAAAGAAGCCTTCTGAGCCCCTACCTTTTTTAACGTCGCTGGTACAGGTGGGGGGTCCTGCTGTTTTTATGCTCCTGCTCTGATTGTAGCCATGATCTTTATTAATTGTTTTTAGACACTGTTTTTATTAATTTTTATTGATTGTTTTTACTGATTTTTTATACTGTGTTTTTTTGTATGTATTTTTTTTTCTGTTGTAAGCCGCCTTGGGTCCCTTCGGGGAGAAAGGCGGGATAAAAATATTGTAAAATAAATAAATAAATAAATAAATAAATAAATAAATAAACTAAATTGGGGGATCTATAACTTGAGAGGCCAAAATGCAGTGTACGGCTGTTTTGGGAATGTGGACTGGATAGTGGAGCAAACAACCTCAGAGTGCCTTCAATTAGACTAACACTAACCATGAAACAGAGTTTTCCAAAAGACTATAGACTTTATTAACGGCCCAATCCTATCCCCCAGTTACACTACACACTGCGTTCCAGTGGCATAATGCACTTTCCAGCAGTTGCAAGTGCAACATGTTGGAGAGCGCCTGAAGCAGCGAGCAGCTGGGTCCATGTGGCAACAGACTGAGGATGCCCGCTGCTGCAATTAAGGCTGCATAGAGGGTCGGAGGGAGGCGGGGAGGGGTGGAATGGGGTGGGGTGGGCAAAACGGGGAGGAGATGGAATGAGAAGGGCAGATTGGGACTGGGAAGGTGACGAGTTTGGTAACAACAGTGCCCGTCAAATCCTAACCCCCTTCACAGGCCTGATCCGCCCTCACGGGTTCATGTGGACCTGGTGGCATTAGCAAGACATTCAGCTTCCCAGCTGCAACGTGGGGGTGGTGATGATAATGATAATAACTTACCGTACAGGGTTGTTGTACAGATTACAGCAAGATAATTCATGTGAAGTGTTTGCATGTTCAAAAACACTATATGAATGCTCAGAATTACTATTATTTACTGGTTTGACTGCAGCTACCCAACGCTGTATGATAACAGAAGCTGCATTTTAATCCTGATTGCAAGCACAGCTATTTCATGATAATTATCATTAGTGATTTGTTGGTAACAATTGAGAAATGTCAGAAGAGTGCATAGGTAACTTTATTTTGTTTGTTACACTAATCACTTTTAAAATGCAAATGCATACACTTTGCTCAGGTTCCTTTGATTAAACTAATATTTAAGCCCCTTTAATAAGGCTGTAAGAGATCTGAATCAGCACATCAATGTTGCTGAAGAAAAGGAAATACTGACAGAGAATTCTTCACAATGATTACAAATGAACACAGAATGCAAATCCCCTGTTTAAAAAATGACCCTGGCATTCTGTAGCTCCTGCTGTATTTTGTATGCGAAGGGTAAACCACTTCTGCTTGTGGCTGGGAAGGAGATGGTTTCCTTGAGGCCAGCTTACTTGGATGTTATAGCTAACAGCGTAGCCTTAAGGTAAAGGCAATTAAAGACAGCATCGACCCTCAAGTGGAGAACCACAGCCCTGTGGCACATGTCAGCTTCTTGATGCCACACAGGACAGAGCAAACATGTCCTGCCGCTCTCCTAGCACTCCATGTCAGCATGGATGAGCAATGTTGAAATGAGCCTTCCTCTTACAGTATTCTGTTGCCTAAAGGAAAACAGACATGTGGGACAAACTAGTTGATGGGAAGGCACAACGTGGGGGAAGGCACAAATGGAGAAGGAAGGAAAAATAGAATCATGCTACCAATACAGTTGTTGGACCTCTGTATCCATGGGGGCTCCGTTCCAGCCCCCCCCCACCCGCAGATACTGAAATCCACGTAAAGCAAAATTGCTTTAGCACGGATACAGGGGCCACTGTAAAAAGCTTTAAAAAAAGAAAAGAGTTAAAAATAGCGTTCCTTACCCAAACCGCTGTTTGCAAGGCCAGTGTTTCCCAAACTTTTCTACCCACGGCTCCCTTGACATTGGCGACCCTTGGCGATGGCTCCCCATTACATTATGTTGATGCCTGCCAATTTTGCAATGTATTCCGAGGAGAATCCATGGCACTCTGCGGCTCCTCTGGTTGGTTTCTGCAGCTCCCCTGGGAGCCGTGCCTCCCACTTTGGGAACCACTGCTGTAGACATTGAAATCACGCTCCTAGCCTTCTACCAGGTCGCTCGACATCCTCTCTCCCTTCCCCAGGCTCACCCCAATGGATTCTGGGGTGACCTTGGGGAAGGGAGGGGGGAGTCAAGAGACCCGGAAGAGGCTGTAGGAGCATGGTTTCACTAATTATTTGATGTTTGAACAACACCAGGTGCACCAGAGGTGTCTTCAAGAAGATGACAATGAACTACTGGAACCCTGGAATGTAACTAGAACCTAGGATAAATGTCAGTCACAGAAAGATACCCATATTTACAGTGCAATCCTAAGTAATCCTCAACGCCAGTGCTGACTGTTGCAAAGTGCCGTAAAGCGCTTTGGACAACCTGGTAGTAAGTGGCATCGGTGCCATCCCTCCAGAGCCACATCCAGAAGGAGTGCATGATGGTAAGCTACTGTCAGGCAGCAGAGGGGCGGGGGAGGGCAGAATGGGGGCACACCAAATCCTATTCCCCCTACATGCTTGAAAGCCCGACATGGGGCTTCTTGGTCCTGCGCCAATGATTTAGCTGGTGAGGATTCGAGTAGCCCCGTTGAGCAGGCTGGGGCTTTACCCAGCATATGAGGGCGAATGTGGACTTCCCTCCCACAGGTAAGTGCAGTGATGGTGGTAGTGAACACATGACCCAGCCACCACGGCCCACCATCTGCTTCTACTGCCACCAAACAATGCCCTTCAATAAAGTCAGGGATCAATCTCTCTCCTTGGTTGCCATGCACAGCTGTCATAATCCATTCAATCCTCCCTCCCCACAGACACTGGCTCCAGTCAAGGGAGAAGTCGTTTTCAGACGTCCCCATCAGCACTCTTTTGCAGATTGGCTGATCTTCTTGTTTTTCAAATATGTGTCCTTATTCCTACATCTTTGGAGCTGTGTGCATAGATCAGTGAAACTGTTCGGCTCTTCCTCCTCCTCCCTCACCATGACTTTACATATCTCTAGCAAATAGTAACAACAGTTGTAGTCACAAGAGATCAAAACAGCCAAGCAGGCCTGACCTGATTGTGAAATACAGTTATTAGCCTCCAGATTTTTTTTCTTGTTTCTCTAGGGTGCTTGGCACTAAAACATTCAACTGGATTACATCAGGGATGGTATTTCTGAAGAAAGCAAGGCCATCAACCATTTAAGGGTAAAAACAAAGGACAGCTGATAAGGCACTAACAATCCCTCCCATTACCCCAAAATTGGGTAATTGCTGGCAACTCCTTTATATATGCAAAAGAAGGCAAACTAACAGAGTCCTTGCACTTGTGTTTGTATTTCATTTACATACACCAGACCTGCACAACTTGTGACCCTCCAAACCAAACTGTAACATTCCTTGTACTTTACAACAGCCTTCTGTTTTTTTCAAATATGGCAAAACTCAGTGATGTACACTTGAGTATTGACTCTGACTCAAGTCGCATCAAGTCAGCAATTGTAAAAGACTCTACTCGAAACTTGGACAAGTCGAATTTTATTCAGGTTTAAACCAGTTTTCCCCATTAAATAGATAGGGACTCACAACCAAAGACTCGGGACTTGGGGGCAAAGACTTGGACCCAGAGACTTGATCCACATCCTTGGCAAAACCAGGATTTTTATTGAGCCACTGTTGGGCTATTGTAGATCGCTAGTGAGATGTATTTGACTTAGAGTGCAGGCCTGCCACATATTGCTTCATTTTTTAAAGTCTCAGTAGGCTTGTTTTAACATGAGAAATATTCCCAACGGTGAGGAATAAATAGAGGACAAGAGTCTCATTGGTTTTAAGGGCTGAAGCTGCATGTTGCATACTCTGTCTTTGATACTCCTGGCCAGCTTGTTGATTAAGGCAGCAATCATCCATGTTTACCTGAGAGTAAGGCCCACATTGAGCTTAGTGGGATCTACCTCTGCATAGGCATGCATAAGGTTGACCTGTTGCTCACTGAATATTGTTGTTGGGCACAGATGCTGAAACTGGGATTCCCTATGTGTGCTTGTTATGTGGTTTCTATTCTCAGCATTTAGGGCCAAATCACATGTGAGATTCAATGCGTGACTGGCCTTGACATGCTTTAAGCAGCCAGATCATGATGGGCCCCCATGGATTAGAACCATGGTGGAGGATAGAAGGGCTTCAGCCCTACTTCATTCAGTGGTCCTAATCCAGCTCCTTTGGGTGTACTATTTGCCAAGAAAAAAAAATATTCCGTTGGTGCTGATGACACAGTTACATTTGCCCATGAGACTAGTCCTAGTTGGTGCTATGGCAAAAATATGTCTCTGTCAACTACAGTATATCCATCATCTGTGACCTGTGATCTATCTGTATCTTGGGGAACCTATTAAAGAATTTAGAAGGCTATCAAGAATGCACGTTTCTTGGTCCTTTCTGATGGCTACACTACTCAGTGGCATAGCTCCGTATGGCCTTCTGCCAATTTCCCCATAAACACAAGATCTAAGTAAGATGCAGGTGCCATGCATCTCCCAAAGGTATCATAGAGTCTATTTTCTTATGTAGGTTTTTTTAATCAATTTTGCCTGCTTTGATGTATGACTTATATGGTAACCCTATCTGCAGTTTATTAAATATTCCTTTGAATAAAAATATGCCATTTCTGAGGAGTTCAGGTGAAGTCCATTGTACATTCGAATGGTCTGAAAAAGCATAGACTGCATTTTTCATTTAGGAAGGATATTCATATGTAGATATGGGAGCATCCCCTGCTATTTTAGCAATCACTTTTTCAAACAGAAAATACACATTATTGTTCAGTTTGCAAGTTTGGCAAATAATTTCCAGCAACATTAGGGGTAAGTATTATTTTTGGTGCTCTTCAACAACACAAGTCAACCTTCTATTTGTACATACGTTTTACTAATGTTTGCATCAAAGTTCTGAAAAATGCAGATTTGATTGTGTACATTTGATTTGCTGAGCAAGACCAAGGTTACCCAGCTGTTCAAAATCTGGGACTTAGACAGGTGAAGCCAACTGTTTAACATTAGATACAGCTGACAAATGTGCCAAGAAACATGAGCAAACTGCACATATTAAATGTGTGAATGCACCTCTGGCCGTCTCGTTGTCTAACTTCCATTGGAGACATATCAATATTCAACCTGTGTGCTCACTTATGCACCTCAATTAGGCATAGCTGTTAGAATGCGGCGTGTCTGAATTTAAAATTTGATCTAGTTTCCTAGGGGAATTACTTCTGTAAAGATTGACCTGCATTCAGCAGATCTGGTGTGTAGTACATCTTGGCATTCTGACAGTCATGTGGGGTTGTGTGCAAGTAGTGGTTGCCCCATTCACTTTAGCCAGCCATCAGCAAACTGCGTTTTTCCTTTCAATTGACAAATGTGAACATATGCAGCTGGCTGATACTAGTTCAGTACTATCTATGTTGACTCTTCAGAGACGGGTCTTTCCCAGGAGATGCCAAGGGTTGAACTGTGAACCTTCTACATACAAAGCATGTTCCCCAACACTGAACTATAGTCTCTCCCCATCTTGTATACTTTTGCATACTGAGGGAGAATCCAACGATGTCAAAACCACAACCTTATTTTGGGCTGGTCCTGTTTTGCTACCAATCTGATATAGGCACTTATTACTGAATGAGCAGTTCACTGAGGTCACTAAGTCATAACGATCAGCTCATTATCCGCCGGCTCAGTATCCGCGGATTTCACCATCCATGGATGCTGATTCCGGAGACCTACAGAGGCCTCTTCCACATCAGGCCTGCAACCCCCTCCATAGGTCTCCCCTTACTGTGGGCTGAAAACTTTTCTCTTTCATTTAGCCTTTCCAACTTAGTTCTGTTGGGTTTTGCTTCATTATGGTTTATTATTCTGCTGATATCTTTTGGTTTGGTTTGTTGCCTCATTTCTGTAGATTTTAAAGTGTTTTATTGTTAATGAGGCTTGTATAGCCCCTGGTGTGTGTGTGTGTGTGTGTGTGTGTGTGTGTGTGTGTAATCCTGCACTGATTGCTATTTGTTTGACTTTATTGTGTTATTGTTTAATAATTTTTCATAAGCTTCCCTGTGTGCCCCGATAATTGGGGGGGAAGGTGGGGTGTACATAAATAAATAAAGAGACAAATATAAAACCCACAAATGTACTATTTATGTTTGCTAAGAACCAACCCCTACAGAACTGGTCTGTATTGTACAGGCACTTTGCTTCATTTCAGCAAGACTTTCTTATAACTATTTGTGTTTTTAAAAAGGCCATAGGTAAGCTATAGTTATAGGGGAATTTTTTTAATGAATACCCACAGACTGGGTTGACTGCATCTGGCCCCCTGGGGCATATTTTATTCATAACAATTTTGAGCAGATGGGCGTGACTTGTGCACTTGGACTGTGCAGCAAAGCTTTTGGAGGAGGCTGATGATTATTAATTCACTGCATTATTCATCATATAGCATCCAGGTGCCTTTTTTCCCTTTTTGGCTTGCTATTCCTGAAATAAATCGGAGAAAGTGCAACTGCTACTCTTATAATACTTATACATTAAAGTATTTACAACACTAATAATTATTAAAATAAATCTACCAGGTCAGAACAGTTTTTAAAAAGTCAAAGGGTTATGCGCATAAGAAAAAGGAAAGTATTACAGCAGTATGTTCTATAAACAGCCCAATCTTTCAAGATAGTAACAGAAAAATTAACTCAAAGACAGTCATTGTGATAGGAAAATGGTTGTCAGCGCAATCCTGTGTAACCTTGCACCGGTATAACAGCAGATGCACCGGTGTAACAGCAGATGCACCGGCGTAAATGCACTTACACTGGCATAAGTGCACTTACACCAGTGCATCTACTGTTACACCGGTGCAAGGTTACACAGGATTGCACTGTCCATCTGTGAATCAACCCCCGGTCACATTGTGTTGGCATAGTGAACAAAGTTCCATTGTAGCACACAGCAGAAGTCTGAATACAGAGAAAGCTGGACTCCTGATGAAATGGCTTGGCAGGTAATCTCTAGCAAAAAACAAACAAACACCACAGAGTCCAGTTCACTGGGACAAGGTTTTGGGACAGAGGATTGCCTGCACTGGCAATTACCTTTTTATTTTGCTTCAAACACAGACTGTTTGTGCTCCTTAGCACAATTTTAGGTTCCATATGAGGAAATGCTCCCAGCAATTTCTCAAAGATAAGAATTTTGAAATGTATCTGAAACTTGCTAAAGTGTATCTGGACACTTGCTAAAAGCAAACCAGAGCAATCCATTTGTGAAGCAGATCTCTCTGTGGTGGTGTTAGCAGTTTGTGTGAATCTTGGATGAACGTCGTGTGTTTCTACACCTTCTGTGTTCAATGTGTTCTATTGGAGGTAGATGAACAGGCAATTTGAGACCTAATGATCATACCGTACTATGCCTGAGACCTGATAAAATGATTTGGGGGGTTAATAGGATTAGGAAAACTGTATGGTTCAGGGGAAGGCAAAGGATGAGATGGTTAGACAGCATCACCGATGCAACGAACATGAAAATGAGCGAACTCAGGAAGATAGTGGAGGACACGAAGGCCTGGCGGGATGTGGTTCATGGGATCACGAAGGGTCGGACACGACTTAACGACTGAACAACAACATGGCTCAGGATAATTTTTATTATTGAAAGGTATTCTACAAGGATAGGATTAGCCATATTTTTGACAGCCCCAACCAGGGGCTGGGGCATCCAAGAGGGGAGTTGCATCACTGGCAGATTGTGGGAGGATGAAAGAGGAGCAGGTTTGGGGTGCCCTTCCATTAAAACTGAGTGGAAAGTAGATCACCTGCCTCCTTATCTTGCTCCTGGAGTGGTTTCTTCAAACACAGAAGTGTGGGACTTCTGATTTGATTTACAAGGACCCTTCAAATGAAGGAGCCCCTTCAAATCTAATCAGAGGCCCTGAACTTCCACGTTTGAAGAAACTGTGCCAGGAGCAAGGTAAGGGGCTTTTGTTGTGGTTGTTGTGTAGTGATGGCAGGGGTGGACCCAGGGCAGCATTGGATGGTGTTCCTGGGTTACACAGCCCCTGCCCTCAACTGCACTATCATTTAGTCTGGGCCACATAGGCAGATATTGTGAGGTTCTAATAGAAAGCACTGTCTACCTGCCCCTGAAGGTGGCAAAAGCACACCCTATATAATTCAGGCAGTACACAATGAGAAGATTTACGGATAACAGAACCTGAAGAGTTGATCATTTTGGAAACTATCCTAATTTACCAGACCAGAATATCCGATACTGTGGGATCTTTCTGAGAATTCCCTGTAAAAGCTCAGAAAGACCCTGAGCCTGGGAGAGCTCCCTCTCTGTTCTCTGCTGTTATCAGCCATCTGCCATCACTAGCTCCCTCCAGTTTACCTTGTTACACGGTGTGGTGAAGGTGGAGACATTATTGTTAGGTTTACCATCCGTCCCAGAATGCCCGGGACCGTCCCAGGTTCCGGGCTCTGGTCCCAGGTCATTCCCTGGCTTTCCGGACCTGGTAGAAGCCTCCTCTGCCGACACTTGCAAAGTGCCAAAAGGTACTTTTTTCCTGTCGACGGCCATCTTGGATCTCGCGAAATCTTGCAAGATCCAAGATGGCAGCACCCAAATCTCGTGAGGGATTTTGATAGGAAAACGGTTGTTAGCGCAATCCTGTGTAACCTTGCACCGGTGTAACAGCAGATGCACCGGCGTAACAGCAGACATAACACCGTAACACCGGAGTAATGTGCACTTACACCAGTGCATCTCGTGAGGGCACCCTCACGAGATTTGGGCTCCGTCATCTTGGATCCTGCGAGATTTTGCGAGATCCAATATGGCCGCCAACAGGAAAAAAGTGCCTTTTGGCTTTTGCAAGTGGCTGCGGAGGAGGAGGAGGCTCTGAGGGGGCAGCAGGAGTCCTGGACAGCTCAGATGCAGCCGGCCAGGCTCCGAAGATGGCTGCAGCAAATGGCTGCCCGAAACCAAGCCCCAAGAAAGGCCAAAGAAACACTTTGAGAAACAGTTTGAGAAACACTGGGCTAGATGAACCTCAGAGACAGAACCTCATCTGTCTGTGAGGTTCATCCCTGAAACAAGCACGAGTTATTCTAGCCAAAATTGACTCAGATTTTACGAATGGACTGCAAAGAATTTGTTTCTGGATTGGAAAGCTCTCTGTATTTAGGCAATTTGAGGACTGTTGTGCTATAAGAATCAAGTGTAGAGCAAAGATCTATTAAAAACTCATCAAGCACATTTTTGTGCTTTCATCGCATAAAAGGTATCAATGTTTGTTCCAAAGATTCGGCATTAAAAATTTCACATCACAGTTTGAATGCATATTGCATGCAGGCCAAATGTGATTAAATAGGAGGTTGCATGTGTAGAAAATATTAGGATAAGCTTGTTTTATGAGACTGATGCATTTTCTCATGCTTCCTGTAGTATCTGTTGATTCCTCATTTATTTTATGATGAGATAATGTATAGATAAAATCTGCAGAGACCTATACTCAAGGAAAGAGACAATGACAAGTTCCCTAACACCTGAATATATCAGATATGGTAACCATGATCTTGAAAGATTTTGTTTTGTTCTCTTTTGATGGAATAACTTAGATTCCTGGTGTGTCTGTGAGGTTCACCTTTAAAAGAGCCAGTTTCAGCAAAAAAGTCATTGCCCAGTTCTTGGTTTCAGTACCAACGGGCACGGCGGCAGAGGCTGCGTGGGCTCGGTGGTGACGGGCACGGCGGCAGCCACGAGAACGGTGACAGAGTCTGCGGGGGTGCGGCGGCGACGGGCAATGTTGACAGCATGATGGGCAGTGGCAGCACGGCAGCGACAACAGCAATGGCTGCACGACGGGCAATGGCGGCGGGCAACGGCGACAACGGGCAAGTCAATTTAATTTATTATTTTATATAAATGGTAAATATCAGAGTTGAAAATTAGCATGCTGCTGGGAAAACTCCG
Source organism: Plestiodon gilberti rubricaudatus (assembly GCA_026170595.1). Taxonomy (NCBI): domain Eukaryota; kingdom Metazoa; phylum Chordata; class Lepidosauria; order Squamata; family Scincidae; genus Plestiodon; species Plestiodon gilberti. The sequence continues at coordinate 44,702,646 of JANXHW010000004.1, forward strand.
TTGTTGAAAAGATTTATTTTAAAAATAAACTAAACTGATGTTACAAGCTTTGACATTTCGCCAACACACATTTGTGGCATCTTCAGAAGTTCTCTCGTGACAACCTTCAAAAATAAATAAATACATACAAATTTCGGGTGCCCTTCAGGCAGCAAAAGGGCGCTTTGCCCCCCCCCAAAGGATTTAAAAAAATTATTTCAATTTAATTAATGAAATTTATTTCAATTTAATTAATTATTTCAATTAATTAATTGTTGGGGGGTGTCCCGGTTTAGAACCGGGAAAATCTGGTAAGCCTATTAATAAGCGGACTGGCTCATACAAGGGAAGATGGTCCTTTAGGTATGACCTGTATATAAACTTAAGTGTTAGAGCCTGCTCTGATTATGGGAACACAACAACACGCTAATATTGCGGTTTCTGTTCCCACCAGCATTGCCCTAGCTCCTGGAAGGTCATGTCAGAACCAGTCTTAGATCGAGTAACAATGTGTTTTATTTTGGGCGAACGTGATAAGCCATTAGCCTTATATAATAATTTAGCATGGTTTACTGTTGAATAATGTTAATGAGTGCCAGCTATATATTTTTTAGATTATGGAATAGTGTAAAAAAAATATCTTCTCCTAGTTGAACATTATCTGTATAATATCTGTGAAAAAAGATATGAGCTTCCATAGAACTTCCTAGCCTTTCTAGCGTTTTGTATTCAGGCTTTGATTTTGTAATAAATTAAAACTGAAAAGAAGACAAGGCTTTTCTGTATGCCTTATCATTATTTAATAACTGAAAGCACTGAACAGTTTGGTCACATCCTCTTACATGATGAGAGCATCTGTTCCAAAACACGTTGGTGAAGCTTATGGGCTGTACAATAGCTGGGTGGCTGAATTTCTCATTTTTCTCCTTCCCATAGATGTGTGTTGCAATGAAAAACACTATCGAGTAGTAATTGTTTGAATGCTTGACTCTCTAGGGCAAATACTGTACACTGGGCAAATGCCAAGAATGGCACTGGCACTCTCTCAGGCTGCTTAACTTAAGTATCCAAAATTAGTGGAAGTTCCTCTGTTTTGCAAACCCTGCCTGATCTCCCATCAGTTACAGTAAATGTGCGATATGCACTAAGGGCCAAACCACATTGTACATAAATGCTGTATTTAAACCCCTGACAGCGCAATCCTGTGTAACCTTGCACAGGTGTAACAGTAGATGCACCGGTGTAACAGCAGACACCTGTGCATCTGCTGTTACACCAGTGCAAGGTTACACAGGATTGTGCTGCAAGAGCTGAACCATTTTCAGAGAAAAATACCAGTCTCTTTTCTGCTGCTACCCTCCCAGCTGATTTCCACCCCACCACCCCCTGCACAAACACACAGAGTTCTAGACACATATTTATGGAGGTCACCTCAGAATCCCCAGGAGAGGAACGGCTTGCAAAGAAAAATTGCCCAACTGATAAGAGAATGAAGCCTGCAATACCCAGCTACTTCACTACTGACAACAACTTCTTCTCAGGAGAAGCAACAACCAGGGTTTAGATGCTTGTACAGTGCTGTATTTGGCCCTATGAATGGAGTTACACATTCACTTACCGTATTAATATGCCTTAGGCAACCTCCGGCCTGCTATGGATACAGGGATGCCTGAAGGCATTATTATTGGCTTCACTAACACACCACTGAAAAGCAGCTGAGCAGACCAAGCAGGCAGATAAATATCCAATTCACACGCTTTCTATGTGTATGTGTGTGTGTGGGGGGGCTGATCATGAACATCTGTGCATCTCCATCATGCGTGTAACATCATGTAGCAAGTGGGCCTGTATGTTCACATGATTCATTCGATCCATCCCCCTCATAATAAAAGGAAATGGCTACCCGCATGTACACATGTACACATATACAGCGTACATTAAACATTTCATTGGATGTATCGTGAGAGCTCCCAAGCATTCATGCTCCCTCACCAAGTGTATACAGAACCCATTCTGACCAGTGGATGCTAGGCTCCTGGTGGAATTTGTATACACAAACTAGAAAAAACTAGACATGCATAAGTCCCACTGGAGATTTTAGGAATGAAGACTCTGGGCATATTGTCTCCAGTAGTGTAACTAGAGGGGGGGCAATGGGGGTAAGCGCTACACAGTGCTACCTTACATGGTGGTGCAAAGTGCCCCCCCCCTCGCCGTCAGAGCCATTCTGGCAGCAAAGGCAACACTGCCTTCGCTGCTGGAATGGCTCTGATGGCAAGTGGGAGGGGCCACTTTGCACCACCGTGTAGCACTTACCGCTCTGCGCCCCCTCTCTAGCTATGCTACTGACTGTCTCTATTTGAAGACAGGCTGTGGAGTCAAAGATGAGAAGAGGATGGACTTGTTTCAGCCCCTGCAAGTGGATTTTTCAGGAGTGCAAGTCACAAAACCTCACACAACCTTTGATCTTTTTTTCTACATTCCATAGTTGTTCTCACTTGTCAGCAAGTCTAATTTCACTGTTGAAAATAGCCTCTCTGATAGCTGCTACTTCAACAAAGCAGGTCAGCAGACTGTCAGTTCTCTCAAGAACCGTTTTCCTGGGAAGAACTCTGGTCATTCAAGGTAATTTCAAGGACAGTCTCAAATTATTCACCATTGCCAAAGAGAGATTAAGATGACATTTGAATGAAGAAGCTCAGCTTTCACAGACTTTGCCTTTCCCTTCCTGTCCATGGACAGACTAACCCCTTCCTTATGTATTGAAAATAAATATCCTTTTGTAGGGAATCCAGTATTGGTAAACTGTATGCATTTAATTGGACTTCAAAATCAAAACCCTCTTGTACAATAGGCTAAATATTTTGGGTTGCATCCAAAGTACAGCAAGCTTAAGGAAGCTCATGGAAGCAGAGTTTCCTGCAAAAACCCCCCCCCCAGCCTCTCTCAGAAGGGAGGGTAGGAAATAGTCAGAAACCAGGCAGAAGCATCCTGAAGGACTGCCATCTTCCCTTGGAAACAACCCATCCGTTTCGATCATGGTGAGATGCTCTCTTGTACATCCCACTGCCCTCTGCCATTCAGTTGACTGAAACACATGAGAAGGCCTTCACAGTGGTGGCCCCAAAAATGTAGAATTCTCTGCATTCTAGTACTGAATGCATTCTAGTACATTCTAGGCCAGAGGCGTAGCTAGCCTCTCTGGTGCCCCCCCCCCAGTGCGGAACATCAGAAGCCCCACCTCCACCAGTTGTGTCCCTGCCGCATTGCAGTGAATAAGCCCCCTGGTGGTTTTTCGCTATTTTTCGACTCCTAGGAGCCCGGGTGGGCTAATCTTCCACGCAGCATGGCTGTTTTTCGGCCACCTCCGTGGCACAATTAACGCCCCCCAGCCGCTTTGTTGCCCCCCCGTGGGCGCCCGGGGTGGGTTCCCCCCCTGCACCATTCTTTCCTCCGCCTCTGGTATGGGCTGCCTCCCTCCTTGCTGGTGTTCTGGGGGAGGCTGAAGAGCTGGCTATTTAAACAAATATTTCAAGAATTTGCTTGACTCATGATTATGTTTAGTTTGCGCTTCCTAGTTTTTATTGTATTTTTGTACTTCTTGTGTGTTTTAAATGACGGTGTTTTTAATTCATGTTGTAAGCTGCCTTGAGTCTCCCAATGGGAGGCTGGGTTTTCTCTGTGCCAGGTGCAAGGGAGTGGCGACTGGACACAGGTATCTTGTTGTCTTGTGTGCTCCCTGAGGCATCTGGTGGGGCCACTGTGTGACACAGGAAGCTGGACTAGATGGGCTTTTGGCCTGATCCAGCAGGGCTCTTCTTATGTTCTTATGGTCAGTCGAATTTTAGTAGTAGTAGTTGCATTATCATCTTGCAAAAGCACCCACACAACAACCCAGAGAGGTAGGTTAGGTAAGGGATAGTGACTGGCCGAAGATTACTTGGTAAACTTCATGGCTATATGTGGATTTGAACTATGGCCCTAGTCTCGCACTCTGTACATTATGATAACATTTAGTCATCTGTTTCTAGAAAGAAAGAAAGAAAAAACACATGTCACTCATAGTATGTTTCCTGAGAGTGTGATGGAAATTAGATTTAAAAAAATTCAACCCACCTGTTTATAAAAGAGAAGGATGTTGTAAACAAAGCTCATCAAAGTCCTCGTTACTAGGAGAACATAATCCATGTTAATTAAGCAGATTTTCGAGCCTTGCATTTAAAAGCAAGATTGCTACTTTTCTGTATTGATGTTCCTCCATGGAGAATTGCAGTTGTATTAATATTTATGATATGCTTATTGGTTGTTTCAGCTGGCTATAGTTTGTTCCCATAGCAAAAAAAAAGGGGGGGGAGATTTGAGAAATGCTACATATGCTCTGTAATTCTAGGAGAAAAAAACCATTTTAAAACAACTTTAGGGGGATGTTCAGATTTTAGCAGCTGCAGGGCACCCTTTGATATTGGAGCCAGCTATTAATTTCATTACAAGTAGGTCACAAAGAAAACCAGGGCAATTCTGTGGGCCAAACTATACACCATAGGGAGGGGAGCCTAAATTAAGACTCTCTTTCAGTGCCAATCCAGTTATCCAGTCCATTGTCAAAGGATCGAGGAAATATGCATAAAGGATCACAATTTCTGAAGCAGCATCTTGATCTGACTGTGTCAGAGAACACCAAAAGCCACAAGATGAGATTGTGCTGCTTTTTGCTATTTTAGTAAGAGAAATCTGGGGAAAACAAAAGTTTCTGTTGTGGAGAAACCACATAAGATGTTAGAAATATTTGACCTGATCCAGCAAATACATGCCAGCAGAAATCAGTTCCTGCACTTGAATCACCTTTGCAGATCTGGACCACATTTGCACAAAATTGCTGTCTAACAAAAACATAAAAATTGCACTCAGAGTTATCTCTCAATCTACCTTTTGTCACAGGGGTGTTGCAAGGGGAAATAGAAGATATGAATCTGCCGTTACCTCACCTGCCTTGAGTTATTAAAATCAGTAAGCAAGCTTTGTTATAAAAGATATTTCACATCAAACTTCTTTGCACCATGTGGTGGTGTGAATGAGCTTTTCATGTTAGCAGTTACTACAACAGAGCAGGGTCTGAATACCGGCCACTAAAGTTGCAATATCAAGTGATAATGTAAATAGAAAATCTCTACCAGTAGCATGCATATGATGAAGAAAGTGCCCCAATGCCACACTGCACTGAACATCACAGCAGCATGAAAAAAAAAAAAAACATCACAGCAGCATGAAAAAAAAACTTAACTTTTGTGCCGGTTTAACCAGTGGCGCAGCAAGAACGGGAGACCCCAGAACGGAAAAGGGATTCAAATCCCCTCCAAAAGATTTGAATCCCTTTTCCGTTCTGGGGCCTTCCGTTCTCGCTACGCCACTGGTTAAACCGGCACAAAGGTTAAGTCGGATTGTGCTGTTAGTTAAACAGTAGTAGTACTAGTAGTAGTAGTAGTAGTAGTGTTTTGTAGTAGTGTTTTGTTTAACAGCGCAATCTGACTTAACCTTTGTGTCGGTACTACTACTACTACTAGTAGTAGTAGTAGCAGCTGTTGCTAAAGGACTGTGCAGACAACCCCCCTACGTATATGTGAAAGGCCCTACCATTGGCACTGCAGTCGCTGCAACTATGCACACAACTGGGCCGCCAGTACAAATGGCTAGTGACCAGGATTGCACACCACCAGAGCACCCAGGCACCAGTGGAGTAGGTATATTGGTGGTGGCGGTGGTCAGTGGGCAGGGTGAGGAAGTTACGGGGCATTTTAGGGGAGGAATCAGGGGAGGGAGGGGTGGATCTGGTGGCACTCACACCCAAGGTCTTATCTCTCATTTTTCTGCCTGCCCCACCCCCATGGCTCTCCTTGGACTTATGTCAGCTATGTAGCTGGCATAGGTCCAAGGAGACCCATAAACCATCAGGGACCTGCACAGAGGTAAGGAAAAATATTTTTCCTTATCTCTTGCAGGCTTCTTGATTGCTCTCCCACCATAGCATGCAGCGCACGCCCGCATGCTGCAACACGGCAGGGGATAGGATTGGGCAGTTAATGAATATGCATTGTGAGCCAGGAACTTCAAATATCACCTCAACTGTGAATTCCCTGGGTGGTCTTTAATGAGCCCCCATCTCGCAGTCTCAGCTTCCCCCCCCCCATAATATGGGGATAATCATACTGACCTGATTCAGTGATTTAATATGCATGACGTTTTTTGAATGCTGTGAGACATTATACAGTAAAATACTAAATAGTAGAAATTGTTCCCATGTCCCTGTCTGCAAGAATGAGAAAAGAAACATCTGTAGAATTCCTTCATCAAGGTTCTGCACTTCAAAACCTCTTCTCAACAGAACATGATTGATGCTGATGTGGCTGAAATATTGACAAAATGAAATGAGGAGACAGGCTTCTGAATTAAGTCTCAATTCTTTCTGAACCCATAGAAATCTGAAGTCTGTAATTGGTCTAACTCAATGATCGGAATTGCCACAGAGTTAGTAATAATGTGTTTCTTTTTAATATGGGAAAACTTAAAATAGGAAATTAATAGGTTATTGCAAAAAGGTTAGCCTTATATAAATTAAAGAAGAATGCTCAGCTATAGAAACTTCAACAAAGTGGGACTGGTTGCTAAGGAAATAATTGCATTTCACCATCTAACATTTGGGAAAGCTTCCTGGAATACAGAATGGTGTATTCATTCTATTCAGTCGGGCCACCATCGTGGGCTTCCAGGCCGCTGCCACAATTGGCAGCGGTGTGGCACATGCAGCAGCAGCTTCCCAAGCTTCTGCTGGTGTGGGTAAGTTGGTGGTGGAAGCACCATGGGTGAGGAGAGCAGGGGGAAATTCAGGGGGGAGTGGAAGGGAAGGGGTGGATCTCGAAGCACCAGCATGTGCCAGGATCCTATCCTGTCTTTCCCAGCATGCCTCACCCCTATTCTCTACTCAGACACACAGGCAAAATGCTTGGCATAGGTCCAGTCGCGTCGCTGGGACGCGCGTCACCCCAGAGCGGGGACGCGCGTCACCTTTAAGGAAGCGGCTCCGCCCCCGCGCGTGATGTCACGCGCAGGAGAAGAGCACCTCGCATGCCGTTTTCGGCTCATTTTGGAGCCAAACGGATGCGAGGGCGGGCGGGCCCAACTTCAGCATCAAAATGTAAGTGCCGGGGGGACGCGCGTCACCCTTGTATGCGCGTCACCCCTGGGCGGCCCGCCCCACACACTTCCCTTTGTCGACGCCCCTGCATAGGTCTCAGGAGATCCTTAGGTGACGGGCAGCCTCCCAGGAGGGTAGGTGAAACCTATTTGTACTTACAGTACCTCCTGCTGGTTGTACAATTGCTCCCCCACCATTGGATGCAGTGTGCACTCTGTCCGCGTGGCTGCATCTGTGCCAGTGGTGGGGGATAGGATTGGGCAGCATGTTTCATTAACTATGTTCCACCTGAACTGGGCTTGTGTGTTTTCTTTTTGCTTTGCAGTGATCATGGCTTTTCATTGGCTATCTGCCTTTCATTGCCATATCACATAAGTCTACCATTCTTGCTCAAAGGAGGAGGAGGAGCAGCCGAGGCAAGAAGGGGGACAGAGATGGATGCTCCCCACCAACCCGCTGCCTGAGGTGACTACTTCAGTTGGCCTCCTGAATGGGCTGGCCCTGTTTGGTCGGGAACTGCACCTTGCCTTACATATAGGAATGAGAGAAGTGCAGTTACTGGTAGCTGATCAGTGGTCATCAGTTATGTGCTCCTCTTTCATTTAATACATTAATAAACCCTGACATGTGAGCCCTTTTGGGACAGGGAGCCATTTAATCATTTGATTTTGTCTGTAAAACACTTTGTGAACTTTTTGTTGAAAAGTGATATATAAATACTATTATTATTATTATTATTATTATTATTATTATTATCATCATCATCATCATCATCATCAACAACAACAATAATAATAATATTGTCCTGGAAATAGCCCTGCTGTTTGCATCCAGTCAAGCAAGATTGAATTGTTTCAGGCACTATTTGGTATTTAGTGAGCAAAACGAAGTATCATGGCTGTGCAGGTTGAATTTTGAGGTAAAGTATTTTGTACCTTGAGAAAATCACTGCAATGATTTTTCGTTCAGTATGCTATTAGATTTAATTAAAATATGCCTGTTTTTAATTAATCTCTTTTATCCCCAGGGAAGATTCTAGAAGACCCCAGAATGTTTCTAAGCAAATGGGCTGCATGTCCAATATATTTCAGTATTGACGCACTGTACCACAACTTTATAAACAACTGTCAAATTTCTTGTGAAATTAAAATCCAATCGACTGGTTGTCCTACATCTCAAATTATACTTCTTCGTGTGCTATCTAAATTAAATTTGACTTTAAACAATGGCTGCACCAGACAATCTGAAATGAAGTTTGAGAGAGAAAATAAAGACCAATTTGGACTAGCATAGTATTCTTTCTTTTATAATCAGAGAATGCTATTAAGCAAAGTGGATGCTGGGAGTTAGACAACAACAGCAACTCCAATTAACTACAATATTTCTTAGTTAATTTTTCAGTATCCAATGTCAAGTAAAACTCGGAGAAACCCTCACAAGTATTTTGCAATTATCAGCTGTGTAAGCCTGGACCTACAATATCATCTTAACAGAAGCGTGCATTTCTTTGTGGTTGTCTCTGTAAACTCAACAATGTTGTACTTACTGTAAGGAACTGTCACCTTGTTCAGAATACCACATACCCCTATAGATACAATTCTGTGTGTGGAAGGCTCTTCTCCATTCACTCAAGACTCTTGCTTCCCAGGAGTCCCAAATATGCAAAGAGAGTCCTCTGCATGTGTAGCTGGTTGTCCAGTAGTTTTGTGTGTGTTTTTTCCAGACATTACATTGAATGTACTGTACATAGGTTAGGAGGTGAAGTCTGTGCCATGATGCCTGCCCTCTCCTCCGTACTAGAGAAGGCCATTTATTTTCAGATTGAATGAATGACAAATGAATTGAATGGGGTCCATTCAGTTCATTTTCCATTGATCGCAAGCAAACGGGAGCATGGAACCTTTCAGAATCTTATCCATTACCCATTAATTTTATTTTTAAAAATTTAAAACATCTTACAGCACAATCCTGTCCAAAGCCCCGTGCTGGGATGCAGCAGCACCAGGGCAGGCTCTGCTGTATCCAGTGTGGGGCTGGAGGCCTCCTCGAGGTAAGGGGATGAACGTCCCCTTACCCCGTGTCAAGCCCCAGCAGCCTCTATGGGGCTACTTGGATCTGCACCAGCTAAATAGCTGGCGCAAATCCGAGCAGCCCTGACTCTGGCTTCCAAGCCCGAAAAGGGGGATATGCAACCCCCTGTCTTTCTTGTATTGTGTCTACTAAACTAGAAACATTCTTCACCCTTTTTCCATACCTCCTTTTCCTAAGAGTATCCACAAAGAATATTAAATGGTAGCTTAAGATTCTGCTGCCAGTTCATAGTAAAGGGTAAGAATGAGGGTAAGTATGAAAATTCCACAAGGAATTCTGTGGAATATTGCCATAAAAAGAAAAGGTAACACCTCCCTTTGGATAAAGTTTCAAAGAGGCCAAGAGATCTAGTTTTTTATGGGCACAGATAATGTAGCAGTTGAATTATTAATAAAAAAGAACACCAATTCTCCCACAATGAATGCTTATAATCGTATTGAAAAGTTCATTTTACTGCAATGTATGAAACATTATATGGATTCAGTTGAAGGAAGCAACATTATTCCTTTTATGCTTTAATATAAAAGTGATTCATTCTATTAGTCTATGATTTCTAAATACACTAGCCAGATGGCACTTCCATATTCAGAGTTAGTGTGCCTCTTAATGCCAGGAGATTCAAGCAATGGAGTTGTGGAAGTTATGCCTTACGTTTGGGGCTCCCAGGAAGCACTGGCTGACCACTACTGCAAACAGGATGCTGGACTAGATGGACCCTTTCTTGGATTTAGTAGGGCTCTTCTTATGTTTCCATGATACTTGCAAATTAGTGTACTGTGCTCCACAAAGCAAGCTCTTAAATTACTAGCTGTAGACAAGTTATGGAGCAAGAGTGGGATGAGGTTGGAAATAATGTTTTAAGGGTCCAATCCTTACTAACTGGCGTGTCAGCATAGTATGCACTATGCTGGCGCGCCAGGCCTCCATGCATCACAAAAGCTCCATGAAGTGCTTTGCGATGGCATGGAGGCTAGGTGCACTAGTGCGAAGGCCTAAGCCTTCTCATATGTGTGCTGCCACCATGAAGGACACCTGCCGGAGCAGGTGAATTCCACACTGAGCAGCGGAGGGACAGCGGAGGGCGGCAGGGGTGAAATGGAGGGGCAACGGTGTGGCAACGGGGGTGGTGGTGGTGGATTGGGCCCAGGAGGGAGTGGAATCAGCAGCACTTGTGCATGCTGCATCCTAACCCCCTTCCTGGGCCTGATTTGCTGACATGGGGCAATGTGGACTTGCGCCAGCAATTGAACTTAGGTAGTCTGAGTTGCTCCATTGCTGCTGCTGCGACTTACCCCGGGGCAAGGGGACAAATGTCTTCTTACCCCGCAGAGATCTCCAGCAGCTGAAATTCCTGTGCAGGATGCAACGTAGCTCATGCTGGTGCCACTGTGTGGGAATCTGCACTGGATTGGACTGTGAGAAGAGAATCTGTGATGACGATGGTTTCATGTGAAGGTTCTGACCGTTTAACATTAATTTTCTTATCAGATACACTGTGCCATAATAGATGTGTGAGTCATTAAGTGAGTCATTCCCAATACCCCCCCCCGCCCTTGCTTTTTACAAGATAAGCAATCATTTTGGTAACTAAAATGAGACTTGAGGATTTAAATGGTATCTTGCCTGGTATAAATTATATTGTCAGTTACTGTCATTGTCGCTGTGGAATGAATGAAAATCTATGGTCTTTGTCACAAAAGCACACTAATCAATGATTCTCCCAGATGATGTCACTGTGGAAATGGCTTCTCTTACATTTCTGTTAGCTCTTAGCATTCTCGTGTCACGCATTTTAAAAATGCATGTGACCTATACTCCTCTATCAGATTCAACGTTGGCAAATGATGATTGGTAGCATATTTGAGGTCATACACTCTTAGGGATATCAAATAATTGTACATTAGAATGAAGATTAGACTGAAAATCTAGCTTGCTGTATTTCCCATCTTAACAACCAGACCTTACCTTACCTTATCAGCTGGCATGGCGACTTGAGGGCAGCGGCGGAGTAAGCATTGCTGGCCTTCGCACCAGCACCACTTACTTCCAGTGTGTTGAAAACGTGCCTTATGGCATGTTTACAATACCCTAGGCTGGCAGAGTGAGAGCTCCGCCGGCCTAAAGTTGGGCAGGATTGGGCTGTTAAAGTTATATATTTCTCCTTAACTCTACATATATACCTAATATTAAGAAAAGGAAATCAAACTTGAGAGACTACAGACGTGTCCTTAGAAGGACATATCTTCTCTATGCCAAGAATAAGAATAATTTCAACATTATAAAAACAATTATAATTTTATATTGTAACATCATTTTTATTAGTTCACTGCATGAACTAATAACTGCTCCTGATAGATTTTTCTTGTACAGGTTAGAAACCGACACTATTCTATTAGCATTCATGGTGGAACTGAACTGATTGTCAAGTCAGTGATTTTGGGATGCACAATGAATTACAGTTTTAATACTTAAAAGTTAAACAAAGGTCTCCTTTTCTCCATAGATTTTACTCAAACGTCTTTTACTTTACAGTTAAAGGACTGATTGTGAGATTTGATGGAGCAGCAAAATAGTGTACAGGTTGGTGCAAGAATCACTGGGTTGTGCACAGGGGTGTCACTAGGGTTGGTGACACCCAGGGTGAGATCTCATTGTGTCACCCCCATGGACCTCCTCCCATACCAGACCACACAATGTGGAGGTCTCCTGGGAAATGCAGTCCCTGCATAAGTCGTGGCAGAAATCAGGGGGAAAAAAACCCCATTTTCTACTAGTGGTGACGGATTGGGCCGTTAATCATGGCTAACTAACTTAGGATACAACTCACTGTGTTATCTAATTGTCATGTCTAATCTCACTGTGGCAATGTCACGAGAGCTTCGACATTATGGCAGTGTAGTAGATGATGCAGTATCACAGGAAGTGCCACAATTATAGTCGGCCATGATGTTGCATGGTGCACAGCTGAGGCATGATGAGGGAGGGATTGACCATGGATGTTCCTTTCTAATGGGTGAACTCACAGCCCAATCCTATGCTGTTCCCTACCATAGCATTCCGCTGTGCCAAAACAAGCTGCACTGCATGCTATGGTGGGAGGGGCTGGTCGGGAGTCTTGGGAGGGGAAACAGAGAACATTTTCCCTTACCCCTCTGTAAGCCCCTTGACTGCCAATGGGTCTCTTTGGTCCTGAGCCAGCTCTTTAGCTGCCACAAGTCCAAGGAGACAAAGGGGGGGGTGTCAACTCACTCCAGAAGGGATAGCATCTGGCACAAGTTGCCAGGTGCCATCCCCTCCCACCTCCGACACACTCCTGGCCCTCCCCCTGTTCTGCACTGATCTGCCCACCCCACCAACTTACTGAAGTCTCCTCGCTGCTGCTGTGTGCAGGGTCCTCCCTGCTACTCTGTGGCAGTGGCTCAGAAGCACACGGCTTCACAACCTTCCAAGAAGACATTTTATGATGCTATAAAGCACATTCCACCACCAGTTCCAGCAGTGGGGCATGCAGGTAGGATTGGACTCTCAGGGACTGAATTATAAGATTCTCTAAACACAAAAAAATCCAAACCAACCATCATGTTTTCAGAGCAAGACTATTTTCAATGCATCAGCTACATCATAATTGGATTTTTTTCTAGCCTCACTTTTTTCACTCTACAGTTTTATTAGACATTTATTATACAGTATTATCAACACTGTAGGTGTGCTATTGTGCCGTGTAGATTTTCTGTCACTCAGTGCTAGAAGATGAACATTTGTTGTAATGATTTTTTTTAAAATACCATATCCATATATTTCAGTGAACTGGAAAAAATCACTTTTAATATCTTTATGAATCAGATCGACACCTCCACTCCCTGCAATAGTATGGCAGTGATGTTATGGCAGTGGAGGTATGGAAAGTTCATGAAATATTTAAAGCCAGAGAGGGTAAATGTTGGTATTCCCAGAGCACTAAGGGTGACCTTTTCACCTCATGGTAGCCCTGTGCTTGGACCAAAAAGTTCTGGGTAATGGTGATTAGTATTTTAAATGAGTTTTTCCAACTATAGTTGAGTCCAGAGCCAAAATTATGCTCACTGTCATTCGAATCCTATTGAACCACCGCCACCATTGCAGCCACATAAACGGAGTGCATGGTGCATCTTATGGTGTGGGGACAGTCATGGAGGTCTCCTCAGCGTAAGGGAACTTTTGGTCCCTTAGCATTTGCTTCCCCAATGGGTCTCTCCTCAGTTCTGCTCCAGCCATTTTGCTGGTATAGAACCGAGGGGAGTAAGGGAGTTCTGGCAGCACAAGGCCTTCATTGGATTGGGCAGTGAGAGACAGAGGTCTTTGCTTTTTCTGCTATGGGATTTTTTAACTGGCAATGCTAGGGGTTGAATCTGGGCTCTTCTACCTACACAATATGTTCTTTAACACTGAGACACAGACCTCCCTGCTCACAAGCCTGGGTGTTATATAGGACATGTTACAACTGCATCTGTTTCTTGGTGGCAAGAAGTGAGCTTTCTCCTTGGCACCCTACTTTGTATGCAGTATAGGGCTTTAGGAGCCCTTTAGATATTCCCACAACTGCATTGGAGCTGTTTTTCTGTGAGGCAATCCTCATGGAAAGCTTTGGCTACATCTGAATGACAGAAGCCCACAAGTAAAGCCAATTGTGTGGGTCTTTCCCATAGATCTGGAAACCACAGAGAGTGCCAGAATGCCTCATGCAATTCACCCTGCCCCCTTAAGTGGGCGCATTGAGTTGTAGCCTCAAGTCGCACAGGAAAGTGCCACAGAAAAGTGGCTTTCATGTGGTTGTGGATACAACTCAGGAGTACCTTAGATTGGCTGTAATGTGAGAAAGCACTTTCACATTTATTGCAGCCTGTACCTCAGCCACTTCCCTTCTGGAATTGGCTGCATCCACTTGACTGGTGATGGGCATAGTGGAGATTGAGTCTCAGTTGCCAAGGCACTGCCACTGCAAATATAAAGAACATTAAGGAAGAAAGGATATCTCTTGAAGCAAAGGTAGATTGCTTGTTTTTCTGTGAGTGTCTATATGGTTATTCATTTCATTGTATGTGGTAGTCAAAAACATAGGCAGAAGTGAACTTTCATTTCCAATGAAACTGGGAAAAATGAGCAGGGCTGACTCACACAAGAGAATGAGCGAAAAGGCTGCTTTGAGCTATGGGTTGGGGAACAGCAAATTGGTGGGGAGTATCTCACTTCTACCAACTTCTATAGAGAGGCTTCATCACCAGCACTGTCGGGCAACCCAAACTTGTGTAAAGATTAGCGGCTGGCCTAAAGGGCCGGCTGCTGTATCCTAAGCCTATTGCGGGCTGCCTACCTCAGGAGAAGGGGACGTTCGTCCAGATCTGGCGTACATTCGTGGAAGAGGTGTAATGCCAGCACGGGCCAGGAAGGGGCTTGGGATACCACCGCTGATATCCCGGCCCCCTCCCAAACAGGGCCGGCCAATGGCCCCCCTCCCTCATCGCCCCAGCACACCCTCCCACCGACTGGCACGGGACTTACCTGCAGCAGCTGGAGTCGGGAATGTTACGCAGCAGAGTGAGCGGTGCTGGCCTCCACGCTGGCACCGCTTACTTCCAAGTCATTGGAAAAGTGCCTTATGGCACTTTTGTGACGCTTTAGAGTGGCAGAGCGTGTGGAGTCCCAGTTGATCTAGGCTTTGTTATATATATATATATATATATATATATATATATATATATATATATCTGAGAGAGAGAGAGAGAGAGAGATTGCTACTTTCCTTGTTGTGGATTTATTTTGTCCATCAGAACCTTGCCATTATATAAGACAGGCCACCAAGACTCCATTCCTAGCACGATCCTTGGGTCATTTGCCTGCGGGTGACAGCTTTTTTTCTAGCTGGTGTTGAGAAGGTGCATTGTTCACTGTGTAGAAACCAACCACAGCAGGGATCTCCCACCACCACCACTGTATTGTAGTCTGCTGCCAGCTGAGACTGTCTGACTACTGTACTTACTTCCTTGCCTAAGATAAAAGACTAGATGCTACAAACTACTTTCCACATGATCTGTAATGGAGTGGAAGGCAAATTAGAATGCTTAGTCAGTCTTACTGTTGAGACAGGCTCCCATTCATCTATTCCAAATATTGATGTCACCATTGCAAAATCCACTGATGGAGTACAGTCCGAATTATCTGGGAGCAGGCAACTCCCTGACATGACGTCCAGCCTGTCACTTTTTACAGATATGTTGAGATTGATCACCAGTAGTAAAACTGGGGGAGGGGGACCAATACTGGGGGAAAATGCCATACTGTACAATGAAAAGGAAAAACCATGCTGAAATAATAAATTACTGTAGGGTTTCACAAATGCTCCAAGAAGCAATGGCTTAAACATTTTTTATTCCATGGAGTGGTAGAAGAGAAATACAGAAAACAAGAAAATATTAACCAATGCAGACAAACTATAATGCCATCTGCTAAAGGCATGAGTTTGGCATTTTTCAATGAACAAAATCAATCATCTGACGGTTTTTCGTTTCCCTGTTTCAATAAGCAGATGATAATGCCACAAAGAAAACAAACGATTTGGTGTTTCTGTACACCACATTGTGCACCCGCACTGTGATATGCAATGTAGAGACATGTTCAGTGCCAGCACTAAGTTGCTGAGAGCCCTGGGTAAACGTTATCCACTGAACTCCTCATGGCAGCCCTTACGCATCCCTTGATGGTGTGTGGTTGGGTTCAGGGCACTATCCCTTGATGGTGCATGGAGGATTCAGGGGTTGGCTCAACCAGGTGGGCTCTCAGACGGGCACCCTAACCCTTCACCAGTGCCTGACCTGACAGACCACTGACACACACCCCCGCGCAAATTAATAAAAATCCTGGGGAACTAAATGGCGTATCTGTTGCCTTCTTCTCTTTTTGTGGTATTTAGAAGGGATAAAATAAAAGTGCCATTCTAAACCTGCCCTGATTTATACCTACCTTAAGGCTGGATATTCCAATTAAAATATCCCTGACCAAATCTGAATACTGATTTGGAGAGTCGATAAGAAACTTGCAATCGGCAAGGCTAAGAAGGTGCAGTTCTGATTTAATACGTAATCCCCACAAGTGTACGGTGTGTACCCTTAGGTGCCTCACCACAATATTTCTGGTTGCAGACATTATATATATATATATAATGACCAAAATTTGAAAAAATAAGAGCTGTGAATGTGATGCTTGTTTTTGTGAAGAACTGTAGAACCAACGTGTTTCCCAAACAAGGAAAAAACATTATACAGTATCCTACAGAAATGTTAAAACACAAAATATCTTTAGCATGAAGAGGTGTCAGTTCTTGGGAAGATGGTGAATATGGGATGCAGAGCTTGGCTGACCAGCCCATCCTGGCTTCAGCAAGTCAAAGATGCTCGGGAGAAAATGAGAGGGGGGGACTTGCAGAGTGTTACTGTCCTGGGTGCTCCTTGGCATGGTGGTTCTCAGAGGGATGTTGGAGTGGGGGAGACTTGTTTCAGCACCAGTGGGTTAATGCTCCACACTCAGCAAGGCAGAATACGAATGGATGAAAGAGAAGGAACAAGGAACCGAGTGGAGAAGAAAGAAGGCTCTGAAGCCAAGGGTTTTTGTACGGTTTTGCCCCAAAGAAGCCTATGGAATTCTCAGGTAGGGTGACTTAGTCATAGGATTCCCATTGTTAGGAAAAGAGCCATGATAAGTCCTGTCTTTGTCTCGCCCACCCAGCTGAGGGTGCGGGTGCTTGGTGGCCAGCTGTCGGATCAGCACAGCATCTAAAGGGCGGTTGGAGTTGTGAAACCTGTCCCTTGTCTCTCAAAAGGTGCTTTTACCAGTTCAGGAATGCAGGAAAGTGGCTAGGGTCAGAAACCATTCAATCTGCTATTCCAGCAAGATTGAAAGCTTGAACCAAAATTCCATTTTGGAATTGTGAAAACTACATTAACATTTCAACTATAAAACAAGCTTCTGTCCCAATCTGGAGCATTGAATTCCACGTTAAGGAGTGGGGCACTGATTACATGGCTCAAGATCACATGGCATTTCTTCATAAGTGGGGCCTTCTTGGCCAGAAGGACGGTGGCCTCATGCCAACAGTCCTTTGAATAGGCACAGTACTGGCCTGGCCCTTTGCTCTCCGGGCAGGCACTCAGCACCAAGTACACTTGTTTAAATGTGTGTCCCCTGTACACTTTGCATCAAAGAGAACTAAAGTATTGACCATATAACACTGCCCATCCTTTTGGTGTTATAGTTGAGCATTAAAGAGGCTGAGGAGGACCAGTGTAAATGTTACCCTACCTTTGTGCTAGCTACCAGAAAGCTCCTACACAAGGTGTAGTGCCATGCTGAAGCAATAACATGTATATCGGAGCTCTTCCACATGGAGTACCATCATTGTTAAGTGCATTCTGGTGACCTGTATGCAACTGGGATAATATTGTTGCGCCCTAAGCTGGCCCTCCATTTCATTCACTTGAAGGTGTTTGTCTAAATCTGCTGTAGAACACCTAAGCCTTTCTGAAATTCATTCTGTGCATTGCTGCATTCTACAACCACATGGTCTCTGCTTTCCACCATCAATCCTTCATAAATTCTTCAATCTACAACTTCAGTGAGGAAAATAATTTCTGTTCTGACTTGACATTTACATTTTCAGCATCATGATGAACAGCCATGAGCTGGTGACAGGCACAAAGAATTTTCTGTCTCCAAAATGCAGTAGAATGATCTAGATTAGGGGTTCTCAACCTTTGGAGGCCCGGGTACCCCCTATCACGGTCCAATTTTCTGAAGTACCCCCTACTAATTAACTGATAATTAATTGGATTAATCAATTAATTAGGTAATTAATGGTTAAATAAAAAAGTACTAAAACAATTTTAAATGTGAAAAAATGTCTTATTTAATTCTGTGTGTGTGTGTGTGTGTGTGTGTGTCAGACAGACAGACATGGAAGGATCTCTTTTTTTCTCCAAGTCACACTTCCCAAAATCAGCTCCTCCCTCCCCCACCCCACCAAAGTACATTTTCCAAATTACAAAAATAAGCTCAAAACCAAAATCAGAGAGATGGAAGGGCTCCAAAAATAATTACAATTTAAAATCCATGTTAATTAACACTTCATTAGCTGCTGATGGGGCAGATAAGGGGCAGGGCTTGGCGTACCCCCAGCAAGAGGTCCGCGTACCCCTGGGGGTACCCGTACCACAGGTTGAGAACACCTGATCTAGATGAGGTAGTCATTCTGCTTTTCTGTTTCTTGCATTGCTTTCTGGGGGAAAAAAATCCGGACAGCTTTCTGAGTGCTTTCTCTAAACTTAGTTTGATGGTGAGTGACACGTACAAGGATTGTGAAGGCACCTGATTCCGCAGAGTGGGTGAATCAAGAGCTCAGATGACGCTTCTCCCTCAGCATCCAACCCCACAGGCAAAACCCAGTTAATGTCCACAGATAAAAAGCAGGGTCATCATCACACACACCCTATGCGCATTTGCTCTGCTCTCCCATCCATCTATTGGATGCATCGACAAGAGTCACCAACCTGCCCAACTAGGACTAACATCCTAGACTAGCAGGAGTACTTTGGATGGGGAAAGTGCCCCGTAAGTCTCATTAGCACTTTTATTTTCAGCTTACCTTTCAACAATTGTGCCAGCTTTTCCCCCAAGCCCCTTCCCCCATTGACTCATCTTTACAAGTGTTGTGTTTCTTCCCTTTTACTCTCCTTGACTTGTTTTGGGGTATTCTCAACTCATTTTTTTTTAATAAACTTCCTTTATTTTACATGCCCAGTCAGTTCCTTGGGAGGGAGCTGGTTTGCCCCATCTTCCCACACTGTTGCCTACCACTACTGCATAATTTAAAGGGGACCCCCCAATTTTGAGGCTCTCTGTTATGTTTTCCCAAGGTGAACTCTTGTCTAGAACTCGCTAGCCTTCGGTGGCAGCAGCTACCCCAGTTTAATCCCAGTTCAATGGGTGAAACTGACAGAGAGCTGGTGCTGGCTGCCATGCATTGAGCTGCTGTTCCCCTGCTGACTTCTATCAGGGATTAAACCTGGGACCTTCTGCATGAAAGGCATCTTCTCTGCCACTGAGCTATGGCCTCTCCCCTCATAATATGTTCCTCAGCTATATCAGGCAAGTAATAAGATGTACAACCTATTGAAGCAGGGTTCAATAATAATAATAATAATAATTAATATACAGTATTTATATACCGCCTTTCTCGGTCATTGGATTTCTCCTCCAACTTTAATCCAAGGTGGTGTACATGGGCAGGCTGTCCTAAACCCCCTTGGAGTTTTTTACAATATATATAAATGTCCAATCTCTCATGAACAGCTACTTTCCAGGTGGTATCCTTTTACAGTCTGACTTTTTTTTCTGCTGGCTGGCGCCTCCCACACTCGACCGACGCAGCTGGAAGCTCTTATCTCTCCTGGAGGCTTTCACAGCTTTTTGCCGGATGCGTGTCTCGAACTTATCAAGTTCACCAGTCTTCGGGCTTTGAAGGCAGCAGCTCTCCCCACTACGCCGGACTCTTCTGCCCTTCATATCTTCATAAGATATATGAAGCTCCATATCTCAGATAACATCTGACTGCACTTGTCATGGTGATAGAAAAAAGCAGCAGAGAAAAGGCTCGTGCTATAGCTATAGGCCATTTCTTTATTCACATTGGACCAGCCGTTTTCAAATGTCCTTGGAGTGAAAGTGAGATTTACCCATTGAAATCAGTGGAGACATCCAGGATGGTACCAGGTGTGCTTTTAAACACACGCACCACGGGAAAAAACTATTCCATCCACTGGGATCATGTGCAGGGGCCAATGGCACAGGGCAATGGTTCAGCAGGGAAGACAAGGGTGAAAGGTGCAACAAAACAACCTATATTGTGGGACTCTTTAACAGTAGTAGGAAAGAGGGAATTAAAATAAAGCAACACAATGTCTCTTAGCCATTCATTCACAGCTAGGTCCTAAGAGTAAGCAGTTGCTATGATAAAGCATAAAAAGCAAACGAGGGAGCAGAAAGGAAATCCTTAAAAGGGAAAGGGGGCACCTAGTGGCACAGGCAAGGAGGGGGAGAAGGGAAGGATCATAGGGAAATTATGTGGGTCCCAGATAGACCTGGGGTTAGGAAATTGGGGGCTTTAGGGTGTAGGGAAGGAAGGGAAAAGGCAGAAAGGTGGGGGGTCATTAGAGTCACTAGACGTGTGACACCCTAGAGCAGGGGGATGTGCGTCACCCCCCCCGCCCTAGGGTGACCCCCCAACACCCCCCACCCGCACTCAAGGCCGGGGAGCCGGCCTCGGAGCGTCCGGCTCCGTCGGTGCTCCAGGGCCTTCTGAAGGTCCGCTGGTTCAAAACGGAAAGTTTTCCGTTTTTCGCGCATGCACAGTACATTTTCTGAGGGCAAAGGGCTGCCCATTTGCCCACAGAAAAGTACTGCGCATGCGCGAAAAACAGAAAACTTTCCGTTTTGAACCAGCGGACCTTCAGAAGGACCTGGAGCACTGGCGGGGCCGGACGCTCCGAGGCCCTTTGGCGCGCGTCACCCCCTGGCGGTCCGCCCCCCCACCACGCTCCAACGACGCCATTGGGGGGGTCAAAAGGAAAAGAAGGGAGAAAGGTTCTGTAGTTTTGGATTCATATACATGCACATAATGCACTCACGCAAAGGAAGGAAGCCACGAGCACTAAGCGTGCAACAGGATCCCATCCCCTCTTTTCGAACGCCCCTGCCCCTTTTCTCTCCTCAGACGTATGCCTGCAGCTATATAGCTGGTGTGGGTCCAAGGAGACCCATAGTCCACCAGGAGGCCTATGCAGAGGTAAGTAGAAAATATTTTTACTTACCTCTGGCAGGCCTCCTGATAGACACACACACACCCCATCATTGGATGCACTCCATCAGTACGGCTGGCTGCATTGTTGTTAAGTGTTGGGTACCTTGTCTGGGTGAGGAGGGAGGTGGTGTCAAGAAGTCTTCCTCATCGTCCGAGCTGTCTGGCTTGGTGCGGTAAGTCTCCAGCGTCCCTGGTCCCGCGTACCTGTAGCAGCTGGACTCCTGCCTCTGAGACAGTGATAGAGCAGCTGGAAGCCAGGCAGGAGAGGGTGCAGAGGCCTCAGCCTCCTCCTCCTGGATGTCGACCTCCAGCCCTCTAGGCCTTGGCCCAGTGAGCCTACTGTCTCAGTTCTCAGGTAAGTGCCTCAGAGTGAGGCAGGGTGGGGGTTGTCTGTCACCGAGTCCACCTCTGCCCAGCCTCTTTGGAGCTCTCTCTCTCTCTCTCTCTCTGGTCTTCCAGGCTAGCGTGACCAGTCCTGCTCCTCAGCCCTCTCATCACAGGCAAGACCTGTTCCTAAATACTCTCCTCCCTTCCCTGCTCCTCCCTCTCTGGTCGCCTCCCCTTCTGCCTTGTCCAGCTGTTCTGGCTTACCCTGTTGTAGCCGCTGCGGTCCTAATGCCTCCCTCGTTCCTTCCTCCCCTGTTATGCCTGCCTCTCCCTTGTTCGCTCCGCTCTCCTTTCCCCGAGCCCCCCAGAGCATTGTGGCGGCCCCGTGGTGGTATTTCCTTAGGGGCATACCCCCAATGGGGGTCCGGAGTTCGGGGCCGTGGATTGCCCCGTTGGCCGCTGCTTCCTCCTGGCGATCCCGGCGGGCGGGGCGTTGGTTGCCACCCACTTGTTCTCCGTCGCCCGGAGCCAGGTCTCCCTGTGTTTCCGGCCTGGCCTGCCTGTTGCTCGCTCCGGCCGGCAGCGTCCCACGGAGTTCCGGGCCTGTCGGGCCCACGTGCGATGGTAAGTGGACGGGCTGGCCCGGACATTAAGGGTGGGGAACACGATTGGGCTGGCAGTTTCCTTAAAGCTGGAAGTGCAGAACTTCCGGTTTTATTTACAAGGACAGTGTGAATGAAGAAGCTCCTTCATTTACTCCAGTCTCACACTTCCAAGCTTGACAAAACTGCATGAGAAGCATGGTTAGGAGCTTCCCCCCTTTTCTAGAGTTCCCTGGCCGAGGCGACAGCCACAGGGTCAGCACGGGGCCATGTTCCACTCATTTTTGCACTGCCCTGTCTCACATGATCCATTTATCTTCCCACAGCTCTTCCCCGAGAGGACTCTGATAAAAATGATGGTATCCCTGCTTAAACTAGTGGAAAATGTATAAGATTCACACTTGAATAAAGTATTACTCTGGTTTCTTTCCTACATTATTAATTTACTAAGGTAAACTGTAAACGTCGTTGTTGTTGTATTTTTGCAGTTGTTATGGGAACAAGATTCACATCCAAGCAGCATGACCTGTGGGTAATCATTCAAACATGACCACAATGAAGCACGGCTGTATTCTTTGTAAAACTCCTTTTCATTTCTATATTAGTCTCTTTTTGGTTAGAAGTCCAAAGCCTTTGCAGGTGCTAGCTTCTTCCATTTGCTGATTGAGAGAGAATGGCATGGGAAGGAATGGAAGGCTGGTGATGGTGTTGCTATCAAGGCAAGCTTAGGTATCCAATCTCTCTCAAGGTTGGCCCAAGGTCTCCTGGTGCCTGAGATGCTGCCCCGAATACCACCCCTTCTTACTTATTCCTCCCACTACCTGGATTAGAAAAGGAAGAGGACGGAGTGAAAGAGGAAGTGTGGAGGAGAGGAGAGTGCTAGAGCATCTCTCTTCAACACTTCCTTCTCTTCCTTTTCAAATTCAGGACGAGGATGAGGAACAGTGGAGGTGGATTGGTGGGCTGACAGTGAATCTGCTACCCCACTAAACTGATGCCCAAAGCAAATGCCTCAGTCCCTTTCAAGGGCAGGTTAGCCCTGACCTCTCCTGTCATTCCCTGAGGCAGCCAGTCCCCAGTACCCGCCTGGGCCATAAAAAGCTGTGCTGTGTTTCCCCAGAAAATCTTTTACATATTCTCTGACTGGTCATTTTCACAGGATTGGCAGATTCGTTAGCTAGAAATATCTTTCATTAGCTAGAGCTATTCCCATTAATCAGTGGACTCGTATGCGAATAACCCAATTCCACTAAGTAAAGAGTTCCTTCCAGGTCCTTCGTAGCCAGATTAGTTTGGTCATAAGAATATTAAATAATGTTGTGCAAGCCCAACAAGAGCTGAACACATTTCCATTTATTGGACATTTTATCACTTTGTTTGATCAATGACATGCTACCACAGTAAGAGTGGTGGCCATCATTCCTCTGAAGATCCTCAACTCAGCACTTTTATCTTCTCTGCAGATTTTTTTGTGCAGATTAATTTAAAAGGTAAAGGAGCTGCAATGGTTTGTTTATAAGGTTATATTTATATGAACATAGCTTGGCAATTAATATTATGAGTAGGGGTGGAGCCTAACAGCTCCATAAAAGATCAGGCCCAGGGCCAAAACCAAGAGGGAAGACAGACTATATACAGTACATGTCACACATGAAAGAAGAAGACAGGTATGGGAAACAGGGCCACCTGAAGCCGTAGGCCTGGTGACATGACATGGAATGACAGTTTCCATAAAAAGCATTCAAAATTTATCCTCATTGCAAAGCTTCCAGCATTCGTTGTAAATTTCAATTACACAGATGTTCTACTCGAGGGCTTAGAAGGAGCTAACTGAATGAAAGGAGAAGGCAGGGAAGCAAAATTTGTAATTGAAATTTTCAACAGTATTAAAAATGTGAGTTGATGGGCCGGAAACATATGAAATTAATCTGACTTTAGTGCAATTAATCACATTTTCTGAGTTGATGGTAAGTATAACAAACCAGTATAAGAGTTTGGTCAGACTGGGCAGGATTCTGCCAGGTACAAACCCAGCAACCTACTAGACTCTTCATTCTAACCTCCCACCCAAGGTCACTTCACATGATTCAATTAAGAAGGTGGTATTATTATTATTATTATTATTATTATTATTATTATTATTATTATTATTAATAATAATAATAATAATAATAATAATAATAATAATAATAATAATAAGAAGAAGAAGAAGAAGAAGAAGAAGAAGAAGAAGAAGAAGAGCGACCAAAATGATTAGTGGGCTGGGGCATCTCCCTTATGAGGAAAGGCTACAGCGTTTGGGGCTCTTCAGTCTAGAAAAAAGGCGGCTGAGGGGGGACATGACTGAGACGTATAAAATTATGCATGGGATGGAGAGAGTGGATAGAGAGAAGTTATTTTCCCTCTCACACAACACTAGAACTAGGGGACATCCACTAAAATTGAGTGGAGGGAGGATTAAAACAGACAAAAGAAAATATATCTTTACCCAGCGTGTAATTGGTTTGTGGAACTCCTTGCCACAAGAGGTGGTGATGGCACCTGGCCTGGATGCCTTTAAAAGGGGATTGGACAGATTTATGGAGGAAAAGTCCATCACAGCTTACAAGCCATGATGGGGGAAAAGCAACCTCCTGGTTGTAGGAGTAGGTTTTCTCTGTGCCAGATGCAAGGGAGTGGTGACTGGACACAGGTATCTTGTTGTCTTGTGTGCTCCCTGAGGCATCTGGTGGGGCCACTGTGTGATACAGGCATACATGGCAAAGACCCATAAAAGGCAACACCACAGGTACATATGCTGAAATGTACATGTGCTGAGATGATTATATATATCAGATGTGCATGCAACATGCATTCTTCATCTGCAATGTATGAATATCAGGATCTGGGTCAGAGAAATGGAGCATCCACTCCAGTTTCTCAGCTGCCCCAGTCAGGGGATCTCCAAAATTTGTTGCAAAAACGTTCATGCTCGGGGTCTCAAAAAGGAAGAACAGCAATTCCTTTGCCGTTCCCTGGCACAGGAATCATTCACTGATATTTTCAATGACTACGTTGGTAGATAAGATACTTATATAAAATATAATCTTGGTGGGTGTCAGCCAGGCCATTCCCTAGGGACCCAGAGCGTTGCTGCGCTGGCCCCCGTGCTTTGGAGGTCTTGACAAGACAACGTCACCTCCAGTGTCAGTGGGGATAACGGCCTGTCTGGAAAGGCGCTGTCGCTGAGACCAAGTTGAGGGGAGCCAGGTGTGGGCGAAGAGGAGAAAGAGGGAAAAAAACGTGCCGGCTTTCCTGTGCTGTCCTTGGCATGGCAGGCGTATGTGTGAAAACGTAGGAGAAAGGTGGTGGGGAGGCAGCAGGGAGGTGCCAGCAGAACCAGAGCGAGCACCCAAGTCAACTCAACCTACAGCCAGCTCACTTGCAAAATAAAAATATAGTAGTGTCCTCGCCTGCCCGTTCTCTCCCTTAGGACACACTCCGTCCTTATCTTCTCATGCCCCCTTTTCCCCTCCCCAGCCCTCTTTGCTTACTTTCCTCATCACAGGATCCCTCTCCATCTCTGTCAACCCTCTGCATGCAACGCTGCCCCCCCCCAAGCAGTGATAGCACAATTCCCAACCCAGAAGCATCACCGGGGGGGGCAGTGGGCCTCCGGGCAGCATGTGGGGGGTTGACAAAGCGGAGGGGGGCGACAACCCCACCATATGGGCGGCGGGATCTGCGGCGGTGCAAGGTTGGGCCGTCCCGCCCCCTGCATCTGAGAAGCCCTTTGAGGCTTTCGGCAGTGGTGCCATCATTTCCGGTGATGTCACGGGGGCACCATTTTGTATGCGCCCCCCACAGGGCGCTGCGCCGCCACTGCCCCAGCCGTCTCATCCTCACTTGCTCAGAATCCATCCGTTCATCCATCTCTGCTGTTCATCATCTCTGCCCTTCGTACCCACCACCTCTCCTTGTTAGTTGCAATTCGCAGAAATAGCAGAATGGATCACATGCTGACATTATGACTTTTATGCCAGCAGAAGTTCCACCGGCATAACATTCTCTCTCTCTCTCTCTCTCTCTCTCTCTCTCTCTCTCTCTCTCTCTCTCTCTCTCTCATCACCAGAATCAATTAAGGCCAACAACTTAACGAAATTAAACTGAAGATAAATGCAATCACCTTATCGCTAATGAACTGTGAATTTCCCTATTCTCACCGGCTAATCCTATTTTAACTTTGAAATTGTACTTTATTTCTGTTCCAATAATATCCCTCTTCTCTTCAGATGCACAATTCTCTTCTTTTCCTCTTCTGACAGTCATCTGTCAACCCACTAGAATCCCCCTCTACTCTCTGATGGCTCCAAGCTATGCAGAATTATCTCCCTTTCCTCTCCATGAATCCTAGCTGAGAAATCCCATTTTAAACCAGCATCAAGGCCCTTTTCAGTGATAGTTTCTATCTACCCGAACTTATGCCTTTTCAATCCCTTCTGCTGTCCAGGCTGTTTAAGCCATTCTTAGAAATACTTTCAAAGACCACACACATGCACGCACGCATATATACAATATTTAAACACTACCATACTAACATGAATTTTTTGTTGCCTCCGCCTCCCATTTGGCCACATGCACACATAGAAATAAAAGCATCTTGCTTTGAAACTCAGCTGCCTTTTCCAATTCTCTTTGCACCTGTTCTTTAACACAGCCCTTCAGGCATGTACCTGATTCAGGGTGGTTTTTTTTATTTCTTCTTCCAGATTACAGAAAACTGAAGTTGCTAAAATGTCTAACATCAGAACATTTCTATTTTTGTAATGCACTGTTTGGATGGATTTTTGCTATAAGCCAAAATAACACCACCTGCTCACATGACTATTCAGGGGCCAGACAGCTTAAAGTCTCTTTATTCTGTATTGACTTTGAGGTTAGGATACAATTCTTTTGGGTTACATTAAGTATCCACATTCTTTTTAATATCACAAGCCCTCACATAGTTTTACCCTGAAGTTTTGTCCAAACTGTGAGATCCCATCAGGTCCACCAGCCCTACTCATATTCTCCTCCAATGCAGGGGTTTCAGGGTGTCCAAGGACCCTCCACAGGTTCCCACACTCACATGACTAAACCATCACCCCTGTGGCCTTGGATTCTTCCGAAGGGGTCTCTTAGTGAGAAGAACCCACAGGAAAAAGAAACAGAAGCAGTGGGAGATCCCACTCACCCACCCTTGCTTTGGAGCCTCAGACCAGTAATGGAAGAGTTGGGTTAAAAACACACCCAAATCCTCTTCTTCCAAGGGCAAGAGCCTCATGGCATCTGATTCCTATATGCTCAGTAAGAACCCTCAGCCAGCCTGCCTGCCTGCCTGCCTTCCTCACCTGAGTTATCACAGGTACTGATCAGAGTGTTAACCTTCCCCATTACTTGCAGTGCCAGCCTAGTCTCCTCCCTGTCTTCCTACCCCTGTCTTGAGTGCCTCCATTGCTTTGGCAATGAGCAGTTAAGCAGGAATTATTGAAAGGGCAGGACTTGATTGCTGCTGCTGATTATCCCACCAGCAGCTCCTGCCTGTCTCTTCATCCTGCGACAAGGTCCTGGGGGTGGCCACACTGACAGCCTCAGGTGTGGCGGTGGTGGATGCAAAGGGGCCAAGGCCATATAACTTTTCTCTGATGTTAAAACGGAAGAGAGATTGATTGTGACCCACTCTGAGTACTGAGGATAGGAAAGAAAGAAACCTATCCTGATTCAAAATGCCTCACTATGGCCAGAGTCTTTGCAGTCTTTTGCACATTTAGGCAGCAGAGAGGAAGGAACTGCTAACAACAGTTGCAAAGGCTGTGTGACCGGCATGCAGTTGCTTATTCAGATTTGTTACAGCTCGGGACTCCAAGCTGATGAGCTTAGCAGTTTGTCTAGGCTTCACAGAGCACTAAGCCTAAGCTCTGTACAGATAGAGGTGTTTATTATCACACAAGAGTCATTCTCTTAACCAGTACACCACATTAGCCGTCGCTGAGCACTGAAATTGTCCATCTTCATACAGAGATGCGCAATCACAGTTGTATGCTTGCCAATCTACTTTTTGTCAAACAGATAATCAGTGAGATGGAAGAAAAGGGCATTTGCTATTCCTTCAGTCACTATAACTGTGAAGCAGACAGTTTTGGGAGGTGGGGTCCCTGCAATTTGTGATGCTTTCCTGCCTTGAGAAACGGAGTAAGTGGGAGGAGGCTGGATACAGGGATATTACCCACATGCCTCAGCCTCTTCTTCATTGGGCTTAATGCAAGATAGGGGTGCTTGTGTATCTGGCTCCCATATTTAATTTTTTTTTGCCCTTTATGGATTTTAGCAGTTTATCTAAATTTGTATGATGACCACTCGGATTGCAGTTAGAGAATGTGGGTGGTGGGTGTTAAAATGTAAGACTTATGGTACAATCCTATACTCACCTTGTGTCAGCAGAGCACATGCTGTCACAAACGTGCCGTAGCGCATGTTGTGACAGCACACCTTCAGGCGCCTTCCTGGGCCTGATCCACCAACATGGATCAACCTGGATTTGTGCCATCTGGTGTGGTTTCAAGTTTACCCATTGCACAGGTTGGGGCTTACAAATGACCCCTTACCTGCAGGAGACCTCCAGCCTGCTAAATTCCCATGTGGGATGCAGCATAGCCCGTGCCAGCACTGCTGCATCAGCATGGGGAAAATTAGGTAGGATCAGGCTGTCCCATTTATACCTGCACTCCCATAATGGTATATCCCTCCATCCCAACTATATCACACTGTGCAGAAACAAGTCCATGGGCATTTATTTATTTTCACAGTATCCCTTTTGCTCAGCAAGCCACATTATTCAGGTTTATTCATCAAAAATAATGTGCATTTTTAAAGATGCAGATGCACAAAGATATGCAGGACAACTGAGAATAGTGCAGAGAATACAGTGGCATGATCATTATCCACAGAGACAAGCAGACAATATGGTCACATTGCTATCTGCTACTTTTCAATTCCTTTCCTAATTAGCTTTCAAAATTCAGGCTCATCATCTCCCTCTCCTTCACCTCTTCATCTGCTTCACCCCCTCTCTTTCTTGAAAAAAGAAACCTTTCTCTTTCCTTCAGAGTTATGTATCTAGATCTCTACACTTCACATAAAATTCTGCTGTTTTTTTTTTTTAAAGCCCTGGTTAGAATAGTCTCCCCATTTAACTCAGCACACTTTCGTACATGTATAGCTTTCTTCCATGCTGGAGCTCATGATGGTGTGTGTGTGTGTGTGGGGGGGGGTTCTTAGGTGGTGCCCCATTTAGCCATTAGCCCAGCTCAGACTTGCTTAGATTCAACAAGGTGTCTCCCATGCATCACATCAGACCCTAGAAGGACCCTCTCCTGCTTAACTAAGGATCAGCACTGTCCAGAGAGGGAGGGCACCTGCCCTGGACTGAATCCTGCACCTGCTCTTCTCCTCAGGTCCCAACTAGTGTCAGGTCTGAGAGCAGAGTTGGCTCAAGACCTCCTGGCACCCGAGGCAATATGCCAAATGCTGCCCCCCCATTGGATGATGCATTAGCATTTGCTCTTCCCACTCCCTCGAATGGAAAAGGAAGAGAGAAAGAGAGTGGAGACAAGGAGAGTAGTGGCCTAGAGTATCTCCAGTGTTCTAGCCCACTACTCTCCTCTCTTTTCCACTTTCTTTTCCACTCTGTGCCTCTCTTCCAGTCCAGGGAGAGAAGAAGGAGGAGTGTGGAGGAAAGTGGGCAGATGGGGCTGGGCACCCCCACCAATCTGCTGCCTGAGGTTTCAGTCGGTCTCATGGATGGGCCGACCTTGCTTGAGGGCATTGATAAGTCATTAGATGATGTCACTCCAGAGCAGAAGCACCATGAAGACTATTTAATACAGAAGCTCCCCTACTTAAGAATATTCAACTTAAGAACTTTCAAGATACAAACATGTCTGGCCATATGTCCACAGATGGCATTAGCACCCATTCCCAGCATTCCCAAACATTCCCCATCTTATTCCAGCCACCCAGCAAGTCCTGTTAGAATGTTTTTCAAAGTAAGACCACATAATATAGAGTACTATACTTTAGGTATACTGTAAATACATACATACTGTACATATAATAGTGTTGTTGAACTTAGGGCGCAATCCAAGCCTACTTAGGTTACATTGTAACCAGCGGCCCAGCGAAAACGGGAGGCCTCAGAACAGAAAGGGGATTCAAATCCCCTTTGAATTCCCCTTTTGGAGGGGATTTGAATCCCCTTTCCGTTCTGGGGCCTCCCGTTTTCACTGGGCCGCTGGTTACAATGGCGACCCAAGTAGGTTTGGATTGCGCCCTTAAGAACAAAGAAACTTACAAACAGACCCCTGGAACCTAACCTAAAAAAAAAAAAACTTCATTCATTTCAAAACTCCCCTACTTAAGAACATGGGGAGTTTTGTAATACATGAAGATATTTTTTTTGCCCATTGCAGCATCCATTTTGCATTGGTAATAGGTGCCAGTTTCATTGGAAATACAGTCGGGCCTTGTTGTTCGCGGGTTCAGCTTCTGCGGATCCCAGTACGGTATCTGCAGAATAACGGAGTCCAGCACCCAATGGCCCATTTATTCACTGCGGAGGGCTCCGGAAGCCCATTCCATGTCGACTTGACTTGGTTTAACTGGAAGTCACTTTAAATCACATTGGAGAGGCTTACAGAGGCCCTATGCAGGCCTTTTCAGGTCAGCACCAATGTGGAACGGGCCTCTGGAAGCCGCTACAGTGAGTAAATGGGCCATTGGGTGCTGGACTCCAGTTTCCACAGATCCTCGCTATCTGCAGGAGGGGGGGGTCTAGAATGGATCCCCTGCAGATAGCGCAGGCCCAATGTATGTATTTATTGGATCTTTGGAGGATTGTAAATATTACAAAGACACCATAAATCTCCAATGCTCTCCTCTCAAGCAAAACCAGAACCCAGATAGGTCTTCACTCCAGGAATTTTTTTTACCAATTAGGGGCAAGTACAGAAGTACAGGTTAAACCGCTGAACTATAAGCTGTCGATCAAAAGGTCGGCAGTTCGATTCCCGCGACGAGGTGAGCGCTCGTTGCTTGGCCAGCTCCTGCCAACCTAGCAGTTCCAAAGCATGTTAATGTGAGTAGATAAATAGGTACCACTTGCAGGAAGGTAAACAGCGCTCCGTGTTCCAGCCGCATGCTACGCGCTGCGGCAAGGAGAGTCATGCCGGCCACATGACCATGGAGGCGTCTTCGGACAACGCTGGCTCTTCGACTTTGAAATGGAGATGAGCACCACACCCTAGAGTCGGACACGGCTGGACTTAATTGTCAGGGGATACCTTTACCTTTTACAGAAAAAGGGGCCATTATCAATGTCTGTAATTTGAGCTTTGAGTGGAAAATGGCAAGGTCTGAAATGGGGTGGAACCTCTTTCACATCATTATTGCAATAATAACTGTAGACTTCTTATGTACAGATCATAAAAAAGGAACCTGAATACTTAGGAAGTCTGGAGGAACTTAACAGACTATCAGCCCAATCCTAACCAGGCCAGGCGGCAGTGGAACATGTAAAGCAGTCTGCACCAGCTATAAAAGGTGCTCTGGCAGCGTGCAAATACAAATTTGCACACTGCTGGAGCGCCAGTGGGAAGGCCAGAGCCTTCCCGTGCATGCCAGAGCACATGAAGCCCCAGCTGATGGAGGTAAGGTTGCGGGGGAGGTGGGACGGGCTGGGGGAGGTCAGAACAAGGCGGCAGTGAGGATGGGGGAGGGCGGAATGAGGCAGCAATGGGGGCGGGGGATGGGTGAATCGAGTCTGTACAGTGGGTGAGTTCAGGGGCAGCCATTGAATCCTAACCCCCTTCCCGGACCTGATCTTGTGGCACAGGTCCATGCAGACCTGCCCCAGTGATTTCAGGTACAAGTAGAACCCCCGTGCTGCAGGTGCTTACCCTCCCCCCCGGTAAGGGACCAATTGTTCCCTTACCTTCCACAACTGCCCCCCCCTCCCGCAGGAGTAGCCTATAGCTGCTAGGGCTCATGGAATGCTAGTTCTGCCAGCAGGGCAGTCTAATAGGATTGGGCTTTTAGTCTTCAGCAAAATAAATACATACATAAATAAATAATTTCTGTTCTTCTAAGGCACAACAACCGTCTGCATGTTAATGGTACACAGAACTCCCAACAGGCCAATGCCTTCCCCAACTCCTGGCCTCTTTTTAAAATGTTGTTCCTTCTCTTGCTCCTCTGACACTCAAGTTCAATCACCAGTCTCCATTTACACAATACCATTCCCCCCCCCCCAACCAGTGTCATCGTCTCAGCAGTGCAGAGCAGTTGGGATGTTACTCTGAAGAAAAACCTACTGAAGGGTATGACCTTGATACTGAGGACACTGCAGGAGTAGAAGAGGGCAGAACACATGATGCTTCGTCTGGTTATTATTGACCATGTCACTGCATGCAACCCTTGGACAACATTCTACTCTCTATAGCATAGCATGGAATACATAGCATGTCAGGCCAGAATTAGTAGAGCAGAAAACTGGCTTGTGGCCCACATTCTCTGCAGCTCTCCACTTGTTACAGCACAGGACTAAGCACGCTGTTCTTGTCCCACAAATGTTCAACTGTGCATAAGCACATTTATTCTCCCAATTGCATGCCGAATTGGGCAATTTAACTACGGAACACAGGTTTGATTCTATGAAAGATTAGTTAATTATATTAATTCATCTGGAGGTCAAGCATGAATGGTTGGTGGTGTTTTTTTTTTCATTCCTCATTCTCTCAGACAAGCATTTCATAGAGCATTACTCTGACCTTGAGCATTATTCTGTATGAGTATGCATGTTGTATAGATATATGAAACACACACCTTATTGTACCTCCTTTGTTTGGAGACATTACACACTGATTCAGAAAATCTGGATGCTAAAAACATTTGCTGAAAGGATGCCTAGAGGGATTCATTTCACATCTACCTTCTTAGTTACAGCTGTCTGAAATAGTTTACTGGTATGAATATTTATCTCTGCATGGTGTTGAACTCATTATGTTCCAATTTTAGTTTCTGTCCACTTTTCTTAAACTGTCAAACATGAGATCCTTCCAAAGCATTAACAGTCACTTTTGGGCATTTTGTAGGTCTGAAATTATTTCTTGATAATGCCTTCAACTGTTGCAATCAGTAATCCTTTGGGGGTCTCTACCAAGTCTCATGGACTTTGCCTTGGGGAAGTGAAATAACTTCATGGCATGTGCAGCTATTAGAGAAATAAAGGTTTCCATCTGCTTTTTTACCATAGGTGTCATGCATGGTTTTAACTAGGCATTGAAGAAAACGTGCTCTCCCCCCCCCCCAAAAAAAAACATGCTTCAAAGAGCATTTTTCTTAAAAAGGAACACCGTTTGCAAATGTATTTTAGCAAAAATGTCATCGAAGAAGGTATCATTCTGTTCAGAACATACAATCATATTTACTGAATGTAGGGGGCTGGGGGGGGGGAGAAAGAGCATGCCCTGGCTCTGAGCTCCATGCATTCAGATGGAGGAACAGAGCGCATGCACATACAAATGTACATGTGTAGGACAGTAGGATCTGAATGCACAGCTGAGGATCCAGGCATTTACCTGTACAGGGTTCCTAACTGCATAGAGGGAGGGAGCCCAGGCTGTACACATAGTGTACATGTGTTATAGGTAAGTCTATGAATGGGCTTATGTTGACTGCTGCGTCAATGCAATGTCACCAACCATGGCATTATGTCAACATGGCAAGAAGCTTACTCGGGCATTGTAGGCAGAGAAGTCCATCAATACGTCTTGAGTCTGAAAGCAAGTTCACACAGGCACATTCATCACTTGAGGATGAAATATCAAGTGATAACTTGCATATATGAATTAACAGTTTAAAAACAACAGACAGATCTTGCACAGCATCTGATATTTCCTCAACCACGTTACCACAGTATTTTTTCAATGACGGTGGGCGACACATTCAACTGTAACTTGCCAAGTCTAGTCTCTGAATAATATACACACATGCCCAGAAATATTTGTATAGGAAGGAACACATCACAGTCTGGGGACTTTGTCCTGTACCGGTAATTTCCCCTTGGCTAGGCTTTCTTGTGACAACATTCACACATGTTCAGATTTATTTTTAACCATGGGAGAGATTCAGCCAAAGCTACGCACATTATCCTACTGAAAGCAGGTAGCTAACTTGGCCACACTGCAGCTGTATTTCAAAATAAGCTCCTTTAACCTAACATGGTTAAAAATCACCACAAAGATGTACTGTGTTTCTTCAATAGAAAATGGATGTGACAGGGAAAATTTATTCCATGTAAATTTTTTCAGTTCAAGAAGAATGAACTTTACCTTAAACACAAAGATTCAGTCAGTTGTGTTGATAGCTGTAGTACATACGTCTGATGGTAGTGATTATTCTTGTAAGACTTTCTTACTGCTTTTATAGCTGTGATAGAAAGAAAATGAAAATAAACTCTAGACGATAAGGCTGATAATCAAAATGAGAGTTATATTAGCTAACAACCGGTAAGACATTTTATTACAGTTATTTAAAACACTCCTTTCAAGTAAATATTTTTGTTGTTTATTTCCTTTGGAGATAAGCAGGCAAAGCTTCTATTTCCTCAAACAGGGCCAATGAGAGAGGGTAAAGGGGATAAATTGTATCCAGGCCCAAGGTCAAAAAGGGGACCCAGGAGCCAAAGGAGAGGCCCCAGAAATTTCCTGGCCTCAGGAAATTTCAACTGGCCTCATGGAGAAAGATGAGGGACAGGTCTACCAGGCGGGTAGACCTGGGCACAACATCGGGAAGCCTGGTAGACTTCGGCTCCAAAGACCTCCCCCACCATGTTTTGCCCCCTCCCCCTTTGAGAAGGGGCCCAAAAGTAGGCTTACCAGATTTTCTCGGTTCTCAACACCAGCATTCTTGCAGTTGAAACTTGTATTTATTTATTCTAGTTAATTATTAATGAATTAACTTGCCTATCGTCCCACCGCCGCCATTCTGCCCCACCACCACCATTCTGCCACTGCCACCATCGTCATTGTCTTCGCCGCCACGGCCATCATCGTCTTCGCCGCCGCTGCCCACCGCCGCCATCATCTTCGTTGCCATCATCTTCATCGTAGTC
Source organism: Plestiodon gilberti rubricaudatus (assembly GCA_026170595.1). NCBI lineage: Eukaryota > Metazoa > Chordata > Lepidosauria > Squamata > Scincidae > Plestiodon > Plestiodon gilberti. The sequence continues at coordinate 44,737,904 of JANXHW010000004.1, forward strand.
CAGGGTGGCGGGCACAGCCGCCGGAGCCTGGCCAGCTTGGACGCCCCTGCCGGTGCTGATGACGGCCAGGAGTGGACTCCTGCCCCTGCCGGTGCTGATGCTGACTCAGATGCTGCCAGGAGTGGACTCCTGCCCCTGCTGAAGCATCCGCCACCGCTTTTAAAATGCACCCTTTTCCGGCGGCACCATCTTGGATCGCGCGAAATCTAAGATCTCGTGAGATCTCGCAAGATCCAAGATGGCGGTGCCTAAATCTCGTGACAAGATTTGGGCACCATCATCTTGGATCTCACTAGATTTCACAAGATCCAAGATGGCGGCACTGGAAAAAGGTAAGTTTTTTAAATTTTAAAAGCGGCAGCACAGAGGCTTCACCGGGCCTGGAAAGCCCGGGGCCGACTCGGGACCGGAAACCAGAAACCGGGGCGGTCCTGGGTTTTCCGGGATGGATGGTAAGCCTACCCAAAAGAAACTTTGTACACCCTGATAAAAATCCTCTCAGAGGTCCTGCCCCCAAATGGTATTTGCCTTTCCCTGGTGCTAAGCCTTGGGAACTGTATAAATTAATGCCATAAATTCAAGTTTGTTTCTTCAGGCTTTTCTCAAGCCTAGTCCAGTTGTTTTAGATCTAGGTAGTGCTGCCAACCAAGGTAGGCCCAAGACCTCATGGCACCTGAAGTGCCATGCTAAATGCTTCTCCCTTATCTGGTGATGTGGCAGCCTCTGCTCCTTGGGTTGGTAAAGGAAGCGGGGGATGGAGTGTAAATATGGAGGTGAGAAGAGTGGTAGCCTTAAGTTTATTCTTGAACCTCTATTGCCATCCACCTGCCTCAGCTGTGAGCCCAGGTGTTTGGCCCACCTGCTGTGCTAAGACCATGGAGAAGGCCTTGAGTGCAGTGGTGTCGCTCAAGGTGGGGCGGGACGGTAAGTTCGCAGTGTGCTAACCTCCGTTTACTCCGCCGTCAGAGCCATTCAGTATTCCGCCCCACCTTGAGCGACGCCAGTGCTTGAGTGACACAGAAGCATCACACAAAAGGCTTTGGGGTGAGGGGAAAGGGCAGGAAAGGGGGCGCAACACAGTAATAGCACCTTAAGGGCTACAGAAATGGTTCAACCTCCCAGCATGGTGCACGTGACGTTGTACTAACATACAGGAATATTTTAGTAAGGCTGATACATCAATGCAATAGCATGGAAACCGCTTTGCTATGCGTTCTTCTCCTAATACCCTGGTAACATTCAGATCTACCCTGTTTCCCTGAAAGACCTCCCCCGAAAGTAAGACCTACTGTCATTTTTGCGTGATTTTTGTTGGCACTCATAAATATAAGACCTCCCTTGAAAATAAGACCTAGCTAGGATCATCAGCCAGACGGATGCGACCCCCCCCGGCCCCCCCACGACACTTACTTTGACCGATTTAAGCCTGACTCCTCCACCATGGAGATGACATGCTAGAGAGACTCTGCAAGGTTGCAGTCTCCTTGCAGGCCTCTCTAGCACGTTGTCTCTATGGTGGAGGACTCAAGTGCAGGCCTTCCAGGCCTTGCAGAGCCTTGCACCCTCAGGAAAGAATGAAGCTTTAATCGGTCAATGTAAGAGGTCGCGGGGGGTCACGCCACAGGTTGAGAAAATAAGTCCTCCCTGAAAATAAGACCTACTGCATTTTTTGGAGCCAAAATTAATATAAGGCACTGTCTTATTTTCGGGGAAACACGGTAGGAACCAAATGAGCAAGATGTCCACATGTGTATGGTGATATACAGTGGGGGCCAAAATTGTGGACACTTTTTGAAAATGTCATGTTTTCCTGGGCCTGCCCAGCACTACACCACCCTCTCAAATGTCCACCTGCAAAACAGCTGGTGGACATTCAAGTAGACCCATTGGGACGGATGTGGCTCTACTCGGGGTACTCGGGGTACGGGGACAAATATCCCCTGAGGAGGCCTCCAGCTGCACCGGTGCTGTCCTATCTCTACATCCATGCCGCAGCCTAGCTAGACAGGATTGGGCTGTCATTTTTAAACTATAGCCCAGGTGTTCATCAAACTTTAGAAAGCAACTGCTATTTTTAGTTATATATCTTTGCAATTGCTTATTCTAGCTTCTAAACATAGTTCCATTCCTTTCTGGGATAGATACCACAGTAGTTAAGTAATACTTCTCTTTTCCTTGATGAAACTGGAAATTGTCTCACTGCTGTATGGAAGTCTGAAGTTATTTGTGATTCTATACATTGCTATAAACTGTTGAAGGTTTACCGCTGGTACCATAATGGCATCCGCATGATTTTCCATATGTTTCCCATCCTTGACGATCTTCTGCCTTTTCAGCAGGAAATACAATAAAGATTACTTCAGTGGATATTGCACAATTTTCGTTACCTGTGCACTCAGTGAACCATTTAAGTTTTACTCTTGCCAAATTGGCCATATGTGATATACTATGTGATATGTGATATACATTTTACATGTGGTATATCACTATAATATGTGATATACATTTTCAGAGCCCAAATATACTGCCTCCTGTTAGGGTACTGAATACCGTCCTTGAAAGATAGCCACATCACAGTCCCTTTGGCCCTGAAATACATTTCTACTTCTAAACAGATATATAAATATAGAAATAAAGGCACTGAGTAATAAATATGAAATATAAATGAGCTGTCTTCTGATGGTCTAATGCAGGGCTTTTCCACCTTTTTTCATGAGTAGCAATTTTGTAAGTATTGCTTTTATGGGTACTGCTACCTCCAGGCCTAGCAGAACAGTGCCATGTGGTCCTTCAGGCAGGGATGGCCTTTTATGCACACATGAATAATCCACTTGCCCAAATGTCACCTGCCATATTGTACAACCTGTAGTAGACATACTGTCATGGACACGGAGGAAAAGAATGTCTTTGACTATGAAGAAATGAGTTTGATTTAGCTATGGCTGTTAATCCAACTCTTGTCCTTTTGGCTTAGATTCACCTTTTCATGTCATGGATTTTACCCTGTGGGGAGGAAAAGAGAACAAGTCCTAAATTCTCAAGCTAGTTAAACAGCTTCTTTGTTCCCCTGTATCTCAGTTATCTTACAGGGATTAAACAGGATTTAACACTGCTTGGGAGTCAGGAAGAAAGGTGGCGAAGCTATTCAGATATTCTGGAGAAGAATAGTTGTGTTTAAAAGATAGTGGCTGGATGGAATATATAAGGATCAAAGAGATCAGTAACAATCTTGATTTTACATCAAAGGAAAGGATGCGATGCAAGTACTATATCACCTTTGGTCCTGGAAATTTAGGAACGATATTGCTGATATTTAAAATAAAAGTTCCTGCTCTTGGGAAAGAGATTGTCCACCCTCAGTGGACAGGTTGGAATGCGACATCTCATTCCTCCTCATCCTGGCTCAGAGATGAAAAGTGTGGGTCACCTCAGGTCTCCCTTGACTTAGGCAGGTTTTCAACTATTGTGTGTTAAGACAATGCTCCTTAAACTATGTACAATAATTAATGGTCCAACACTATCCCCTGCAAGTTCATAGCACGCAACAATGCCAACTGAATGCATCCAACATGTTAAGGGGGGGACCCTAAGTAAAACACTTTTATACTTCTTTTTAGGCCGTCTTGTTGATTATGAATCTCCTTGGACGCATGCCAGCTATTTTGCTGGTGTAAGTCTAAGGAAAGGAAGCAAACATGTCGGGCTGGGGGGAAAAAAGGATAGCATCCTGGCATACACTGCTGCCACTGGGATCCACCCCTTCCAGCCCCTGAACTGCCCCCTGCCCTCTCCTGTCCTTGCCACAAACCTCCCCTTAACTGCCCACAGTCCATCTCTGCTGCCACCTCACCTGCTCAGGTTCATCAGTGGCAGGAGTGCAAAGCTGCCAGCCATTTGCGCTGGCAGCCCGGACACGTTCAGCAGCAGCATGCCATTTATGATGGTGGAACATGAGTTCCACCATTGTAAATAGCCCATAGGATTGGGCCTTTAGGCCCCAATCCTAGCTGTGGCTTATGGCAGTGGATCTTGCGATAAATCCTGGGCCAGCAGCCCAATAGCTGCCAGTAAAGACAGCAGGAGGCCCCATGGCCACAACAGAGCCTCCTGGATGCCCCACCAGAATAGGTAAGGTGGTGGCGGGAGCAGCTCAGGAGAGAATTGAGGTGAGGAGTGGGCTGAACTGGGGGTGGTTCAGGGGAAAGTAGGGGCAGGATCTCAACACACACCAAGATCCTATATCCTTTTTCCTGGCCCAACACGCCCCTGACTCTCTTTGGACTTATGCTTGTGTAGATCTCAGAAGACCCACTGGAGGCCAGGCAGCCTATGGGGAGGTAAGTAAAAAGATTTTTATATTTATTGTATATTCAATACAAATACATTTTTACTTACCTCTTACTGGCCGTCTGGTTGCCCCCAGCATAGCATGTAGTGCACATTCCGTCGGCAGTACTGCGTTTGATGGGCTGGCAGGGTAAAAGATTGGGCTGTAAACTCCATGAAATTATCTCTATGTGTGTTGCATGTTATGTTATGATTCTTGTTCAGTGTAACATGTATGCTGTTTTTATATCCAGAAAAAGTAAGCCTTTTATTAGAAGCTTTCTCTCTTGAGTTCTTGGTATAAATTAATTGTCAATGCTATACCTTGACTTGAATGCTGGAGAGTAACGAGCTGCATATTCTTCAAAGTAAGCTTCATGCATTTTGATTACTAGAGTAATTTAGGGCTTATCTAAATACTGAGGTGTGACAATCCTACCTACAGGAATTACAAATGGTGACAATGCCACAGGCTACTGCAATGCACATTAGGGCTTAGGGAGAAGAACTTCCCACACACCCCTTCCCCCCATGAGCCATGTGCATTACCCTTAGTTTGATCGCTTGAAAAGGGCTTATGTCTGACTGAGTTCAATGGAACTTAGTAAGTATATGTACAGATTTCAGCCAAGGGCTACAAGGGTGCAAACCTGCACACATTTACAGCCCAATCCTGTGTAACTCTTGTAACGGTGTAACAATAGACCCTCTAGTGTAAGAGCACTTATGCCAGTGTAACTTGCCGTACGCTGATGGATGCAGGACGGACACCGGCTTAACCCCCCTCGAACGCCTCACATGCGCAGTTCAGACAAAGGTCGGACACCGGCACAACTCTGCCAGCACAGGGGGCATTCTGGGGGGTTTTGGACACCCCCGGAATGCCCCCTGCGCTGGTGGAATTCAGCCAGCATCCATGCTGCGTCCGAACTGCGTGTGTGAGGCGTCCGAGGGGGGTTACGCCGGTGTCCGTCCTGCATCTGTCGGCGTATGGCAAGTTACACTGGCATAAGTGCTCTTACATCGGGGGATCTACTGTTACACTGGTGCAAGAGTTACACAGGATTGCGCCCTTAGGCTGCTTAGATCAGGGGTTCTCAACCTGTGGTACGGGTACCCCTAGGGGTGCACGGACCTCTTGCTGGGGGTACGCCAAGCCCTGCCCCTTATCTGCCCCATCAGCAGCTAATTAAGTGTTAATTAACATGGATTTTAAATTGTAATTATTTTCAGAGCCCTTCTGTCTCTTTGATTTTGGTTTTGGGCTTATTTTTGTACTTTGGAAAATGTACTTTGGTGGGGTGGGGGAGGGAGGAGCTGATTTTGGGAAGTGTGACTTGGAGGAAAAAAGAGATCCTTGCATCTCTCTCTCTCTCTCTCTCGCACCACACACACACACAGAGACATTTTTTCACATTTAAAATTGTTTTAGTACTTTTTTATTTAACCATTAATTACCTAATTAATTAATTGATGAATCCAATTAATTAGCAGTTAATTAGCAGGGGGTACTTCAGAAAATTGGACCGTGATAGGGGGTACCCGGGCCTCCAAAGGTTGAGAACCCCTGGCTTAGATCATGTTAAAAGGTTATCTGTGTGCAGAACTGCAGCCTAACACACAACATAAACTGCAGCTACAATAAGTATAGAAATATTTGCTTTGCTTTCCTATTTGATTGCATTTTGAATCTGCAAATATGTAGAAGAATTTGCCAACTGTTATATGCATGTTCAGTATCTGAAATGTGTGTACTCTCAAATATTTGACCCTTTGCAAGGCACGTAAAATCAACTTAAGTATTTATCCTCTGCAGAGCAAGCTACGTGGTATTTAGGTGAACGATAGCAATGTGGAGAGTTTTTGCTTCTGAGGCGGCCATTATATGAAAAAATGGTGGAAGCTCAATATTCATTTGCAGTTGAAATTCTTGCCTCTTTCAGACTTCCTATAAGAAACTGCTGAAGATCTATCATAACGATGAAGGTTGAGATTATCTACCTATCTGGGAAGATGGAGAAATCTATCGCCCCAGCAGCACTCATGCAATAAGCTTTCTGAACACGTCAGAGACTAACAAGGCAGACATATTTCTGCAGTAAAGCAGGCCTGACATACGAGGCAGGCGATTGCCTTTTACAAGACAGCCCCAAAAGGAGCTGTTATGCTCCTGACAGGTGAAATAAAAGGTCAAAGAATGACCAGGTTTGAGCTGAAATCATTTATTATATTTGTAGGCAAGGCAAGGAAAAGCAGCCATCAAAATAATAAAAAGGTTCATTGCCAAAGCAGAAGGCATCCGATCCTACTATTTGATTAAATTTGCGCAGCAGCTTGCAGAGAGGGAAGAGAGTAAATAGATACCGGTAACTAGCTAATCAAGGTGAGCAACCTCATGCATCTCAGCATGGGCAGCAGCATCTATTGAAAGAGCTCCTGAGTACTCAACTCTCCATATCAAAGGCCTTTGAATTATCACAAGATGCAAAGGTGGCAGCGCTAATTCCATTATGAGCTGGCTTCTAGGTCTCATAAGTCAAGCTTTTGACAGCCAAGCTAATGGGACTCATTGCAGACAGTCAGGGTTATGGGGAGGCAGAGATTCCTATTATTACTATCCCAGCTTTTCCTACCAAGCCCTTGTTGTTAAGCAGAGAGCTATTATTTCCTCTGCTATAATAGCTGCCGGTATATATTGTTGTTGCCAAGGGGGTAGGTTTTATAATAGCTCATTTTGTATACACGCGCTCACACACACACTCGCGTGCGCGCGCGCGCACACACACACACACACAGTTTGTAAATGAGCAAAGATTTCATTACTACAGACTACAGTTTAGTTGTAAAAGAAGGTCCCATCATTCTTTAAACATGCAGAGAGAAATACTGTACATATTTTTTAAAAAGTCATGAAATGTTTACACCCATCAAGATAATGGCTTGTCTAATCACAAACACCAGAGGTGTATTTTGTTTAGATCTAAGAAAAAGAAAAGAAAACCCCATTAAATGAGCTCTTTGATAAACAAGCGCTTTGATAAGCACAATATTTCGTTTTGAAGGATAAACCAGAACAGATCTATAAAACAAGCCAGTGGGAAGGGGAAATGTTGATGTTCTGTGTACAGGTATAATACGTAGGTTATGAACTCAGACATAAACAGTTGTTTATTCCTATTGTGGCAGCAACAATGATTGAAAATGAGACCAAAAAACAAGACTATGTGACTGCATGCTCCACTCATGGATGGCCTGGGAGCGCCGAAGTATAACAGCATTGTAAGCTAAGTGGATGTGGACCTGGTTGATTCTTGGATGGGAGACCATGGAGATGCCATTGTACAGTAATTGCTCGGATCCCTAGCAGGTGTTATACATATGAGGGAAAGTACCGGTACCTTTAAAAGAAAGCATTATCCATCTACATGTTGCTCAAAGAGGGACCCATTTCCCAATGCAAAAGTCACCGGGACTAGGAAAAGTCTTTAGGGTACAGAAGCCTCTACAACCACCATGGCTTGTGACATGGCTTTCTGCTTTCCTCCTTGCACTGGGAAGGAGGCGAAAGGATTGCACCTGTATTGCATTTCAAGTCTTTGAACGCCCCCGATACAGGCAGAATTACTGATAGCAAGTAATGTCAGGTGCCATAGAAGAGACAGACAGTTCATAGCCAAAACTTGTGAACTGTTATTGTAGACACATTAAGAATAAACACAAATAAGCATGACTGACTGTTTCCTATCATAGATGCTAATACTGTATGAACCTCGGGTAGCTGAGTGCCTCAAATTGGACACACGACTGTCCAAAAATAAGGTCGTGGTTTCTACATACTGAGAAGGACTGTGTAGGTATGCAGAAGTACATAAGTTTGGAAATTAAAAGAATTTTTTGAACTTCCAAGGGCCCTTTTCGCTTGAGGGGCCTGTGAGACCTTCGAGGACCTTTCAAAATGTTCATGGTGTAGAGATCTAAGAAAAGATTAAACTCATCTCATTGTCTTCCATCTTTCCTACTACTTTTTATTGAGGGTGGGGGACTATGCTGTTGCCGCCCAATTGCAACTATGCTAAAATTGCTACGGGCAGTTTTCATTCCTGCCCCAGGAATTTCATTGATTTTCATCCAAGTGGATAAAAGTCAAGGTATTGCTGTGCTATGCTCTGGATTGCATGGACACACCAGAGGAAGGTCTTGTGAATGGAGAGAGAGACTGGATGTCCTATGGTCCTTTCCAACTCTGCTTCCATTACAATTTCAAAAGGCTGTAGAAATTCGAAATGTAAGTGGTGGTGGTGATGTCATGAAATCAAACCAAACTGACAGAAAGAGCAGAATGCAATGCTTCTGGTTCTTATTCTAGCATCTTCTGGGAGGGGGGGCATTGCATGGAAGAAATATGGTGCCCACCACCAGCAGTGGGGTGTGAACGTCAGTGACGTCACTGCCACCAAGGCCACACAAACCAGCTCTTGCAAAAAAGGCAAGTAAGGGTGTTCTGAACACCCTTTTAAGTAAGCACCCCGGCTATTTTGAACTAAAAAGTTTTGACAATAAACGTTTGGCTCAGGTGTAGAAACAAGCAACATTTTGCTGCTTATCCTTAGGTACAGCGTTTCTATTGTTTGCTCTGACATACAAGAAAACCAAGACACTTGAAGCTTATAGTGGGGGAAAATCGTTTGTCTCTGAAATAATGAAGCCTTTGGGTATGAGAAAAGCTGTCAGAAACTTTGGGGACTTTGTCACTGACACATCAAACTGTGACACAAAGAATTGCTGACAAGTACGGTCAAGAAATCTTCTCTGTGCTGGAAAGGTGCAGAGTTTGTTTTTTTCCGCCAAACTTACTTTAAACAAAAATGTTGGCAACTCAGATGTATATCAAAGTTTTATAATCTTAATGGCAGCCCCAGTGTGATTTTTCAGCAAACGCAGAACTTTTGAACTCAGAGACAACGAAAAAGGGTCAGACCTTGAAGCTTTGGGACTGGTGGTTTTTGAGAAATGTTTGGTATTGAAATAACTTCAGATAAGGCTGTCCCTTGAAGTATGCACTTAGAGTAAGAGCTTATTTGAAAATAATGGAGTGAAATCTCTTACCACCAAGATCTCTGGAGTGTTCAGGCACTATTCACTACTAAACTCTTCTCAGCGCATGTAAAGTTAGATCATTTATACAAAAAATAGATGTATTCCTTGGAGGTTTGCTTCTGTAGTCATAATCCTATGCTTGATTCTAGGAAAGGGCCTTGAACACCTCTCTTAAAGTTTGGTCATCGAAAGGTCGGCAGTTCGATTCCGCGCAACGGCTCCTGTCAATCTAGCAGTTCGAAAGCAAGAAATTGCAAGTAGATTAATAGGTACCGCGTCAGTGGGATGGTAACAGTGTTCCATGCGCCTTGGTCTTAAGTGATGCTGGCCACATGACCATGGAAATGTCTTCGGACAGCGCTGGCTCTTCGGCTTTGAAACGGAGATGAGCACCGCTCCCTAGAGTTGGACACGACTGGACTTAATTGTCAAGGGATACCTTTACCTAGAGTCTATTGACTCGGACTTAAGTCGGGCTCAAGTCGCGTCAATGACTTGACTCAGACTTGACTCGGTGACTGTAAAACTCGAAAGACTTGAGACTTGGAGCCTTTTAAGACAAGTCCAATTGTATTCAGGTTTACACCCGTTTGGTCCCGCGGTATGATTTTCCCAGAATTCCCAAATGTCAGTGTGATCCACATGTCTAAGGGACCCCCATGTAGAAAAAAACACCTGCAGAAAAATTCCCAGGTGTACCATGCACCTGGAGCAGAGGCGGTGCTTTCGGGACTCAACGGGACTTAAGGTTAAACCAATTTGTCCATTCATTCCTATGTAAAGCATGGACCTGTCAACACAAGATTTCAAACAAACACATAGTTGTGCTTAACACACAGCTCCAGGGCTTTAGGGGTGTTTAGGGGGATGTCTCAGCTAAGTGTACCTCAAGTTTCAAGTCCCTTCCTTCAAGGGTTTTTTTATGGCCCTTTAAATTCTTGAAATACACAGCTTTTGTTGTGAGTTCAGCACGAAAATGCTCAAACAAACATAGTTGTGTTTAACACACAGCTCCAGGGCTTTAGGGGTGCTTAGGGGGATGTCTCAACTAAGTGTACCTCAAGTTTGAAGTCCCTTCCTTCAAGGGTTTTTTTTTAATGACCCTTCAAATCCTTGAAATCCTGCAGCTTTAGTTGTGAGTTCAGGTCTATACAGGTTAATTCTGCCACCCATTAAGTCCCGTTGAGACCTTTGAGGTACACCTGATGTTGCGCCTGTTTACAGCTGTGTACAGCTGCTCCCCTGCACCTGAGGTGCTCCAAACAAGATGGACTCAAAAGCCAGGGCCCTGGACATGAAAACAAAGCCAGAGTTTCATTTTTAATTTCAGTGAGGAGGGGGTGCCCTGCACCCAACTCCGGGGCCTCATTTTCCCTAAAAACAGTTATCTTTGCTCCTCTAGGGGGGTCAGTGGGGTGACCCTAGAACTCTGAAAATTGTTTTAAAACATAGTTTCATCTGTCTACTTTCCACAAAAAAAATCCAGAAAAATTGGGGGAAGCCATTTTTTTTTAACTATTTCCTTTCGGGTGTACCTCACTGAATGCAGTGGAACGCAAAGATTATTTGACGATTATTTCAGTGAATGAAATATTTGAAGATTATTTCAGTGAATGAACAGGTCCATATGAGAGAAGGTAAATATCAGAAAATATCCTGATCCCACACTATTCAGGGATTAAAAGTGTGGCCAGCCCCGTGTCAATCTACCTCCATTGACCTCATGGATGGAACAACCCTGTTTGTGGAGCCACCCTCCTAGATCTGAGCATATGTTACAATATATTCATTATCTTGACCAGTATATTAGTATTGTATCAATACAGTAATGCATTGGGCAACCCTAGGAAAGGTTTATTGGAATAATAATCATCTCAACCTAACTTATCTCATATGGCCATTATGACAGATGTAGTCTAAAGCCTATTCTGAGACTCTGGGATACGACAGAGTAGAAACAAAGCTAATAAACAAACAATCAAATAAGCAGTGCTAGAAAGGGAAAAATGCAACCTTAATGGACTGCAGATTTATCACATGTTTGATTTATGCACTAGCCTTCCTTTTGGGAGAGCTATAGCATATAAAAAATGCCTGTAAGCATCAGTCTCTGTACAATGTTTACAGCTCAAATAGCTTTCGAATCCTTTCATTCCCCCAAAGTATAGGGGATTATAAATACATGAGAGCATTTACTAATACTAATACTAATGAATGAGAGCATTTTTTGCTATGTAAAGCAATTTCTTAATTTTCGGGATTTCTGCCACAGTCCTGCAGGAGCGTTAAATTCTCCATCATAGGTATTGCCTGTCATCTTACTCATACAGTAGATGTACTGTTTACATGGTGTGTAAGGTAGCAGTAACGTGTGTGTGGGGGGGAACTGACATGGAATGTGTGTGGAATGGACACTGAACAGTAGCTGATTCACATATGCACGCTCATCAATGGGCACCTCGTCATTCAGGAATGTGCAAATACCTGTGTGAAATGCTCCCATTTACCGTATTTCTTCGAGTCTAAGGTGCCATCGATTCTAAGGCGCACCTTTACTTTCAGTACCACCAGCAGGGAAAAAAATCCATCAATTGTAAGACTCGCCTCCCTTCATTAAATCTACCTGCTCAGCACCAACTCTCCCCAGCATGTCTCCTGCAGCTGAGGATGACTGAGTGCACTTCCTTTGCATAGCATTTCTGGCCCTGCCAGAAAGTGCCATTTCCCTCGTTACCTGGGCTTGGGGGAGCTTCAGGGAGGCCTGCGCAACCCTCTGCAGGCCTCCCTGATCTTCAGTTTGGCAAAAAACAGCTATTTTTGGCCATTTCTGGGTTTCGCGAAAACCAGAAATGGCTGAGAATCACCGTTTTTTGCCGAACTGAAGATCAGGGAGGCCTGCAGAGGGTTGTGCAGGCCTCCCTGAAGCTCCCGCAAGCCCCAGTAAGTAAGAAGATAGCATTTTGGGGTGCTTTTTGGAGACCTTCGATTCTAAGATGCACCCCATTTTTTGAAATGCTTAATTGGGAAAAAACATGCGTCTTAGAATTGAAGAAATACAGTATAAGTGCTGTGTTTCAGGTGATGTAAAAGCCCTGTCTGTGGCATATGATGTGCAATGGCATCCGTTGTGTTGCTGTCAGAAAGCGACCCACGCTCTTGGTTTGGTGTTTTAGTATTAAGCCAGGAATGTATTTCTCTTTAGGCATCTGCATACTGATACCATGAGTTGGAGCATGAAGACCACATCGCAATCTTGCAATCATTGCCATCAGCTGTGAAGATTATTAGGAAAGCAGGTAGATCGGAGGCATCAATTGAGCACACCTGATCCCCTAAATAATCACATGCAAATGAGCCCTTCTGTTTGCAGTGGCAAAATGTTGTGAAAAGTTCTTCCCACGTGTTTTCTTAGAATGACTATCAGTTAATTCAAAACGGTGTCATTTCTGTCCTAGAGATCACGACATTTAATTACAAAATGCAGACTTGAGTTTCCAAGGGAGCCACACGAACTGCAGCGTGGAGGTGAGTGGTAGTAGCATGACTCAGAAAAGCACAGTGTTTGTAAATTCATACTGTGATGCCTTCCAGAAATTTCATGCTGCACAAACGGTGGCATTGATTGATGTACCTTTATATACAGCCTATACAAATATGCCCATAGAACAATGCAGCATCAAAATGATTTGTGTATTCTTTTGTGTGCTTTTTCAATCTTCAGTCTTCTCCTCCTAGTCTAAACAACTGCCTACACTACAAAGGCTACAGTCTCAGAGTAAATTTCAATAACCTATTACTGCAAAACCAAATCACAATACAAATCACTGCATAAAGTATCACCTTCTTCATCCACTTCATCTTCCACCTCTCTGTCTGTCTATCTGCATAGTGGGTTTTCGGTGCACTGATATGCAGAGTGCTAATGTGGGAAGAACTCGGCAGCACAGGATCTTCATTGATAAGAGAGAATCTCTACCCTTACAGAAAAAACAATGGAAAGATAGGAAAGAACCACCTGCATTCCCCCCCCCCATGCCCCAGAACCCAGCACTAGGTGGTACCTGTGTACCTCCCTTTGCGGAAAAAAAAAATGTGGTCACGGGGGCAGTACATAGATACAAGTCTTGACTAGGTCATGGTCAGTTGCATTGGCTGAGGCTGACGGTGCAATCCTCACTAACTTAAGAGCGTTGGAGCGCACAACTGGGGAGGCCATGTAAGGGGTCCAGAGGACGGCAGTGTGAGCAGTACTACTTTACAGTACTTTTGCAACACCTTAGGCTGGCGGAGCACACGCTCCACTGGCCTTTCTTTAGGCTGGATTGCACCCTAAGCCGAGGATCATGTGCTGGGGCAAAGCCTTGGCAACTACGAAGCCCTAACAAAAAGTATAAGCAGAATCTTAAAGGTCAAAAAAGCAGATTTCTTCTAGCCCTAGTCTTCTTTTAAAGGTTTTTTTTAGCAGTTCCTAAAACAGTATAAGCAATTTCTGCAAGGAGAAATGAAGTAGAAGCTGGCCAGATGGAGCTTCTATTAGCCAATGGTAAAATGAGTCCAGTAGCCACAGACTCCAGTCCCTCTGCCATAGTTCTGGCTCGAGGATTGTAGGGGTCCTCCGGCAAGGTCATCTGACTTAACTCTGAATCTTGGAAGTTCCAGACACAAAAAGAATGGCAGCAGGACTGTGTGCTGAGCCAGTTAGCCCTCTGTGAGTGTAGAACTGTAGACACAGACACAGACACACACACAGACACACACACACACACAAACTCACACACACTCTGCTTACTGCATTATGTGTGAAGTTCAGCATGTCGTTCAAGAGTTAAGGAGAACTACCAGTCTTCCATTCTCCCATCCTGTCATTCTGTGGCTTCTCAGTGACATGGACAAAGCTAGGCAAGGAGCAGAATCTGGCTTCATCCCTTCTGTCAAGTATTAAATCTGTCAAGTACTGTATTCCAAAGGTGAAGGCATTCTGACCCCGAAGGCATTCTGCAAATGTCTCTAGGCTAGAACAAATGGAAGCCAAGCAACACAGAGATGAGGAGGAAAGAGGAATAATAGAACCAAACACTTTGTTTTCTGGCCTACAGCTTGAAAGTACATACGCTGAAATGTTATGACTGTCCTAGACAGTGGATCATATTGAAGCAACATCCTAAAAACCCAGAAATGAGATGAAATGCTTGTCTCACAATCCACTCTCCGTCAACTGAAGAATCTGAAAGTTCCAGGCAAAATGATAGATACACTGCAGGAATGAAAAACAGCTGCACTGCCCAGAATATTGGGGGAAATCATCAAGTTCTCCACAACTTATGCAAAATCGTTTCATCAAAAACTGTTGTGGAGTAAAGAGAGAGTGCTGCCTTTCACTTCCTATTTCCTTTTTAGGCCATGAACTGATTCTCACATTTTGTCACGACAGAGTCATCATGGTCACTTATGGTAACCCTAACTTATACAGTATTTTTATATGGTGAATGAACATGGGGAAGAAGATGGTGACAACTTCCTGAATATGCACTAAACACATTCTCCAGAAAATAATCCTTAGATCTCGTCACTTGGAAAGCAAGCAGGCAAAGGATATATTCCTCATTTCAAAATAACTGGTAGAATTCACATTGTGATGACCTTGGTGCATCAAAAATAAACAAGAAAAACACTTATTATTGCAACATAAAAAAGGAGAGGAAATTTACTATGAAGTCTACTTGAACTGTGCTCCCTCAAAAGCCGCTGGAAATTAACAAAAAAAAGCCGCTGGAAATTTTTTAAAAAGCCACTGCTTATTTAATCATGAGAACTCTGCCAGCCCAAATGTTGTGGAGACCAGAGGCGTCACTAGGGGGCAGGGGGCCGCCAGGGGTGGCGCACAGTGAGGGGTGTGTGCCCGTTGTCCCCACTCTTCCCCCGCTGCCACCCAGTATGACCCAACTGCATCTTCTTCGGCCGCTTCTGACTAGGGCAAGACTGAAAGCGGCGTTCTGCGTGCTTTCAGCCTTGCCCTAGTCAGAAGCGGCCGAAGAAGACGCGATTGAGTCTTCGTTTGCCCTCAGAAGGGTTGTCTTCTTCATGTCTTCTTCATGCTTGAAGCCTTGCCCTCAGAAGCAGCCAAAGAAGATGTGATCGGATCGTACCTGACGGGCGTGGGGGCGGGAGCGGGATCATGGGGGTGACACACTGACCTCCCACCCCGTGAACCCTAGTGATGCCACTGGTGGAGACAAACCCTAAAGTCACTCCAAAAGTTGTTTGCATATTTCTGCCATAAACGCACTTGGGCTGCAATATTTGGAGTAAGCCCCATTTAACATAGTGGCACAGGAAGTCTACTCAGACATGCACTAGCGAAATCACTGGAGCAGAACCATGTGGGCCCGCACCGCGGGATTTGGTCCAGGAAGGGGGTTAGGATTCAGCAGCCACTGCCGTGATGTCACTTCCGTCCTCCTTTGGGTTCCGGAAAATATGGTAAGGGTACCCGTCGACATCTGACATCTGAGGTGGCATGCCAAATTCTGCCCCCTTACCCAGTGATGTGCAGGCCTTTGCTCCTCCCACTCTCCAAAGCTCTAGCTCAGCACTCTCCTGCCCTCCACATTTCCTCTTCTTCTCTGCCCCCCTCTTCCTTTTCCAGTCCAGGGAGTGGAAGGAGAAAGAAGATCAGTGGAGGCAAGTAGGTGGACAGAGATGGGCAACACCCACCAACCTGCTGCCTGAGGCAGCCGCTTCAGTTGGCCTCATGGATGGGCTGGTCTTGAACCCTACATTACCTCCTGGGTGTTCAGTGACCCTTTAGATCAGAACAGTATGTAGCAGGGGGAGGGGGCTGCAGCAGGAAGGGGTAAAAATCGCCTCCCTTTTGCATGAGTGGAAGTGTCTTCTGTTTACCCAAGACAAGAGCATTTTAGGATCTAAGCTACTGGCTCCCTGTAGAACCAATATAAGCCTTTTTTTTACTGCCATTCAAACTCGATGAAAGGCTTTCATTGATTTCAATGAGGTTTGTAGCAGGCCCAAAAATCCTATATTGGAACCGCCAATATCAGGAGCATTCATATGCAAATCTGTCTCAGAGAAATGCTTAATAAGGACTATGTGAACTGTTACTTTAAAATGCTGATTTAAAAAATTTTAGTTAGCTAACTTGGTATTTTTCTCCCTTGGGTTACATGTTTGGGGGGAAAAGTAGGTCAGTAACAAAAAGAGGGAGCATGTTGGCTAGAGAGACAATTAATGCACTCTGAGGCAATTTGAGGCCAAGATTCTTTTCATAACTCTCTGACAAAAGGTACCGTATTTATTGCCGTATAAGATGCACTTTTTTGTCTACATTTGTGACCCAAAATAGTAGGGTGCGTTTTATACACCAATACTAAAAAATCCCTTTTCCCCCCTTGCCCGTTTTAAAGCATTTTTGGGCTTACCTCGTTTTTCCGGAGCCAGAGAGCTCCCTTGTGCTTTCTTCCCTAACTAATCTATCCAATCTACAGCTGTTTGTCGGGTTTAATTTATGCACGTGCATGAGTTGAGCTTCTCAGCAGCCAGCAGAGGGCGATGTGGTCCTCAGTTAAGTTCTGCTGAGCTGCAGAGGGCATGGTCCTCTCAGCTCTCCTAGGAAGGGTAAGCTTCTGAAGTGGGCCTAGTTGGGGAGGCTTTGGAAACTGCATAGGTGGGGTGGGGTAAGAGTTGAGTCTGGGGTGTTTTTTTTGTACTTTTATGTTGTTTACTTTGGAAACTGTGCATGGGTGGGGTGGGGGAAAAGAGTTGAGTCTGGGGTTTTTTTTACTTGGGGTAAATGTTTTTTACTTTGGAAACTGTGCATGGGTGGGTTGGGGAAAAAAGAGTTGAGTCTGGGTTTTTTTTTGTACTTGGGATTTATGTTCTGGTGCATTTTGTTCATGTGTCTTATTGCTGTGTGTTTTAAAAGAGATCCTAGTATTTTTGTGCAATTTATGTAAATTAGCTAATTAAGCAGCCAAGCAGTAAGTGGCCAAGTGGCCCAAAAATGCTTTAAATCTTTTTTTCTTGAAACCCAGGGCCAAAAGGAAGGTGCGTCTTATACGCCGGTGCGTTTTATATGCCGATAAATACGGGTAACTTTTTTAAAAAAATATACAGCAACCTGTCTCCATTTACCTGCATTAGATGATCATGAAGCTGAACAAAAATCTTGTCTTTTTACCAAGAAAAAGAAACTCCATAACTTAAAACTCATTTTCATTCTGCTTCACACAGTTCCAGAGAGCAATCATCCCCTGGCACTCAAGATAAAATCCTAAAATACTAATGATGAAAGAGCCCGGCTTAACAGGCCACGTTGTGATGAGACGCCATCCTAGAAGCTGCAAGCATAACAGTATCGCTGGTTTATATCAACATTTTGATGGTCAGATTCTTCCTCATATTTAATGCAAACCAATTAAAAAAAAACCCCAACGACGAACAAATTGTTTTTTGTCCTAACAGGCCCCTCAGGGAGGCCATCATAGAAACTTCATTTATCTCAGCCTTTTCTTCCTCACTCTTCTCAAACTACAACCCTGGCCCAGAGATGGGGTGAGGTTAGGAAGGGTGAAGATCTCTGAACACCAGACGATAACAAGTTTGGCATTTATAGAGATAAAAATGCCCATTGCTCGCAGTATTGTTGACAATTGAGTTAGGGTCCCTACAAAAAGGCTCAGCTGATGAGGCATTTGTCCTATGGGTTGAAGTCTCCCTTCCCTGCCCTGAAGGTGACCCCTTTCAACGCTTAAAGGATGACAAGGGGAGTAGGGCAGGAGTTGACCTTAAAGGACACACTTCCTGTAGGCAGGTCCAGTTTCTCCCGTTTAACTGTTGAAATTTTCATAGGTCCCACTTGCACAGCAAGGCTGCATAGTGCTACATTTCTCTATAGCACTATGTAGTGAAACTACTGTACTCAGCAGAAGTTCATGAAATGCAACACACAAGGTTGCATTTCAAGCAGCGAGGGGGGGGGTGCAGACATCTACACTTGGGAAATTTTGCTAATCTTATAAAACTTCTATCTCTTTTTTGTGCATTTAGTGCATGTATTTGGGGGGGGGAGGGGGAATGCAGCACTGCCACAGCAAATACAGCAATTTGAGCAGCTTGCTCAAATTACAGGAACAAAATAGAAATAAAAGAAAAGAAACAGGAAATAAAAGCCTTGCCTGCTCCTTCTTGCCTGTACCACCTATTGGTTCAACGCTGTATATACAGGAAGCAATATGGAACAGTGTCCATATCGGAGATAAGGAGCAGAAGCAGCTGAGAGAGTGAGATCAGAATGGCATAGAAGAGACCTCCTAGAAGATGATTGCTGTTCCTAGAAGCTATACTGGAGCAACAATTAGCAACATTGAATTGTAAAACAGAGGGGAGAACGGTTGCATGGTACACATACCACAGGCTGGGAACCTCTGGTGTAAAGGAACATTTGTTCCCTTGCCCCAGAGTAATCCCTCGCTGCCCTGCTAGATCTACTCAGACCTGTGCCAGCTATATATAACTGAGTGGACCCAGGAAGGTGGATTGAGGCCGGAAAGGAGGATAGGCTATCGGCCCTCTTCCCCACCCTGGTCTCCCCTTCAGAGGCGTCGCTCCGGTAGGGGCGGGGCTGTAAGTTTTGCTCGGTTGGAGTCCCGTTTACCGAACGAGCAGGAGGCGGCCCCGCCCCCTCACTGTCAGAGCCATTCCCCTGCGGAGAAAGCAGCAGGCAGGGTCTCTTTCCTCCTCCCTGTTCTGCCATCCCCCACCTCCCTCCTGCCCCCCGCACTGACTTATTGGCTCTGGGGCTCTTTCTCCATCTGCTGGCACACAGGCCCAGCCACTGGCTGTGGTGTTTAGGCTGCACTGTATGGCATGTCGCACTTTGCTAGTTCCAGCAGCATAAAGCCCTGTTAGGATTGGGCTGTAAATCCAATCCACAAATTATGCAAGGTGAAGGAGTAAACTTAGGTGATACAATTCTGGACCATTCCATTTCAGACTGTAGCTTTGCAGTCATGTTTTACAATGTTTCCCCATGCAAAATGAAAATAAAAATTATTACATGCAGTAAATTCGCTCACTGGAGGTTTAATGCAGGTTTAATGCAGACCTCCCCAGGATTTACCTGGTTTAGTACATGCAGGATTTTTTTTTTGCATTTTTTTTCCAAATTTGATATTCCTTTAAAAAAATTGTTACAAGTAGCTTATATTTTATTTTAAATGTGAGGTACCCATATAGTAAATAAGTCCATATACTGTATATGTAGCTGCCAGAGGATGCCTGTCCGTTGTTTGGGGATTCGATCAAGAAGGTAGACAAGAACATAGGAAGAGTTGGACCACTGGTCCTTCTAGTTCTAGTCAATTTCTGTAGGTAGCACCAACATCCTCTCTCTCTGCCCTACCTGGAGATGCCAGGGATTGAATCTGGCACTTTCTGTGCACAAGTCCTTTTGTGATGTCCAGGGATGTGGATCAAGTCTCTGACTCCAAGTCTCGAGTCAAGTCCCAAGTCTCTGGGTCCAAGTTCCAAGTCTTTGGTTGTGAGTTGCGAGTCCCTATCTATTGAATGGGGAAAATGGGTGTAAACCTGAATAAAATTGGACTTGTCGTAAAAGGCTCCAAGTCTCCAGTCGAGTCTTTCGAGTCAATCGCCGAGTCAGGTCCGATTCAAGCCATTGACGCAACTTGAGTCCGAGTCAATAGACTCAAGTCTACATCACTGGCTATACCACTGAGCTACAAAGACCCAGGTGTCCTTTTGACTGTATGTATGCCACACACCTCCTATTTTAATCCGGGGGGGGGGGGGAAGCACTGGTGTCATATTCAAAAGTTTTTAAAACACTGTTATAAAGATTTCAGGTAAATGAGAGTATATTTCATTCTGGTTACATATTCCCATTCCTGTTCCAGGGATATTTGTACAGTTTTGTTTTTCCATTTGTCATCTCTTTCTGTTTGGAAAATCCCTGTAGCAACCTGTTGTTTGCACACCTTCTTCTGCCTGTAAATGTCTCCCAACTACTTTACTGTTTCTTCTTCCTTAGGCCTCTTATTTTCCTCAGATGATTGTCTCTGCAGCTTAGGGGTGAGGGGAATTAAAACTACTTTTCAATGGGATATTGTACTTTGCTTTTCTGTTATCTTTTTTTCTTTATCCCTCTGGTAAAATCTACACTTCTTTATCTTCCCTCTGTAGAGAGTGTGTACTGCTCTCAAGAGATATAAGCCCTGGAACTCACTCAAGGCAGATTCAAGTGATTTTTTCATTTGTAGTCCCAAACTTCAATAATGTTGTGTTCATTTTTCTGCAGTAACAGAAGCGGTGACTTAATAAACACTTTTCGACCACAGTTACTGTGCAGCGTGATGAAGTGAGCTAAAGGTGCTGTGAAGAAATGTCGTTATGAAATAGAAATTCAACTCAAAATCAAATTTCAATTGAACCTATTTTTTTTAATTGAAATTACATTTGAAAACGAACACTGTATTCAACAACTATTGGAGACCCTTGAGGTACAATTGTAACTGGAATGGAGGATCTCCAAAAGCAATAGTTTGTGCTACATACATGCATTAAAAGCCCCATCTCTCAGTCTTAGGAAAGGCCTTCTATTCATGTGACTTGGCTGCCTTCTTCCTTGTTATGTCCACTGCTGCAAACGCCATAAAATGGCCCCACAGAAGACTGAACTATGAGACGAACAAAACTGAGCAACGTACATCTCTAACACAATGGATCCTAAAACAGACACTGCCCTAAATTTCTCCATAGACTTAAAAAAAAAAGTCAGACTCACACACAGTGCCCAGCTTCTGGATCAAATTTCGTTGCCATATTTTGGTCAGAAGTGTACAAAACGATGGAGAAACCCAGGATTTTAGCATTGATGAGATTAGACCCCATCCCTGCTTCCCACCCTCAAAAAAACATAGATAGCCTCAAAGAAGAGAATTAGTGCTTTCTTTAACTCAGGCCCTATTTTGTATGAAAAAATTGTTAGTTGTGTGTATTGGACATTGTTTTAGACATTTTAGACATTGCTTTAGACCAGGGGTTCTTAACCTGTGGTACGGGTACCCCTAGGGGTACGCGGACCTCTTGCTGAGAGAAAGGCGGGATATAAATTCTTTAAATAAATAAAATAAATAATTAATAGATTAATCCAATTAATTAGCCATTAATTAGCAGGGGGTACTTCAGAAAATTGGACCGTGATAGGGGGTACCCGGGCTTCCAAAGTTTGAGAGCCCTTGCTTTAGACATTTAAAAGTAAATGTGTCTCCATGAAAGTCAGTGGAGCACAAGACCTCTGCCTGCGACTGTGCATTGGATTTGGCAGGGACTACAACCACAGGGGTGATTTTTATGGGATACCTCAGCCCCATCTCTAACCTGCAAGATTAACAATGGACTACACTGTTTGGCTGTCATAACACACTCTCAGCCACAGTGCCACCCTCCCCCACAATTAGGCTAATTCACTTTACATGCACTAGCATTGGCAGGACAATTTAAAAAAATGTTTTAAAACATATATTTCACACAAAATAAGACCTAGATTAGAAAGAGCAGGAACACCCTTCCCCCCAATGGGCCTCCTCGGATTTCCTCCAACAGCAGCACAGCTAGTGTCGTGCCAGCCGCCCCCCTCGTGACGCTGACATCACTCACCGTGCCCCCGAGTGACATCAGCAGGAGCCAAATGTCCCTCAGCGGGAGGGCGGGGAACAACACAAATGTTGCTCGGCGGGATCTGCAGGCTCCTCCAAGCCATTCCGCCGCCTGGATTGATGCCGCCAGTTTGATGCCCCCCCAGCCCCGGTTTGCTGTCCCTCCCCCCCCACCTGCTGCCCGGGCATCTCTCTGAAAAATAACCAAAGAATTGCTGTATGTGGAAGTCCCTGTCATTTGGTTAAAAAATATGAATGATAAAAAAGTGCGCAAAAAGACTACATTATGCAATCAAATTATTAAGCATGTTAGAGCATTTGTTCCATTTGAAGCATGTACTGTATATGCAAAGCATGTACTGTATATGCTGTATATGCAGCTGTATATTCTTCAGCTGCAGCTGTATCAGACCTTAGTTCTTTACATGTATTGTATCAAACAATACAAAACAGAGGCTTCTATTAGCAAATTACTTCTCCCTTAAGCTGTTTCCTTGCCAAATAGTTATGTTTGGGTTTGCATGAAAAAAGTAATTCCATAGCTCTGAGCCAGTATATCTCTTGCTTCTAATAACAAAAGTTCCAGGATTATGTTCCTAATGTCTTATGTTGTTGTTGTTCAGTCGTTAAGTCGTGTCCGACCCTTCGTGATCCCATAAACCATATCCCGCCAGGCCTTCCTGTCCTCTACTATCTTCCTGAGTTCGCTCATTTTCATGTTCGTTGCATCGGTGATGCTGTCTAACCATCTCATCCTTTGCCTTCCCCTTCTCCTTTTGCCTTCAATCTTTCCCAGCATCAGAGTCTTCTCCAGAGACTCCTCTCTTCGCATTAGGTGGCCAAAATATTTGAGCTTCAGCCTCAGTACCTGTCCTTCCAGGGAACAGTCAGGGTTGATTTCATTTAGGATTGACTGATTTGATCTCCTAGCAGTCCAAGGGACTCTCAGGAGTCTTCTCCAGCACCACAGTTCGAAAGCATCTATTCTTCGGCGCTCAGCCTTCCTTATGGTCCAGCTCTCGCAACCATACATTGCTACTGGGAACACCATTGCCCTGACTATGCGAACTTTTGTTGGCATGGTGATATCTCTGCTTTTTATTATGCTGTCTAAGTTTGCCATAGCTTTCCTTCCAAGGAGTAAGCGTCTTTTAATTTCATGGCTGCTGTCTCCGTCTGCAGTGATCTTGGAACCCAAAAAAGTAAAATCTGTTTCTGCTTCCATTTCTGCCCCTTCTATTTGCCAGGAATTGATGGGACCAGATGGCATGACCTTAGTTTTATTAATGTTGCGTTTCAATCCAACTTTTGCACTCTCCTCTTTCACTCTCATCAAGAGGCTCTTTAGTTCTTCTTCACTTTCTGCCATTAGGGTGGTATCATCCGCATATCTGAGGTTGTTGATGTTTCTCCCGGCAATCTTGATTCCGGCTTGCGATTCATTCAGCCCTGCATTTCTCATAATGTACTCTGCATATAAGTTAAATAGGCAGGGTGACAATATACAGCCTTGCCGTACTCCCTTCCCAATTTTGAACCAGTCGGTTGTTCCATGGCTGGTCCGAACTGTTGCTTCTTGACCCGCATACAGGTTTCTCAGGAGACAGGTAAGGTGGTCTGGTACCCCCATCTCTTTAAGAATTTGCCACAGTTTGTTGTGATCCACACAATCAAAGGCTTTTGCGTAGTCAATGAAGCAGAAGTAGGTATTTTTTTGGAACTCTCGGGCTTTCTCCATGATCCACCGCATGTTGGCAATTTGATCTCTAGTTCCTCTGCCTCTTCGAAACCCAGCTCGTACTTCCGGTAGTTCTCGGTCCACGTACTGCTGAAGCCTAGCTTGTAGGATTTTGAGCATAACCTTGCTAGCATGTGAAATGAGTGCAATTGTACGGTAGTTTGAACACTCTTTGGCACTGCTCTTCTTTGGAATTGGAACGTAAACTGACCTTTTCCAATCCTTTGGCCACTGCTGAGTTTTCCAAATTTGTTGGCATATTGAGTGCAGCACTTTCACAGCATAATCATTTAGGATTTTAAGTAGCTCAGCTGGGATATTATCATCTCCACTAGCTTTGTTGTTAGTAATGCTACCTAAGGCCCACTTGACTTCACTCTCTAGGATGTCCGGCTCTGGGTCAGTGACCACACCAGCGTGGTCATCAGGAACATTAAGATCTTTCTTGTATAGTTCTTCTGTGTATTCTTGCCATCTCTTCTTAATCTCTTCTGCTTCTGTTAGGTCTCTGCCTTTTTTGTCCTTTATCATGCCCATCTTTGCACAAAACGTTCCCTTGATATCTCCAATTTTCTTGAAGAGATCTCTAGTCCTCCCCATTCTGTTGTTTTCCTCGATTTCCTTGCATTGTTCATTTAAGAAGGCCTTCTTATCTCTCCTTGCTGTTCTCTGGAAATCTGCATTCAGTTGTTTATATCTTTCCCTTTCACCCTTGCTTTTCGCATTCCTTCTTTCCACAGCTATTTGTAAAGCCTCATCTGACAGCCACTTTGCTTTCTTGCATTTCTTTTTCTTTGGGATGGTTTTCGTTGCTGCCTCCTGTACAATGTTACGAACTTCCGTCCATAGTTCTTCAGGCACTCTGTCTACCAGGTCTAATGCCCTGAATCTTCACCTCCACTGTATACTCATAAGGGATATGATTTACGTCATATCTGACTGGTCTAGTGGTGTTCCCTACATTCTTCAATTTAAGCCTGAATTTTGCAATAAGAAGCTCATGATCTGAGCCACAGTCAGCTCCAGGTCTTGTTTTTACTGACTGTATAGAGCAGGGGTGCACAACATACGGCCCCAGGGCCGCTTGCGGCCCTCCGAAGGATTTCCGGTGGCCCCCGAAGAAATCGGGGATCCCGTGGTGCGCGTTGCTTATGAAGAGAGTGCCGAGGGATCTCCAATGTCTTCGCTTCAGCCGCGCAGCTGTGCAGCCTTCTTGCACGGGTCGCCGAGCGAGAAGGACGAAGTCACTGAGCCTTGCGAGCCCATTGCCAGCCCAGAGGCTTTGAGGCTGTTGCTGAAGGCGGCGTTTGATCACCACCGATCAGCTGGAGTCTCCTGGCATTCAGCCAGGAGCCGGAAGAGCCGCGTCTCCTCTTGTGTGCAAATGGGCGTGGAGGTTTTGGGGATTGTCCCGTTGGCGCTGTCATTGCTCTGTGTGAGGAGGAGGCTCGGATTCACGGCAGGAGGGCAAATCCAAATTTATTTATTTATTAATATGTTGCTTTTCCGGATATTTTCCGGCTCATGGACACACCCACTGTGATGTCACTTCCTGAAGAAGTGATATCACGGTTCCTCGACACCCCCCCGTGCGGCCCTGAAGAAGTTTAGTCTATTCATTTTGGCCCCTACCTTTTTCCAAGTTGTGCACCCCTGGTATAGAGCTTCTCCATCTTTGGCTGCAATGTCTTATACAGTCTTGTAATTGTCCTAAATCTCCAGAATGAATGTACTAACTCTCAGGTAATGCAAACTGTCATTTACTTATTTGACTAAAAACTGTAAAACAAGGTATGTTAACATTCCGGTCAGTAGGTCAGCACAACACCGAAGAATGCTGGTGTAAATAGCACTTTGAGAGTCATTCAAATGTGTTGATCAGCTTCCACTTCCATTTATTGAAATGTGGGTGGTTTGTGCCTAAATGCCCTCATTTTGCAGTCAGTTTCTTTGCATTTGTCTTTTTTCATTTCCCAATAGTTTTCTGTAAGCGTTTCTCTTATGGGTTTTTGATGTGAAAGCTTTTGCATTCACCTTAAGCTTGCTGTTGTTCCTTTTTAATCTTTTGTGGAAAAAATACTCCTGTCTCCTGTCTAACTTAATTGTATTGTGGGTTTGTTTTTTTTTCTGTAATAGCCACAGAGCACCAAAGAGAAGTCATTCTATAAAACAGTTTAATGCCAGCAGTGACAGGTATATGAAAGCATTTTTCTGCATACTTTGGCTCTTTCCCTTAGTTTCTGTGTCCTCTGTGATTTTTGTGTATGTTGCTGTTTTACTGTGCTGCAGTTATTGCATTTGTAAAAAAAATGTTAAGGGGGGATGGAAAACTGAATATTGGGGGTGATCAATGCCAGGCAAATTGTATCTGAGCACTTGTCGCATATTAGTAATCATTCACATGGCACTTTCGATATGCATATGCATGATGTTTTATCTGTAGGCAGATCAATATTACAGATAGGGAAACAAACAAACAACTCCCCCCCCCAGTGATACGATTCAGCCAAGGACTACCCAGTAACACTGTTCACGGCTCAACCTTGACCGGTATTCCAGTCCTTAGTTAGTCATTCAGTTCTCTCCAGCATGTAGTATGGATTAACCATGGGGTGTTCAGTCTCTTGAGTCCTGCACCAATGTATGCCCATCAGGGAGGGGGGAGACAAGAGAGAGGGAAGAGCATTCTCCCCAGGGTTTTTCCTTTAAAAAAGGAAAGAGAGGGGACCCGGGAAACTACAGGCCGGTCAGCCTAACATCTGTTCCAGGTAAGATGGTGGAAAGCCTCATCAAGGATAAAATCTTAAAACATATAGAAGAACATGCTTTGCTGAGGGAGACTCAGCATGGCTTCTGCAAGGGTAAGTCTTGCCTCACAAACCTTTTATAATTCTTTGAAAAGGTCAACAGGCATGTGGATGTGGGAGAACCCATGGATATTATATATCTGGATTTTCAGAAGGCGTTTGACACGGTCCCTCATCAAAGGCTCCTGAAAAAAACTCCATAGTCAGGGAATAAGGGGGCAGGTCCTCCTATGGATTAGGAACTGGTTGAAGACTAGGAAACAGCGAGTGGGAGTCAATGGGCAATTTTCACAATGGCGAGAGGTGAAAAGTGGTTTGCCCCAAGGATCGGTCTTGGGACCGGTGCTTTTCAATTTGTTCATAAATGACCTGGAGTTAGGGATAAGCAGTGAGGTGGCCAAGTTTGCGGACGACACTAAACTTTTCCGGGTGGTGAAGACCAGCTGGGATTGTGAAGAGCTCCAGAAGGATCTCTCCAAACTGGGAGAATGGGCAGCAAAATGGCAGATGCACTTCAATGTAAGTAAGTGCAAAGTGATGCACATTGGGGCAAGAAATCAAAACTTCACATACACGCTCATGGGTTCTGAGCTGTCTGTGACGGATCAGGAGAGAGATCTTGGGGTACTGGTGGACAGGTCGATGAAAGTGTCGACCCAGTGTGCGGCGGCTGTGAAGAAGGCCAATTCTGTGCTTGGGATCATTAAAAAAGGGATTGATAATAAGACAGCCAATATTATTATGCCATTGTACACATCGATGGTAAGGCCGCATCTGGAGTATTACATCCAGTTCTGGTCGCCGCATCTCAAAAAGGATATAGTGGAACTGGAAAAGGTGCAGAGGAGAGTGACCAAAATGATTGGTGGGCTGGGGCATCTCCCTTATGAGGAAAGGCTACAGCGTTTGGGGCTCTTCAGTCTAGAAAAAAGGCGGCTGAGGGGGGACATGATTGAGACGTATAAAATTATGCATGGGATGGAGAGAGTGGATAGAGATAAGTTCTTTTCCCTCTCACACAACACTAGAACTAGGGGACATCCACTAAAATTGAGTGGAGGGAGAATTAAAACAGACAAAAAAAATATTTCTTTACCCAGTGTTTAATTCATCTGTGGAACTCCTTGCCACAGGATGTGGTGATGGCACCTGGCCTGGATGCCTTTAAAAGGGGATTGGACAGATTCATGGAGGACAAGTCCATCACAGCTTACAAGCCATGATGGGGAAAAGCAACCTCCTGGTTGTAAGAGTAGGTTTTCTCTGTGCCAGGTGCAAGGGAGTGGCGACTGGACACAGGTATCTTGTTGTCTTGTGTGCTCCCTGAGGCATCTGGTGGGGTCACTGTATAATACAGGAAGCTGGACTAGATGGGCTTTTGGCCTGATCCAGCAGGGCTCTTCTTATGTTCTTAACATTTCAGGAGGACTTCTAGTCTGGAATTAGGTGGGCCTTTGCCTTTGCCATGGGTATGCCTGGATGTTCCTGGAATGTGTGTTGTTATTTCACACTTCTGAAGTGTGACTACAAAAAGGGTTTTATCCTTGTTTATAAGCATTAGGATTGTTGCTTGTTTGTTAGCAGAAACTAATTGTTTAAGATTTGTGGCTAAGAGAATCAAGTTCCAGTTGGCAGGACAACAATTGCTATGTTGTTAACAGTTTCACCTAATATCTACTGACACTTGTGCCAAGGCAGTTTTCTGTCCTCGTCAAAAAGTTTCATCTGGCGTGTCTTTTCTGTCCTCGTCAAAAAGTTTCATCTGGCGTGTCTTTTCCTTTTTCTTTTTTTAACTTGCTGCCCTACAGCTAGAGCTGTTTCCATTTGCAAGCCGTACAGCACAATCCTGTGTAACCTTGCACCAGTGTAACAGTAGATGCACCGGTGTAAGTGCACTTATGCCATCAAGCTTAAGGCATTTTTACCCAAGGGTGTATATACGCATCTGGAGTCAAATGCGTACACCTGTGGGCTGGGAGGAAATAATTGGGTTCCCCCTCAAATGAGTGGGCTTAGATTTGTAGCACACTCCTTAGCATACTGACTGGGGGGATCCTTCCTGAGTCAGCAACTCACCTGCAGAGGTGAGATCTTGGTGATCTCTAAAACAGCACTTTTAGAGTTGAATTGTTGCTTCACAGTGGCAATTCTCAGTGGGAAAACAGCATCAAGGTAAAAGGTTTAAAGGGCCACACTGTGATCCTGATCCAAAATGTGACTCCTGTACACAAGTAAGCCTAATCGTATAGGCACCCAATAGAGCATTTAGTGTCACTTGTAGTTTGGCCCTAAGACACTTCAAAAAATGGCAGACACAGAATGTGAAAAGTGCATAATGAATTTAGAATGATTACATCTATTTTGCTTCTTTGATTTACTGGCATGTTAGCTTAATTGGGGTTAAGTGGCATTGTGCTGCTAGATGGTTTATTATTTCCTGTGTGGATTGTTTTTAATTAATTGTAAAGGTTCATAGCTTAGCTATAGATATTCAATTTGTGGGAGCTTTATATTAGATCTGTGTAAACAAATGAGGAACTCTCCGCCCTTCCTTGTCTCTCATATTATAATTTAGGCACATCCACAATATGAGCAGTTCATAAGAATAGTTCTGCCACCCAGTTTGCTTTAATAAGTCCTTCTGCATGAGTATACAGTTCCCATCATTATGTTATTTGTCTCTGTCCTTTGTTCTTTGAAATTAGTGCTGAATTTGTTGATACACCTGAAATTTAGAATTGGAGAGTTCAGTGTATGAAATTCCCCCAGTTCAGGACTGCTCAGCTAATTACAAGGTTGGGGGAGCCTTGGGGCCCTGGGCCCCAGGCGCCATCTTGGGCCCCAGGCGCCAGCTTCTGGGGGGTGCCAAAGGAGCGCAAAAGGTCCGGGTGGCAGCTGCTTTGTGCGCCTCCGTGGGGGCGAAAACAAACATTAAAAATCCTTCGGGGGGGTTATCAGCCAGGCGCGGGGCGAAAGCAAACAGTGATGAGGGGAGGGCGACTCGGGCTAGGAGGAAGAGGAATGAGGAAGTGCCTCTATAGGCGCCTCCCCAGTCTCGCTGGTGACTCACCAGCGAGACTGGGGAGGCGCCTGCTAGAGAGGCACTTCCTCTTCCTCCTCACCCGAGTCGCCCTCCCCTCATCGCTGTTTGCTTTCGCCCCGTGCCTGGCCGATAACCAGAAGGATTTCCTGGATCATGCATGCCGAAACACGGTAGGATTTTCAATGTTTGAAAATGTTTGAAAGATTTTCAATGTTTGTTTTCGCCCCCGAAGCAGCTGCCTCCCGGGGGGCGCTGCTGGGGCCATTAAAGATGGGGGAAAAGTGCGTGAGAAGCCCAAAATTTTGCCGTGCCGCCTTTGGCCTTTGGCGGCACCGGAGAGTATAAGAGGAGAAAAAAATAAATAAAACACAATTTTGACACAACCCAAATTTTTGCCACACCGCCTTCGGCAGCGCCTGGGAGTGTAGGGGGTGAAAAAGAGGGGGCGAAAAATGGGGGGCGCAAATTCGAGGGTGAGCCCCCACTAGATTTTGGGCTAGCTATGCCAGGAGTTTAGGCTCAGCTCTGTTGTGTCCTTAAATTTTATTTATTTACTTACGGCACAATCCTGCTCTCCTGCAGCGCCGGTGCTGCGGCATCAGTGCTGGTGTTCGATGTCGCAAACATGCCATAAAGCACTTTGTGACATCCGGAGAGCAGGCAGCGCTGACGGGAAGGCCTGCGCGCCAATCCACCGGCACTGGGTCCCTAAGACAGCCCTGTGGAACCTGTAAGTTTAGCTCCGAGCAGCACAGGGACCGGGGGAGGGCCGTAACGGGGCAGGGGGAGGGCAGACACCTGGGTGTATCAGCCGCAGGAGGGGGTGGGATTGGTGTCACTGGCAAATGCTGTATCCTAACCCCCCCCCCTTCCCAGACCTTTCTCACCGACACGGGGCATCTCAGTTCTGCGCCAGCTCAAGAGCTCACACAGATCCAAGTAGCCCTGTTGCAACTACTGGGGCTTTACCCAGGGTAAGGGAATGAATGTCCCCTTACTCTGAGGAGACCTCCAGCTTGCTGTGGGCAGGCTTAGGATGCAGCATGCACTGCATGGCCCCACTGCATGGTGACCGCTTAGGTGCATGGCCCGTCAATAAATTAGACTGCTTTCCCAAGAGATCAAAGTGGATTACAAAATATTAACAGAAACAAGAGTCATACTGGCCTATCAAAACTATATCAATAACCACTAAAATAGCTGCATTAATATATATATATATATATATATATATATATATATATATATAAACAGTGTTAGTTTAGAGCAGTTGCAAAGTTGGGAAGGCCTTGCCAAATAATAAGTCTTCTTAGCTTCTTCCTAAATGCCAAATGCCACAACTGTGGGGGCCATATCAATCTCTCTGGGAAGGAAGTTCCAAAGCAGTGGGGCCACCAATGAAAAGGCACTTTTGTGCCTGCCAGCTTGATCTCTGTCAATGGTGGACCAAAAAGCAGGACCCTCAGTAATCCCCAGAGCCAGCAAAATTGAAGTGGGAGAATGTGGTCCTTCAGGTAATTTGGGCCAAATGCAAATGGCTTTAAAGGCCAAGACCATTACTTTGAATTGAGTTTGGACACAAATTGGAATGTACTTAATTGGCAATTAATGCACTGTTCAAGTATTTACAGATACCTCAACAAAGGTTTGCCCATTTGATGACAGTATGCTGTACTTACAGGTTCTCTTTACCATCACTTACTTTTATTTATTTTGTCTGATTTACCCCACTGGGCTTTATTTTATTTTACTTCTGGTTATTCTAGGCTAGTTTTTATTGAATATGGTGGTGGAGAGGAATAGCGCTTATTTGAAACCATTTATATGTACAGTCTGAAACATTAGCCCAGAGCAGATCTAATTATTACAAGAAACGGGGGCTACTGCTGAATGAAGGCAGATTTTTCTCTCGATGATTATAACTCCGGAATGTTCTAGAAATGTCAACCAGGGGTCTCTTGTGTGTATACTCTTATGCTTATGCCATTACTAAAGTGCGCACTTCACTGGACCTGCACTGAATGTGCAGTAAAGATTGGAGCAACGTGGCATCTTTAGCCACCCGGATGTTCACTCGCATGTGTCATAGAGAGACCTGGAGTAGGGTGTCCATTGTGGACATACACTTTTTGCTGTCCATATTGCAAGCTCATTCAGTGACCATCTGCCATACAATGTGTTAATGGGATTTCATACAGTTATGGATGTCCGTGAAGCCTGCATTATATGCCCGCTGACACTAGAATCTTGAACTAGTTAAAAATGAAAAAAAAATGGAAACAGAAGTTGAAAAAGCCAAAGAAGAGACTGGAATTCAGTGTACTTTAATTGGACTTGTTATGAGTGGGCAACTTTATGTTGCAATACCTCCAGCTCATTCTATAGCTCAGTAGAAAGACTGGCAACAAAAGAAAGTTGAGTTGCATTATAAACTGCAGCTTTTGTTTCTAATATTATGTGTGCCTGGAGAACGTAATTACCTTCCAAAGGTAATGCTCTCTTTTTTGAAAGGCGAAAACAGCGGGAACTAAGATCTTTTCATGAGGAGCTTGATTGACTAATGGCAGCCATTGTAAACAAAAACCTGTGCTTTATTCCCCCCACAATTTCTTCTTCAAAGGAAAAAGAAGACAAAAAGAGAGGGGATATAAAGCCCAGCTTGAAATCACAGTATGTTACACAGAAACATTTAAGTTTTTAAAAGCTTATGTTAAAAGGAATGAACAGGGAAGGGGGGAAAAAAACCCTCAGGAAGATCGATGGGGGGAAATGCATCTTCTGTTTATTAATGCCAGACTACCACATACACAACAGATGCCACAAAGTGAATTGACAAATCCATCAAGTGCTGAGTTATTATGGTGTGTTTTTTTGTGTGTGTTTTGTTTTTGTATACAGGGGTTTATTGTCCGTTTTGAGTGTTCAGTAACATACATCCTTCAAGGCTTTTTTGCATTTAATAGCAAAATGGATACTGAGCCAAATTAATCTTAAATTAAATCCATTAATGTGGAAGGCGGTCATGCCAGGATTTGATAGGCTCATGGAGGTTTAAATGGGCAATTTTTGCTTCTAACATGTGGTCGGCAATGCTGACCATCAATCACAGAATTATGTGATGCTTGCATCATCAGCCAGCTATCATAGAGTATTTCAAATCCCAATACAGTAGTCAGATGTTCACATGTTGAACGACACAGTGACTTGGAGGATGTAACCAGATTAATTTATCAGACTAATACCGACTGTGCTTTAGGGATATGTGAGATGAAGTAATTTTGTTCAACTATGCAATTTATATTGGGAAAGTTTTAAGGGCTCTGTTTTTCCAGCTTCTGCTGATGAAGTTTCAATTCTGAATACACCACACTCCCTCTTTCAAGTAAGAGGTTTTTTAGAATAGCACAGTACTGAAGAGTGACATAATTTGCCTGTATTGGTTACCATTTGATTTATACTCTTGCAGCACAATCCTATGCATGTTTTCTCAGTAGTAAATCTTATTGTGTTCAGTGATACTAACTCCGAGGAACATGTCACGAGGGCAGTACTAGTGATCCCTTGCATGTGGGTGAGGGTTAAAAGCAAGCCAGGCCAGATAGAGGGCCTCTAGCTTTGCCAACAAATAGAGAAGGATGTGGGGGGGGGGGGAGAAAAACACCTCTTCACCCTTCCTCACAGTCATTATTGTATCTAGCATATGTGGTAGCTTTAGGCCACCAAGGCTGTCCAAGTGGTCAATACCAATATGCATGCATCACAATAACTAAAAAAAAGGTTTGGCTTTGGAGGCATGGGACCTCTGAGAGGACGGTTGTTAAGGGGGTACAATCGTACCCAGGGCCAGGGTCAAAAAGGGGGCCCAGGAGACAAATTCACATGAAGGAAAGCCGGGGCCCAAATGCAGCAACTCCCCATGCAACAATGCAGCAGCACAAACATGGCATCCACTGTATCCCACGGGGGGAGTTTTGGCATGCTGAGGCCTCCCCGGGGTAAGGGAACATTTGTTCCCTTGCCCCAGGGAAGGTCCATGCTAGCCTGATGGGTCTACATGGACCTGCGCCAGTGATATCGCTGGCAGAAGTCTGTGTTGACCTGTAAAGGCAGATCTGGCCCAGGAATGGGGCCAGGATTCTTTGGGCACTGCTGTCACCGAACCCGTCCCCTTTCCGGGCCCAATCTGTCCACCTCCCTGCCCCCGTCACCACCCTGTTCTTCCCCCACCCCATTCCGTCCCGTCCCTGCCTCCCTCCCATCCCCTGTGCAGCCTTACCTGAGGTGACAGGTATCTAGTGTCTGTTGCTGTGCAGACCCGACCACTTGTTGTGTTTGTGACGGACAACCCGACGGAGTTGTGTTTGTGACAGATGCAAAGTTCATTATGCCGGTGGAACACATGTTCTACAATCATAGCAGGTGGTTAGGATAGGGCCCTTAGCATTTGTGAGATTACTGTGATTATGATCATAATTAGAGCTTTTCACCATCACATACACACACACACACACACACACACACACACACACACACACACACACAGGGTTCCCAATCATATGTTCTCAGGTTATGCATGCACAATTTGTACACGTGAAGGTGATGTTCTGACGTTCGGAACAGCACTAAGAGGTAAGGGGGCACAGCAATCTGGCATAATCCCCTATCCCTATTACTCCATAAGATTACGCACAGTTCTGTGTGCAAATGTACAGATGTAATTCTGTTTCACTGTTTAACAATGTACTTGAAAGCCCTATACTATTTCGCAGAGAAAATGGGGCAACACAGGAGGAACACTAGTGAATTGGTTCTACAAAATCCTTAAATCAAAAGTTGTAATCATAAGGACTAGGATGACTAGCAATAAAACATGCAAGGATATTAAAGGTCACACATAGTCATTTACTCCACTGAGATGTCCTGTGGCTATAAACACTTAAAATGAAGGTAAATTACTAGGAAGAAATTGAGGGAGATAGGCAGGGCTGTGTCTACTCCAAGGTTTTAAATTAAAATTATGTGCTGAGATTCACCAAATTCTATACCAAGATCTCAACAATCTATCCTACCTAAATGATACGACATAAAGCAAATGGGCATGGAATCGTTTGTTTTGCATACTTTATTCCATTCCTGCCATTCAGAAAGAGGAGATTAGCCTGACAGTGCTAAAGTAAAGCCATGCTCTGGGCTGGGCCCCCTCACACACCTCCAGTTTACCAGCAGTGGGCATTGGGTGGCAGCGGTGATAGTTTTTCCTGCCCTCCCCATCAGCCAATGGGGCAACCACAATGATGTGGGGAGCACAATGCAGGGCTTCGCCCCAGTGCCTCCAGCAACTTGGCACTAACACTGAGGAAGGGCATCCAAAAACCAAAGAAGCAAAGGAAGGTTAACTCGGAATTGGAGTGGTCATGCCTTAATGGTCATATGAACAGGCCTTTGGTCTTAAAAATGTGAATCCGATAGAGTAAAGCTCAACCCACACCGCACGAGTTCCGGCGCATCCCAGACGCATGTGGAGCTTGTAGAGCTGTGTGGCCACCAGTTTGAGAGATCTGCATCTGAACGCGGGAGACCTGCGCTCTCCCAAGTTCCGGCGCGCGAGCAAAATTGTTTCTTGCACAAGATTTTGAGGGGCGGGGACGCGGAGCTACTGCTTTAACCAATTGGATTAGAGGGGGTTTCAGCCAATTGGTGTGCACTTATGTTTAATCCAATCAGTGATTAGAAGGCGGGACAATCAGGAGGGACTAATTGCAGGACGACACTGGCGGAGAGCAGGGCAGCACTTGGAGGCGGGCGGCCAGGCACCTACGCTCGCACGCCTCCGTGCCTGATCTCGTACGGTGTGGGTCAGGCTTAAAAATGGGGCCCCTGAAGGCCATAAGACTTTGGTCATGACCTGACCTTGACGAACCCTGATGCCACCTCAGTGCACAGATGCTTCTGACCCCTTGAAATTCTAGTGCCTTCCTTTCCCACACTGTGGCTTCTTAGCGTTAACCCAGTATTGCCCATATACTTTTCAAACTCTGTAGTCATACCATCTAGAACTGAATTGTTGCTGCTGTTGTTGTTTTAAAGTGAAATACACACATCTTGAAGGTAGAATCTCAAAAGCCACTTTAAAAATCAAAAGATAAGCCTGTAATGTTCAAGTAAATATCCACCCTCCCTCGTCAGTAAGTCACAATAGAAAAGGGTAATAATCATCATCGTCTTTAGTGTTTCAGAGACTCCCTGTCTGTCAGACAAAATCACTTCCTTGCTTAGAGCTTCTTAAGTTAGTGAAAGCAACCAACATGTCAGTCAAGACCTCCTATACAGTATTATTAAATATATTGCAATGGAACATTAATCCAATTTTCAAGGTGCATTGCAGTTATTATGATTATCGGCTGCAAAGGCAAAAATTTGGGTTTTTTTAAATGAACACGAACACACAAATTATTTTAATAAATGACACAGAGTAATGTTCACTTCCATGTTTTTATGTTCTTCTCTCAGCAAATTTTTATTGGAGCCTGAAAGATACAAAGGAAAAATCTTCGAGACTTCCTTTTTTTCCTGGTGAATGTAAACATTCCAAGATAGATGTGTCAGTCATTTCATGAACCCTGTTGTTAGCCCACTGGAAGAGAATTAGGAGGACATAGTAGATTACTGATCATCAACAGTAAATGCCCAGTTGTCCCACAAGTTCAAGGAGAACCATTCGAGAAACAAGAAAATGGTTCAAGAGAAATGCAGTAGGAGAGGAAATGTACTTGGAACAGCTGTAGAGTGTAGGAAGATCAAAATCTCTTTTTCTGAACAGCAAAGGTAGGGAACATAAAAGTTCACCATTACCATAAAGAACCAACATTGGAAGATTTCCGTTAATTCATTCTCCGCAGTCAACAAACAGAAGTTTTAAATCTGCGTATACCGTATTGTCCTGAGTATAAGATGCACCTGATTATAAGACGTACCCTTAAAGTTTGGTGCTATTTAAAAAATTCAATTAAATCACTGGCATTAAATTGCAACAGCCTGATTATAAGACGCACCCCTAGTTTAAAAACTTAAATTAGGAGGAAAAAGTGAGTCTTATGCTCAGACCAATACGGTATTTTAATGGCAAAATATGCCAATATGTGGGTTTTTCTTCCTTTAAGAAATGTTTATTGCATTTATCAGGTTTCATTATACTCCTAGTACTCCAAAGATAATGTAAATGGCAAAGTCTCTGGGCTTACAGCTTCTTTCTTGTCTCTCTCCTTATTTTTGCAGTCATCAGTCAACTCGGACTACTTATGTGAAAATCCTTCATTCTCTTCCAGCATGTCAATCATGTCAGTCTCCACTTTATTTGGTTTCACTGGTTCCTGTCACATTTCACATCATTGTCAGAGTTGCTGCTCATAAGTCTCTTCCCCCCACTGCACCCACAACAGTAATAGCACTGATCACTTGTTGAAAAAAGAGCTGGGAGTGGGTGCCTTGCGTGGTCCCCCCAGGGCCTTTCCCCAAACAGGGCTTCAGTGCCAGCAGATTTAACACAGAACCATCTATTTAGAATGCATGTACAGTGCATGTACAGTGCATGTACAGTGCATGTACAGTGCAAGCAGACGATACCACCCTAATGGCAGAAAGTGAAGAAGAACTAAAGAGCCTCTTGATGAGGGTGAAAGAGGAGAGTGCAAAAGTTGGCTTGAAACTCAACATTAATAAAACTAAGATCATGGCATCTGGGCCCATCAATTCCTGGCAAATAGAAGGGGCAGAAATGGAAGCAGTAACATATTTTACTTTTCTGGGCTCCAAGATCACTGCAGACGGAGACAGCAGCCATGAAATTAAAAGACGCTTACTCCTTGGAAGGAAAGCTATGGCAAACTTAGACAGCATAATCAAAAGCAGAGATGTCACCATGCCAACAAAAGTTCGCATAGTCAGGGCGATGGTGTTCCCAGTAGCAATGTATGGTTGCGAGAGTTGGACCATAAGGAAGGCTGAGCGCCGAAGAATAGACGCTTTCGAACTGTGGAGCTGGAGAAGACTCCTGAGAGTTCCTTGGACTGCTAGGAGATCAAATCAGTCAATCCTAAAGGAACTCAACCCTGACTGTTCCCTGGAAGGACAGACACTAAGGCTGAAACTCAAATATTTTGGCCACCTAATGCGAAGAGAGGACTCTCTGGAGAAGACTCTGATGCTGGGAAAAATTGAAGGCAAAAGGAGAAGGGGAAGGCAAAGGATGAGATGGTTAGACAGCATCACCGATGCAACGAACGTGAAAATGAGCGAACTCAGGAAGATAGTGGAGGACAGGAAGGCCTGGCGGGATATGGTTCATGAGATCACGAAGGGTCGGACACGACTTAACAACTGAACAACAACAGTGCAAGTGTTCTGAACATGTCACTCCAGTTGCTGAACGATGGTTTCTCTCCCAGAACTACCCAGTTTCTGTACACAGGATCCACTTGAGAAACATTTGGTACACATGGAAGCCTATTTCCACCCTCAGATCACCCCTGATGAAAGGAGCATGAAATATTTGTTGTGTTAAGTTCTAATTCTAAAACTGGTTCACTCATTTAGACAAATATTGCATATTGGTTCTAAATTGGGTTGGTGCCTTGGAAAAGTTTAAGCCTAAAGGAATTTGAGTTAAACTAGGAGAGACAAGTCCACTGTTGCTATCCAACTAAAGGCACATCCTGATGTCTTTTTGAGCCCATGGCAGCCAACATGTTTCAATAGCCTGGATTGAGTATTTCTATACTGCCACCATAGTGTTACTGGGATGTGGACATAGCCTGCAGAAGTTCTTTTTCCTTCAATGATAGTTGGGCTTTCCCAGCACCATCATCAGCTGTTCTCAGCCAGTAGCATAGGCGGGGGGTGGTGGGGGTGGTGCAGTAAGTGCTGCACAGTGTTACACAGAGGTGCAAAGTGGTCCTTCCCACTCGCCATCGGAGCCAGTCTGGCAACAAAGGCTGTGGGGTGTGTGACTATCTGTCTTATAGTCACTGCATGTGTACATATTGATAGAGAGATAATAAAGAAAAGCAGTCTAAGCATGCGAAAAGTGCTCTGTTTCAAGTTTATTTATTTAAAATTTACAACGCATAAAAATTGGTAACAATAATACAAATCAAAGAAAACAAAATCACAAAATAAATTAAAAGTTATCACTGGGGGAGGGGAAGCAATGGGAGGGAAGTGGGCTACTTGTCCAAGGGACCCTCGACCCCTCTTGCCCCATCCTCTGGGACCACCAATTATTGCCTGAGATGTTTTGTTTACTCATGTAACATGGTGCTGGGTTCATGGCAGGTGAGCATGACCTAGTCCAGCCTTGTGGTATTTTACTGGGGCTGATGGCAAGGAAGCATCAAGTCCCAGAGGCAGCACCGCGACGGAGAGCTGAGACCCTGCTGGGCGGCAGAGGAGCAGGGCAGAGCAGGGCATTCCAGGGGAGGGGAGGATTGGGCCAGGAAGGGGAATGGATCAGCAGAGGCCTCCTCCGCCATGTCCGATCCCTCTTCCTGTGCCTGTTGTTGGGCCTTACACGGGCCTCTCAAATGTAAGCCAGCAAAATTGCTAGCATGCATTTGAGGAGCTCCAGGACAGGAAGGCCTGGCGGGATATGGTTCATGGGATCACGAAGGGTCGGACAGGACTGAACAACAACAAAATCATGGAGGCTGGCTCATTACTTGGGGTAAAGGGACAAATGTCCCTTTATCCCGAGGAGGCTGCCGGCTTCGCCGGGCAGGCCCACTCCTTCCTAAGTTGCGGCGGGCACCTTATCTGCACCGCTGCGCCCTGCTAGACAGGATTGGGCTGCCGGGGGGGGGGGTGTTAGGCCTGTGGCAGGGTGTCGTGGAGCTACTGCTGCATGTGTGGGGCCTCTGACTGTTTGTGCCGGCAGCTCTGAAGCACACAGCAGCGGCACGGCTTTTGCGCTGCCAGACCAAGACTTACAGTGGCGAAACGCAAGATCCGCTGCCATAAGCCCTGAATAGGATTGGAGCAAAAGTAGGTTAAATGGTTAGGATCCTTTCTTTTATCAATTCTGTTGCTTTAAGCTTCTTTGTTTTTCCCTTGAGAAGAATAAATTGCCACTTACATTTAATATATAGTCTTGTAATAGGTTTATGTGATGAAATCAAATAAAAAATATGCTTAATAGAAAATAAAATGAACCATCTAAATGTATATGCCAAGGGGAATTGAAAAGAAACAAATACAAATCATTCTCCATTTTCTTGATTCAGTCTCTTCTTTTATGTCCAAAACAGTTCACACTTTAATTTTCTTGGGGCTTTTTAATTCAATATTTAATTTGCATGCAAATTAAAATGTTTCACAACTCAGTACATTTAGATTGGCATCTTCCTTTCTATAATTTCCCCCTTCTTTCCTTCCATTTCTACACATATCTTCTACCTAATGAGATTATTTTAATAACTTTTATGAAGCAGCGTGTTTTAATCTGCAGCCTTTGTAAATAATTATATAGATCTTTTCAAGTAGGTATATGTCTCTGTCGCAGAGGATCCAAGTCCAAAAGCTGCTCAGCAGACATTAAAATTGCATAGTCCTATTAATCATGCAGAAATGTGCAAGAAATTAGAAATAAAAGTCAAAAGGATGCTTAATGTCTATGAAATGCAAGCAGTCTCCATTATAAATACACAGATGAGTCTCCAGACCGAAAGTCCACTAATATAGTTTTCTACTCAGTTCAAAATCTGGACTATTTTTTTAATGATAAAAGCAATTGTTATTTTATTGGGGTGGATGGGAGTGGGATCTAGTGGATAACAGCTGTGAGTGATCAGAGATAGGATGAAGTTCCATCCATGTTGAAATCTGGACCAGGAGGGGGCAGAAGCATTTCTGAAGTGAGTCTAGGACCCACTATTTTCCAGTGCTGCGCCGATATCCTAAACCCCTTCCTGGGCCTGGCCAGACTTACACGGCCTCCCTGGATTTGCGCCAGCCATTTTGTTAGCGCACATCCGAGGAGGCTCATTGGGCCTGCTAGGGCACTCCCCAGGGGAAAGGGACAAACGTCTCTTTCCCCCAAGGTGTGCCCCAGCTTCGCCGGTGCAGGCACAATCCCGCGCAGGATCCGGTGCAGCTCATTTGCACACTGCAGCAGATCTTACGCTGCATTGGGCTGTCAGTCAGGGAGTTTTTTTCCCCTACTTTCTGTGAATTGCAGTACAATCCTATGCTTGTCTACTGTCAGACGTAAGCCCCATTGGGTTCAGTGAAACTTACTCCTGGGTAAATGTGTGCATGGGATCGCAGACTTAGAGTCTTTCTCTCCTGCCCAAATAGTTTCATTCTAGCTTTGTCAAGTTATTTTCAACCGCTGTTCATCTTTTGTAAAACAGGTTATAACAATGGGGATGGAAAAAGCATAAATGAGTAATATATAGCATTTTTAAAACATTAAAAGTGCTATATAAATAGATCAATGTAATATTAACCATCATTATATGTTTGCTTTTTTTAGGCAAGGGAAAATTATTACTCTTTAAAAAAAACTCAAATGAGAGCACAGTGGGCAAAGGTAGTCTTGCTACAAAACGAGATAGCAAAATTGGAGATTAACTTTTTGTTCTTTGTTGTTATATTAACAATATAATTTTTTTTAAAGGCCACAGCTGCCCAACTTTGCTGGTGATGGCAATGGAAATAGCAAGCAAGGGCGGGGGGGGGGCGGGGCGGAGTGAAGTTCAGCTGGCTTTGCATGGAAGGTGAAAGGAACACTATATTGTCCAGATGAATTTGCAGAGGTAATATACGACGCAGAGTGTCAAATTCAGGAAAAACTCATGAACATTCCCTTCTCTCTACTAGGAAGCATTCTGCTTTCTCATGCAAGTGAATGAAAAGTATGTCACAGATGATTCTCTACAGACACACTCACACACTCCAATTACAAATATATACATACAGAAAGTGTGTGTAGTATTGACCCTGAGTATGGGAAATATCCTAAATATACATTCCAAGATATGAAAATTACAATATTACACAATAGCTGAAAATCCAAGCTCTGGACTTCAAAGAAGATCCTTCACATACTCCTTTATTGCCATTGCTTGCAAAATAGGAATTGGCAGAACATTAAGGAAGAAATGCTTTCTCCCAAATCAAAGGAAGGCAACCTGCATATGAAATGCACACTCTCGATCACAAGAGACAGTGGTAAGGGCCATCTTTTCCATTGGGCACGCTGGGCAGTTGCCTGGGCTGGGGGCCCTCGAGCGCAGGGGGCTCCTTTGCACCACCGCTGTGAAAAAAGTGTTTAAAAAGGTGCTTTCTTGCGCTGTCACCACGCTTTTCTTAACGTCCCTGAGAGGTGTGCTGGTCCCCAGGGTGTGTGTGTGTGCGGGGAGCCTGTGGACCCCTCTGCAGGCCTCCCCGCACCTCAGAAATTGCACCTCCGATGCAATTGCAACCCACTTCCAGTTTTGTCGGAAAACCGGAAGTGGGTCGTGATCACGTCAGTGCCCAGGGGCCCACGATGCAATTAAGACTGCACTGAAATAACACCACCATACTCTCTTGAGGCCCTGTAATTGGAATGAGCACATTTTAAATCCTTTAATTTGAAGAGGGAATCTGAGTTCAGTTGTGCACAGGGAGAAGGCTACAACCTAAGATAAAAGACAGCTAGAAAATCTCTTGCTGGAGATGGTCATGTTGACCTATGATCATCTAATAAATAGCATAAGGGAAAGGGTTTCTTCTGAGATGCAAGAAGTAGGTCATTACAAACACCTGAACAAGAGTAATAGCTTTCCCCGTGAAAGATCAATAATCATAGTAAACAGGGAAAAAATGTCAGCAGCAGGGGCTGGAGCAAGTGGTCAGTACTGTGAAGAGTGTTGTCTAGAATTTTGTCAAGAAAATATAGGCTTCTGCTGAGAATGATGCTTGGTAGGCAAACAACAAAATAAAATGTTGTTGTTGTTTTTAAAAAGACCAGCAAAGCATTTTCAAACAACTAGTGAGGCAGCAAATAATGATAGCTGTGAGGACAAAAGAAAGACAGGAGGCAAACCCTACATCGAAAGCGTATAAAGAAGGAACTGTTTTTGTTCAAAGAAAAGAGGAGCTTGTGATGTTGGGTTGAAAGTGAATTAAGGAAGGCAGTGTTTTCCAGATGGGTAGGGAGAAATGAAGGGAGAAATTACTGGGGGAGGGGGAGTTATCCGCAGATCCGCTATCTGCGGATTCACTTATGTGTGGATCACGCCCCCCCCCCCCGCTCCCCATTACCTTTTCTTTAGCTGATATCGCTGGCACCAGGTCAGGGGGCATCTTGATTCACCAAAATGCTATAAGCAGCAAGCTTCCTACTTCCTGTTTAGCAGAGACTTTCTTCATCGCTATAAGCAGCTTGCGTTTTGGTGAATCAAGAAGCCCCCTGGATCTGGCACCAGTGATATCAGTTAAAGGAAAGGCAATGGGCGCAGAAAGGTAAAGGAAAAGTTAATGTTCCCTTATCCAGGGGTAAGCCTCCATGGTGCAGATGGGTCTACGTAGACTGTGGGATCGGGTCCAAGAAGGGAGTTAGGATTTGGCGGCCACTACTGCTGTCAAACCCTCCCCCTTCCCAGAGCTGATCAGCACCCATCACCTCCCTGTTCTGCTCTCATTTTGCCCACTCCTCTCTGTCCGCTCCCCATTCATTTAATTAAAATTAAACTTGGTATTCATTAAAAACTTAAATACTTGGTGCTACTGACTTCAGCAGCAGTAATCTGCTCTCCTAATTTTTAAGCAATGTCTTGACTATTTCTTTTTCACTTTAAAAGTTCTGCTAGGACATGCACGTTTTCATGGACTGCATGGCTGCTAATCCAAGTCTTGAAAAGCAAGTGTCAGATTTGTGTAGGCCTGCAGCTATCCACGTTGCCACTCCACTCATTAGTTACACTGCTGGGATTGACTTCAAACAGATTCACGTTATTGCACTAAGGGAAAGAAGTAAAAGTGAATATTAAAATGACTTTTTGATGTCACAGTACCTTCCAACAATATTATATCAAAATACAAAGAATAAGCAGAGTAGAGCAGGAGATATTCCTACTTGCTTTAGGAGAGAGGGGTTTCATTGTATCACTGATGTGCCTTCACCAAGTATATGGAAACTGGGTATACGGTACTGCCAAGAAGGTAATGGTAGAATAACACCGAAACAACTCTGTAATTATATAGGAAACAACTGCTACCAAGGAAGCTGCACTCAATGAAACTCAGCTCCCTCCCAGTTTCTAGTCATGTGTCTTGAACTTCTTTGCTAGAAGCCCCCCAGGACTAACCCATCCATGAGGCAAATTGAAAATGTTGTCCAAAGCGGTGAATTTGGAGAAGCATCAAGCTGGCACGAGTGCTCCATACCTGCATCCCCCAGGTATCCTCCTGCCCCAGGTATCCTCCTGCCATCTGCATGAAATCGGACTCCATCCTAGCACACAAGAGGGGAATGAGAAGGGCTTACCTCCCTCTTCCAAGTGCCATTACCGCCACTTCCTCTAGTGGCCAGCAGAGGGAATAGCTGGGAGCTCAACATTCCCTCCACAGCCAGTAGAGGAAGTGACAGTGGTGGTGGCATCAGCAGCATAAGCAGGAGGGGCTTTCCTCCCTCCTCCAAGACCAGCGCTGCCATGT
The DNA here is from genome assembly GCA_026170595.1 of Plestiodon gilberti rubricaudatus. Lineage (NCBI taxonomy): Eukaryota > Metazoa > Chordata > Lepidosauria > Squamata > Scincidae > Plestiodon > Plestiodon gilberti. The sequence goes on from JANXHW010000004.1 coordinate 44,782,298, forward strand.
TCACCGCCACTGCTTGCCTCTGCTGGCCACTAGAGGAAGAGGTGGTGGAGTCAGCTGCAGTGGCGGCAGCAGCAGCAGCAGCAGCAGCAGCACTGGATTTTCCTTGGAGGGAAGTTTGTGCTCCTCAGGTTCAGGTGAGGTGACTAAGCAGCACACACCATCAACAGTGTGTGCTTGGGGGGGGGGGCGTGTGCACACATGTGCTAGGGGAAGGAAAGAATTGAGTAACTGGCAGAACTTAAAGCAGGAATCAGGCAGCAATTTGGCACAGACCCCCCCCCTCGAGAGTTGAACTTTCACCCGTACCAATATACCACACTATTTGATTATGTCGCTATGCAATATGATGCTTCTAAACTCCTCCTTACAGGAGTGCTTTATATTCTTGTTTACATTTTAACAAGTGTAAATCTTGTGTAAATCTTAGTTTTGGGCTTCTAGTGGGGTCTTGCACTGCTGGAACTGTCCTTTATGGCGGTGTGAAAACCTGGCTGCTGTTACAAGCTGCTGGGTCGCTGCTGCAAATGGCAAGAGGTATAGCGCATGCAGATGCGGCTCTGGGAGGCTCCGCAGGCGCTGGTAAGTTGGCAGCAGGGGCGGGGGGGAGATTCAGGACCATTCTGAAGCAGGGGAGGGCAGGAAGCAGGCCAAAGGGGGAGGATCTCAACAGCAAACACACATGCTGGATCCCTTACCTCTGACAGGCCTCCTGATCACCCCACCCCACCATTGGATCCAGAGCGCACTCCACCAGCACGGCTGCATCAGTGGCGTGGCAATGAGCAGTAAATCTTGGTTACATTTCCATCTTCTAAAAATGCTCATTTTCAAGATACTTTCTGTTTCAAAGTCTCAGCTGGCCACATGGTAATATTCAGCATCTTTGGGATTATTTCTGTGGTTCTCTTTGTCCAAACAGATTAGTTTGATGAGGGCATTTTTTATTTTTGGATTTTTCAAGGGCTGGAAATCATTGTTCAAACAATATGATATCTCAGGTCTTTGAAGTGCTTGCTGAAACAAAATCAGAATGAGAATTGCTGACTTCTATAAATAGCAGCTACATAGCAGGGAGAAACAACAGAGCTGAAAGACATCTCTAGTATATGAAGCCTACCAGATGAGCAATTGTATATTTAGCCTTACTCTTGTGCTTTTTGTAAAAACAGATGGCATATGAAAGTATCTCAAATTAAGCCAAGAAGAAAGTATTAATTGAAAGTCAACCTGTCTCATGCCTAGAATAATTGTTCTTCTTCTGTCATCAATGGTATGCTCCTAGTCCACAAAGTCCATTTGACACAGTGAGCTGCATATTAGTTAAAGTCTTCAGGAAAAAAAATATGTTACCAGTGACTGGAGATATCTTATCAGCCTCATTTATTCTTCAATGACACTTACTCTTCAAACAATCTGGTCCTCAAAGAGTTCTCTCCAGAGATGAGACAAGAAAAAGAATTAAATGTCTATGAATATGAAGGATTGACATTCATATTCTAGGACGAGAATGAAACCAAGTCCCTCACAAAAACTGAGTGAGGTATTACACTATCATTTCTGTTTTACTGATGGAGAATCAAGGTTGAAGGACTATGGCTAAGTTCATATGTAACAATAAACCATGGTTTGTTCCCAACTCAGGATCTGAAGATCTCAGTTTGCTCCCGGTTTCAGTTCCTGGTTGGAAGACAAACTATTTTCCGCACAAATTGCAGTTTGCCACATTTGGAGAAAACAAAAAACTGCAGTTTGCTGCAAATTAGAAGTTTCTAATCTCTTCCTCTTGTGCATGAAGGAGGGGAGAAAGGAACCCAAGGCTCAGTGTAACTTGTATATATACTGTATATATAAGAGCAAATCTACATGTGAACTAGTTCAAAGACTTGTTCAAGGCCAAAATATGAGCCAAGCTCAAAAGTGCAAATTGGACACTGGTCTGTCATGTTCAAGGCTGGTTTTCTATCGACTAGACCTGAGGTTCCCAACCTTTGTCGCCAGGCAAAGTCAAATTTTCGTAAGTATCCCCTGCAGAAAATATATAATTAGCTAATTAATTGGATCATGCAGTTAATTAATAATTAATTAATAAGATATTAAGTAATTAATAATTAGTTAACTAAGTAATTATTAAGAACCCGTGACATAGACATAGTGCTCAGCGCCAGGGGAGCATGTGAGTATCTTTCATACTGTACCAACGGGTTATGTGGGAGCAGCTCAGATCCTGATTCCTTCCCTCCCATGCCAGTGATTCTCCACCTCCACCACAATAGCAAGGATAGGATTGGGCTGTGATCCAGCACTACAACTACATTTTTTCACTAGACTGTGTGCTTGCGGAAGGTGGGCAACAAATATATTGGGGGGAACTGGCCAAAGACGTCAATTAATCTTGCAGTTGATTGAGAGAACTACTAACTACGTGCAGAAGCGTCGCTCCGGTAGGGGCGGGGCTGTAAGTATCGCTGTGGTCATAGTCTCTTTACCGAGCGAGGAGGAGGCAGCCCCGCCCCCTCACTGTCCGAGCCAGTCCCCTACGGAGAAACCGGCAGGGAAGAGACCCTGCCTGCTGCTTTCTCCGTAGGGGACTGGCTCGGACAGTGAGGGGGCGGGGCTGCCTCCTCCTCACTCGGTAAAGAGACTATGACCGCAACGATACTTACAGCCCCGCCCCTACCGGAGCGACGCCTCTGACTACGTGTTATTGTTCACCACAGTATGGGGCATGATATAAGAGGTGCAATAGGCAAAACAAAACCTTCAGAAGGCATTGATTTTTAAAGCTAATCTGATTAAAGAGTAGAATGAGATACAAATCTTCAAGGAACTTTTTTCTTTCATGACCAAAAGCTGGTAGTAGCTGCAAGAATAATGGATACTTGTTCTGAATGTGATGAGGTGGGTGCTAAAATGCATTTGTTTCTTACAATGTACTCTATCTGATCCACCTACAATTGTACAATTTTATTTTGTCATGTCTGACCTAGCTTAGCCGCAGACATAATGTCTCATTTTCTTGAGACACAAGGAAACATTGAAAAATTGTCTCCCAGTTCCTTTAAACTCACAAAATAAGAAGTACCACAAAAGACATGGTAGCGTACCTTCAGACTCCAGTAAAGAGACATTATAGTATCCCTAACTGATACATTACCAAACGTGGTCTGAGACTTTTTAATATTTCTTTGAAAATAAGCCAAGAGGTTTATGGTGGATGCTACACCAGGGTTAATTACGAGTGTTGTGATCCTACGAAAATCATTAATGTATTATGTATGCTCTGAAGCGGCACTGTGCAGAATAATTAGGCCAAAATAGACCCCAGCTCCTCAGCATCTCTAGAGATCTTATTTCCAAGTAATTTTGTTAGACTGGGGTGCCAGAGTATAATCCATAAACTTGGATTTAAGCCACTTTAGTCCCATTGATCAAAATGGGACACAACCACTTTAAATGCAACAGGATACAGCATAATTGGTTTGTTGTTGCTGTTTATGACTTGTCAAATATATCCGAGCTGGAGAGGCCCCAGTGGCCATCTGCTTGCCACATATCTGTTACCCAGACCAATTTAAAATGGCAGTAATACATTGTGATACAATGTTACATTATCTATGCCATTGCTTCAGTCAACAAGAGTTTATTTCAGGGGAAGGTATATTAAATGTCTAAATAACGCAACGGACATCTAAGGCCAAACATTAACTTTCCTCTTGGGATATTAGTTCACGGATCTGTGGTATTTTTATGTTACATAGAATTTAGAACTATCCAAAATCATCAGCAATAGTACACACACACACACACACACACACACACACACACACACACACACACAATTTTGAGGGGTAAGAACTGCACACTTCTTGCATGCATGCCTTATCATGGATGTGTGCATACATTGCCTTTAGATGGTTCATCAACCAGTGGAGGCAAAATGAGCCCAAAGACAGGGTTTGGGGGTGGGGTAAACTGGGTGCCAGCCTGCAAGCTTGACTCAGCTTGCTGAGTTTGCTAAACACAAAGACCTAAGAGATATTCAAGAAATGTTGTTGATTTTGGACTTCTCAGTGTTGGAATTTGGATGCAACACTGCCTGTAGGACTTTACTGTCCAGTCACCTGAGATCATGTACCTGCCCCTCTATGGTGCCAGTGGGAGGAGTGGTCATAAGAACATAAGAAGAGCCCTGCTGGATCAGGCCAAAGGCAAAGACCCATCTAGTCCAGCTTCCTGTATCTCACAGTGGCCCCACCAGATGCCTCAGGGAGCACACAGATAACAAGATACCCATTTCCTGTTGTCTCTCCACACTATTTCCTTCCTCCATAAACTCTCTTTTCCTTCCAGACCATCGAAGGAGAAGGATGTGCTCTGCCAGGGCTCCGTGACAACCAGCCCATCCTCACCAGACTTCCACACAAAGGGAACAGCTCTAGGGTTCTGTGTTCCAAAATAGTAGGGCCTCTGATCACTTCAGGAGATGCACGTATATACAACTGTGAACTGTAAAGCATTTCTTATGAAACCTTAACCAAGCCTCTGCTCCTGTGTATGTTTTATTGATAGCAACTAGTCGAGTGGTGGGAAATTTTTACCATAGGAAAGGCTTTCACTGATTATTGAGATTCTCCTCCCCCCTTTCCAACACTCAATTCATGTCTCTGAGTGGCAATACTTGTCCCATAACCTAAAGGAAGACAGATGTATGGATAAACTAAGGATAAGGACCACAATTTTATTGAATACAAGCTGATATACAAATAACTATTTAAAGCTAACAAGCTCCCTAAAATGCAGTCCTTACTTGAAAAGAGCCAGGGAACGTTCATGCCTATATTCCCTTGTATGGGTGACATACTTTACAGTACTATAATTGTAAGAAGCTGACTCACTCACCCTTCTCCTTTTAAGTAACCAGTAAAATAATACACACAGGTAAGAGTGGGGCTAAAATCTCTTCATAGATCCCTTCATGGATCATTGCCTTGTCGTGGCGAAGAGGCTTGCGTAACTCAATGAAGCCATGAGCTATGCCATGCAGGGACACCCAAGACAGACAGGTCATAGCAGAGAGTTCTGACTAAAAGTGATCCACTGGAGAAGGAAATGGCAACCCACTCCAGTAACCTTGCCAAGAAAATCCCATGAACAGTACCAAAAGGCTAAAAGATATGACGCCGGAAGATGAGCCCCTCAGGTCAGAAGGTGTCCAATATGCTACTGGGGAAGAGCGGAGGACTATTCCAGGAAGACCCAGAAAGAATGAAGCGGTTGGGCCAAAGCCAATAGGACGTCCAGCTGTGGATGTGTCTGAGGTTGAAAGGAAAATCCAATGCTGCAAGGAGCAATACTGCTTAGGAACATGGAATGTGAGGTCTATGAATCAAGGCAAGCTGGATGTGGTCAGAAATGAGATGATAAGATTGAACATTGACATCTTGGGAATCAGCGAACTAAAATGGACGGGCATGGGCGAATTTAAGTCAGGTGACCATCATATCTACTACTGTGGGCATGAATCCCTTAGAAGAAATGGAGTAGCCCTCATAGTCAATAAAAGAGTGGGAAAGGCAGTACTGGGGTGCAACCTCAAAAACGACAGAATGATTTCAGTTCGAATCCAAGGCAAACCATTCAACATTACAGTAATCCAAGTGTATGCCCCAACCACTGATGCCGAAGAAGATGAAGTTGACCAGTTCTATGAAGACCTACAACACCTTCTAGAACTAGCACCCAAAAAAGATGTCCTTTACATCATAGGAGACTGGAATGCTAAAGTAGGAAATCAAGAAATAAACGGAACAACAGGCAAGATTGGCCTTGGAGCGCAAAATGAAGCAGGGCAAAGGCTAACGGAGTTCTGTCAAGAGAACACGCTGGTCATAGCAAACACTCTTTTCCAACAACACAAGAGGCGACTCTACACATGGACATCACCAGATGGTCAATACCGAAACCAGATAGATTATGTGCTTTGCAGCCAAAGATGGAGAAGCTCTATACAGTCAGTAAAAACAAGACCTGGAGCTGACTGTGGCTCAGATCATGAGCTTCTTATTGCAAAATTCAGGCTTAAATTGAAGAATGTAGGGAACACCACTAGACCAGTCAGATATGACCTAAACCATATCCCTTATGAGTATACAGTGGAGGTGAAAAATAGATTTAGGGCATTAGACCTGGTAGACAGAGTGCCTGAAGAACTATGGATGGAAGTTCGTAACATTGTTCAGGAGGCAGCAACTAAAACCATCCCAAAGAAAAAGAAACGCAAGAAAGCAAAGTGGCTGTCAGATGAGGCTTTACAAAGAGCTGTGGAAAGAAGGAATGCGAAAAGCAAGGGAGAAAGGGAAAGATATAAACAACTGAATGCAGATTTCCAGAGAATAGCAAGGAGAGATAAGAAGGCCTTCTTAAATGAACAATGCAAGGAAATCGAGGAAAACAACAGAATGGGGAGGACTACAGATCTCTTCAAGAAAATTGGAGATATCAAGGGAATGTTTTGTGCAAAGATGGGCATGATAAAGGATAAAAAGGCAGGGACCTAACAGAAGCAGAAGAGATTAAGAAGAGAAGGCAAGAATACACAGAAGAACTATACAAGAAAGATCTTAATGTTCCTGATGACCACGCTGGTGTGGTCACTGACCCAGAGCCGGACATCCTAGAGAGTGAAGTCAAGTGGGCCTTAGGTAGCATTACTAACAACAAAGCTAGCGGAGATGATAATATCCCAGCTGAGCTACTTAAAAGCCTAAATGATGATGCTGTGAAAGTGCTGCACTCAATATGCCAACAAATTTGGAAAACTCAGCAGTGGCCAAAGGATTGGAAAAGGTCAGTTTACGTTCCAATTCCAAAGAAGGGCAGTGCCAAAGAGTGTTCAAACTATCGCACAATTGCACTCATTTCACATGCTAGCAAGGTTATGCTCAAAATCCTACAAGCTAGGCTTCAGCAGTACGTGGACCGAGAACTACCGGAAGTACAAGCTGGGTTTCGAAGAGGCAGAGGAACTAGAGATCAAATTTAGGTTAGCTTTCGATGTCTGACATGGTGGCTTTTTAACACATGGCTTTTAACAAATGTAAATACAGGTGACCCGCTGGGATTGTTTATTTTAATTGTTTTAATTATGTGTTTTTAATTATTTTAATGTACATGTTTATTTTAATGTTGTAAGCCGCCTTGAGTGCCCTTGCTGGGAGAAAGGCGGGATACAAATTCTTTAAATAAATAAATAAATAAATAAATTGCCAACATGCGCTGGATCATGGAGAAAGCACGAGAGTTCCAAAAAAACCACCTACTTCTGCTTCATTGACTACGCAAAAGCCTTTGATTGTGTGGATCACAACAAACTGTGGCAAATTCTTAAAGGGATGGGGGTACCAGACCACCTTACCTGTCTCCTGAGAAACCTGTATGCGGGTCAAGAAGCAACAGTTCGGACCGGCCATGGAACAACCGATTGGTTCAAAATTGGGGAGTACGGCAAGGCTGTATATTGTCACCCTGCTTATTTAACTTATATGCAGAGTACATTATGAGAAATGCAGGGCTGAATGAATCGCAAGCTGGAATCAAGATTGCCGGGAGATACATCAACAACCTCAGATATGCGGATGATACCACCCTAATGGCAGAAAGTGAAGAAGAACTAAAGAGCCTCTTGATGAGAGTGAAAGAGGAGAGTTCAAAAGTTGGCCTGAAACTCAACATCAATAAAACCAAGATCATGGCATCTGGTCCCATCAATTCCTGGCAAATAGAAGGGGCAGAAATGGAAGCAGTAACAGATTTTACTTTTTTGGGTTCCAAGATCACTGCAGACGGAGACAGCAGCCATGAAATTAAAAGACGCTTACTCCTTGGAAGGAAAGCTATGGCAAATTTAGATAGCATAATAAAAAGCAGAGATATCACCATGCCAACAAAAGTTCGTATAGTCAGGGCAATGGTGTTCCCAGTAGCAATGTTTGGTTGTGAGAGTTGGACCATAAGCGCCGAAGAATAGATGCTTTTGAACTGTGGTGCTAGAGAAGACTCCTGAGAGTCCCTTGGACTGCTAGGAGATCAAATCAGTCAATCCTAAATGAAATCAACCCTGACTGTTCCCTGGAAGGACAGGTACTGAGGCTGAAGCTCAAATATTTTGGCCACCTAATGCGAAGAGAGGAGTCTCTGGAGAAGACTCTGATGCTGGGAAAAATTGAAGGCAAAAGGAGAAGGGGAAGGCAAAGGATGAGATGTTTAGACAGCATCACCAATGCAACAAACATGAAAATGAGCGAACTCAGGAAGATAGTGGAGGATAGGAAGGCCTGGCGGGATATGGTTCACGGGATCACGAAGGGTCGGACACGACTTAACGACTAAACAACAACAACAAAATAGCCTACTTTTGGCTATGATGGAATGGGACTAGGCAGCGAGATATATAGCAAGAATCAAGATTTGGATAAGTGACGGACAGAGCTCCTCCTGAGGACCCCAATCCTATCCCCCACCACCAGTGCTGATGCAGCCACACCAAAAAGGTCCCACATTAGCTATGCTGGGAAGGCACCAATCACTGCCAGGGAATAACCTCACGGCCTCACCAGAAGCACTATATACAGTACACAACATCCAGCCCGAGAGAAACCAAAACACCATCTCCAGTGTAACTACTATGGAGACGTTGGCAGGGAGACACTCACTGACAATTATATTGGTGCAAACAGTGTTCTACTGTAACTATGTGCTCATTGATTAAGAGACTAATGGCCCAATCCTATAGGCATGCTATGCCACTGGAACTCACATTCTGGTGGTGCAGCATGCTTTATGGCGGTCACAAAAAGTAATGCACCATTCAGCTCAGCCTGGCGAGCAGTCACGGTCACATACCAGTGGCCTGCAACAGAGCCCCAGCGCAGGGGGCAGGGGTGGGTAGAATGGGATGGGGAGGGGTGGAATGGGACAGAGACTGGGGTGGGGAGGGGTTTGTGTTGAGGCCAGGAAGGCGGTCTCCTTCCTGGCCTTGATGGAAAATAACTGGTGCAGGTCTGAGTAGACCCATTCAGGCAAAAGAGGATTACCTCTTTTGGTTTTGATTACCCACTTTTGATTACCCTCTTTTGGAAAAGGGAAGAAATGTTCGCTTACCCGGAGGAGACCTTTGGGACTGCCCACCCCACAGGATGAAGCATGTGCTCTGGTGGTGTGACTGCATCGGTGGTGGGGGGTTAGATAGGATTGGGCTGCCAGCCACATACATTATCTATTGTAAGTGTGATGTGACAGGGAATGGGAATGAGCTTTGAGGGAGTCCGTAATTCCTCTGAGGAAGTCTGTAATTCTTCCTAAGCAATAGCCATCCTTTGCCACAGCCCTGCCCTGACCCTCCTTTCGCCCATATGCTAGCATTGCTATGCTATGATTCTTACTAGGCTAGCATAATTTTATTCCCATCAGCAGAGTACTGTGTTCCTATGCCATTCGACGGGCATAAATCATGGATAGGATTATTCTCATCCATTTTTATTCAAGGCTGAACAAGTAATAGTGTGAAAGAAAGAGGCGGGGGGGGGGACTACATCTGAGTAACAGAAGATAAACTAATGATTTGAAATCCCAATGCACTAGAGACAGGATAAAGACTCCTCTTCACAGCACTACAGCAAATCTTAAATAACAGAGAAATTGGCTAATCAAAGGGGATAAAGGGGCTTTTTAAAAAAGCAATGAGCAGCACAGACTGCATATAATGGGGGAAAAACTAGCAAGGTAGTGCTATGAATGGAAAAACAGTCATTTCAAGTTTTCACCACTGAATAAAGAAGATTTCCTAATGAAACTGTTTCAAGGAATAATAGATACTATATACATTTTATGCCATATCAAGAAACCAGTATATTAACTCAAAGGTATGGGCAAACTGCACTCTTTAGGCACACAATTCAGATCCCTCTCTCTTATAAATTTATTAGCCATCTAACCTCTCTGTTGCACAATAGCCTAAAGGCAGCTTGCAACAATTCTAAAATACAGATATGATAAAGCACAGTCAAAAGCGCTTAGAAGCATCAAAAATTAGAGTCAAGATTCTCTAAAATAATCATCATTTTCAGCAATCAAGATGTCAAGAAAGATAAGTTGCTCATCATCACGCACTCATACGACGCTCATCAGAACAAGTTTAAAATTTGCTAGCCCCACTATTTATTTCACCTTCAGTATTTAACCTGGCCAGAGTTAATACAGCTATTCTTTCTCTGCAAAATCTAAAATGGAGGTTTTGTTTATTGTATTGCAGTCTCTCAAATGACTGAAAATGCTCTTAGCTATCCCATTATAAAGAAATTGTTCCACTATGTCAAAGAAAGGCATATATGGAGTCACAAACATCCAGATCTCCTGTTGCCCTGCTGAACTGCACAGCTCCTCTGGTTTTGATCTATACTGTTCCATGTCTCTGTTAAACCCCACATGGTGTTCATTTTTTTCCCAACACTCAGACAAAATTCTTCTCATACCTATACATGTGGGAAAGTGCAGTCTGGATGGCATCATCTCACCAGGTATCCAGGAAGGTCTGCAATGAATTTCCTCTCAGACCAGGTTGGATTCCGAGGATGGGAAGCACTCCCTTAGTTGAAACTGGATTTCGTCATCCAGTCTGTTACACCCTCAAAACAGACATCACTGTTCTTTACAGGCCACTTCTCCATGATTTCTGCTACCAGAGACCACAGCAACTACCAACAGAAGCCGAGCAATAAGAAGTGAAAACAAAGAAAAACAACACTATCAAAGTCAAGGAACACCTGGAGATAATCATTCCAAACAGTTCTCCTTTCTGGAGGATTAAGACACGCACTTAATACATCTCCATCTGAATTCTTTATCTATACCAGCACTAGATTGCTGGAGACCCCAGGCAAAGCCCTGCACAAGGTCCCCCAATGGCACCCCAGCCTGCCTCCTGATGATGCATTGGGTGCAGTGGTGTACCTAGCGCCACTGGTACCCAGGGCGGACTGCTCCCACCACCCCGCCCTTGGCTGTTCGAAACCATGGGTCTCTGCCTCGAATCCCCCAGGGAGGCCAGGTCTACCTGGAATTTGAATCAGTGAGTAGACCTAGGCTCCGCCTCAAGATCCCCCCTCCTCCCCAAGGGAGGCCAGGTTTATCTGGCATTCAAATGCTGGGTAGACCAGGTCTACTCTCAGCCTCAAGATTCCCCACAGAGGAGGCCAGGTCTACATGGCATTTGAAGGGGCAGGCACACTGGCACCCACTTACGGTATATGCACCTGGGGCAGACCTCCCCCCCCCCACCTTTGGTACACTACTGATGCTACCACCAGCACTGAGGGTTTAAACTTCAGGAGTCAGCCTGGCGAAGTGCGTCCCTACTGCTTGGAGCCAGGAGTGCTGGTGTATGGAGGGGGTGTGTGCACATCCACCACCATTTTGGATGGCAGATCAGTTGGGGCCACCCCAGGCTATAAGATGACATTATACTATTCTAATGGTGATTTGTTAAAAAGGTAGGCCTCCTTACTCAATTAAACAGTCCCAATTTGAATCAGGCAGAGCCCACCTTTGAAGAGGGCCTGACTTGAATTGGGCTTGGACCCACCTCTCCTACTTCCCTGCTCTTCCTGCCATTCTCCTCCTACCTAGAAGAAAAGAAGCCTTGCCTTGGGAGAAGGACCATGGCAGAGAACTGAGGAGGGATCCCACTAGTAGTAAATAATGCTTAGGTTTCTGTAGCAGTTTTGCATTAGCAAAGCACTTTCAATGCATTATCGTAATGTGGTCCTTACAACAACTCTCTAAGAACAGCATGATTACCTCCATATTGCCACTGGGACCGAAAGGCTTGCCAAAGACCACTTGGTGAGTTTATGGCGGAGGTGAGATTCCAAGAAGGGACATCCTGCTTCGCAGTGCAGTCTCTTAGCCACAGCATATATTTGGTAAACACAAGAGAGGCCCAGCAAGGCCTTTCAATGGCTACAAGTGATTCATGGCGTATCACTTCTGGCTCAAGATAATGGGGTTTGTAGGAACAATGGAAAATCCTCATTTAGTTTCTGGACAAGAAAGAGAGATGAGTAGCATCTTCAGTGAAACAAGGGGAAAAGAAGAAACCAAGCCTTGTTATTCCCTTGCCCATTTTGATTTTATGAGCGGATCAATTTTCCTATTTTGAAGAAGTAATAATTACAGAATAGTCCAAGGCAATGATTTACTAGTACAGAATGTACTGCTATACTGAGTTCTTGTTAGGATTTATCTCATGTCATGACCTAGTGTACATTTATGGATTATTATGGATCAACCTGCCATATTGTCCCCCCATCCTACTTTCAGCCTTCAGATACTCTGAATGAAGTTGGGGGGCGGGGGTCTGCATTTATATATACCTGGCTATAGAGGTATAAAAAGGTAAAGGTATCCCCTGACAATTAAGTCCAGTCGTGTCTGACTCTAGGGTGTGGTGCTCATCTCCATTTCAAAGCCGAAGAGCCAGCGTTGTCCGAAGACGCCTCCATGGTCATATGGCCGGCATGACTCTCCTTGCCACAGCGCATAGCATGCGGCTGGAACACGGAGCGCTGTTTACCTTCCCGCAAGCTATTTATCTACTCGCATTGACATGCTTTGGAACTGCTAGGTTGGCAGGAGCTGGCCAAGCAACGAGCGCTCACCCCATCGCGGGAATCGAACTGCCGACCTTTCGATCAACAGCTTATGGTTCAGCGGTTTAACCCGCTGCGCCATACAGAGATACAAATGCAGTGTAAATCAAAACTAATTAGTTCAGAAAAATCACTTTCAACATTCAAAACTTTGAATTTTGAAATGCAAAATTAAGATTTCAAATCAAAATCATGAATGTTGAGTTTTACATTACTTTCTAATTTCCAGGGTAGACTTCAGCGTATGCGTGTGTTCGCACACATGTGCATGGATGCTCAGATTTTATTGCCAATACATTCTCTTTGCTTCTGAACATATTTTTAACTTGGGCTTTACCAGGTTTTCTCCCTGATAAGTTCTGAGGGTTAAAAGAGGATTTTCAGGACTGTAAAACGTCCCTCCAAATCCAATAATATAAATGGCTGTTCATAGCCTTGATATTCCCACTTTGCAGCACCAACTTCTTGTCCCTCATTGTATGACCTTGGCATAATGATTTCCCAGTGCTATGTAGCCAATCAGATTTGGTTTTGTGGTGACACTACTGAGGGTAAATAAAGCTGCATTTCCCCCACTTGGGAAAGGGGGTGCACCCCAGTTGCCCAGGCAATGAGGCCAATATTTCACAGTCCACACTGTAATGTAGCCACAGCACAGAGAGAGAGAGAGAGAGAGAGAGAGAGAGAGAGAGAGAGAGAGAGAGAGAGAGAGAGAATCAGTACAGCTAGCTGCCTTGGCAATGGCGATGTGCCTTCTTCCCATTCTGCATGAAATGACTGCAGTGCAGAATGGCAAGAGGTTGAGCATTAGCCAAGTTGCCAGCTTCCTCTTCCCAGCAAATGCTATCACACTATTTTCACTTCCTCCCAACATGAAAAGTTACCAAAATTGTGGCATGAAAATAGTCACAAAAATCAGCTTTCATTTCAGCTCAGACACATTTTAAATCCAAATATTAAACCTAAACTAAGTGGCAGAAAGGAGATAGTAGAGACACTCACACATTACATAATACACATGTATGAATGTGTATCTTAAAAAACAAGCCAGGGCCTGGACTCTGAAAATGTGGAGTATCAATTGAATATAGTGCTGAACATATGTTGAATGCAATGTGCAAATATCTCCATCAGCATCATTTTCTCATCCTTCCACTGCTGCAACCTAGTAGCAGAGAAAAGCAAAGCATTCACATTATGGTAATTCTCACAGTCTTCTTATGTAATGATCTTATAGTGACATGATTTACAAAGATAATGCAGTGGCATTATTAGAACAAATTAATCAGGACTGACAAAGACAGTCATGCTGTCTATGTTGGTGCATATGGCATTTGGGGATGAGGGGAATGAGAAAAGGTAAAAATATGGTTCCATAATGCCTGGCATTGAACATCATCATCACAGACTGTATTTCAAGCCTTTTTGTGCTGTATAATAAACCCAGCTGTCGATGAGTTAGCAACCCACATAATAATAATAATAATAATAATAATAAGAAGAAGAAGAAGAAGAAGAAGAAGCAATTATACAGCACTATTCGTTTTCAAAGCACTCTGCAAAAATTAATTAGTTAATCAAGCACATTTTAAAATTGGGCTCTACCAATTTCCCCTCATTCTTTATGCTGCTTCTGGTCCTGTGGCTATATTACATAGTACACTCATTTTCTAACTAACATTTAGTCTGAAACTAATTGTAGTGATTGACTATAAGTGTTTAGTATGCAATAACTGTGTTCAGACTTACAGATAGCCTGAAACTCTTTCACTCTCATAAGTTCACCTGAGGAGCCTGCAGAGGCTTCATCATTCGACACATAAAGCCCTGCACAAGCCAGGGGCTGTCCCAGTCCAACAGCTGGTCAATGCTACCCTGATGTTTCTGTGGGTAAATAGCCGAGGACTTTACTACAGTGAGGTGTTTTCCCCATGGTAGGTAAAGGTAAAGGTGACCCCTGACAATTAAGTCCAGTCGTGTCCGACTCTAGGGTGTGGTGCTCATCCCCCTTTCAAAGCCGAAGAGCCAGCGTTGTCCGAAGACGCCTCTGTGGTCATGTGGCCGACATGACTCTCCTTGCCGCAGCGCGTAGCATGTGGCTGGAACACGGAGCGCTGTTTACCTTCCCGCAAGCAGTACCTATTTATCTACTCGCATTAACATGCTTTGGAACTGCTAGGTTGGCAGGAGCTGGGCCAAGCAATGAGAGCTCACCCCGTCGCGGATTCGAACTGCCGACCTTTCGACTGACAGTAAAATAAATTTTGGGAAGCAGAAAGACAGTGTACTTTTTTAATGAATACCGTAAATGACTTTATGGTGGGGGCTTCAGAAGCGAGGGCTGGAGCCCAGACGGTGTGCTTTCATCCTGGCTGAGCTGGTAAATCCATGAAGAGATCTAAACAGTCCTACCTCTAACAGGCCCTTTCCTCCCCTGCACTATTTAATAGGTCCCAACTAAGGCACAGCACAGCTACTCCTTGCTGGCACCCTGTTGCCCCTCCCCACACAACTGCTCTAGTTTACTGCTTGGCTCCCCTGGCAGCTGCCTACGGTCGGATTTCTTTCCAATGCTGAGAATGCCTCAATGTCCCATCACATGGCATGGCCAGAGAAATCTCAAACACTGAAGACAATCCAAGAATTTACAATTAAAAAGGTCCGGGTTTTTGAGCCGTTTGTTTAAGTTAAAACAGGACAAGTCCAGGCTTGACTTTTCGCCCTGATTCGTCTCGGGCATCCTCAGAAAGAACAGCAATCTCAGTTGTTGTTGCAACTCCATGCAACTCCATTGTTAAATAGTAGCACAAGACTGAAGCTCATTTCCAGAAACTACTTAACGAGGTGTTGAGTTCGTCTTAGATTTTAAAGCAACTTAGGTCTTAAAGCAACAAGCGCTCATTCTGTTGTACTTTCTCCACCTTTTCTTTCTTCCCTCTTATACGCTTTCGGATGAGTCTGTTTGATGATAGGTAACCAACTTGTGTTGATATGTAACGTTTTTGAGAATTCTCTCTCTCTCTCTCTCTCTCCCTCTCTCTCTCCTTATGATGGCAGCAGAATCTGCCATCTTAGACCTGGGCAAATGGACAGATCAGGGGGAAGAAATGATGAACTGGCACCAAGGCTCTCCCTCATTCACCACACCATGAATGTGCACAATGTGGCAAATGCCCACATTAATGTATGAATGTTGACAATCACAGACAAATTTAGTCTATGTCTGAAAACTCCAAAGAAATATTAGTAAATTATTACACTGTTATTGGAACAGCTTAAGTTACACGGGTAAAAAGCCAGGGCAGAACAATGATAAGCACAGGCAACACAAGTTCATTCACGTGAAAAAATATATTAAAATACAATAATATCTCAGCATTAAAATCTCAAGTAAAACCTGTACAAAATCATATGTTTAAAAACGACATTTTGCTCAAATTCCATTGAGCATCCTCAGGCAAGCCCACATGCAGTGGGAAGATGTTACAGTGTTACTTTATTCCCATACGGGACTGCAATTTGAGTGGCTGCAGAGCTCACATCTACCAATGGAAACTGCTAGGCTGGCAGGGCAGACTGAGTACTAATAATTAGGCTTCATTGAATGCCTTCTATAGCCAGGGATGTTTTCACATAGACAATCTGAAACTAGCTCAGTTCCTCTACATAACATGTTGTCTGCTGCAAAAGCTACTCAGTCAAAATTCATGCAGTATGTCAGTACATTCGTTTTAAATAGCTACAGGAGAGCTGAGTCCTGACCTGTCAATCAAGGAAACATCGTAGATTGCAGCCCATGTCACCTTGACTTAGACTGTTGGTTATTCGACAGTCACCTGGTTTTAAATCATAGCACATTACTTTTCACATCTGATTTTCCCTTTGGAGATTGAGAGCTCAATCTCCCCAGTCAGCAATTAATGTATGAGTGGTCCACTTTGAGAAGGGAGGAAGAGGCATCCAAATGTTCAGCTGCAAAGTCCCATTGCTACAACATCATCCACAGCCTCTTTTGCCTTTGGAGCTAGCAACTGTGGTAGTGGTGGTGGGGAAAGATGGCATCAATGAGAAGACTAGATTTGGCTCAGGAACCACCACCACCCCCTACTCTCTATGCATAGATAGACTATATTGTCCATCCATGCCTGTCCATGATGGCAGGAGGTTTGGCTCAGTCGGGAGAGCTGCAGCCTTACATGCCTGAAGATCAAGGCCAAGGACGGCAGTTGGAGACTCTGTTGCTGCTAATAAAGCTGCAAAAAAAAAAACCCTCCGTGAGAGAGAGGAAGCTGCAGCTGGCACTCTGTGAGGGGGAGTTGCCTGTCAGTCAATGCATGTGAGAGGAATGCCAGAGAGAGGTCAGACCGTGAAAGGAAACACCTGGAAAGAAGCGTCCTACAAAAGATTAGGACATTTACAGCCCATTCCAACCCAAGTGCTAAGCAGCCCAAGTCAGACCTAAAGTCAGCCTAAGTCGTTTAGGTCAACGTTAGGTCTGGAATGCAACCATTTAGGGCAAAGTTAGGTCAAAGTTACGACCAACGGACTAAGAACAGCCCATTCCAACCCAAGGGCTAAGCAGCACAAGTCAGACCTAAAGTTGACCTAAAAGTGGGCGGAACATGGGCGGACCGTGGGTGTAACGGGGGCGGCAACCAATTAACATTGGATTCCAGACCCTGGCAAGCACAGACACGCCCCCTCCAACACAAATGCTGACACAAAATTTAGGTCGACCAAAAAGGTGGACCCAAATTCGAGGAGACCCATAGGAGCCATTTTACCTTACCCAAGCCAGCCCTCTCCTGAAAATTTCTAACACCCTACTCCTGAGTTAGGTCAGAGTTAGGACGGAGTTGGGCCTGCTAGGTCTGGAAACCGACAGAGTTATGCCTAAGATAGGGAGCCTATCAGTACCCAGCCCCACCCAGCCTCATTCCCACAAAAGCCCAGCCCCAGACCTCCAGTCACTCTCTCTCTCTCTGAGCACGTGGCGTGCTGTCCCTCACAGCCACAAAGTGGGACTTTGTCGGTGGAGGGCAAAATTCACAAACACCCCACTTCTCTCTTCTCCTCTCTGCCTCCCTCTAGGGCAGAGAGGGCTGTTCTGGCTGTGGCCAACCTGTTTACAGCTGTGCCTGGGCAGCTGCCTCCATGCAAGTGTTTGCTAACCCATGTCTTTCTCCCAGCCCCTCTTCCCCCCCCCCCACAGGCAACAACACCAGCAGGTAAGAGCAGGGTTTGTGCTGACATGTGGTCTGACTGCTGCCTCTTTGCATTTAGAAATATAGGAAGGATACATGCCTCTTTACCAATGTGTTGTCTCATAACTATCTGCATAGCCTGCCATGATATGCCTCTTTACCAATGTGTTGTCTCATAGCTATCTGCATAGCCTGCCATGATATGCCTCTCTACCAATGTCTTGTCTCATAGCTGCCTGCATAGCCTGCCATGATATGCCTCTCTACCAATGTGTTGTCTCATAGCTGCCTGCATAGCCTGCTATGATATGCCTCTTTACCAATGTGTTGTCCCATAGCTGCCTGCTTTGCCTGCTATGATATATAGGATACATGCCTCTTTACCACTGTTGTGTCTGATTGCTGCCTGTAGTCATGTGAGCAGACAATGCCACAAGTGTGGAACTGTTAGCCTTATGTAGACACCAGCTGTTCCCCCCCCCCCTTTTCTCCACAGGGTCTACTGACAGGTCAGTATTGCTAGGATTGCCATGGTTGTGACCCCCAAGTTGTGTTATTGTCTCTCTCTTTGACCCTTTCCCCTTACAGGATCATGCTCTCCTTACACCCAGGTAAGCAGCTCAGACCATGCTATGTGTGTCACACCTATCAGCTGTGTTTGATTTCAATCCCTGCAGGCTTTTGCAACCGACACACTGGCTTGTCATCAATGGTGACTGCTTCCACATATCAGCTGACATGTAACTCCCCCTTGTTTTTTGTCTCCCCAGGAACGTCCACTATCACCTACCTTCCTGGGAGCACCCCTGGGCCTGCAGTCTGGTTACCCCACTGTCATCTGCCTCGCTGCTGCCAGAGGTCAGGGAGCCAGCCCTGCAACCCTCCTAAGCTGCTGGCGCTGCTGCTGCTCCACCTCCCTGGCTGCCTACTTGCTGCCCCTCCCCTTTCTATGGAGCAGGCTGTGGTTCCACAGGGGAAGATCCTGCATGTCCAGGTCCATGGGGCAGGTGTGCTGCTGCTGCTTTTTGATTGGCTGCTGTGACTACTCCTGGCAGCCTCGCCTGGCCATCTCTGCTAACGTTCCAGAACAATAAAGATGCCCCTCGGGCAGAGCCCCAATGAAACATATGTGCCCAGTGTTTACACAAGCATTGCCCCACCCACACACAGACAGCCCCCAGCACTGAAGCCCCTACACGAGTCCCATCCAGGGACGGCCACAGCCTTCCCTGGGAGAACCCAGCAGGGGGCGCTGCGAGACCCCCATGGCACAGAGGGGAGGGGGGAGTCAGGGGGGCCTCTCAGGCAGGCAAACAGTGGCAGTCAGGGTGTCCGCCCGTAATGAAGGCGCTTCCGTCGAAGGTCTGCCTGTAATGAAGGCGCTTCCGTCGAAGGTCCGCCCGTAATGCAGGCGCCTCCGTCGAAGGTCCGCCCGTAATGCAGCCACTTCCGCCCAAAGTCTGTCTGCATAAGAGGCGCCTGTTTATGCATCACCTTCATCTGCGGAGCGCCCCCTGTGTCCCTATCGGTCTCTGCAGACCCCTCTCTCGGAATCTCTCTCCCACCAGCCTTGTTGTCTGTCTGTCTGTCTCTGACCCACCCATGCCCCTCCCCAGCACCCCCTGTCTGCCTGCCTGTGTGTCTGCCTCTCCTCCCACTCCCTGATGATGGCTGCTGGCCACTCCCCACCCTGCTAGAGCGCCTGCTGTGAGGCGCCGTCGTCGCCCCATCTGGGGGTGTGATGAGCTGTGTGAGCCCTTCACGCTTGCAGCAGACAAGCCCAAGGCATCTCTTGGTCTTGGCTGGGGCACAGAGCAGCAGGCACGCCGGGATGCCTTCTTTGTGGGCATTGCCCCGGCCTTGGAGGCCCAGGGCTTCAGGCAACGCACGGGCGAGTCATGTCAGAGGCAGTTCCAGTCCTCATGAGACCCCCCTTGTGTGTGACGTTCCCACCCCCCTCCCCTTCCCTTCCCTCCCCCGCTCACCCCCCAGTGCAGCCTCAACATGGCTTGGGGGTGGCATCGCCTTCTGCAGGAGGGAGGGGACGGCCACTCTCCCCTGCAGCAGGTGGCTGATGCACAGGGTGCCCTGTGGCGGCTGGGCTCAGGCACCTCGCTCACCTGTCACCTGCCCTGCGCCTACCACATGACTGGCGCAACCCCGCTGCCTGCGGTCAGCCCCTTTGCGACCAGGCTGCGACAGACCCTGTGGCAGCTGCCATGGATGGACGCTGACACATGCAGACAGAGGCCTGCACATGCCTGAGCCAGACACGGAGCCTGGAGAAGAGTCTGCCTGCCTGGGAGGTAAGTGTTGCCTGGATCCTGGGGTGGTGCTGGGCCACAGAAACTGCAGCCTGCCTAACTCAGGCATAACTCTGACCTACCTCAGGCATAACTTCTGCCTAACTTAGGCTGCACTTAGGCCACACTTATGCCTGACTTGGAGAGGAGTTGGGTTGGAATGGGCTGTTATTGTATTGTAAAAACTGTTTGGTTTAGAATTGCCTGCCTGTTGTAAACTGCCTTGAATTAAAGTCAAAGGAGAAATCCAATGACAAGAAAGGCGGTATATAAGTGCTGGATTCATCAACATCATCATCATCATTGGTGATGTCAGGGGATCAGCCAGTTTGGGTGCTGGCCTATGGCTCTGCTATTCGGAGGGCCCACCAGGTTGGTGCAACACCTGAACCCTCAGTACTGGCGATAGTGCTAGCTCTCAATGCCCAATCAGAGGACAAATGGGAGTTGCTTTGCCCCAAAGCCCCCAGCAGCCTGACTCTGGCACTGTTACCCATAATGTGTGTATCCAATTGTTCGATTTGAAATGTGTAACATATAAATTAGTATCACGTTAGAATGAATGACACATTTCAAATCACAACCTCATTTACCAGGTTCATGGCAGGAGTGGTTTTGCTGGTTCCTGCCACTCTCATTACAGTATTTCCTCTCAGTAGCACACCGTTTTATGAACTGTTTGATTTTCAGAAGCAAGACATTTTAGATTTCAAACCAAAATGGCCACCTCTAAATCAACTTGCTGCCTCACTTATCTCTGGATTACATTGTCTCTCGTCTCTTATTTATTCTTGTTGGTTGCTCATTCATCTCCTGTTTCAAGGAACATGGACCGTCCCACCATGCCAGCAATTATTCATTTGTGTTTCTGACAGCTTTACTTTGAACTCTGGTTCTTCTTTCGACCCCTACGGCAGCCTGGCCTAGAAATTTCCAAGTGGCAGCTGACATTCATTAAAATAGGCCAAGATTAGTATTTTCCAGAGCTATTGCAGAAAAACAGTTCACATAATGAACGTCAGCTTACTGAGATTTGAATAATAAATGATATCTGTAAAATGGTTGTAGAAGGTCTACCTTTTACAAATTCTACCTAATCCTTATGTAGCAGTAAAAGTGTTACTTTTTTCTGGTTTCAATGCCATGTCCTTAAAGCATTTTAATGTGTACTGCCCCCAAGTTTCAGAGTGGGAATTGCAACAAGTTTTCAAAGCTACAAAATGTTTTTAAAAAAATCATGCAAATTGAAGAACATTAAAGTAAACCTATGCTGGACTGATCACAGACAATGGAACGCAGTTACATCGCGCCCAGAAGATGTTTGGGCTTTCACAAATATCCTGGAAAGAAAGGACTCACTCCCTTAACTGCTCTTGTGTCTTCTGTTTTTTAGCACACATATGGTTTATCCTCTATCTCCCTTTCCCTCGTCCAAACTGAGCTACTGTACTTACATATTCTTTCACCCACAGCCATTTAAATCTCTGTGAACCTGATCTTACAAGTAATCATTGCCTTGTTTCTCGGTGTTCCTGAATAAAATCTATCTTCTTTTGGAAAAGCCTGTCTTGTGGTTACTGTTAGCATAACTGGAAGCACTTTGAGGGTGTTCACTATCCAGTCAATGATCCCCAAACCAGTCATACAGTGCATTTTGATCTCTCGTGTGATAAACTCCCTGTCATGGCCAAGCAAGGGAAAAAACATGTTGGTAACACCATTGGTAACTGCCACCAGCCCAGGAATTAAAATAACTGGAGGGGTTCTCTGAGCTAAACCTCCTCCTATACAATAAAAAGTCAAGGTATGCAGGTAGTCTTCCTATCACCTCATAAATAACCCAGGCACAAAATGCTATTATTAAAAAGCTTTAATTAGAAACCCATAAGAATAAAAAAAAGAAGGTTTCCCCAACATTAAGGTGCAATCAATAAAAATACTGAAACTTTAAAATAGCTGATAAAAAACCTTTCATATACTCCAACCTCCTTTGACTAGTCAACTAAACTCTACTCCTTCTAACCCACTCTTTCCAAGGCCTCTCCTCAATATCTACACCAGGAGGGATTTATCTTTCCCATAACAAGGAGCCCTTCTGTTCTCAGTTAACTCTCCCATTCAATTTACTTCTCCGTCTCTGGCATTTTACACACAAAAAGTACTGTAAGGTTGGTCCTGCAAAAATCTACTAAAATTCTATTGCAACAGTTAAGAAAATCCCAAGCCTACATGAACCAACAGTTCATGACACTCCCAACAGTTCATGGTAAACGTGTAACGAGGTGTAAACGTGTAACGGGAACACATGTCCATGATATGTGGATGAGAGCAACACTCCGTCCTGAATAATGCAAAAGATTCTCTGTAGACACTATTGTACTAAAGACTACGTATTCCTTACTAAGGGACTGAAAAAGTAAGAAATATGGGAAAGAATAGCCTGTGTTAACATAAGGTTACTTTTGCTAATTATTTCTAACAACAATCAAGAAGATAACTTCTTCTTGATAAATAGTGATACGTTGAAGATAAATGGTGAAGTGTTGCAGAGGCAGTTAGTGTGGCTACTGTGGCTGAATAAAGCATTTGTCTGGAAGACCGAGTTCAGTTTTTGTTCATGGAAAATTCAAATGAATTGCAAATTATTTATCTTATTCCAAGAACACATAACTGCACTAATGCTGGCCCTGTGTGTTGTGACTTCACATAGACTAATACACACTAATGATCAGTAGGCTTACCATATTTTTGGTGACCTAATCCGGGACACACACACACACCCCGATTTTTTTGGGGGGGCATCATTTTTTTTAAAAAAATTCTGGTTTGGGTTTTTTTCCCTTTAAATGGGTTTTTTATTTTTTTAAATTATTTGCCCCCTTACTGTGTCCGCTGCCGCCACTTTTTCTGCAGCCTCGCTGCTGTTGCTGTGCTGCTGCTGCTGTTACTGTCATCGTCGCTGCTGCCATTTTCATCCTGATTGCCGCGCACAAGCAGCCGGGGAGCCCTTCAGAATGAGAGCTTCCAGGCGCGCACGGCTCAGCCTGGAAGCCCTTCGTTCTAAAGGGCTTCCAGGCCACTTGTGCGCATGCGTGAGGCTCAAAAATGGAGGCAGTGGCGGGCGGTAGCAATCCGGGATGGCGCCATACCTCCTGGGATGCCGGGACCAGGATCTGAAATCCAGGAGGGTCCCAGCCATTCCGGGACATATGGTCAGTCTGGTCCCGGCATGTGAAATCAGTCTTTCACAATCTGCAGAGGAAGGATTGTCAGTTATGACAGGGCTGGTTGGATGGTGTTTCTAATCCTGACCTGTCCCTATGCTGTAAAGGAGGTCCACGTTCATGGAGAGCACAAATCCTGGCTTCTCTCCTCCTGCCTTGGGGAATATGGGCCATTTCACTTACTGGTAATTGTGTGAGGGGCAGGGCAGATCAGAGAACCTACCTCTTTATGGGTGAAGATAAACCACGTTATTCTCTCATGCAACTACCTTATAGAAAATGTTTACTCCACAAGGTCCACCAACTGCATATAAGGGACACAAGTTTTAGCTTCTGAAAATGTGCCCTAATTTTCATATTAATTTTGTGTGAATATAATTTGTTATATGCTAGAAATGGCACAGTTCTGCTGAGTTCCTGAACAACTCATGAACAGAAATATGGGGAGGGGGGGGAATGTTCATTAGGAGGTTTGATCTTAAGAGAGAATGAAGCACAGAAGACGAGACTGAACTTTAGCTATTAAAGTTAATAAAACTTTGCAGCAGCAAAGAGGGATTTGGAAAAACGCTGGAAGAATAAACGAAGTTCGAGAAGCGAATGCTCAACGCACCGGTGATGCTTTGATAAAAATTGCTGACAAGAGTCAATCCATACTAGGCTAAACACAAATTACTTTTGGGACTAGATTTCAAAACAGTTATTTGAATATAAAAGCAGAACAAAAATGATCAAACTTCAAAGAAACCTGAGAACGCCGAGCGTAACCAGCAGAAGAGGCTTTTTATTTAAATTGCACCTTTTAACTTAAGTCACTCACCGATCACTCAACTCTGCTTCACTCCTAGTTCCCCCAAATGAATGAGCCACAGAAAATGGGCTAAGTGACAATCCTACTTTCACTGCTAGTTCAGTTTTGTGATGGCACAATACAGTAAAAGGTTCTTTTGTAAGGGCACATCCAGAGGACCTTACATTTTGGAACAGGGTGCATGACAGCCCTGGCTCCATATTTGGTCACCCAATTCTTACCCTAGTGATGCTAACTAGGGGATGGTTACCAGCATAGCATGGAACCCCACCACCACTTCGGCAGAAAATACTCATGTTGTTGCACAAGAGCTGTGGGAGCAACAACAGAAGCACCACCCAATTGCTCAAGATTACATTTAAATTGAACACAAATCCTGCTCCTCCAGAACTGTTGCACTAATAGCTTATTACATTTGGCATGTATGAATATTAGCTCCCCCTACAGGTGGCAGCAGCATGCAACATCGTATGCTCCTGCAGCTGGCAGCCTTGTTCCCAACGCAACCCATATAAAGACACACAAACTCTCTCTCGCTCTCGCTCGTGTGTGTGTGTGCATGCGTGCATGTGTGCTACCTGCAATAAGTGGCACGCATGTGGCTCTCTTATATTTAGCAGGCAGAGAGCAACTATGTTTTTCCATCCCAGCACAGTGCATTTTCTGGTGGCTCTTTGTTGGTATCTTTTATGTGTCTTTTTAGCTCACAATCCATTCATTTATTTTGCTAGATGAACTGCTTTGCAAACTTTTTATTGTTGAAAAGCAGTGTTTACATACATACATACATACATACATACATACATACATACATACATACATACATACATACATACATACATACATACAACTATCTATGGATCTATCTAACCTGCGAAAGATCTATTGATACTAGTTACTGGTTGTTGTTTTTTCTCCCTCAGGTTCCTCTACAACACCCAGCACCATCATGGGACCACCACTTGAGCATCATCACAGGTGCAGTCCCAGAGTCTTCCAATATACAGTACTTGTGTAGTTGAGAAGGTGGATCCCTCCAGATAAAACAAACAGGAAGTGGAGGAGCACCTTACGAAGCTTCTCCAAAACTGCAAGCATCTCTCCTTGCCTGCCACTAGGTGGCAAAGTCCAACAGGGCTATGCAATATTTCAGGTAACCGAGGCTCAGTCACAGACCTGAACTGTGATTTTTAGAGCCAGTATCAAACAGAGCATGATCAACACCAGAGTTCATATGATATGTTACCTTCATGATAAAAGATTTCCTTTTTGACTAAACTAACAGCTCCACAAATTATGTTTTTATCTGCTATTCTGAGGAGACATTAAAATCTTGGAATACATCCCTCGCTTCACTTAGACTCCATCCCACACTTCCCAGGAGACAAAAACTTCTTTCTGCAATACATTATTATAGAGAAGTAAAAAGGATTGCTGTACATTTGGTATGTGTGCTTGATAATGGACTATGGGTTTTCACCCATTTAACAGAGTAATATGCATTACAGCCAATATGACATGACTGGGGCTAATGCAATTAATTGGCATAAATTCCTATTTCTTCTGTTTAATTGGGTTGTGCATCCCGTGCCCAAGCTCGTCTCTAAGCCCTGTACAAACATGCGACACAGATGCCATTCCCCTCTCCATCCTCCCACTAGGCCTTGTCTTTCAGTTCCTTATGTTTCAATTCCTTATGTCTCTGACTGACTGCCTGCCTGCCTGTATTTACAGCTAGACCTGACAGTATGCCATGTACATATGTCAATTATGATATGTAAGTGACAAATGCCCGGAAAACACTGCTCCCTGGGGTCTCCTGTCAGTTCTACATATTCTGAAGACTAGAGGCTCATCTTACTCATTGACTCTTGTATGTCAGGGGAGGGAGGAGGAAAGACCTGCCCTGCCAATTCCCAGTTCATAAGCTACAGCAGTGGCTACTTCCAATGAATGAGGATAAATCTGCAGTAGATAGTTAGTCCTACGAGGATTCAAGGGTTTGGCCCAGGCCAGCTGAGTCATCTTATGGGTGTAGGCCAGGAGTTCTCAACCCCTTCCTGGCTGAGTACCACCTCCGGCGCCACTCTCCTGCTATGTACCACTGGAAGTGACTGGCGATGATATCATCACCAGTTACTTCTGGGTTTTCAGGTTTTCGGAGGCCAGAAAATGCAGGTAGGAGGCTCTGGGCAGGTGGGAAGATCCTTCTAAGCATTCCCGAGAGGCTTGGCCAAAGACAGGAGTCTCTTGGGAGCAAAAATGTGACAACAAAAGCACCGCATCACAGTGGGGATCCGATGGTCCGAGAACCACCAGCCAAAGTACCACTGGTGGTATGAGTACCACTGGTTGAGAATCTGTTACGAAATTACTTTTAAAATGAAAACTGTTTGTTGCCATGAGACTTTTTGAAAAGGATTGAGAGCAAAACTGAAACATGTGCATGACCAGGACTGTAACAAGGAAGGACGTGATGTCCATGCCGCGTTTGTATTCCTGCACCAGGAGCCATGCTGTAAGGATTTCCCCAAGGCCAGAAGTTGAACCAGAGGGAAAGAATACCTGAGCAGCAGCCTCCATTTTCGCCATGTGCCCAAGAAGCTCTCACAGAATCTACTCTGCGTCCCCCCCCCCACTGTGATGCTAAATATGTTCCTGACAGAAGACAATACAGGGCTACCTGAGATGAGTCATCCCAGCCTTTGCTTTTGTCTCTTTAAGTACCGGACCATCAAGCCAGATCTCCCCACCCTCCTCCCACTTGTTTTACCCAAGGTGTTTTACCCAAGGTGCACTGAGGTGTCCCTTCTAGGACCCCTGTTTCCTGTTTGTCTGTGTACCTGGGGATCCTCCTTAGACATGTGCTTAGCTCCCTATAAAAGGTAGGGACAGCCTGTAATCCTCTTTCTTCCTCCTGCGCTTTGGACTGGTACTGGTGAGCTCTCTCTATCTCTATCTTGTTCCCCTTCCCCCCCTTTGCCCCCTCCCTCTCTCTTGCAACCCCCCTCCCTTCTCTTTGCATTACCCCTCAGTTAGTCACTGATTTGGTTCCTGAACCCAGCTTGTTCAGAACCTTGGAATCGTTTTATTTCTCCCCCTTCTCCTCATATCCCCCCACTCTTAACTTGACTTCTTAGTCACGCTACGGACTGCTAGTCCTCCTTTTCATTCACTGCTACAGCATTGCAAGCAAGGTGAACTCTAGCAAGAACCCTGCTAAATCTCTGTACCTAAGTTCCTAGATCTGTATGCTTTGGAGTATGATTGAAGTGATGCATATTGAACTGTATTTTTTTTTGTATGATTCTTGCCTGAACTATTTAGTAAATATTGGAAAGTAACCATGTGTATCCTCAATATTATTTAAAAGGGAATTCTGCAAAAGCCCAACTCTGGTATAGCTGGTCTAAAGGTCCCTGCCTAATACCAAATTGCCATTTTTAAGCTATTCCCCTAATTACCAAGGCAATTTTGGTAACAAATCCCTGGTGTAGGCTCTCGGCCGATGCCTGGCCTCTGACTCCAACCCTTCTGGGATCGAGTCTAAATCCTCCCACAGCTCCTGGAATCCCAGTCACTGATTACTATGGCTGTTGCTGACATGCATTATGGCACCTCTTGCCCATTGTCATAACCTGTTGGCTCCTTCCACCTTGTACATAGGAAATGCCAGTAGGAACTAGCATCAGAGGCGTCGCTCTGGTAGGGGCGGTACCGTAAGTTGCGCCCAGTCCTAGTCCCGTTTACCAAGCCGGCAGGAGGCGGCCCCGCCCCCTCGCCGTCAGAGCCATTCTGTGCGGAGAAAGCAGTGGTCAAGAAACTCTGTTGCTTCCTCTGCACGGGAATGGCTCCGATGACGAGGAGGCGGGGCCGCCTCCTGCCGGCTTGGTAAACAGGACTAGGACCGGGCACAGCTTACGGTACCGCCCCAACCAGAGCGACGCCTCTGACTAGCATGTCTCTGGCCCTTGCATGCTTGGTTTTTCTTTCCTAAATAGCAGCTGCAGAAAGGCCAATCAGGACTGAGATTGTTGTCGGGGGGGGGGTAGGAGATGTATCCCTTTCCCCTTGCTATGGACCCTCCAGCTGCTATTTGCCCTGTGATGAAAACTGTCCTTGATCTTCAACACAGACTAGAAGAGGGAGAAGGAAGGAGATCTTGCTGCTGTTTTTTGCAGCTCTTGCCATTGCTCGCTCACTCTGTCACTGTAAAGATAAAGGGCAGCTTAGCTGGTGCCAACAACCAGGAGGAAGATTCGCAGAGCCAGGGGGTGTTTTGTTTGCTGCATGTTTGCATGCAAGGCATCAGTAGGCCTTAAGTAGTTTTATGACAACTGCAAGTGTACGCACTGGCACTAGCTGTACCATGAGGCTAGAATTTCCAGGGCCACATCTGTATGTATACCATTCTGTTTTTCCTTTAAGAAAAGAACTATAACTGGTTCTGGGAACAGCACGGAGAAACATTGTAATCAGGTTGGTCTGAAAGTAGAAAGCTACATTTGTAGTCTTGTCACATAGGATAATTGCAAGCTAATACCACTGATATTCGTCAAGTTGAAAGCGTCAAGGAAGTAACTGGGCTTTTGCCAGCCTGCTGCGAAAGTTCCTTTTAGTGCATGGTGGAGAGGGGTGTATTAATTGCATGGGAATTTCATGCTTGAGAACTTGGGTGAGTGAAATTCAGCAGGCTAATTCGAAAGGACTCATAGAACCACCAATAGGAGTGTACATTCACCACTGTCTTAAATTAGTTTTGAACAAGGATTGTTACCTCCTGTGAATTTTATTATAGACCGAATGGTATTCTTAAAAGCCCTAGTCCCTGATTCCTTATAATTACGTGCGAATTGCCCTACATTTATAGGCTCAAACCTCACTGTGTTGTAATTGGCACATGTGAATGGACACTTAATCACACCTTCCAAAAATCCCTCTTTATCCCTAAACATTTTACACTTGAGAGCACAGTACAAATCACGGTATTTCTTCACAAAGGACACGTGAGAGAGATGTCTATGCAGAGGTGTCATGGTAGATTTTAAAGTTCAGGAGCTCATCATGATATCCCTGATAGCCACACCCCACTGAGACTATAACACACACACACACACACACACACGCACGCACACGCACACGCACACGCACACGCACACACACCCTTTGGACTCTACCCTAGCGTGCTAACTATGCATAATACATAAAAGAAACCGTCCATCATACATTTAAACCAAGCTAGTGAAGCAGTTGTCTTTTTTAAAATCAAGAATCCTGGGGTTTCAAGTCATTTCTTTTTTTTTTCTGAGTTGTACTTTCAGCCTCATATATCACAACCTTGCAGTTGTATGGAATGATTTATTGGCACAAGACACATGAAGGAATTTGGGGAAATGTACAATTGAAAAATCATAGCTGGGTGATATTTAAAATTTTAATTAATGGAGGTGTCCAATTAGATTTCTAGATGCATACGTCTGAAAATGAGTAGCCTACTGAATCCACCAGGGCTAGAAATGAAAGAGGAATATTTCTCACTTTGGAAGAAGGTCATGGAAACTCATTGGGAATACATCAAATAGTGTCAGGACAATGAAATGACTGCCTATGAGCCGGTCTTCTTCCCATTGAACATGAACCAAGGACTTGTTACACTTCCCAACAGAAAAAGGCAAGCAAAACAAGCAACAGGCTGAAAATCAGAAATGCTCGAGGCACAGGGTGGAAATAAAAAGGTATACGAGAAAAGATCCTATCAATAGTAACTGAAGTTAAAAAAGACATGATGAGTAAGCTTTTGTGCCATTTCAGGGTCCTCAGTTTAAATAAGAGTTCTACTGTCAGCAAGCAAGTACAGTAGCTCATTCTCTGCAGAGTTATAAATAACGGAGGAAGCCAAGTGAATAGATGATATCTAATCTCACTCGTGGCCTGTTCTCAGTTTAATAGAATTTGTGATTTCCATGGACAGCAGGGTGCAGAGTCAATGCCAAGTATCTGTCCTGGACTGGCTTTATTTCAAGAGAAAATAATGAGTAGCAATGTGTTGCTAGCCAAGGTGAGAAAGATAAACTGGGTTAGAGTTTAGAATCAATAGAAAACAGTGAGAAATCCTTGCTCAATATGACAGAAAATTCCTGAACAAATGCTGGTAGGATTCTGGGAAGAGGTTGTGGCAGGACCCCAAAGTCCATGATGCACTGGTGGCCAGTGGCGGAAATACAGGCCATCGATACAGGCCATTTGGGGATAAGCAACCTCCTGGTTGGAGGAGTAGGTTTTCTCTGTGCCAGCTGGACTAGATGGGCCTTTGGCCTGATCCAGCAGGGCTCTTCTTATGCTCTTATGTACTTATGATAGGGGAGAGAGCAATGGGGAGGGGGCTTCACTTCCCCTCATTTTGTAAACCAATGAGAGGTGGGGAGGCAGGGGCACCTCCGTCAGCACCATTCCAGTGCAAGCCACCCGTATTGACACCAGCACATTGTACTCATATGGGGAGCAAGTCGCCTCATACTTGCACAAGGCGGACTGAAGCATGGCCGGCCTCCTCCACCAACTCTTACCTTTTGTTGGTAAGGATGAGAAATCCCCTCCCTGCTGAATATTGCCCTCCTAGCTTAGCTTCACTATTGCTGCTGCTGCTAAGATGTTCAAATCCTCAGAACAGTATAAACCAGAGGTTCCCAACCGGTGGTACGCAGACCACTAGTGGTACGCAGGCAGCCAGCAGCCAAGATGGCAGCCGCCATGCTGCCCACTCCGTGCCAGAGGCCAAAAAGCATGTTAGTAAGAAGAAATCCTTCCACCCCACATATGGGGTTCTCAAAGGAGGGTTCCAAACAGTGAGTGAGAGTACATACATTTTAAGGCAGCAGAAAACAACAATGTACTTACTACTTAAATCTGAGACTTAAATCTCAGAGTCCTGCTGTGCAGGATCGATGTTCAAACAGACAGAGAGCCCCACTGCACTCTGATCATGAACCGCGAGCTATGGGCTCAGCTCTCCCAATTATATAGCCAATCTCCTTTTTCGTCCAGTCCTAAATAGCCCTAAATTCTGTCGAGTCATGGTCTGCCCCTCTGTTGCTTCCAACTCCCAGGTGTCTGGCAAAACTCCAAATTAATAGCACTTGATCTCTGTTCTTGCACCTCCATGCTCATCTGATAACAGGCCACCTGGCGGGTGACCCTCCCCCCTTAACTCTCAGAGCAGTAACTCTCAATGCTGGTGCCCAAATTGTCAGCTTTCTTTTACTGGCAGGGCAGCTCTCTGACTCTCCATCTAACTTCAAGCAGAGGAATTGCTTCATACTTCCCTGCAACCCAGAACTTGCAGTAAGGGCATCTCCACTCCAAAGCACAGCATCCCACCATCCTAATTCAAAGACTTCCCACTCACTCCTCAGAGGGGATATAACATAGGGAAAACCCACCTCTGTGACAGTCGGTGTCTGCTAATTTCTCTGCAAAGGCATTAAGTTGCATGAGTGAACACACAGACAGCCCAATCCTATGCTTCAGGTCCCCTGGCAGAACTAGCGGCAGAGTGTGCTTTATGGCATCATAAAGTCTGTTATGGAAGTGTGCATAGCCGTGCACTTCCAGACCACCACCACAGAGCTCGAAGAGTATGTGTGCAGCGGTGGCCAGGAGAGGTCCCACTGACTTTTGTAATTTGGTGGGGTGGGATGGGGAAGGGGTGGGCTGAACAGGGGGATTGGGAAGAGGGAAGGGGTGTGTTGGAAGTGGGAGGGGATTATCCTGGTACAAGTGACTTGCGCTGGGATGCCATCCCCTCTGGAAAAATATTTTCCCTTCTCTCTTTCAAGCCTCCCGATCACCCACCACCACCACCACCACCACCACCACAGAATGCAGCACAGCCTGTTTTGCCATGGTTGCATGCTATGGTGGGTAAAGGATAGGAACGAGCTGTTAAATTAAGAACTACTCTGTAACTTGCTATACTCAGAGAGATAACGATTAATATATGAAAGTGATATTTATAGAGACTTCCTTTGAAACCTTGATAGTTGAATGATTGATTGTACCTGCAACGAAGACGTATGGAGAACTAGAAGCCACCTATTGCGTCAAATTCTGTGGCTTGACAAATAAAGCCTTTCTTTGCCAGGAGACCTGTTTAGATATTAACTTATTTCTAAACTGAATAACAAATATTGCGGTTTAGTTCGTAACAGCTTTCAATAGTTGAAGAAACCTTTTATTCAGTATGAATTCTGAAAGGAAAACAGATCCAATTCACAAAGAGATAACTCCAGCTAAGCATCCTTGGGAAAAAAAATGTTCCCCAATGTGAAACTGACACATTTTTATTGGTTGACTGAAGCACTGATGGAGGCCAGTGTTTTAAATTTGACAGTTCTAGATCTTGGTGGAAATAGCCATTAAGATGTGTTAATTTGGAAACTAGGATCACGAGTTCACGATGAACTATGAACTTTGTAATGGTACCACATTGGACCAGTACTTGCAACATGAATTCCTGAAGAAATGTTCTACGTGGACAGTAGGAGAGGGATGACAAATGGCCGCCCATAAAAGCAATCTTAAAGCAATCTTTGATTTTCTGAGCCCAGTTCTAATATTTGGACCCTACTATCTAATAAGCCCCATTAACTTCAATGGGACATACCCAGATAAGTACAGGGTTTTGGAATTGCATTGAACTCAGTGGGATGTAAGCATGCACAGGGTGTGCTGTAAACTGGAACATCAGGAAAATGGGCTGAGCTGTGCCTGCCCCTTCCATTCACCTGTTCCATTCTTCTTGTATATTTGGAGAAGTGAGACCTTTTGTTAACCTATAGAAATGTTCAGTGCTTGCCTTCTTTTTGTGCACCGCAGTACATAAAGGATTTTAGTTCAGCAGCACAAAATACCAGCATTCTAAATGAACCAATTAAGGCTATTTTCATTATAAAAGCACTAACAAAAAATGTTCTGAAAATGTCGGCCATCCATTATAGCTCATTTTAGCTGCTTCTTTCCCCAGCCTCTGCCGTTTCTTGATAACCTTCTCGATCTGAAAATAACATTTTCTTAGAGTTCTATATTTAACACGTTTGTTTCATCCTTACAAGAGTCTGAAGAAATGATACAGCTAAGCAACGAATATGACTTGAGACGTATCGCTTGTACTGGAAACGTTGGGTTGGTTGGCTCTTCTGGAAATGTGTTTTCTTTTCTGGGAGAGTTCATGCTGAAATGGTCTTATCCTTCTGATTTCAGTATCCCCACCATTTATCATCATTTTCCTTTCCTGTCCCCACTTCTAAAGCTTCTTTCCTTCACCTTGAAATAAATGATTAACACGGGCGCAGTGTGCTTTGTAGGCAGACAAGTTTCAGTTAGAGAAATTCAGCATAGTATTATTAGTATGAAATGTGACCAACATCAAAAAGTATTGAGGTCCAATGGGAGTGCTTGCAGCCCTACTAGCATACTATGTGATTTGTAACCTGTGAGTGCAATCCAGTCTCATCACGTGCAAATCACGTGGACAAGTGAGCTTGCTGGCATGCTTTCTTCTCACAGCCCTCAGTAATTGAGAAATTCATTCCCACATTCATATGAAAGGTGATAAGGAGAAGGTAGGGTCAGACAGACTGACTGCACATGGGCCTCTTTAATCCTACTACTGATATATGGTTGCAGAATCCAGGAGATTCACACACATAGCTGAGTTTCTCAGCTCCTGCATGCTCCTTCCTAACTTCTGGCATTGCAAGTACAAAACTCCAGATTTCACCCCCACCCACACCCACCCTGACTCGGGCTTCCCATGCACAACAAATAGGAGTAATCTACATCTAGGGGGAGGCTCAGGCTCAAGCATCAGGTTCCTTGGGTGGCAGCAGACCTGCAATAGCTAGACATAGCCAGTTTTCCAACTAAAAGCCTCAGGATCCCCTGGCAGAAAACAGCACTCTGAAGAACATTTCCAACTCAGGAAAGACCTTGTGACACTTGTCTGGTCTGGAAGGGTGCCCCCAGTTGCATGCCCCCCTCACCAAGATAAAGCCTTTTTTTTTTACTTGGGTAAGGTGGGAGAACTAGTAGGGAAGGGGTAGCAGTGGTGGGGTGCAAACTCCATTTTTAGTTGAGACCAGTTTCAAACTGCAGCCAACTCAAAATGCGGCCAAACACTTTGAATGAACACACACACACACACACACACACACACACACACACACACACACACACACACACAATTCATGGTCTCATGCAATTACTAGTACCAACATGATCTGGTGAATTGGCTGCTAGATCACAAAGGTCCAATGAAAACAAAAGGACTGTCTTTCTATTGTGGGGGTTCAAGACAGTAAACCTGTGATCTGAACATGGGTCAAGACCCTTCTCGTACCATGAATGTGTATGGGTTTCTCCAAAAGCTGGCTATAATGCTCAGTCCCATGGGATTTTCTCAAGGATAAGTCCTCAGGGGCAGTTTGGGTTACAGTCCAAGCTTAGCATTCATCTGATCATGGTGGTAGAATGAGAAAGGGATAAACTACAAAGGGAAAGAATCCTGTAAGACTCAAAGGTGTCATAAATGATGTCAGGCCAGAATTCAGATCCTCATGAGGATTGAGTTGTCAGTAACGTGGTCTTCCAGCTGCCAGAGTTCAAAGCTAAGTGAGTGAGACAACTCTGGGAGGAGAAAGTAGAGCGTTCCCTGGTTCTACAAGAGCTTAGTGTGAGAACTGTATTTGCATCATGGCTGGAACAGAAAGCAACTTGCCAGTGCTGTGGCTCAAAACGTCATGGTGCTAGGAGCATCGCTTTAGGATTCCGGTTCTTCATTCTGCTGGAAGAGACACTCCTGGTGGCATTGAAGAAAGTTGTTTTTCTTCCTTTTAATGGCCTCCAAAAACTGTGTTTTTGCTGTTGCATAGCCATTCCAAGTGAGTGACAAAACTGGTTCCCTAGGGAACCTATATGTGCTGGATCTAGCATCATCTCTTCATAAAGACAGCCTCATGCAAGGCCTCTGTGGCTTTCTTAGAATGATAATGGAACTAGTGAACAGGGGACTTGACCTGGCTGGCCCAGACATAGGTCACCAAGACAGTGATCAACAAAATCACTTTGGGGTGGCAGGAAAAACAGCCATTGGGGCTAACGTTAGCATTCAGATTTCAGGCATACTGAAACATGTCTTATAAATCAAGTGACTTTGAAAGTCATGGTACACGTCAAACCATCAGGTTGGCCTAACGCTGAATACCTGCAGGGCAGTTGGATTATAAGAAATCACAGCAGCAAAATTGCCTTTTTTGTGTTCTCTTGCATTCTTCACTGATAAAAAAAAGCCATCACATTCTGAGCAGGCACACTATCACGCTACGTTTCCCTCCCACACTCTCTTTTTAAGCTGACCTGAGGTCAGTCTTGATAAGGTTCAACCTCCTGGCAGGTTGAAATCATTTTGAACCAAGAAAGATGACCAGCTTACAATGTGGTTGGGTTTGTATAACTACCAGACATACAGCAGCTGCTTTCAACTCTGCATTCTTATGTCTGGTATGGGTCTTTACCAGGCCCGTCACCTTCGCAGGCGCGGAATGGCTCCGACGGCGAGGTACTAGGACAGGGAACAACTTACGGTACCGCCCCTACCACAGAAACGCCTCTGGTCTTTACCAGATACTAAGGCTTCCCCATTTTTCTCAGATGGTTAATGTCAGCAGAGCTGAAGGTCTCAATCAGTTTTAGACACAGCAAAGCTGAGTTTAGCTAAGAACTTTACTGCAACAATGGAAGAACTGCAGCCATTGCTACGTACGCATACTGAAAGATTTAAATACTGTACAGTACTCCCCCCATATCCATCCGCTGGGGATATGTTCCAGGCCTCTCCGTGGATACTTGAAATCGTGGATAAGAGCGAACCCCCCTTCCATGGTTTCCCGAGGGTCTCATTCTACTTGCCTGCAATAAGCAGCCAGAGGCTACTTCTCCTGTTGGTTTAAGGAAGAAACGAAGCTTACTGGGGAAAATGTAAAAGCCTGGGGGGGGGGTCCCTGCGATCCGTGGATAACTGAAACCGTGGATAGCGAATCCGTGGATATGGGGGCCCACCTGTACTTGCAATTTTCATGTGGTATTTTGATTTTTTAAAAAAAAAAAATCATTTATGTTGTGGTATGTTTGAGGGATTTTTTAAATTTACTAAGAAACCATACAGCAATATCTTTTTAGTCTGTGTGTCTGTCTTGGGTGATGTGGTGGTTAGGGCTGTATAGGCTTAATCTTGATTTTAATGTGTAAAGTGAATTTGGAGAGCACACAATTTTTAAGGTTTTTGTGTTGTGAAGGTAGGTAACCTATTAAAATGAAAAAGTACTGCTTTTTTTAAAAAGATTGCATGCATATTTGGAAAACAGCACCAACAACACCATTATCAGTATGAGTTAAAGATAATTGGAATAAACTTCCTTTTGTTCCATAAAGAAAGAACAAGCAGGTAGTGATAACACGCTAAAAGCAATGCATTAAAAGGATAGGAAGAAATAAAACATTCACTGCATGGCAACAGAATTGGCTGTTGTCAGGTAACCTGGAACTTTGCTTCAGCAACTGCAGAATAGTCCAGTGGCCCAATCCTGTGCATATCTTCACAGATGTAAGACACACTGAGTTCAAAACCTGTGGTCATGGCCCTGGCCTTGAGCAGCAGCCAGGATTTGGATGCACAAGGGGAGAAGCTGATCAGATGGATCCAGGCCACTACCAGCTGCAGAGGTGCAAGCAAGGTTGGGAGGGGTATATGCGCTGGGAGGGATATATGGGAGTTGCCATTGGAGTAAACAGCAAGCTCTCAGAGATCTGTCTCAGGGTCTCGAAAGCCTTGAAGTTGTTCTCCAGTCCCTAGATCTGCCTCGTAGTCTGTAACTTATGCCTTCTACTGCCTTGTTCTCCAGGAGCTTGGGCACTGTCTGCTTCATTGGTCCTCATCCTTACCTCCCTCTTCAGACTGCTGACTAGACCTCCTGCCTCCCTGCCCATTTGTTGACTCTCTCTCCCTCTGTAACAGGACACCAGCTGTAGTTATCTGTATTGCTGCACGTTAGCACGCCTTTACGAAACCAGAAAACACCCCCCACATAACCTATCTTATAATTATTACAAATACTTATAATGTACAGTGCTTTTCAACAAAGAAACTCACAATACCCCCTACGACGAAAATGGCTCACAACCTAAAAAGAAGCAGAAGAAACACCAGCAAATAGCCACTAGAAAGGACACTGCGCCAGGGTCAATATAGTTGCTCTCCCCTTGTTAAATATAAAAGATCCATCATTTTGAAAGGCGCCTCTTTGCCCAGTTTGCAGGGTCTACTTATTTAGAGTAGACCCTGCAACTGTATCCACCCTTCCATCACCCTTCCATGACAGAAGGCCTGTCATCTGTATCCACCCTTCCATCAGCCCTTAGCACCCATAGGCAGGAGGTCTGGCTCAGTTGGTAGAGCGACCATCTCATATATGCCTGAAGATTTGAAGGACGGCAGTTCAAGATGGCCGGAAGTGTCTGAGTCTGTCAGAGAGCTGCCGGCACGCCGAGTTGATAAGTTGCAGAGCCTCTGTGGGGGAGTGGAACTGCTGCTGTACTTGAGTGAGAGTCAAGGTTGCCTATCAGCTGAAGCATGGTGAGGCGAACGTCTGAGAGAGAGCTGGACTGTGAAAGAAACCATCTAGAATGAAGGGTTCTACGAAAGATTAGAACACATTATTGTACTGTAACAAAAAACCCTTGGGGTTTAGAAAGCCTGCCCATGTAAACCACCTTTGAATTAAAGTCAGAGGATAAATTTGATGACCAAAGAAAAGGCGGTATATAAATACTGGTTTATTATTATTTCATTATTATAAACCTTGTATGAAAAGCGTTCATTTAAACCACTCCTTACCCCAAGGAGCAAGAATTTGAAGGAGGAGGAGGAGTAAAGATTAGGGTTAGACTACTACTCCACCATTGAGTTAATGGGAAAAACACTTAGCCATAGTTTGAAGAAATTGTCAGTAGTTTTGTTTTGGAATACGTGCCTTCTAGGTGTGCTATTGTCTATTCCAATAAGAGAAATGTCCCCAATTCCTGCTAAGAAACCCCTAACTAAGAGCAAACATAATGAGTTTATTCAATTAGTCTTCCGCAATTGTACTTCAGCACAAAGAACCCGAAATTCTGTCTTGCTGCCACGTCTTCTCCACAACTTATTACCATGCAAATTAGCAGCTGTAAAGGATGTGGCTTTAGGGAAACTAAATGAAAGCGTCTTGAGGAGACAATTTTCTTGAGAAAATCTTATGCCGTCGCTAATCAATCTGGGAGAGGAATGGGCCATCATGAACATTAGACTTGGGCAATTAAAATTTGCATTTTTCTCAAAATAAAGAAGACACATGAAAAATACCGGAGCTTGCGAGACAAAACAAACATAACAAGGCATTCCTATTTTGAGTTAGCTGCCTCAATGACACCTCTGCATTTGGTTTCTCAGGAGAACTAGTCCCTTGGTTATTAGCAAAAGGAATATAAAAAAATGACAGAGGGACAAGAATCTGAACTGGAACATTTGGTCATTTTCTTAGCTACTAGACAGCCCATATGCTACAGAATCATTGTTTTGAACTTCTTTATAACTAGAATGCCACCTGCATGTTCAGACTTGGCATAGAAGATATGGCTTTCCAAAACCCTGCATTTCAAGTGCTACTATCTGTACAGTGTACCATTCTCTGCATCAGGGATAGGAAAATGATATATGATACATTTGTGCTCCCCCCCCCCTCTTTTAACTCAGAAATTACTTCATGTAAGGCTCTCAGAACTGGAACAATATCGGCCACTCCTGTCTGGACATAAAAAAATATTGCAGCTGGTTTTTTTTTTTTTTAAAGCATGCAATTTCTCAGGGCAATCTCAATCTCCACAGTAGGGGGAACAAAATGATATAGGGTGTGCTTGTGTCACATTCATGGTGAGCTAGAAATCATGATGACCGTACACCTAGAACTCTATCTGTCTCTTCCAACCAGGCGTAGCAAAATATGACAACTGGGTGGGGGGGGGGAGCACTTCTTCCAGAGCTGTTGCCATCTCAGTCTTCACAAAATGTGGTGTTGTACACTTGCGTCCATGAAACTGATCTTGAATGTATGAATTAGCTCAGAGTGTAAAGATCTATAGGTTCCTCTTGCACCATGGATTCCTCAGGTCTGGTGCTTATTCTCTGAAACAAAGCTGTAAATAACACCAGTTTTCTTGATCAAACATTTCTTATCTTGATAGTGATGCTGGAGAAGAATATAAAAGACATCCATTGCATAATTGTATAAAAATGTGCACAATGTGATATATCCCCCCCCTCCAATGTTTATGTTGCTTGTTCAGATCAGTGTTGGAAATGTGAACAAAGAAGAGGGGCATAGAGGTTTCCATGGCTTGTTGCAATCAGAGAAGAAATACAGCTTAAGGGTTTTATAGCCATGTATATATTTTCCAAATTGAAGAAATAAGATAGATAACAAACAATAACTTGCCAGAAGAAAATCCTCCTCTAGAGTCGCAAGCGCTTGTCAAAGTAGCAATTGCGAACTTCAAAGGGGGCTATCCAGTGCTGGCAGGCACTATTTCACTCAATCCACTGCTGACGTTTCGTTCCCCTTGGAACTTTTTCAAAGTAAAAAAGAACAAACCTGGTAGCGAACTGGTAGATGGGTAGATGACCGGTAGACATCTACCGGTTTGCTACCAGGTTTGTTCTTTTTTGCTTTGAAAAAGTTCCAAGGGGAACGAAACGTCAGCAGCGGATTGAGTGAAATAGTGCCTGCCAGCACTGGATAGCCCCCTTTGAAGTTCGCAATTGCTACTTTGACAAGCACTTGCGACTCTAGAGGAGGATTTTCTTCTGGCAAGTTATTGTTTGTTATCTATCTTATTTCTTCAATTTGGAAAATATATACATGGCTATAAAACCCTTAAGCTGTATTTCTTCTCTGAAAGAAGAGGGAGTTCTCTCCACTGCTGGTGGGAAAGTCTGCAGGCAGAAAAGTTCTGGACTGAAATTAGGAACATAGCTAATAAACTTCTTTTGATTGACTACACATTGGATCCCAAAATTTGGTTACTGATACTGTTTAAGGATAAACAGCACAATTCTAACTAACTTTCCGGCACCAGTGCAGCAGCAATGCAGCTCCGAGGTAAGGGAACAAATGTTCCCTCATCTTGAAGAGGCCTCCATGACTGCCCCTGCACTGCAAAATGCAGTGTGCACCCTGTTGGCACGGCTACACTGGCGCAGGAAATTTGGTTAGGATTGTGCTGTCAGTGCCAGGTCTTTGTTTACCAGTCAATTGGAATCAAACAATAAACAATCCAATAGCCTAGCAAAATCCATGCCCAATCTTTTTTCACTCTGGGCTTTCATTTGAAGCCATATGGACAGCCCTCTTTCCAATAGATTATGCTTCAAAAAAGTTTCCAGAAAGTGCTACATAATTTCTAAGCTGTGCATATAACCTTCATAAGAGAAGGTAAATTCACATCTAGATCATTTCTGGCTGAAGAAAAAAACCCAGTTCAATTTGGAGCCAGGAGGAGGAGGGTGCTAACTCCACAGTGAGCCACTAAATCAAATCATACAAGCTCTGAGCTATTGTATATAATAACGTAATTACTGTAGTGACATGATGAATTGTGACATTACTGCTACAACGGTTAAGGCAGGCATACTGCAGCGTGACTGACCTAGCTGGACACATGTGATATTTCTCATACTACCATACCTAAATGGGAGTCATATATTTCAGCCCCCTAAACAAACAGGAGACTGATCCAATTCATAAATTTGTTTTCAGAAAGAGATTAGAGAGCATTCTCCATGTTTCCCACCACAGCACAGTAGCAACTGATTTATCTCATAGATGCTTTTGAAACAGTTTACTATTAAAACAGTTGGCATCTAAAACTGAAAGCCTGAATACAGGAAGGAAAAGTAGAAATTAAGTCCTGGTGTGTACATGATAAAGATGTGTATTGGAAATTTTCTGGCAAGTCTTTTGAAAAAGAAATTTGCCCTGTCGAACAGTCTGTTATATGCATGCAGAGGCATCACTAGGGTTTGCAGCACCTGGTGCGAGAGCTCAGCACATCACTCTCATGATAGACCCCAGAAGCTAATAGGGAGAAACAAGGTTGGGCTGAGCTGGGTTCTACAAAAGATGCCCATCAGGCAAGACTATGTATTTTTACAGATTACTCCTGGTCAGTGGTATCACTAGGGTTGGTGTCACCTGGTCCGGTAACTCATGGTGTCACCCCCATTAACTTTATTAATTTTAATAAATAACAGTACAGGTCACTCAACAAATCAGTAACCAACTTGGCATGAGTAAAGCTGTGCCAGCCTCGGCGCCAGTGCTGCAAATGTGCTTTATGGCATGTTTGCAATGCCCTAGACTAGTGGAGCAGTCGCTCTGCTGGTCTATTTCTAGACAGGATTGCGCTGTTGTTCCTCATGGAGACCAGCCCTCCATCCTCTGCCTCAAATGTTCAAACCTCCCTGAGCCCAGAGCCTATCCCAGTGTAGACCATCCTTTCTACACTTCCCCAGCTATAGCTGGCAGTTTTTGCCTCTGCAACCCCTCTCCCTGCTAGTGAAGGGACCTTAAGTTGGCTGCACTGCTCACAGTGCAGCTGAATCCAAAGGAATCTCTGAATCGTCTCTGGATGTTTTGGCCTGTAGGCAGCCACCCAGTGGTAAAAGCAGAGAGAGACGTTCAGAACACCATTGCAGTGGTGGTATAAACTGCCCCATAAGCACTGGTGCCAGATGGGGAAAACAATGGGTATCTGTGTACAGTGCCGAGAGATATGCTTTGGTCCCCTCCCCAGGAATCTTTTGCAATATACTTGACATCTGTAGTGCCTTGTGGGAGACATTTGTATTTCAAGCAGTTGGTGGTGTGGTCAGTGTGCAGTTGTGGCCTAGAA
Source organism: Plestiodon gilberti rubricaudatus (assembly GCA_026170595.1). Lineage (NCBI taxonomy): Eukaryota > Metazoa > Chordata > Lepidosauria > Squamata > Scincidae > Plestiodon > Plestiodon gilberti. Next base: position 44,824,580 of record JANXHW010000004.1, read on the forward strand.
TCAAATGGCTGCACCGCACGTTGGCACATTAGTGCCAAGTTATATTCTCCTGCAGCCTGTCTTTAATTGGTCCCTGTAGTTTTCCTATATTCGCTTCTTTTACGTATGCCACCTGTTGTTTATGCTTCAGCTAGACTCCTCAGCTTAGAGAAAAGTGAAGGAAGGATAGCGAATGGGCCTCTCGAAGGAATGTAGAAGCCAAGGAAAGACAACTGGGAAGGAACAGGCAGCATCAGCTCATGGAAAGCCTTTGACTATAGGCTCCAATACAGCCATGATGATGAGCCAGGTCTGCATCAGCCAGGTCTGCAGCTGGTGCCTTCAGAGGCGTCGCTCCGGTAGGGGCGGGGCTGTAAGTTTTGCTCGGTCGGAGTCCCGTTTACCGAAGGAGCAGGAGGCGGCCCCGCCCCCTCACTGTCAGAGCCATTCCCCTGCGGAGAAAGCAGCAGGCAAGAGACCCTGCCTGCTGCTTTCTCCGCAGGGGAATGGCTCTGACAGTGAGGGGGCGGGGCCGCCTCCTGCTCCTTTGGTAAACGGGACTCCGACCGAGTAAAACTTACAGCCCCGCCCCTACCGGAGCGACGCCTCTGGGTGCCTTGGACTTGGACCCCAGGGGTTTGTCCGTTGCTGTCTGAGGGACTCCCAGAAAACGAAGAGCAGGGCCAGCCCAAGACCTCCTGACACCTGAGGCCGCATGCCCCCCTTACCCAATGATGTGCCTGCTCCTCCCCAGTGTTCTAGCTCAGCACTCTCCTCACCTCCACATTTCCTCTTCCACAGAACGAGTTTCACAGTCCTTTGGAACCTGGCTACTGTGTTATTATCAGATGACATTGAAATGACGACAGGCTTAGCCACAACGTATGGTGTGCTGCGATTATTTTTTAGAAGAATCTAGTGCACCATCTATGCCACAGGTCCCATTTGCAATTTTATGAAGGTAACTTCTCCCACAGCTACCATCATAAATCATCTTCAGTTGGCACACATTTACAATCTGTCCAGATTTTAAAACCCCTCTTAGACATACTGTCAGTAGTAGAACATACATCCAGAGCAAAAACATGTACTCGGTGGTGTCATTTGTTTCAGCTCGTCATTGCGCAAAAATACGCAATGAGACAGGACACAAAGCAGAGGACTCTGATGGAAGGCTCGTGAATCAGAGATTCAAGGAGTTTGTCCTGGGGAAGAGGGGGCGGAAATGGGTGCTCCCCTTTCCCATCTGACTGAGAGACGTAAAGGGCCAGATCCCAATCCAATGCCAGGACCGTCAGGTCTGCCCAGAAAAGAGCATAATTGCTTAACAGGAAACTGACAGGATGTGAATAACCAACTCCAACATTGGAATAAAGGGGTATGGTGAAAAGGGGTACTCCCTTTGACACCCACCAGGGGAGGACCCCTACCCCCTTATTTTTGCAAAGTGGCACCACAAGAGGCTCACATTTAACATCAGAGTAAATCCAGCACTGGTGAAAAAAAAAAGGAAGCTGGCAAAAATGATGCACAGATAGATTTTTGCATCTTTTCCAATTCCATCCCTGCAGAGGTCTTCAAATAACATGTTTTATAAAATGCCAGTCACCAGCTATAGAATTTGGTCCCAAGAAACTATGGTCTTTATTCTTGATCCTAAACTTCCAACTCAGTTTTGGTGAATAAAATAAGTTTATGTCCGTGGGAATCCTGTTTAATGATCCAAAGTGAGTTCAAGGCTATTTCTAAGGCTCTCTTGATGATGAGTAGCTTCAACTCTTTGACACACCTGGGACCTCTCATACACTGGGCTCAATTAGTTTTCTGTATATCAATGTCCAAACAAAGGAGAAGAAACTGTTTTGCTTTTGGAGAAAACTTCCCTCTCACATGAACAAAAGAAATGCCATAATTCTGGAGCAGATCTGGGCCAAATAATTATATCTGTAGGTAGAAATAGGCCTTGAAAATATTTTAGATGCTTGTAGACTCAGAAATGAAGGGCGCCCTCCCGGCGTGTGGGGGCGGGGCCAGCATCACGTCACGTCGACGCCCCCCAGCCCATTTTGAGCTAATTTTGGAGCCAAACGGGCTCCAGGGAGGGAGGGAGGGCTGAGGCAACACGGCGCTTCGCGAGGGTAAGTGCCCCGAGTGCGCCCCCCCGCCTGCCCGAGCGCCTGGAGCTCCTGCTCCACGTGCTCCACCCAAGTTCCGCCGCTGTGTAGACTCATCTAATTTGATGTAAATGAGTGGGGGGGGGAACCCAGAAGTGAATGAGCTTTTTCATAATTGAACTTGTTCTGGTTGTCTTGCCAGAACCCCCCCCCCCCAAAAAAAAACAACCACAAATTTTGTAAAGAAATTGGAAGTATGGGTTTCTCAGCCATGCAATTAGTTGAAGAATAAAGTTTTAATACTAAAACATTAGTCCTGCTGACGTTTCACCCTGCACTTAGGGTTTCTTCAGAGCTCATTTGAAACTCTGAAGAAACCCTAAGTGCAGGGTGAAACGTCAGCAGGACTAATGTTTTAGTATTAAAACTTTATTCTTCAACTAATTACATGGCTGAGAAACCCATACTTCCAATTTCTTTACAAGTAATAGCTAGCCATGAGAACCTCCATACCAAGATTAAACAAACTTTTCTGGGTTTGGACAGACAAGAAGAAAAGTGAAAGAGAGATATCACAGTTGAAGGCTTGGACAAGAGAACGTAGACAGAATATAATGGGGCTTGGATTTCACTAGTCCTGCAGCATGCCAAGACTTAGTGCTTTGTGTTTGTAGTGAGGAGTGTATCTGATGGAGAAGAATGACCTCAGCACTCTAGCTGGAGGTGAAAGCAGGCCACGTTGGCTACAGCTTCAAAGAGACCACACATGGCGCAGGTAGGGATGAATTATGACAGCACAGTTGCTGTCAGAATAGTGTGAACTCTCACCCCATGACTACTGGGGGGGACCCATTGGGAGGCTGACAAACACGCCATCAACAGCATGCATGATTTACATGCCCTTCATTGTTTTATACTTACTTCCCGATTGACCTTGTGTCACCCTCCCCTGGATGCAGTGCATGTCTTTTTGGCACAGCTGCATTGGTGGGGGTGGGGGTGTGGAAGAGGATAGAATTGGGCCCTAAATCACCTAACTGACCCCACACATTTATTTATTTTCTTTTTATTTATTTTTCACATTTTTATACCGCCCTTCCTCCAAGGAGCTCAGGGTAGTGTACAAGGTTGCTCCCCTCATTTTGTCCTCACAACAACCCTGTGAGGTAGGAGAGGCTGAGAGATAGTGACTAGCCCAAGGTCACCCAGGAAGCTTCATGGCTGAGTGGGGATTTGAACCTAGATCTTCCAGGTCTAACTCCCAAACCATTACACCATCCTTTAACAATATGCACACTCATGGATGGCACATGCGTAGGAGGGCGGTTGCGGTTCAGATTAAGGGAACTGGCTCCAAACCCTTCAGGAACTATGGGGAGGGACCAAGATATGTGTGTTCTCTGAGCATGCGCCTCTTTCACTGAATGGCTCCCCTGGAGTTCTGGACCTTTGGCAGCTACCTGAGGATGCCACCTTGTGACCCTAGGTGTGTATTTTTTTTTCTCCAGTGTAAGACTGCATTATTATTTTATTTCTATTCGTCTGTGAATGCAGATAGAATCATAAAATGTGGAATGGACCTTGAAGGTCATCTAGACTAACCCCCTGCTCAGTGCAGGCAACTGCTACAGCATCCCTGGCAGGTAGCCGCCCAGACTCTGTTTGAACACCTCTAGTGCAGAAGAGCCCACTCCTGCATGAGGCAAACTGTTCCAGTGCTAGATAGTCCTTACAGTTAGGAAATGCTTCCTCATGTCTAGTCTCCATTTACTTCCCTATTGTTTCAACTCATTGGTTCTCTTCCTGCCCTCAGGAGGCACAGGGTAAGTAAGTCCTTCTATGTGACAGCCCTTCAGATACTTGAAGACAGCTATCCTATCTCCTCTTAGTCTTCTTTTCTCCAGGCTGCCAAGCTCTTTTAAACATTTCTCATAAGACTGGGTTTCCAGACCTCAGTCTAGAAAGACAGAAAAAAAAATGAGTTGCAATTAAAAAACATTCCATTCATTCTATTGTATCAATTACTGCAGTTTATTTCCCATGGCAACATGTTAATTTAGATTTTTAAAAATAGTGAATGAACATAATTATATGAGGGCACAGAATTTTAAAAGTAAAACTAAGAACAGTTGTTCATTAGGCATGCAAAAATGTTTATATTGCAGGAAAATGTTTGTTTAACAGACAGCAATAATTTTTTCCTGAAAAACAAATATCCTGATAACTAATCATTTATCTCAATGTATGTGCCTCAACAGCAGTATTGCACTGGTCCTAAAAGTATAAACATGTCAAGAAAAGAAAATCTGAGATCAATATCTTTTTTATTATTTATCTAGAGGCCAGGGATACAAAACATAGGCTTAACATTCAGGATAGCTTCTCCTGGTAAATGATATGTATGAATACAAAAAGGTCTATTAGAATTCACAACCATGAATATGAATTGTGGAATGTGAGTGTTTGCAAGTACTGGGTTGGGGCTCTGCAGTTCGTGAATTTCAAATATCACCAAGACATTTGTACTCAAGATATGGTATCCTAGGCAGTGATAGCCTGTGCTCCCACATTGCCTGATTCCCCCCCCCAATTTTACACACACACACACACACACACACACACACACACACACACACACACCATGGACAAGGGGGAAGGACAGGAAGGCAGGTGGGCAAGCTGTCTGACCCATCAGCCTAATGGACTTCCGGCTACCCTAAGACAAGTGATCGCAAATGGTTTAATTGAATCTCACGCATCAGACAGTGCTGCAGAGCTGGTGTACATAGTAAGATGCATGCTCTCTTCAACTACAGTTGAATTCCTGTCGCATGTGCACTGGGTTACAGGTGGCAAAAACATCCCAAACAAATCTAGGTAGAATTCTCTCACATATCCAAGGAGTAGCTATAGTGATGGCGGAAACCATTCTGCAGTCCCAGAGCAACCAGCAGTTGAAGCAAAGAGCAGTGACTCCCTGCAGTTGCTCCTTCTTTGGCCAGTGGTTGGCCTTCTGTTATGTTATGTTATGTTATGTTATGTTATGTTATGTTATGTTATGTTATGTTATGTTATGTTATGTTATGTTATGTACTCTTCCCAGGAGATATGGGTGCAACCTTCCTGTGGTCCTTGATTATCTGGCCAACAACTAAGTGTGCTTCTCTTTCATTCTGAAATCTCAAAGCAATGACATAATTAAAACCTAACCATTGAGCTGTTTTCAAGAGCTCCTCCATTACACTCAGATCTCTATCCAGCATGTATCAAGGGGCAGAACAAGAACTTAGGCATGGGTAATGGTGAATAAGACCTCCTAGAAACTTGACTTACGGCACAATTCTATCTAGACAAAGACTGGTGGAGCAACTTCTCCAGTCCATGGTATCACAAACATGCAATAAGGCACATTTGCATCACCTCGTGAGGAGATGGCGCCGACGCAGAGGCCAGTGCTGCTCTCCCCGCACCAGATCCAAGGGAGTGCCTGCCAGGGAAGGTGAGTTCCCCACCAGGCGGCGGAGGGGTGTGGGGAGGGCAGAACGGGGTGTTCCGCAGGGGGATTAGTCGGCCAGGTTCAGGAAGGGGGGGGGAACGGCAGCAGCTTCCTCCTCCAAATCCTATCCCCCTTCCTGGGCTTGGCCACCGTTACTTTTCCAGCTCAAATGTGCCCCAGCAAAATAGCTGGTGCACATTCGAGTAAACACATCAGGGCAGCCGAGGCTCTTCTCGGGGTAAGGGGACAAATATCCCCTTCTCCCAAGGAGAGCTCCAGCCACGCTGGCACTGGTCCTAACTGGATAGGATGCAGTGTGGGCTCTATGACCACGCTGCAGTCTAGCTAGACAGGATTGGGCTGCCCATCATCAAAATGCTAGTATTCGATCAGAAAGATACTTCAAGACAGTGAGTCTTGTTTCTTAATTTATGCTTTAATCTTCACTATATCTTTTTGTTTCTCTGAAAAGCAATTAAATTACTGCTTTATTTCCTACCACTATCTATGGGTGGCATCCGCCTTCTTAAATCAAACACGATAAGCAGCAACAAGATACTTCATCCTTTCCGTACAAGACTTGCAAAGATGTATACTATCATAAAAGAGACAGAGCTGGTGGAGACAACCTTGCTATATAAACATCGGATAATAAAAATAGTGTTATCATAATAAATGTAGTAGAATAACTCAAAATAACCAAATCATTTTACAATCATGCACTAGATTCGAGGACCAAATGCTACAGTTTAATCATTGGCCTCTTTGGGGGAACATCAGACCATATTATGCCTCGAGGGGAAAACCACTTAAATATTCCTTGAATTTTGCATAAAATGAGACTGCTACATATGCTTATGAAATTTCCCCATCTGAATTTTCCCCAATTCTGGTTCTCAATTATCCAATCTTGATTGCAAATTGACACTGGTGTGTTAACAATACTGCTGTGATGAATGCGTCCCCCCATTTTTTGCTTATTTTTCTATAGTTTTGGATACCTTTAACCTCCTAGAAGGCCCTGTGTAGGTTCAGCAGTGAAAAGCTGCTGAGGCATCATTTTGCAAGCAGATTTTGCTTTGGCCTTTGTCTGAGTGAAACTCCATTCCTAAAGAGAGAGCACATGAATTTGTGGAGTGAGCTTCTCTTTTCTGGAGTGGCTACCCCCCTCTAGGATTGGCAAGTGGTTAGTGATTGGGCAGCCAAACCTGACTATCTAGGTCAGAGGTTCTCAACCTGTGGTACGGGTACCCCTAGGGGTACGCAGACCTCTTGCTGGGGGTATGCCAAGCCCTGCCCTTATCTGCCCCATCAGCAGCTAATTAAGTGTTACTTAACATGGATTTTAAATTGTAATTATTTTTGGAGCCCTTCTGTCTCTCTGATTTTGGATTTGGGCTTATTTTTGTACTTTGGAAAATGTACTTTGGTGGGGTGGGGAAGGGAGGAGCTGATTTTGGGAAGTGTGACTTGGAGAAAAAAGAGATCCTTGCATATCTCTCTCTCTCTCTCTCTCTCTCTCTCTCTCTCTCTCTCTCTCTCTCTCTCTCTCAATCAGACATTTTTTCACATTTAAAATTGTTTTAGTACTTGTTAATGATTAATTACCTAATTAATTGATTGATTAATCCAATTAATTATCAGTTAATTAGCAGGGGGTACTTCAGAAAATTAGCAGGGGGTACTTCGACCTAGTTGATCAAAAGGTCGGAAGTTCGAATCCGGGACGGGGTGAGCTCTCGTTGCTTGGCCAGCTCCTGCCAACCCAGCAGTTCCAAAGCATGTTAATGCGAGTAGATAAATAGGTACCGCTTGCGGGAAGGTAAACAGCGCTCCGTGTTCCAGTCGCATGCTATGCGCTGCGGCAAGGAGAGTCATGCCGGCCACATGACCACGGAGGCGTCTTCGGACAACGCTGGCTCTTCGGCTTTGAAATGGGGAAGAGCACCACACCCTAGAGTCGGACACGACTGGACTTAATTGTCAGAGGTCACCTTTACCAGAAAATTGGATCATGATAGGGGGTATCCGGGCCTCCAAAGGTTGAGAACCCCTGATTTGGTCATGGGGGCTGGGATGGAGTGACCAGGTGAGTTCCGCTTCTCCAATCAGGTAATGTGATGATATCATCAAAGGAAAGTTATATAAGCTCCAGCGCATAGAAAGTATCCGTTGTTCTCTGCCAGTCACCTGAGTGACCCATTCGTTGGGAGCTCAGAGAAGAGCAACCGCTTGCTCACCCAGAACTGCAAAGATGAGGCTCCTTTGAGCAATGTAAGTAACTTAAACTAGGGACCATCTAGCTAGGTTGCGCTAAGGAATTACTTTATTTTCCTAGTTGCTAACTTCAATAATCTGAAGTTATTTACGCAGTTATAGAGGAATGTGGATGGTACTATTTAGTGTAGCATAAAGAAAATTTTGAAATGAGTTATTCCATTTTTTTTAAAAAAAAATAATGTGATATCTACCTTGGTAGTTATTAAGTGTAGCTAGAAATTAAAAATTGCAGCACAGGAGCATTTTTGTAAAGCTGTCATAATTCAGCTTTACTAAGCAAATGTTACTGCAGGCACTCCAGCTGTCTCTTGCATTCTTCAGCAGAAGATAATCTGTGAATTTGCTATCAGAACCTCTACTAAGATTTTGCTTTGCTTCCAAGGAGCATCTGACAAATCAGCAATAGGACCGATTTTAATTTCTTTTGTCATTCTCAAACACTCTTTCGGCACTATCCTACCATAGCCAACAGCATTCACTCCTCTGGTGCTTGTCGTTGCAAATGTGCAAGTCATGGCAACTTTAACCCACTGCACCACCTCCAAACTCCCAACAAGTCATCCAGTGTTGGGGCGAGAAATTGGTGACTCCCAAAGCACAGCCCAATGATCGACGTTGTCATTTTCTGTGGGACTCAAGTTGGAATGTGTAAAATCACCCACCCCCAAAATATGTCATTACAGTATTTTCATTGAAAACCTTTTTCCTTCCCTCAAAATTCTTTGGATGTTTCTCTAAGAAGTCAACAATTTATGGCTAACAACTCACTGGAAAAAATGGTGCATAAAAACATGCCAAAAAAAAAACACCAAACACAACTTATCTGTGTCTAGTTATTTACTAGTCCATCTGAGCTTAGGAAATCACACAGGCCAACCACTCACACAGCTTTTGCTGCAAAACTGAAACTGCCCCCCCCCCCCCAGTCCAATAAGATAGCTGCCTCATCCCGAGGGCTTCTGGGCTTGCATCCTAAAAATGCCAGCACACAACTTCTAAGCAGAACCCTTTAAATTTACCTCAGCAATTTGCATTTCATGAAATGTTAGCAACATTATTGAGCAGGGGTTGATGTAAGGATCTGACCCCTCCCCAAATATTTTTCATCGGCAACCCTCCCCTGAACCCCCTGCCTTTTACCCCATCCAAATCCGTCAAGGAATCACGGAGATACAGCCATTTTTAGCCAAGCGCATTTAAAATTCGGCTCCTTTCCACTTTGCGCACAGTCTGACAGCCGGCGCGTGCCAGCTGAGGGCAAAAGTTCACTGGCACGCGCCCGCCACGAACCCTCCTGAACCCCAAGAGAAGCAGCTGCAGAAAAAGTTCACTCTGTACCTTTTTAATCCTTTAAGCCTCTTCACCCACTAAGCCTATAATCCCCTTTCTGGGCATTCAGCCAAAACTAGTAGACAGAGCGTGCCGCTTGTTAACCGACCTGACTATCACCTCTTGCCTTTCGACACAGAGTTCGGCTTTCTCTCTCTTAAAGCCACAGTGATCTATTTCACAGGAATGGAGGTTTCTGAAGTAATTATTGGTTATTTGGGGGTTCCCTTGGAGGTTATGTGTCCGGATCTTCTCGGAGGTCATCGGGGTCTCTCTAGGGATGGGATCCTACACAGAATGGTCCCGATCCTCCCGCTCGGCTGGGGCTAGCCTAATGCTGAGTGGAGAGGCTCCTGGAAGCGGTACAATAGGTTTGCAGCCATTAAAGAGTCCCGTTCAAGGCAGGACGTCCTACTTGGGGTTCCGGGGAGTATGGGAATAAGGAGAGCGGTTCGAGGCCATCTACCCCCCTCCAGCGGGAACACAAGAGGTCGAACGTAGGCACACCGGGGGTGAGCCTCCTGCCAAATCTGTACTGCAGGGAGTAGGAGAGACCATTTTAAAGCAAATAACCTAGGTTCATACTCATTGTTCCTATTCTGTGTTGCTCTCAGATGGCTAACTTCTACCTGGGGAGCTAGCTGGGGGCAGGGAATCCAGGGAACTCCTGAGGCACCATGAGAACTCAGATTGCCAACATTTCCTGGACTCCAAAACCTATCTCTTTGTGTGCCTTCTCTCTGTCAATCACCACCATCTCACCCTGAAACCATTGTCTCTGCCTTCCTTTGTTGCTGTCATTCAAATGTCTATCTCCTGCTACCATTTCCTGTATTTCAAACTTGTCTCTCTGTGCATGCTCCTCTCTATCTTAACCACCACTATCTCTTCTCCCATTGATCCTGTTTTGCCTTGCTACAATTATTCAAATGTCTCCCAGCTATCTCCTTTGCTACCTTGCCTTGCTACAATCATTCAAATGCCTTCAACTATCTACATTGTTCTTGCTTTACCTGGCTACAATTATTCAAATGTCCTCAACTGTATACATGGTGCCATGTGGCAGGGACCTATTGTGTGGCGCCTCTGGGCTATCTAACTGGAAACACTACCTTTTGTGTTAAGCAGGCTTCTCAAAAGGACCCATTCATAAAACTCCGGAAAACCTTGCTTCACCTGAAGTGGGGGTCTAATCCTATTACCTCTGCCACCCAGTACCCCCACCCATCTCCCCATTGGTTCCCAGTAACACAAAGCATCACACTTTTCATTGGTTTTTCTTAATAAAATTCATCTTTTATTGGTTCAAAGTTTCACACATGCTGCTGCTGTTCTCATTGGTGCAAAGTTTCAATCCAACTTCTCATTGGCTGTATCAAAGTGCAACTTCTTGGATCCTCCTCTGTATTGGTTCTTCTTTATTATGTATTTTCTAAACAATGTCATCCATGGTTCTCTCTGTAATAATGAAATGTATATAAGCTTTTGTATTAATTCTGTACGTTACACATTGTGCCCTGCATTCTGTGTCCTTGGCTAGCTAAGTAAAGATCTTTCTTTTACCCAGCGCTGGTCTATTTTGAGCTCTATTTTTGGCGCCTCCGCAAACTGCGGATCTCTTCCTCTTTCTCCCTCTCTCTCTCCTTTTTGGGTACCCTCTCCATCCACGGAGTCAGGTGCTTGCTCACCGAATCAAACGAGCTGAAATCACTTGCACCTTTGGGTGCTTACAACAGGGTGGTGTCAGTGTTCAGGACTAATCAAGGGTGCATGCCCTGCAAAGGGCCCACCTAGCTGGACTGTTCCCTGAAACTTCAGCATTGGAGCATTGAAATGTCATCATCGGTACAAGTGGCACCAGTGCACCAATAGTGGGCTGGTGGGTGTGTCATGAGAGGCCCGGTGTTGGGGTTTTGCCTCAGGACTCCCCAGCAACCTGACACCACTACTGTCATTTCAGCAAGATGTCACCACGCCCTGTAGCTGCTGCAGTGGAAGTCTGTGTTTCTCCTGCGGCTTCAGCTGGGATTGGAGTGGGCAGGACCGTGGGGGGGGGGGAACGACCCTTTCATAACTTTTGTAGGCTGTTTTAAAAAATGGAGTCTTATTTTACATTTCTGTCCCTGTAATGTTTTGCCTTCTGTTCTTACTTCCAAATCACAGCCATCATTTTAATTTGTTGTTTTTGTCTTTTCTCAGGAGCCAAATATAATGTTGTTTCAGTGACTAGAAACTGCTATTCTTTGCTCTCATACCCCAGAAGAGCAATACCGCAGCCTTGTGGTCTAGCCAAACATCTGCTCACAGAAGCAAGATGTCAAAGTCCTTAAAGTTTAACCTGGGCTTGCATTTTAAAGTCCTTTTGAATATCTGGGCCAGGATACAAACAGAGCTGAATTGAGCACACAGAGCTACACATGAAAAGGATCCTACCCTTTATAGAGTTGTGGAATGCATTGTATCCAGATCTCCATTGTACGAGTAGATAATTTCTTGACAATCCAGAGAAAAAGGCGGCTTCTTTTGGCACAGAGCTGTGTATCTGAAAGTGTGTGTATCAGAGTCCTCCCACCAGCACAATAGAGAGAGTTCCGGGGGGGCATTCACAAAGGTAACTTTCCAGAACATTCTTTTGTTATCGTTAGTTTTCCATGACTCTTCCTTGATCCCCTGGAGAGAATTATATATAGCTGTTGATGTGTACCACTTGTAACAGCTTTTATGGTTCTCACCTCTGTACCCACAATTTATCAGACAGAAAAGGTTAGGAAGACATTTCAAACTTCTTGAAAAATGTTTTCAAGTCCTGTAGCTTCCAATTTACTTCCACATGCTGTTTACAAAAGCAGTTGTAAGTGAATGATTCTTTAACCCACATCAAAGTCTGCTTTATGTATACGAGAGAAAGTTTTTAATCACAATACTCCAGTGAATTCCATGTGAATAAAATACCTCCTAATTAACAAGAGGCTCCTGACCTATTTCAGTCACTGCTCTGGATAAGGGACTGTGTAAACAATAGTGTGTTCATTATCTTAGATAAAAAAACCCAAACCATATGAGTTTATTTTCACATTTATGCCCTCCACAAAAAGAAAAAAAAGACATTCTAAACCAAATATGACTGTCAGCTCCTAGATATGAAGCAAAACTTGGGCTGAGAGGGTTCCTCCCCACCTTTCTGTCCCTGTTTTTGCTTGCTCTGCTCTGCATTCCACAGCTTCTGAATTCTGGTTGAACTAGAAGCATTTCTAAAATGCAATTCCAAAGCATTTGGAATTTTGGAATTCCAAAACAGAAGGATACACAGTTTGTCTGCTGCTTATAGCATTTGAATGCCCCCGGAATGCCCCCTACACCGGCTGAGTTGCACTGGCGTCTGTCCTGCGTCCAAACTGTTCATGTGCGGTGTCCGAGGGGGGTTACGCTGGTGTCCGTCCTGTGTATCTTGGTGTAGGGCAAGTTACACTGGAACAGCGGTGAAAGTAGGGCAGAGCGCGTGGAGCAGTTGCTCCGGGCGGGGGCGCGCGGCCCGCACCCGCCGCCTCTCGCACCCGCCGCCTCTCCTTACCGTCGTCTTCGGCCGTCTTCGTTTCAGCCCTCCCGCCCTCCATGGAGCCTGAATGGCTCCAAAATGACAAGGAAACCGGTGGGGGGCGTGTTTGGAGCCGCGCTGCGCGCACAGCTTCCTCCCTCCACTCTCCGATTGGCTACACAGGGTGCAATCGGCACGGCACTTAGGCCCCGCCCTTGCTCCGGGCGCCCCAGCAAGATGTGGCCTCACTGCTGGCATAAGTGCACTTACACCGGTGGATCTACTGTTACACCGGTGCAAGAGTTACACAGGATTGCGCTGTAAATAAGGTAATGGCTGCAGGTGGGTAGGGGGGAATTCAGCATCTGCGGATAAATGAATCCACAGATACCGAATCAGCGGATACTGGGCCCTACTGTAATTGTACATACAATCACAGCACAATTGCTTTTGTATCAATGTGTATGGACACATCTGTAATTTAGAGGGTAGGAAAAGACAAGAAGGAACTGAAAATTGTAGCAAATTATGCACAGTGCTCCATGCAAAATTTGGTAGTTAACTAAAGGAAAACCAAAACAGGACAATGGAGAATTCTTAATAAAACAGTTCTACTTTGGAGACAAGTCCAAGTAATTAATAATTATTACTTGTTTCTGGTATTACGGGTGAAGATGCCATGTCAATAGGAAAAGTCCTGGATCAAATTGATAATTTCCTGCGCCAGGAAATTTGATCCAGGACTTTTCCTATTGACATGGCATCTTCACCCGTAATACCAGAAACAAGTAAGATTATAGCTGGCCATGAAAGCTTCCATTCGAGTTTAATTAATAATTTCAAAACTGAGAAAAAAAAATCAAATAGGGAGAATTTTAGAACCATTTGTCCTGAAGGGGCTTCCTGGTCCAAATACAAGGCCACGCCACCCTGGATGAGCACCCTTTCAGGTTTGAATACACTCCTGAACCAAGGAGACACTCCTAAACAAGGAGAAGGTAGACTGCCACCAGCTGGGGAGGTTCCTTGACCATCCAGTTCCCAGCTACTGGAATGGCCACAGGTAATACGTTGTGCAAGCTGGCCTTCCCTGACCAAGGGAGGCAGTGGCACAAGGCAAGTAAGTTTCTACGGTAGCGTGTGGCTCCAGCGCACCCAAGGCTTCCAGGATTTAGCCTGTTTGGTTCCAAGAAACACACCAAGGTAAAATAAAGATGTTTTATTTTAGGCTATGCAAAACAAGCATAGAGGAATAGAAGAGCAGTAAAACTGCAAGACAAATTGGCATAACGTACATAATACAAAGCAACAGGATAAAAACAAATATTCTGACTCCTAACATCTAGACCTTTCCTAACACTCACCAAGACTTAAAGAGTTGCCAGTCATCCCTTCAGGGATGCTGGGCCCACTCAACCGATGTCAGGGCTGGGCGGCTACATTAGGAGCAAACAAAACCAGGGAGACTGACTCCAACAAAAGAGGCCAGAGATCTGACAAAAATGATTCCCTAGAGGGATAGTTAAATAGACTTTTTGGGGTCAGATGATTGACATGAGGGAACTACCCAATGAGATACAGCTGTACAGCGTAAGATGACTTCATATTACTCGTGACCCCCTCCCAACTAGAGAAACTGGTGATGGAACCACAGGTGCAGAGTTATAATGAGGGGAAGAAGTTGCTATCTCATTCCCATGTAGATAAGGCACTAACAAGCAGTGCTAGCTTGAGCAGAGCAGAGCTCCAAGGACGTTGGCTAATGTCCAAACACCAAGGCTCTGAGGGCAGAACAGAGCAGTTCCTGTTCAAAATGGAGTCAGAATCAATTGACTTTCTTGACACTATCCCTAAAGCAAAACCCATCTACGAATCTTTCCTGAAGATTTTTTTTAATGAAAGTCTGCTCTTGTTTGTAAAAGCAGTCACCCCCTTATGGTCCAGATATGATTATTTGTCCGTTTTCTTAAAGTTCACTAAAGTCATATGATGAGGCCATGACTTGAAAACATTCATGAAAGAGCAGGAATTAATAATACTAGTAGCCTAGAGATCTTGGATCTACTGTGCAGGCAAACTGAAACTTGGCTTCCCTACAAGATCACTTACTTGCAAAGTTTGAGAAGGATTCACACATAAGGTTCAGAAGAAATCATGATATAGGAAATTATATGTAGAAGACATAAGTCTTGTCTCTGGATGGCAGGTGCATACAATTTAAAAGCTTCAAACACAGAGGAGGCCTGGTTGATGGGTAGAGGCAAATGCTATAAAGATCTGGCAACCAGAAGGAGGTTATAATGATGTATATTCACAAAGCCCCTGCCCCAAGTTACCTGACCAGTGCTGAAGCCACTGACATGTCACCTTCCCTATACTATACTGCTCTGAAAAGGTACATCACACAGGAGGAGTCCATAACATACCTCCTGCCCACACCAGTGTTGTTATGGTACTTGGAGAAAAGGTCCATGTCACCAGTGTCTTCTGCATGATCTGAATCTTCTGAGAAGGACAAAAGCCGTCAGGGCAACATCAGAAAGGGTCTTTAGTGGATACTTTCCTTAGTGATTCAGGGTCCCTGCGATAACAGCAAGTCAAACTGGGACCCTTCCTTTCCCCAACCAATGTCAGGGAAGTACCAGTTGTAACCATGGGACTTTTTCAATTGGTGCTCCTCTTATATTTAGCAGGGGGAGAGTAACTGCTCCCCTTTCACCCCAGCATAGTGTCTTTTCTGGTGGCTGTTGCTGGTGTTCTGCATCTTTTTTAGATTGTGAGCCCTTTTGGGACAGGGAGCCATTTAATCATTTGATTTTGTCTGTAACCTGCTTTGTGAATTTTTGTTGAAAAGCGGTATATAAATACTGTTTATACTAATATCCCAGAAAAGACGTTGCGTCAAAAGAAAGAATGTGTCATCATAGGGGATGGTCAGCACAATCCTGTCTAGAACAACCACAGCAGGCAAAAGCACACTGCACTGGATTCGATGCAGGATTGGGCCAGCACCAGTGCAGCTAGAAGCCTCCTCGGGGGAAAGGGAAGTCTGTCCCTTTCCCTCGGGTTATAACCCAGCTGCCCCTATGGGTCTCCTTGGATGTGCGCCTGCAAAATGGCCAGTGCAAATCCGAGGATCCCTTGTAGGGCTTGCCAGTCCCTTCCCCCCTCCCGGGCCCAGTGGGCCAATCACCCCCTCCTGTTCCACCCTGCCCATGCCCCCATGCTGCCCGGCACAGGACGTACCTGTGTCCGGCAGAGAGTGAGCAGTGCCAGCCTCAGCACTGGCACCACTTACTCTCCGGGTGTCATAAACATGCCTTATGCGCAGAAAGTGGACAGTGGAGCCCAACAGGATTGCACTGTAAGTGGCACTGCAGTGATTGATTGATTTGGTTTTGAAAAGTCACTCTCTTTAGGTATGTTAGGCTTTTACCCCTCCCTTAGAGTCCCCTGTTACCCAGCCTGCACCATCAGTTCTATTCTGGAGAACTGAAGGTTCAGGCTTCTGCCCCTCCCTTTTGGACCTTTCTCCGTCTTCTGTCCACATCTTTCCCTTCCTGCTACTCTTTTCTTTCCTTATGTCCTTGTCCTTGTCCTCTCCTCTAGCCTTTCCTGATCTTTTTATACCTCTCTTACTGGTCCTGAATAGAAGGCAATATTATTCACCATAAAGAGAAGAGTGCAAGTCTGATCTTGGCAATACATAACCAAAACTGTATAACAGCTTCAGCAGCTCTGAACAAGAAACAGGAATGCTTCCCATGTGGTGAGATACAACTTAGGAATAGAAAGCTCACGTGGGACATGGCTAATGAGCCACTCTGCTAGCTCAGAGCCAGCTCAACCCTTGTTTCTGTCACATTTGCAGAGAATGAGCTACTGAAGGCATGCAAATAACCCCGATAATTAAATAAGTGTAACAACCTATTATATGGAAGTTACTCTTTCATTTTCATCTACCTTCAGTCATTTTTGCATTCTAATTACGGCAAGCTTAATAACACTGTGGAGCTATGCCAAAATGCCAAGGTCCTGTAAATATTGGTCATGGCAACTTCAATTACCATAATTTCATTCTTAACTTTATCATAATTTCCCTTCATTACAGCAAGTCCATGTATGGAAGTTTTTGCTTAGTGATATACAGTAGCTAGTGGTAGTTTAAAACCTTCCTTGAACTCTCTCTCTCTCTCTCTCTCTCTCTCTCTCTCTCTCTCTCTCTCTCTCTCTCTCTCTCTCTCTCTCTCTCTCTGACACACACACACACACACACACACACACACACACACACACACACACACGCCCCCTTCTCGAGCCCAGCTGACCAATTCCCCCCTCCCGGAACGCCCCGTTCGTTCTGCCCTCTCCATGCTCCTCCGTTGCCTGGTGGGGAACTCACCTTCCCCAGCACCCTCTCCTCTGGATCTGGGGTGGAGAGAGTGGTGCCTGCCTCAGCACCAGTGCCGCTTACTCTCAGGGTGCCACAAACGTGCTTTATGGCACGTTTGCAACACCGTGGACTGGCGGAGCAGCTGCTCTTCCAATTAAAGACTGGAGAGGATTGCGCTGTAAAGTAGCAACATTCTCTGGACGGTACCACTTCAAGTGTGAAGTGGGGATCATAGTTTTGAACGCTTTTCATGTAGAAAGCTCACTGTGTGCAGTAAATTAGCACATCAAAGAGAGTAGAACAAAATCTTTCTTTCTGATGTGCTAGTTTGCCATATGGGGGAATGGTGGGTCTCCCCATCTGCAGTCTGAAATGGCGCAGTCAAGAATTCTGCGACTTCAGTTTGAGTAGAATGGCACTCATACCAAATGTATAGACCTGGGGTGTCAATCATGCATAGCTGCCCTGCTGAGCTTAAAAGTAGATAGCATAATGGAAATAGCCAGATTCCAAAGAACTTTAGTCTTAATCAGGCATTAAGATATTATTGACTTGGTGTGTATATGCTGCATGCAGATTTGAGGTTTAAGCCACTCCATTGAAAAGAGTTATTTCAATTCCATGTAGAAGCTACCTACTGGGCAACCATCCTCCCCCTCCCCCCACCACGTATTGACTCATTTAGGTATCCTTCTACCCCTTGAAATACAGTGTGGGCTGCTGATTTCAGCTCAATGGATTCACTAAATGCTCAATGATGTATCTTTCCAACAACGACAACAACAAAGCAGTCTTTTGCAGCTCATGGATAGTTGCCTGACAACAGAGAGCCATGTCAGGGATTTAGCAGAAGTGATGTGTGCTGCATTTCAAATAGTAATGTACAGCTGTATTATTATTATTAATTGAATAGCCAGCAGAGAGCTTTTTTCTGAAATGAACAGAAAAGCCTCCTGCTAAGTATGATAGCCTATTTCCCAACTGCAGATGTAACGCGAATAAAAACAAGCTGCTGTTTTAACATGTACTTAAGTGCTTAAACTGATCCATCATTCCAGTTTATAAGAATTACAATATTTATATCTTAATGTATGTCCAGGCACAAAAGCAATATGTGGAGTAGTATTAAAATGCTTTTGGCTACCTTTCCAAAGTGGCTCATAGGGCGATATATATAAATCTCTCCATTAACGAAAGCAGCAGTAGTTTGGCATGTGGTAATCAGAATGGTGCTTAGCGGTTTTAAGTTTGCATCTATTGCCTGCCATCATTAAAGCAGACAAAGTTCCATTATCTTAGAAAATATACCCTACGGGGGCTAGACAGAAGTACACTAAGAAAAATGTGGTTTGTGGGAAAATACAAATCATTTGGTTTTCAAACCTTAACCAAAAATTACGGCAGAACCCAATTTTGAGATTTTGTGCCATTTCGGTTGGTCCTAACAAAGGTATTACCAGATTGGGGCATCTGAATCTTTATGATCCAGGTGTCTATGAGATTTTTGGGTAAGTGCTGTGCTTCCCACCACATATATGTGCATATATGAAGCAATCACTCCCAACCATTCTCATAATATGGTTACAGAGAAGATAGCAAAGAAAATATTCTTGATTGATATTCTTGAAATATTGATTGATATTATGGGATATAATATTGGAAATCACACATTCAAGCTTTTGCTGAGAAATATAGACATTTTTATTTCTTAATATTTATTTATTTATAGTAGCAAGTGAAAACCTCCATTTGATGAAGAACTTGTAGGGATGTGCCGAAATCCATTAAGAAAGTGCTCTTGTCTTATGGAAACTCACCTGGCTTCCACTGAAAATTCTCAGACATTTCAACTTGTGACGAACTCCCAAATTCACTTTAAATTTTATGTCTTGAAAGTATGGTGCTGCTAACCCCAATAGTGAGAGAGGTTAATAGGATGCTATATAGGCATGAACCAAAACAGGATTGGCAGTGGGGATGACCAGTTCAGGCATGGGCTGAGGGTCCATCAGAAGTCTTGCCTGACTGGACAAGCCCCTGAACCTCCCAGTACTGGTCAATTGTTGCGTATCCCCCTAGTCTGCTGATGGGGAAGATATGAGAAGCTGCTGCTGCCCAGAGGTGTTGTTAGACGGGGCGGGGGGCCCCCGGGTGCGGGTGCGACACGCGCTGGGGGGTGCACTTGCTGTTGGATTCGGCAGCAAGTTGGCGGCAGCGCGGGAAAAAAGCACCCCAGTGGTTTTTTGGCCGCTTTTAGGCCGTTTGTGATGACAGGATTCACCTGCCAGTGGTGCAAACGGCCTAAAAATAATAATAATATATACAGTATTTATATACCACCTTTCTTGGTCATTGGATTTCTCCTCTGACTTTAATCCAAGGCGGTTTACATGGGCAGGCTTACATGGGCGGTTTACCTTGCTGGTTTTTGGGCGTGCTTTTTTCCCATGTTGCTGCCGAATTCGGCACAGGGGTCGCGACTTGTGATGCCATGCCCCCAGAGGGCTTGTGACATCACATGGGGGTGTCACAGTGACGCCCCAGGGGTGCAGCTATGCCACTGCTGCTACGTTCCATCTATCAGCTGGGGTGCACTGCAGAGCTTTGCCCCAGGGCCTCCAGTAACCTGGCACCAGAGAGCTTTAAAATTAAGCTAACTTCAGAAAAGCCTTCAGGTTTGGTTGACAGTCCAAAGTGACTAGAACACTAAGCATAAATTACTTTGCACCTTTTAATGTCACTGACTAAAACGCCTTGGATGCTTCTTTTGCATGATTTGTACCCTAATGGCACAGAATATATCCACTGCATTCATCAGGCCCCAATGCATTCTCATTTTGCAATAATTTACCAATGGCTACGCTAAGCTTTTGCAAATCAGTTCTAGACACATTAAAGGAGAGTCAAGAATTCACAGCTCATCTACAAATAGCAGTTAAGTTGTCAAGCAAGTGAATACTTGCAGTTAAATTTAGTTTTGTAATGCTTTCCTATGAAAAAGCAGAGTGGAAAAGTGCTAATCTGGAAAAAGGAAAAGAAAAGCTGGATCAGAAGAAACGGAGTTGCTTATCATAGAACTCTATAGGAAAAATATCCTATTCCACACTAGATTAAAAAATATATATATCAAAAATGTATTTGTACATCAAAAAATGTAAAAAAAAAGTGGAATGGAGTGAAAAAACGGAAAACGAAGAA
This sequence comes from Plestiodon gilberti rubricaudatus, assembly GCA_026170595.1. Taxonomy (NCBI): domain Eukaryota; kingdom Metazoa; phylum Chordata; class Lepidosauria; order Squamata; family Scincidae; genus Plestiodon; species Plestiodon gilberti. The sequence continues at coordinate 44,844,904 of JANXHW010000004.1, forward strand.
CAAACAGCATTACATACATTGGGTATACATGAAATTAAAATAAGCAAAGCAAATCTACAGAGATAAAACGACAGAAGTTGCTTCTGTAGCAGAAACAAATGAAAAATTCATAAAGACAATGGACGGGAAATAAAAGGCAAAATATGGACAGTAACTCCTGCACTAGTGCAAATCCGTGCGATGGGATGGGATGGGATGTTTCACTCATGACAGTGCTGACACCGCCTCAGTTCTGGGTTCAAATACACTAGTTGTCTAACAGGCAGCCCAATTCTATCCGGCCGCTAGGCCAGTGTAAGAAGGTGTCATATACTGAAGCAGACCATTGGTTTATTTAGCTCAGTATTGGCTAAGCTGATACACAGTGACTCCTCCAAGGCTTCAGATAAGGGTCTTTCCCATCCCTCTGTGGAGTTACCAGAGATTGAATCTAAGACTTTCTACATGCGCCGCAGGTGCCCTTCCCCTAACAAAACCCTTCCTGAGCTGTCCTTATCTCACCTTAGCTGCTCCTCTTTTGCAACCTGGATTGACAAGAGCCTCCTAAACACTCACTCTAAATCCCTTCCCTAAACTCTCCCTTTAGGCTGAAAATCCTGTTGTCACTTCTGTCTCCTGCCTTGCACACTGTTGGATCTATACAGATGTTAAATGGGAACAGAAGCAGTAAAACCGTCTCATGTCATCAGGAGTTGGGAACCAGCCAGAGAAAGCACCTGCTTAAGATTCTGCAGCTATGTAGCAATAGATTACATATTATGGACTATATTTATAGCCTTCCTTATCCTTTAATCTAATTTTGCTTTTCCATGAAAATTGCCTATGCTGTATTGTGCCGTTGGGAGTGATAATCTTGTAATTAACTGTCACGGGGGAATCAGAAATTTATTTGTATTTATTTTTCACATTTTTATACCACCCTTCCTCTAAGGAGCTCAGGGTGGTGTACATATTTCCTCCCCTCCTTTTTGTCCTCACAACAACCCTTTGAGGTAGGTGAGGCTGAGAGATAGTGACTGGCCCAAGGTCACCCAGGAAGCTTCGTGGCTGAGCGGGGATTTGAACCTGGATCTTCCAGGTCTAAGTCCGACTCCCAAACCACTACACCATCCTGGCTCTATTCCAGCTATTTTCCTGGAAAATCCATTTGCTTGTAATGTTTAGAGTGCTTCCTTCAATACACTTGCCAAACATCAAGTATTTGAACATGTGTGTGTGTGTTTTCTTTTCAGAATCAACCATATTCATCCTTAAATGGATATGGCAAAAATCAAATGCAGAAGATGCTCCTGTCAACCATGTAATTCCAAAAAGACAGTCCAATTATGAGACTATGACCAAACGTTTCTTCATTGTCTTAAGAGCATTTCATAGGGTGCCAAGAACTAGTCAATCTTTATTTTACATGACTGGCACTGCAATCCTAGGCATGTCTACTCAGAAGTAAGTCCCATTGTGTTTAAAGGTACCGGTACTTACTCCCAGGAAAGCATTGCAGCCTGAGACTTGTATAGTTGTGCACGGTATATAGAGAAAGTAGACAAAGACATTTTTCTCCCTCTTTCACAACACTACAACCAGAGACCATCCAATGAAACGGATGGGTGGGAGATTCAGGACAAACAAAAGGAAGTCCTTCTTCAAGCAATGCATAATAATCTATGGAATGTGTTGCCACAAAACGCGGTGATAGTCACTAGTTTATATGGCTTTAAAAGGGAATTAGGATCATAGAGAAGGGCAGCCTAATCCTATCCGGGTACCATAAGGCCTGGCGTGGAACCCCAAGCCATATCCTATGCGCCCAGACAGCAGGTTGTAGGTCTCCTCGGGGTATAAATGTCCTCTTACCCCAGGTAAAGCCCCAGCCTGCGCAGTGGGGCTCCTTGGGTCAGCGCCACCTAATTTGGCGACACGGAACTGAGAAGCCCCGTATCGGGCCTGGAGGCCTGGGAGGGTGGATAGGATATGACATCCGACGGCACCGGCTGAAGTTAGGATTGAGCCATAAATCTATCGAATCAGTGTTGATTACTAAATGCTACCTCCAAGTTAGCTGCCTCTGATTACCAGCTTCAGGGGAGCAATTGAGGGAGAGGAGATATGTTTTCATAGTGTGTTAGTGGGCTTCTCAGAGGCATTTGGTTGGCCACTATGAGAAACAAGATGCTGGACCAGATGGGCCCTTGTTCTCATCTAGCACTTCTCTTTTTGTGTTCTTATACTGTGAGGTAGGTCACTCTCATTCTATGGAAATTTCATTTTCGTTGCTTTAATATACCAAGGGAATTCAGGCACTGGGGGTTACATTCCAAGGATCATTTTCAACCTCATGGTGAAAATGGATGTGATCCCAGTTCTCGTAGATCAAGTCTAACATTCCATCCGTCAGTACCATACTGACAAGCATAACAGTGGAATAATGTATGAGAGGCGATAAAAAGAAAACAAATATTTTTGCATATTTTTAAACGACAGAGTTTCCCGGCAGCATGCGAATTTTTAACTCTGTAAAAAGAAAACAGTTCATTATTGGGCCAGTGTTATCTAACAAGTGCCCCTCACTTACCTGGATTTACTTGGGAGTACCATTAATCTGAATTGAACTTACTCTAAATTCAGTGGCCTTCATCCAGCTACTTCTAAGGGGCACAAGAGCTCGATAGGAATTCAGAGCTCCCATACCTACAAATGCTCCATTCAGTGGATATGATGTGCACAGATTTTTGTACCCATTGAAATACATGTGACAGTCCCATACAAATGAACTGCATTTCATTTCATATAGGGCTTTGTACATTGCACATGCATATGGGGCTTTGGACTGGGAGTGGGACCAGCATGTTGACGATTGCAACCTAAGAACAGAGTCTTGGACAGAAACTCCTTCTAATATACAGTATCCTCTGGTTGTGTATGCATGTTTGTCTGTGCATGTATAACACTACTATATCAAGTTTAATTTGGGTCACTGGCATATTCATGATTAAGCCATTTATCAGTCTCGACAATGAAAGGTTTGCAAGCATATTCCTGGTAGATTCAAATTATTTCATATCCGTCCTGGAGCAGGCTGTCATTCTGTCAGATTTTACGGTACTGTCCTTAAGCAGTTGTAATTGTACATCATCAGAATTTACCCAGAATGAATTCATTGTCATTGCATCCTGGGCTTTCAGAGTTATGCGGTTCACTCTGTCTAATTAATGATGATGATGCCATTGCCAAGTCTAATCACCGGAGCACTTGGAAAATGTATTACTTTCATTTTAAGGAAGCTGGGAGAAAAAGACTATTCTGGGGCTCAAAAGCATCTCTATATTAGTGCAGCCTATTATAAAACTATCCATTATTGATGAAATCTGGTTGGAGAGTGTCTGAAACTGCTCTTAGCATCCAAGAGGGCAATCCAAAAACCACTTCAGCTAGCATGATTGCAGTAAAAAGCATTGAAACTATGCTCGGGGATGATACCTTCCATGGTCCGAGGATAGCAGCCCTTGCATCAAACTATCAAGCAGCACGGGATATTACAATAGCTTACCGTATCCGTATTTTCTCAACCACACAGCAGTTATTGACTATGAAAGCGCTTACTTAAATAGGCAGATTCTGAAGTTTCCTTGCAAAGCTTCTTCATGCCAGTTATTTGAACCCTATATTATTCTCAACTTTTCAGATCCTCATAATCTCTGTGCAGCTGAATTATGTCCCTTTCACACTTGATCTAATTAATTTGCTTTCACTGACAAGAGGCAAAATGATGGAAGAACAAGAAGATTAAGAAAAAAATTAATGATGAAAGTAGAAGACTCTTCATTGCAGAAAGGTTGGCGAGATAAAAATAGGATTGTTTTCCGTGCATTATGAGTTGCATCGTGCAGCATCAGTACTTTCTGAAAGCATGCAAAAAGCATCTGTGATTTCAGCAAAAGTGACACATACTTTTTGTACATGAGTGTAACTGTGAGCCCAAACCTATAACTCAAAACTGACCAATGAGACTGAGTGTTCCGAGAGCCAATGAGGTGTTATGAGTTATGACACAGCATGGAACCAATAAGGTGTTAGCAGTAACATCGACAGGACGTGGCGGGCGGGGCGGGCCACTGGGGGGTGACGCGTGCACCCACGCGCGTCACCCTCCGGAGGCTCTCCAAGGCCGGGAGAAGGCCTTGGAGCGTCTGGCCCGTCCGGCGGTCCAGGGCCTTCTAAGAAGGCCCATGCGTCGACGCGTCATTTATTGGGTTTTTCGCGCATGCGCAGATGCATTGGGCCTTCTCAGAAGGCCTCGGACTGCCGGAGGAAGAGGACGCTCGGCACCGGCGATAGGCGTCGCGGCAAATTTTGGAGGGGGTGCCCGAGGGGGTCACTAGGGTGACGCATGATGTCACCCTAGGGCGGGTGTGGGTGATGCGCGTGCCCAGCCCCAGGGTTACGTGTGCCCTAGTGACTGCGCTGGGTGTTAGTATGAGTCAGCTCTCATTTCTATGTATCAGAGCTAATACTAGAACTCTTATTCAGTTGTGTGAGTATCATCAAGTTGGCCACTGGTTTTTTTGTTGGTTACTGATTTGTTGGGTGACCTGGACTGTTATATATTAAAATAAAGTTAATGGGGGTGACACCATGAGTTACCACACCTAGTGACACCACTGCTGAGACTGGGCCCTAGCTTGGACAGCTACCTGGGACCCTGTGTGCTCTTGCCAGGTATCAATTTGAAATGACTGGATTAGCCAGGCATGGTGTAAATACCAGGAGTCTGCCTGACCTTCTGCCCTTTCCTGGTTTTCAGAGCAGTATTTGCTTCCCTTCAGGATCCAGCTTCTCCTTCCAGATTCTCTACAATCTCCCAGCCTAGATTTAGGTCTGGCCACCCTTGGCCCCAGCTGTGCAATCTGCATGGGCTCCACCACACCCACCTCCTAACTGAAGAAGTATCCTGACAGAATCGAGTCCAGCACTTCTGCATCGGGCAGCACTGGTGTGAATTCTCATTTCTTCAAATATTACAACTATTATTTCTAGTTTAACTAAACTAACCCCCACATTTATGGTGCATGCAGAGAATAATAATAATAATAAAAAAGCAACAACACACCATTAAATGGAGTTCATAAAGCTGAAAATGAACCGGAAAAATAACAGGACTTGCTAATGCTGCTCTTTGATGTGTCTCATTATAAAAACACCAGGCTTGCATATATTGGCTACATTTTTTAAGTCCTAGTTTCAGCTGATTAAAAAAATGAATCATCAGGCTTCGAATCACTGGTGATTTATCAGCATGAAGGTGTGTTCCATTTTCCTTCCCCCTGCTGTGAGCTCCTGAATGGCAATCAGGAAAAAGTGTGCAAGCAGTATTCCTGTAACTCTTTAATTTCATAGCAAAATGTTCATTTGAAGAGGGGTGGGGACTAGTAGTGAAAACAAATTATGGAAGTTTTGAAAAACAAAATAATACACTAAAATACCCTCCCTCAGAATGGTAACATTTGCTGACTGTGACACAGTCCCAAATAATACAGAGAATACACTCTGTTTGCACTCTGATGGGGATGCTGTGAATATCCATGACATTTTACTCCTCAAATGACAACTGCCCACACATTGTTGTGGATAAGTATTCCAAACAAGCAACAAATCTGTAAACAGTTTCAGGGCTGCACAAAGGAAATAGCAACTTAATGCACATAGTGATGCACAATTAGAGTAATGATGCAATCCTGATTCAGAATTGCACTTTGTCTGCGTTTTTGAGTGGGAAGTGGAGCTCAATAGCCTGGAATAATGCACAATAACCTGAACTGTGCCTTTGAATGGAGATTTATTTTAAAAAATAGACTGAAAGCTGGGGTGTGTGGGGGGCTGTCTGTCTTTTCAGCCGACAAACCCTTCGCACCATGCCCCGCCCGCCTTCGCTGATGAGCGCAAAGGCACTCGGCTCCTTGTGCGTGATCGTCAGCTGGAGCGCATGCTGGGGCGAGCTTTCCGGTTCAGGAAGAGAGTGCTGATCAGAGGGGACGAAATGGCATGGCGGCAAAGGCACTGAGCTCCTGAGCACCTTTCTGATCGTCAGCACTGAGCAGAGGGGGCAAAATGGCGCAGTGGTGGCTGTTTTGGCAAAAGTGCGGTAAAATGCAAAAAAAAAAAAAAACGTGAAAAAGGTTGCCCTTGATTCAAAGATGCACCCATTTTTAGAGATGCTAATATGGGAAAAATGTGTGCCTTAGAATCGAAGAAATACGGTATAACTTCAAGGAGGTTTAGAAATATTAATCATTACTCTCTATCTTGGAAAAAGCTCTATCTCTCCTTTCCATCTAATTCTGGGGAAGCAATTACAGCACAGGAGCACTGCCTAAAGGCAGCTGGAAACTGGATGAGGGTTAACAAACTGAAATTAAATCCAGACAAAATGAAGGTCCTTTTGTTTTAGAAATCCACAATGCTAGCACTAGGTTATCAACCTATTCAGAATGGGGTTGTGCTCCCTCTGCAATAAAGAGATAATAGCTTGGAAGTTCTCCTGGATTCTCAGCTGCTCCTGGATCGCCAGGTGGTGGCTGTGACCAGGGGGGCCTTTGCCCAGCTTCAACTGGTGTGCCACCTGAGTCATTCAGACCTGAGCATTGTGGTCCATGCCCTGGTGACATCATGTCTTGATTACTGTAATTAGCTCTGTGTGGGACTGCCCTTGAAGACTGTCCAAAAGCTGCCGTGAGTGCAGAATGTAGTGGCCAGTGTGATTGTGGGGGCTTGGTGGTTCAACTCTATTGGACTGCTGCTGCTCTTATGGCTACACTGGCTGCTGATTTGCTTCCAGGCACAATTCAAGGTACTGGTGTTAAGCTTTAAAGCCCTTCATGAATTAGGACTAAGGGACTGCTTCTTTTCATACAGTTCGGCTCATCCTCTCAGATCATCTGAGGAAGCCCTCCCTAGTATATGTGCCACTCTTGAGGTATGCTAGGTATATAGGGTCTTCTTTGTGGCAGCACCATAATTGTGGAATTCTCTTCCTAGTAATTTGAGATCTGTGTCCTCGCTGGATGTCTTTCAATGGGGCCTCAAAACACATTTATATCAGGTGTTGTTTTTTATTAGAAGTGGGTGGGTGGGTGGTTATTGGGACTGAGTTGGGGGGGTGTCTGTTATGTTTTAATGCTGCTTTAATTGCTGTTGCCAAAATTGCCAAATGCAATTTTAATGGACTATACACACTCAAGCTTTGGATTCTGAATGAATTCTTGTCTGTCTTGCAAATTCTAAATACTTGGAAAATGTAAGCAGCATTGGATATCGTTTTTATTCTAGCTGGATTTTTTTTTTCTTTACATGGCATCCTTACCCATATACCCCAAGTCTCATAAAGCAATTTTAATGATTTACTGGTGAATTTTATTCTGCCATCTGTGATGTGATGTATTGATGCTGCTTTTATATATTAGTGTATTCGCTCTTGGTGATTTGTTTTGCGCTGTTATTAATTTGTTATTTGTTAGGATATTTATATTATTTATATTTTATTATTTTATCGTTACCCGCTTTGGGTGCCCCATTGTGGGCAGAAAGGAAGGATACAAATGTCTTAAATACCGTAAATAAACAATAAGTTCAACAGTCAACAAATCAAGCCCCACTGAATATAGGTCTCCAAAGAGCACTCAGGCAGCTTAGACTTTTGCAAGTCTGCAAGAGAAAGGAAGAGATGGAAACATGGGACAGCTGCTTAAAATCTCCAGCTATGAGCATGCACTATTCTGACTTGGTATGTTGATGGTATGGGACACCCTTGGTTGATATGAGTGACCGCTGCAAGCTGTAAAGGAAGTGGTAGTCATTTAGCGCTCTGTAGGCAAAACAAAAGAAAAACCCAGTAGCTTGAAGCATGCCCAAAAGCCATATAGAACGCCTACACATAATTTGTTCAAAATGACCCAGTTTCTTCACTTTTTTGCTTTCTTTTTCCTCCAGCAGATGGTTGGCAAAGGTTTATCTTATGCCATTTGCGGGCCACTTCTAGTTTTTCAAGCTTTGGCAGCTTTGTGACATCACATCACGAGACCCTGCCTCAGAAATCACAGGGTTTTGAATGCCTCTGACCTGGCAGCCTTAGCTAGGCAGCAACCAACGCTGGAAGCAGTTGTGTAATTTTGGTTCATCCACTGCCCTGCTTTAGGATATTGTCTCTGTTTGCACTGGCCAACCTTTTAGACAATTGTTCTAAAATCCTGGATGCCCAGCAGATTTCTGTGTAGCTGAACTAGCCCAGTTGTGGCTAACGCAACAAAACCCAACTGGGATCCAAATATAAACATTAGGCTAGCCCAAGCTTTTGCACTCACCCAGTGAGATTGTTAACATGTTTCATTTGCAAAGACCCCCTTCACCATCACCATCAAATCACAAAGTGCAGTTTTGCAGTTCCCCTCGGTTTCAAAAGTGCTCTGCCACGCTGCATGGGGCTCTTTAACACCAGTCCAAAGTGCCCTTTGAGTGCCTGGGGCAAGTCAATCAGTTCTTTGAATCCTGACCTACATTCACTGAGAATCCTTTTCATTCTCAGGTTGGGTTACTTTCCCTGATGTTCTTAAAAAAAAGAACAAAAAAAAAACCAGAGACACAGTAGTCTGTTTAGTACAAATGGGCCTCTAACATCTAAGGTCTTTTATTTGTCATGCAATAATAAATCTAGAATTATTCTGTATTTGCCGATTGTATTAACACCAGTAATAGATTAGCATGAGACGAGACTCATACTGTGGATCAATGAGAAATTCAAAATAAGTCTCTCTTTCTGTGATTGCTCATGGTAAGACAACTCCTCCTGGTGTGAGCTTCAATATTTTTTTTTGTTCTTTCCATTTATTAGCATTTATAGATATATAACTGAAGAGTTATAATGCTAGGAAAAATATCAATCTAAGCTTCACACCTTTCTGTTTCTTAACATCTGAATGGGAAGTAGAGAATAACTAGTGATGTTATCTTATGACTTCACTCAAGTGCCAATGTTTTTTTTCCCTTTTTTTGTAATTAACAGGTTGCACCTCTTGCATTCATGATAGCTGCCTGCCATTCCTTCCCAAACTGTTTTGACTATCTGAGTATGTGAGTGTTTTGAATGTGTGATATTATGGGCAGGAGGTGTGGTCTGGAGGTTGAGCTGCCACCTTGCCTGAGCCGATGGAGCTTTGTGAAAGAATGCGGAGGGGTGTAGACTGTGGAGGTATCAGCTGGCAAGAAATGGATAACTGCTTGTGATCCCATCTGAGGCATGATATGTGGTTGCCTGTAGAAGCTTGGAAGGCAAGAGCTGTGCAGTCAGAACGATAACAGCACTATGAATGAAGGGAAACATCTTGAGAAATGGAGGGTTCTATGAGTTTCTCTCATAGAATAACATTGTAAAAAACCCAATTTGGAAAAATGCGGTTTATGGTTGGCCTGCCTATGTAAACCGTCTTGAGTCTATGAGAAAGGCAGCAGTATAGAAATACTGTAATAAATACCGTATTGTCCCGAGTATAAGACGCACCTGATTATAAGACGCATCCTTAAAGTTTGGTGCTATCAAAAAAAATTAATTAAATCACTGGCATTAAATTGCAACAGCCTGATTATAAGACGCACCCCTAGTTAAAAAACTTAAATTAGGAGAAAAAAGTGAGTCTTATACTCAGACCAATACGGTAAATAAATGTGTGGTTGATTATTGTGACAGGTGCCCCATTGGATGTTTCAGTGGTTGGGTTTTGCTTCATCATATCAGCTAAACATATTGAAGATCAGGAAAGAATTTTATCAGAATATGGCGTGTTCCAGCTGCATGCTACGCGCTGCGGCAAGGAAAGTCATGCCGGCCACATGACCACGGAGGCGTCTTCGGACAACGCTGGCTCTTCGGCTTTGAAATGGGGATGAACACCACACCCTAGAGTCGGACACAACTGGACTTAATTGTCAGGGGTCACCATTACCTAATAATGTTTAATGTTAGGATCACTTCATATCTTACACATTAGTAAGTGTATGTTTACTACTGACTTTACACATAATTGGTGCTATGGCCAATCCAGTCTTCTTGGTGCATCTAGTATCATACAGTTCCTGGAAAATTGTATGTTTGCCATTCCAAAATGCTATTTTTATCTGAACACATACATATTTTTATGTGTACACCCCTAACATACAAAGTGGCCCTTACTGACTATAGGATCACGCTGTGTAGTAAAACATACTTTTTACTAAAATTAAAACATAACTGGTATCAGGAGAACAGGAAGTACAAGTGACCAGTGCTTCCTGTTTATGTACAGCTGAATTTCTTGAACGTGTGGGGTGAGTAGATGCACAAGCTGATTCCACATCAAGAGCTTTAGTGTATTTCCTTCATGTTATACCAGCCACACAAAATAGGAAGCAGAATTCACATTTCCTGTTGTCCTGCAACCAGGTAATGTCCTCAAGTATTCTAACTTTTACCATTACTATATCCCTTTACATCCCTATTCATTGTAAATCTGATGGTCTAATCAAAAAAATTACACCTCTGGGCATTCCTACCTCTCAGTTATAGGCTTACCATATTTTTTCCCCTCCAACCAGGACAGCCCCCCCCCCCACAATTAAAATACAAAATCAATTTAATAAAAAATAAATTTTAAAACCGAAGGGGGCGCAAAGCGCCCCCTACTGCCACGCGAAGCGCGGCTGCATTATTTATTTATTTATTTATTTATTTATTTATTTATTTGGTCTACAGCCGAAATAAATAAATAAACATAAGTTTAAAACTGAAGGGGGTGCAAAGCACCCCCTATTGCCGTGCAAGGTGCGCCCGCATTTTAATTAATTATTTAATTTTACAATAAAATAATTAATTAAATTAACTTACCCCATCGTCGCCGTCGTGCTGCTCCTCGTCATGCTGCTGACCCAGTCTCCCACCGGCATCACACGGAGCCAGCGAGCGAACAACAGCCTGCTTGCCTGTGCCGCACGCGCCTGCCGGAGGCTCACGGGGCACGGGCAGCAGGCTGTGGTTCGCCCGCTCCCGCTGGCTCCGTGCGGTGCCGGTGGGAGACCAGGCAAATGATAGCCTGCTGCCTGTGCTACGCGACCCTCCGGCAGGCGCGCACGGCACGGGCAAGCAGGCTGTCGTTCACCCGGTCTTCCACCGGCACCGCACGCAGCCAGCGGGAGCAGGCGAACCACAGCCTGCTGCGTGTGCCGTCCGAGCCTCTGGCAGGCGCACACAGCACGGGCAAGCAGGCTGTCATTCGCACTGTCTCCCACTGGCACCGCACAGAGCCAGCTGGAGCGGGTGAACCACAGCCTGGTGCCCGTGCCATGTGAGCCTCCAGCAGGCGCGCGCAACACGGGCAGCAAGCTGTCGTTCGCTGCTCCCTCGCTGGCTCCGTGCCGGTGAGAGAGCAGGTGAACCGACGACTACACCCGCTCGCCGCCGCCATCTTTTTCTTGATTGAAGAGCTAACCCGGGCGCTGGCATCATCTTGGCTCGTGAAATCTCGTGTGATCCAAGATGTCGGTGCCCAATGCCCTCACGAGATTTGGGCGCCGACATCTTGGATCTCGCGAGATTTCACAAGTCAAGATGGCGGCGCCCGGGTAAGTTTGTCAATTTTGAAAATGGAGGCTGCGGCGGCGGAGCTACCATTCCTCCTGGAAAACCGGCCCGGGACTTTTCCGGGAATGGAGGGCAATTTCCAGGACGGTCCCAGTTTTTCCGGGACGAATGGTAAGCCTAGCATCATGGGATAGATCCTTCCATAAACAGTACTGCTCTCTCACTGTAATTGGAAATTAATTAAGAAAAACACATGCAAGTCTCAGCTAATAATGAATGGCAGTTTGCTAGAAATCAGCCAAACTTCTATTCTCACTGAAAAGTGGTAACTTTTGCTGCTTACATTATTATACCCAAGTTGTGACCGGCAAAATGTAGTTTTCCTTTGGATTCTATTCATTTTCAGAATATTGCAAAGTAAAGTGAACCTTTGCAATAAATACATTTATAATGCAATCACTATTTCTTCCACACACCCGTGCTTTCCTCTCCCTTCATATGTCAAGTACTCTCTCTTTTATTTCTAGAAAGTTGTTGCTGTTTATGATTCAGTGAGACATTTCCAATTTCATTCTGGCAGATCATTCCAGCAACAGCATGAGGAGAGGCAGCTTCTCAGGTTAGGCAGAAAATACACGTTATGATGCTACAAAGGAAGCAAACCTTAATTAGGCTTTTCTCAAAAAGGAGAAAAAAAAAGGAATCTTTGCAGATGTCAACTGAACATACCCAAAAGTGAATTCTGCTTCCTAAGAACATTTTTTATTACTAAAATTGGATCTACCATATGTCTCTGGCAATGCATGGAAAAGAATAAAAGAATGACAAAGTTTTGCAAGGCTTTATTCTTCTGCCTCCTTCTTCCTCAAAAGTTCTCTTTTGAATATTCCACTAACAAAACATAAAGTGTAGGGAAGGGAGAGTGATTTTTTTTTTTTGTTCACGAATACATTTCAGTGGCAGAAGTGAATGTCCGCAATAATACCAGAAGAACACTTTGAAATGTTTCTGCAAGGGACTCTTTCAGTCCAACTTTCAGTCCAACTGCATCAGACACGGATGTTGTTAGGGGAAGTGAACCATTTGGAAGTCAAATCGATGTGATCATCAATGCGGCTTTTTCACTCGATATACAGACCAGGAAGGGGAAACAATTCAATAAATATCTCTTGTGTGAAAGTGACCTAAATCAATGACTTCTCAGGTTTGTCATAATGAACGTTGCCATACGGTTCTGAGTGCTGTCATACAAATGACCTCCAGTGCACAGGGCATCTGTTCTACATTGTATCACGTGGAGATTCCCAGCTCCTATCCACGTGCCAGGGCTTCCCATCACCAACCAAATATATCATCTGCATACCGCGACAATCCGACCTACATAGGCATCTGTGATGGCATGCTAAACAGTTAGGTACGCAGTGGGTGCTTTCGACAAATTGATTTTCAGGAGCTGGAAACCACCCACAATGAAATCTAAAGCAATGACCAGTGCCAGCCTTTATATTTTGCTGCCTGCAGCAAAGTACCAAATGGCTTCCCCCTCCCCTTCCTTCCCTCTCTTTGCTCTTTTAAAACTAACCCCAATTCCTTCCTTCCTTCAAGCCTCCCCCACTTTCTTCCTTTTCTGTTAGGAAGTGAAGGGGAATAGCAACATGGCCCAATTTCACCTTCCTTGGCAGGCCATGCATGGGGGGACGACAGTCTGTTAGGTTGTCCTTGAGAATTGGCGGGCCTACAAATGGCTGCCTGAAGCAGGTTGCTTCACTCTGCTTCATGAGATGGCCAATCCTGGTACTGGCGAGACATCTTGGCGTTCATCCATAATGAGCTCTGGGCCATGAAAACACTATTTGAACCTCCAGTGAATTAAAAGACAGGCTTGCACAGAACACTGGCATTGTACGAACCCTGGCAGGTATGGGGGCAGAAATCTCTTTCCTATTTTGCAAACATGGACTTCAATGGTGTAGAAAAATCCGAAAGCACTTCCAAAGACAGCACTGAATGTAGTCTTGTAGCTCAATGATCAGTCTACTCTTGATTCCCATCCTTGAAATAAACCCTAAAAAGAACAGATTACTAATTATAGGACTCCTGCCCACCCAACAGAGCATTGCTGGCTCAGTGCCGAATGACTGGCTTATGTAATATTACATGATTTATTGGAAAGAGTGGGCTTTGCCTGTACCATAAACCTTTACTCCTAAACTGATCGAACTGGACTTCAATGACCACAAACCAGTTGTGCTCAGGCTGAACCAGTCATCCTGTCTCAGGCAAATGGAAATAATACTAAGCACTGCAATTTATACAAAGGATATAGAGAAGATGGTTAAAGTACTTGACTGTTAATCTGTTCCCCTGATATTTTAGGAAAGCTTCCCAATAACATGTTAAGGTTGATTTGCTTTGAAGTTGACATGATTCAGTTAACAGAGCAGTTGTCAGAGTTTAGCCCCAAGTGGTCAGGTTTCAAGATCAGGAGGCCCCATCAGTCTGTGGGACTGAAGGTGACTCGCATAGTCCAGAGAAGGCAAGGGTCAATGAGCAATAGCCAAAGATGGGAAGGGCCAGAACCGAGTAACATAGTCCAAGACAAAGAAAGGCCAAGTTCCAAAAGCAACAGCTGAAGATCAGAAAGGCCAGAAGCAAGTGAAGTAATGTAGGTCAGGCAGGAGGTCACGTTCCATGGCAGCAAAGTAGTGAGATGGTCAAGATACTCAATGAGGCAGAATATGTTTGCGCTTTGTTATCTCTATAGCTTCATAATTCATCCATAGTTTAAAATTAGACTCCTGTACTAGTTTTTTAGCGTCTTTAGCTCTTCTGTTCTTGCAGAGCATGCTATGGACACGGGTCATATGATCCAATTTAAAGACGCTAAAAAACTAGTTTGTTGTTGTTCAGTCGTGTCCGACCCTTCGTGATCCCATGAACCACATCCCGCCAGGCCTTCCTATCCTCCACTATCTTCCTGAGTTCGCTCATTTTCATGTTCGTTGCATCGGTGATGCTGTCTAACCATCTCATCCTTTGCCTTCCCCTTCTCCTTTTGCTTTCAGTCTTTCCCAACACCAGAGTCTTCTCCAGAGAGTCCACTCTTCACATTAGGTGGCCAACATATTTGAGCCTCAGTACCTGTCCTTCCAGGGAACAGTCAGGGTTGATTTCATTTAGGATTGACTGATTTGATCTCCTAGCAGTCCAAGGGACTCTTAGGAGTCTTCTCCAGCACCACAGTTCGGGGGAAAAAAAAAACCCTAGTACAGGAGTCTAATTTTAAACTATGGATGAATTATGAAGCTATAGAGATAACAAAGCGCAAACATATGGGTTTGTTGAATAGACAGCAGGAGATCACACTTATACATAAAATGTGGACTCCTGCTTTAAGCAGAATGCATCTAAGTACTCGCAATGACTGCCAAGGTTACTCCAGTGCAAGCAGCACCTGAAAGCTGATACTGGGCTTCCTGTGCGAATTGATGAACTCACAGCTACATGGATGGTTTATAAGCACGATGGTTACTTCTCTCAGTAAAACCTTGGTGATCGATTGACCTTGATCCTGGCACAGCAAGTGTCTCCCCCCCCCAAAAAAAACTGGGCAAATAGCTTCAGAAGAGGGGCAATTTTCTTTAAGAAATTTCATGGGGAGGGAAACATTAAACCACTACTTCCCCTGTGTTATGGTCCCAGTCCAGATTAGTAGCTATTTGTGAAAAAAAAATTAAAGCATCAGAAATGCATGAATGCATCTCCATCATCACATCTGGATTGGACCTCGGGGTACAGAGAGGGCCAAAGCTACATAAAGCCATACGATTTCATACAGCCATTCTGGTGGCCTTTCAACACAGCCGTGTGTGCTCAGCGTGGTTAGAGTTACACATGGTGGGGGGGGGGAGTCAGCTAGATCTGCCTCATCTACACTATGAAAGGGTGCTGCTTTTGATATGGTGGTACGAGCCACTTGTCATACCATTGCAACTAAAGCTCACCTGTAGGATTGGTCTGCTAAGGGGTCCACCCACACCCAGGCATTTACTTACACAGCAAGCTATGCTTCATAAATCCATATTACAGAATATTTTTCTCTTCATGCTTCCCCGAAAGAGGGAAATAGCTTGACATTGTCAACAGCATTACAAATAAATCAGAATGTAAAATAATATTTGTGGGCCTTATCGGGCACATACTCGATATCGGGCATATGTGGGCACATGCTCAAGAAAAGATAAGCATATCCTGGTGACTTTTATGCACCTGCTTCTGCTGGTTGTCCTTGGGTTTCTTTTCTCCCCCTGCCTGTTCCTTTTCTTCCCTGCCCTTCCTCCAGAAAGCTCCAGGTACATAGGGTTGTCCTATTTGATGGGTCTTTGGTAAGTCTGCACTGTGGACCAAGGTCACTGTTTCTGCAAGGCTTGAGAGCATTCAGGGGTTGCAGCGGCAAAGGGCTGACCAAGAGATTCTCCCTGCATGAAGAGGGGCCTCAAAGATGGAAAGAGGGCTATGGAGCAAGCCCCTTCAACATGCAATAAGGCAGTAGCCTAGCCTGGAGGGGAGGAGGGCAAGGGAACCAAGCTGCCTTTCTTGAGGGAGGGTAGGATGCTTGGGGAGAGAGAGAGAAGCGGTCTAGTAACACTCTACAACCCCCTTTCCTTTCCAGATTTCTTTCCTTCTATCTCCCCAAGCTGTACTGAAGCCAGTGTGGACTGGTCAGCTAACCTATTAGAGTACTGATCCTGCTTGACTTGAATTAAACAGAATAAGCAGAAATAAGCAGAAATTGACTAGGTAGCTTCCTATGAATGCTGTTGAGCTTTTCCCAGATCAAGGGCAGAGAGACTAAGTGGAGATTTGCATCCAGCTCCCCTAATCCAAGTAATAGAAATACTTTTGTTATTCTTTCTTCTACAAGGGTATGTTCAAAAAAAGAAACAGATTTCACATTATGTTCCTTAGAGAGCCAGACAGCAAACGAAGCTATTGCAAGTGCTCTAAAAGTGTATATGAAGAGGGAATCTGGGCAACGAAAGTAAGAATTACTGAAATGCTGTAAGAATATTCATCATCTAGCCCACCTATATGTTTGATGGGACACCGTTTATGAATGGAAACTGCAATGTTTACTTAGGTCTTTGGCTGTTAGTATCCCATTGATATCAGTGATACTGGTGCAGATGATGTGCATGGACTAAAGCCAGAGAGAGACTGTAAAACATGCCAGTCCGTCCTACACACATTTCCTAAACAATTTTATGACTAGTTAATTCCATAGGGCACAATCCTGTCAAAACTCTCTTAAATGCCACAGATATCAATGGGAGACTTAACCTCAAATACAAATTTCTCTCACTGAACTCAGAAGTGGAATTAAAAGTGCTTGACTTTGACTGGATCATGCCCATAGATTTGACTTCTTCAATACAGTACTCTATTTAGAACTGAGTTGGTCAGGAGGCTATTTTTACAGAAAAGGTTACTGCCTAGGAAGTAGCTGTGACATACAGAATTCTGTTTTGGAAAAGTAACAAATCTCAGTTATGAACCAGAAGTCACTGAGGGCACTATCAGGTAATAAGATCATCTATGAAATGGCATGCTGTTGGAATATCATCTCTTGACACAGAGAGTAGGTTATATAAAATTAGCAGTCTGGTACAGGATGGGCTTGAAAAACCCTGACCCTTCCTTGACCACAGGAAGCAATATTTTGCTGCAGACTTTAGTAGCATATCTCCCAGTCAGCACACATACCAGAAGGTGCTCTTTACAGACATCAACCAGTTATGCTGTAGCTTTTAGAAACAATGGTTATATCATTTGTTATTAGGAGCAGCACCAAGTTAGACATGTGCATAATTGCCCACTGTGGCCAGCTGAGGGATGTTTCAGTTTTTTACAAATAGAAAAAATAGCTGCAAAACATGGACAATTCACAGCAAATCTATTATTATTATTATTATTATTATTATTATTATTATTATTAAATTCAATACTTTCATTAACTGCCAAAAGAAGGGATTTTTTCATCAAAAATGATGTGCATGGGAGCTTCGATTGGGATCAGAACCACAGTGGGGGGGGGGAAGTCTCCCTCCCACCACAATGATTTTGCCATGTTCCTTAGCCTCCCTTCTTGCTATTGGTAAAAAAGCAAACCCCCCTCCCCATCCAGTCACACTGTGTGATTGCATGTACACCTAGTTTGGCTCTTACAGAAAAATAAGAGGCTATCTTCTTTAGCCTCTACCATTTTTTTTCTCTGGATGCAAATGTAATTTGATTTAGATTTATTTACTTATTTGAATTGGATTTCCTGTCCTACTCTTGATGCACCAAACCCCATGGATTTTCCACTGGTTTCATGGCACTCTACACCACCACTTAAGATTCATGTGTGGAAGTTTCTTATCTAACAACAAACCGTGACATATGCCACTGCAAAGCTGCTCCATAATTTCTCTTCGCTCACGTGAGGTCCACGTTCCTTCCTTTTCTGTAATTTGTGAACCTGGTGAAAGCAGTGGATGTGTGGAAGGACGGGATATGGTGCTATCAGACCTGGTGGTGAGAATTGGTCTGATAGCCTAATGCTGGGCCTCACATTGCTATAGTAGAGGAGGAGGGTCAAGAAGAATTTTTAGTGGGCTAGAAGGGTGTATGGGTAGGACTCCAGGTGAGAGCTGGTGGGGCAGAAGGGATTTTTTTTGCTGTTCCCTTTATTTCCTGAGAGGAGTTGTGTTTTGAATGAGTAGAGGAAGGCTGCCCTCAACATAGGTCAGTGAAAGATGGTTCTGTGGTGGAGAGGAGGCAAAGGGAAAGCCTGGTGAGATCTGGCTTGTACCAGAAGAGTATAGGACAGGGTAAGTGGTTGGGTAGTGATCGTCTTTAGACCCTGCTGGAAAATGTGTTGGGTGAGGCTGAGGAGGGACAGAGCCGTCCCTATAAAAAGGATGATGGATCACGGAAAATATGGCGGTGATGCTCGGGTTAGCCATTCCAAGAGAAAGAGGGCTACTAATCATAAATGGAATGTCCCTCTTTCTGACCCTTCCCTCAACCTGAGGGACCATGGGGGCTTTGGCAGTGAGCTCTCTAGCCTCAAGTTGCTGCTTGTGAATGTCAGGTCAGTTAATAAGAGCTGCCTCATTCAGGATATGATTCTTGATGAAGGTGCTGACTTGGCTTGTATTACAGAGACTTGGTTGGATGACACTGGGGTGGGTGGGGGGTGAATCTCACCCAGCTTTGTCCATCAGGTTTCTGGGTACTGCAGCAACCACAGGGTTGCCCTGACCTATTGGGATGAGTTCTCCTTTACCAGGCTTCCTGTCCAGCAGAGTGCCAGTTTTGAGTGCCTCCATGTTGTGTTGAGGGCAAGGCAGGGTTGGGATTGTTGGTGTACTGCCCACCTTGCTGCCCAACATTCTGTCTGCCTGAGCTGGCTGGGGAGGTCTCAGTGGTGGCATTGGTGTCCCCCTGCTTATTGGTGCTAGCTGGGAACTTCTATGTCCATGCTGAGGCCCCAGGGGTAGGAGCAGCTCAGGGTCCAAGTTGTCATGAATCAGACTCTACATTGGCAAATCCAGTTGAGGACGCTGTTGGTCCAGTTCTTTTCAGTGTGTAGGGCCTGAGGATGTGGACAAGATCATCTGTAACATGAGATTATCTGGCTGCCCTCTCAATCCTTGCCCACTGTGGCTAATAAAAGCAACCCAGAGAGGTTTGGTCGAATGGATCAGGAAGTTGATAAATACTTACAGGAAGAGGTTTTGCCTGCTAGACTGAAAATGGCATTGGTATGCCCACTCCTGAAAAACCGTCCTTGGATCCATCCAATTTAAATAACTTTCAATCTATTTCCAACCTACCTTTTGGGGGGCAAGTTGATTGAGTGGGCAGTGGCGTCTCAGCTGCAGGGAATCATGGGAAGCAGAGTATGTAGACCCCCAGCTTTAGGCCTGGCTTTTGGACAGAGATGGCTTTGGTTGCCCTGATGGATAACCTGTGCCAGGGACTGGACAGGGGGAGTGCATTCCTGCTGGTCCTACTGGATACCATCAACCATAGTGTCCTCTTGGGTTGATTTAGCTGGGTTGAGGATTGGAGGCACTCTGTCCCATCCCTTGAAACTGGCTGGCTGTAATTTTCATCCCTCTCCCGCTCCTGTCTGGCAGCTTCCTGTAAGTTTTAACAGAAACGCTGCAGGGCTTTTGGAGTAACAATGCCCCAAACCAGGAGGATCACACAGAGAAAACAGGAAACCTCCCATAAAAAATGGAATAGCACACAAAAAATAGTGGTTTTATGACAGCCCTCTTGCAGGTGCTGCCCCCCAGAGGTGAGGGGGGTTATGGCTAGAGAAAGGGCTTTCTTGGAGTGTCATACAGTCTTTGGCATTCCCTCCCTGTAGTCTTGAGAACTGCCTCCTCTTTGATGGTATTCGGGCAGGGTCTCACGATACATCGGGTTGGCTTCTAATTAGTCCTTCAGTTTTATTGATAAGGTTTTATGGCCTTTTCCCCAGGTTATTACAAGTTAATGATTAGTCATTGCCTATCTGCCATTGTTTTTTAACCTAGCTTTTAGATTTATTTTAATATTGTTGTAAAATTGGTATTGTAACTTTTATCTTGTAAGCTGCTTTGTTACCCACTGGAGTTAAGAAAAGTGGGGTATAAATACTGTACTCCAAGTAAATGTTAGTATTAGCATCCAACTGGAATGATGCCTTAATGTGTGCCTTCAATATATGGAGGGGTGGCAGTCAGCACATGAGGAAAACTTATATACAGTAGTCATAAGGTATGAGAGAATCTCTCATACTCTTAAGGGGAATATTATTTTTTTACTGTGAGATTTGCACATATTCTTACTTTAATCTTTCAGCAGCAGTTGTATTCAAAACTCTTAATGTATTCATATTAATTTCTTCCTCAGCCACCTTGATGAAAAGAATCCTCCTCTGCAAACATTTGTGGACCCATGGAATTATTTAAAAGAGCTTGTTCTACTTTTTAGAATAAATTGGATCATGGAAAGAGAATATATTATTTTAGCTGCTGTCCTTTTAGCTGCTGTCAGCTATAGTATTGATCAAAACTTCAAACCATGCCTTTATATCACAAGTGCTCTGGATAGATAGAAATCACGTTTCACGATTTATCATGACTTGTACTTGTTACCATGCTGAGAATGCAACTAAATATTCCCAGCAATCCCAGACTGTCTTTAAACTGGTATGATTTATGAGTTCTACTAAGTGACTGGTGAGCAATTCGGAATCCTCACAGTAGCAACATAGAGTAGCAATACAGCCCAACAGTTCTGCTTTTAAAATGAAAAGTAGGTTTTGAGTGGATTGGAGAATGCTTAACCATTCCTCTGTTGGCTCTTTTCTGCTCATAAGGCCCAAGCTACTTCTCTGTTCTACTGCAAAGAGAGTTCAGACTCATGCTTACTGTGAACAGCTTTTCACTATTCTTAACAGATAACATTTATAAACATTTATAACATTTATAAATTTTATTAATACAAAACTTAGTATAAAAGTTTTCTGTACATTTGACAAAACTACAGTTTTATGTACAAAGATGAATAAAATTAATGAAGCACGTTCACAAGCTGAAACAGATTTTTGCTTTATGAACTGTCTTCATCCTTATCCAAGTTTATCCAGCATTCATTTCCTTCCACTAAATTTTTTTTCTATAGCATCACATGTACCTAGTCATGGTAGCATAATGGATCAAACAATAGAATATGGTGGGTGATGTCTAATATTTATATGATAATCCTTTATGCCAGATACCTGCAAGCTTCCACATAAGTCGTATCAATGCTATATTTCAAAATACACCAAGTGGAGCACTCCTAGATCATACTGGTGTGCCATTTCGTATAACTACAGTCCATTGATACAATACAAAATGTTGTTTCCTGTTCCCTCCAGTGTTAAGGTGTTAACTATAAAAAAAATACATGACCAGATTTAATGTGTTACGGCTAAGTTTACATACCCTTTACAGTGATTATCCATTAAAGTTGAGCTACTATAAAAGCTGGAAGTTCTTCCATCAACTGAATAGTTAAGCTTGAATTCAGATTGTTCAACAATATAAAAAGCAGGACGAGTGTATCAGAGTAAAGAAATAAATTTTGCCCAAACCTTTTACATTGCCTGCTGCATTTTAGGTTAAGGCTGCACTCTTATACACATTTCCTAGGAGCAAGTCCCCCTGAACTCAGTAGGACTTACTTCTAAGTAAGCATGCATAGAATTGTTCTGCAAGTCATATAGATGTGGTGTAAACACACCAAAATTGTGATGTTAATACCACCTATGTGGTAGGAGGTACTGATCTGGTCAGTGGATCCTACTTCCAAGTCATAGGTGAGGCCTGGGATATACTTGTGGAAGAAAAAGAAAGCTTTAACATGTTGCCTTTTAAGCATTGACCAATAGGTAACTCTCTCTATTTGGCACTGAACAACTCTACAGAGAGTTGGCATACCCAACAAGCTAAGCCTATGGGGAAAGATAGTCTCTCATACTCTAACTTCAAGCACAGTTTCCTTCAAGATAGAATAACCGTGAATCATTTACCCCAATCTACAGAAGAATTTCAATTTAGCAAAGGAAAGCATGGATAGGCACTCCTTGCTAACAAGACGTGGTTTGCATTTCTTCCAACGATATGCAAAAGCCACCCTGAAATATAGAACACTAGTTCACTATCATGAACTCTGCAGCGGACATGAGAAGCCAAGTTGATGGCTATCGTCTCAAGTCCTTTAAAATTATGGAACTTAAATTCTTGGAACGCTGTATTTTCCCTTGCATCTTAGCCTCAAACGGTTTCTCTTCTTGCAGCCACCTTGAAAATGAAGTCTTTCAAGTAATAAGGTGGTATATGTAGCATCACCGTCAGCCTGCTGGCCAAGTCAGCTGCTAGCACTGTGAACAAATAAGAAAAAAAAACTATGAATAGACCTTATAACAAAGTTGGTGTAAAGAATTACTAGAAAGCTTTGAGTAAAGGTTAGAGCAGATTAAAGAAAGGTAATCCTAGATTCTAAAAGGCACCTCCGTATGTGGAAATTCTAATGGTATACAATCACCGATTTTCTGCTTCAAACTGCAAAGTGAAATACCATGCAAGCCCCTCCCCAAACCCCAAAAGTATCTGAGGTGCTGCACTGTGATTGGCCTACGTCTGGGAAAGGTTGCAGAACTATTTCAAGGTGTTTTTTTTAAAGTTGTGCTTCTCCCATTAAATGCAATTTAAGCACAGGTTGATAATGGATGAGTGTCGCGAGAACTCCCTGTAAGGAGTGCGTGAACAAAACATGACAATCCCAACACTATACAACCTGTCTGGAAATGCCTTAAGATTCAAATTGGATAAGATAGGAATCTGCTGACTTAATGATTGAGATAATTCCTATGCTTAGTTTTCATTTTGCAGTTTGACAAGCCAAGTTATGGAGGAGAATTCCATTTTAAACACATTCCCCCCCCCCCCCCAACGTAGTCCCATTTGCTTGCCAGCTAAGGGAAGGTAGTTTTTGGATCAGCTAAGCAGGGATATCAGACCCACTACAATAGCACAATGGAAAACAGTTTTTTTCCCCCCTTACCAACTATACTTGCCTCTTTTTATTAATACTAGTTATACCATATTTGAAAGACACTTCTTTCAATAGGGGTTATTTCAACATTGTGTTTGAACCACAGCTAAAATTAGCATCACAACAGTCATTACCATCCTTGTTTTAATATGAAGCAGTCAAGAGTTAATACAAGATCCCCCTTAACCAAGATGAAAATAATTCAAAATTGATCAGGGTCCCTCCAAAGAGAATCAATTCTTCTTACCTGCTGGCTGACAAGGTTTTCCTGCCCACATTCTGAGGCACCGAATCACAATGGAAAAAGCTTTTTATCCACCAACATTTGTCAAAGACTTCAGGTAACCCTATAAATAGATACAGGTTCAATTACTAACAGAATAAAGTGCTAAAGTAAAAAAAAATAGTTTTTATAATGCAACAATACCAGAGAAAGGAAAGCATCCTCAAATCGCTTATATGAGAATTAAATGCAGAGCTGAGAACTGCACCACCACCAATTCCCATAGAATTTTAGTATGCTTAGTTTTCTCGGATTGAACCCAACAACTTTTAGAGCACAATACCATGGAGGGGCTTTTCCTGGTCCAAGGAAGTCATGGATTCAGAACAGCAAAATGAACTGCTTGAAGAAACACTGGAGTCAGAATTCAGTCGTGCTGTGTGCAAAAGGTAACTGACATTAGGGGAAAGCACTTTCCATTCAATATTAAAAACAGACCAGTAGTTTGGGTTCAAGCTGTCTTTACATTGAAAAACCAACCATGTTGAGTGTATACGTTACAATTGAAGAAAACAGACTTGCAATGCAATACTATGCATGTCTACTCAGAGGCAAGCTACACTGAATTTAATGGGACTTAGGTTGCAATCCTAGCCACACTTATATGGGAGTTAAGCCCCATTGGCTAAACTATAACTTACTTCTGAGTAGACATGCATAGGATTGGGCTCTTATTACTAGGAAAGTGGATAGGACAGGACTGCAGCCCTAAAGTATTAGAAATAGTATTCAAAAAATGTTCCTTATGACTGCTTTTCATCAGGGACTGGGGTTTTTATTCTTTACATTTCTATCATCATCTATTAAAACTAAAGACAAATTCCTTCACTCAAATAAGAATGAAACAATGATTCTTTCAAGATTAAACACTCCCCCTCCCAAACAAAGAAGTACAAGTAGCACTTGCTCAGGAGTCATAAACATGACTGTCAAAACCTCTCATGGTAGTATACTTAACTATACTATACACACATTGCCTGGACTCAAAGCCTTTAACTTGTTATGGAAGGAGAGCAGACTCCTTCCGAAGGAAATCAAGAAAAACATGCGGGATTTCAAGGCAGAAGACTTACTTCGGTAGTACTGGTTCTTGGCCAGAAGGCAACCAGCTGAAGGCACAGCTGCCATTGCAATACTGCTGACCAAGGACAAAAGACAAGAATCGCAGTCAAAGCACCTGCAAAAAGAAAATGGGAAAGTTCATGCATAATATGCTGAACCTCAGAGCAACTAAACACACAGTTTTTATATCTTTTAGAACTGTATTACAGTCTTGCATTAAAGAATTAGAGGCCTTGAAACCCTGTACAGAGGGAAAACAGATTATGCACTTAATACAGAGCACGTGTGGCTCTTTCACTGCTACAACAGCCAATTTGTACCTTACAAAATCAGCTCTGGTAGGTCTCAATAAATGCTTTTGCAACTTGGGTTAGCAGTTGAATGTCAGAGAAGGATGTTCACAGCAAAGGAGCTAGGCAGAAGCTCCACTCCCAGAAGCTGTCACTGGGTGCTCTTCTACAATTAGAATGCTCCACCACTGCACAGAATGTAATCACACAGGCAATGATGTATATCCATCAGATGCAATCCACCACATGATGCTTAGGATCAGGGTGTTGCTAAAGGATTCTTTCACTAGTTCTTTTAAGATCTGTACCAATGTAACATTTGTGCTTCAAAGCACACAAAGTCAGAGATGCTTTTTCAGCCAACAGTGGGGCTATGTACCAATTTTTTTAAAAAAAAATCTTTTCACTCCCATTCTGCCAAGGTGCAATCTTTTGCAAAACACCTTGGAAGCATTTTTGTTAACGCTTTTTTTTTTTGTTAAGGTAGCACACAAATATACTGCAAGGAACTAAATAAGGCCATCGTGAAGGTTCCCATTAGTTGAGGTGAACAGTCCAGGAAATATTCTTGCAGAACGTCTGAAAAGTCACAGGAAAGCGAGTAACTAGGAGCAGGGTTAAGAACGCAGAGGCCGAATTACCTGGATTGCTCCGCTGCCTTCCGCGCAGCGTGCTCCTCGAACCCCAGACCTTCGTCTGCAGCAAGGCCCGGGCTTTGTACGACGGCGCACTTCTAGGGCTCAGAGAAACAGAACGTTGTGCCGCAGCGCTCTGCTGCTACCAGCTAGCTTGTTGAATGAGAGCGACAACCCTCTTTCGCCACTCGCCCGGCTACCCTCGCATGCCTCCCGGGTTGTCTTTATATACAGGAGCCCTTGGCAAGGGAGCTGAAACTTCACAGTGGGCAGACGGAAGGGGGGGGGCGGGAGTGTCGTGCGCAAGCGCGCCGTTCACTCACTCACTCACTCACTCACAGCTGGCACTGTGTCCTCGCGCAACCCCCGCTCGGGCCAAGGCAAAGTCCTCGTCATCTGCCATAACAACAACACGAAGGAGCGCTCTGTGAGCACGTGCTGCCAGACAAGCCAGTGGGGGAGGAGCGCGTGCTCCTTGGGCTGGCGGCGTCTCGTTCACTCCTTGGATCGGTGCCAGGAAATGCAGAAGTCGCTTCCAGCTCCACTCGCTAATTGAGAATCACAGGAGTGGCGGCGGAGGCCAGGGAGTCTGTCTTGGGCTGGCATCATCAAGGGCGCAGCCGTGGTCGGTCTGCTCCGGGGAATGAAATGGCACTTGATGCATCGCATACAGTCAGTCCTAGCCTTCCTTCAGCTTTTTTAACACATAAAAGCAGGAACACACGTCTGTTTCTTCTTGAGAACTGCTTCGCATGCTCCGCTTTATAAAAGCAGCTCGTTGTGGCGGAGACTTGACGCACACATTCTTGTGCCTGGAGAGCATTAGGTGCATATAAGATCGTAACAGGTTTTTTTAGACGTACTTGGGGGAGGGGGGAGAGTCGGAATACGGAACGTCACGTGTGAATGGAGGCTGAGTAAATGAATCGTTCCTTGTGAGACTCGCTGAGGGGAAGTGGTGGAAAAACCCTTTCAGTTATTATGGGGCATGCATGCCTCACTCAATCCTTAATTTGATCCTAGCAGCAGCATAGTGTAGTAGATAGAATGTTGACTTGTAGTCCCATCCTGTGTGCATGTCTACTCAGAAGTAAGTCCACTGTGTTCAGCGGGACATACTCCCAAGAAAGTGTGTATACAGGATTTGCAGATTTAGACCAGGAAATGTGAGTTCAAATTTCCATTTAGCCATGAAGTTCCCCGGATGACTTCTTGACCATCCACCATCTCTGAGCTTAGTCTGTGACAGGATTGTTCTTATGGGGATAAAATGGAGGGGGAAGAGACTCTGTATCCGCATCTGCACCTGAGGAGCTCTTTGTGGGATGGATTATAAGTAAACAGTAGGTCGCACACTAGAGCGTGCCCTTGTGTTCACACACCTTCATTTACAAGCATGTGCACTAGAATCTGGATGGATTCTCCCCCTACTCTTACATTTATCTTTGAAGACTAAAGCCTGATTCACACTACACTTTT
Source organism: Plestiodon gilberti rubricaudatus (assembly GCA_026170595.1). Taxonomy (NCBI): domain Eukaryota; kingdom Metazoa; phylum Chordata; class Lepidosauria; order Squamata; family Scincidae; genus Plestiodon; species Plestiodon gilberti. The sequence continues at coordinate 44,871,889 of JANXHW010000004.1, forward strand.
CCAGGCGCAGATGCCCCTGCCCCAGCGCGCAGAACTGGCCGGAAGTCCTCCTGCTGTCCCGCCTTCTTATGAAGGGTGATTGGAGGTAATTCTGATTGGCATGCAGCCACTCCCCCCCCCTCATCCGATTGGTAAGCTGCAGTAGCTCTGCGAACCCGCCCAGCTCCGCAAAGCCGGCCCCCGGATGAGATGAGGGGAGACCATTTTTCCGGCTTCTGCCTTGCGGAGCTCACAGCTGCTCCGCAAGCTCCAAAAATGCTGTCAAAGAGCTCCGCGCTACTCTCCGGAGATCCGTAACGCACCTGGATTTGTGTAGTGTGAATCAGGCTTTAGAACCAAATGAAATGACGGACATGGGCGGCGATTGACATGGTGGACCACCAGTTGCATATATTTTGGGCATGTGTCTGCCCACCATTTACATATAAAGCAGGAGGGCTCCAACCTAGCGCAGCCACAAAGCTGACTGAAGTGGTCACTTTGAGCAGCGGCTTAGGGGGGAATGGCAAGCTGATGAGGGGGGCCTCCAGCCTACCAGCCACCCTTGCTGCTTCAATGGACTCTCCGTTCCTCTTCTCAAATCTGCACCCTTAGTCCACATCTTCCTCTAACACCACCACTGCTGCCATGAGCAATCGCGGCGCAGCTGCAGTGGAGAGCAGCAGGGCAATCCTATTCTGGTCCCTCCCTTCTGTCAGCAATTGGAACAGGGTCACGCCTTCTCCTTCACCAGCAAGAAGGCCGGGCAGACAAGAAGGAGAAGCTGGCAGAGCCCCCCCCCCCCAATACCTTTCTTATCTTGAGGCCCTTCGTCCTTCATCACCTTCTGCTGGCTGTGTTAAAACAGGAGGTGGACAGAGGACCTCAAGCTATGAAGAAGAAAGTGTGGGGGGGGACTCCAGATCACTGCACTCTGTCCTGCCCCCCCTTTCCTTGCCCACTCTGCTGCTTTCCTAAGCAGCCATGCAGGCAAGGAAAAGACAGTGGTGGTGGGGCACATGCATGCAGTAATGCCTGTGTGAGTCTCTGGTTCTTTAAAGGAGGTGCAAACTGGCAGGGACAGCACATCTGCCCCAGTTCAGGCAGTAGATCCAGTGGGGCAGCTCCTGGGAGACTCTACTGAGATGTTGAGTAGGGGGCAAAATCCACATCCTCCCACACATTGCCCCACTGCACTCTGCTTCTTGGGCAGCCCAATCCTGCTGCCTAATAATAATAATAATAATAATAAACCAGTATTTATATACCGCCTTTTCTTTGGTCATCGGATTTCTCCTCTGACTTTAATTCAAAGGCAGTTTACATGGGCAGGCTTTCTAAACCCCAAGGGTTTTTTTTTACAATACAATAATATGTTCTAATCTTTCGTAGAACCCTTCATTCAATCTAGATTGTTTCTTTCACAGTCCAACTCTTTCTCTGACGTTCGCCTCACCACGCTTCAGCTGACAGGGCAACCTTGACTCTCACTCAAGTGCAGCTGCAGTTTCTCTCTCCCACAGAGGCTCTGCAACTTATCAGCTCGGCATGCCGGCAGCTCTCCGACAGACACTTCCGTCTAACCTTATGCCCTGTGATGCAGCGAGACCAGTGCAGCCAATACTTCATCCAAGACCCAAAAAGGCAGGCTGGAGGTCACCTTGGGGGAAGGGAACATTTGTTCCCTTACCCCAGGTAAAGCCCCAGTCTCCTGAACAGGTCTCCTCGGATCCACACCAGCTATTTAGCTGGCTTAAGTCCAGGAGGCCCATGTTGGGAGAAATGGGGCTGGGAGGGGGATAGAATATGACGTGCGCAGCTACCACCAATCCCACCCCCCTCCCAAGATCGATCCACCCTCCCCCACCCCAAAATGTCCCTGGAACGCACTCCCCCCTCCGCCACACGGCTAAGCTGTGGCTTACCTGCTCTGCACGCTGTTTGGATCCAGCTCGCAGGGCTTGGCAACCAGAGTTGGGGGCACTGGCGTCACTACAGGGGGGCCGGAGCTGTAAGTTCTTCCGTGATCAGAACCTCCGTTACACGGAAGAACGAAGTGCCCCGCCCCCGCGCCTTCCGACCCATTCAAAGCAGTGAAAACAACGCGCAGGAGACTCCCTTCGTTCTTCCGTGTAACTGAGGCTCCGATCACGGAAGAACTTACAGCTCCTCCCCCCCCCCGTAGTGACGCCAGTGGTTGGGGTGACAGAAGCCACAGGGGGTGCCAGAATCAGCGTATACAGCAAAGCACTAATCTAGCGCACAACAGCTAATCAGCGCTGGGGATTTAAACCCCAGCGCTGATCAGCTGTTCAGCACTAGATTAGTGCTTTACTGTACAGTGCTGTAGCAGCGTGCACGCTGGCCACTGCCATCTTGGCTGGCACTCCACCGCCATCCCAGAGGTGCGGCCCCCGGGGCCCTGTACGCCCCCCCCCCGGCCCTACTTAGCTATGCCACTGAACTGGTGGACCTGGAAAAGCTAAACTCACAGGCAAGAGTACAGTGGGATACGAGAGCTGAGAGGTAGGGAGGGGCAAGACCATGGAGGGCTTTGAAGGTTCGGTCAAGGAGTTTGTGTTGGATCTGAGATTAGAAAGGAAGCTAGTGAAGAGATCTAAGGAGAACATGACGTGATCTGTGTGTTGAGTGAGGTTCATAACCTTAGCAGTAGAGTGTTGGATGGAATTGAGGGGATTAAGATGAGCCAACAGACAACCAGCCAGCAAGGAGGCAGTTGTCATAGTGAAGGCAACAAAGTACCAGAGTGTGAACTAGAATGTTTTGCTGAGGAGGCAAAGAGGATGGGCCAGAATATGGGGAGCAAAGGAGAGAGAGCACTCAGTGATATTGCCAAGACTGTGTGCATGTTTACAGGGTTCGAGGACCAGTAGGATACATACACGTAAAATGAAAGGAAATTGAGCCAGGATGGTGTAGTGGTTTGGGAGTCGGACTTAGACCTGGAAGATCCAGGTTCAAATCCCCGCTCAGCCACGAAGCTTCCTGGGTGACCTTGGGCCAGTCACTATCTCTCAGCCCCACCTACCTCACAGGGTTGTTGTGAGGACAAAAGGAGGGGAGGAAATATGTACACCACTCTGAGCTCCTTGGAGGAAGGGCGGTATAAAAATGTGAAAAATAAATAAATAAATTACCACTTGAAGCGATTCTAATCCAGTCTCCTGCCCTGTGATGATGCTAGCAGAGACGTCACATGTATACTGCTGTTTACCGTTCTCAGACATTTTTCATTTATTCATCGCTAAAAAGGAAATGGAAGCCAGTCTCCCCTGCTTTCATTCATTAGACTGCCAATATTCTCTTGTCCAAAATCAGGTTTCACATTTCAGTAGTCTGCAGCTGTAAAGGAGATGTTGGATCCCTCGAAACAGAAATAGGCCTAGCTCTTTCTGTCTGTTGACCTTACCAGAACAGTTTGGACTATGCTACCCAGATCATGGTGTACCACAAGAGGTGTGCAGGAGCTAACTTGACGCGTCATACTAGAGGTGCCTACGCAACGCAACAGCTTAAAGTGCACATAACCAAATGCTGATACTACAGAGTTACAGCCTAGTCCTATCCCCTGCCGCATTATAGCATGCAGCCGTGCCATGCCGTGCCAATAGAGGCTGTGCTGCATGCGATGGGGAGGAGGGGGGTGCAAATTGGACAGCCTGCAGGAATTAACTTACTCCCCCTGGTAGGCTGCCCAATCGCCTATGGGTCTCTTCAGATCTACACTAGCCATTTTGCTGCCATAGGTCTGAGGAGAGAAAGGGGGCAAAGAGGGTTCAAAGAGAAGAGATAGCAAGCATCCTGACACAAGGTGCTGCTGCTGGGATTCCCCCTCCCCTTTTCCCTGCCCCCAAACTCCCCCTGCTTTCCCCTTCCCTGCCCATGACTGCCAACTTACTAGTGCTGGCAGAGACCGCTAGAGCAGCTGCAGCATGTGCCGCACTGCTGCTTATTTGCAGCATTGGCCTGGCAGTGCGCAACAGTGGCCTGGCTTTTGTGCCACCAGGAAGCACCCTGCGCTGTTGGAACACGAATTCTGGCAATGCAGGGCAACTATAGGCTTGGGCCCTGTTACCCGGCCGCACCAAGGGGAGCGGGCCACGGGCAGCTGGCGGGGCAACAACAATGAGGCGCTTCACCCCGACAGACAGCTGGAGGCTGGGTGCTGCGCCCCGCAGCCCTGATGCGGGTGGGCTTGTGGGACTGGAGGCCTGCCGGGCGCCCATGGCGGAAGCCAGTGGTGCAACAGATCTCGGAGCAGTGACCAGGGCTCCTTTTATAAGGGCGATGCTGCCGCTGTTGGAACACGAATTCTGGCAATGCAGGGCAACTATAGGCTTGGGCCCTGTCACCCGGCCACACCAAGGGGAGCGGGCCACGGGCAGCTGGCGGGGCGACAACAATGAGGTGCTTCACCCCGACAGACAGCTGGAGGCTGGGTGCTGCGCCCCGCAGCCCTGATGCGGGTGGGCTTGTGGGACTGGAGGCCTGCCGGGCGCCCATGGCGGAAGCCAATGGTGCAACAGATCTCGGAGCAGTGACCAGGGCTCCTTTTATAAGGGCGATGCTGCAGGAGCCACCGCCCAGCTGTGCCGAAATCGTACGGAAGTCTCACGAGAGCGAGACTTCCGGGGAGGCCTGCCCCCGGAAGGGGCATGGACTGGGACAACCCAGCAAGGGCTTATAAGGAGCCGGACCAGCACCGAGGGAGGAGGCAGACCGGGAGGGCTCCCTGGAGAGGAAGGGTACCAGCCCTTGCAGCAGGGAAGGGGCTTTCAGGAGGGGACCAAGCCGCAAGGGGAATACCTGGAAAATCCTGGGATAGCCTCCCAGGACAAGCCCCACGCTCGACCCCGCCCAGGGCATGGACGTAACAGGCCCTTATTTAGATAACTCTAGAGACTGGTGAAATATTGCAAATAAGTTGAATGCCCCAAAGTCAGAGAAAAAATTCATCTCTGTCTTTTAGAACTGCATCAGTTACATTAAACAGGGAGACACTTAAAAAAAAAACTTAAGAGGACACAAGAGTAGGAAAGGCTTCATATTAATGTATGAGTCAGAAAGCATTACTCCATCCCTTGCAACAGCCTCAGTGGCACGTCCTGTCCCGTCCCCTAAACATCAGGGCGGGTTTAGTAATAGCTCTTTGTATTGCATTTCTGAAAAGTGTGTTAAGTACTAATGGAAACTTTCCCGTGAGTCTGTAAACATGCAGCAAAGGTCCCACCACATGAACTCTTTACTGAGTACGTTTTAGTGACATTTTGCACTGACCTCCTGTCAGAGTCTTAAATGGCAAGTTATACTAACACTTCAGAATAGAAAACTTGGAGGCTCGCCCCAGGTTTAAATAGCACAGCTGACAGGGATAAGTGTCTGGAAGCAGGACTTGTGCTAAGATTAGTAGGATCAATTACTTCATGTTTTGCTTCTTAATTTTTATTATATGCTAGGAAGTATTCCATACGTTGAGTAAAGTAATGCATATAAAATGTCAACACATTAACACAGCTCATTTTGCACTTAGATGGCAATTACATTTGCACTCTCTCCATTGAAGCCTTTCTAGGTAGCTAAACATAAATCTGCACTAATTTTATCTCAGATTTTTGGCTTGGCATATCGACCACCTGTCAAGTCATATTTCTTTACTCAGAAAAGAATTTCCCCCTTTGGGCCTTTTGAGCTGACTGACATTCTAGTGCTACAAGAGGATTTGCTTAGAGGTGGATTAAACGTATGGTCTCCTTCTGTAGGGAATTCTGAGGCAGTTTGGGTGTAGTTGTGGTGAGTAGACCTATGCCACTCTGTCCTATGGTGGGATCCTGTAACAATATCCACAGCTTGGAATATGGTAGCTTCTCCCTTATCACATAACAGTGGAGCAGAGTCAGCTTGTGAAATGTATACTTCTAGGCCCATTCGGTGTTAGTCGTGGGCCAGATTGTACTCTTCATGGCATGGCAAGTATGGATTTAATAAATCAGAATTGGGGAAGTGCACTCCTCCCTCTGTGTATGTGTTTGTGTGTTTGGCACATTTGGAAAGGAAAAGGTGTAGTGCACGGGTTCTCAACCCCTTCCCGGCCGAGTACCACCTCCAGGGCTACTCTTCTGCTGCATACCACCGGAAGTGACCGGTGATGACATCATCGCCAGTTACTTTTGGGTTTTCGGAGGTCAGAAAACTCAGGAAGGACGCTCTGGGCAGGTGGGAGGGCCCTTTTCAGCATTCCCGAGAGGCTCGGCCAAAGGCAGAAGCCTCTCAGGAGCAAAAACGTACCACTGAAAGCACCGTGTCGGAGGGGGGTTCCTGTGGTCTGGCAGCCCGAGTACCACCAGCAGTCGGCAAAATGTTTTTGGTCCAGTTATGCTAATCCTTGTGCCACTGGTTGAGAACCCCTGGTGTAGTGTACATTTCTGAAGGCGTTGGGCCCTTTGTGCTATTTAATTTAAGGTCTTTGTACAGGCAAGCAGAGATCTGGACTTGTGACACCACTACTTAAACAAAACTTTGAGCCTACAGCATGACTGCAGCAAAGTGGGCTGGAAGGTCACTGATGATCATGTTCTTCCCAAATTCTCTGCAAAAGAATCTTATCATTTTATAAAACAACATTAGCGCAACTCTACAAATATTTGCATTCACAAAGAAAGGAGAGGAAAGTGCATGCCCATATAAATATAGCAATATGTTAAAAGGTTATCTAATAATGATCCTTTTTTTTTAGTAGATATATCATGTGAGCACAGAGGTGCCTGGTGGCTTCATTAAAGCGAAAGGACTTCATTACTTGTCAGGTTTGAATTCACAGTGCATTTTAGAGTCAGTTGAAATACATCTTCTGTCTATGCACAAATTTATATACTCATCAAGATTGATTAAACACCCCCAGAACACTGTGTGTTTTACTTTGTTCATTTCTAAGACAGCATATGCAAAACTTGTGGTACTCATCTGGGATTGTTTGATAGTCTTCATGTCTCAAATGTTTTCAGACAAGTAGCCTTAAGCATTAGAAATGTGTCAAAATAAAGAAAAAAGATAATACATCATTGTCTCACCAGATGGAATATACACTTCAAACTCAGGTTTTAAATTACAAGCTAGAAAAAGTGAGCTCTTTGAGGACCCATCAATATCAACAAGCTATTCATAAGAGAAGAGGACAATTAATTAGCCCACTGAAGTCCATGTCCAGTTTAGAAAGGAAAGAAAAGTTAAAATATTAAAACCAGTTCACACATGCAGTGTTCAACTCTTCATTTCTGATCACATGACTTCTCACCACTCGATTACTTGTAGCTTGGTGTGTGAACGGACTCCACAGAAAGACATTGCATTTGAGGTTGTGTGTGGTAATATAAACTCTTTGCCTATGGTGTTAGATCTGTGACATGGCATGCACATCAGTACGATGCTGAAAATCAAGTGATGGCCATACATGTGCAAGCTAGTTTTAATGTTTTGAGTCTTGAAATCTATTTTGATTACAATTTACCTACCTTTATTAATCCAGTGAAGTTTTACTTTTGTGAGGCTACTGCACATAGAGTTGCCACCTCATGACCTAGTTATGGTATTCATTTTTAGAAAGTTGTGGAGCAGGGAGAGATCATGCAGATGTAACTTCTCCTGCACAAGTCCTGCAGAGTCAGCAGGGATTTGAATGGGATGACAGGAGTTGGTGAACAGAGCAAGGCACAGGTTGAGGGCAAGACTGTGGCATGGAACAGCACTTAGGGCCCAATCCTAACCAACTTTCCAGCACTGATACAGCTGTGCCAATGGGGCATGTGCTGCATCCTGCAGTGGGGGGGGGGTGTCACAGAACAAATGTTCCCTTACCACAGGGCTGCATTACAGCTGTTTCAGCACTAGAAAGTTGGATAGAATTGGAGTACTTCTGTTGCCAAAGAAACCGGCCTAAGAACCTATTTTAAGAGATGCTTTCACATGACGTGCTCCGGCCTTTTAGGTATTCAGTTAGCTATTATAGGTTTTGCTGATCTTCCTGTAATTTCCTTTATTGACAAGAACTCAATGCTGGTAGCAGTTTGAGTTCCTGATCTGGCACCTCTACAGTCACTACTTTAAGAAGATCTGCTGTGAGCTGGAGACCTTGCAGGCAATTACCTGCCCATCCATCAATGTAGTGTTGTTGCCATAGTAGGTAAAGATGATGCCCTGCTACATCGCCTCACACGGAGTTACGGTGGATTGGGCTGTAAGTCTTGACAATGCAGCAATAAGATGCAAAAGTAAAATGAATTCACAAACTTATAAACAATGATCACACAAAGCCAAGAGCAAGATGTGTAAGAAGGGCATCATGATCAAAACAACTGTCAAGATTTTGTATGATCTCAGGGGAGTGTTGTCAAAGATTACTTACCAACACTCCCCAAAAAGTAATTAGTCTTTGCAGACAATGAGGAGACTGTATCTGCATATTATCATTGTGGTTTTCTGATTGGTGCAGCAACCATAAATCAAGTCCCATTTTGATTTTGTGATAGAACAGAATATAAAACAGGAGTAGGACCCATAAAGTAGTCAGAGACTGCAATCTTTCCTGGGATTGAGTGCCACTGAACACAATGAGACTTAGTAGACATGTGCTGAAAAGTTTGTGCTGAAAAGTCAGATAATGTTGTGGAAATAAACATTGATTTTGAAATTAATGTACCAATCTCTATTTTAATGCCCATGATTGGTGCCACTTAAAACATAACATCTTTTCATGTATACCCTCAGTCCCCAACATACATATCAGTTCTATTCTGGAGGTCTGTCCTGAAATCGGACCATACATACCTTGAAACAGCTGGCTTTTGTCAGCCCAGCACTATCATGCCTGTGCAAAAGCACCACAAAGGATGTAGTGCACCTGTGCCAAAGTGCCAACACAAGATCTGTAACTCACATGTCCATAATTCAGGCATCCATAACTCAGAGAGCTGATGTACAAATTTCCTCATATCACATGCTTATTTTTCAGACTTGAAAGGAAGTTCAAATTAGAACTACAGTTCAATCTTCTATTTCTATCTCAGCTTAATCAAACATTGCATATATCCACATTAGCTGTAAATGAATAATTAAGACTGTTCTAGAACAACTATGGCCAATTATCTGTTGTTATGTCTTACTTGTGTTTCATGGTTAGCTTTTCAGATAATGGACTTTTTTGTATGTTCTGTTAATCTCCATACACTGCCCCTGATGACCATTAGCAGAAAAATTCAGAGGACCAAAAATCTAAGGGCTGCCATGGTGCATGAGACTAATTGCCCATCTAGCACAGAACAACTGACTGAGCTGTGCCAAATGTATTGAACGGAGTATGCATGCAATTGATGAATCTATCTACTGCTACAGAATTTGGCAAGAAGATGTTGGCAATGAAACATGCAGCCAATGACCATTTTCCTAATGGCTATGGATTACCACAGATTTTTTTGTAATTGTATGCACTTTATGCAAGTTTCAGGCTTTGGCCTCTAGAGCTGCACACGACACATGGAGTATGCAATTCTCTTGTCACACACTACTAGCCCATTCACCCTGAGGAAATCTAGGCAGAGGGTTGCTTATTATTTAGCAAATGTGACCCAGTTAAGCCAAGTGCCTTCAGTATTACCATCCGCATTGTTCATAGCTTCCATGCCTCCAGCAAAACAAATCTTATAAGATAACAGTCCTCAGTGATGCAGGAAAGAAAGGACAGCAATGATCTAATTCTGTCCCCTGCTGCAATGATTTGTTAGGCTGTAGTTTCCCAGCTGCTTTTTTCTAGACTGGTTGTTCATCAGCTTAGCACTAAAGTGAAGCTGGAAGATCTATTAATATTTGTTTTATTTTATTTTTATTTTCATATTTACAGACCACCTAGTGTCTACCATCCAGTAAGTCTGCATATTGGATGACCATATCAAAACTGGATTATTGTAATGTGGTCCACATGAGGTTGCCCATGAAGATGCTCAGAAACTTCCATTGGTACAGAACGCAAAAGTGGGATTGCTAACTGGTGCCACACACAGTTCTTGGCAATGTCACACCGCTGTTGTACCAGCTACCATTTCTGGGCACAGTACAAGATGCTGCTTATTACCATATCTGGTGAAAATCCTAGATTCCCTCTCCCATTTCCTTTTTGAATATTTTTCACCTGTTTTGGATTTTTTGAGCACCTCAGAGACTTCTGTGATGCCTCAGCCTCCTGAAGGGGCTGTTGAGTCACTCAAAGACAGTAGCCATTGTTCCTTTGTTGTTGTTTATTGGCTGAGCATCTTTCCCCAACAAATAATCCAGCTTTGTGTTACGTCATTGGATTGTGAAGCCCACCCAATTTCCAGGAGTAGGAAAATCAAGTGGCTCAGTTGACACACACACACAGCATCTAATCCCATAGGAAAAGGTTAATGCCCACAGATTCTGAAAAATGGGGTCACACACAACCTTTTGCCCATTTGTGCAGGGCGAGCATCGAAAGCATCTCATGCTCCATGGAGGGGTCAACGTCACCCATTCACCTTGCTCCAAGACGGGGTGTCATGTTCAGGACCCTGGAACATCATGAGCAAGTAGAGTAGAGACAAGTTAGATATATCAGGTTTTGTTTTATTTTCCACTTGCCTTTCAGCATTCCTACCAACCTTTGCCATTGCCCCTTTTTAGCCCCTTTTGTAAGATCACCCATGTCTTCTTTTATCCTTGCAATTTTCCTTCCATTGTCTTTATATATTGTACTGCTTTTTAAATAAATGTATTTCCTTTTTATAGCTTCATCTGCCTAGTCTCTGTTCACTCAGGAAGGAGTGGGTTGCCATGTCTTGTGTGTGTGTTTTAAAAAATGTGGGTTTTTTATTATTGTGAGCCACCTTGAATACCTCCATTGGAGAAGAAAGGTAGCCTGTAAATACCTGTATTAAATGAATACATAAATATTGATAGGAGCAACAGTGACTTGGTTCAGACATACTTTATAAGTCCATAGCTATTCACAAACCTGAAACCACAATCAGACTGGGAAATTAATTACTACATGGCTCATGCACACACATGGGGCCCGTATAGAATCTAAGCAATCTTTACATCTGCATGTGGATGTTGAGTGGGCCTAGAAGCAGTTTGTGCACACCTGGTGGATAGGCATGACCTTTCTTCCCCACTGTGTGTAACCTGGAAGCTCATCTGAACCAGGCTATTGATTTTACGTTGTCTGGTGCCCTATGGCTTTTGTTCTGGAGGATATAAAATGCCTTGTGATCCTTAGTTCTGATTAATAAAATAAGTTCCCTCCTTTCCAGCAGAGGGACAATGAGATCATGGGACACTGCAGTAGTGTAGCAAGGGTGGGCCGTCCCAGGCGGCGGCCATGGGGGGGTGATAGTATCGCCGCGACGGGCACGGGAGGTGACAATATCACCGCCCAAGTCTGCAGCCCACACAGCACTTCCATGACAAGACCTGGAGCGGCCAAAGAGTGGCGAGCAGGGCTCCATTTCAGCGTTTGCTTTTTCGCTGAAGGGCCCTCCAGCCCGCCCTTGGCTCCAATTGGCTTCAAATCCCGGCAATCCGGAAGCAATTGGTGGTAACGTGATGACATGACACCGCCATTGCATCACCGCCATACTACTTCTGGGTTACCAGGCTCCGCACCTGCGCACCGGGTACCAGGGATGCCAAGGATGCCACTGGGGCACTAAAGAAGAGGAACAGTGCAGGAAAGCATTATCTCAAATGTGAGGTTTACTGATGGAAAAACCAAGGATTGATTCAAGCCCCAAACCTGCTGCTTCAATTAAACCTCATACAGGTCTCCTTAATTTTGCTCCAGACCAGAATGGATTTAAGTACAAATTCACTGGTTTAGATGGCTCATGAACTGCTCCTTTAACAAGCAATAAAGCTATCAAATAGTCATGTTATGTGTCATGTGGACATTGTATTCCATCTATACTTAATTAGGAATTATCACATATTTCAGTATATCACACTGAAGTAATTATTCAACTTGGTCATCTTCTACTAAAGGGGAGGAAAAGCACATTAGTAATGTAGTCTGCCTGGGTTTGCTACAAAGTATGTAATTTATTATTATATATTTGTGAACAAGGTTAAGAGTCCATAATATCCTGTCCCTGTGCGATCTGATACTATATGGTGATGCTTTTATTTCCTGACTCTTATCTGGATACTCTTGAAAAATTCAGCCATGGCTGGTGATGTTGTCTCTTTTGACTGATTGCGTATTATGAAATACTCTTTCTGTTTGATTTTTGAAATGACAAATGAATGTCTGGAGGCAGTCACCACAGTTTAATTTGATTGAACAGATCATATCTGGAAATCATAACTTTCCTTGAGCATTGTCAAAATGTAAGCAAGAAATTTATGTCTGGATGTTTAAATGTGTATATATGCTGGCAATACTAATTGTCAGTCCACATATGTTTTTGTTAGCTATTTAGCAACCACTGCTAGCTGGGTAAAGAGGCACCTTTTTAAAGTGGTGATCAACAGCAGAAGTCCGCCTGGGGTGGGGGAGTGGGAATCCCCCAGGCGGCACGCAGGGGTGTGTGAAAAGCGGGCTGCGGCAGCTCGCGAAAAACGGCTGCAGCGGCTCGCATGTTTGGCCCACCCACCCGTCCAGGCTCCTAGGAGCTGTATCTACTGAAAAAAATGCCAGGAGGGGGGTGTTTCTCACCGCAATGTGCGGGGGGTGCTGGAGAGGCTAGCTACACCTCTGGTGGTAGCACAGGGAAAACAACTGTCCGTATTCATCACAGCATAGCTGTTTCCTGGCAGTCTCTTGTGTCCTTTTTTTTTCCAGCTGTGACCCCTTTTGGAACAGGAACCATCTTCTCATTACTTTTGCTGTATATAGTGCTTTGAAAACTTTTTGTTGAAAAGCAGGACATAAATATTCTGAAAAAATAACAAAATAAATAATTTCACCTACTAAGAATAATTCACTAACAACCCTATCCTATGGGGGTCAACCGCCGGTGGAATGCTCATTGCCCCAGTTGCAACTGCGTTACAGCATGCCAGCAGACAGCCAAAGATCCGCCAACTAGGGTAGGCTGGCAGGGAACGTGGGACAGGGCGGCAGGAGGGCAGGGTGGAATGGGGGAGGGGAGGGACAGAATGGGGAGGTGACGGGGCAGGGAGGAGTGTGGATCGGGTCTGGGAAGGGGGTGGGTTCAGCGGCTGCAGTGCACACCAACTCCTAACCCCCTTCCCAGGCCCAATCCACCTTCATGAGTAAATGCTATAGACACAGGTCCAAGTTGACCCATGGCGAAACCCCCACAGGAAACAGCAGGTGGTGCATTGGTGCCGCTGCATCATCACACAGGTAGTTACATAGGATTGGGCTGTAAGGGTCAGAGGTCAGCCATGAGGGACTCTGGCCAAGGGTCATGCAACATACAACTCATTAAAGAAGTATACATTTTCCCATTGTTGATCTGGGCAGAAGCCTCACTCCATCTTCAGGGCCCCTGTTCCACTCTTTTTTAATGGGCAGCCCAAGCCTAATACCCCCCCCCCGCCGCCGCCGCAGCCAATGCAGCCGTGCCATCGGAGCATGTGCTGCATCCTGCAAGGAGTATTGAGTATTTGTATAGTGCTTTTTGAGTGCATCCTTTGTGTTTGTTATCATGAAATAATCCTTACAACAACCTGGTCAGGTAAGAATTATTATCCCTATATTGCAGGAGGAGCCGAGAGGAAGTGGCTTGCCTATGGTCACCAGGGAGGTGAGTGGAAAGGACTGTAGCTCAATGGCAAAGCACATGCCCTGCATCCAGAGGACCACAGCTTCAATCACCAGGTAGGGCAGAGAAAGATTCCTATTGGGATCTCTGGAAAGCCACTGGCAGCCAGCAGCAACAATACCAAGCTAATGGAGCAATAGGGTGACTGGGTATAAGGCAACTTCCTATGTTAGTGAGCTTATGGCAGAGGTGAGATTCGAACCAGTGAAGTCTTGAAACACAGCTCAGGATCTTAGCCACTGCCCCGCACTAGCTCCAAACACCACAACACGATACAAATACAGTAACATCCAATGGGTTACATAAGTGACTGATTAATAGATTATAAGGAAGTTTCATAGTTCATTCCATTCCATGCACAGCTGGCAACAGAGCAAGGAGACCATGGAGACTTGTGCAAACCTTTCGCCTTTCCCTGGAGTTTAGCAGGGGCCAAATTAAACAGTCCCCGTGGAATTCGGAGAAAAAGTGAGGCAACAACATTACATTTACACCAGACACCTTTACTGCTAGGACAGAAGTACCAAACAGAGCTGTGTTTGTTCATCCAGCATCCTCTAAATTATATCCTCAACTCTTTGCCCTCCAGGGAAGGCCTGAGGCCAGAAGTGCTTTACATGAGGATCAAATCCGGAGAGAGAATATTCTTCACAAAGTGGGAAACTTTGCAAGCTTCCTCTTAGTGACTGGGATGTGTACCTTAATGGATCCCTGTGATACCAGACTTGCATTGTCAGCCTCTTTGGGGAACAGGTTCCATTTGCATCAACTCCTGCTGTTGAGTTGGCCACTCATTGCTGAAGTCTGTTAAATATGTTCCCCTGAGACCCAAGAAAGGAAAGTGGCAGGCAGGCACTGTGTATGTGTTTCCAAACACCTTCAGTTTCTACCTTGTGCAAAACACACTCAGCCAAGCTTTGTATTAAGAGCACAGGTACTAGATTAACGGTGCAACCCTACAGTTCTAAAACACCAGTCAGAGCAGCATAGGATATGGCATATGCCAGGGATGGCCAAACTGCGGCTCCTGAGCCACATGCGGCTCTTTGACATTTAATTTGCAGCTCTCGGAAATATGTTAACTGAGCTCCTTTTTGCATCATAATTAATATAAAAGGTAAATAAGAAATTTTCAAGCTTTATAATTATTTACCCGGTATAAACTGAGAGTCCACTGGATTAAAACATAAGTTTAATGTTCATGGTGAGTAAATATATTTAAGATATTAAATGTTTCTTTAAATATTGCGGCTCTCAAGCATCTGAAGTTTATTGTATGCGGCTCTTACATGAAGCAAGTTTGGCCACCCCTGGCATATGCCCTGGGACACTGACATGACAGCTCCACCATTATAGCCCCAATTTTTCTGACAGATGCGCCATGGATGCCAGCGCAATGCAACCCACCACCAGAGTAAATGCCAAAACAGGGAGGAGGTGGCATGGAGGAGAATGGGCCGCCGTCTCGTATGAGAGAAGGCGATCCTTCCGAAAACTCCAATCCTAAGCTGTGAAGGCTTAAAGGTCAAAAGGTACATTCAGGGGCGTCGACAAAGGGAAGTGCGCGGGGCGGGCCGCCCGGGGGTGACGCGCGCACAAGGGTGACGCGCATCCCCCCGGCACTTACATTTTTGATGCGGAAGCTGGGTCCGCCCGCCCGCCCTCGCGTCCGTTTGGCTCAAAAATGAGCCAAAACGGCGTGGGGTGTGTGTGCTCTGCTCCTGCGCGTGATGTCATGCATGGGGGCGGAGCCGTTTCCTTAAAGGTGACACGTGCCCCCGCTCTGGGGTGACGCGCGTCCTAGTGACGCGACTGGGTACATTGTGATTCAAAAGGTACATTGAGTCACAACTAGAAAGAAACTGGCAGCAGTGCAGTCCAAGGAGCAATGGCCTGATCAGGCCCAACGGCCTGTTCGCTCCCATGAACATACAGGCCGCAGTGTACTGCACTAATTACAGTTCCCAGATGGTCTTCAAGGGGAGCTCTACATCACTGTCCTTGTGCTGTGCACACTTAGAGCACACACACACACACATGGGAACTATGGAGAAAGTGCACTTTGTGCACAAAGGGAGGACTTTGCACAAATAGCCTGCTGTCCTCACAGGTATGGCAAGATACTTTGACACTTCATGTCACCCCCCCTGATACTCACCCCACATGTCGGGAGAGGGTGACGCGCCGGCAGGCCAAGCCGCGTTTTCTTCAGCGGCTCGGACACTTCTGAGTAGGCCGGGCAAGGCTTTGAGCGGCATATGTGCACAAGGCCGCTCGAAGCCTTGCCCTCAGAAGGGTCGAACTAAGACCTGATTGGGTCTTCCCAATCGGGCATACCACCACCTCGGGCATCCTGGGCCTGCCCTGCTCCAAGGGGAAATAGCATTCAGTGACGGGGCAGCCTTAAGAAGGCCAAGTCCTGCAGTGCGCAGTCACATCAGGGTGCTTTTCCCAGGCTTGCACCGCTCATTTCCTAGAGTACCAGCACTTGAGAGTACATGTCCTTCAGCAGATTGCTGTATTTACCTTTTGATAAAGAAAGAAATAAAATCGGCGTCAGCAGCTCCTTGTGGTGTTATGACTATTAGCCTCCTTAAGAAGGCCGTTTTATGCATGTGCAACTGGGGCGAGGCGTTTTAGGGTCTTGAAAAATTAATCTGTTTTGAGTCGTTTCTGATAACGCTGAGCTCAGCAGCCAGGGCTTCCTCCTCAGCGTTCGCCATGCGCCGCCAAGCTGTTTGCTAACAGGCAGAGACCTTTGACCCAGTTTTCAGAGGCCTCTCAAAATAGGCGGCTGCCGCAATGCTTTTCTCGGCTTTCAGCGTGCCATTCATGTGTACTGCAGTCTCTAGTAACCAATAGCCTTTTAGTGGAGCAAAGGTGGCTTGTGGGCTGAAATGAAAAAGAAAAAAAAATGTCCAGAAACATCATTGTTGGTTTAATCCTACAGAGAAACAACATCCGATCCACCTGACATTTAAGCAACCTCAAGGCTCAGGTTTTTCCAACAGAAAAAGGTGTGTCATTTTTCAAATTTTAAGTCGTCTCTACAGTCTGATCCAGTATGAGATGGGTGCTCAATAAGCACTTGACTTTAGAAAACAAATATTGTACACACGCTAGATTAAGCTTGGATATGTTTTAGTGCCAAACACACGCCTGGAAAAGTGGATAGTTCAGTTGTCCATCATGCCCGTGTTTTTGCATTCTTGTGCATTAAACATTTTCAAAGACAGACAACCAAACTGATTCCTAGAGTGATTGCTAGACAACCAAAGTGATTCCCAGTGTGGCTGTACAAAGGGGGAGGGGAAAGACACACAATAAAAGCTTTTCTTCTGGCCCAACTCTGGTTGTGTAAATTTACAAGGGATTGCTCCCTGCTGGGCAGAGAGCAATCCTATCAGAGCTCTTCTATGGTAATTGGTATAGTGATTTTGTGAAGAGTACAAGTTCAAGAAGCCCTGAGTTCAAATCTTGCCTCTAGCTGCAAGCCATTATTTCTCAGTCCCACTCCCTCATCTTCAGTATATGGCAATAATAATACTGACTTCCCTCACCAAGCTGTTGCGAAAATTACTGAAAAAATGTGTGTAAAGTTCTTTGAAAAGCTCTCTATATAAATGCCAAACTTTATTATTATGCATTACTATTATCACTCTTGTGTGCTTCCTAAAACCCAGAATTATGTGCATCTCTCCTTTCCTTTTTTCCAGCCTTCACCTTCCTGCAGAGTCACATCTGCAAATATTCAATGCAAAACAAAGCACTACCCCTAAGCATACCTTTACATCCTAGCTGAATTATTCAAACGATGCCCCCTGGTGCTGGATCCTGGTGCTCCTATGCATGACACACCCTTTTCAACCTCCTTCATTTATGGAGTTGGCTTCTCTCCATTTCTGTTTCCCCCATGGAGGCTAGCCACCTTAGCTACAGACGTTCATAAGAACATAAGAAGAGCCCTGCTGGAACAGGCCAAAAGCCCATCTAGTCCAGCTTCCTGTATCACACAGTGGCCCCACCAGATGCCTCAGGGAGCACAAGACAACAAGATAACCTGTTTTCCGTTGTCACTCCCTTGCACCTGGCACAGAGAAAACCCACTTCTAAAACCCACTTCTAAAACCAGGAGGTTGCTTATGGCTTGTAACCTGTGATGGTCTTTTCCTCCATGAATCTGTCCAAACCCCTTTTAAAGGCATCTAGGCCAGGTGCCATCACCACATCCTGTGGCAAGGAGTGCCAAACAGTGTGTCGGCTCTGGAATCCTGGAAACATGACATTTTTGCTGTCATGTTACTAAAGGTTTTAGCCAGGGGGCTGCTGCTAACTTTGATGTCTGTGCATTATTTTTTAACCTTTCTCCCTATCTATCTTCAGTGCTCATCACCTTCTGGTTAAAGCTGCAGCCCTGCTTGGTATTACCTTTTATTATTAAAATGCGCTACCAGAATCCGATTCATGTTGCAATAAGTCTAAAAGGATTTGTGAACAAAATGTTAGATGTGATTGCCTAGGAGATCTTTTACCGAAAGTACTGCTGCTTCCAGAAAAAGAACTACCTTTTTCCCCTTTTCTTTTAATGTAAGGCAGGGAAGGGAAAGGGTTTGTTGGAAGCACACCAAGAACTGACTTTATCCCCCTGGTTTCCTGCTTTAATGGCAAAATTTAAAATGAAAACCAATTTTCTTCTGAGCGATGTCAGAACAGTCTGGAAACGTGACGTCTTTCCCCTGAAGAATCTTGCAGTTCTGAATTAAGAATGTGCTAACTGTTGGGGTTCTGGCTCTGAAAACAACAGACCCCCCCATGGATTTAATACTGCCTCGTCTTTCATAATGATGAGATTTAATGTGACAAATAACCTCCACATATAGATAGAAGCTATAAGATCCTGTTGTTTATGTTTCAATGCATTCAAAAGTACCTCTAATAATCTCTCTCTATGTATGTACAATTATCTTTCATAATTAAGACTTATGTTATATAATGCTAACAAGAAATGCACTCAAAATACTACCGTACTTCCCTTCCCTTTTGACACTGCAACCTTAAAGCTTCATTTATCCATTCGGTTTTCCTGCATCTCCTCTCTCTTTCAGATCCAAACTCAATGCAGGAGATATGCGTTCAATTCTCTTGATAGATGTTTTTGGACTTAAAAGCAGGTGCACGGGGGGGGGGGGAGAGGTGAATTGTATTGGGGCCACAGTGCTGAAAGAGGGCAAATACCTTCCCTCCATCCCATTTCCATAGTTTAACTTACCCCTGATGCTGAGATTAGCTACAGTGGGGAAAACTTAGAGCGCAATCCTACCTAAAGATCGGCCGGCCGGCCGAGGCCATCCGCCCGATCCAGTGTTCCGCCGTGGGCTGCCTGCAGCAGGCAGCCCACAGCGGAAAGTCTACTCGCAGAAGAGGACCCTCATCCCCTTCCCCGAGTTTAACGGCAGCTGGGGCCAGTAGGTCTCCTCAGATTTCCACCAGCTATTTTGCTAGCGGAAGTTGGAGGAGGCCGTGTAACGGCCCAGCCGCCCTACAGAGCCCGGCGGGGACCGGGATATGGCAGAAACCATATTCCCGCCCCTGCCTGGGATGGCTGGGCCTATGGCCACCCTCCCGGCTCTGCTGTCCCTCCCCCCATCCGCCAACCGACCCACCTGCCCGCCGGATCCACGCTTACCTGGGTCAGGTGGTGAGCCGAGTCCTCGGCCGGTGGAGCAGGGCAGGCTGGCCAGACTACACTCTAAAGTAGTTGGCAAACGTGCTTTACGGCACATTTGCAACTACTCCGGGCTATTCCGGGCAGCGGATCGCTAGGTCTGCCACCCGGAACTTAAATTGGATTGGGCTGCCCGATCCATATATTCCCTTATGTGGTCAATAGCAGCTTCCTGAGAGAGGATGTAAACCATAGAAATAGTGTGTGTGGGGGGGAAGGGTTAAAACCTCCTCCTCTGGTGAAATGACCTTGACGAAACCCCTCCCCGACTGCTTTCAAATCTTTTTTAAAAAAAGTTAATCATGGATCACAGCATCACATCAAGTTTGGTCCTCCTTCAGCCCACTTTTGGGTAGCAACCCCAGAATTGTTTAACAATGACCCACATTTTTTCTAGCTTGCTCTGCACTTCCATTGCAACTCAGAATTGATTTGGTGTATCAAATGGAGTGTATCAAACGCAAGCCGGAATCAAGATTGCCAGGAGAAATATCAACAACCTCAGTTATGCGGACGATACCACCCTAATGGCAGAAAGTGAAGAAGAACTAAAGAGCCTCTTGATGAGAGTGAAAGAGGAGAGTGCAAAAGTTGGATTGAAACTCAACATTAATAAAACTAAGATCATGGCATCTGGTCCCATCAATTCCTGGCAAATAGAAGGGGCAGAAATGGAAGCAGTAACAGATTTTACTTTTTGGGGGTTCCAAGATCACTGCAGACGGAGACAGCAGCCATGAAATTAAAAGACGCTTACTCCTTGGAAGGAAAGCTATGGCAAACTTAAACAGCATAATAAAAAGCAGAGATATCACCATGCCAACAAAAGTTCGTATAGTCAGGGCGATGGTGTTCCCAGTAGCAATGTATGGTTGCGAGAGTTGGACCATAAGGAAGGCTGAGCGCCGAAGAATAGATGCTTTCAAACTGTGGTGCTGGAGAAGACTCCTGAGAGTCCGTTGGACTGCTAGGAGATCAAATCAGTCAATCCTAAATGAAATCAACCCTGACTATTCCCTGGAAGGACAGGTACTGAGGCTGAAACTCAAATATTTTGGCCACCTAATGCGAAGAGAGGACTCTCTGGAGAAGACTCTGATGCTGGGAAAGATTGAATGCAAAAGGAGAAGGGGAAGGCAAAGGACGAGATGGTTAGACAGCATCACCAATGCAACGAACATGAAAATGAGCGAACTCAGGAAGATAGTGGAGGACAGGAAGGCCTGGCGGGATATGGTTCATGGGATCACGAAGGGTCGGACACGACTTAACGACTGAACAACAACAACAACAACATCAAATGGATATTTGGTGGATATTATTCCTCCTGCTTTTCTTTGACATATGGTTTTGGAAATCCAGGAGGGGGAAGGGGAGGCAGGCTTCTGGCTTCTGCTAAGTGATGTGCTGCTGGCCAGTAATGGTCAGCAAGATTCCCATGTCATGACAACGTACGGACCCAGTTGAGGTGCAGCATTTCTCCTCATACTGATGATGTATGTACTCCTTCCATATATTGCTTATGACAGTGGTATGCCAAAAACCTTGCTGAAGGACTCAAGGTGGTCCAATTCACTGACTTGGAGGAGATTCAGGATACAGGATACAGGATTCATGTGACACACGGCTGACAGCCCAATCCTATCCACTGTTTATGGCAGCAGAGCCTGTATTCTGCTGTTGTGAACAGTGTGGTACCATTTTGAATGGCGCTCCACTGATGATGGCGAAGGAGCCACCAACCGAAATGGCCGACAGTTCCCTGTGTGCACCAACGGCCCACCCAGGCTGCACCAGAGCAGACAAGGTGGCAAGGGCGTGCCAAGGGCAGTTTGTGGGCAGTTTGGGTCAAGGAGTGGGCCAAACTGGGGGTCAGTTCAAGGGTGGGATGGGGATGTCACACACACCAGATCCCCTTTCACAGCCTGTACCTACCCCCTTCCTCGCCTTGGACTTACACCAGCAAAATACCCTTAGGCAACCAGAAGGCCTATTGTGGAATAAGTAAAAATGTTGTGGTCATTCCCCCTAGCATGTAGCACATACTCTATTGGCGCAGCTGCATGCTATGGAGTGGCAAGGGAAAGGACTGGGCTGTGACTTATGGAATTCACTCCCCACAGATGTAGGGGTGGAAATTAGATTAAATGGCTTCAACAGGGGATTACACAAATTCATGGTTAACTTAGTCTATCAGTGGCTACAGATCATAATGGCTAGTTGGAACCTCCAGATTCAGAGGTACTGAATACCAGTTGCTGGGGGAGCAAACACAGGAGAGTGCTATTGCCTTGGGCGTGGCCTTTGCAGAGACATCTTCTTATCCACTATGGAACAGAGGATACTAGACTTGTTTGTCCTTTGATCTGATCCAGCAGGGCTTTTCTTATGGTCTTATGCGTTGAAGCCTAGGTCCCTGATGGAATGGCAGAGGATGATACTTAGGCGTAACACAAAATAAAAGCAAAAAATGTTCCCTAGTATCTATGCTGAGAATATATTTGTACTGACAGAAAGAGATTCTGTGTAAATTCATACTAAGGATCTTTTACAAAACGTCATGATGACACCTGCCAGAATAATCAGAAATGGAGGAACTGGGGTAAACGAAGAGGTTTTGCTTCAAGTCTTGTGGAACTAGAGTCACCAAGGATTTCACTTCACAGTGACTGATGCAGTACAGCATTTCCTTTATGTGTTAAACCACTGACTTTATCAAAATGAGATATAAAGTGTTGAACTGGCAAGACAGCTCTTGACAATTCCATATTATCAAATGGCAGTAACATCAGTGTTCTCGTGATGCTTTGACGCTTAATTATTCTTTAATATGGACTAGTAACTCCATGAAATATTATTCCTATTATTCACTAGATCACACACACACACACACACACACACACACACACACACACACACACACACACACACACACCTTATGTCAAAACACATTTTCCCTCCTGCAGTATTTTGGGACCTTACCTATAACCTTTGTACTTTTCCAAGTTAACTGCAAAAATTTGCAGGATTTTTCAGGAGGCTTCTTCTTTCTTCAGCACTGCAAATTATAGTTTGCCACTGACCTACTGACTTATATTCTTCCAGTTTTATAAATTATTCTTTAACCCAGCATTTCTCAAAGTTTCTCAAAGTCCCCACGAGGCGGGGATAGCCTTACCATCCGTACAGTTTTTGGTTCCTATGGTGGGTCGCAACCCACAGTTTGAGAACCACTGCTTTAATCTGTTCAGATCATAGACTGACCTATGTCCGTTCCTTCTTTTCATGCTTTCTATCCATGCTTTTCCTATCTTCTTACTACGGCTATTGCTCCTACCACTCCCACAATTTACCATTAATTGAGCAACAGCAGCATAGGTATTTTTTGTTATTTTTGGTGTTTTATTACTGGTTTAATTTTTTTTTTAAAAAAATGAACTAAGAACTGTTTAAAGAATTAAGAACTGGCCTTGGTCCTCTCCCTAACAGGAGAGGAAAGTGTGGGAAATACATTTTTAAAATAATAAAATAAAATAAAATGATATATTGCACTCTATACTTGGCCATCCCTGTTAAAATGGAAGCATATTGTGACCAACTATTAAGCCATTTATGGTGTTTGTTTTAATATGTTTGTCTTCTTGCTGTGCAACAAGTCTAAACTTTCCTATGTGTTCTTATTTCTCATTCTAATGGTTGCTAATATACCTTACTACTGAGAGGTCATTTTGCACCTTGCCATCGTGAAAGCTACAAATGTTTATACACAGTATTCATCCTTTTTAAACAGACAGAATAAAGAGGTCTGGGGAGTGTCAGGAGGAAATAAGATGCACAAAGGAATGAATGCCTCTTTCTTTGCTCATTTTTAATCAATATTGTTCTTGCCTAACCTTGCTTCATGTATTTCTTATCCTGTTCATATTATATTTTAAGTCTGGACATCTCTGGCCCTTTGAATATGAAATTCAATCATTCATATGATACTGAATGCCTATTCACAAGAAAATTAGGTGTGTTGTAACCATGGGAAAAGTGCTAGAAAAATCAGCTTCACGGGCAGCATCGGAGTCAGCCAGGCCATGAATTCTCATGGCCATGGGCCCATCATCGGGCTGTTGGGCCCTTTCCAACAGTGATGATGCTGTGGGGTCTGACTGGTCTTCTAGGGGCTAGTCATGGGTCCTTTCATAGCCCTGGACCTTTGGGTCAATCCTGGGATCAGCCATGGCAGGCATCCCAATCTTGTGTTTTGCCTAAAGGGCCGGCCGTGGTATCCTTTGGCCATCCAGCCTGGGAGGATCACAGGAGAAGGGGCGGATGTGCTCGTCTCTTTCCCCCCATGCAAGCCAGCCGAGGCCCTATGGACCTCCTCAAATGTATGCCAGCTCCGAAGCTGACGTACATTTGAGCCAGGGGAGGTTGGCCAAACTGGGCTGGGAGAAGGCCTGGGATATCGACAGAGTGCACCACTGATATCCCCGCCCTCTTCCCACCCAGTTCGGCCAATGGCTGCCCTCCTTTTGCCCCTACACCGGCTGGGTGCAGGGATGGTCCCCCGGTGACGTGAGGGTTGCTGGCCTCGCGCCGGCGGCCCTTACTCCAAAGTAGTCGCAAGCACACTTTACAGTGTGCTTGCAACACTCTAGAGCAGCGTGCTCCGCTGCTCTAGACTTAACTAGGATCGCACCGTAAACCTAGCAGGAGTGCCTGTGCCCTGAACAAATCTACACTTGCCCTGCCGCCGCCACCACCACCACCACCACCACCACCACAGAATGAAGCAATGAGTTGACAGGAGTGACAGAAAACATTTTAAAGTGGCAATGAACTTTGCTTTCCATCTGTAGCAAGGAATAAGCCGTCTTCCCATTTTGTCCAATAGCATTTGTTTATACCAACAGCCCCAAATTAGTTGCTCATCATTTGTAACTAGGCGATTTTAGAAGAACACAGATATTGGGCTTGCTTAGGCTTACCATTCGTCCCGGTTTCGCCGGGACAGTCCCGGAAATCGGACCCGATTCCCGGTCGGGTCCCGGGGGACGAATGGGCGCCGCCATCTGTTTTTTTAATTTCAAACTTACCGGGCAGCATCTTGGGTCACGAAATCTCGCGTGATCCAAGATGTCGGCACCCAAATCTCGTGAGGGCATGATGCCCTCACGAGATTTGGGCGCCGACATCTTGGATCATGCGAGATTTCGTGACCCAAGATGCTGCCCGGGAAGTTTGAAATTTAAAAAAAAAGATGGCGGAGCGGCGAGCGGGTGCTTCTCCCAGTCGTCAGTGCCACTGGGAGAAGCACAGTGCTTGCCCGCGTTGCGCGAGCCTGCTGGAGGCTCGCGCTGGCCGGGCAAGCAGGCTGTGCTTCTCCGGTCTCCCAGCGGCTCCATGCGGTGCCGCTGGGAGACCGGAGAAGCACAGCCTGCTTGCCCGGCCAGCGCGAGCCTCTAGCAGGCTCGAACAACGTGGGCAAGCAGGCTGTGCTTCTCTCCGTGCCGCTGGTCTCGCAGCGGCACCGGGAGAAGCACAGCCTGCTTTTTGCCCGTGTTGCGCGAGCTCCAGGGCTCGCGCAACGCAGGCGAACAGGCTGTGCTTCTCCCGGTGCCGCTGCGAGACCAGCGGCACCGGGAGAAGCACAGCCTGCTTCTTGCCCGTGTTGCGCGAGCTACAGGGCTCGCGCAACGCGGGCGAGCAGGCTGTGCTTCTCCCGGTGCCGCTGCGAGACCAGCGGCACCGGGAGAAGCACAGCCTGCTTCTTGCCCGTGTTGCGCGAGCCTGCTAGAGGCTCGCGCTGGCCGGGCAAGCAGGCTGTGCTTCTCCGGTCTCCCAGCGGCACCGCATGGAGCCGCTGGGAGACCGGAGAAGCACAGCCTGCTTGCCCGGCCAGCGCGAGCCTCCAGCAGGCTCGCGCAACACGGGCAAGCACTGTGCTTCTCCCGCTGCGAGACCAGCGGCACCGGGAGAAGCACAGCCTGATCGCCCGCGTTGCGCGAGCCCTGTAGCTCGCGCAACACGGGCAAAAAGCAGGCTGTGTTTCTCCCGGTGCCGCTGCGAGACCAGCGGCACCGGGAGAAGCACAGCCTGCTTCTTACCTTGTGTTCTCCAGGGCTGCGCAACGCAGGCGAGCAGGCTGTGCTTCTCCCGGTGCCGCTGGTCTCGCAGCGGCACCGGGAGAAGCACAGCCTGCTCGCCTGCGTTGCGCAGGGAGAACACAAGGCAAGAAGCAGGCTGTGCTTCTCCCGGTGCCGCTGGTCTCGCAGCGGCACCGGGAGAAGCACAGCCTGCTTCTTGCCTTGCTTTGCCTTGCCGCGGCCCCAGCAGCAGCAGCAGCGACCATGGACCAGTGACCAGCAGCGACTAGTTAAGCTTATTTTTAAATTATATATTTTTAATAGAAATATTAATTATTTATTTAAAAATTTCGGCCAAGCTTCGTGCGGCAGGAGGGGGCGCTTCGCGCCCCCTTTACTTAATTCATTAATTATTTTAAATTGATTATTTATTTGAAAAATTCGCGCCCCCTTTCTTTTATATTTTATTCGTTAAAAGGGTTTCTTATTTGGATTAATGCTTTATTATGAGTTTTATGGTGTTTTTTATGCTTTTTCGTTGTGCTTGAGAATGGCTTTTTCGTTGGGGATGGGACTTTGGGCTTTGTTTGGGCTGCTTAGGATTGCTTTTCGTTGTGCTTTAGAGTGGCTTTTTTGTTCTGGATGGTACTTTGGGCTTCGTTTGCGCGGTTTAGGATTGCTTTTCGTTGTGCTTTAGAGTGGCTTTTTCGTTGTGGATGGTACTTTGGGCTTCGTTTGTGCGGTTTAGGATTGCTTTTTTGTTTACGATTGGTTGTGGTTCTTTGGCCTTGCTTTTTCGTTGCTTTCACATTAATTAATTAATTAATTAATTACCTCGGGGGGGGTATGGGGGGGTGTCCCGGTTTGAAGTTTGAAAAATATGGTAAGCCTAGGCTTGCTACCTCATTCAAAAAGGCCCACCATTCCATTTAGCTAAAGCACAAGAAAAAGAAGTATCATGTTTTGTGGGCTTATTCTATCAATGGTGTGAACAAACCTCACAGCTCAGAATGCAGCGCAAGTATGCCAGTCACTCGGTGAAACCCTGGCCTAGGTTGTAAGTAGCGGGCATGTCTACATGAGTTGTGTGTCATGGGTCAGTCATGATTTCAGTCATTTGTGTCCTGCATCATCAGTAGGTCCAGTGCACTACCATGCTACAATCAAAATTGTACTTAGGCAGAAATTCCTAGCTTCCAGATACCACTCTCTATTATGGTGTGTGATCAGAAATCACCTGAGCCTATTCTTTGTTCAGCCCCTCTGGTTTAAGAGATGACGTTTCTAGGTTATTTGTCCACAATGCCTTGGATCCCTCTTGGTCCTCTACATTAGGAGAAAGATAGGAGAGACATATTGATCTTTGTCTGTAAACCGCGTTGTGAGCTTTTTTTGTTGTTGAAAAGCAGTATATAAAAAGCGGTACGTCAGCTTCTCGGCTCTATATTGTGTGTGTGTGCCCCCCCCCCCGGTGGTTTTTATTGTTTTAATTTATTTTATGTATTGTTTTAAATTATGTATTTTTATCTTTGTTGTAAGCCGCCTTGGGCATTTGCCTTGGCATGGGATAAGGCGGGATATAAATGTTGTAAATAAATAAATAAATATTCTTGATACTAACAATAACAATAATGGAAATCGAACAAATAAGCAAGCATGTTTTGCTCGGCTTGGTACAGTTTTTAGTCTGCACAAATTGAGTCTGGAAAGTCCCATGATGACAAATACACACTAAAATTGCAGCAGACATGCAGTCACTGTCTAAAGCGTGCACTCATTGCTAGGCATTGCTCCATGAGTCAGAGGGAATCGAGGATGATGACAGAAGTCAGAAATCACAGCTGCACGACTCTAGGGAGAGCCCAGCTGGCTCAGGATCACTCAGCTGCAAACAGGCTCAAGAGCAGCTTTTGAAAGTGGGGAGTCATTCCTCATTATCAGACCACCAAGTACAAATGCACAGTGAAATACAGTGAATCAAGTATATACAACAACTAGCCTGCAGTGTGGACATAAATTGTGTTCTCTTGCCAGTGCAGAGGGCACAGTCTTCCCTTGCAGCAGCAGAAGTGCTTTTTTAATTACAGTACTGAATTTCCCAGGTGTTTTTTTTTCTTTTTAAGGGGAACATTTCCTCCTAAGCTTGAAACTTTGCTGCAATGCTGGCATCCCACTGTTTTGTTTCTTACAGGGCATATGCTGTGCATTTTTTTTCCCAAACAGAGCTAGTAAGTCTGTCATGTTAGAACACTGACTTTTACTCTCAGCAGTCCCCTTATCTGCAGTTCAAAGTTTTTCTGCCTCAGGGGGTGAAGTCCTGTGGCAGATCCTAGCAAAGGTGAAGGGTGAATTCCAAAGAGTCAGAGAGTCCACAATCAACTAATTCCTGCCATGCTGAAGCAAAATCCCGTAAAAAGACTGATCTTGGCCAATGGTCCACAGCACTGTTCAGGGTGCAGAGGCTAGCAGTGCATTGGCTCCCTTGCCTAAAGTCATCAAACGAGTTCATGGTTGAGGGAAGATCTGAAGTTCTGAACCAGGTTCACAGCTTCAGTTTTTTGCCTCTATGCTGCAGTAACTCTTTAGCTTTAGGTCAGACTGATAGTTTCCCTTGCCTGTCAGCTGTTGTCTCCCAGCTTAATTTCAATAATAAGCAAGAGACATCATTTTAAATTCATTCATGTTACCTAGAATAGCTTGCATAGCTTCAGTCGCCCGGTTATGGCAGCTGCTCATAGCGTACGACTGTATAACCACTGTTGAATTCTTGTGTCTTCTGCATCTTCTGGGTTGACTGAGATGGTAATTTTATATGAATGAACATCCTCATGTACTCTGACTTTCTTAAATAGGTCCGTGCATAGAACATTTGAGTCATGACAGCTGCAACCCTATCAGGGCCGGCCTTATCATGAAGCAACCTGAATCAGTCATGTGGAGTGACCAAGATGGAAGGGTGGTGAACTGATGAGCCCCCAACCTGTCTTATCTGCCCTGCTGGAGGGAGAAGGGGGAACAAAAAAAAGCTGCCGCAGCTCCAAATTGCTTCCCCTTGCCCACCTGGTGCTTACAGAGCACCAAGTGGGCAGGGAGAGGCAATCTGGAGCCCACTCCCCTTCCCACCATTTCACTTCCCCTGAGCTTGGTACATAGCCTCCCTTCTTTGTGCCACTTCTGTTTCAAATGAACAGGAGAGGTGCATGCTGGGTTCCCAAGAGGAGGGAGGCTATGCTCAAAATTTTAGGTAAGTGAAAGGAAGTTTGGGGCACCTCTCCCCTCCCCTCCCCCTATCCATGAAGGGTCACTTGTCCATCCTTCCCCCTGCTTGCCCATCTGCTTACTTGCTTGCACTCTCCCCTGCTGCCCCTCTTATCCACCAGAGGGGCAGGCAGGTATGCACATGCAGGGGCAGCAAATTCGGGGGGCTGTAGGCAAGGGGAGGCATGGGCAGCCCCTGAATCCAATGTATGTTTTCCAGGGAGTAAGCCCTATAACGCAGCAGGAGTTACTTTGAAGAAACATGTACAGGATTGCACTGCAACTCAGCAAAATACAAAGCTCATTTAATTCCTCCCCCCCAAAGAACTGGGATTTCAACAAAAATCGAAGTGATATGGTAAATGGCACTTTGTTCGTGTTGGCATTTGGGTCAAATACAAATAAATACAAAATGTAATTCACAGCCAAAACAAATATCTTTTAAAATTCTAATTCACATTCAAAATATTTCTTTTCTTACTCTTATGTTTTGGCCCCAAGACTTCTTAAAGAGGTTGGCTATGAATCCCTACTTAACTTGCACAAAACAAATGGTTGTCATGTTTCACTAGCAACAGTGTTTTCTTTCTTCCAAATTACTGAAACGTTCTCCACTGTAGGGTTGAATGTTCAGCACATCTCCTCCCATGCGGAACCACAGTACAACATGGCAGTGACGAAGGCATAGGTCAGAGTCCCTTGGGTCTGCAATGCCTTTTCCAGAAAAACAATAACCACATCTTGTTGATCTTTCTTGTATCCTCTGTAGCTGAGGTCAAAGTCCATTTTTACCATGGCTATGTATTTTCACCCTGGTGTTTATCTCTCTCTCTCTCTCTCTCTCTCTCTCTCTCTCTCTCTCTCTCTCTCTCTCTCTGTGTGTGTGTGTGTGTGTGTTTGCCTGTGTTCTGTTTTTGTTTAGAATTTTGTGAAATTATGGCAACAGCCAGGCGTTTCATACATATCCTTCAAATCAGGCAGAATATACCACAGGACCACTGTGACATTTCCATTGTAAGGAAACTGTAATTATTCTTCAGTGCAGATACATGGAATCTGCACTATCAACTGAGCAGACCTGCCAGGTTCTGAATACAGTACAGTATAATCAAGCTTCTGTATTTCCCATGGAAATGTGAACATTCTCAAGACTAATACAGACTCCGACAGATCAGCATCTGGTGCCTTTCTGCTCATTGAAAGATTCAGGGACTTTCCAAATCATCAATTTCTTCTGCAGTTGTTATGCATGATCACAAACTAGTCAAGTTAAGCACCTTTCAGACTCATTGATTTCAATCATAAAATAAAGAACATACTGAAGTCTCACACACTGATATACTATTTATCACTGGAATTTAAAAATGACTAGATTGCAGCCAGAATTCTGTCAATGGGAAAGTTTACCCCAGCTAGCACATCAGTAGCGACTACCATGTTGTATGTAGACAATTGTGATTGATTCAGGCATCTATTGGAGAGTAACTGTTACATCATTAATGGCAAGTAAAAACATTTCCTGCCATGCCCATGCCATTTGGTTAAATTTTAAACATTGTTGTGTTTTATTCTGTTTAAACATTCTTTACATTCTTTACAGACAGACAGCCCAAACTTATGGGCTAGGTCCACTATCAGAATTAGTGTTCTGGCAGTGGAACGTGCTTTGCAGTGTCGTAAATGAC
Source organism: Plestiodon gilberti rubricaudatus (assembly GCA_026170595.1). Classification (NCBI taxonomy): domain Eukaryota; kingdom Metazoa; phylum Chordata; class Lepidosauria; order Squamata; family Scincidae; genus Plestiodon; species Plestiodon gilberti. The sequence goes on from JANXHW010000004.1 coordinate 44,902,427, forward strand.
ACTCTGATGATGGCGCACATTGATGTGTGCTTCCGGGCTGCCACCAGAGACAATGAGCGGCACACCACATGCAGCAGAGACCAGGAGACTCTCCGCTGATCCCGGTATGTTGGCAGGGGGTGAGTTCTATGGATGGGGGGGGGCTTTTCTCGGTGGACCCGGGGCAGGAGGCATGTCAGAGGCAGGAGGGGGTGTATCCCAGGGCGAGCAATATGCACTGGGATGCTATCCCTTCCAGAACCTCCCAAAACGCCCTCTTTCTTTCTTTGGATTTGCGCCAGCTATATAGCTGGCGCAGATCCAAGGTGACCCATAGTTGATCGAGGGTCTTATGGAGGGGTAAGGAGAAATAGTCTCCCTTGCCTCTCCCAAGCTTCCTGATTGCCCCCCCCCCGCATAGCATACAGTGCCTGTTCTGGTGTGCCTGCATGCTATAGCCGGGGGGGGGGGGGATAGGATCTGGCTGTGAGTCATTCAAGCGCTCCTTTGCTGTATCACAAACACAAGATCCATCAAGTGGTATTTTGTAATGAAACAACATATCATCCTTTCCACATCGATGTGTGCCTTTTTCTCCTCCCTTTGTAATTTTATGCTTCTTTTAAGGTTTTTATTTATTTAATTTTATTTATTTAAAAGATTTTTATACCGCTTTTCTAAAATTCAAAGCGGTGTACAACAAACATAGCAAAACAACTAATACATAATTTAAAAACCCATTAAAACCATCCACAATTAAAATTAAATATTAAAATACAGTTGCAATTAAAAGAGTACAGAGCAGATTAAAATTGAAAAACAAACATGTCGCAGCAGCAAAAGTAAAAAGGGTCCCAAGGTAGCTCCTAGGTAGTTCCTCTCTCCTCAAATGCCAGACGGAACAAATAGGTCTTTAAACCCCTTTTAAATTTGCACACTTCTTGTTTAACACTGAAGCACACACCCATTATAGAAGTAGGCTTACCAGATCTCCAACCAGGACAGAGTGCTAGAGCTTTAGGAGAAGGAATGTGGGCAGGTGTAGCTTGTTAAACCATAGAGCACAATCCTAGGCATGTCTACTCAGAAGCAAGTCTCATTGAACACAATGGGGCTTGCTTCTGAGTAGACATGCCTAGGATTCTGCTCTAGGAATTAACAAGCTACACCTGCCCACATTCCTTCTCCTAAAGGTCTAGCACTCTGTCCCGGTTGGAGATCTGGTAAGCCTATATAGAAGCAACAAGAAGGTTGCCTGATTATCGATAGAAATGGGGTTATCCCCATGTTAGGAATTATTTTGCTACTTGCACTAAATATAGTTCTAAAGATCATACTGGCAGGGGAGTTATTTAAGCTTGGTTACCTCAGCAATGGCAATATGTTTTCTTCCCCCACCCACCCCCATTCCAAGCAAGGGCCCTGCACAGGATGTGAACCTTTAGCCTTTACCCTGAGTAACGTGCCAGCCATCCCAATGGGTCTCCTCGAATGCATGCCAGCAATTTTGCTGGTGTACATTTGGAAGGCCTGTGTACAGTAAGACCCAACAGGCCTGGGAAGGGAGATAGGATATGGCAGAGGCCTCCTCCACCGATTCCTCCCCCTTCCCGGGCCTGATGCTCCAATCCCCCCCTCCTGGAAAGCCCTGTCCCGCCCTCTCCCTGCCCCACACCGCCCAGCAGGGACTTATGTTCCCAATGCAGCGCTGCATCATTCTGTGGCACTGGGGGAGCAGCGCAAGCCTCTCCACCAGTGCTACTTACTCTCTGGGTGAACTGGAAGTGTAGAAGAGAGGAAACTGTTGGGCTGGACCATCTCCAGTGTTCTAGCCCACCATTCTCAGCTGCTCCATGCTTCCTCTCCTGGGTGTCCTCTGATTATCTACCAGCTGAGGTGACTGCTGCAGTTGGCCTTGTGGATGAGCCAGCCCTGCCTTATACCCAGTCAGAACATGTTTGGTCTGCAACTTGAAATGACGACCTCCTATAAACAGTTTCTTCTTATTTACAGGCTGCAGCCTTTTAGATTGTTGGAAAGCGCTATCTACTGTCATCTATGCAAAACATACAACAGCCTTTATTTTTTCACCAGACATTCTAACCCCTTTGTATCTCTGTTACTAGAACTGGACCACTGTCTTATTTAACTAATTAGCAGGTACAGAAATTCCGAAGTGTACATTGATGCCTAGCAGGTCTGACAAAGTTCTGCTCTTGTGGTCTCTTGAGATCCTTGGCTACATTGCCCTCATTTAAGAGAAACGTGGACTATGTGCAGATGAGATTATTCATGAAGTATTTACAAGTGCATCAGCAATGCAGATTTTTGCACAAAGCCATAAACACGTCACAGATCCATGTTTTGCAAGCCGTAGATCATGCAATATCTTCTAGTATTGAAAAGAACATTTCAGTTTAAGCAGGGACTTTAAGCGATTCAGCTTTATTGCTGAAAGCAACATTCTTGGAGTGTATGATGAATATAAAGCGCTGCCTCGTATGGAATCAAACAATTCACCCGTTTTTTCTGGTACTGGTAGACCTGACTGGGAATAACTGTCCACAATCTTTGGCAAATGTATTTCTCAACTCTGCTGCTTTATATGGACCTGCCAGAAGGAGGATGTCAGGTCTACTACTTGCAAACCATTTACTTTACTTCTCAGTGAGAGCCCTTTGCCATTTTCACATTGCAAGACCCATCTTTCTTTCCTCCAAATGGACTTACAAGCTTAATGGAACATGCACACCTTTTCCATATTTTAGATGATGCCGGAAGCAGAGAAAGGATGCTTCAGAATAAGCCCCAGTGACTGCTTAAATACCATGCTGAGACTCGGAACTCCTCCTTTTTAATGACATTGGGGAGGGACCATTGGGGTGGAGCAGTGGTTCCCAGACCGGGGGGAGTGGCTCCCAGGGGAGCCGTGGAAACCAGCCAGGGGAGCCACGGAGTGCCACAGAATTCTCACGGAAAACAATGCAATGCCAATTGGCAGGCATCAAAACAATGTAATGGGGAGCCATAGTCAATGGTTGCCAATGGTCAAGAGAGCTGCAGGTCAAAAAAGTTTGGGAAACACTGGTGGTAGAGCATAGGCTTTGCATGCAGAAAATCCCAGGTGGTTCAGTCCCTGGTATGTCCAGGTAAAAGGATCAGGTAGCAGCAGATGCCAGCAAATGCTTGCTAACTGCTGCATCAAAGTAGACTGAGCGAGATGGAACAATAATCTGAGTCAGTACAAGGCAATTGCCTGGGTTCATATTCTCTTTTGCAGATTTCCACCAAGTAAAGATGAAGTGCCATTCCATCCACGATGGGCAAGTTCTGCTGCAACGCCACGGCCTGCTGGCCACGTTGCTTTATACCTGAGAGGTCTTAATCAACACAGTGCTTTAAACAGCTTGTGAGGCCAGTGAAGTATTAAAAAGAAAACATAATTTTGCAAATTTACACAGTGTAATTTCACAGCTCATGGTATCACTTAGTAGAGATTAATTCTGATGCATTCAACAGGATTATTGCATTATCCTAAATTGCATCGGACACTCTGGCAGTCCTATATTGATTTGTAGACAGCATAGGGAGGTTGTATTTTGGGGGGATTTTGTTTCTTGATTTCCTGGGTGACATTTGCCACTTGACTTACCTTAAGCTCTTCACGCATTCTGCTATGCCATCCATAGTTCTATTCAGTAAACTAATGAAAATTAGATTTTGTAAGCATTTCATCACCATCTGTAAACAGAAATTATCTCAGATTTATATTATGAATGCATTTCATTAACATAATTACATTCTATAACAAAGTGATTTCTTTCTATTATAGACTCTATTGTTGCTGTCACGTAGAAATATGATGTTCTAATTGTTCTGCGTGTGACTCCATTGCAATCTTGTTATAGTGGATGTGGTTAAAAGCCTAAGGATGATCTGTATGCTATTTAAATGTGCGGCTCTGTGATGTTCTTCCGCTTGTGAATCAGAACTCTGCAATTGTCAAAGGTCTGCACTGTTCAGCCTTTTCCCCATGTTCATTCTTATTCACGTTTAGCTTGAGACCAGTGGTTTGCTCCACAGTAAACCCAGCAAAGGGTTGACTGTGTAAGTGGAAAAGTCATAATGAATTATTTCTGGAGAAGGAGCACATTGACGCTGATTTGTGTCTGATATCTCATGCCACTGTCTTATTTACTATCAGTGAGGATGGGGGCAGGGAAGAGAATGGATATTCCTCTCTATCCCATGTGAAATAAATGACAGCATTTTAATATGACCCACAGCAGACATTGCTGTACCCGTAGGTAGACACTAGGGCAAGAGTGGGCAGAATATGAGGTTGTGTCAGTACTGGTGTACCAGGTTGCAGGAGGGACCTACTCCCAGGCTGTATAAGATGCTGTGCACCCTTATTTGGGCATAAAAAAAGCTGAAAGTAAGTGTGTGAGAAGAGGAAGATTCTCATTTCTTGGGGGCCCTGTGTAAAGGAAAGGATTTTCACCACCACCACTACCACCCCGCCATCCTCCTCCTCTGTGTCATGGGCTTCTATCAAATCTAGTACTATTTGCAACCTGTTAGCAAAACCTGTCTTCATTCAACGTAATGTTCTTCTAGAGCTGAGCCAAAACTTCTTAGAACTTTTCAGCTCAACAATGGGAGGTTCTGGGAGGGGCGTCAAATGGTTTTGCAAACCAACTCCAGCTCACTTTCGCTGCCACCGTTTTGTGGTCCTGCTCCTAAGAGCACCAGTGACTGGCAGATGCTCTGTTTTCTCAGCAGGCTGCGGAGTGGGGGCAGACAGCACTGTTGCCACTCCAGTTGGTTTTCTGGTGACAGTATATGATGACGTGAGGTCATCATGAACGCAGTCAGAGCAACAGCAATGGTTCCTGCCAATACGTTCACCCCGTTTTGCATTGCTCCCGCCAAATCACCAAAATGCCTCGCCCAACATGTAGAAAGGGTGGTGAAGTTGTGGGAAGCATTTAGGCTCATCCCTAATTCTTTTTGCATTTCACAATTGAACCTGTGCTATATGAAATCTTTTAAATTTCCAAAGGTCCTTAATTCCAAAACTGAAACTGCTCCACAATGTGAAACAAACGAAAAACTCAGTATGTAATGGGAAGCAGACATGAATGTTCTGCTTTTTCCTGTTGAAAGCACACACATTTCTTGATTATTTTAGTTTTTATTTTGTGTCCTCATGAAATGGAAATAAAAAGTTCTTGTGGTTCTCATTTATTTTCTCTAGATATACCGCATATATGAAATGGGATTTTCACACCTCTCTGGTTACATAAGACATGCTGACAACACCTTTGCAAACAAAGTCCTATTTACATGTAAATATGGTGCATTTAGCAGAAGTTAACAGTTATTGCCCTAGTGACGTCACACCAACGTAGATAAAACAGTATTTCCAGTTACCAAAATATGACATTTGAGATTGAGATCTGATGTTGGATGTTAAGGTTTGAGATCTGATGTTGGATGTTAAGCATGAGTAGCAATCACAAAACAAAAGGGATGTAGCAGTGGCAGCATCAGTTTCAACACTATCATTTTATCCATCCAAGGTGGATCCTAGCAGACAAATCATAAATCAGATACTGCTTCATGGATAAACCTATAATCCATAGAACCTGTAATTGTGTGTTCTGAAGTGACAACCGTCATTGTTTGCCCACTAACACAAATATATTATTCATGTGATCTTTGCTTCCCCCTACATGTATACATGTAATTATAGTCTTTATGAGTTTGCATGTTGCATATTGTGTATCATGAGCCAACCTGAATATGTTATAAAAAGGAGGGATGAATGGATAATACCATGGGGAATGGGATAGCTATATAGTTTTATCTGTAATTGTTTCTATTGCTATTGCACAGTCATGCTCTCGTACAGATAATGAAAGTGGAAATTCTTATCTAACTCTTGGCTTGTCCATGCTAGAAGAGGCATACACTTCTTGATGAGGCCCATAGTATTCGGGAAATGCGTGGTGATCTTAATTACTACGATTTTTTTTTTTAGCCAATGTTCTCATGAGTGGTGCTTTACCGAGTGATAGAAAAAATTGTTTCCTAAAAAGGGGGGGGGAGAGGGGGGTTACATAATGGTTATTCTTTAAAAAATGCAATTACATTGATAGAGTATGCACTGCATGCTCTGGACCGGTGGGGAATAGGAGTGGGCTGTAAGTCTGGTGTTCTTTTAAGAGAATTATAACAAGAAAAATAAAAGATTTGCAATGAAGTAAAATCTGCATGCTATGGGCTGGCAGAAGACCAGACAGCCCATGAGAAGTAAGTCAAGAACATTTCACTTACCTCTCCATAGGCCACCTGATATCCAATGGGCCTCCTCAGACCCACACCAGCTCTTTAGCTGGCAGGGGGATAGGGGTGGGTCAGGGCTGGAAAAGGGGGATAGGACCTGGTGTACTTGGCTGCCACTGAGATCCATCCATAGTTAATCAAGACTGTGAATATGGTTATGGAATATTTTTTATATTTCTCAACTGTTGGCTGGGAAGATCTACAGAAAACTATGAAACAGAATGCATAGGTCACTTTTCTAGGCAGCTTGTTCCAGTTTTCAGTTGCCAAGAGTTGCTCAAGATTAATCTCCCTAGTCTCTTCTTTTTTTTAATCTTTCATTCTTTGACTGACCTCTTTACTTTGCCTGACTCATTTTTGCACAATTTTAAACACTTGCTCTACATAAGTAATCTCCTCGAAAGAACCCATTCATCAATGTACCGCAGTCTCTCCGCACTCTCCTTCAGCCCAGTGATGTTGCAGAGGGCTAAGTTCCCACTGTCTCACTGTTGAAGAATGAATGTGCAGAATATGTCATTCACTATGGCATTCACATTCACTATGTGGTGAAGAATACTCATTCTGTTTCAAAAGAAGAATATCATCCAAACGCAGGATGGGCAAACCTCTGAAAATGTGCTTCTGAAGAAATGTGCCACCACTACAGGGAAATATTAGCATATCAAATACACTTTTACTGGATTTGTGCAGACATTTTAAATTAGTCTCCCCTGGTCTTCCTGCCAGCAGTGCTGAAGAGACATGGCTCACAGCAGATGACTGCACTGCTACTGCTACTCTCTTTCGAACAAAGCCAGCCTCACTTAAAATAGCTTTGCTAAAAGCCAAATATATTTCCAGGAGCTTTTTATATACTTGGAGTGATCTAAACTGTCCAATTATGAGCCTTACTAATACCGTATTGGTCTGAGTATAAGACTCACTTTTTTCTCTTAATTTAAGTTTTTAAACTAGGGGTGCGTCTTATAATCAGGCTGTTGCAATAATGCCAGTGATTTGATTAAAAAAGATTAATAGCACCAAACTTTAAGGGTGCGTCTTATAATCAGGTGCATCTTATATTCGGGACAATACGGTAGTTCTAACCTATTACACTATTTCTCACTTTTTGTTTTCATGGTCATTATTAGCTCAACTTTCAACTCAGTATGAGCATTCTCATACCCATATTGGAATTGTCCCACATATAGCATAGGGAAAATACTGTCAATCCAACTCGGTGAATTTGAGCTCAACAATTTACCTGTTCAAAAAAAAAAAAAAAAGGACTAAGCTCTGCTTTCCTATTTAAATGAGATCTGAGCAAAACAAGCTCGTGCTTTATCTGCCAATTTGCCTCCAGTGCTCCTCGTCCTCCTTTCGCTCCCAAGGTTAGAAAAGGAAGAGGGGGACAGAGAGGAAGAAGAAATATGGAGGGGAGGAGAATGAACAGTGGTGTCACTAAGGTACGCGTCACCCTAGTGTGGGGGTGCACGTCACCCTAGTGCGGGGGTTGCCATGTCACCCCCCACCCCGCTGCCCCCCCCACACCGCCAATTGGGTCTTTGTTGGCCCCTTCTGAGGTCAAGGCTTTGAGCTTCATTGTGCGTATGCTGCTCGAAGCCTTGCCTGGTCTATTCATTAGAGGCCGAGCCGCCGAGAAAGACGTGGCTTGGCCTGCCGGCTCTGGGGGTGACGCACCGGGATGGGGGGTGACCGGAGCGTCACCCCCCCCCGGCGTGTTACCCCCTCTGGCCGCCTCCCGGTGCATCACCCTGTGCGCCCCACCCCCACCCCCCGCCATTCTGCAGTGACGCCTGGGATGAGCTAGAACATTGGATTTGGGAGGAACAGAGGCTGGCACATCATTGGGTAAGAGGGGCAACATTTGGCATGCCACCTCAGGCATCAGGAGGTCTTCAGCCAGCCCTGTCAGAGAGGGCGTTCTTAGTGGTGGTGCCCAAGCTCAGCAATTCCTTGCCCTGGAGATCTAGTTTCCCCCCCCCCCCTTATTTTCCTACGTTCAGATGACAACTGAAAATATTACGAATCCAATGAAAATTTTCCAGGAGCATTTTGTGAAATGTGGTCCTGTCCTTCCCTGATTATAGTAAGGATATGCACTTTTGCAGCTGCTACTGCATTGTTGTCTTTACATTTTAATATTGCTTTATTGTGAGTTATTTATCTGGTTATTAGCTGGTTTTGAGGTCCCATTCCTGTACCATTCCTCTTATGAGGGATACAAGTGTGTGTGTGTGTGTGTGTGTGTGTGTGTGTGTGTGTGTGTGTGAGAGAGAGAGAGAGAGAGAGAGAGAGAGAGAGAGAGAGAGAGAGAGTGAGTGAGTGAGTGACACCTGACAGAACTCGAAACAGCTAGTTTAGATCCATTGACACTCATTAACTTTGCAACCCTATTTGTTGCCTGGGAAGTGTTAGTGCATTTACATCTAGTAATCCCAAGGAGAACTCTTACTGAATGATTAATTTTAACCATGCTGAAATGAAGCTGGAGTCTGTGGAGATTCACCAAAGATAAATTTGGCCACAAGGTTCATCTTAGACACATGGTTTCAGAAGATATATATTTTACCATCATGAAGCTGAATTCAGTCCATCTGCTTATTTTATAAATCCCACTTCCTCACCAGGGAGCTGACAGGTCAGGAAATGCCTGCCAAGCAGCTTCTTTGGCTGGGCAGCTACTAGAAGTATGGGACAAGTTACGGCCCTGGGAGAGCTAGTCAAGGGGTGGAGTTGGCCGGCCATCAGTGTAGAAGTTCATGCGATCCGCGTAGCAGGCACTTGCCAAAAACATTAATCTTTTTAGTTGGTGAGAACATCTTGTTCTACAAAACATGATTTCACTTAAGCCGCTTCTGTGAGCAAACTGAAAATGTACACGTCGAGGAATAATGCATATCTAATTTAAATGCAATTCATTCCGGCTTGATTTGCCTACAGTGCTAGCGTAACATCACATGTTAAATTAGTACTGGCTGTACGGCAGGCAGTACACTCCATCCAAAGACTCCAGTCCTATTCCTTCTTAGTAAAGGGACTAAAGCCCATTGAATTCGAGGGAATTGCTCTCAGGCAGGGCCCATGAGAGAGGGGTAACCGTAAAGGGGGTAAATTGTACCCAGGCCCAGGGTCAAAAGGGGGGGCCAGGAGCCAAAGGAAGGAGCCCAGAATATTTTCTGATCTCACCTGCACTTGACCTGGGCCCATGGATGAAAAGGAAGGCAGCCTTCAACCAGGAGGCCAGGTCTACCAGGTGGGTAGATCTGGGTTCTGCACAGTGGCATTACGACACACACACCCGTGGGGGGCCGCGGGGGGGGGGTGTTGACGCAACACCCCATGTGCTGCCAAATGCCCCACCCCCTGGGGGCTGTCATGCTCGTGCGCCGCGACATGGCACGAAACACACACACACCGCGTTTTGGTCCATTTTTTGAGCCAAATGGCTCCAGGGCAGGCAGGCGGGCCAAACTCCCGACCCAAGGAACAACTGCTGAAGCACCTGACGGAGCAATCCAGAGGTGAGTTCAACCCCCACGCCTGCTGCCTGGGGCCTGGTCCCGCCGCCCCCACCACTGACGACGCCACTGGTTCTGTATTGGGAAGCCCAGTAGACCTGGGCTCCGGAGATTCTTCCAGCTGTCGCTGCCCTCTCCCTGCCCTATTTTGCCCCCTCCCTGCCCCCATTTCACCTGCCCCATCACCACCCTCACCCACCTCATTTTGTCCCTCCCCCTTTGAGAAGGGGCCCAAATGAAACTTTGTACCCCTTGATAAAATTCTTCTTGGCAGCCCTGCTCTCTGGCAAACATGCTGCTGTGGCTGCTGGGCAACCATCCCTTCGTCAAGCAGACTGCTGGTCAAGATAGTTCAAGATGATCGGTTGATGCTTCATCAGTGGAAGTCAATGGTTAAGAGATGGTTAGGATACCATCACAGTTTGGAGGAGGTGACACCAATCCAGCTGAGGGGCAGGGGCAGAAAGATGGCAGAAAAAGAAAAATGTAGTTGGGATGTGCATAGAGGGAGACAAACTTGAGAGTTTCTAGCTGGACTTAGTTGAAATTGAAGGTTCACATTTTGAGGGCCCGCCCAACCAGCGGCAGCACGACCTGGAACACCGCCAGTACCACCTCAGGTCTGTCACCTCTGCACAGTAACAACAACAACAACAACAAGCTTACCATGCTTCTTGTACAGTTTCTACAATTGCAGAAGTGCAGGACTTCTGGTTTGACTTAACGGGACTGTGCTAATAAAGGAGCTCCTTCATTTGTATGGTCCCCATAAATCAATGCTGAAGTCCTGCACTCAAAGGCGTCGCTCCGGTAGGGGCGGGGCCGTAGGTTTCGCTCGTCCTAGTCCCGTTTACCGAGCGAACAGGAGGCAGCCCTGCCCCCTCACTGTCGGAGCCATTCCCGTGTGGAGAAAGCAGCAGGCAGGGTCTCTTGCCTGCTGCTTTCTCCGCAGGGGAATGGCTCCGACAGTGAGGGGGCGGGGCCGCCTCCTGCTCACTCGGTAAACGGGACTAGGACGAGCGAAACTTACGGCCCCGCCCCTACCGGAGCGATGACTCTGCCTGCACTTCCATATTTGAAGAAACCACTCCTGGAGCATGTATTTGAAAATGGCCTAATTTTTTTGAAAATTTGTTGAATTAAAATGGAAAGCAAGGTGTTTTGTGTTTTTATTCACAGGTGCGAATTCTTAAGCATCAATATCAGGTATAATACCATTACATTGCTATCTTACAATGCTTAAGAAATATACCATATTATGGTGTTTTATGTTTTGATCCACTTGCCGTATTGTGGTGTTTTGTCTTTTTATTCGATTATCAACAAAAACAAACACCTCTAGTCATACGTCATCACCAGACTTCAAGGACCATTGAGCTCCGAGCTGCATGGACTTTGGCTTCCCAGGGGCTTTGAGCTGCTCGGCCGCACAACTTAAAGGGAGCTCTGCCTGGAACATAAACACCAGATTGGCATCAGATGTGTGGTGTTTTGTTTGAATCCCTGCCATAATAATCGAAATCCTTAATTTGTAAATGATATAGTGAACTAGAGTTGCTCACAGAACCAATCTTCATTTAAAAAAAAACTGGAAAAAGAGAATTGAATGGAACTAGTGCTGCAATCCCTGGGAGTATGTTCCATTAAACTCAGTAGGTTTTACTTCTGAGTAGACATGCCTAGGATTGCACAGTAAGTTGAACCTATTTGCTGTCCACATGGGTGGGTGGGAGAACAAACCCACCTACTTATTTCAAAAGGTTTCATCAATATGGATAATCTTACCATGAGTAGCAATTATGTTGGAGTAGCAATTGTGTCAATACAACCTTAGAGAATAAGTGAGGAGGGGAGAAGAGAGGCAGATATACAGTAATTCCATATGTTGGGCAGAAACAACAAACACAGCTGAGTCCTGGCTGCCCATAAAAAGACACTCTCCTCAAGTAGCAGATGTGTCTGACCAGATAGCCACCACTGTGAGCTTCCAGAAGCAGGTGTTTCTCCTATCACAGAGCTTCTCAAATAACAGCAGTGCCACCTAAAGTCCTCTTAAGATGTTAAGTTCTGTTCCTTTTAAAGACAAGGTTTATTAGGCATCAGTGTGATTTGTTCCTCACACTCATGTAGACATCCAGAGGCAATGGCTAACAGCTGATGTTTACAGCAAAAGCCACTGCATTGGAAAAGCAATTATTACGGTTGCTTTTTTACCCAGGTGACATGGAATACTATTTATTGGCTCTATGTTTATCTCAGCCTGCCTCTAAAGAGCTCTGGGCAGCATACATGCATTTTCCATCCTCACCACAATAACCCTGTGAAGTGGGCTAGGCTGAAAGAGGGTGGCTACAGCGGCGGAACCACCGTGGCGCGCGTGGAGCAGGAACTCCAGGCGCTCGATCGCGGGCGGGGGGGCAAGATCGCGGGCAGGGAACTCACCCTCTCCCGAAGTGCGGGCCCACCCGCCCTGAAGCCGGTTTGGCTCCGAAATGAGTGCAAAACGGGCGGGGGCGCGTCTACGTGACGCGACGCTGGCCCCGCCCCCACGCGCCCGGGCGCCCTCCAGGCACCTGTTGCCTCTGGGTGGCTGGTGGGGATTTGAATGCATGTGTCTCTAGTTCAAGTTGCTAACCACCAGGGGTGTATTGACTCATGGTCGGGCCCCTAGGCTTTCAGGTATTTCGGGCCCTCTCCAGCACTTGGACCATAACCGGGACATTCCGGGACATTGACAGGCGACACGGACTCCTGTCCCTGCGGGGGCCCTAGGCTGCAGGGCCTCTAGGCTGAAGCCTAGTAAGCCTTATGAATAATACCCCCTCCCGCTAACCACTACACCTCACAGGTTCTCATAAGAATCAATATGGGGTGAGATCCAACGTACCATTGGCATTGCTCCATTTACTTCGGCTTACCAGATCTCCAACCAGGACAGAGTGCTAGACCTTTAGGACAGCGGTGGGGAACCTCCGGCCCCAGGGCCGGATCAGGCCCCCGAGGCCATCCGGTCCAGCCCCCTGAGAGATTGCCGGGAGGCTGCCCAACCGGCCCCTGGAGGCTCCGCCGGGTCCGCGCGTCACCTCCGGAGGCCGGGAGAGGGCCTTTGCATGTCCTCCCCGGCCGCCGCCTCGACCCCTTCTCACCAGGCCATTGGCCATTGCACACATGCGTACCACGCCGATGAGGGCAAGCTCTTGCCCTCTTGCCCTCATCGGCATGGTACGCCGGAGGTGACGCGCGGACCCGGCGGTGGCTTCAGACGGTGAGCGTGGAGCCTCCGGAGGCCGATGGGGGGTGGGGGCAAAAATTAATTAAATAAATAAAAATGGCACCTGGCCTTACGGCCGGCCCTCAAGCAAATTTCTAATATTTAAAACGGCCCTCACCAGGAAAAAGGTTCCCCGCCCCTGCTTTAGGAGAATGTGGGCAGGTGTAGCTTGTTAAACCATAGAGCACAATCCTAGGCATGTCTACTCAGAAGCAAGTCTCATTGAACACAATGGGGCTTGCTTCTGAGTAGACATGCCTAGGAATGTGCTCCAAGGGTTTAACAAGCTACACCTGCCCACATTCCTTCTCCTAAAGGTCTAGCACTCTGTCCCGGTTGGAGGTCTGGTAAGCCTACATTTGCTCATGAAAGCATTTCAGCTCTCCTTCAGCCCTCACATTCTCTCCCCCATTTTGTGCATGAAGGGAGGGATTGTCTGGAATGGATCATTGTACTTTTTCAAAGATTTGCCATCTATTTGCTTTCATCTTGACAGTGTAATACTGAAAGTTCACTGAATGTTGCAGCTTTCCTCCCCCACTCCCACACACACCCTACATGCATTTTTACGAAAGAGAAAAAAAAAACCCACAGCACATCAAAAGGATTGCTATATTAACTTCCATCTCATTCCTATTTTCTTTTCTCATCTTCTTCTTCTCCATCCTTCAGGATACTGAAGGGAGGACACATATTTATTGTTCCTCACAAGAGTGGGGAAGATGGCCTGCATTTCTCCCACTGAAAATATTCAGGGTTGGGGCTAGTCGGCAATTTTCAGTGTGCATACGGTTCTATAGTGCACTGCTACAACAGCAAAAAGACTGGGAGGTCAGGTGAAATAATTACATTGGTGTTATAAATCACACAAGGCGTGTTAGTTTTTTCAGTTTTAAGCGCAGTGACCTCATTTCACACTATTTTTCAAAGAGCTTTTTTAGTAATAACGATGAATCTTTCCAGCTTCACTCATGCCTGTTAAATACTTCATTATTGTAAACCGCTGTGTGTATTCATGATAACCCCGCTCAAATTTTTGTTTTTTATGATTTTTTTATCAGTGTAGAAGGAAACACAGAGAAGTCTTGTGCAATTGCTATCTGCTTTTTTTGGCTTGCTAATGCCCTCTTGTGGGAGAACAAGGATGACGCAGTACATATTAACTTTTTATTAGAGAATGTTTCAGTTTTACAGGGAATCAGCAGAGTAGCAAATATAACAAACCCGAAAACATGGTTACATACGTTGGGAAGAGATTGGTTATCACAAGTACAGAGTGTTCAGGCATAGTATGTAGGTCTGTTTCAGAGGGTGAGGTAGTAGTGGATTTAGCAGTGGCGTTTTAAGCCATTCCGGCGCCCGGGGGGGCGGGGGCTGGAGCGCCCCCGTCGCGCCAGATCCCGGCTGCTGCCCCCCCGAAGTCGAGCGTCACCGGCTTCCAGAGCCTCCGCTCCGAAGCCGGGACAAGCCCTCGTCATTGCGACCGCCCAGTTCAGCGGTCGAGGGCTTTGTGAGCCGGCTGAACGCGTCGCAGGTTTTTATTTGTTTTTTCTGCACATGCGCAGAACCCGTTTGCCCTCAGAAAGGTTCTGCGCATGTGCAGAAAAAACAAATAAAAGCCTGTGATGCGTTCGGCCGGCTCACAAAGCCCTCGACCACCGAACTGGACGGTCGCAATGACGAGGGCTTGTCCCGGCTTCGGAGCGGAGCCTCCGGAAGCCGGTGACGCGCCGAGTGGGCGCGCTGCTTCCCAGGGGCTCGGCAGCTGGGCTCCGCCGCACAGCCCCAAGCCCAAGCTCCCGCGCCCCCCAGAAGCAGCGTGCCCACTCGGCGCCTGGGGCGCAGCACACCAGCGCCCCAATAGTAAGAACGCCACTGGGATTTAGAGTCTATAGTTAGCTAAGTCCAAGCCTAGAGAACGTGGCGTGGCCCGGTCTCGCCTTGCACATGGAGACAGATTTACCTCCTCAGTGATATCAAGGCCTATATTCTATTACAACCAAGTCCTCATCTTAAGGACGGCCATATCAACAACAGTGTAACAGATACCAGTGTTGTTAGAAGTGTGTTAAATTGTAACATAAACTAGAATATAACCAGATAATTTCTAACGTACATATGATATCATGTTGGTAAATGATTGGAACCAGATAGTTAAATGAAGTATCTCCAGAATTGCTTTACTGTAGATAATAATGCCTGTGCTAACTTAGCAGTTATTCGCCCAAACCTCTAATGGTAATGATTTCAGAGACATAAATTCCTCAAGCTGCATTTGGATGGTAGTTCTCCTGAAGCGTTCATTTAAATCCAGTAAGAAACACACCACACTCCATGAAATATTTACATAATGACAGCAAGGTAGCCTCCGGTTCCTGTGCTCCATCAGTTCTACTTTTAAGGAGCGGGAGCTGAGCATAAAGATCCTGACTGTGTATCATGAGTTCCAAAATATAGTTTGTGGAGTGAAAATGTTCAAAGTCTGTAGGCACAGTTTCATCTCTATATGAAAGTGCTATCATTCATATTCTTCATATTCACCACAGAAACCACAGTGTGTTGTTGAAAATAAATCTTGAAAGTAGCAGAATTTCTCATCAGTTTTTGAGATCTATGTGGGACAAATTTGACCCTCAGAACACTACTCTTTTGTGCAATTACTTCAGAGGCAGTTGACCCAGCAATCTGCCCACCCCATTCCAACACCCTTGATAGATCAGTGGCAACACACAGGGTAGAAGAGCATCATAATAACCATGAATGTGGCTGTGGTCCTCAATCAACCTGGTCTGCCCACCCTCTTTCAGATGACGTAACCAAGGAAGCAACCATAACGTTTCCAGATTTTAGCAACTGCAATCTGGAAGACATTTCTGCAAGGTATTTATTTATGATATTTCTATTTCGCCTTTTCCCCACCGATGTGGGCGTCCAAAGCGGCTAACAACAAATGTATACGGAAAGACAATACAACAGAACAATAAAACGATGCATAAAATAGCCAATCAGGAGCAGCAGACAATATTAAAAGAAATATATAGATGTAAAAACAAAGAAAGAACATGGCATCAATTAAAAAAATAGCTGCAATAAAAGCAGCAATGCATAACCAAGTATCATAAAACAGTACACAGCATTAACATCAGTAAAAAAAAAGTAGAAAGTAATGAATGATAAAATAATAAAATGGCTACAGATATGCTAAAACAGTAAAAACAGCAGTAAAGAATAAAACAGTAAACAGCAAAAGAATAAAAAAAGAATAAGAAAAAAAAAGAATTTAAAAAGTAAAAAAAAACAGCAGCAAGATGGGAACAAAGAGTAGAAAACATTTAATCATCAACACAGAAACACCAAGTGAAAAAGAAAATTTTTAAACCCACACACAAACACCTCCAGGGAGGAAGTGTTTCCCAAATCAAATGGGGGGATGACTCTGGAGCTGCTGCAGAGAAGACTCTGGTTCCCTAATCTCCAGGGGGCAGGACACACAGCAGAGCCCCCTCTGCAAATGTAAAGGGGCCGGCCAGAATGTATGGGAGCAGGCAGACAATAAGTCCCATGAAGAGCTTCAAAGGTCAAAACCAGCACCTTGAATTGGGCCCGGAAACAAACCAACAACCAGTGCAGATACTGGAGCAGGGGCCTAACAGAATCGAACCACTGAGCTCCAGTAACCACATGGTCCACCAGATTCTGCACTAATTGCAGTTTCCAGACAACATTCAAGGGCAGCCCCACGTAGAGCGCATTAATCTTGCTGGGATGTCAGCAAGGCATGGACCACCCTGGTCAAGTCTGACCAACTCAGATATGGCCACAGCTGGCAAATCACCGAAATCGGGCAAACGCCCCTGGTGACCCAGAAGCTGCTCTGGATCCAGGAGAACTCCCAAGCTACACATCTGTTCAGCAAAGGGAGTGCAACTGCATTCAGAACAGGTAGATAGTCTAGCACCTGCATTATGGAATTCTGGACTAAGAGGACCTCTGTTTTATCCATATTTAATTTCAGTCTGTTAGTCCTCATCCAGTTCCCAACTGCTTCCAGATAGAGGTCTAAAGCCTTGGTTTGCAGCCTCCCCGGTATTAGGTGGAAAGGAGAGATACAGCTGGGTATCATCAGGATACTGATAGTATGTCACTCCAAATGCCTAGATGACCTCTTCCAGCAGTTTCATGTTAAACAACTTGGGGGGGGGGATAAAAGAGACTCCACATGCCAAAGGTCAAGGCGCCAAAGAGGCATCTCCAAGCGCCACCTTATGGGACCTGTCAGCCACAAAGGAGCAGAACCACTGCAACACAGAGCCTCCAAGCCGCAACCCAGCCAACCACCCCGGAAGCCACTTGGCCATGACCAAGGGTTCACAAATATCCTCTTGACTTACTAGCCCAGCATCTGCCTGTTCCCCAACACCTCCCTCTGCTCCAAATGCACACATGCTGTCTTCAAGCGATCTTCCAAGCACACACACTTCAACATGTCTTCACAGCACAGTCCCAACACACACACAGAGACCCCAGGTCCTGTAATCTATTATTCATTCCAACATTCTTCTTCCCGTTCAGGGAAAAAGCTTATATATCTTTAAAGCAGTTATTCATTCATTCATTCTTCTTCCTGTTCAGGTAAAACACAAATGAAAATCCTTCTCTCAGTCTTTCTCAAAGACATCAAAAGGGCAAGGAGTCAATTGAAAAACATGTTGCTGCCTTCTTGCCTTCTAAAAGGCAAACTTGAATTTAGTTACTTGACATCCATCTAGTTCCCCAGTGAACTGTTTTTCCCTGGCTGAAAGTCCACTGAGGGTTCTGAGCTGTGCTTTGTTTCTCCAGGCTGCACTACTCTCTTTGAGCAAGGGAAGTCTATTTGTTACAAATAAATAAGGCCAGATTGTCTTTCTCTAACGGCCCAAACCTGTGTAAAGATAGGCAGGCGGAGCGCTCCTTCAGAGTAAGCTGCACCAGCGTGGAGGCTGGCAGTGGCACCACTCGCTCCGCCGCTGAACCGGACCTGCGCTGGCTGACGCAGGTAAGGCCCGCACCGGTCGGCTCAGCAGCGTGGGGAGGGCAGGCAGGAGTGGCGAGGGAGGGAGCCATTGGCCGGCTCGGCCTGGGAGGCGGTGGGGATAGCCACGTTCAGTGGCGTTTCTATGACCACCCCCCACTCCGGATGTGAAGTAACGGTTGCAGCCATTATTCACCCTACAGAGGTGCAGGGCGGGTGGGAGGGCCAAACACGCCGACGGCACTCTTCGCTTGCCCCGGCGAATGGGATGATCCATCCCGCTGCCGGTCACCGTGACACCCCCCTGCCGCCTGGGGCCCAATCCTGCCACCCGTGGTCCGGATCCTGCCACCCACCGCCCCAATGCCCCCTCTGCTGGCGACACCACTGGCCTTTCGCTTCCCACAAATGCTGCACTATTCCATATACAGACTTCTATCAATTCTGGTCAGATTCATTCAAAAAGAGAAGAAATATATACAGCATGAGTTCTGTACTTCATAAAACTCAAGAAAAACTAAATGTTTTATTTTCACACCTCCTGTAGCTTTTGTGTCACAATGATACAAGTCTGATCAGTCTAAAACTTCAGGTTTCCCACTGCTTGTAGCAGGTAGCAAATCTTTTCTTCTTCTTCTTGGGGGGGGGGGGGAGGCTCTGTGCACATTTGATAGCCTTGATTCAAACATCTGAGCATCTACTTGCAACCCGCAGAGCTCCTTTGTGCAACTTTTGACAGGAGTTTCTCTGACTGTGATCAAACCTGAAAAAGAAACCAAAAGAATGGGGAGAGGAGGTGTATGCTGCAAGTGTTTGGCACTAATAAGTGGTTACATAGTACGTCTCACTGCTACCACTTTATATGCAGGCCACATGAATCACAGCTACCATCCCTGCCAACCATATGGTTAGTGGTTAAGTCAAAGCAGCAGTGGTAAACATCCTTAAAGTTACAAAGAAATCCTAGTTTGGCTTGTGTGCAATTGCAAATAAATGTATGTGCAAAAAAAGAGGCACACTTCAATCAAACATCCCTGAATGGGACAGGGACAGCTTTTTAGGGACAATTTTTAGGCACAGCTACTGTAAATACTGAGGCCAGCGGGTGGCACAGCGGGTTAAACCGCTGAACCATAAGCTGTCGATCGAAAGGTCGGCAGTTCGAATCTGCGACGGGGTGAGCTCTCGTTGCTTGGCCAGCTCCTGCCAACCTAGCAGTTCCAAAGCATGTCAATGCGAGTAGATAAATAGGTACCGCTTGCGGGAAGGTAAACAGCGCTCCGTGTTCCAGCTGCATGCTACGCGCTGCGGCAAGGAGAGTCATGCCGGCCACATGACCACAGAGGCGTCTTCGGACAATGCTGGCTCTTCGGCTTTGAAATGGGGATGAGCACCACACCCTAGAGTCGGACACGACTGGACTTAATTGTCAGGGGATACCTTTACCTTTACTGTAAATACTAGCAAGGATGTTACAGTATGACCCCCGTATCTGCAGGGATAGGTTCCTGCCCCCCCCTCCGTGGATACCAAGAACCCACAGATAAGGAAAATGCTATTCCCGCAGCCCTCCTGCACCCCCTGCATCCATTACCTTTGTTTGGAGTTTAGCGCTGGTGCCAAGCAAGCACATCTCTTCCTTAAACAAAATGCTATATAGCACAGAGAGCAGGCAAGCAGCCTGCATACTAGAGAGGGGCATCCAAATGTTAAAGAAGAAGCAGGAAGCTGGCTTATAGCCTTTTGTTCAAGGAAGAAACACACTTTCTTGACGCCAGTGCTAGACGACTCCTAGTGAATGTAATGGGAATGGGGGTGGCCCTGCAAAGCACGGATAAGTGAATCTGTTGATAGTGGATCTGCGGATACAGCTCCCCCCCCCCCTCCGTATATACAATCATATATAGTAAAAGTAACTTGTGAAATTTGGCGACTGGGAGTGTCTGCAAATGCATCTGGGTGCTGATGAGTACCTATCTGAAAGCAGTTGGGACATAAAAATAATTTCTCCCCACCACTGGGCATATCTGTCATTTGGCAAGGAGTTCTTTTTATAAAAAAGAAAATTCCATAACTTATAAGGAATGAGCTGTAGATACACCGAAATAGCCTGTGGTGGTTATGATTGATCTTCTCATTTCACTAGAGAAACTAGACGCTATAATCCTGAACAAAACCTGCAAACCATCAAGGAAATCACTCAGATGTACATACAGTACATGCCAATTTCATCAAGCGCTGCCTTAAAAGAGCCTTTAAAAGTTGCTCAGAAGAAAGCATATTGCCAGGTGTGTGTGTGTGTGTGTGTGTGTGTGTGTGTGTGTGTGTATGTGTGTGTGTGTGTCTATCCTATAGTGATAAGAAAGGCTACATGCCATGAAATTGTCCTAAATATGCAATGCTTACAGGTTCAGGAATCTCCCATAAAGGACATGGACCTTTATTAACATCCTACGTTTGTCACGGACACAATATGATGACAGTATATCCCACCAGTGCCTTCTCATTCCTCTGTACCAGTGGTCTCCAAACATCCTACTGCAAAGGCTTCTTTTCACAGTTTTGTCGACCAAGAAACCATTGTCAAGGATTTTAGGACACACTCAGATCATGTGGGGTGCCTTAACTAATATGCAAACAGAAAGGATTCCCATGTGCTCTAGAACAGGGGTTCTCAAAGAGGTGGGTCATGACCCACCACTTGGAGAAGGGGCAGGTCGCTACCCCCTTAAGGGGAGTTACGATTGCGATGGCGGTGGCAGCGATCCAGGGATCGCGCCGCTGCCAGGGATAAAGGGTTTTTTTTAGACTTACCGGGGGATAGGTCATCCTCTGGAGGGTGCAGGGGTGACCCCCCTCCAGCAAGTCTCCACAAGCCTCTGAACGGCTCCCGGAGGTGAATAAAGCCCTCTTCCGGTTTTTGGGAAACCAGGAAGTGGGCTTTATTCGCCTCCAGGAGCCATTCGGAGGCTGGGGGAGGCCCGCTGGAGGGGGGGCTACAGGCCCCCTGCACCCTCTAGAGGATGGCCTGACACCATGGTAAGTCTAAAAAGACCCCTTTTGTCCCCGGCAGTGACACGATCCCCACCACCATCACATCGCCCCTGCAAGCACTCAAAATTCTCCCCTACTCACGGGCAGAACTTATTATTAATTATTATTAACAGTATTTATATACCGCTTTTCAAAAAAAAGTTCACAAAGCGGTTTACAGACAAAAATCAAATGATTAAATGGCTCCCTGTCCCAAAAGGGCTCACAATCTAAAAAAAAAAAAGATGCAGAACACCACCAGCAAACAGCCACCAGAAAAGACACTGTGCTGGGGTGAAAGGGGAGCAGTTACTCTCCCCCTGCTAAATATAAGAGGAGCACCAATTGAAAAAGTGCCTCTTGCCCAGTTAGCAGGGGTAAACTTTGACAAACACTGCTATAGAACATTCCCAACATTTTCCTGTGAACGCACATTTATCTATTTAAAAATATTTCTAGGCAACCTTCCAGTCCCATTAAAGCTAACACCAAGCAACTTACAACATATGTTAAAAACAGTATAAAACAATCTTAAAAATTCAATATTTAAAGGATATCAAGCAAACAGTGAGGCAAAAAGGGCAAATCAAACAACAGCTAAAGGCAGACATTTGAGAACCCCAGGAGAAAGCCAACTGAAATAGTACTATTTTCATCGGCTTGGGGGAGGAGGAGGCATCAAAATGGCCCTGTACTGCGTCGCCACCAACTGAGTGTCAGTCAGTGGTGGGATACAAAGCAGATCCCTTGATGACAGCCATAGTGAGTGGACAGGTCCCTATGAGAGGAATTATTATTATTACCTGAAGGAATAATAATAATAATAATAATAATAATAATAATAATAATAATAATAATAATAATACCAGTATTTATATACCGCCTTTTCACGGTCATCAGATTTCTCCTCTGACTTTAATTCAAAGGCGGTTCACATAGGCAGGTATTTTACAAATACAATACACTGTTCTAATCCTGTATAGAGCACTACATTCTAGATGGTTTTCTTCACAGTCCGGCTTCTCTCTGGCATTCACCTCTCACGCTTGACTGATGGCAAACCTGTCTTCCATTCAGAGTGCTCTGCATTTTTCCTCACTCTCACCAAGGACTTTCTGCAGATCGTCAGCGGAGTGTCGACAGCTCTCGACAGCTCATAAATGCTTCCAGGTGTCTCGAACCGATGTCCTCAGATCTTCAGGCATATGAGATGGCAGCTTTACCACTAAGCCAGACCTCCTGCCCCGTCCCAGTCCCAAGCCATATAGGGCTTTATAGGTAATGACTAGCACCTTGAATTGTGCCCAGAAACCAAAAATCAAAGCCATAATGTGTTCCAACCAACAGGTGCCCGTAAACACTTTGGCTGCTGCACTTTGCACCAGTTTCCAGACAGTCTTCAAGGGCAGCCCCAATCCTACCAACACAATCCTATGCATGTTTTGTTGGAAATAAATCCAGCTGTGCTCAATGGGATTTACTTTCTTGTAAATGTGCACAAGATTCATTTCAATAGGCTTTAAGCACAATTAACTTTGTGCTGGATTGTGAACCACTCACCCCTCTCAAAGGTAGAAACAGCTTTCTCTCTCAGATGTTACATTTCTCTTCCCTCTTGCAGTCTCCCTCACTTCAAAGATATATTGCTCAAGCAAGTTCCTCCTATGATATCTACGTGCTTATGCATTTTTAAGAAGCTTTCTGTAACGGAATCTTCACAGAAAGTCAATTTCACAGCAGTTAGACAAGGATCAGGAGACAGCAATATCACAAGATACTCATATGCATAGAAGAGTAATCTCATCTAGTTGTGTAATGTAATGAGAGCAAATATATTCTTCCTATTTTAATTTAAAATATATATATACAGTATATTCTACACAAGAAGGCAGACGTTCTGCTCAACGTTTAACTCAAGATAAGGCTTGCTGCGCCAAAAAATAACGTTAGGGCAGCTTGCACAGCGCTATCTGTCACTGCATTCACTTTGCAATGTAGGGCTGCCACCTTTTTTACTAACCCTGCTCCTGTGCCTTTAAGAGCAGTCCAGTACAAAAGCAGAAATCAATCAAGTGAAGCTTTCCCCACTGCTTTGCCTGTATGCCAGAAAAAAAAAGAATTATCAGCTAAAGATCTGCTACTGTTAAAAGCACACAAGGAAGGCTAATGAAAAATGCAACCCTAGTCACAAGTAGATTGTTGGCACAAATGTTTAGGACAGTAATTAAAACCAATTGTAAATTAAAAAGCTTATTATGGGTAGTTATTAACTATGGTTTAATTATTAGCATCAGCTGCTTTTCCCAAGTTTATAAAAATTTGCCACAAATCCGCTCTTTCTTGCACATAATAATCTCTTTTTTAAGCTAAATTTGGATGGACATTGTAATAAACCATACCAGGTATAAAACTAGCAGCCCAATCTTATCCCCCTCCCGCGCGCTGGGCCATGCAGCGTGGGCCGTATGCCCCATGCTGAATCCTATCTCCAGCAGCCGCCGGCTGGAAGTCTCTTTGTTTGTCCCCTTCCCTCATGTAAAACCCCCAGCCTCCGCAATAGGGCTACTCGGCTTTCTGCCAGCTCTTTAGCTGGTGCAGCGGCAGAACTGATCAGCCCTGTGTCTTTTTCCCTGTGCGAAAAAGGCCCAGAAGGAGGTAGGATATGGTGTGCTGCAGCATCGCTGATCTGTCCTCTCTCCCGGGCCTTCCCGCCCTCCCCAGCCCCCGCACCGCTCGGAGTGACCTTACCGGGCATGCAGGGCTCCTAAATCTGGTATTGGCAGGATGGCACAGGCCTTCCCACTGGTACTGATTCCTCTCCAGGTGTCGCAACGTGCTTTACGGTGCATTTGCGACAACCTAACCCATGCTGCACCAGCAGAGGCACTCAATAGGATTGCACCATTAGTCACATTGCACCAGCCTACAGGCAATTAATCCCATCTTTCTTCTAAAGTTTTGTAAATGAAAAATTGTCGGTTGAATTGTAGGGCTGCATAGTCCCTACATGATATTTATTCTTCCCACTGCCAGATTTATTTACTGGACAATAAAGAGATATTTAATATGCCCCAATAGATCTTTTCAGTGTACAATCTGTTGTCAGATAGAAGCTCAAGGATTTAATGTCTTGTTCAATTTCGATCTTCAGTCTCTTGGCACAAATACACAACAGTGTCCTACGGCAGTTAAATCTATTCTCATGCTTGCAGAGCTTGGAGCACATTAGCACTGAAGTAGGATTTCATGTGTGTATTCTTACTTGAAAGAGGAACCATGCATGCAACTGAGCTACACACACATTGTCTCTACCAGATCATTGCCATTAGTACCAATCAGGTACTAAGGTTCAGGAGGGGTAGCAGAGGACTGGATTTAATATCCCCCTGCTTCCCAC
The DNA here is from genome assembly GCA_026170595.1 of Plestiodon gilberti rubricaudatus. NCBI lineage: Eukaryota > Metazoa > Chordata > Lepidosauria > Squamata > Scincidae > Plestiodon > Plestiodon gilberti. The sequence continues at coordinate 44,926,993 of JANXHW010000004.1, forward strand.
ATAGATCGCTGGTACCACCAACAATAACCTGACAGAGGCTACATGTGTACAGTCATGCGCTACATCTGTATTATGCTTGCAAGATCTGGAAGGTGCCACTCTCGTTAGGCTACGTGTTGTGTGACCATTTATCAGAAGGACTCGAAACAGACAGCACCACTGTGTACCCACCCCAAGAATCTTGGAGTTCACTTTTTTTCCCCAGAATTTGTCTTCAAAACACTCCGTTTGCACATTAATCTTTTAACACAGCTCCAATTTCATTTTACAGCGAGCCCTTTTGCAACAGACTCACCGTAATGCACCAGGAGAGGCTCAATTTCTAAAAATGAATGTAATCAGCGCATATTCAATCCTGTGTTCAGATTACATCACTATGCTAACACATATCAGCTGACTCCCTAGAGGAATGATTAGACTCACCTCTAATATTACATTATTAATCATCACTGATTCAATAACCCTACTACATTGGCAATGCTGTTAGAGCATTTAACTCTGAAACCCGTGTTAAAATTTCAGCATCATTATCTCTTCCCAGATGTTGCTCACATGCTTCAACCAGATTGTTTTCCTGGACTACGATCAGCAGATGTATAGGTGACTTCAATACCCCATGATACAAATGAGAAAAGAGAAATGCAATTTGCTTATCTTTGCCATCCAAATCCAGCTGAAGTCTAATGAAAAAGGGAACAGAAGAGACTCATTTGAGCTCAGGCGCACCAGCTTCCCAAATGAGCCATGAATGCCCCGACATTTGCCTCTGCCTTGTATCCTTGGATTGCACTGATTCCTTTCTGTGAAGGTTGGGACTGAGTGAATCCATGCTTCCTGGGCCCTTGAGGAATAACAGTTAGTCACAGGTAAGTGTGCACATTTTTATTCTCTTTTCACAAACAGGAAGGGATTTCCTCCATTTTTAAAGTCTTTATTTTGGTTTCCTATCGTCTTGTTCATGCATTGCGCCACAATTAGGCACGGCTATCTCCTTAGGCACCAATATTATCATTGTCATCAATATCAACATTAACAATAATAAAGATGACTGATTTAAGAAGCAGCCCTGGCTAGCTTGTTCAGGCAGAGGTCCCTGAGCCAGACAGATCTCCAGTCAGAGGTAATCCAGGAAGGCTGCAAAACAGCAGACAGCGACTTGCTGAGGTCATTGGTCTCTCCCTGGTTCCTTTGGGGAGAGACAAGTGGTCAGTTTCCCCTCTAATGGCTCTGTTTCCTGACACTAGTCTCCCCTACCTTCCCTTCCAGCAGCTATTTGATGATCTGGATACATATAAAACATCAGTAAAAAGCCCAATAACCTTAAACTTGCCTTATCAAATTGAGAGGGAATGTTTTCGAGGTACTTTTTAAAATTGTTCTCAAATCAGCACTGCAATGTCATCACTACACTCGACTATTTCAGAAATTAGGGGATTGACAGTAAATCTTGGGTCTCTTCTAAGTGAACTTCATTTATTGGCCACTTGGTGGCACAGCTGATCACATTTTGGCCCAAAAGGCCTGCCACAAAAGGTTCTCTGAGCCAGCGAAGTTGGTGAGATGTGTCCAGCAGGTGTCTCTTCCCAACCATGTAATAATGCTTGAAATGCCTGTTTTACCCTGTAGAACAGAAAATAAGCCTTTTCAAAACCTTTGCTGTCTCTCCGAAGAAGAATTGCTTTGACATAATAAGATTAGTAAAAGTCAATATGATGCAGAAAATACAATCCAGCTGACTCAAGTGTTCCACAATAAATTCTGTCATTTTATTTGAATTTTCAACCTAGCCATACGTCAATATGAAAGAATTCATCAGCATTCTTTTATAACTTTTGAGTGTAAATCAGAGAAGGTATTTGGCTCATTGGTTACAAGCCCTCTCGCTGCCCTATATAATAAGAACAGTAAAAATGAACAGTCCGTTTTCCATGTCCTTAGAGAAGTCCTGAAGAGTCGGTTTGGCAAGGATGCATAGGTGAATTCAAGGAGAAGACCAGCGCCCATGGGGCTCCCTCACCTCCAACGTCCCACCGCATTACTCAGCAATGACCAAAAGGGCCCATTCACATTTTCCATGACCTCCTGGGAGTTCTTTCATTTTAAACATCATTGCCTGTTGCGAGTCTTTGAAGTGAAACGTGATCCCATTATACAATTCTGTTTTCCAAATGTCTAACCTGCCTTTCCAACCAAAGGGATGCTCAAGGTGGTTCGCAGTAAACATAGGACAAAGATATGATAAAATACAATACTCATGACAAGCATTAAATATATAATCCCTTAAAAACCATAAAAAGTTCAGTAGCCAAATGCCCGATGAGCTTGCCTCCTGCAGCCTTACAGTACAATGTGTTTCCTTGGGGCTGGGGGCAAAACCCAGAGGTACAGCATACACTGCCTATGCAGAAGCATAGAAAGTTCCGTTCCTGTCATCTCTGGAGCCCTGCCTGCAATGCTGGAGTGGCAGTGATGATAGTTGATCAGGTTCACTCTTAGTCTTAGTTGCCAGCATAGTAGAGTAGAGTAGAGTAGAGTAGAGTAGAGTAGAGTAGAGGGTTGGACTAGCTGACCTCCAAAACCCTTTCCAACTAACATTCTATGATTCTAAGGCAGATTCCTATATTTTGGGAAAAAAACCATAGTACCATCATGGAAACAACTTTTATTCTGCATACCTGTAAACCTAGAGCAGCTTCAGACATCGCTGCAAGGAGAAGTGGATTCGCAGTTGACTCAGCCTTCCACTTGTTGCACATCCATATAACCTCATAGGGGAGACCCAGAAGCAGCTGCCACAACCTTCAGCTTTCACATCTCCACCATACAAGTTCTTATTATAACACTTCAGCAGAAACAGTGGGAAAAGCACGTGCACATGAATCACTCAACAGCACTCTCTGTACTATTCAAAATTGCTGTAAATCTCTTAAAGATGGGATGTGGGCCAGAGACTAGTCCCAAAAAGTTGAATGCAGGGGATGTTTATGCAGGGTAAAATCAGTTCCCAAAAGATGGAATAAAGGGTAAATCATTTTAAACAGTTGCCATTTGTAGTGATAAGAACTGAAAAAATCCCCACTCCTATTATGTTGATGGCAATAAGCACTATAACCTACATTACAGACTTTTAGGTCTCCTGAGAATGTTGTCACGCTGTTATAAGGTCAATTCCAAAAGTGAAGAACATTGCATAGTGCTATAAAATGCCTGGAATAGGGTTTATAGCCTATAAGCCCTATTCCAGGCATTATAATGCAGAGCATATTCAATCGTACCTGAGCACAGGTGGAAGAGGAACATGCCAACTAGCCACACCCCTCTGTGCTCCATGGCTGCACCCTCTGCTATCTCTGTGTTCCGAGCTTGTCTGCAAAGGCAGGTGCTGAACCCAGGGAGACTTTCTTCCTGCAATGCATTCCAGAACGTTGGCCAACCAGGATTCCAAAATGTGGGGAGAAAGTCTCCCTGGGTCCTGCTTTCGCCTCTGCAAATGAGTGCAGAATGCAGAGAGCAGGGTGTGTAGCCACAGAATATCCTGGCATGGAGATGCAGGGTCAGCCAGCATGCTCTTATTCCCTTATTCTACTTGGGTACATCCTACTCAGAAGTATAGTGTCTGCAGAGGACTCTACCTGACAATCAGACGACTCCACCGAGAAGTAGTGTTTTGAAGCATAAGACATCAGCTGCATTTTACGAAACTGCTTCCATAAGAGCTGCACTTTTGCCATAAATGTTGACCCTTGAAACTAAGGGCTGCTTAGCAGGCTTAATTCAAGCCTACACCTCCATTCACACTCAATAGCATAAGTTGGAACATGCTACATACAAATACCAGTAAATATTTAACCCCAAACCCATTTCAACTAGCAACCCCACTACCTGGATTCCAGTTATTTTATTACAACTGATTGAACAGGATTGAACTGGCAAACCCCAAATCATCTCACTTAGCTGGTAGGTGGCTTGAAAATGGCAGGTGAGGTGCTGTTGAAAATATTTCTTGGAACCATTTGGGGCCAAGATTGTTAACTTTCTAGTACTTTTTTCGGTCCATGACATTGATTTCCTTCCTTTAACCACTGAATATATCTTCCAGTTGACACCACTGTCTGTGGCCCCAATCCTGAAAGACCTATTGTGTAAGTCTATGCATATCTCCCATTGTGTATTGGATGGGAGCCTTTTTAATTTCAAATGAGACTGGAACAGGCCTTTCTCATGACTGGGGTCATCATCAGGTATTCACTTCTTTCTTTAAAGCTCCAATCCCTGTCAGATATCAGAGAACAATATTTTACTACAGAAGAACAGAATCACCAGTGAGTAGTTATTTAAGGCTTTTAAGAACTGGCATTTTGCTGATTTGTGATGTTGTTGAGCTGTCGATTGAAAGGTCGGCAGTTCGATTCTGTGACGGGGTGAGCTCTCGTTGCTTGGCCCAGCTCCTGCCAACGTAGCAGTTCCAAAGCATGTTAATGTGAGTAGATAAATAGGTACCGCTTGCAGGAAGGTAAACAGCGCTCCGTGTTCCAGCCGCATGCTACGCGCTGCGGCAAGGAGAGTCATGCCGGCCACATGACCACGGAGGCGTCTTCGGACAACGCTGGCTCTTCGGCTTTGAAATGGGGATGAGCACCACACCCTAGAGTCGGACACGACTTAATTGTCAGGGGTCACCTTTACCTTTATACTATTTTTCAAGTAGATGATAATCAAGGGCATGATTCTGCTAGTATTTGGTGATTGGCTAGTAGATAGATTATTTCTCCAGAATTATTATTCTGACATGTGCATGGTGTCTGAGTTTTCCTGCATTCTGCACTGGCCCCTTATCAGAAATTAATAGTTCATTGCATCATCTAATTACTGAAGATGTATCAGATGTTGTTTCTATCTCTATCCCATCTAACCACCTATAGACAGTAGTCTTTTTCAAGCATACTTATTTCCTGTTTGCTCAATATGCATTTAAGCAATTTGTTATTTAACCTAAAATAGATACAAGTTATAACCAACATTAAGAGCCAAATAGTCGGCTATGATTTTTAAGATTTGACTCTTTCATTTATGTCCAGAATATACATACTTTCTATCATTGGAATATTAAATGTTTTGGTCCCGTCCTCCATAGCTCTGTTTTGTATAGCAGCAGTTACTGGCTTAATCAAATCCTTATGCAGTCAAAATAGTATACAATACATTTTTATCATTTGTCTGAGAATGGACAGCCAGCTAGTGCCACTTCACAGCAGCATGGCAAGGAGAGGTTCAACAGATAGGACTTCACCCCCAACCTTTCTGCAGTGATGGGAGAAGCTGTACCCATCCAAATTCTCCCTGTTATTAAAGGTACAGGAGTATTCTTTAAAGCCAAGCGGAAGGCTGGTACAAAATTGGATAGCTTTGCCCTAGGCATGACTTTGCTCCCAACAAGGTCTCAAGCATTACTTAGGGCAGAGCTACATATTACGTCCAACACTGAGCTTCTGCCAAAAACAGCACCCTTATGCGGAGATCTGTCCCTAAACATGTAGTATGATTTATTCCGACATCAGCATGCTGCACATTTCCTTGCACCGTACTAGCTTATTGGCTGCTACTGGCAGGAGAAAAGAAACACATAATGTGGATAACATGATGATTGCATGGGGTAAGTTAAACTACATATTTAGGGGAGAAGAATGTAGCAGTAGGGATGCCATTGTCAGTAGCAGCCCATTTCAAGCATAATGTATGGTTCTCTTCCAAAATTCCAACTGAGATTCTTTGGTTTCTTCAAGTTCTCTGTTTTTTGAACAGAGAATGCTGCTTTATACAGAGTCCAACCATCCGTTCATCTAGCTCACTATTGTCTACCCTGATTGGCAGCAGCTCTCCAAGTCTTCAAACAAGGGTCTTTCCAACTATTCTTTCTATTCTGACAATGCATTATCATGACGTATGCTTTGATGATACTATTCATTTGCACTTTTCATCCTTCTTTTTCTATGTGTGCTAAAAGAAAAAAGTCAGTATCATTAACAAGCCTGTAAGAAAGGAAGATTATGCTGTCTCCATTGAAATGAAGGAGCAACTTGTTCTCTGCACTTAGGCAGTCCTTGTTTTTAACCTCACCTGTTCCCTACAGCCAACACTCCTATCTTCCAAATCAATCCAGCCAAAATGTCTTTTCAATGCCGTGCAGCAGGTGTGAGTGTGCCGGGGTGGGTGGGTGGGAGTGTTCCTCCCCGCAGTATTGGACTTGCAGATTCCTCTTTCTTTACCAAACCAACTGGAAAGTAAACTAGAGAGGCCCCCAAGGTACGGTCTACAATCCTCTCTTTTTTCCTTCTTCAGAGGCGAAGAACACTGGACTGAGAAAAGCTATTTGCACTTATGCCTCCTAATGTGAAGTCTGCAGATCCTTGAATGTATTGCCCTCAACATTGAAACACTTCATTCCAAACCAGGCAGTTGTTGTGCAACTTGGAGCAAGGATTTCCTTCTGAATTATGTGATCCAGGCAAAACACCTCCCCAGCTTTCAGAATTGAAGGAGGTTTCATCTTAGCTCAGATTGACCAGTGATGGTGACATTTCCTTCAGGAGAGGGCTTCCTTACTTGGCCTGTGATATCTCTGGCCACTGTCAAGCAAGCAGCCTCCCACCTCCACATTCAAACACCTGCTTACTCTGACTCAGGTCGTCCTCATACAGACTCGCCCAGTTCTTGACTGACAATCTCGTAACAACATTCGGCTAATATCCTTTCAAAGCCATGTAATAACATGCCTTGCACCCAGTGCCCGACGTCATTCATGAGCCCAGCCACTAGGCTGACATGTCAGGACTTTATGGTTTATACCAGCAGTCTGAATAGAAGAGCTCCAGGCCTAATTTACCATAATATGATGATTACACCGCTGTCCTGCTATAACTGTATCTGGCTTACGACAATGGGGAATGAGAATAGTTATGCCTTGTGTCACCTCTACAAGGTGATTTGATCATCCGCTGGCACAAGCATGAACATATCGTCACTTCTCCACAACTACACTCACAAAGGAAACAGTCAGACTGGCTTGATCCCAAAGTTATTTTCTGTACCAGACGTTCCACAACTTCTAGAAATCAAATAGTTTCAGAAAGTTAGCAAAGGGCAAGCATTTCAAGCACCCAACACAGCTGAAATATTTTCTTAGTGTGTTTTGCTGGTACGGATAGTCTAGCTTGGAATTTTACACCCTCTGTCAAGGAAGGAATACGTTGCTGTCACTCTGTTTCATGAACCAACCAATCTTACTATTTCATATATTGTGGGGTCCCCACAGTGGGGTCGGTCATGAAACAGGATACCTCTTTTCAGCAGTGAGCTCCACCTGGCTGGATAGAGGGAGCTGGGGAGGGGTTGCAGTTTGCTAGTCGGAGTCCTTCTCCCTCGGTAGAGGCCTCAGACTGGGCAGGGGAGTTACTGTACCTGACTATACCTCCTTGACTCGCCTTTGTGGTTCCAGGCAGCCTGGAGCTCTTTGCTCGGCCGCCGCCTACCAGCTACTGAGCCTCCACATCGGCCAAGGCTGGGCTTTTTATAGTGCTCCTGGGACTATGGACCACACCCCTTCCTTCCAGCCTCCATTCCTGCCCCCTTCAAAGCCTGCTCTGCCCCTGCATACCCTTGTCCAAATTGTCAGCTTCAAGGGGGTTGCCCTCCGTTTGGGTCGGACCCTGCTGGGTGCTTCCCAGCTCACCTCGCCCTGGCACAAGGCTGAAGGCTCAGCCTTGTAGAGGCTCCTTAGAATCCTTATAGAGGCCATTGTGTGCTTCTGCCGCTTGCTGGCCGCTCAAGCCGTCGCTGGCTGGATCGAGGGTCGCCCCAGCATGCCCTACGGGCTGCCCATTGAGCATGGCACCAGCAGGGCTGGGACGGCCTCAGGCGTGGCGGATCCTCCCGACCCGGGGATTGGCGTGAGGTGGTCCCCAGCCACATTGGGTGCGACTTCAGCATCCGGGGAGCCCCAGGCCAGTAAGTCGGATCCCGGAAATGTATGTTTAGCACCAAACACATGGTATGAGTCATGCACTGTACACAGAAATGGAATAATCCTTCCTGGTAATCTAAGGATGACGTTCACAATCTACTGACTGTGCCACGGTTCCTTTTTATTCTGACGGGATATACCCTGACAGAAGAGTTGCAGCCGTCAGTACACAACAAGAAAAACAGCAGTGAAGAAAGAAAGCATAGCTTGCTCCCAGTTTACCTAGGAGCTGATGAAATGTAGTGTGGCAGCTAAGAGACTGAGCTGCGAATCAGGATTTCCCAGGTTTGAATCTCACCTCTGCCATGAACTCACTAGGTGGCCTTAGGCAAATCACTTTCTCTCAGGCTCAGCTGTAATATGGGGATAACAAAACTACCTTGCAGGGCTTTTGTAAGGATGACATCAAGACAATGCATGCAAAGTACTTTATCCACTCAGAAAACACTTCACAGATATCATCAGAAAGAAGAAGGAAGGGAGGGTGTGATGGGAAGGAGGTGTGTTGACCCCGAAAAGTAACTTCCGGCTGCAACTCCATGCAGACTTACTTGGAAGTAACTATGCTTAGGAATGAGCCTTTCCTCCAGCTTTGCACTCTGCATGGATCCAATCAAGCTTAACAAGACAAGCCCAAATAGACCACCGTCAAATGACTTGTATCCTTTGTCATGAGAAAAAAATTCAAGTTGTTTCCAGTAGAGGGGTCCTTTAAAAAAAGAAAAAGAAAACGTCAGAATAAAACCCCTTGTGAATAAACACGACTAGCCATGGAGCCTGTTAACAGTTGAATCTCTTTCCATGAAAGCAGGGAACTTTGCTTCTGCACTTGTTTTGGCATCTCCCAGATAAAGAAGCTATGCAGTCTGACAAAGCACTTTGCTCTTACAAGTCTTAACAGAACCACAGGGATTTTTTTTTTCATGTCTCCATTCCAACACCTGTTGCAAGGCAGGCTGGGGTGGTCTTAAAGCAACTTTCCTCCATCAATCCACTGCAGTACTACTGGGGGAAAAGGCACTAGTTTTAACAGCACAATCCTGTGCATAGGATAGGATTGCCGCCTAACAATGCAAGCCTAAGCATGCCTACCCAGAACTAAGTCCCAAGGTGTTCCAAAGGGCTTACTCACTAGTAAGCTTGTTCAGGATTTCAGCCTAAGTGTATTAAAAACTATACATATTCATCTTGGAACTAATTTCAAAAATTAAGCAGTATGGATCTGCATTTGTATTGTTCAAATCTTTTACATGCCTGTGGATTGGTTTATCGTTGAAGGTGGTTTTCAAGAAAAAGTCATGGATCCTGGTATTGTGTGAACCCTTCAAATAAGGGGTGCGACAGCATACAGTATACCAAGCGATAACTACTCCCAAACTGGAACATGAAGTCATGACCCACTTCTTAATATATTATATGCTTCATGGAAGGAAACAGAATTGATAGATTCTTTCAAATGAAGCTAAAGGAACTATTTTCTTAGCAATACTTCCAGAAAAAGCGAGGCTTGAAAGTGTTGAGATCATGTTCGTTGCCTGAACACCTCTCAGTGACTCCCTCAGTCTCAGATAATCAGAAGAATTGGCAAAAAATATGTAATTCTGTGCTAGGTTACTTACAGGAGTGATCCCATTTCACCCAGCAAACTGAAATACAAAATTCTTTGCACGAAGAGATTTGAGACTAGAAAGGACTCATACAGTCTGATCCGATGCATGCTTGCTCAGAAGTAAGTCCAACTGTGCTCCATGAGACTGACTCTCAAGTAAGGAAGCATTTCAGTCCTTTTGTCCACAGTACAAGGATTCTATTCATTCTGCTCTTCTGTTTGGGTCTTCTGCATTTTTTACCTTCCCAAACGGCCCTGATCCAACTACAATTAGTTGCCCTTCGGTCCCAGTTAAGCCCCACTGATTTCAGTGGGACTGAAGCACAAATAACTTTCATTGGATTGTGGCCATTGTGCCTTATTGCCAGCTATTCACAGACAAACTCTAAATATTTCCTTAATCTATTAAGCATCTCCAGCTAAACTCCTCTTCACTTCCAAAAATAGCAAGCCTCACATGACAAGCCAAAAGCTCTCATTAGCGTCTTAAATTGGACTATTTATTATCTTGGAATGACTTCCCCTTTACCCTGTGCTCTTTGCCCCCAATGAACAGTTTGTCCCTTGCATTTTCAATTATTGCACATCTGGGAAACAGACTTTCTTAACACAAATAAATAATCTTCACTTGTTGGGACCTATCCAGCTTAGGGAGGGGGGGGGGAGTACGTACAGTTAAATCAAAAGTTACCCCTACTACTTAACATACTACTCTGAATCAGCCCACTAGCAAAAAGAAATCCGAATCTGTTCACTTCACTCCAGAATAATTCCCTCTGACAAGAGATTCTTCCTCTGCTCCTCACAGCTATCCCAGTGGGGCGGAGTTTGAAACCTGACCCAAGTGCTCAGCTCCTACAAGGGATTGGATCTTCCTTGCAAAGAGCAGGCACGACTCCCTTGGCCAAACAGGCTGAGTTTGTCAAAGAACTTTAGCAACTTCACAAGTGATTGGAGGAGAAGCAAACCCCAACCCTCCCCTCCTGCACCTGACTAGTGGGTATTTACAGCACTTTTGAAGGCGTCTCTCCACTATATAATTTTACTGCATGGGGTAAGCAGAGGAGACAATGTTATAGAGGACCAATGTGCCCGCAGTGAGTCTGTCTGCTGCACAGAAGCCGGGACCGTTATTCTGCAGCGAAAGGAGATCCAGGACGGAGGCGGTAGCAGCAGCCCTGCATTCAAAATGCCACGATCTTTCTTAGTCAAGAAGCATTTCAACTCTTCCAAAAAGCCAAATTACAGCGAACTGGATACTCACACAGGTAATAGCCCAGACTGAGATCTGCTTTAAAGATGCTCTTTTTTTTTCTCCCCCCCACAATGGTTGTTAAAGTGGGACTTGCCTGCTAGTTTTCACACACGGGGCAAACTTTTTAGCCAACTTTTGTTTTGCTTCTTGCAGCGATTTCTCGTGTGAGAAACACGTTTGTGCCTGCAGATTTTGAGCTTTCGAATGCTGCTTAGGTGCTGTAAATAAATTTGCCCTCTCTGTTGCAATGAAGATATTTTAAAAATGTAGAATACTGTAATAATGTGGGATTAAAAAAAAAAAATCTGGCTGCAGAGATTTGGACAGAAAAGCTGTGACTTTGACCAGACCTCCCAGTTCATGGCATAGTGCCTGTATAAAGTTATGTATGCAGTGCTAAAGGGTGTGACGTTAATTGAATCTTCTGTACTTTAATTAAGAGTATGCTAATTTCACTTTTATTCCAGCACTTCCAGACTCTCTGAGCACAGGTTATGATGTTGTTGCAGAAGGAAAAACTCAGTCACCTTAAAGTGATTATCCTCTCTTTTTTCCCCTCCAGTGATAATTTCCCCATACCTCTATGAGAGCTACCCAATGCCTATCATCCCACAACCCGAGATCTTGAGCTCAGTCGCTTACAACCCCATCACAGTGTGGACTACAACCGGGCTTCTCCCTTCCCCCTTGCCTAGTGACCTCTCACCTCTCTCTGGATATCCTTCATCTTTGGGAAGAGGCAGCCCACCTCCTCATTCCGACACCTCATCCAAGGATCACAGTGGCTCAGAGAGTCCCATTAGCGATGAAGAAGAAAGAATCCAGTCCAAGCTCTCAGATCCCCATGGCTCTGAAGCTGAAAAATTTCAATGTAGTTTATGCAACAAGACCTACTCGACTTTCTCTGGACTGGCCAAACATAAGCAGTTGCACTGTGATGCCCAGTCTAGGAAATCTTTCAGCTGCAAATACTGTGACAAGGAATATGTGAGCCTGGGAGCTCTTAAGATGCACATCAGGACCCACACGCTGCCTTGTGTCTGCAAGATCTGTGGCAAAGCTTTCTCTAGACCCTGGTTACTTCAAGGACATATCCGAACCCATACTGGTAAGAGGGAAAAGTGGATTGCACATGCTGTGTATTATTGCCACAATCATGTTCCTTTTTAGTTTTCCACTGTGCTTGATGGCAATTTCATATTCTTCAGTTACTGCTATTAACCTCACGATTGCAGCTTGCTCTTTTCAATGTTCTGCTGACTTTGTTTCTTTTTAGTTGTATCTTAGACAAGTGGGCCAGATTATATAGTGGGGTAACGCTTGCTTCATTGAAAATAAAGTTTGCTTGAGGAAACTGTCACAAACTAAGGATCCATCTGGCCCTAGGAATTCCTTGCGCCAAGCCTTGGAACGTGCTATTAAGAGGAATGTAGTAGTGAGATAGGAGGAGGGATCAAGTACTGTAGAAGGAAAAAAGGAAGCAAACAGAAATAGCAGGTTTCCAGTCAAGTGTTGTGCTCAGGCAGTACATACAGTAAACCCCTTTAGTCAGCATGTAACACAGAATCCAGTTCACAGTCTGATCAAACAGATGTTACTTAAATTAATTCCATTGAAATTAATGAGACTTACCTTCAAAGAACATGTGTAGAATCAGTCTATTAGAACTAACATCTCAATCCTAAATATAAAAAGCCCGATCCTATATATGTTTTACGTTCCACTGAAATTGAGGGTATTTACTATATTTTAAAACAAATATGTCCCAGGTTTTCAGCCTTAATTAGAAGACCCATTTATACTGCAATTAAATTCCAAGTCAATGGCCAGCCTAACCTAGTTTAGGACTGACGCTAAAGTTGCAGTCTTACTCTCACTCATGGTTACCTGAGAGTAAATTATGTTGAACTTGGTTTAAAGATTATTGTCCGGGAAAGCATTGTAAGAATTCTTAAACTGACTTTTAAGACAGAACACACTTGGAAACAGACACTTCACAAACAAGCAAGTCCCATTGAGATCTGATTGTCTTTGATAGCCACTCTGGTTGCAATCCTGTAGTGATTCAGGATTTGTTCAGGAAGTGCAGCTGAACAAAGTCGGAGAAAAGGATATTGCCGGATAGGATCTGGCTACGGATCTGGCTACCCACTGAATTCATTAGAACTTACACTCTGACCTCATCCACCTTGTTTATAATCTAGTACCCCTAATATGAAACGAAACCAATACAGTTCACAGGCTTCAGTCGTTGGTGCCTTAAGTGCAGCCTTTTCCTGATCCTGTTGGTGGTGGTGCATCTGCCTGTCCCAATGATACCCTGTTTCAATAGCAGTGCTGCTGAAGCATTGAGATCTGATGGGAGCCCTGCCATTCACATCCATGGCATGCAAGCGGCAGCCTTGGGCAGCAGTTGTAGGCGTTGCACAGGATACAGTAAATGAACAGAGGGAACACTTGGAAATATGGGGTGGAGCCCAAGCTCCAGGCTCTGGCTGCACCTGCTGAAACAGACAGTGTCAGCAGCTTGTCATTCAATGCACCATGATTCCTGCAAACTCTTGAGGTATGAAGTAATGAATGAGGGTCAGCAGTGTAATGAATAGAACCTTTAATAGTCTTTCAAATCCAATTGCTCTTTCCACAGACTTTTTTTCTTCTTCTTCTGAGCAAATAGTTTGCCCTCTCATACATAAAGGTCTTTATTTTAGGTTTTGTAAATGATTAAACTCCTTATTTATCTTTTTTCCTTCCAGGAGAAAAGCCTTTTTCATGCCCTCATTGCAACCGAGCATTTGCAGACAGGTCCAACTTGAGGGCCCATCTGCAGACCCATTCAGATGTGAAGAAATACCAGTGCAAAAATTGTTCCAAGACTTTCTCTCGCATGTCTCTCCTGCACAAACATGAGGAATCTGGCTGCTGTGTAGCACACTGAGTTGACATGGGCTCCATGCATTTCTCCACTCCCCCCCCCCCCAGGCATTTTATCTCCTACTTGCCAACTCCCTTGGAAGGTGCAAAAAACATCAAATGTTTTTGTTCAGTTGCTTAATCGTGACATTGGGTGATACGAAGGAAATGAAAACATCTACGAACGTAGGAAGAAGCAAATGCCAAAGGGACGCAGAATCTTTTCTTCTTCTTTTTGCTAAGAAAGCACTACACAATTGCAATTTACATTCCTGCCAAAAACAAAATTACCCAAAGAAACATTGTGTTATTGAAAATAATCCAATACCAAGAGTGCTTGCCAGATGCCAAATATCACAGGTGCCTTCAGAGTATTCCAAAGTGTCTCATAGGACAGGTTGATTAGTTGTTGTTGTTTTTCTTTAGACTAGCATGTCTCTTTAACAGTGACTTGAGATGTCTTCAAACTGCATCTTTCAAAGAGGAAAAAAAGAATGTATGTCCAGTTGTTAGCCATGTTTTAATGCTATGTGCCATTGTAAACTGTCATTGCAGACATTCCTGGTGCATGCTTGATTCATATTCCTTTCTCTCTCTCTCTCTAGTTGTTAACATGTTTTTTTTTAAACGGGAATAAGTGCAAAAGTGAGGGTTGATGGGAGTCTGACAATGGATTTTTTAAAAAAACTTTTTTTTCCTAAATGCACAAAGGAAATGCAATATCGTGAGCAATACCCTCCAAGTGCCTTTTTAAATGGATAACTTTGTTTATGCGGACATAATGTAAATAGTTTTATTTTTATATGACTGAATGTGTCCTGAATTAAAATGAAATATCATCTATAGCGACGTCTATAGGTATCTTGAAGAAAGTGTGAAACGAAATGTCTTATATGGTTTTCTAGAAATAATTTTTGTACAATAAACATTTTGGAGTAATATCTGTGTAGTTTGGTCTACGTTAGATCACAGGTTGGATTAAGAGAGATACTGTCCTGGCTGAACCTTGCTGTATACGTGGAAGTCTTATGCTGACAGTGGGGGGGAGGGGAGCTGTTTTGTCCAGACAGGAGTTTCTATAACCAAGGCTATGGGTTTTAGCCTGTGTGGATAAGGACTATATGGCCAGAGAATACTGTAGTTTGAAAAGTGAAAATCTCCTCTCTGAAGTTAAACAGATCTGGGCCAGTCCAGTAACCAGATAAGAGACTGTCTCATTAACAACTCATGCAAGCTTCTCTGGGCTCCTTGAAGGAAAGGCAGGAGTACAGTATACAAATGTAATGATCTGCAATAAATCCTGAAAGGCCTTATTCAAAACTAATTTTCAGCAGGAGTACTTTGGAGGAAGCAGCGTATAACTCTTATATTAAGAAACAAATTGCATGTTACTCAAAAAGTGTAATGTGGCCTTTTCTTTTTTGTTTTATAAATGACATACTGGAGGGGGCACAAAATGACATGAAACCATGGGGGGGGGGTTAGTGGGGATTTAGCTCCTTACTCTCATGGCAATTTTCCCTTGTTTGTACCCCATCGTATGCCATTTTTGTTGGTCAACTGAGGGGGGTTTGCCAATAAAAATAGCACATGGGGGGCACAAATGGGTGGTAACGGAATGGGGCCAAAGAGCAAAAATCCCAACTCCTCCCTGCCATGGTTGCATGCTGTTTCAGGCCCCCCTCTAGTACACTACTTAGAAAAACAAAGGGCTACTTGTATGCTTTCCCATAACATGTGATTTAGCCCTAAGATATTGTGTGTGCTGAAGTTGGGCTCCAGCTCAGTGTTAGGCACATACACAACAAGTAGCTGAAAGCCACATCAAGCCAGTTCAAGGGGTTTATATGGGCATCATGATGTGGGTACAAATGCATCCATCAGATTAATTTTGTGCTTTGTGTGTGGAATTATTATGACATTAGTAAATAATTCTCCAGCCTCCTTTTTTATGTATACATGCCCAGATTTTTTTCAAGTGCTGTGTTTCACAATCAATAAGTGGAATGATTAAACCTAGTATGATCACTCTAAGCCACCAGAGTTTGCTAGGGACCCTGATGAAAGGAACAAGATTTTTATAACCCCAGGTGCCTGGGCTATGACAGTTTGAATGAGATTGCAATGGATGCCTTGTGGTTTGGCAACCTACTTAGTTGCTTTGCAGTTGCTGCTGTAGCTATGTCTGTTGTTGTATCACGAGACATCTACACATAGCTTTAGGATTGACTAGTTGGAACTGAATGCAGGGTTCATTCGGAAGCCTTAAGTTGCAATCCTATACACACTTACCTGGGAGTAAGTCCCATTGAACTGAATGGGGCTTACTTCTGAGTAGACATGCATAGATTTGTGCCATTGATAGCCTAAAAATATTCTGCAAATCACCACATGCATAATAATTTACTAGAGTATGGTGTGATGTTGCTGTTTAAATAATCAGAATAATACTTGGGGTATGATCCAGCCAAAGTTTCCACATTTCTATTTATTCCAATGGAAAAGTGGCACCTAAGTCTCTCATGTAAATAAGATCTCAGTGTTTTTAACTTTGGTTAGTTTGGGCCTTTTGTAGATTAGATAGCTTTTTCCATAGCATTTTTATACATTGTTATACATTGTTTAAGAGATCCTTACACCAACCCTGGAAGGTTGGCCAATATCACCCCCATATTACATATTCTATATGTAGGCTTACCAGATTTCTTCCCAGGACAGAATGTAGCCCTTTAGGAGAAGGAATGCGGGCAGGTGTAGCTTGTTAAACCTTAGAGCACAATCCTAGGCATGTCTACTCAGAAGCATGTCTACCCTGGGGCTTGCTTCTGAGTAGACATGCCTAGGATTGTGCTCTAAGGTTTAACAAGCTACACCTGCCCGCATTCCTTCTCCTAAAGGGCTACATTCTGTCCCGGGAAGAAATCTGGTAAGCCTATCTATATGTAATACTGAAAATATGGTGATACTGAAAGATAGTAGCTTGCCTAAGGCCATACAATGAACCTTATTTCATCAGTGAGATGAACATTCAGCCAAGGTGGACTACCTGTCCCATAGTTCTAAACCGCTGTACTGTGTCAGCAGTAAAACATTGGGGGGGGGGTAATAAGAGCAGAATTAACAGCCCTATTGTGTGTTTTACCCAGTTTTACCTGTTGTAGGGTATACTGTATAGAGGTTTAGGCCCAACAGCTGCTGTGTGAGCCTGACAATCGGCACATGCCACAGAGAGATACCCCTTGCTACAGGTTCTGGCAGTCCCACAGTGCCAATGGTTGCTGCTACCATGGCCCAGAGAGTGGGTAAGAGTTCCTGTGCACAGGCACTGGGAGCCTTGTGCAAAGTCTCGAATTTGGCCCTACATCCAAAAGCTTGACAGAGACACACTCCCATAGACACTCACAAACAAACTATCTTTCTTCTGAGACAGCAGTGACTTGACTGAGTTTTCAGGATTTGTCTTTATCATGGTGGCGCAGCGAAGGACATGAGCAAATGCTGATCAGAGGTGTGAAATAACACTTTTAACGTCCTCTGTATTAAGTTACATAGACATGAGTCAGGGGCAGGCCACAGCATCTGCTCCACAGTGCTACGAGTGAAACAACAGGTCAGCTACGAAAGCAGATGAGAGACCAAGCACAAGCATCTGGTTTATTCAAGAAGATGTCATTTCATTACCATCACGTTGCTGATCACATGGTCCTTATAACAGAATATTGCAGCAGAGGATCTTGACGTTTCCCAGCTGCTATGATGTAAGTAGGTATGTAGAAAAAGCAAAAAATTGTTTTTCATCCACAACAAGCATGGTACAAGAATTACGCTTGATGTGCACTGCAGAACCATTCCACAGCAAGCATTTTATCCACGTTTGTTTCCCTGTTAAGGAAGTGATGCACAACCACGTTAACGGGCGTAAAGCTCAACCCAGAAAGAGTGAGGTGAAAGCATCATGATTCTGCTGGAAAGATGCCAAGGAATATGCAAAGAAAAAAAATGCAATAATAACAAAGTACACTGAGAATTAGCACAGCTAACAACAAATTGTTGCTGTTTGGTCATAAAGACCCAGAATCTATTCTTGTAGGATGGGCAGAGCCAGTGGCGTCATGAGCTGGCACGTCACCCCAGGTGAGGGGTCGGCCGGCTCAGCGCGTCACCCTCCCCCAGGCGCATCAACCCCCCCAGGCTCATTAAAAAAAAGCCCCAGTACTCACCCCATGGCCCACACACCAGGAGAGGGTGACATGACGCGCTAGCAGGCTGAGCCACATCTTCTTTGGTGACTTGGTCGCTTCTAAGTAGGCCGGGCAAGGCTTCGAGCAGCGCATGCGTACAACACCGCTCAAAGCTTTACCCTCAGAAGGGCCGAACGAAGACCCGATTGCGGTCTGTGCTGTAAGCAAGATTTAAAGCTGCACTCTTCATCAGAAAGAACATAAAGGTAGTCAACTCTGAGCTATTAGGGCAGCGAGGCTGGCAGCAGCTGGTACTGTATGTGGTCACTTTTTAGATAACCAAATGCTTTTGAGATGATGATGATGATGATGATGATGATGATGGATTAATATACATTGTTGGTTGGTGTAAAAATCAAGTGTGGAGCTGCCAAACACTGGGAAATCCTCAGAATGCTACTCTGCTGATCTGCACATCGATGCTAGTCGCTTTGAAGCTCCAAGGTTTCCAAACACGATCTGTTTGTGTCCGCTTTCCCTTTTCCTGACAACGTCTAAGCGTTTATCTGTGTGAAAGTTAAAGCTTTGATGGATGTTCAGTGAAACATTGTTTCCTATCTGCTTTGGATATATTTTGGTTTTCTTGGGTTCACTTGTCTCAAAGGGAATTTCCAGTTTCAACTTGCATGGACTCCAAATGCAATAAACTGCATAAAGCATAAAGGACTCACTGCATAAAGCAGGAACCACTGAATTCACTGGGGGAGGGGGTGATTCAGTCTCCTTTGGGAAATGTAAAATGATCCACTGAGATGAAACTAAAATGGCCAACATAGTCCTGAATATATGGGACGTTGAAAGTGTGCATACATTCCCGGTTCCCTGTGATTGCCTGACGCACTGAGCACGTGTGTGCTTCTGCACCTGCACCAATGGGAGAAGGAGAAGCCCTCTGAGGATACCTCCATCCGTGGGCACTGAACCTACATGAGATGGACCTTCCATGGAGTTGATGGGCTGGTTGCTACTCCCACTTACTTTCATGGGGGTTGGGGGCAGTTTCACATAGGGATTGGGGTCTCATCAGTATCGGACAGTGCTGAAGATGTCAACAACTGAGCCAGGGCTAGGCGTGTCATCTAGTCTGGGCATGTAGACACAAGATTGATATTTTTGCCTGGATGACTCATCAGAACAAGGCAAGTGCGGGGGGGGGGGGGGAAAGGTCACAAATAGAAGAGATAATGCTGTGTGTCACCAGTGGACAGGTGCTGCTAGACCACGCACAGGGTGTTGGGCAATGTTGTGAAGAACACCAGAAATGGCCGTAGGGAAAGGAGTTGATTTCACTGAAGACCAGTGGCTTCAACAAGTGAGTGATGTTGCACTTCATAAGAGAAGGCACAAAGAACGTCAAAAATCCAGGGTTACCACCAGTCAAACCTGGTGGAAATGTTTCATTGCAAATTCTGTTAATCAGAGACTGAAAGAGAAACCCACCTAATGAATTATCCTCAAGAGAAAATGTCATCATCAGCTGTCTCTCACTCACACACACACACCAGACAGATATATGTCGCTACTGTTAATACCATCCTAGGTCTGTGAGATGGATCTGGAAGTTGGGAAATGTTGTGTTGCAGGGGAAGCAAATTAATTACTGTTCCCATCTTTCTTCCTTTCTAGGGATATTCGGACCACAAACCATCATGTCTCCATCCTGGGAATGGAGCAATGAACTGGCTATTGGCCAGAGATGTGGATCACATCTCTGGCTCCAAGTCTCGAGTCAAGTCCCAAGTCTCTGGGTCCAAGTATCAATCAAGTCCCAAGTCTTTGCCCCCAAGTCCCAAGTCTTTGGTTGTGAGTTGCGCGTCCCTATCTATTTAATGGGAAAAACTGGTTTAAACCTGAATAAAATTCAACTTGTTGTAAAAGGCTCCAAGTCTCGAGTCGAGTCTTTTACAATCGCCGAGTCATGTCATTGACGCGACTTGAGTCTGAATCAAGTCCGAGTCAATAGACTCAAGTCTACATCACTGCTATTGGCTTTTCCGATTTCAGGACCGGGCCTTAAAGTACAAGCCAGCTCGATATTTATCATTTTTCCAAAGCAATGAGAAGTAACAAATAGGAATGAGGTGTGTCGTAGACAGAACAGTGAGATGACTTTGTGGTGGAAGACGCATTCACTAAATGACGAAAGCAGAAATGATGGATTTTCTCTGTCTGCAGTTTTATTTTCCTCATGACTGCTTTTAGTGAGGATACCGGCCATGTGTCGTAACACCTCTGCAATAACTCAGAAAGACTGCTGTGACCTTTGCTGCTTCAGCCAGGCTGATTAGCTGCAGATTTCTCTGTTCTAATCTCAGCTGACAAGTCAGCCCCTATGATCCTGCATTTTTATTATTATTTGTACAAGGATCATTTGGATTCCCTATTTCTCCAAAATGCCACCTCCTACTATGGTAAAAATCCACTCAGAAATTCTACAGGAGGTGCAGTTTTTGCTGCCATCACTCCTCAAATAAATCTCCATGTAGACTCATAGCAATGCAAGAGCTGTCATGGCCCTCAGTCTGGAGGAAGGATTTCCAGACTGCAAATCATCCTTGCATAATGCCCTCTATTTGATTGCATATCCTTACCTGCCAACACAAAACAAGATGATGGGGAATGTTCTGGTGCATTCCCTCCTCCAAATACCAAAAAATCATGTGCTTTGGAGTGGGCTTGAAAATGTATGTGAAACATGGTCCACCCCTACACACACACACACACACACACACACACACACACACACACACACACACACACACACACACACACACACACACACACACACACACACACACACACACACACACACACTTTATTTAGGTAGCTCTTATTAGGGAAGCAGCCTACTGATGTCCTTGTTGCTCAGTGTTGCATGTTTCCCTCCATTTCCAGGCTCAAATGCCACCCACCCAGTTTGCTTTCTTCTTCAACATAATCAAAAGACATGTAATTACAGCATCCAGTGTCATTGAGTTCCACAGAACCGTTGACAAAATAAATATTTATTAATGGCTACGGAATCTTTTCTATTTTAATGCATGCTAACAATATATGATTTTTTTCCAGGCTTCAAAGCAGTGTCTGTTAAATGCATTGGAGGAACCAAAGAGATTTTCGATCTCTTGGCAATTCCTCCCACTGCTGATACTGCTTTTGATTGAGGTGCAAGCAATTGGTGTGAACCAACCAAAAGAACTTCCCAGGGCTGAGTAATTCTAGAACTTGGAATTCTCTCATTTGGGGGAAGCACCATGCCTTGTAGTGATGCACCAGGCAGTCATCCATCAGGTGTATCACTTGCAATTCCCCTGTTTAATTTCTGCCTGGATGCATCCCTTCCCAGCCCACTGTCAAGCTGAAGTACCAATGGAAAGTGTGGGTGCATAGAGCCTAATTTGTAAGGCAGTGGGTCCCAAACTAAGGTGCAGCTCCCAGGGAAGCCATGGAAGGGTGGCGTCAGGTTCCCTCCAGAGGGTAAATGGAAGGAAGAAGAGGACATCCCAGTCAACATACCCCCACCCCACATCTGATTGGGCCTATAGAAGGAGGAGAAGTTACCTTCACATAAGTTATTCACAGGAGAGGTGAAACTGGGGAGATAGCTTCATCTAGTGGTTTTCTGCCTCTTACGTAACATAATGTAATGGGGAGTCACAGCCAATGGTCGCCAATTATCAAGGGAGCTGCAAGTCGAAAAAGTTTGGGAAACACTGTTGTAAGGTGAGCATAGTGTAGTAGTAGTCACACAGTCTTTACTGCTTACATGGCACAGAAGTCAACCATATTAAACTCCAATTTCCCGTGCCTTTTGGAACACAAGAGAAATGGTAAGTAGCTTGGCTCTCATCATAAACTGAAAGTTCTTTGATATTTTAATTCATTCGGTTTTGGCAGAGGCGTGGAAAGACTGGAGCGAGCGGAGCAGCGGCTCCGGGCGGCACCGCAGCGCCAGGCGGCGCTGCTCCGCTCATTCCAGTCTTTCCACGGAGCGCGCCCGCCCGCCCATCCAGTGACGCGGGCGGGCGCTCCAAGGCCTTCTCCCCCGGCCTCGGAGCTGGAGAAAGCCCCGGAGCGTCCACCATGACCGGTGGACAGGGCTTTCTGAAGGCGGCGCGCTATTTATCCTTTTTTGCACATGCGCAGAACTTTTACGTTACATAAACGTTCTGCGAATGTGCAAAAAAGAATAAATAGCGCGCCGCCTTCAGAAAGCCCTGTCCACCGGTCGTGGTGGACGCTCCAGGGCTTTCTCCGGCTCCGAGGCCGGGGGAGAAGGCCTCGGAGCACCGTACAGGGGGCGGCGCCACCCCTTCGGGGCGGCGTATCAGCGAGCGGTGCTCCAGGCAGCATCCACTCCTGATACGCCTCTGGGTTTTGGGATCGGTAGTTATTACCATTGTTGTAAACCGCTTAATTGAAAAAAATGCATAAGCAGAATTATTTGATGAATTCCCACTCTATGTTGAGTTGTGAGGGATGGAGTGTGAAATGTATAGCTCTGTAACACTTATTTACACATTGTTTTAGGATGCTCAAACAACTTTACCTGTAATATCTTGCAAAACATGTACAGGACTGTGTTTAACTCCTTAACAGCTCACTCCTATGCATTTCCCCCTCCCCACGCCCTCCCGCCACCCAGTGCAGCCCCTACCTGCATCCAGCATCCAGCATCTGGGATGGCATCCGGCAGCTGAGTGAGCGACGCTGGCCTCGACGGCACTTACTCTCTGGGTGCCACGAAAGTGCTTTATGGCACCTTCACGACACCCAACGGCAGCAGAACAGGAGCTTCACCACATCAGTGTACGCAGGATTGTGCCCTGGGTTGTATAAAATACTCAAGGGTGCTTCAGAACATGTGCAGTGTGCCTTTCCTTCACCACAGAACAGCTATATTATATTTAGAATAGATTCCCTTCCACACAGCCCAATCCTATTGTAAATTACGGCGGCGGAACAAGCGTTCGGCTTCGGCCGTATCCTGACCCCCACCGATTGGCTGAGCCGTTACACGGCCTCCTCCGACTTCCACCAGCAAAATAGCTGGTGGAATTCTGAGGAGGCCAATTGGACCCAGCCGCAGTTACACCCAGGGAAGGGGACGAGCGTCCCCTTCCCCGAGTAGACTTTCCACCGCCGAGTGCCTGCCTTATGCCTGGGCTGCCCAGTGGATCCTTACTTTAGGATTGAGCCGTCACTAAAGTAGGTAGCATCCTAACAAAAACAGAAAAGTCGGCACCAGGAAGAATCTACTGAAAGGATCCCAAGAGAAGGTGGTAAGGGAGCATCAGAATATTGTTGTTGTTGTTGTTGTTGTTGTTATTAACAACAGTATTTATATACCACTTTTCAACAAAAAGTTCACAAAGTGGTTTACAGACAAAATCAAATGATTAAATGGCTCCCTTTCCAAAAGGGCTCACAATCTAACAAAGATGCAGAACACCACCATCAACAGCCACCAGAAAGACACTGTGCTGGGGTGAAAGTGGGGTAGTTGCTCTCCCCCTGCTAAATAAAAGAGGAGCACCAATTGAAAAAGTGCCTCTTGCCCAGTTAGTAGCTGAATAATGACTTCCAAAAGATTCAAAGGAAACCATAGGGACCTAATAAACATCCTATAAACTACTTGGACATAATATTGTCAGAAAGGCAGTCCAATCTTCCCGCCTTTCCTTCCAGAGTTACTACTAAACTAGAGCATCACAACACCTAGAAGGAACAAATAAAGAATCAGGAGACCCCCCACCTTCCCTGATACCACAATGGGGCATGCATGCTCCTTCACTCTTCTCATCCTGGATGTGTCTGGTTCCTGGGGCCTCATTGTATCTCTAACTGGAGCTCATGAAGCTTCTGGGGGGGGGGGCTACTAGGCAGACACCTCCCTAAGCAGAATAGGGGCCTCTAGTGGCTCGAGCAGGAATAGGAGTTGTTTGCCAAGAAAAATGACACCAGTGGACACCATTACAAGATTTCAACAAAATTGTTGGTGGTCTTGGGTGGCTGGCTGGGGGTTTCAGTGTTTGCTTCTTTTGGCACACTCTCCAGCTCAGAGGTGTTGGCTGTGAATGTAGAAGATATTTGCAAATGTTAATTGCAGCTCTGTTTCTAGCCATGCACTAGGAGTTTGAACGGGATGTTGTTTTTGCAGAACGTACAGTATCCACCTGACAGCTCATCTCCTCCTGACCCATTTTCCACTCCTGTTTTCTATGAATAATTCAAGAACACCCAGCCTTTTTGCAGGGCCTGGTTTTGCAATCCAGAGCAGAAGGTTCCCAGGTATAGTTACTGGTACTTATGCTGCCTTTCATCACAAAACAGCCACATTTGAATTGAAAATTCTGCAGTGATTCAAAGGACGACATTCTTATGCATCTTGAAATGCTTGGCATGTCCAACCACCCTCCTTGGCATCTGCCGACAGGGTGGTTTGGTCAGGCTTTAAGCTTTTACTGGGAGACCTCTAACTTTTCTGAAGTTCTGGTCCTCAAAATGAGAGTTTCAGCTATCAGTAAAGATACTGAAAGCTTTTATAGAAGAAGTGACAGAATACGGTTACTGAATGCTGGAAATTAAGGTTCATCAATCTGTTTCAGTAATTCTTAATTTTGAGCAGAACCGGAACAAACCCCACCGTTCACTGAGTGGCATTTTCAGACATTAATGCATTAACAAGCTACTGAAGATTGTTACATGTTTTCCCTACACATCTACACCCAGAAAACGTTGGTTCCTGAAAGCTAGACCTTTGCTGAGGAGAGTCAAGTGGAACATAGGATTCCTTGGCCGGGTTGAGAGGAACCTATTGTGTACATGTAACATGGTGGGGGATTGATTCTGGGCGCACCACAGGGCACACATTGATGCAACAGATGCACAGGGCATATGCATAGAAAGTCCAACATTAGATGACCCCTGGTTCTCATACTGTGAGAAAGGGAGAAAAATGTCTCTCTCTCCACATGGTACACAATTTTATAGGTCTCAATTATGTCCTGTCTTATGTGCCTTTTTCCAAGCCAAAAAAAGAAGTCCCTCCCAAACACCAACAACCTCATTTTTGAAAATGTGCACAGTTTCTCCTAACTGCATTAGCTGACATTCCTGAGTGTCAGCCAGGATTTTGCCTGGGGGGGGGGAGAGAGAGAGAGAGAGAGAGAGAGAGTCACGGCACCCTCTATTCAGGATCATGCTAATAAAGGGCCATTGATCAAAATGGAAAGCTAAGCATTGTGGGGCTTCTATGTGTCACCTTCCTCTAAATTCTTGCACATTTGGGCTCTCCATCTTGGCATAGTCTCATTTGCAAGCACAAGTGGCAGGCCAGCTGGAGAGTCTTTTCAGATTCCTTCTCCAGGAAGCCTCTCCCACCAATGACATAAGCGTGGGTGCTGCCCACACCCTGCCATACTTTTATCCCTTCTGGTCCCTCTCCAACTGGGGTGCAATTAAGTCTTTGTGCCCTCCTGGAAGGGCACACCTTTACTCAATCAAGCCCAGGAAACTCCTGACTGCACACCCAGGAGATGTTCCAGATACCGTTATTAACCCAGGAATGTCTTGAGCAAAGACACCCAGTACCTGGACAAAGTACTTTGTCCAAAGTACTATAACTATTCTTGCTCTGGGAGCAGGATTTTGGCATTTTTCTTCCCCACTGAAGGCATCTGCGCTGTCCATTTTGGTAGTCATGTCCTCCAACAGAGGTATCCGCTCTGTCTATTTTAGTGGGGTGTTTCCTACTTGCGGAGCCTCTTGTCCCACTAGCCACCCTCACCTCCAGAAGAGCTAATTTCCCTTACCACCAAGGAGCACCTGTTTGACTGCGTTTTTCCTTTTTCCCCAGAAGCCGAAGCCATGCAGTCCAGTCTCGCTTCACAGAAGGTCAGCGTACCCCAGCCTACCCAGCAGATTAAGGATAGGTAATTTCTCCTCTCCCTTGAACCCCATCCCTTTTGAAACCCTCCATTCCCCGGTGCTTGGTTTAAACCTTCTGCTAATTCTCTCCTTCTCTCCCTTTGGGTCACCTCTGGCAGAAGAAACTCCACATAGCTGGCAACCTGACTCTCACACTCTTTCTTTCTTTCTTTCTTTCTTTCTTTCTTTCTATCCATCAGTTAATCTGTGCCTGTCCAATGGGAGCTACTTGCAAGTACTCTTTCATCCCCAACCACTAAACCTCTGTGCAACTGATCTTACATGCAAACTGTGCTTTTTTCTGTTTTCCTGAATCTCTTAATAAAAATCTATATTCTTTTGGAAAAATCTGCCTCGTGGTTACTGTTAGTCTAATTAGAGACACGTTGAAGTTGTTCACTCTGCTATCCAGCCATATGCTGCATTTTGGCCTCTTCTAACTGAGTTAAATTCTTCTAACTGAGTTTAATTCTGGGCTGGGCACACCAAGGCCCAAGTCTGCATATGTGTGTGTGTGTGTGTGTGTGTGTGTGTGTGTGTGTGTGTGTGTGTGTGTGTGTGTGTGTGTGTGTGTGTGTGTATGTGTGTGTGTGTGAGAGAGAGAGAGAGAGAGAGAGAGCGCTGTACTGGCAACATCATGTAGCCTTTCCTCATCAGGAAGGTACACCAGCCCTCTGAGCATGTTGCTTGCCCTCTTTTGCACCTTTTTCTGTTCTACAATATCCTTCTTGAAGTGTGGTGACCAGAAATGTACACCGTATTCCAATGTGGCCACACCATAGATTTATCTACTATGGACATTATAACATTAGCAGTCTTAAAGCGCAATCAATGGAACTGAGTTCCATTGTGTTCAATGGGGCTCTTACTCCCAGGAAAGTGTGCACAGGATTGCAACTTTATTCTCGCTCCCTTTCCTAATGACCCTTCTCTGAACATTATCCAGAAACTATGAACTGGCATAATATTAGTTAGAAACTTTATAACAGGCCTTGGCCTCCAGATAATGAAAACCTCTCACATTGCAACTTTTGACAGGAAGTATGTGCTATGCATGTATTAGGGTTGGAATGTCACATACACAGTGAATTTTAAAAGATAGGCTGAGAACAACTTCCTCTGTTCCCAAAATTACAACAGCAAGTAATTAAAACATCCCTTTTCCTTTCCGGCCTGTGCCCTTTCCCCATGAAATGTGAGGCTGTGTATGAATTTCATCAGTGGCCAGACCTGCAGGAGTCATTTCAGCAGTCTCCATACTCCTACTCCTTAGTTTCTGTTTCTGGAAGTTTGGATTTCATATCGTCCTCTGCTCAATCGTTTTGTGGTGGAGCGCTGATGGTACAGCAAATAAGTACTGCATGTGCAGCATCTCAGAGGGACTCCTCGGAGAGATACGGGTTACTAAAGTTAAATGTACAGAACATTTGTCCCTGCCAGAAACATGCAGATACTGCAAACACTTTTACCATTTGCAAACATTCGTAGGTAAGACTGCACGTTTAAGCCTTCAGTGTTTACCCCCTTTCTTAAGAATCTGTCTTGAGCTGCTGCTGGTATTACTACTCCCCTTGCAACACTGAAGCTGTCTACCTATAAGACACATGCCTATTGTCTCTCCTGTATCTACAGATTAAAAAAAAAAAGAAGAAGTCTCCAAGGGAGACGATGAAGACGGGTGGCGTCTCCTGGCTTGAAAGCATTTCAGTTTGGCCTGGCTATTTTGCCTGCAGTGTTGCGATGCATGAGGAGGTCTTAACCTCTGAAACCTGCTGACTTAAGAATAATTGGCCAGCATGATGCTGCTGTGACCATAAAGTGGAACAAATAAAATTAACCACCATTTCAGTACTGCGATTGTTCTGTCCCACTGCATGACTCCATGAGTCCCCTAGAGCAACTGACCTGCTGATAATAAACAAATTGTGTGTTCTGGGCTCCATTTCCAATGCCTTTAGGGTAACTACCAGAAGACAGTACAAGGCTGTGTTGATTGTATGTAGTGCTCTTTTTGTTAGTCATTGAGAGATCCCAGTGGTAGGTAAAAGACTGAGATGATGAAGCATGAAGATGTTCCTTCTTCAAGACTCAGATCATCTGAACAAGACTGTGACCAAAAACTCTGCTGTAACCAAAGCATTGAAAATAGGATGAATGGGCTAGTAGTGAATATTTGGCACAAGCCACCATGGTTCTAAAATGCTGGCACCAAGTTGCGGGAGGACTGGAGGCAAGACCCTGCACTTCATGACACCCCTTACCCACCCCTGATGGAGCTTTGGGTACCACCACTTCCACCAGTAATGAGGATTCAGGGGTCAGTTATAACCAGGTGTTTGGGGCTCTGCACTCAGCTGTCCCATGTGGCAAACCACTGGGAGCCCTGGGCAGTGCAGAAGGTTCCTTGTTGATGCTGTTTCAAGTGTATAATGAATACCCCATGATTGTATTAACTGTGCACAAAGATCTGGTGTGCACCAAAATGCGGTGTTAGCTAATGCTGTTGCTTTCCTGCCCACTGTGCCTATTTGACTGACATGATGGGGTCCATTTTACTGGGGAAGTAGATTTCAGTCACACACAATCAGCAGCACAATCCTAAGCATGTTTTTCAGAACTAAGCCCCACTGAGTTCAATGGATCTTGCCCCCAGGTACGTGTGTATAGGATTGCAGTCTGATAATGGTGTGTTTTGAATACTGCAGTTGTCACTAATGGGGTGACATAAGAGGGTGGCTATGTTGGGGAATAGGCGAGGGCCCATTCCCATCAGAGGGCCCACCTGGCTGGCTCAACCCAAACCCTCTGTACCAGTGGGCAAGTAGGGGATGCCATGAGTGGCCCAGTGCAGGACTTTGCCCCATTGCCCCTACAAACCTGATGCCAGCATTGTTATAGGCCCAGCGGCTAGTGACAAATATTCACTAGCCCATTCATCCAACTTCCAATGCTAGTCTTGGAGGCAGCAAACTTTGTGGCCACAAAGTTTAGATTCTCAAAATGAATAAGTTTATGATAGCTGTATGCCAAGACGTACTTTCTAGGTTGTAAAGAAATTTATATTTTAAACATACTATTTCAAACATTCCTTGGTGGTAGCATATCAACATAGATCCATGAAAAAAGTACTACACTCGTTGGACTTGCTCACTATCATATTATGAACTCTATGTTCATTTAAGAAAACCTGAGAGTACCTGTTTACTTCTGCCAAATGTTGGGGCATGATAAATTCTAAGTAACTTCAGTCGAGCTGAAGAGAGCTGCTTTCAAGACACATTAGGGCAACTCAAAGCAAAACATAAGTGTGCAGGCCAAGCATTCATTTATTGGAGGGGGCAAATACTTTCCATGTTTCACACAACTTTTGACACGCTGTGTTACTAGGCAATAAATTAGGCATTCCCCTAATGAATGCATTGCTTGTTGTAAACCTCCGTCAATTGAAACCTGCTTCAGCAAGGCATTTAATTGGGTGCTTTTTCGGAATACTGTTATGTGTGCAATTATAAGCCTTGCATACACTGAGGACTTAAGAGGGGGAAAGATCCATATAAAATAAAATACAATGCTTATTGGCCTAATCCTATCCAGCATTTGCGCCGGTGGAGCGCATTCTTTGCCGGCGCAAGCTGTCACAAAAGTGTCAGAAATGACTTTGCAACAGCGTAGAGGCACCAGCAGGAAGGAGCAGGTGAATCCAGTGCAAGGGCGAAACAGGGCACGGGGGAAGGCAGCAATGGGGGCAGGGTGGGTGGATGGGACCCAGGGGGCAGGATCGGTGGCCAGCGTGCATGGTATCCTATCCCCCCTTCCCAGACCAGATCCAGCAACACGGATTAACTCAGACGGGCGCCAGTGATATCGCTGGCACAGGTCCACGTTGACCCATAGCAGTGGCTGGGGCTTTCTTCGGGGGCAAGGGGACAAAGATTCCCTTACATCAAGGAGTCCTCCCATCTGCTAAATTCCCCCACAGGATACATCAGCACGGGGGAATTTAGTTAGGATTGGGCTGCCCATCGATAACAATTCACTTCACGAACCCATATAAAATCATTATGTGGGAGTGCAGTGTATTGTCTGTTTGTATATTTATCTCTTGTTTGTCAAACTGTTTTGTTGACATAAGTTCAATCAATCAATATCTTTCAATCAATATCTTTATTATGGTCAAAGACCAGCCCAAAACAGAAATAATACAAAAACAACACAAATGAGCAAATGAAATAAAGATATTAAACAGTTAAATTTAAAATTACATTTAAAATTATCATCAGCCCAGGAAAGCAGCCACTCTAACAAACAATGATCTACAGATGTACATCAAGACATGAATTACAGATTGTTATACAGCCCTCTATACGATGTCTTTGATCAGAACCAATGACTCCACACTCCATCTTTTTCCGCACACTTATTGCGGCCGCAAAGAATTTAGCAACACTATATGTAATTGTGGGATTAGATAGAATCAGATAAAAGCAAATAGGTATATTGATGGGATGTGCGACCAGGGAAGCAATACAACAGTGGAAATATAAGAGCAGCCCGAATATCCCTATAGAACAAACAGTTCAATAACACACGTTCAGTTGTTTCAATTTGTTCCATACCACAAGGGCAGAGACGATTCAAGAAAGGGATCTTTTTATAGCGACCCTCAGACACTGCTGAGGGAAGTCCACGACAACGGGCCAGTAAATGAGGTCAATTGAAATCAATCAAGATTGCATTTGTTCCTATATTTTAGCAACAGAGGATGATGCACTTCTCAAAATAGATAGACACACAACAATGACTTGTATCCAAAGGGGTGAACAATGGAAGTAAGGTGGCATTTTATAGTGTTCCAAGTGCATTTGTGGAAACACAGGTGGAAGAAATTGCGCAACTATGAGGAGCTGACACTTTTACGTGCCACACCTTGTGAACTGTGTTGTGCAATGTGTTAAACTGCGCAAAGACAAGTCAGAATTCCATTCAGATTTCTGTGTGCAAGAACCTCACGCTATCACATTCACATTTGTGAGTCCCCTTATTCATTAGGAAGGATAACTTATGATAAAGCTCATTTTGATATTGATTACGGGTGGTATCTACAATGATTCTTGTGGAAAGAGGTTTAGTGGTGTAATCTGTTAATGTTGTACAAACACTAGTTGAAGAGGAACCTTTCAGGTTGTGTCATGAGTTTGTGCAACAGGTTGTACCATACACCCAAGCAAGAGGTAGTGCAATAAGTATATGCAAGATGTAGTTCAAATGATCTGTGCAATGACTTTCTGCTAAGCTTCCTTTTCTTTCTGCTAAGCTTCCGCTAGCAGAATTACTACTCTGGAACAGAAATAACGTCATTCACGTAACACCTTGCGCAGTGCCCTTCTTTTTGCACAAGAGCATTTCTATTAGCAGAACACAACTGAATGCCACCCATTGTCTTGATGTGACAAAGAGCCGTATTATACGGCCAGCCCAACCCTACCTAAAGATTGGGCGGGTGGCCGAGGCCGTCCGCCCGATCCAGTGCTCCGCCGTGGGCAGCCTGCAGCAGCTTTGTTTTCACGTGCAGGAAGATTTTTTTCTAAATTTCAAAAACGCTATCCACTCTACCACTAGGGTTGCCAACTCTGGCTAAAGATATTCCTGGATATATTTTTCCTCCAATATGATGTGAAGTCATTGAGCCAGGAGACTCTACTAGAATCTCTTTCTGTAGTCACCTGGAGGAGACTGGTGCTGATTCCTGGAGACTCCAGAGAGTTGGAGAGTTGGCAACTCTCTCTCTCTCTCTCTCTCTCTCTCTCTCTCTCTCTCTCTCTCTCTCTCTCTCTCTCTCTCACACACACACACACACACACACACACACACACACACACACACACACACACACACCGTATCATGTCAATGTCATTATGCTGCATATGCAGATGAAGTTTGAGACTGAAAATTTCTGAACATGCTTAATTATAACAAGTAGAACATAGCATACTGAGGTCATCAAAGGCCTTCCCTTAATATCAGCATCCAACTGATTGGAGATAAAGCAGAAACAAGGTACTAGAAAAGCAGCAAAATAACTGTACTGGCTAGTCGTTTTTGACTGTAAAATGAATTCCATTCTACCCGACACCAAAATCCATTGCAGACCTATTGCAACATAAAAAAACAATTACATAGGGAGTTTCTCCCTAGAAAGCCTAGCCTCTGCCTAAACAATCAGCTGTCCTTTTCACCCTAATAAGGGTTTCAACATAGGGCAGGCTACTGTTCCCCTTGCCTTTCTCCACCGGTGGGGTAAACCTGATATGAGTTGATGTATTTTCTGTCATCCCTCAGTGGGGCTTCTCCTTGCAACAGGTAACTTCAGCATCGTTAATAGGAGGGAAAAGTGTTCTCTTTTTCTTTGTCAGTGCCGTCGGGAACGTTAACATATTTGAGTATGTGGTCAGTGTTGTGTTTTGTTTGGCAAGGGAAGTCGGAGCCTCCGTTAGCTTTTCCTCCAGAAACCGCCTGCTCAGTGCCCACTTTAAGACAGTTGGACAAACGGCCCACCCTCACCTAAGCTACTTGACATCTGGCTCCCCAGCTAAGCTGAAAAGCTTCTCATGACACTTACATGATTGGATGAGATCATCATCATGTGCTAGAAGCCATTAGCCCCGAACTGGGAAGCAAAACAGAGTGCATTATGTTGCCTGCAGTCAGAATGTACCCATTTAATAGAACTAACACAGTAGACCAGGTTCAAACACCAGGGAACATCTGGCTACTATTTACATCTCCTGTTTAATTTGGATGCTTGAGTTTAGTTTTCAAGATGGCAGTAGAGAAACAAATTGAGCCCATCACTCTGTTGCAGTTTAGAAAAGCAAGTTTTGTTTATACTTTCTCATATTAATACCTCATCCACTTAGCCAACAGGCCCCATGAAAAATATACCTCAATCACACAACTCCCCTTAAGTAACAAAGCCGTAATTCAGTATAATGCTTTGTTGATGAGAGGAGAAAGGGATTCAAGTAAACTTCAAATATTGAAATGATGAGACAAAGTTGGTCTATAAGAAACATCACTTTAGAAGGGTTAGTGTTGCAAGATTTTATTGGCGCCTGCTACGAAAGCCAATGAAAAACAGAAGGGGTCCAACCCGGCATCCATTTTTCATGCACATCAGCGCCATCGCTGGAAGTCGTTGTTCCTGTTAAAAATATCTGATTTGTAAGCAGGGATTTGGGGAAGGTGAAGGCTTTATACTGCAACTATCATTTCAAAAAGTATCTGAAGCAAGGAAAGTGAGTTTAGAATTTCATTCAAATCTAGCATCTGAAAGCAAAGTTGGCCATGTGACAGTACAATGAGCTAAGATCCAGGATGCTCGTGTTTATAAACAAATGGCAGCAGATTCAAAATATTACAGAGAGTTCCAAGCACGATGCTACAGCTCATTACGAATTCAAGAACCTGGGAGGTGCAGAAGTGGGGGAAGAATAAGTAGAAACAGAGAAAAAGATGATTCCACTCAGGCCTTGAAACGGTGTCAATTCCAAGGCAAAGGAGCCATAATACAGGCACACACTCATCTCCTAAGCAATGACAGCTCATTCCCAAGCTTGGAGGTAGGAGTTCCAGGGTCAGTGGCTCGCTGTGGTTTCAAAACAGGCTTGGGGGACACATGATTTGCCCTAGATTGAACTCAGCCACCAAAGGGATTCTTTTAGAGATATGCAAAACCTGTACCTTAATTTTGGAACATCTCTCCGCCTTCCTGCACAGTGGTACTGCACCATTTGGTACTGCATCTGATATACGATACTATATGATGGTAACGCTGATATATGATTCTTGCAAAGCAGCCTGTACAGACACAGGGGGTGCAGCACCAGCCTGGCCCCAGGCAGTACCAAGCTCTCTTCCTTCATTTACAGTCCAATCCATTCCTCCGCCACCAGCACTGATGCAGCTGCGCCAAAAAGGCACGCGCTGCATCCTATGGTGGAGGAGGGGCAATCAGACAGCCTTCAGGAGGTAAGTGAAAATATTTTGCACTTACCTCCTGGTAGACTCTCCGATCGCCAATGGGTCTCCTCGGACATACGGCACCTCTTTTGGTGGTGTATGTCAGAGGAGAGAAAAGGGGTGGCAAAGTTTTAAAAGGAGGGGATAAGATCCAGGGTGCACCATTGCCACCGAATCCACCCCCTCACGCCTTCTCCCCGACCCCAGTTGCTTCCGCCTCCCCACCCATATCCCCCCTCTGCTGATTTATCTGCGCCAGGGGTTCCAGCAGTGGCGTCACTAGGCCTCGGAGCCTCCCGGGTGACGCGCGGAGCCTCCCGGGTGATGTGCGCAGGGGAGGTGACGCACGCATGCGGCACCCTTCTGTGCACCTCACCCTGGGGCGCTCCGCCCCGCCCGCCACACTACAGTGACGTCCGTGGGTTCCAGGGACCTGGCTGAGGCAACCTGGCTGCACAGAATGCTGGGTTGCACATTACCCTGTAATTGCCTTCCTTCCTTATCAAAATACAGATCTGTGCAAATGGACACCTTACTCTTATGCACAAAAATGTACTTAGAAGTCCTATTAAGTTAATGGAGCTATAAATACCATGATTATTTCTGTATTTTCCACACATTGCAGTCTCTCTCTCCTTCACTTTTGCAGGTTGATCAATAATATTTCCTTTTTCACACATGGAAGAAGTGAAAAACAGAGTAGCATGCAGGTTTTCATGGCTTGCTTTGTGTACAGACGTGGGTTTTATGGGATTTTCAGCCATGTTAGTGTTAGAAATCGAAGAAAATAAAGAAATATAAGTACTGAAACTTGCCTGAAGAAATTCCTTCTCTACTCGATCCCCAGTAATATGGGTGCCGCTTTTAAGGATTATCCGGAACAGACAAGCACAAGTAATTCTTTCATCCTCTGCTTTACGTTTCCTCCTGCCTTGGGACATTGTCAAAAGCTAAAAAAGAACACTCAGCAACTAGCTGGTAGATGTACATGAACCAGGAAATACACTAACACAAACTTATAGAGAAAGAGAGAAGCTTCCAGGAACATCTTAATTGAATGATTAGAAGCAAGACTGCTGCTCTGCTGTAACTTAATTAGTGTGGTTACTCTAGGAGCAGGGGTAAAAACAGACGAAACATATCAAGACTTAGTGCTATCACAGAACTGCAGTGACAGACACAAATCACTACCTAGCAGTTACAAGCAGAAGCACAACACTTTCGAAGAACTGCTGAACCAATATTGCAAGCGGAGCCCCTGATCTCCACAATGACCGAAAGTAACCTCTCCCCTGCGCCTCCACCGATACGGTTGCCGGCGGAGAACAGAGGCTACAACAAACAACCTAACAAAAATAATTACATTATTGGGATTGGTCAGCCGAGCCTGGGAAGGAGGAGAGATCGGTGGCAGCCTCCTCTGCCATATCCTATCCCCCCTTCCTGGGCCTGGTTGGCATTACACAGCCAGCTCGAATGTGCAGCAGCACATTCGAGTAGAGTAGACCCATTGGAGCAGCTGGGGCTCTACTCAGGGTAAGGGGATGAATGTCCCTTTACCCCGAGGAGGCTTCCAGCTGAGCCTATCCTGCACAGGATGTGGTGGGTGCCTTATTTGCACCGCCGCATCCTGCTAGACAGGACTGGGCTGCTAGAGGGGTGTGTGTGTGTGTGTGTGTGTGTGTGTGTGTGTGTGTGTGTGTGTGTGTGTGTGTGTGTGTGTGTGTTCATAAATCCCTTGGGATTTGAAAGTGCCAGGTGCAAGGGAGTGGAGACTGGACACAGGTATCTTGTGTGCTCCCTGAGGCATCTGGTGGGGCCACTGTGTGATACAGGAAGCTGGACTAGATGGGTCTTTGCCTTTGGCCTGATCCAGCAGGGCTCTTCTTATGTTATGTTAAAGCAGTTGATCAGTTTTGATGAGCAAGCCATATTGGCGACTGTTACTAGGTGATGGATCTGAATTCTTTCCCTTCCCCTCTTTTCTCATGAAAACCTGTGTAAAGCACTGATAGCCTATATCGATTTCTTACATACACATAGCCCATAAGCATAATTATGGCACTGTGAAAACATGGCCTGATGAATCTTAGAATTCTATTGTTACAGAAAGGACATCACTATTTCAGTGATATTTTGGTTAGTTAATTGTAATTTTGGAAGTTCTTTCTACCATCCATCCCTTGATCAATTTGGAATCAGAACAGTATGATGCGTGATGATTCAGAAAAGCTAGTTTGTTTTCTTGGTTCTCTCCTGGCTCATAACATTGGTGCATGCATACTGATAGTGCAGCATAACCACACATCACAACAAACACATCCAGGAACAAGATAGAACTTTAGATCTGGATGTGGGACAACAACCCCATAAACAGTTTGCAAGAAGCAATAAAGATAATTGATTGACCCAAATAGAGAAGATACTCACCAAATAAAAGACTGCTTGTTTGGGTGGTCTGGTCACCTTGTTCACCGCAATAAATGAGAGTCTTGTTGACCGTTAACATTAAAGAACCTCTGCATGTGTGTGACAAAAGCTTTGTAGCTCATATAACTTTGCAGCAGTCAAGGGCAGTTTCATTGAAAGTGAGAGGTGAACATTAAAGATCTGGCATGCATCAAAGTCGTTGACTTTGGATACCTTATCGGATGAGCCCTGACCGCACAAGCGCAACATCGCCCTTAATGCTCAGAGTTAAAGAAGAATTTGTGGGGGGAAAGACGCTCAATCCATAGTATACAGCTGAGCATTATGAGCCAGAAAATTTATAAACCAAATCAGTTCAGTATAAACTCCGATGACATCAATTGTCCCTTTTTGGGGGTGTGGGAGCTCTTTTTTAAGGACTGTGTTACAATTTCACTCGGATGAAAGAGGTGTGTCAGTGATTGCTTTTAAAAGACCAAAACAAAACCAGTGCTTTACTTACTGATTTTTCCTTTAATTTCTGAACTTCAACATAGAAGAAGATTGCTCGACAAGGAATTAAATCTTTGTAGCCTGTTCCTTCTGGAGCAAAGTGGCATCGGGATTAGACAGATGTCATGCCCAAGAGCTTTGGCACTTAAAGTGCTCGACTGATGGGAGGAAAATCATTAATGGAAGACCTGGTGGATTTATTTGTTTTGGAACACATCTCCTGGTTGATGCAGTTGGACTGACTGTTTACGTGCCGCTCGCTTTCACCAAGAGGCAAGGTGCTGCACGTTCGGTGCTGAGGTGACTAACAAGCGCTCTTGTCGAGGCTTGAGCGTTCATACCTGTTTTCAGTTCCACACATACTTCTGGCTCCCCCACCTCCCCAGCCCTATATTAGAGCATTCTGATAGAGGTTCTGGGGAAACAGGATGCCAATTGGATAATCAGCAGGAAACAAAGCCTCCTCAGAAAGATAGCAGCCTCAGGGCCGTCTAATTACAAGTCCCTGCACTGCTTGAAGTTACTCAGCTGACATGCCTGAACTGTGCGAAGACCTTCAAGTGAACTGTTATACAAAGCTCCATGTATCACATGGTTGTGAAGCAGCTGCTAAGTCTCATTGTAAATGAGGCACAGAGACGATAAGTCACATACCCTCCTGCTTCAGGGGGAAGAGCCCCTCCTTGAGACTGTGGTGCTGTAGGCTGAAAAACTTGGGAGGTGAGGAGGAAGTGGAAACTGGGACAGGAGTAAAGAGCTTAAGTAAAGATGTTCTAGACTAGAATCCTGGTATGTTTACACCACACTGTTTTGCCAAGGGATTTGCAACATGCATTTCGGTTCTTTCAGTAGCATCTCCAAAGGTCAGTCTTTAAACAAAGACAAAAAGGATGAGAACTAATGGAGACCAAAATGATAGTTGATTGGTATTTTCCTTTCTGTCACCAAAGTAGTTAATAAACAAAGGTCTATAGTCAGAGCATGTTAGGAAGTCAGCCTTAATGCAAACTACAGTTAATCATGTGAAGCTGACAGAAAATGTGACATGATTAGAAAAGGGTCTCTACACACGACAGGCAAGTGATTTGCCGAAAGATATAAAAATGCTATTCAAAATTATTGGTATGATGTGGCGACATGGCTCTCTAAGTGCAATGGCTGTTCCTCTGGCCGTTTTGTCTATTTTCATACGTCAATAGAGGATGTCTGCGTGACACACAGTCTTTTTTCCATGCTTCTGGGAATCATGCAATGGGGAAGATGACCCCCCCCCCCTCCTGCCCCATGGACAATTGAGAGAGCCTCATCCCCACCATAACTTCAAATAAAATAAAATGGAGACTCAGTCTCAGGACTTGCAGCCGGGCTTTTTCAAAGCAGTGGTGCATTTATGAGGAGCTACCTTGCTTTTGAAAAACTCCGCTTCTGGGGTCTTTTAACTTGTATACGTAGAGTGTGACTAGATCCCTCTCAACATAATTGCAGTAGAAAGGAGAGCAGTTAGCAAGAAGCCTCTGAACTGCTGACCTAAGAAGATGAGCAGTTTCATATGGGGCCAGGCTGCTTTCAATATTTATTTATTTATTTATTTATTTAAAGAATTTATGCCCCGCCTTTCTCCCAACAAGGGCAATCAAGGCGGCATCCAATAAAAATGTTAAAATACATATATACATTTAAAATCAAGAATTAAAACAATTAAAACAAACAGCCCCAGTGGGTCACCTATATTTACATTGGTTAAAACCCATTTATTAAAAAGCCAGCCCACCATGTCAGACATCGAATGCTAATCTAAATAAAAATGTCTTAAGGCCCCGCCGAAAGGTCTCTAAAGAGGGAGCTGTTCTTAATTCCAGGGGGAGGAAATTCCATAAATGGGGCGCCACTGCCAAGAAGGCCCTATTCCGCGCCGCCATCCCCCTCACCTCCGTCAATGGCGGCACGGTTAACAGGGCCCCCCCTGATGACCTCAGAGTACGGGTCGGATTATAAGGAAGGAGGCGGTCCCTCAAATACCCTGAACCCGAGCCGTTAAGGGCTTTAAAAGTCAAAACTAGCACTTTGAATTGTGTTCGGAAACGAACCAGCAGCCAGTGTAGCCGCCGAAGCAACGGTCCGACTGAGTCGAACCGACAAGCCCCGGCAACCAATATGCAGGGGCCCAAGCCTTTTTAGGCATTTCAAGGTCACAAACAGCACCTTCTTCACTTGGGCCCTGAAGCTGATCAGGAGTCAATGCACATTACACATTTGAAATAATAAGTTCTGCCAAGTCTTCTCCCAGACCTCCAACAGTGGTGTGGCAGTTGTGTTCTACACTAACTTCAGCTTCCTAACATGCTTCTTCAAGTTCAAGGCCAGGGCAGCCCAAGTAGGGTGTGTTGCAGGAACCAAGGCAGGATGTCACCAAGGCATGTGTGACCATGACTAGATCTGCCTTCTCCAGGAAGGGGCACAATGTGTGAACAACCGGAGCTGTGCACAGGCACCCTAGGCCACAGCCGCTACCCAGCCCTCCAGGAGGTCCAAGACTATCCCCAGACTGTAAGTTTGATCCTCCAGAGGCAGTGCAGAACCTCTGTGTTACCTAGTTATTTATTGTCAAATTATTGTCCATTTATTAGTTAATTAACGTACTGGTTAACAGCCCAATCTTATTGGGCTGCCCTGCTGGTGGAGTGCGCTTTCCTCCAGCGCTGACTGCTGCAAGTAGCCATAATGCATAATGCTCCAGCAGTGCCAGATTTGAGAAGGCCAGATTCTTCCCACACATGTTGCTGGATCACTGGCCACCTGCCGGAGCAGGTAAACCAGTGGGGGAGGTGGGGGATAGCAGAATGAGGGGGCAGGGAGGCTGCAAGAGGGGTGGATCTGACAGTGATGGTATTCCCTTTGGCAGCAGCCTCCCCACTCCCTTTCTCTCCTCAGACTTGCACCAGTGAAATC
Organism: Plestiodon gilberti rubricaudatus; assembly: GCA_026170595.1. Lineage (NCBI taxonomy): Eukaryota > Metazoa > Chordata > Lepidosauria > Squamata > Scincidae > Plestiodon > Plestiodon gilberti. Next base: position 44,966,850 of record JANXHW010000004.1, read on the forward strand.
ACTGGCGCAGGTCTGAGGATATCCATTGCCGAATGGGAGGCTGAAGAGGGATAAGGGGATTTAAATTCCTTTTCCCTTCCGAAACCTCCCAATGTGTGTTTGTCCGTCCCCCACTGGATACAGCGCATGTCTTTTCAGCATGGCTGCACCAGCAAAGGGGGGGGAGGATAAGATTGGGCTATAAGTCTCAGCCTGGTTTAAATAGATATTCTCAGTCGCAGGCCCACAATTATGGTCAGACTATCTTCTCCTTGGAAACTTATAAAAGCCAGAATTTGAACATCTCTCAGAAACTGCATAAGACCTGGGAGAGGGGCACACCATCTTTGGGATTTTGGCATTAGGGCTAGGAAGCTTTACCTATTTAGAAAGCAACATTTTTACTGGACTGTTCTTAATCTATTCATTTCACATAGAACCGTTCATCCTTCGAAGCTCTCAGAATGGCTGTATTGGGTCACTGAGGCACTGACCAGGCACAAACCTGTCTAGCTTGGTCAATATGAGAAGAACATCATGTGTCACCTCCTTCTATGCTGTGCAGCAAGGCTGGATTGACTGCACAATTGGTAGATGGTCTACTATGCATCTATGCATCCTTGTGGGGCATCTCATTTGAACCTACCCTTCTCCATAACATTGGATAGCAGGTGGAGAAGAGATGACTCTGGTTTATTTTTAGAGACACTAACTAGACACGGGTCAGATCTCCAGTAGCGAAACAGGTCTGTGCTTTTGGTTGAAAACCAGGATCAATTCACACGAAGACTATTCACATTCAAGTTAGAACCAGTGTAAGTCACAGTGTTTTTTAATTCCTTGTTACTAAAGGGTTCTGATTCTACAACAGTTCCTCACTCAAAGTAGAGTTAGCCAACATTTAGTACACTCTGTCTGGGTCACGTAGCCTCCTCACATCTCGATGCAAAATGAAAGTTGTCTTCCTCTGGAGAGGATCCCTGTGTTTAATTATCTCACTCTTGCATTGTGTTTATTTAACAGTGCTTGTTTTAATCTTGAAGATGCTGGGGAAGAAAGCTTTGGTCCTGATAGTAGCACCATATGGGTGCAGCTGCTTGGGGTTAGATGGTGTGCTGATCATGAAATGAGTTACATCTTCCTTTAAATGGAACAGCTTTTATACTTTGCTCTTAAACCTGAAGTCAAGTCAGTACAAAATGATAATAAACATGTCTAAAGAAATGTCTCCAGCTCAAAGCAAGAGTCGCCGTCCATGAACTCTGCTCCGATTCGGTTTCCATTTCCTAAGACAGAATTTTGGCAACTTCCAACGAATGGCTTTCACACAAAGACACTGAAATCAGCTTCAAGAGCCTTCCCCCAACAGCCTTGCTTTTGCAAACCTTTAGGGATGTCAAATGTGTCAGAAAAATTAGTAAGTGAACTGAAACATCACATTTATTGCTCCGTGTATGTCACCAAAAATGAAATTAAAATATTAAGTGCCTAATCCACCCCCTCTGCTGTTATACTGCCCACATACAGAGGATTCGCTCAGGGCTGAATAATGCTTGTTAATCTTCAGTAGGGCATGATGGGGAATGCTAGCTCTGTGTGCACCCCCAATATCCCCATCCAGACCTCCATCTCTGAACAATGCAAGTAACTCATGCACCAAAAGGGACAAGAAACCAGGCTGTTTGTTAGAAATCCACATGCGGGCGCCATACCTGCTGAGGGACTGCACCATGCCCCAATTCCTTGTGGAGTCAATGCATTCTGGCTGGCAAGACAAATGGTAAGAAAAATACAATTAAAAATCTATCACTTTTTTTCTAGAGGTGGAAAACTATTGCAAACATAATTTTTTAAAAAGAAATAATCATAGGATTGGAAGGGACCCACAAGCTCATCTAGTCCAACCCCCCTGCCTGTAGCAGGAAATCCTCCCAGAGCGTCTCCAGTAGTTCCCTGTTGAGCCTCTCCTTGAAGATCTCCAGTGAGGGAGAATCCACCACCTCCCTCAGCAACCTTTTCCACTGCCAAACCGCCCTTACCGCCAAGAATGTCTTCCTGATATCCAACCAGAATCTCCTCTCTTGCAGTTTGTACCCATTTGATCAAGTTCTACTCTCAGAAGCAGTTGAGAACAAATTTGTTCTTCCATATGACAGCCCTTCAGGTATTTGAAGAGCACTATCACATCCCCTCTCAGCTGCCTCTTCTCCAGTTTAAACATTCCCTCCATCTTTCCAAGTAGACCCATTGGAGACCATGCGGGTGTGGAGTGGGGTAGGTAAAAGAAACTTTTACCTATGTCTCCGCCCATGCATGGTCTCCAACAGCCCACAGGATGCAATGGAACCTGTGTTGGCACTGTTGCGCCTTGCAGACAACATTTAGTTAGGATTGGACTCCCAAGTGTCATAAACAGGACATTGGACATTACCCCACATTCATCTCTCCTTTGCAGAACTGCATAGTGTACCACATGGTAAAAGCAAGGAAATGTTTCAAATTGGTACCCTTAAGCCCCAATCCTATCCCCCACTAGTTTACGCGATGGCAATGAAGCATGCGCTGCATCCCTTGGTGGGGGGGGGCAGGAGACGTAAAAATATTTTTCCTTACCTCTTGGTAGGCCGCCAGGCCATCAACGGGTCTCCTCAGACCTACAGCAGCTATTTAGCTGGCATAAGCCTCAAGGGGGCGGTTCTAGGCTGGGAAAGGGGGATAGGATCCCAGCATACACTATTGCCACTGAGATCTACCCCCTCCCTCGGCTTTTTCCTGCTCGCTTCTCCCCTGAACCGCCCACCATCTACTCCTGCTGCCACCTTACTTGCTCGGGTGTACCCTGGGCGGGCTGCTGACATGCATGTGAGGCCTCTGGATATTTGCGCCAGTGGTCCTGCCGTGCACAACAGCAGTGCACCTTTGCAGCACTGCACCAGCACTTACAGTGGTGGATCAGGAGATTCACCACCATAAGAACCCAATAGGATTGGAATGCAAGTTAAATAAGTGAGTTGAAGTGAGAACTTTGACATCTTAAAACTGTTTACACCAGATCAATGATAAAGCAAAGCATTGCAATATCTTGGAATGTTTGACATAATATAAACTGCTAAAAGGAAACATATTTAAAATACATTTGGGGGGAAGCAAAGAAAAAAGTTGCAAATCACATGACACATCTGATTCAAAGCAAAAATTTAAAACTTCTATAATTCAGCCAGTTCAGATCAGATTATTCTGACATCTGGTCAGTTGATATCCCTCACAAGGCAGATTCTCCATGCCTGACCCCATACTAATCAAATTGCCTTGATTTCATGATGAATAGAATGTTTAGACTTTATAATGACAGAATGCTGAGCCTCTGTTCAACTTAATGATATAGGTACTCCTACTCCTGTCCCTATACCATTACTTGAAAACTGAATTATGAAACATTTTGTACACTTGTAGGCTTACCAGATCTCCAACCGGGCCAGAGTGCTAGACCTTTAGGAGAAGGAATGTGGGCAGGTGTAGCTTATTAAACTTTAGAGCAGAATCCTAGGAATGTCTACGCAGAAGCAAGCCCCATTGTGTTCAGTGGGGCTTGCTTCTGAGTAGATATGCCTAGGATTGTGCTCTAAGACATAACAAGCTACACCTGCCCACATTCCTTCTCCTAAAGGTCTAGCCCTCTGTCCCGGTTGGAGATCTGGTAAGCCTACACTTGTATAAACAAGAAACTGAAAAATGTAGCCTATAGTAAATCCTAGGTATGTCTCCTCAAAATTAAGTCTCATTGAACTCTATGGGACTTACTCCCAAGTAAGTGTGTATAGGATTTCAACCAGAGTCTGTCAATAACTGATGTCTAATGTCGCTGTCACTTGTACATAATGGTCATTGTGGAAGAATTATGTGTTGAACTTAATAACACTGATTCTTCACATTTATTGGCCCCAAACCAATTCCTGATTCAATGCTGCACTTTGTAGCAACTGTATCTTTCATCTGATATCATACAACCCATATTTGGTGTGACTTTAATAAAATGAAACACGTCATTACCTTAATCACAGGGCACCATTTGTTTTTTTAATTAACTCTGCCAGGAATGTGAGTCTCTTTTTATTGGCACGATCTAATGAACAAATTGATGCCACTCCCATGCTGGTTCCACTACCAGCCCCACAATGCAACCCTATACACACTTAACTGGGAGTATGTCGCATTGAACTCAATGGGGCTTATTTCTGAATAGACCGTCTAGGAATGTGTTGCCATTGTTACATTTGTGGACAAACTATTATGCGCCTAGTGAGTTCTCTTAGCTGAATGTTTTTCTCTTTCATTTTGCTTGTCAGAATAGCCTTTGCATGAACCGAACTTTGCCTTAATTTTGTCATTTTTTTCCCACAATTACTAGATGAACAAACCATTATGCTGGTGAAAATGTCAAGGGCTTTTTATTTTCTTCCTAAAATTCAAATCCTTTGAAAAATGGAAGAAAAAAGCTCATTGCTGCCACCCTATTAAACACCGAGAGAAGATAAATAGAAGGTTAAATGAGGGTATACTGGAATTGAAATGTATCTACAACCAAACTACCATTTAACCTTTTCATCAATTTTTTAAAAAGTATTTCACAAACCATATCAAAAGGGGTATGGATGTGAAGCATAACAAATGTTTTGATCCCATTTCAGAAACAGCAGTACAGAATCCCCTTGGCTCCACAAGTTTCCATTTCTTATGTAGAGCTATGAGTGCTTAAAGCATGAAAGTCTGTCTATTTATTTTTTATTTATTTATTTTTCACATTTTTATACCACCCTTCCTCCAAGGAGCTCAGAGTGGTGTACATATTTCCTCCCTTCCTTTTTGTCCTCACAACAACCCTGTGAGGTAGGTGGGGCTGAGAGATCGTGACTGGCCCAAGGTCACCCAGGAAGCTTCGTGGCTGAGCGGGGATTTGAACCTGGATCTTCCAGGTCTAACTCCGACTCCCAAACCACTACACCATCTAGAAGATCGCCTTTCATTCTTGACGTCCTCAGGTGCACTGGTCCATCCTCATGTGGCATTCCAGCTCTCCATTTCTAGGACAAAAGTGGGATGAGTCAAGAACTCCTGATTTTGCCTGGAGTTCTGTTTCCCTCTCGGCTCATTTCACTCTCTGATTCATCTCTTATGAGGAAACCAGGGGTTCAGGCAAGTCAAGGCATTGTTAACCCAACATAACCGATCATGTAATCACGTGGAGTGCTCTCATCTAGGAAAAGTAATAAGCTGTGTTGAATGTCTGTGTTACATCTCCTTGGTTTCATTGCCAGTTTCTCCATTTAAAACATAATGCACTATATTTAATATGCAATGTTCTATTTTAAATCCAGACACCAGTCAGATATTTGGTTTTATTTGAGCTTTACTCCTAAGCACCAACACTGTCTTGTAATTTTCATAAGGTATGCCAGTTGTGAATTATGGAGCAATAATTCATATGTATTTCACCCACAGGTCTGTGCCTTTCCGCCCAGAAATCAGAAAACAATGTAGACCAATTAACTATGTTGCTTAATATTCTTGCTTTCTTGACCTCACCAGATCATATTTGAAAAGTATTTATTACAAAACTGGCATCTGCTTCTGTAGGATTCCATTCCTGTTACTCACAAAGCACCATCAGTAAGATTTGGGTAACTGATTAAACACATTACATTATTTCCCTGGGAAGGTCTGATTTTAATTCAAAATCAATGTTAATTAAAAAAAATCAGACACTGCAAAATAGCTTCTCACCTCCTAACAGATCACAAATTACAGCATCCTGAGTGTTTGGGGTGATTTCTAAAATCACTAGACTGACAGCCAAGTTACACAACTGCTCTGTTCACAATGGACCATTTTTTGACCCTGTTTGCGGCAATCGATGTTCAGGATGAATGAATCTTCTGCATCATTGCCATGAGCCAAAGGTCAGAACTATATGTTACTTCAACATGTATATACCCTCAATAGAGTTCCATTATTATTGTAAGATTCCAGTATCTTCCAGCAGGACGTCTGGATATCAGATCTGTAGCTGGCATAGCTCTGAGGAACCTGCCGGGGGCATGTCTGGGGCTGGGTCGGGGGCAGTTGGGATATGGTGGATGCAGAAACCCACCAGTGGCCGTTCCATTCCACCCACCAGAGGGCCTGCCACAATGGTGTACCTCGCAGTACACCAGCGTACCGCAAAGATAGAATTACCAGTAGGTTGTAAGGGGAAAAAAAACACAAAAACCCTCAACCCCCAACACAATTGCTGGGTTTTAAAAGTGTGGATATAATTCCCATATTTTTATTATTATAATAAAGAATTACTAAATTGCACTATTTTACTATTTCACTATTTCACAATTGTACTATTGCACCCTTGTGCAAATACAAACACTGAAAATTAGGTGTGCCTTCTGGGGGGAGGGTTGGATGTCTTTTTACTGCAAAAAGGTGGAAAGAGGAACAGGAATTCCCCCTCACCTGACTTGCAAAGTTGCAGAAATGTACTCTGTAACAAGAAAAGTTTCCAACATTATGATTTCCACATAACTGATACAGTGAAACCTCCAAGTCCGAACTGGAATTTGGCAGAAGAAGACTCTTTTAAGCATCCTTAGTCTTTGGAAGGTAGGAAGCTGCCTTGTCCCAAATCAGACCATTGCTACCTCTAGCTCAGTTTTGTTAACACTGATTGGCAGCGGCTCTCCAAGTTTTAGACAGGAATTTTTCTCCACCCAGAGATGCCGGAGATTCCAATGGGATGTTCTTCATGTAAAGTGTGTACTTGGGTCATTGCCACTTTCAGCTCACATCTCTTTTGCTTTTCCAGAGACCCTTTCTGATGCTTTGGCATTCAAATTGCAAGCCAGGTAACAGGAAAACTGCTTCTTTCTAATGCTAGCACTTTCATTTTCAGACTCAACCTTCAGACCTCACAAGTTACCCTCCTGTATCCACCAAACATGTGCAACAGGTGTATGACAGCTAGCTGCTCCCCCTGCAACTTGCATTCAGCCCTTGTTTGCAGAGAGCAGTGCAGACTGCTGAGAGAATTTCTTTGCAAGATTTCAAAACCCCTATACAAAAGATGTGGCCAGTATGTGTGTTGTCATGAGGGGCATTGCTAGCTAGAAGACTTCAAAGAATGCAGGAAAGTAACCTGCAAAGAAGGGTTGCACCAAGCCCTTGGGCTCTTTGCTTTTTGGACCACACACGACATCCCCCTTGATGATCCTTGCAAGACTTGGGCAGGATGTTTCTCCTCCCCCACTCCCTGGTCAATCACCAATGCCTTGGTCCTGGGCACCCTCTGTGTGCACATGTGTTCACTCTGATTTTCTTAATTGTATGTGTGACTTACACATAGAGTTAGGAAAATCTAGTCACAGTGCAGCTCCGGGTTTTACACTTTTGCCTGATTCAGATGGTAGGAAGCTATCTTATACTGCCATTGGTCCATCTAGGTTAGTATTGTCAGCAACTGTCCAGGATTTCAGACACGAATTTCTCTCTCTTACCTGGAAATGCCAGGAATCGAGCATGCAAACTTCTGCATGCAAATCATGAGCTCTGCAACTGCACTACATTTCCTCTCGGAGTAATATGTACAGCCCCTCAGTTCAGTATGAACAGAACATTGCCTTTGCAAACCACATTTCAGTCATCTGGAATAGGGAGAACTGGCATCCTCAGAGAACAGAGAAGACTGACAAAAGCCCAGGACTTCTCTCAGGTGCTCATGGTTCCTCTGCAATGAAGGGTTCTAAGCATACTAGGAGTCTCCGTTGCTGGTGGGAACTCTTGGAATGGGAATGTAGTGTTTTCATTCCTCCTAAGGAATGTCTCGGGAGGAATAAGTTACTGCAGTAATAAGTTACTGAGTTGTGTGAATCAGCAGCCAGTCCAGAGTTTCTCCAAAGTTCTCCAAGGATGCTGAGAAAGCCAAATTGGGATTGGCTAATTTTGCCATTCATTAATATTTGGAGAGGCACAGCAATGGTCTTCCGTATTGGGAGGGTAACAACTAAATCTGCATTGTGCTCCCCCCCAACCCCCCCACATTTGGATACTAAACATCTGGCATATTTCCAAACTATGGATTGGTACGAGCAAACTGGCTCAGGCAAATTAAGCTCTATATTTTAAAGCAATTTCCGAGGTGGAAGGACAATATCCTGCTCCCAGATTATCTGATGCTCTTGTTTTTCTGAGGCAGAGAGGATCATGATATACCACTAAAAATGCACATTAGACAAGGTTTATTAGAATTACAGTATCAAGAAAATACTGGAATTTTTTGACCAGCTGGTTCTTCCATTTCTTTATGGTTCTCTCTGTAACCTTCTTGCCTCCACCCTACCAGGCTCTGATGTAACATAAGGCATATTTTAGCCCTAAGGATTCAGTAACAGACATCAGTTAATCAGTTGTGCTGTGAAAACATATCTTATCTCATCAGTAATGAGACACATCATGCTTGCCGGGTGGTCATGTAGTGGCCTGCAAACCATTTGCTTAGAACAAATCTCTATTTATTATTCAAGTTTGTATCTCATGGTTCTTACAAATAGCCATATTTGGCATGATTTTCAACTTGCCAAACATACCTGGAGTCAAATTGTTTAATTAGTTAACCAAAGCTAAACGCTTTCTTTTTAATAGAGAAGCCACATTTTGCTATGGCCTATGGTAAAGAGGGTTATGTACCAGTAAAAAGAGCACTGATATGAGAGCCTGTTCTCCACGAACAAATTTCCTAGATTTTCTTAGCTTCTTTCTGTTTCTGTGCACTGGTTAGCACATTATATATCTAAGGGCCTAATCCTACGGTCACCCTGCACTGCTGGAACTCATGTTCTGGTAGCATAGGGCACTCTTTCTGGCAGCACAAAAGCCAGGCTACTCTCATGCGCTTCTAGGCCACTGCCACAAACAGGCTGTGAAGCAGCAGCTCTGAAGGCCTCTGTTGACCCCAGTCAGTTTGTGGGCAGAGGGCAGGCTTGTTGTGGGCAGAGGGCAGGGGGAATTTCAGGGAGGATCAGGGGAGGGCATGGGAGGGGAGGGGGTGGATCTTGGCAGCACTGCAAGTCCCACACTTTCATGTTTGAAGAAACTGCATGAGCAGCACGGTAAGGAGGTGGATGATGATCAGCTTTCCGTTTGCTTTTATCAGGCGGAAAGCAGATCAATTCAACTTGCACTCATGGTGCACTCTGCTACAATAGGGATCGGTATCGCATGCAAGCTCAGTGACAGACCCCATACAGTGCTTCCTCCATGTGCTACAGCCAACTGGGGCTGTGTGAGGTGATGCAGTTTGCATCTGGTTGGCTGGAGGGAGGCAGCAACAGACTCTGGGTGAAGGGCATCCCAAAACTGCCACCCTCTCACCACCCCACATTCCACCACTGATGGCATCAGTGGTGTACCCACTCTTGTATCACTGCAGGTACCTGCCACATAGTATTGTCATTATGCTGCTCTCCTCCTCAACTGACTGCCATATATATCAGGGCAGCAGTGAACAGGTGCCACTGAGGGGTTTGTCCCAACCCTCAAGCCCAAGGAGGCAGAGAGTGAGGATGATAGAGGCCCTGATCCCTGGTAGCAGAAAGACCCTTCCTTCCTCCCCCTCAGAGTCCTACCCTGAGGCCAGCCGAGGTAAGGAATGACTAGGATGAGGAGAAGGGATCTCTAGCCACTCACGAAGTCACAGCAAGTGTGATCAAGTCAACGTTTTGATTCAATTGTATCAGTGGCAGAGCAGCATTGCCATCCCACCATGCTATCCCACCATGCCATCCCAGCAGGGCTCTTGGGCCTTTCCAAGTCGTATAGCAAACAGCAAAGACACAGGTGTCAGTGAAGTCTGGCTGCACCAGCTAGAACACTGTCTGTGATGGAGTTTGCAAAACTACAGTGGCCTATCTGGAGCACGTAGCTTAGCAATCGCACCAAGTAAAAGCTGGAACCACACTGGTCACGGCTGCCCAGGCATGCTGTGTGCTTCCCTTGTGGTCTGCATCTGCATGACTGGGCATGTGGGGTGTCCTGTGTCCTCTTCCTTGTTTGAACAGCAGCTTGTGGACAGCAAAGAGAAACACAGAGAAATGACTGTTTAGCCCCATGTGACACTGCACTCCTGAAAAGCAAAAAGACCCAGCAATATCGCTGGTTCAGATCCAAGTTGACCCATTGTGGCAGCTGGGGCTTACCCCAGGGCAAGTGGACAAATGTCACCTTACCTTGAGGAGACCTCCAGCAGCCTAAAATTCCCTGCAGGGTGCAGCGTAGCTCGCACCAGCGCTGCTGCATCGCCACAGAGGGATTTCGTTAGGATTGTGTTAGTTGATTAAATGTACATGCCTTTGCATCTGAAAGAAGCCAGTCTAAAGAAAATCATACTTCCCTTGTTTAGATGATGTGCACATGTGTCACAGCAGGCATATCCTTAAAGAGCCGTTTTGCCTTCTCTCACATATAGAAAAAAAATCCCATTTTAGGCCAAATTAACCATTTTAGGCCATCGGTGCGTGTGCGCACCAATTTTTCAAAATTGCCCCCACCAAAAGATTGGACTGTGAACAGTGGGACATTATCTGCATTTTTAAAAGTAAATGTATGAAAAATAATTAAAACATGTTTTCAAATCTACTGGCCCCATTCATCAGTGGCACCTTTTCAGTTGATCAGAGTGTTGTGTGAGCACAGCCCAGTCCTAGATTTGCCCAATCTAATCTAGACATATGTCCTGCCTCACCATTGGCATCGATGCACGAACGCCGGTGCCACAGAAATCCACCCCTCCCTCCCCCTCCCTCCCCCTCCCTGCCCCCTGCCCTCCCTGAAACTCCTTCTGCCCTCCCCCTCCCCTCCCTTGACATGCTTCCACTGCCAATTTACTGGCACTGATGAAGCCACTACTTCATGCACCACACTGCTGCCTGTTTGCGGCAGCAGCCCAGAAGCGTGCGACAATGGCCTGACTTTTGTGCCACCAGAAAGCGCTGTGCGCTGCCAGAACATGATTTCCGGCCATGAAGAGTGGCCATAGGATTGACCCTAAGAGCCCAATCCTATGCATGTCTACTCAGAAGTACATCTCATTATAGTCAAAGGGCCTTAATCCCAGGTAAGTATGGCTAGGATTGCAGCCTAAATATTACAGCCCTACGTGAGGACCAACAGACTTGGAAAGAGAGTGTGACATTTCCTCCGTGCTCTGTGGAACCTGGTCTGCCTTATAAAGGCTGAGGGAGCTGCCAAGGTTCTGCATGGGAAACTAATTACCGCATCCTATCATAGGAGGAAGCAGCTGAGTATAATCAGTAAAGAAGTTTTGTTTTCAGTCTTAAAATTAAGAAAAAAGATTGTCTGGTTTAACAGCCTCCTTCAACCCAAGTCAAACATTTAAATTCTTCTTACACTAGTAAATTGTTTTGTGATACACCATGCTAGTTTTAAGACTTCCTTGTCCACAAAATCCTGCTCCTTAGTTTCCAATTAATGACACAAAAGATAAGGCGATGCATCCGTTTTGGTTAACGAATGCAAGATTTTGAGTCTTTTGGAAGTGCTCTATAGACAGAAGTGAAAACCTGAGAGTCCATGTAATTAATGCCCAGGGACAATTCGCACAACATTGTCAGCACGCAGAGGATGTGTGTTGCATGGATCCATGAGGCCCCCTCGCAGAGTGAGGAGACCGGAAGTCTAAAACAGGAAAGGGGGGAAAAAAATCCTCTATAAATCTACATAGAAAATATTTATTAGCTCATTTAGATCACTTACGCCCCAATCCTATTCTTCAGTTACAACGGCGGAACGTGCATTCCACTGTCATAAATGGCACGCTGCTGCCAAGTGTGAGGGAGCAGCTAGCAGAAGCAGCCGACAACTCCCTGTGCCCCAATGGCCCACCTGGGCTGTACCGGAGGAGGAGGGTTGTGGGTGTGGAGGGGAAGTTCGGGGCGGTTTTGGGCTAGAAGGGGGAGGGCAGGGGTGGGGGCAGGGTAGAGCTCAATGGCAAAAGCACATGGTGGGTCCTATCCCAAATTTTCCAAACCACCCTGCTCCCTTCCTCCCTTTGGACTCACGCCAGCTGGAGACCCATGGGTGATTGGGTGCCCTTTCGGGAGGTAGGTAAAAACGTTTTTTCCTTACCTCTCGCTGGCTATCTGATTGCCTCCCCCCCTTAAGTGAAAGGCAAAGGAGGTGGTGCCTTTCATTACGGGTCAATAAATGATAGCAGTAAGGCTCCCATTTGATTTTGCAACTCAGCAGGGCCACCTCCCCTGCCAGTTTGAATCATTTGAGGCATAGTTGTGCGTGGCCCTGTGTTGAAAGTTAGATGAATTAACACTACTAGAGAGGATATTAAAAACGACTTGGCAGGCTTCCACATTGCAAACCCCATGGCAGTGCAACATCCTTCCAAACGTTTATGTCAGACCAGTGCCACAGTGTACGCAGACATGCCTGACAGTTGATTTCAGGCTCTTTCATGTTGTGACTTAGCAGTTTAATTGCACCAAAGAGTTCCATACATGAAAGGAAAAAAATGCCACACAGACTGAACCAGGTAGGCTCGCAAAATGTTTCTGATCTCTGCAATCTTCACTGGGTTTAAATAATAATAATAATAATAATAATAATAATAATAATAATAATAATAATAATAATAATCCAGTATGTATATACTGCCTTTTCTTTGGTCATCGGATTTCTCCTCTGACTTTAATTCAAAGGCGGTTTACATAGGCAGGGTTTCTAAACCCCAAGAGGTTTTTGCAATACAATAATATGTTCTAATCTTTTGTAGAACCCTTCATTCTAGATGGTTTCTCTCTCTCTCTCTCTCTCTCTCTCTCTCTCTCTCTCTCTCTCTCTCTCTCTCTCTCTCTCTGGTGTTCGCCTCACCACGCTTCAGCTGACAGGGCAACCTTGATGCTCACTCAAGTGCAGCTGCAGTTCCACTCCCCCATAGAGGCTCTGCAACTTATCAGCTTGGCGTGCCGGCAGCTCTCTGACAGACACTTCCGGCCATCTCGAACTGCCATCCTTCAGATCTTCAGGCATATATGAGACGATCGCTCTACCAACTGAGCCAGACATCCTGCCCTGAAATGAATGGAATTGATAGAGAATATGGCAGGTGGAAGAAACATCCAAGGATTTTTCTAAATTCAGCAACAGTGAATCTTACTGTGATTTATTCTTGTATCATGTTATCAACAAGCTGAAATTTGCTAGTAGCGCTCTTTCTCTCTCTCTCTCTCTCTCTCTCTCTCTCTCTCTCTCTCTCTCTCTCTCTCTCTCTCTCATTCATTAAATCCACAAGGATCACAAGTACAGAACTGAATACAGGACTTGAGGAATCCCTAGTGATCATGGACAAGGAATTTTAGCCCCACCCTATACACCATGGCACTGAGGCAGCAATAACTCACAAGACTGAATGACAGCAAATGCAGGGAGAGGAGCAACCTGCCCTGTTCCAACCTGCAAATACTAGAATTGACCCTTAGCCTCAGTGATGATGCCAACACAGCCAAACATGCTATTGAATCAGTATGTATTCACTGCGTACCACAGCTATGCCAAGCAAATAATTAAATTGTGTGTGCATAAATTGTGTGTGCGTACCATCTGGCGCAATTCATAATTGGGTTTTTGTTTAGCCAGTGGAGCTAGTTTCCTAAAAAGTCCAAAGTAGCTCAATTATTTCCAAGTCAAATTACAAGCCTTGTCAGGCTCTGCCATGCTCCGAATGACATCATCAGGAGTGTGATGGGGTCAAAATCCCTTTTCAAACCCCCTGCAAGCCCCTATCCCTCCCCTGGCCCACCCAGATGCACTCATCTTAACCCCCAACTTCCTTATCTGGTCACTGCAGTTATGGCCACAACATCAAGTTTCTCTCCCCCCCCCCCCCATTTGCCTGACCACAGCAACTGTGACTGCAGCAGGTAGATCCCTCTTTCCTTCCTCCATCTTTGTGTTTAGAATTCTACTACGGCAACAACCCACATGCCAGGCACCCTAAGAAATGTCATCCTGATAAACACACCAAGGAGCTAGAGAGGGAGGGTAGGAGGGTCAGAGCTACCCAGAGGCGTAGCTACACACCCGTGATACCCTGTGACATCACTTCCGGAAGTGATGTCACTCATCCCGTCCCCCGGTGACATCATCAATGTCAGAAAAGGTACCTGGGGGGTGGGCAGTCAGGGGCCCTGCTCACCCCTAGAGACACCTCTGAAGCTGCCTCTACCACAGCTATTAGGAACGGAAAGGGAGGATTGGTAAGTAGATGGGTGGGTGATTTGGTGTGGGATGGGAAAGAGAGGAAAGAGATCTCCTCCTGATGGGATTACAATCTGAGCTGAAGAAGCACTCCGGTGGCATGATGCTCCCCTTTCTATTGAAGAGAGCATTAGAAGTTGCCAAGGTTGAGACCGGGAATAATGAACCACAGTGACATCTGTATTTGTGTGGTATCCAAATGTCTGTCAGAGTGGTTCAGACTCTCCTGAGTGGATGTGAAGATGGATTTTATGGTCTGCCACAATCTAGCACTAGTCAGTTTCTCTAGCTGCTAACAGCTAGTTACCATAGATACCATAACAGGCCCAAGACCTCCCAGCACCTAAGGTGGCCTCCTCTTGCTAATGACGTGCTCGCCAAGATGTTCTAGCCCACCACTCTCCACTCTTCCCCATTTCATCTTCTGCTCTGTCCCCTTCTTCCTTTTCCAATCCAGGGAGTGGGAGGATGCAGGTAGGCGCACCCTACCAAACTGCTGCCTCAGGTGACTGCCTCAGTCAGCCTCATGGATAGGTCAGCCCTCGTGCATATCCATAACAACCTGTCAATGCAATCTGGATCAGTACGGCAATAGGCTTACCATATTTTTCATGACCCAATCCAGGACACATACACAACCCCCCGATTTTTTTTTTTGCACCAATTTTTTTGAAAAAAAAATTGGATCTGCACTGCAAGCCTTGTGGGGTGTTTTCTTGCCCCCTTACTGTGGCTGTGGTCACCGCCGTCACTGCTGCTTGTGAGCCTCGCGCACCTGCTCATCTCCTCCCAAGTTATTCTTGTCTTGTTGTCTCCTCGTCGCAAGCCTTGAGTCTCGCGCACATGCACAAAGCAGCCTGGAAGCCCTTCGTTCAGAAGTGTTTCCAGGACACTTGTGCACATGCATGCAGCTTGCCATTTTCGCAAGCCGCACGCATGCACACAATCAGCCTGGAAGCTCTTCTAAATGAAGGGCTTCCAGGTCGCATTGTGCGCGTGCACGAGGCTCGCTATGAGGAGGCAACAAGGACGACGTGGGAGGAGATGAGGAGGAGACAAGGAGACCTGGCTGGCCGAATAGTAGCTGGCCAGGCTCAGTCCCGGAGGCCATTTTTCCCAGCTTTTTTTTTAAGGCAGCCGTTCGTCTCAGTTTCCCGGGGTGGGACGCTGCCAGGATGGAGCCCCCGATACCGGGGCAGTCCCGGCCAAACCAGGACGAATGGTAAGTCTATGCAATGTAGAACCAGACCCATTTCCACCTTGGCTGCTTGCATGGAAGCCTGTTTCCATGCACAGATCTCCTATGCTAGATTGGGGCAATAGTCATTCAATGGAGTCTGGCCTATTATGTAGCAAGTGGGTCAGAGATGGGTGAAATAAGACTTTTAACAAAAGTATTTGCAGAAAAAGAAACCACCTACTTTTCCAATTAGAGAATATAAGTTATATAAAAGGTACATAAGCACACATCACCACTGAGCTTTAAATACAAAGGGTACACAATAAAACCCACAACATGTGCATATAAAATAAATACTATATATTCTGCCTTTTACCCCTGCTCCTAAAGTCCACCCAGTCATGCCTGAAATCCCTATCATTTACCTTGAATTGGACAATACAAGATGAACAGTTTAAGGATTTTTTTTAATCATACATAGCACATAACACCCCAAAATACAATTCAGTGCAGTATTTTATAAGTTATGATCCATGTGAAGCCCTTGATCTGGGAGAAGAACTCCTCTTGATCTCAGTGAGAAATATGAGTACCAGCAGGAAACTGACTAGAGGGCTGAACAGGCCTTTTCCATCTCTAATTTCCATGATTAAAGTGTAGGATCAAAGGCACCATAAGACTCTAAGTATAACCACATTCATAAGAATGAACCAGGTTCAAGGACTAGCACATTTTAGGAAGTGAGAGGGAAATGCCATTATAAATTTATTCAGACACCAGCTCCTTTCCCCCAGAAAAGCTTCAGCCTTTTTGTTCTCATGACCTGATCTCTTATGAGCTGCTGGAATTGCAAAGCAGTTCGTAGGATCTGGTACGTAGATTTGCTGTGGTTGGGAACCTATCTGTGGCACCGCACTGGAGATGGTTGCTGATCAAGGATGCTGTGCCAGCCCAGCGCAAACATGTATGTTTGTATCGTACTGCTGTATTGCAAACAATATCTACTGCCAGATAAAGAGGAGGGTCACCATTTCATGTTTCACTGCATGCAAAAGTGGGGGGGGCACTCAAGATTCACAACAAGGTTCAATTTCTGCTCTTGGATACATTAAAAATTAAATTGAAACAATCAGAGAATTCTCAGGGCACTTGTAAAATGATCCTGCGGAGTAATCACTTGTAGCCTTAAACACATGTTTGTGTGGGAGGGACTGCCCCCCCTCACTAAATGTAGGCAAAACCAAACTATTATTATGTAACTGTTGTCTGAGCTTTCTTCCCCTTTTTCCCCTTAGGTCAGGGCAGAAATCTCCTCATATTATAGGGAGAGGCTAATATGAGGAGAATGAAAGGAAAAGGGTCATCTGTTCTGCCATATCAAAAGTAGAAACCTTTTCTTAGCTCTCTGGTACAAAGACTTCAAACTTCTGATAAATACTCCTTTAAATTACTCAGTTACTAAATTACTCAGGGTGGGGATCAGGGCCGTCGGGAGTCCAGGGGGGTATAGGTGGCAATATCCTATGCCCCCTACCCAGTCTTGACACCCCCTTGCAGTAGCGTCACTGCAGGGGGGGTGGAGCTCCAAGTTCCGCCGGGCTCTGAGCCTCCGTTACACAACGGGAGAAAGCGGCCCCACCCCCTCGCCTTTGGAGCCATTCCGGCCGACGAAAGCAAGTGCTTGGAGCTCCGCCCCCCTGCAGTGACGCTACTGCCCCCTTGGGTCCACCAAAGCTAAAAAAAAATATGGATATCCGAGTAGACCCATTGGGGAACATGCCACAGCAGAGTAGGTAAGAATTCCATTTACTTACCTCTCTGTTATGCCATAGTACCCAGCTAGCCCTCAGGATGCAGCATGCATTGCATCAGCGCTGCTGTGCCTCGCAGGCCAACCAAGGAGAGGATCGGGCCCTTAGATCTCCAGAGAAAATCATTAGTGGGAGTAAGGCAAGGACATCATTACCCAAAAGAGAAAGAGAAACTCAAATATGGGTATGCCATCCTTGCACACGGAAACGTTTCTGTCTCCCACAGAGTGCATGAAATACCTGCTATTTGTTGTCTTGTTAAGACATTTAAATGTGTGTGTGTGTGTGTGTGTGTGTGTGTGTGTGTGTGTGTGTGTGTGTGTGTGTGTGTGTATAAAATTTCTAAACTCGCCCCTCTTCTCACTTTTGTCATTTTGTTTTCGAATAATAGTTTTGAGAGGGAGGAAAGTCAATTATCTGTCGGTCATTCAACCCCTCTAGTTCCTGACATAAATTCCTTGAGGGTCACTACAGATTACACACATGCCTCAAAATGGTGATCATGCTGCTAATTATCCCAAGAGTGATAATTATCCCATTTTCACACTGCAACCACTCTTACAGAACAATCCTGCGTATCGCCCGCCGGATCCTATGCTCCGCCGCTGGGAGGCACCCGCTTGGCCGGAGGTCTACTCGGGAAAGGGGACGCTCGTCCCCTTCCCCAAGTGTAAATGGTGCTCAGGCCGATTGGCCTCCTCAGATTTCCGCCAGCGAAATCACTGGCGGAGGTAAGAGGAGGCCGTGTAAAGGCCCAGCCACGCGGCGGGGATCAGGATACGGTCGAGGTCGTCCCCCGGCACCCTCCCCCCCGCCAATCTGCCCCCCCCGCCCACTGTATCGTTACCTGGGTCTGGCGGCAGCCAGGCGAGGGCTCCATTGGCGGAGCAGGGAAGGCCGGCCTTGTGCCGGCCTTCCCTACTCTCGAGTCATCGCAAACGTGCTTTACGGCACGTTCGCAATGACTTAGGGCAGCGGAACACTCGTTCTGTCGCCTGCCCGAAGAAGTGGATTGTGCTGTTAGAAAAGAAAGTGCAACACGCTTCATTGGAAGAATCAAGAGGGGTGAGGGCAATTTAGGTAATATTGCTGGCCTTTCTGAAAAACAACATTATTTTCTTTTTCAAAACTTGTACCTGATTTTCTTTAAACTAATTCAAATTGGCTTACATTAAAGGTAAACTACAGAATAGTTAATACAGCATTTAGTAGCAAATGGTTAAAATAATATCAATGCAGCAGAAACAAACAGACCCAAAACAGCAGAATTAATGAACCAACCAAAAGGACAAAGTATGACGAAAGATCACCCAGGAGGAGCTTCAGAGATGAGCTAGACTTTGACCTCAGGTCTCCCTGAGCTCTTACATAAGAACATAAGAACATAAGAAGAGACCTGCTGGATTAGGCCAAAGACCCATCTAGTCCAGCTTCCTGTATCACACAGTGGCCCCACCAGATGCCTCAGGGAGCACAAGACAACAAGATAACCTGTTTCCCGTTGTCACTCCCCTGCACCTGGCACAGAGAAAACCTACTTCTAAAACCAGGAGGTTGCTTATGGCTTGTAACCTGTGATGGTCTTTTCCTCCATGAATCTGTCCAAACCCCTTTTAAAGGCATCTAGGCCAGGTGCCATCACCACATCCTGTGGCAAGGAGTTCCACAGATGAACAGCACAACATAGAACAGACACATCTTCACAACACAGAACAGACAAGATTCTCAGTAAGTCCCCAGGCTTTTGAGGGTGGGGACACTGGAAAAGTGTAGAGGAGGATTTCTGTTCTCTGGCTGGCTGGATATCAGAATGTTTGACAAGAGCTTGGCAGCCCCTGAATAAATTCATGATTCGCACTGGCACTTTACAGCTGGAACTATGATTGGATATATTGGTAGGTTCACACACCACCAGTTGCAATTTGAAGTTAACTTGTAGGTCCCTCCTGTCCCCCCTCCACCATCGCACCACCCACCTCTCAGACTCTTGAAAGAAACAGTATGGATTGTTCTGAGGAAAATGTCTTGAAAGGAACAGTACAGATTTCTAGATTATACATACTTTACGTATTTTTAATCCAAGCTAGTGTAACATTGTGGTAAAGAACCTAAAATATGAGATCAAAATCCCGGGTTCAAGCCTCAGCATAGATTTCAATTCACTTTAGGCAAGCCACTACCATCACTATATGGTGACAACAGGGCCGGTGGTGCTATCATTATTAGGGCAACTAGGTAGCTACCTAGGGTGCAGACCTCAGAGGGGCGCAGTTTTATACAGATTAGTTTTTTTTAACCCATGTTACAAATGCAACTGACAATTTATATTTTTTTATTTTCAAATAAATACCACAACAGTGCTATGGAATATAATCAATTATAAAGTCTTATAAAGTCTTATAAAAAAATAGGGATGTGCAAGTAGTTAGACTTGCCCTAGGTGGCAACAATACTGGCCTATGGTGCATTTGGTTGTTGTAAGGACTGTTGAAGTAATACTGAATGGTCAGCATAATCCTTGGATCAAGAATGAGTTTCATCACTGAAACTCACTGGGTGATCTTAGCCCAATCACTCCCTCTCTGCTTGACCAACCCCGCAAGACTGATGTGAATATGAAATGAACAAACCTCAAGAATCTCCTTGAATGAACAGCAGGAGATAAGTGTGATAAATAATATGAAAAGTGTTGAGCATTTAATAGGTTCACTATATCAATGGTTTTTATTTATTTATTTATTTATTTATTTTTATTATTATTATTATTATTATTATTATTATTATTATTATTCTCAGTACCAAAATACAAGCAAATATATGCAAAACAAATGATGTATTTAGGTACTCATTAACTCCCGCAAACTTGTCCACAACCTGCACTACTCACACACTTGGATTTTTAGATACAAGGTGCTGGTTCATATGATATTTGCATTGGATCAAAGTGCTAATTTCAGGCTTCTGTGAAATGCTGTCTTGTTTTAGTGATACATTCCCTGGGCTTTGGGGTAACCACTAGGCACGTTGGTATAAACAAATTATAAAAAGATAAAATAAATTTGAAAAAAGGCATTTCAATTTCAGTTATAACCACACCGTAAAACATACAAACAGAAAATCAGGTCTCCCTTGGTGTCCACAGTAACACATACTAATGCTGCTTATAATCACAGTACTAATGCTGCTTATAATCTTTCATATCTTTTTCAGAACTTTCAACTAAGAAATTGTTTGAGGTACAAGAAATGATGGAGGGTGTTATTCCAATTTGATGGATCACACAAGGAAACAAAAGGTCGGATATCTAATTTTACAAAATAATATCAAACTTGAAGTGAGTCTTATAGCTTGTATGGGGGAGGCTTTGGCAGATAGAATCAGGAGAAAAATATGAACACTTCAAAACTTATGTCAGTTATTTCCGAGTTGCAGATCAACATATTACCGGGTAACTTTGTTGTTTTAAAACTTTTTAAACGCCTGTGAGCTAGATACATCCGGGCTCCAGGTGGCTTTTAGTATATTTGTGTTGTTCCTCAATAGACTGTTCTTACTTCTGAGGATGCCGCATATGTTTGCGGCGAAACGTAAAGCTGATAGAGCATCTTGTAACTTTGAATTAAAGTTTTAAAACGACGGAGTTACCCGGTAATACGTTGATTTTCAACTCGGAAATTTGGTCACGTTGTGACAACCTGCAAACTTATTTATGTCAGTTAATATGCAATTGGTCTTTCACAACTCTAAAAATTAGAAGATCGTATGGATGTATAGATGGAAACCGTTGGACAGAATAGTCCTCTGTGCGGTCGGGCATCATGAGTGTGCTGAAAAACCCTGCTCCTGGTGGCAACATGCTACATAAACCCCTCTCCCACCATTTACAGTCACAGTGTTTGCACAGACAAATGCTATAGCTGCAGAGATATCCTTCTTGTGATTGGGAATGCTGGTAGCAATTCAGATCCTACAAATGAGAGGGTAGTAGAACCCGTGTAGCATACTGACAGCCCAATCCTAAGCAGGCCTCCGCTGGCAGAACTAGGCTGTTGCAAATGTGTCCCCTTACCTCAAGGAGACCTCCAGCAGCTTCCAGCCCCGCACTGTATACAGTGGAGCCTCCCTCGGTGCCACTGGATCGCAGCACAGAGATTTGACTAGGATTGCACTGTAAGCCTCCATGTTTGTGTCCATTGACCCAGTTAAGATCAATCTGAACCCAAAGGTCTGGATTGAGTACATAATACATGTAGGGTCTATACACTATGCTCGATCCAATACCCTGCCTTTTGCTGGGTCTGAACTGCAGGATTTGCAGAATCTGCAAATTCTGGAAATCAATATCTTCACAACTACTTGTAAAAGAGACATTATTTACAGGACAATCAGACATGAATGTATTACTGTATGCCCCAATAAGTGTTTGGAAGATAGAAGTGATATTATGATACAAGATGTCATAATTCAAAGGTCAGAATTGCTATCTTTGTGGCTCGTCCTAAAGAAGCAAGCTGAATATTTTTATCCTGCTTTTCTGCATAAAGCACTCAAAGTGGCTTACAAATAAAATAAAGGAAATTTAAGAAATATAATAAAATGCAATAAACTAAAATAAAATTAAAGCTGTGTGAGATATCCCCTCGGCTCCGGTCAGAAGAGTACCGGTGGCCAGCCCCAGGGGTCCGGGTTGGTTCTCTGGCAGGTCTCAGAGCTTTTAAGGGGGGGGGGTTATGGCAGCTGGGCTCCTTGGTCGTGGATTTCTTCTCCACCGGGCAGTGCCCACAAGTACCACTGCCGACCCTCATCATCAGCCAGCAGGCAGCTTATGAACCTTCTCCAGTCCCCTTGAGCCCCCTGGGTATTGGCCTGTTTGTTGCAGCCTCCCCTGTTGTGTTAGCAGCCCTTCCCTTCTCCTTCCCCTGGGACCTGCCTCTCGCATCTCTGCCAGCGAGCTCCTTAGTTCTGTTGGGCGAGGGAGGATCCTGGATGGCCGTGGGACGATGTGGGCTCCATTGGCCAGCTACTTGGCCCTGCCTCCTTTCCCCTAGCATAGTGGCCGCAGCTCCTGCTGCCATGAGATACAGCCCCAGCCTGCTCCTGCTGGGCCCAGCTCCGCCTGAGCCTTGGCGTTGCGGCTGGCGCGTGCTTCCCAAGGCCTCGCCTCGAGGTGTCAGAAGAGCCCATGGTGGCCGATGCTACCCAGGGAGGCCCCTCGGCTTCCTCCTCCTTGGTGGAGAAGCCGCCTGACACAGAACCCGGTTAAGTCCGTGGCCGGACAAACTGCAATTCTATACATGCTTCCCTGAGAGTAAGCCTTGCTGATCACAGTGGGACTTATTTCCAAGTAAGCAAGTATAGGATTGCACTGTAAAATAAGCACATCAGGAACAACAATGAAATAGCACTAATTCAAATAATAAAACAGTATAAATAAAAGAGGTGGCCCTGTTTGTCCCAGGATTTGTCCTACCCCTCTCCTAGTATTGTATTTCCTTACACTATTGTGTCAATTGCCAGGGCACTCTGCTTAAGGCAATGGAAATACACTGGTCTAAAAATGTAAAGGGGAGAGAAGAATCAACCCCTTAGTCTGTTAAACTAGGTCAATGAAACCATTTGTAAATACTGAAGACGGCTATCCTTGCCAGGACTTGTGCAGCCAAAAAAACACAACCAGCTAGTGATACCACAAAGCAGCATGGAGCCACTCTGGGAAAAGAAACACTCCGTAATCAACTGGGCCCACAGAGAGGAAACAAACATTCATATCTCAGGACATTACTCAAAATAGGGGGGGGGGGTTGCAATCCGGTTTCTATTCTATACTATATTACACCACACTATACTCATTAATTTTCCATTAATCTATTTTCCTTGCAG
Organism: Plestiodon gilberti rubricaudatus; assembly: GCA_026170595.1. Lineage (NCBI taxonomy): Eukaryota > Metazoa > Chordata > Lepidosauria > Squamata > Scincidae > Plestiodon > Plestiodon gilberti. The sequence goes on from JANXHW010000004.1 coordinate 44,990,028, forward strand.
GTTGAAAAAGAAAATAGAAACGTAACATTTTGGCACATCAGGTGAAGAAATAGAGAGTATTCAGCCCAGAGGGGCTGGAATTTTGGATCTCAGTTTTCTTCTCTAGCACTAGTGTACAAGAAAAATAAAATAATGGAAACATGACTCCACTGAGTGAATAAATGAGTTTGGAAAGCATAATCTAATTTGCTTTTGGAGTGCCTAAAGTTATGAATGGTTATTAACTGGTTTTTGAAAGGGAATGAGATGAAAATCCCTAGAGCAACCTAACTCAAACAGATTTATCAGTAAAAAAAGCAAACAAAATATAAATAGTAGCAAATTTTAAGTACTGTTATTAACTCAAGAGAAAAGAGTCTTCTACTGCAAATCCTCGTTCACATAAATATTGACCAGATTCTGTATCTCAGTGAAGAGAAAGCCAGGTAGCCAAAACGCCACCGGAACCAGGATTAGAATCAGTTCATTCCAAGTTATAAGTCAGAACCACACTGATCATGGATGGTTATGCAGAGGACGTATTTCCTCCTCAATATTGGCAAAACTTGCAGCAGATTGCTGCCTTATTGCACTCGTATGCCTCATGTGCCTCTATTCAGAGGCGTAGCTAGCCTCTCCGGCACCACCACCCCGTGCGCGTACCCAGAGGCGTAACCAGGCCTCCCGGCGCCTGGAGGAAGGGGGCGGGGCCTAGGTGACATGATGCGCCCAGCGCATCACCGACTCCAACCCCCCGCCGGTTTCCTACCTATTTCGGAGCCGTAGAGACTCCAGGGAGGGTCAAAACCACGCGCCCGACGAGACCAGTACGCCAGCGTCTGGAGCAGCTGCTCCAGGCGCTCCACGGTCCGCCTGCGCCTGGATCAGCTGCTCCACGCGCCCCACTTCTGCACCTACCGGCACAAGCCCTGCCCCTGCCATGTCGCGGGTTTTTCAGTTGAATACAACTCCTAGGAGCCCAGGCAGGCAGGTGGGCCAATCAGGCAAGCCACGCAGTCGTTTTTTGATCACTGCCACGGCACGCGCTTTTCAGGGGGGGCCCACCTGCTGTCCGGGGGCCCACCGCCCCATCGCTGACTCAGCTACTGCCTCTGTTAGCCCATCAAGGCTCAGTACGGATTGCAATGCATGCCACATGCATGTTAACAATGACATACTATAAAGTACTGCAAACCTATCTATACTTTCTGAGACTTCAGTAAGGGTCAGGAGGACAATCTGTGAATACACCATGCAAGTGCAGAACCTGCAGTGTATAGTTTGGAAGCACTTAGTCATTGACACTGTGGAGGAAGTTAGGGCATGGTTTTTAGGAGGTACATTTTTGTAATTTGTTCCTCTGACTAGCACTGATTGTGCTGGTTTGTGAGCCTGAATCAGGGACATGCGGTGCAGGGGTGGCAGGTGAGGCAGAAACGTCCCGTTTTCCATGAAAAAAAGTCGTAGCCTAACGCTGTGATTGTGCATGCACACCACCTGCTTGCACCTGCAGCTTTTTTCCATGGATGACGATGGGGCAAAGTCTGTAAAGTCTGTAAAGAAGAAATGTTTTAAAACAGAGACCCCAAAACCATGTGGCTCACCTCAAGGCTAAGAGAGTACACACCTGCCCATACCTTGGTGAAATTCAGCTGTGGTCTTCATCACTAGATCCAGACCTGAGGGAAATTCTGCAGACATTTAACTGCCTACAGGTGGGCAGCTCTGTAGTCAATAAGAAAAAGATACCTCTACTCCGGAAGTTCTCAACCTGTGGTATGGGTACCCCTAGGGGTACGTGAACCTCTTGCTGGGGGTACTCCAAGCCCTGCCCTGCCCCTTATCTGCCCTATCAGCAGCTAATTAAGTGTTAATTAACATGGATTTTAAATTTTAATTATTTTCAAAGTCCTTCTGTCTCTCTGATTTTGGTTCTGGGCAGAGGCGTCGCTCCGGTAGGCAAGTACAAAAATAAGCCCAGAACCAGAGGCGTCGCTCCGGTAGGGGCGGGGCTGTAAGTTTTGCTCGGTCGGAGTCCCGTTTACCGAACGAGCAGGAGGCAGCCCCGCCCCCTCACTGTCAGAGCCATTCCCCTGCGGAGAAAGCAGCAGGCAAGAGACCCTGCCTGCTGCTTTCTCCGCAGGGGAATGGCTCTGACAGTGAGGGGGCGGGGCCGCCTCCTGCTCGTTCGGTAAACGGGACTCCGACCGAGCAAAACTTACAGCCCCGCCCCTACCGGAGCGACGCCTCTGGTTCTGGGCTTATTTTTGTACTTTGGAAAATGTACTTCTGTTGGGTGGGGGAGGGAGGAGCTGATTTTGGGAAGTGTGATGGAGAAAAAAAAGAGATCCTTGCCTCTCTCTCTCTCTCTCTCTCTCTCTCTCTCTCTCTCTCTCTCTCTCTCTCTCTCTCTCTCTCACACACACACACACACACACACACACACATACATACATACACGAGTTAAATAAGATATTTTTCACATTTAAAATTGTTTTAGTACTTTTTATTTAATGATTAATTACCTAATTAATTGATTGATTGATTGATCCAATTAATTAGTAGTTAATTAGCAGGGGGTACTTCAGAAAATTGGACTGTGATAGGGGGTACCAGGGCCTCCAAAGGTTGAGAACCCCTGCTCTACTCAATCAAGTGGCTCATTCACTTTGAGTTATTCTCAACACTGAGGAGGGAATAGTGTACAGGACAGTACTTGATTCTGTACCATGATCCGCCTGCACGGATCAACTTGGACTTGCACCAGCAATTGAGCTGGTGCAGGTCCGAGTTGGCCCATAGTGGCTGCTGGGGCTTCCGCCAGAGTAAGGGGACAATGTCCCCTTACCCCGAGGAGACCTCCAGCAGTCAAAGCTCCCCTGCAGGATGCAGTGGAAGCTATGCCAGCACTGCTGCATCACTGCACGGGGAGTTGGATAGGACTGGGCCATATGTATGCCCCATCAGGCCAGGTTATGATCATACTCTTAAGGAGGGGGGAATCAATTTTATTTACTTCCTAGTTGTAAATATCCATGCTCCTCAGGATCAGGATGACAGTCCACCTCACCCTATCTGATGAGCCATGAAATAAACTAACAGCTCAATACTACCTAATTTCTGCGTGGGATTGGGCTGTTACTAGAACATACTGAGGTAACCAGGGTATTATCTCATATTCAAAAGAAACCTCAATTTTATTGGGCTTTCCTTCATCTAATTCTTGACCTCTGTGCAGTGGTCAGAGATGAATAAATGGCCAAGCAGGAGATTTCTGGGTCAAAAAGAGGTGACTAGCGACCCTTCAGAGATAACTGATGGGACTACTTGGATAAATGTTGCTAAGAATGACTGTGGCTCAGATCATGAGCTTCTTATTGCAAAATTCAGGCTTAAATTGAAGAATGTAGGGAACACCACTAGACCAGTCAGATATGACCTAAATCATATACCTTAAGAGTATACAGTTGAGGTGAAGAATAGATTTAGGGCATTAGACCTGGTAGACAGAGTGCCTGAAGAACTATGGATGGAGGTTCGTAACATTGTACAGGAGGCAGCAACTAAAACCATCCCAAAGAAAAAGAAATGCAAGAAACCAAAGTGACTGTCAGATGAGGCTTTACAAATAGCTGTGGAAAGAAGGAATGCGAAAAGCAAGGGTGAAAGGGAAACTGAGGCGTCGCTGTGGCGTGGCGAGGCGTGCAGGGGGCCCCAGGTGACGCGCGCACACGCCGCGGAGGCGTCGCCTGGGGGCCTCCTGCCCGCCTCGCCAGGCCGGGCCGGGCGCCCTCTCAATCGGGAGAGCTGACTCGGGGATGTCTTCCCCGGCCGGCTTCCCAGGGCCTTCTGAGGAAGGCCCGCTGCACGAACGTTATTTATAGCAGTTATTTATAAGGGCTGCCCTTTTCCCTCAGGAACAGTCTGCCATGCGCAAACAAATGTTATAAATAACGTTCGCGCAGCGGGCCTTCCTCAGAAGGCCCCGGGCAGCCAGCCGGGGAAGACGTCCCCGAGCCGGCTCTCCCGATTTGCAACCCATCGGGCGCCCCCAAAGATTAATAAAGGGGGTGTGTCCGGGGGGAGGGCTCACTAGGGTGTCGCGCGCCCCGGTCCTGGGGCAGCGCACGCCCTAGTGACGCCTCTGAAGGGAAAGATATAACCAACTGAATGCAGATTTCCAGAGAATAGCAAGGAGAGATAAGAAAGCCTTCTTAAATGAACAGTGCAAAGAAATCGAGGAAAACAACAGAATGGGGAGGACTAGAGATCTCTTCAAGAAAATTGGAGATATCAAGGGAACGTTTTGTGCAAAGATGGGTATGATAAAGGACAAAAAAGGCAGGGACCTAACAGAAGGAGAAGAGATTAAGAAGAGATGGCAAGAATACACAGAAGAACTATACAAGAAAGATCTGAATGTTCCTGATGACCACGCTGGTGTGGTCACTGACCCAGAGCCGGACATCCTAGAGAGTGAAGTCAAGTGGGCCTTAGGTAGCATTACTAACAACAAAGCTAGCAGAGATGATAATATCCCAGCTGAGCTTCTTAAAATCCTAAATGATGATGCTGTGAAAGTGCTGCACTCAATATGCCAACAAATTTGGAAAACTCAGCAGTGGCCAAAGGATTGGAAAAGATCAGTTTACGTTCCAATTCCAAAGAAGGGCAATGCCAAAGACTGTTCAAACTACCGCACAATTGCACTCATTTCACATGCTAGCAAGGTTATGCTCAAAATCCTACAAGCTAGGCTTCAGCAGTACGTGGGCCGAGAACTACCGGAAGTACAAGCTGGGTTTCGAAAAGGCAGAGGAACTCGAGATCAAATTGCCAACATGCGCTGGATCATGGAGAAAGCAGGAGAGTTCCAAAAAAACACCTACTTCTGCTTCATTGACTACGCAAAAGCCTTTGATTGTGTGGATCACAACAAACTGTGGCAAATTCTTAAAGAGATGGTGGTACCAGACCACCTTACCTGTCTCCTGAGAAACCTGTATGTAGGTCAAGAAGCAACAGTTCGAACCGGCCATGGAACAACCGATTGGGAAGGGAGTACGGCAAGGCTGTATATTGTCACCCTGCTTATTTAACTTATATGCAGAGCACATTATGAGAAATGCAGGGCTGAATGAATCGCAAGCCAGAATCAAGATTGCCAGGAAAAATATCAACAACCTCAGATATGCAGACGATACCACCGTAATGGCAGAAAGTGAAGAAGAACTGAAGAGCCTCTTGATGAGAGTGAAAGAGGAGAGTGCAAAAGTTGGCTTGAAACTCAACATTAATAAAACTAAGATTATGGCATCTGGTCCCATCAATTCCTGGCAAATAGAAGGGGCAGAAATGGAAGCAGTAACAGATTTTACTTTTTTGGGTTCCAAGATCACTGCAGATGGAGACAGCAGCCATGAAATTAAAAGACGCTTACTCCTTGGAAGGAAAGCTATGGCAAACAGAATAATAAAATGCAGAGATATCACCATGCCAACAGAAGTTCGTATAGTCAGGGCCATGGTGTTCCCAGTAGCAATGTATGGTTGCGAGAGTTGGACCATAAGGAAGGCGGAGGGCCGAAGAATAGATGCTTTTGAACTGTGGTGCTGGAGAAGACTCCTGAGAGTCCCTTGGACTGCTAGGAGATCAAATCAGTCAATCCTAAATGAAATCAACCCTGACTGTTCCCTGGAAGGACAGGTACTGAGGCTGAAACTCAAATATTTTGGCCACCTAATGCGAAGAGAGGACTCTCTGGAGAAGACTCTGATGCTGGGAAAGATTGAAGGCAAAAGGAGAAGGGGAAGGCAAAGGATGAGATGGTTAGACAGCATCACCGATGCAACGAACATGAAAATGAGCAAACTCAGGAAGATAGTGGAGGATAGGAAGGCCTGGCGGGATATGGTTCATGGGATCACGAAGGGTCGGACACGACTTAACGACTGAACAACAACAACAACAACAAGAATGACTGATTTAAAGCATATAAGTAGTCATTTGTTTCCATTCTCCCCCCCCCCTCCCCGCTTATAAGTTATTTTACTGGACAAAGAGCCCAGGAGCAGATAGAAGGGGGAAGATTTCCAAGAAGTTTGGTGTCTTTGGGACTAGTTGACCTGGCAGGTTAAGCCACTTATATTTTTCTAAAGAGCAGATTCATGTTCTGCTCTATTGTTTTAATATGATTTTATTATGGAAAATGTTTTCCCTTCACATTCGCAATAAAACCTTGGACAAACCAATTTAAGAATAAAGGCTTTTGACACATACAGGGTCAAACAACAAAAAAAAAGAGAGTGCTTTCTGGACCGATAGCATAATACAGATAAGGTGGAATATGATCATAGCAGCATGAGCAGTCAGATTTGGGGAAATTCACTGCAGATGGGGGCAGATCAAGGTCACCTTGATCTGCCCCCACTGCTCAGACAGTCCCATCCATTGCAATTTACCTTAGACTGCTTAGAATCAAAGTATGTGTTTGTTTCCTGTTCAAATTCAAATTCTTGTTAAGGTGACTGGTATAACATTCAGTATTGGCATGAACAGCTAATGAATACATACACCTCTAGAAGGCGGTTTGATTCAGGTCCTCATGCTTCTGCAGAGATTGGGTGGATGTATTTTACAGCGCAATCCTAACCAACTTTCCAGCGCTGGTGCAGCGGCAATTCAGCCCCGAGGTAAGGGAACAAATGTTCCCTCACCTTGAAGAGGCCTCCATGACTGCCCCTGCACTGCAAAATGCAGTGTGTGCCCTGTTATCACGGCTACACTGGCGCAGGAAAGTTGGTTAGGATTGCGCTGTTAGCCTGTGCAACCTCCTTCATGGATTAGCAGACCATCATGGTGCCAGATTCATATGTCACCACAACCCATCCCAGTTTAGGTTGGTGGTGGGAACCAAACCTGGCAGTTTTTACTCATTATGAGATGATCACACATGGGCCAATTCTATCTTCCACTGGAATGCCAGGGCCGTAGATGCATACCAGCAGGAGACCAGACTAGCTGGAAGAGGGAAGTAAGGAAAAACGTTACTTCCCTCTCTGGCCACTGCCTGGTACCCTAAGGGACTCCTCAGATCTATGCCAGTTCTTTTGCTGGCTTAGATCCAAAGAGTCACAGGGGGCATGTCGGACCCAGGTATGGGGATATAGGATTCAGTGGCCATCAGTGCTGCCGAGATCCACCCCCATTCCGGCCCAATTCCCAACTTGATCTGCCCCCACTGCCAGCAAAACCGCACCAGTGGCCAGTCTTCCCCTGGGCTGCTGGCAGTGCAAGGCCTTCTAGGCTTTGCACAGGCAGCAGCGCCCTGCACACCAGCAGAAAGACTGCTGAGATGTCACACCATGTGGTACACCAGTAGATCTCTGGGTCAGTCAGTGTCCCATGCAGATAGGATCGAGCCACTACTGTCTGTGAACAGGGAGTCACTACAAGCTGAATTAAGAAGCAGACACCACAAGTCCAATAATCACAACCTTCTTCAGTCATACAGTTGTGAGTATGAGCAACAATTGTTTCTTAACTAGCTGATGCCAGCATTCCCTAATCTAAGCTGTGCAGCCATGCCACCGCACAGCTCAAATGGACAACTTCCCTTCTCAGCACTCCAGAGTGTGGTGATGATAATGACGTGGTGATGATCATGATGCTCCAAAGCAGCCCCCGCATAGCTCCATTAGGGCCCCTCGCACTCAGGGGGTGAGGGAGATTAGAGGGAACACCGGTTGATTCCTATCAAATTTGCACTGGCCAGTTTATTTAGACCCTCTGGCCTCTCAGTTAGACCCCCTTAATAGTAGAAGCAGGTGTGGATCCTCACAACTGTGTATCTTTCCTCCTGTTGTTTCAAGCCCTAGACTCACATGTACCCCATTTGGCAATGGTCATCATCTTTCATATCTGAATTGTAGCAAAAGTGGGCTTGTCCTTGCTTTTGTTTGGGGGGTTGTCTTCCTATTTTGTCATCTCATGTGTAGCCCAAAGACCTGCCTCCTTTTCACTACCCCAATAGCACAAACGTGAGTTCTTAAACCAGGACACCATTTATGAGATCTAAGTCAAATCAATGTTTGTATAATCATGGGTTTACTGTACAGAAATACCTGTATAGAGACATTATTGAGAGGTAGTTTCCATGTCCTTGCATTTAGAATCAAGCTGAACATTTTTAGGTACCAGCATTTGAACCAAATCTGAGCTATCCAGCTTCAGTTGCTGAATAACGACATATGTATATATACTTTGCATTTGAAAAGCAAATATCTGGCAACCACAGTTTATATTTCTGGATAAGGCACAGTAAATGTAAATCCCATGTCCCACAACTCTTCAGCAAATTGTGCTCCAGCAAATTGATGAATCCCTTTAGTTGAGAGATGAAGAATAATCTGGCAAAACCCCAGTTTCAGGGCTAACAAACACCAAGGATGCATTCTCCTTCTGCTGCTATTAAAAACTGGCTCCTGATTCCAGGGGATTAATAAGCTATGTGGACATTCCTAGGGAGTGCAAAATCAGAATTCTTTTCTTAGAAAACATGTAAAAGGAATCATCATAAACTCTCCCTATTTTGGTGTACATGCAGGCCACTTGCAAAGTCACTGTACAAAATTAAAGTTTAGCTCTTCGTGCTAATTTAAACTATACCCCAGTTAGTGTCTGCTGCGAAGTTGTTTGTTAGAAAATAAAGAACCAATGGCCCAATCCTATGTAACTCCCCATGCAGTGATGCAGCGGCACCAAGGAGTTTCAGCATATTGAGGCCTCCTTAAGGTAAGGGAATATTTGTTCCCTTGCCACGGGGTAAGCCCCAGCAACTGCCATGAATCAACTCGGACGTGCGCCAGCTCTATAGCTGGCACAAGTTTGCGTTGACTCATAAAGGCGGATTGAGTCCAGGAAGAATGTTAGGATTCAGCAAGTGGCGCTGCCACTCCAACCACCCCCTTCCCGGATGCGATCCACCCTCCTCCCTGCCCCATTCTACCCATCCCCTCCTCATTCCTCATGTCACTGTTTAAGGCAGTGGGTCAGAAAAGCCTGACTTTACTATTAATTCAGCATCAGAAGGCATTCCTTCAATTCAATCTTACACTCATAAAATAACTTTAAACTGAATAAAGATAGACCTCATTCATCAGGATGATAATTTCAATATTGAAACTTGAGTTCAATGGGAGGAAATTATGACTGGCTTTGAAATCATGGTGCTTAGAAGGTAGTACTGTTTTTGCATTGTATTGCATTGTATTGATTTATTGGCATGCATGCTCCACTTTTGAGGCAAGACTGGCTCCCAAAACAGCTTTACAATTAAAAATCAGAAAACTGTGTAGTACATTAGGGATATAGGGAGTGGTAGTTTCTTCTGGTCTCTGACAGTTGATGACCAGGTGACATTTCAATGATAGTGAAGATACCAGTCTACAGAAGTAGCCCTTCCCTTGATCTTCAGAGTCTTCTGAATTGTGGCCGTATTTTACAGTATCTTACAATGTCTCAGAATTACGGGTCTAGAAGCCACGTCTGAAGAAAACATGAGATTTAATTTTCTTCGTTCCGCTTGCGGGTTTCCTATATTGGCAGCCGCAAACAGACAAATACATTAAAATCCAAGGAATGCCGTGTGTAGCCTACGTTTCGTTCCGTGCCCCGGAACCTCTTCTGGGCAATTAATACAATTGCAGATGAATACCCAAGCCTTAGTCCCCTTCCTGTATAAAAACCTTGAAAGCACGGGAAACCACTGTTAATTGGGAACGGAAATAACCTGAGTTCACCCCATGACCGGGTTAGCTGTCAAATGCTCTGTTAAAGGGAACTGCCGCTTTTTTCCTTTTTCTCCACTGCCGCTTTTTTCCGCTTGGTCTTTGCGAATTATTGGCCACCAAACTGGGTATTCATCTGCAATTGTATTAATTGGCCACCAAATTGGGTATTCATCTGCAATTGTATTAATTGCCCAGAAGAGGTTCCGGGGCACGGAACGAAACGTAGGCTACACACGGCATTCCTTGGATTTTAATGTATTTGTCTGTTTGTGGCTGCCAATATAGGAAACCCGCAAGCGGAACGAAGAAAATTAAATCTCAAGTTTTCTTCAGACATGGCTTCTAGACCCGTAATTCCGAGACATTGTAAGTTGATCGCCGGCCATGAAAGCTTCCGCAGTAGCTTTACAGTATCTGTACGTAAATACAATTGGTTTGTATGGCTTTGTTTGGTGACCACAGGAAGTACATCGGACATTCACACAACCTCAGGAAAAAAATCAAAATACCTGTCTTAAAAGTTAGAGATTGGTGCGATATAGCTAGCCAGCTATCTTTCTTTCTCAATGTGGGATGTAACCTTCATATGTATTGGAAATTAAGTCAGAGATTTCCAGGAACACCTTCCATGTGAACATTGGAGGATTTTCTGAATGGCAAGAATAAAAAGTCTGCACTCATCTGTAGATAAGAGTGGACTTCAGTCTACAATGTATAATGTTTTATGAGCACTAAAAACCAGAGCAGCCCTGAAACAAATAGATTTTTTCCCGTGAGTTAAAGATTGTGCGTGTTTGTGACACCTTTTAAAATTCTTACATCTGTTGATGGCTTCTCAGAACATTTCCAAGACTCTGACCTTTATTCATTTGCGTCGCTTCTCTTGATTCATTTCCTGGCAAACTATGGCATGACATCATGGGACCTGATCTTATGAAACTTTGATGTGATGGGATCAGTCATCTTGTTTGGTATATGCCTGTGAGAACCCATGAAGCTTCTAACAATAAAATAATGCTGTGTATAATTGGGGACCTTTGAACACGCAAACTGGAATGACCCTGAATTCTGTGAATACTCAGTTGCAAGCCCTTACTCCGCTGCTGGATCGTCCCCGCAGCCGCTGGATATAGGTAAGGGAAGCACCGGCGGGGGCGGTCCGGGCAGCGAGGGAGGCCGGGGGTTGGCCAAGCCGGCCTGGGGGGACAGGGATGTGGCCGCCATATCCCTGTCCTGTTCCTGGGCCGACGCGGCCATTACATGGCCTCCTCGGACTTACGCTAGCTAAATAGTTAGCGGAAATCTGAGGAGGCTGCGTTACACAACGAGTAGACCTCCAGGCCAATCACAATCAGCCCAGAACGGGGATAGGATCCGGCTGCCGATACTTAATAAGGATTGTGCTCTTAGTGTGATATAGTATCTAGAATGAGACTCAGACCAGCAGGCCTGTGTTCAAATTCCCACTCAACTCACTGGGTTACCTTGGGCTCATAATTATCTCTCAACCTAATGTATCTCAGAGGGTTATTGTGCAGATGTTGTGAGAGAGTAAGAATACTCACTACCCTAAGCACCTTTGACAATGGATGGGATAAAGAGTTACCGTATTGTCCCGAGTATAAGACGCACCTGATTATAAGACGCACCCTTAAAGTTTGGTGCTATTAAAAACATTTTAATTAAATCACTGGCATTAAATTGCAACAGCCTGATTATAAGAAGCACCCCTAGTTTAAAAACTTAAATTAGGAGAAAAAAGTGAGTCTTATACGCAGACCAATACGGTATTTACTATCAAATGATTAAAAAAAAAAACCTTGTGGAGTTCTGCAGCAAAGGGATGGGGGGAAAATAAGCAGAATCATCCTAACTTTTTTTAAAGAACCTTTCTCCAATTTCTAGTGGAAAAATTGAATTTTTTTCTCAAAACGAGTAAAATATGTTTTAAAATAATATTGCTACAGCCAATTGCACTGCTGCAAAACTGCTGCCACACTGCTGCCACACCACTCCACCTCCTCCTCTTCCTCTCTTAATGGGAAGAGGCAGTGGCGTTTCTGAGCTTGGGGCCTGACTGTAAGTCGTGCCCCGTCCTAGTACCGCGTTCAGGAACTGGAGGTAGGAGGCCCCGCCCCCTCGCCAACAGAGCCATTCGCGTAGCGAAGCCAAACGGGCAGGAGACTCCCTGCCCGTTCGGCTTCGCTGTGCGAATGGCTCCATCGGTGAGGGGGCGGGGCCTCCTCCCTCCAGTTGCTGAACGTGGTACTAGGATGGGGCACGACTTACAGTCGGGCCACAAGCTCAGAAACGCCACTGGGAAGAGGTGGAATGTATAGAAATATTGTGTATAAATTTTGTATAGAAGGGATGGGGAGGCAGTGGAAATAGACCTACCATAAACATGAGTCTCTGACCGCCGGAGACCTGAGATTGAGAACCCTAGGATCCAGAGATCAGGGCCTTAAATGTCCTGAGGCCTAGACTCTCCCTTCTGAGCTTTGCCCCTGTTGACTGGAGAAGGGTGTCACAGGGGGAGCTTTCTGGCTTGGAGACTTGCACCCTCCTCCTCCTCCTCCTCTCTGGCCTCTACTTCTTGCATTGTGACCACTGCTGGCACAAGCTTGTGAGTGTGGATGGTGCAGGTTCTTCAGGGGACCCAGAAATGGTTTGGATTCCTGGACCACAGTTTATGCTACCAGTGTGAAGAACTCTTGTTAGGAGATCAGTTGCATCTCATGAGGAACGGGAGGGATGTGTCTGTCAGGAGCCTTGCAAACTTCATCAGGAGGGTCCTAGCTAAATACCAAGGGAGAGTAAAATAAAAACTCAGAACCAAGCATAAAGACAAGTACTGGAGACAAGCAATCAAGTGACGAAGGGAGAAGAAACAGACTTACTTGGCTTATTTTAGACTGAGAGGTCTAAAATATTCTTGACTTGCTTTGTTGATAACTTTGTCCTTCAGAGTGAAAGAAGGAGTTAGGTGGTAGGCTATTTCACGCATGCATGAACAAACTGGTTGAGGAGGTATAAATCACAGGGATTTTGAGTGAAAGTGTCCACGTCTTCTTGTGATTATTGATAAGGGAAAAGAAAGCTAAGGGTAGCCAGATGTTTACCCTAGATTTCAGGAAAGCTGATTTTGATGGGCTCAGAGGAAATGTAAGTAGTATTACCATATTATTATCCCATGGCTAGAACTCTAAAGGAGAAAAAAAATCCAAGAGGGATGGGAAATTTTGAAAAGTGAGATACTGAAAGTACAATTGCAAAAACTTCCCATGAGAAGATTGGGAGACATCAAAGGAAACCAGTGTGGCTGCACAGAGAGGACTGGCGTCACTGCAGGGGGGGCGGAGCTCAAAGTTCCGCCGCGATCCGACCCTCCGTTACACAGGTGAACGAAGCGGCCCCGCCCCCTCGCCTTCAGAGCCTTTCAGGGCAGCGGAAGCTACGTGTAGGGAGTATCCTGTGCGTTTTTTTCACCGCCTTGAATGGTTCCGAAGGCGAGGGGGCGGGGCCACTTCGTTCACCCGTGTAACGGAGGGTTGGATCGCGGTGGAACTTAGAGCTCCGCCCCCCTGCAGTGACACCAGTGACAGAGAGCTTTCCGAAAAGTTGAGAAGCAGAAAGAGCATGTATAAAAAGCAGAAAGAGGCCCAGATACAGAACAGTACACAAGTATAGCCTACACCTGCGGTAGTATCAGGAAGGCCAAAGCACAGAATGAGTACCAGCTCATTCTGGTGACAAAGAAAAAAAACCCACATTTCCAAAGCCTGAAGCCAGCGCTGTTTTGAATGTGCCGGCTGCAAGGCAGGAAAGCCCTAGCTACAGGGTTGGCAAGCCTGCAGGATACTGTAGCCTGCAGGCTTACAAGGCCCTGCAGCTAGTGCTTTTTCACCACGCGGCCAGCACATTCAAAGAGGCACCAGCTGCAAGGCTTTTAAACTGCAGCCTGGGCGTTGTCACCCCTCAATGTGCATCACCTGGTGGAGCCTGCACCCCTCTAGTGACACCAGTGATTGAAACTACAGGAAAGTAGATTTAGACTAGACACTAGGGAGAATTTCCTAACTGTAAGGGTTGTCCAGCACTGGGACAGTCTGTCTGTGTGCAGTAGTGGCCTCACCCTTATTAGAGGTTTTCAAGCAAAGGCTGGATGGCCATCTCTCAGGGATGCTGTAGCAGTTCTCTGCACTGAGAAGGGGGTTGGACTAGGTGACCTCCAAGTTCCCTTCCAACTCTAACATTCTATGATTCTATCACTCTAGGGGCTCTTGTTCCTGGGGCTCTTGGCTGATGGGCTCCATCACCAGTTCAGGTCAGGACCTGGGTCCAGGTCCAGAACTGGTCCAGCTCACTCGTCCTCCTCAAGCTCTGAATCTGAGCTGCTCCTTGGGGTGGAGGTGATGGCAGTATGGCCCTTATCCTGCATTCCTAATGGATAAAAATGGGTGGGGGTATTGCAACTAGCCTGTACTCTTCCACTCAGTAACCCCATTCCATAAGCTTCACACAGTGAAAGTGCTTTTGCTGAGATGTCTGCAATTCTATTTTCTCTGCATGTGCAGCTGCATTGAATCAGCATCTGCTGCTATCATACAATATAGCCACAAACCCCGTCAGAACAAAGCTGATCCCCATCACATCATCATTTGTCTTCCATGCTGTGGCTGGGAATGTGATACGGAGCTGACAAAAGGCAGCACACACTCTGTCCGTAGCAATCCTTTGTTTCTCTGGGTCTTCCCTGCTGGTTTTCAAATCCCAAATGGATCCCCATGTTTCCCCCCTCTCTCTTGCATCGCTCTGAGCCTTTTAAGCCAAATGGCCTGGTCAGATCACAAGGGAGCAGGTGCTCCACATTTGCACCTTCCAATCCAAACACACACCTCTCTCTTTCAGGCTTAAAAATAAATCAGGGGGAGAGCTTGGTTTACGCTTTGAAGTTGGGCTGTGCTTATCTATGAGCCTGTTGCTGGGAGTGCGTTCTTGACATACTCGAGTTGGTGACAGTTAGTATTGCTCAGATAAGGTGCAAAAGTGAAAGGGGAAAAGGAGGCTGGATGAAACAATACCAATATTGTAGGTATGAGTAGAAAGCCTATTCTCAAGGAGGGGCTCTAATAGCTATAACACTAGGAGTAGGCAAGGAAAATGTACTTGCATTTGCTCCTAGGCTTAGGATACACCTTTTTGCAATTATAAGAAGATAATTTCCCACTAAGGATTCAGTGCTGCTAGGTCTCAGAAATTCCTGCAAGGTGGCCAGCTTCCTCATCACTCATATATGCTCAATATGGAGACACATTAGGGGTTTGGTCAAACATTTCTTTACAGTGTAGGCACATTTCCAATATGGTAATTTCAATAGGATTGGGAATATGTGGGGAATAACCTGTAGGACCGAGGCCAAAGAGCATAATAACAACATGAAGTAATGTTTTGCTAAATCTATTGTGGAACATTCATGTTTATTCATTCTATCTCCCTCTCCCTCTCTCCCTCACATGCGCGCGCGCACACACACACACACACACACACACACACACACTCATATGTGTTTGCTGGCTCAAGAATACAAATGTGGGGTGTTTGCAGTGCTTGCTTCTAATTTGATCTTAGCAGTATTACGAACCTTCTCTGGTTCGTATTAAGAACCAGTATTAAGAACCGTATTAAGAAGCAGTATTAAGAACCTTCTCTGGTTCGAAATTGAATTAGTCAGTTGCCCTGGAAAAACTGTTTCCCAGAGCCACCATTTGCCTGGTTCTGATGTAAAAAGAAACTGTGGTTTTTTACTAAATTGGAAGGAAATCACAGTGCATGAAGGGAAGCGGGAAGAAGAGGAGGTAGTATGTGAGCACAGTGAGTAATACCAAGCCACGGTTTGGCATTATGTCTGACCTGAGCCAACACATATTGCACATTTTAGATTTTGGGTCAGAAGAAACCTATGTTCTGTCTGATGTTACTGTCATATAGTATGAATTCAATATATGCCTCCATCTTTAATCTTCTCTGTTTTCAGGATGGACTTGCTATACTGATTCCACAATGCTAACATCCCGTTACAGATTGGCTTATTAAAGATAGTTGTGAAGGCTGACTTCTTCCTTCTACACCACTTCTTCAGCGCTACTGGGGCCCCTCCTGCTCATCCTGTTTTGAAGAAGATTTAGGGGGCAGGAGGAGGCAGAAGTGGTGGTGGTGGTGATGAGGGTAGGTGGGTAGGGTGGGTTCGGCACATATGTGCTGATGAATGTGTGAAAAAGAAAAGAGGTAATGGAAAATGTGGGTGCCAGTTCAGATTGGGCTATGCCTGGCTATTAGTATGACACTGAATACCAGTGGGGGGATGGATGGACAGGAAACAGCGGAAGAGGGCCACTGCCTTGTGGCCTCCCCAGAGTTGGGGAATGTAGAAAACAAGATGCTGGACCAGATGCAGGCCCAGCCCAGGACCTGCTGACACCTGAGGCATCATGCCAAAAGCTACCCCCCCTTACCCAATGATGCGACAACCTCAGCTCCTCCCACTCTCCAATGATCTAGCTCAGCATTCTCCTCTCCATGTTTCCTCCTCCTCTCTGTCCCCTCTTCCTTTTCCAATCCAGGGAGCGGAAAGAGGAGGAAGAGCAGAGGAGGCAAGTAGGTAGACAGAGATGGTGTCCCCCCCCCCATCTGCAGCCTGAGGCAATCGCTTTAATTAGCCTCACGGATGGGCCAGCCCTGACTAGATGGTGTGATCCAGCAAGGCTTTCCATACGTTCTTCTGACTTATTTCTGGGTAAACATGCATAGGACATGCCTCTTAAAATATCTCCTTCACCTTTTTTATGATTCTCATCCTAAGTATGCAATGTCTGCGTTACAAAGGGATTAAAGCTAAAGAGCAGGATGTTGTGATTCATTCCACTGAATCGAGGAGGAAATTGTATGATTTTAGATGACAATGTTCAGTAGTACCTATTGTGACTATGTCTGCTTGTCATACCGTACTCTCCCTTTTCTTGGAAATCGGACAAGTAAACATGCCAGGCACACTTCAGCTATAAACCACTACAAAGGGACTGAGAGTTGTTTGTTCTTTTGCTTTGCCTTTCACTGCTGACAACGTCCAAACTCTCACTATGAGGCAACAGCACCCAGATACCTGAAATTAATTTTTTGTGGTAGAATGTAACACAGAACGTTGGAGGAAAGAAAACACAAGGACATTGCAAAAGATAAAAAATTGAAAAACAATTACCCCAAATGATTCATATCTTTTCCAGATCTTTCCCCTTTAAGTATTAATGACAGATGACATCTTATTTGGTATTGTAAGTGTTCCTTGGGGCTTTAAAGCAGTCAGCCAGTAACAAGAAATCATACTGCATAAACTAAGATTCTCAATTTCATTCCATTTCTTCCAGATACCTCTCTCTCTCTCTTGCTCTCTCTCTCAGCTTTGATCTAATTCTATGAACCTCATATACATGGCTCTAATGAGAGCTATTAATTCTTGCTTCAGTTCAGCAATGCTGAATTCCCCCTTTTTTCAACATTCAACCAAATGGGTACCATCCATCCATTGTTTTAATGGCCCAATTTCCTCTAAACATAAACAAATACTATCACATCTGGTAATTCTCAAATGACCCCCCCCCCGCTCTCTTTAGATTTATGAGGGAGTGCTACGCCTGTCAGCAAGTCAATGGGCACTGCCCTTAATTTAACCTGTTAGATTAATCCTAAAATACGGTGCTTGGTCTGCTTCAGGGAGCACTTTATGCACCCCTAGCACAGCCTCAAGATCTTTGGGAGTGACCATGAAAATGACAGTCCAGTCCTAACTACCGTTCCAGCACCAAAGCAACTGTGCCAATGGGGTGCTGCATAATTGGCTATTATGTAAATTGGTGGGGAGGGACTTTAAGAGAGTCCCTGCCCAGATGTATGAACACCCCCCCCAGCTCAATTCCCCCTCCAAACATCTTAAAGTTTTTGGGATGGTGGTGTTCATTTTGGCCCATAGGTATTCCTACAGCCCTGTTCCTTGATACTTTGCAACTACTTTACTCTAGCTGCTTTACTCTGGTTTAGCTCAAGGTGCTTGACTTTCATCTCCTAATTTATCTCCAATCTCAGTTTAGCTTCACCTCTCAGTATGCACTGCGATTCCAAACAACGACAAATGAGACTCCAAACATAGAGGAACCACTCAAACAGCAAGCCAAGCTGCCCTGTAATGACCCTCCAGTCCAATGACAAGGTATTCTCCTTGCCTCATGCCTGGGAGGGATGAGGAATGCTGCCAGGCTCACAAAGATCCTGGAGGGATGGGCAACAATCTCCAAGCTCGAGCATATCAAAAGCAAAAGGAAAACGTGGCCTTAGGAAATATAGTCCTCCTAAGGACTGCTGACATTTGTGGTTTGGGGGCAACTTTGGAATCACCTGGAATGGAAAAATAAGCCAAGCTATTTTCAGCTATTTAGAAACTGCTTTGCTTTTTCTCCTGAGCCAATTTAACATGAGCAGGAGGGCAGGCTCATCCATCTCTTTCAAAATAAAGTGGATAATTCATATCCAGAGCTATACCCTAATATGAGCGGCGCTCTGTGTGGTCAAGGGGATTCCCATATCAGATGAGCGGGGGTCCCCACACACAGGAAAGGGACTAGAGGAGACTGTACCTTGAGATTCATTCTTATGTATACCCATAGTCTTGTACTGTCAGTGGGGCATGTTTGCTGTGAAATGCAGAAGCAACGTTTTTTAAAGCTCATTTCACAAGATACTGCAGCATTTCTTTTTCCAAACTGTACTTACATTTTAAAGGCCAGAAATATCTGCAAGGCAAGTAATTTTCACTGGCATGTGTACAAGGGTGGAACTCTGCACACTCCATTAAAACCATTAATTAGAGAAAATGTTAGATGGCAATCACAGTTGAAAGCCAGGTACGGAGCATGCTCACACCAGAGAGTTGGCACCCACACTTACATGTGCACTCTGAACACTGAACAAAGCAGTGCGATATGAGTCACCTTGGCTGAAATCATCTCATAAGGCAAATAATGAGAATGGAAGATACACGACTTTGTGACAGAGAGTCAATTCACCATGGTTTGCATCCCAGTCCCCTCCCCTCCATATTCTCCAGGCAATTTGTATGCATTCACTAGCATTTAGTTGATAACAAATACACAGTCTGAATACTTGTTATTTATGTATTAGTTGCGTTCTTGAAAATAACTTGAACTTATAGAAATCTCTTGTCTTTCTACTGATTCATTTCTTTAGCACTCCAGTAAAACTGTCCAGATCTCACAGAGGTGGTTCTTATTAAGGAGATCAGATATATGGTGTGTTTCAGGACCATATTGGATCATAATCTACATGGCTGACAGTTCTTTGTCTTTCCATGCTGTCATCCAATTGTTCCTTGAGGACAGAAGGGTCATAATACCCAGTCTGGCCCCTTGAGGGCAGGATAAGTGACAACACTGACTTAAATAAGGGACAATGGACATTGGGATTAAGCACATACACAGCAAAATCCTAACAAAAGTTCTGGCCAGCGGCCCAGGATTCTATCCCCGCTGCGGACCGCCATGTGGCGGGCCAGAGGTCTACATGGGGAAGGGGACATTTGTCCCCTTCCCCAGGTGTAAACCGGGGCAGGCCCTATCAGCCTCCTCGGATTTCCGCAAGCTAAATAGTTGGTAGAAGTAGGAGGATGCCGTGTAACTGCTGAGCCGGCCCGGCGGGGACGGGGATATGGTGGATGCCATCCCCGCCCCCTCCTGGACCGGCTCGCCCAATGGCCCCCCTCCCTCTCTGTCCAGACCGCCCATGCGGCCAGTGCTGGAGACTCACCTTCCGCTGCCAGCCGCATGGACGTTCTGGCGCCGGAGTGAGGGCGGTGGCCAGCCTCCCTTACTCCCAAGTCGGTGCAAACATGCTTTACGGCACATTTGCGACAGCTTCCAGCACTAGAGCACTCGCTCCAGCGCAGGAAACCTACACTGGATTCCACCAACAGTGTAGGAGCAGTGTGTCATTTCTGGCCTGTCCCAAGAATGAGCTGCCCACGATGAGTTGCAAAATGGTACTGGTGTTTCAAACCATTTACCATATACAGGCCTCAAAAGATAGCCTCCTCCTGGAGTTACAGATGTCATATAGTGAAAACTGTCAGGTGTCATATAGCAAAAACTGTGAGCTGCAGCTACAATGTGGCTGCCGATCATCTGGATCCATGCTACAATGTGCCTGCAGCGAGGGTAGACAAGGCTTAATGGTACAGTTGCTTTCCAGCTGACTCACTGCTTAACCATCAGCATTTCAGTTAGGTTTGGGCTGTGGTTTTATGCTATGGCCTATGCTTTGGGCAAGTGCGAAGAGTTGTCCCTTAACGGAAACCCAAATACATGAAAATATTTATTTTCTGAGGAAGGAGTACCAACCGGAAAGTGGGCCTTTTGCTTGCTAAGGATATTTTCTCCTTACCGTTCAGCAGAATCCCATGACACAAGATGCTTTATGTAGACATTGTTTTCTGCTCATATATGCTCAAGGGCTAAGCAGGAACTGCTTGCAATGGCAGTTTGTTCCCCCTCCCCAAAATAAGGATTCTATTGGGCCTTCTTGCCTGTTTTAGATCTGTGGCCATAATCGGACAAAATATGAACTAAGAATTATTTTGAGATCAGACCAATGTCTAAGCTAACAGTTATTCCAGACCAAAGTGCAGGCAAAATGTTCCTGTAACTATATCCTGTAATTGTGATGCAATCTTCATGCCATGCCACAGTAAATTAATAGCAAGAAGAAATGTACTTAACACAGCAAAATGTGTTCTAGAAGGAATAAACTGTTTATTTAACCCCAGGGTTTCCTGGCATTGAGCGAAACAGTGATATGAAGAGCAATCCTGTGCTTTTTACTGAGAAGTCCCACTGGATTCAGTGAAACTTACTTTCAAATGTGCTTAGTATATGCACCATTTGTAGCATCAATATTCTTCTGTTTAATCTTTGCTTTTTCTGTTTAACTGTTGTTATTTTTGACAAATAAACAATTACATACTGGACAAGCCATGATAAAACAGGTGTACAGACATTCATAATTAAGCACATAAACACACATAAAGCCAAACAAAAGGAATACTAACTAATCTTATGATTATCAAAGATATATCCCAATGACTCGCGTATAATAGTTTCCCCAAAACAGTCATTAACATTGGTATGGTTCACAGGCTTGATACGGTGGGTATATTGCGTATTCACAAATAGAAAAGAAATCATTCCAGAAGAAGAAATATAAAATCTGTTGGAAAGCAGACAGTCCAAGATAAATTAACATCCGTACACAACGAAACATCAGCCAGAGTTAAATA
The DNA here is from genome assembly GCA_026170595.1 of Plestiodon gilberti rubricaudatus. NCBI lineage: Eukaryota > Metazoa > Chordata > Lepidosauria > Squamata > Scincidae > Plestiodon > Plestiodon gilberti. The sequence goes on from JANXHW010000004.1 coordinate 45,011,196, forward strand.
TTCTGTACCTAACTGCAAAGCAGCTGCAGGCTGCATTTGTGATTACCCTTGATAATCTAAGTATCCAAAAATACTTGCTTAGTTCGAAGGAATTCAGACCGCTTGGACCTGATGTCATTCACCCAAAGATCCTGAAGGAGTTAGCTGAGCAAATCTCAGAACCACCTGCTAGCACCAGTGGAGAACTATGAGAACTAGTGGGAAATCTGTGTGGACCCCACTATGTGGGAAAGAGCTAATAGCTTGTCTTTGTTACCTGGGAATATACTAGGGAATATCAGGGATGTGGATAAAGTCTCTGATTCCAAGTCTCAAGTCAAGTCCCAGGTCTTTGCCCCAAGTCCCGAGTCTTTGGTTGCGAGTTGCGAGTCCCTCTCTTTTTAATGGGGAAAATGGGTTTAAACCTGAATATAATTTGACTTGTCGTAAAAGGCTCAGTCTTGAATCGAGTCTTTTGAGTCGTTTACAATCGCAGAGTCAAGTCTGAGTCAAGTTGTTGACGCAATTTGAGTCTGACTTGAGTCCAAGTCAATAGACTCAAGTCTACATCACTGAGGAATATACTAGGCTAGGGCAAAACAGCCTCACTTTAAATGGAGTGACGGTGAACTGTCAACATAATTTTGTAATGTAACTGTGACAGACCTAAGTCAATCTTTAGCTGTATACACAGTATATGTATGCATGTGTTGTTGCTAATGCTTTGTAATTGTTTTCTACAAAATTAAAAAAAAAATCAAACCAGCCAAGTCTTCCTTACTACAAATATGTATTTATAGTGAACAGTTGCTTATAGTGACAAATGATCTCTAATAATTTAGTTTTAAATGTGTATAAACTGCCTTTCTTTTCAAAAGATATTTAATGAGTATCTGTGGTTGTATGAATGTCATTGTCAATCAATAAGTCACATGGCAACTAGTCACCTGTACATTGAATACATTTCACTATTTCATATTTTAAAATTGCTATCAATAGCTCACTATTTGCCATGCATAATATCTCATGGTACTGTTCACTGAGTGGATAACTCAAAAACCCCAAAGATCATTCAAGATGGCCACACAAACGCCCTCTCACAGCCATAACTTTCATCAAGTATTCAAGACACTTCCCCTTTAGGGAAGTATTTTTTGTGAAGAAACATTTGCTTGTCCCGGTATTTGCCAAAAGGGAATAAAAGGGTCTGTGGTCCTATGTAAGCAAACCGTGGTGTTTATTTGAGCAAATGTTTATGAAGACTTTTTGTGTGTACAGTATTTGCTTAGCTCTAGATGGGAACAAGCAGTGAAGATAGTGGGTAACATAAGAGACCCAGCCAGATAATTTAGGATGATTTCCAGAAGAAAGATGGGGGACAGGAAAGCTGGGAAGTGACAACTATGATTTACCTTAGTAAAAGGTAAAGGTGACCCCTGACAATTAAGTCCAGTCGTGTCCGACTCTAGGGTGTGGTGCTCATCCCCATTTCAAAGCCGAAGAGCCAACATTGTCCGAAGACGCCTCCATGGTCATGTGGCCGGCATGACTCTCCTTGCCACAGCGCGTAGCATGCGGCTGGAACACGGAGCGCTGTTTACCTTCCCGCAAGCGGTACCTATTTATCTACTCGCATTAACACGCTTTGGAACTGCTAGGTTGGCAGGAACTGGCCAAGCAACGAGAGCTCACCCCATCGCAGATTCGAACTACCGACCTTTTGATCAACAGCTCATGGTTCAGCGGTTTAACCCACTGCGCCACCTGCTGGCTTACCAAAACCCTATTCCCAGTTCTAATTTATAGTCACCCCCTTCATCATAATACACAACAGTTTCAACAGTGTTGAAAATTAAGTCATCTTTCCAAGCTTGAAAGAAAACGTGTATCTTATGGGAAATCAGGGCCAGCTTCAGAGGGTGGCAAGTTTGAGCTCTAAAAAACAGCGAAGAGTCCACCACCCAACAGCACCACCATTTTGATATTGTACAAAGTGACAAAAGGCAGCATGAGAGAATTATCAGTGTGTATGTACTGTACTGCCTTTTCCAGGCTAAAGTAACCCACTAAGGGTGCATTGTCGGAAGGTGCCCAAAATCCTGGAGCCCATACTGTGAGAAACACATAGAACTTACATTCTGTTAACTCTGGAAAATTAAATAGACCTGTGGAAAGAATTGTATTGATTTAACTGGAAGGGGGAGTATTCTGTCTGAATACTTGTGTGGAATTTTTCTAGTAGACCCATATATTTGTATATTTGTGTCTATATTTTTCTAGTAGACCCACAAAGAGTTCATTTAGCTATGTACCTTCCAGCTAGCACATTCGTTATGCTGTACAAAATGTATAAAGATAATTAATTAGCCAAAATAATAAAAGGCCTGTACATATCTCTGAGAGGTGGGAGGTGGGGGTGGAAGAGGAGAGAGAAAAATTTAACTGGAAAAAAACATAGCTTAGCCTTTCACAAAGAAATGCCATCCATCGAAGCTTCAGTAATAGTAGTACATAATAGCCAAGGAGCCTACAAATAATATACATATCATGGAGATTACACCATTTATTTGGAAATGTTTTCTTACAGTAAAGTAAACTTCAAAAAACTACAGTGGAGCCTTCATATAAATTAGTTCTAATGCCTAAAATCCCATGAGCTATGAAATGTTAAAGAAAAAAAGTTAAACACATCAGTTGCTGAGCAACCTAGCTTAAGCTGAAACATTTCCTCACATAAAGCCTTTTCAGAAAGAGACTACTGTGGAGTTAGTGTGTGTCTTTAGCCTATGGGCTGTGTTATTTTATTAAAATCCTTTGAGAAATAAATTTGCACATTAAAAGTTGTCAGTAGGATTTTACAAAATCAGGCCACTGCTTTTATTTATATAAAAGGTCACATAGGAAGCAGATTATATCAAAATCAGATCATAGGTCCATCTATCTATATCTAGCACATGATTGGCTACACTGACTGAGAGTGACTCATCAGGGTTTCAGACAGGTCTTTTCCAGTCCTACCAGGAGTCCTACCCCGGATTGAAGCGAACTGCGTGCAAAACAGGTGCTCTGTCTCCGAGGTACAGCTCCTCCTCCTCATCCCAGCAGCAATTTCTGTAATTTTGCTAGCTATAATCTGGAAAAACTACAAATCACACAGTTGCAATAGAAAATTGTTTTCAAAATCTACAGGAATTAGTCAAAACTTCAAATCATTCCACAGTCATCTAAAATGCCTCTATGGGTAACTCTTCTGGAGGTCTTACAGTTGTACATAGGTGGTAAATTCTAGAGATTTTTGCCACTGATCTTAGAGGCTGTGATGGAGCATGTGAGCTGAAGTAGTCTCTTAATATTTGCTATTTATTTTGAATTAAATGTTTTAAGGCTTTCTAGATCACTAGCAGTACTTTGAATTCAGCAAAGATCTAAAAAGTACATGGTGAGTGATTATCCACAGAAATATTTTAAAGGCCTTCCCAGATCAGCCATTATTGTTTTCACAGCACTAGAGGAAAGCCCTTATACCAGTGGTTCCCAAACTGGGAGGAGGCATGGCTCCACTGGCGTCGCTGGAGGTGGGTCGGAAAGCTAAGTTCTGCAGCTTTCCACCCCACCGTTACTCTCCTGCACGAGGCGCCCCGCCCCCTCATCATAGGAGCCCGTCAGCGGAGAGAAAGCAACGCGCAGGAGAGTCCCTGCGCATTGCTTTCTCTCCGCTGACGGGCTCCTACGATGAGGGTGCGGGGCGCCTCGTGCAGGAGAGTAACGGTGGGGTGGAAAGCTGCAGAACTTAGCATTCCGCCCCACCTCCAGCGACACCAGTGCATGGCTCCCAGGGGAGTCACAGAAACTAGCCAGGGGAGCCACAGAGTGCCATGGAATCCTCTCGGAAAACATTTAACAAACCCAGCATCAACCAGAGTTCCAAGTAGACAGGAAATTGAAAATCTCTAATGGTCTTATAACCCAAGTTGTGTGACTACAGCATTGAAAGCTGGTGAACCACAAAAGCAACACAAGAAAAAGTCAGAGATACAGTATATAAATGAACAGTGCAGGTAGTACATGCTTCACATACATTATCCTTACAACAATGTAGACCAGCATCCTTCCCATGCTACGAATGGGAATGAAGACTACGAATAAGCAGCAGTACTTTGCTTAATAAGACCACTCTGAGCTTAGATTGAACTTAGATTTGAAAGGAGGCATTTCCCAGGGCACAGCTTATTCTCTTAACCATTATGTGAATGCATCTTAGTTGTTGCAAAGATCAAAAGTTAATTTACAAGCTGCAATTTCCACTGAAACAAGGGAGATAAGGTTGCCACCTCTTTTACAGACTGCCACTGGCACTGTAGCTAAAACAGCTACTGCAGGTTATAGGTGGGTGGTCACTGTGTCTTTCAGCACAATCCTGTGTAACGTTGCACCGGTGTAACAGTAGATGCACTGGTGTAAGTGCACTTATGCCAGTGTAATTGCACTTACACCGGTGCATCTGCTGTCACACCAGTGTATCTGCTGTTACACCGGTGCAAGGTTACACAGGATTGCGCTGTTATTCACTTCCCCACTGAGTAGGCAACACTGTGTGAAGGAGCAGAAATGACGGTAGCCCTCCTGGCACCCGGAGCAAGGGCGGGGCCTGCGTGACGTCACGTCAATGCGCCCAGCGTGGCTCCAAACACGACCCCCCACCGGTTTTGGTGTCATTTGGGAGCCAAACAGGCTCCAGGGAGGGAGGGAGGGCCGAAACGAAGACGGCCAAAGCGGAGTCGACGCATCGTGAGGGTAAGTACGCCCCCTGCTGAATGCACCCCCGCCCCCGCGCCCGGATCTGCTGCTCCACGCGCTCCAACCAAGTTCCACCTCTGTGAAGGAGGGAGAGGCATGTTAATTTTCTAGTACTGTGTAAAATTGCAATCTTTTTCAAGAACAAAGAAGAGACAGGTGAGGAAGTGTGACTCCTCGGAAGTGTGCTGTGACTCACTCTGACTCAGAAGTCAACTCATATGAATGGGCTCCATTCATTTCCACACAACCCTTGAGAACTTTAGAGCAACACTGAGAACTTGAAACCACATTACAGGTTCCTTAAGTCCTTAAGGTTAGGTTCAAGCATGAACATCTCCAAAGATAACTGTACAGTAGGATAGCTATTGTACGAAATGTGTCTTTATGCACTTTATAGAATGCTGTTGTGAGCACCAAGAAGATTAAGGTCTTTAGATAAGCAGGTTTTGCAGGATCAAGGCCAGGAGACTCTTGGCAGAATAAGCTCTGAAGAGGCTGGGAGTTCAGGGATAAGTGATGTAGGGCCAGCTCCAAGGGATTCCAGAGCATTCCGAAGGCTCAAAACTTGCAGCATGGACATGCATGAACTTATTTAGTTATAATAAGACTATAAGACTTAATTTACTGCCAGTGAATTTACTGTCTTATTTAGTATTCAGAAGGTCCCAGCTTCAATTCCTGGTATCTCCAGGTACGTCTGGAAATGACACCTATCTGGAACCCTTGAGAGGCACTTCCAGTCATTGTAGACAGAGCTGAGTTAGATGGAGCAATGACCTGACTCTGTGTATAAATAAGGCAGCTTCCTATGCACCACAGTTTCATATGTGCCTGTAACATTGTTCTCTTACCTACGGTACCTTTTAGTCTCGTCTTACCACTTACAGAGCTCACTCCCATCAGAAGCAGGGCTTGCCTTCAGTTAGGCATACAGGCAATCATTAATGTTTTGAATTTGGGTCTCTGCAGTATTGATCCCAGGCCAAATGGGCCTGCCTGTTGTGACCAATCAAAAAAAGATCTTCTGATTGCATATATTTACCAAGGGTGCGGTTCAATAGCAAAACTCCTATTGACTTTAATGAAGAAGGATCACAGCCCACATCTTCTCAATATCTGCCATTCATTTCTTCATCCTATTAATCAACTACACCTACTTTCGAGTTCTTCAGATTGTGTTATATCTGGGAGAAGTAGATAGTGTTAATATTCTGGTGGATGCAGAGGCATTCGTACGTGCAGAGTATGAAAGAGCCAAGTACAGGAAATTACCACCCTGAATATGCATGCACACACAATGACACAGACACACAGGCATATACTGAGCCAAGGCCTTCGGCAAGCCATCTGATTGCAATCAACATTTTGTGGAGTGATAGCTCATCAGACGCTTTTGCATTCTATTCTAGCAAAAGGTAATCCTAACTCGCAACGTTAGCAAAACAAACAAAGGTGCAGAGTAGTTCCCCATGGCCAAAGGGCCACCTTAAGTTAATGATGAAGAATGAGGTTCATGAAGGCCAGGTTTACCACAGCGCTCAGGACCCATAATCATGGCTAGATCTTCCAAAGATTTCTGTTCCTGCTTGGGCCACATCCGTACCTTCCTCCTCTTCTATTCTGATGAGGCATAGAGGATTACCTAATAATTGTATCCGCTGAAGAAAAAATGTTGCAATCGGGATGCAGTATTGCTACCACTCTGGTAGGTGTGAAGTTCTTGGAAGCACAATGGTTATATTGCACCTGTCTGCTTAGATCTTCCAGCTAGAAGCCACAGCACTCAGACCAACTCACAGCAAAGCAAATGTATGTTCAACCTGGGGCAATGGAATGACACAGATTCCACCTTGGGCACCAACTAGTTCCTCTTGTTCCTGCAACAAACTCCTTGGCTGGATTTGTCTCACAAACTCTGCAAGGTGCCATCATGTCTTACCTCTTACCCCTCGATGTAGGCTTTACTTGCCCCCTTGGAAGGAGGCAGGGCCCATCGCAATGAGGAAGATTCTGTGACTTTGGCCCAGCCATTTGGCCTTGGTCTTCAAGCCACTCACACAGGAACTGTCAGAGTATTAGTATTTTTTTCTCTGCAGCACTCTCTATAAAGTGCACTTTCCTATCTCACAAAGGAGCTGTGACTATTAGTACTATGTGTGAAAGATGCCAAGTTATTCAGCTATCGCTCCAGGAATACCAGGAGCAAAAGAAGTACTTCAGTTATATAAAATCAATCACCAGATGCTTTCCGCCAATGGAGAAATACAGTCTGAGAATTCCACAGTTTTCTTCGTTGTTGTTTTTTTACTTTCAGGATTCTTTATGAAGCAAAGGCTGCAATCCTATACACACGTACCTGGGAGTGAGCACAGAGTGAGCCCCACTGAACACAGTGGGAATTACTTCAGAGTAAACATGAATAGCATTGCACTGTAAAGGTGCAGACAAATATGAAGCTGACGAAAACATGGCCTTTCTACCCACAGAAAAATCCATGAAAGCTTGATTACAGTGTGTCATTGAGATTCAAAAACCAATGACTGTACAGAGCTCTCACTTTATTTACAGCCTTATGGTCAGACTGGCTTCGTACATGAAGCATTAGATGGGGATGTGAGACCTAGGTTCACATCCTTGGTCAGCTGTGCAGCTCACTGGGTGGCCTTGAACAAGTCAAAAACCCTCAGGTAGAGCTGAGCGTCAGGTAAGGTAAATGTGGAGGCAGAGGTGGTCCTCTGTATTGTCTTTTCCTCTAAACATATTTAGCATATCAGTGGGGGGGGGAATGCAGAATACTGTAGAGTCTGAAAGCTTTTTGGATACATGGGGAAAAATGGAGGCTGCTGCTCAGGGCTTCTTTCCCTCTTGGTTCAACTTCTGGCCTTGGGGAAATCTTTCTTACAGCATGTCTCATGGCACAGGAACACAAGCGGAATGATCCTCGCATTGTGCAATACAGTCCAGTCTGGCCCACATTCCGTTTTAGCTCACAAGTCATTGGCATTCAAAATCTCTTGGCAACATCATGTGGTAACAGGACTTGCAAGTACATATCTCACTCAATGGGATCCTTGATCTTAAACCTCGTCTCCTGGGCACAATTCGCCCACTCCTGTACCCGTCATTGCCCTCCCCCACCCCATTTCGCCCCTCCCTGTCCTCCCCCTGTGCGGCCCAAACTTACCTGCTCCGACAGGGGGAGTCTGCTGTGCCAGTGTGCAAGCAAAGGTAGGCCTATGGAGGAGGCAGGAGGGGAGGGCAGAACAGGATGGAGAGGGTGACCTGGGTAAGGAGGGGGGAGGAATGGGGGTCGGGAGGCTGTGGGAGGTGGTGGATTGGGCAGTGATAGCACTCACTGGATCCTATCCCCTCAGAATTCACTGGAACAGGTCTAAGAAGACCCATTGCGGAGCAGGAGGCTTATGAAGGGGAAAGGTGATTTAAATCCCCTTTCCCAAAGCCTCCTGATCCGCCTCCCCCCCCCCCCCGATACAGCATGTGCCTTTTTGGTACAGTTGCACCTGCAGGGGGGAAGGATAGGATTGGGCTGATTGTTGTTAAATGGTTTTTCAGCACTGGTGAGTGATTGTTCTCTGAACACATGTGGGGGGGGGAGAGCAGGATCATTCCTGCCCAAGGTTGCTGGTCCTGCCCCATATGTGCATTTGGCTGAAGGACTGAAACATCCTGTGTGTGTGTATAAACTGTAGGCATGCAGGCTCTGTCCATCCAGTCACAGATCCTTGAACAGGCAGGGACCACAGTTGCATGAAAAAAGCCTGCACACATACAATTGTATGCACAGAGGCTCTTTCATCTTTGACCAAATACAGGTGTCCCCCGCTTAATAACGGGGATATGCTCTGAAATCCCCGTCATGAAGTGAAACCGCCGTTAAGCAGGTCTTGCTATGCTTTGAAGTTTAGCGCTGTGCTTAAAGCCCCAGCGCTAAACATCCAAGCTCTTATCTTGCCCATTTGCTGTTTGACTTTAGATGCTGACCAGTGCTGACCTTCAAAGCCCTTATCTAGCGTGAAACAGCTGAAGAGCTGGGGCTTTAAAAAGAGGCATCTTTTAAAATCCTTTGCTCTTTTTTACTGGGGACCTCCGTCATATATCCGGATCATTGTTAAGTGATCTGTCGTTAAGTGTGGGACACCTGTACACATATAGGGAAGGGACAGCAGCTCACATGCAGGCATGACCCTGCTGGCACCCCTCCCCTGTATGTGCACTCAGATAAATGAAATTCACAGGAAATGTTTTTGAGTTGATCCCCATAAGCTATCAATCGAAAGGTCGGCAGTTCGATTCCCGCGACGGGGTGAGCACTCGTTGCTTGGCCAGCTCCTGCCAACCTAGCAGTTCCAAAGCATGTCAATGCGAGTAGATAAATAGGTACCGCTTGTGGGAAGGTAAACAGCGCTCCATGTTCCAGCTGCATGCTACGCGCTGCGGCAAGGAGAGTCATGCCGGCCACATGACCACGGAGGCGTCTTCGGACAACGCTGGCTCTTCGGCTTTGAAATGGAGATGAGCACCACACCCTAGAGTTGAACACAACTGGACTTAATTGTCAGGTGATACCTTTACCTTTTACCATTATGTTTTGGGGTGATCTTAATTTCACCCAGGCCCATAGTCACTATGAGTTGCCCTATTACTTCAAGATATTTCTCCTAGCACATTTCTTCTAGATTTGGCAGATATATCCAAGATTTGTGCATCCAGTGCAACAAAATATATTCGTTGGTTTCTCTGAAGCTTCACAAATGCTTCAAAGTCCTACGCATATTTCCTGCACTGCTGTTTTACTAAAGTGCATTTAAGGATGCAATTACCTGTTACGAAAGCACCTGCGTACCTTCACAACATAAATAAATAGCTCTGAAGTATGAGCTATTGACTGATCTCTGCATAAGCAATGCTCTATGCCCCGTCTTCAGCTAAGATTGGTTCTGTAGTTTTATTAATAAGTAACAATAAAACATAACACAGAGAAATAGGTTTGGAGAACCTGTCATTCAGTTGCTCAAAGGATGATGAAATATTGCAAGCTTTCCTCGTGCAGACTTATTTAGCTCAAAGAAAGGGCAGGATTTGATCCTATCATGGTGTTTTTTTTAACTGAATTAAGCAGATCTTTTTTATTTTAAAATACAAAAATGTTCTTGTATGCAAGAAGGTCATGGTTCTGTGAGTGTGTGTGTGTGCGCGCGCACACACACACACACACACACACACACACACGTGTGTGTGCACTTGTGTGTGTGTTTCATTACTGTATTTCTCCAGAGCAGAGATCAACTATCAGCAAAGGGAGGGAGAGAGAGTGTGTGTGAGAGGCCTGACCTCGGCCTTCAATGCCGAGGGCCTGTGGGTTTGGGCCAGGAACAGGAATTCCCTGTACAGACACTGAGTCTGCTGAAGGAGACAGGAGAGCAGCCTCCACAGAAGAGTACTTTGTTCATTGCCACCAAGGAAAATTTACACAACAGATACACACGCACATACACACAACACCATGGAAAAATGAACATTTCAAAAGTACTTTTTTTTTTCCTGGACTACACAAGGACTTTATTTCCTCAAAAGGGGAGGGAGGGAGAGAAATCAAAATTAGCCAAGACTAAGAGTATATTACCAAGCATATCTGAGAGCCAGAAAGGATATTAATCTCTCCATGCTTGAGATTCACAGCCAGGCCATTGAAACGAGATCAGAGCAGATCCATCATTCATAATGAATCATTTAAAACAATGAAATATCTATCATCCACATCTGGGAGTGGGAACTTGACTTTCTCTTTTCCTTTTTTGAATCCTATGCTTGTTTTTAGACTTTCACTGCTTCGAAACTCCAATCTCTTCAATTACCTCTTTTGTTGTAGATAATATATAATTCTCTACGCATCAGTATATATAATGCAGTGGTGAAAAAGAATCATATGTGGTGCAAGAGAGGGAGTGAGGGGGAGCATGTGCCCCCCACCCAAGTAGCTCACCCCTCTGCAATTCTCCCAGTCCTGGACCCCTGTGATGATTTGGAGGAAAGTCGGATTTCACAAACTCGAAGTGCTCTTCTTTATATAAAGAATTGTTCCCCATGAGCTCAATTTTGATTATGTTTAAAATGATTACACTGATGTGAAATACCCCATTACTTTTCTTTCAGAAATTGAGCATGTGGGACAACGTTTGACCTCAACTTTTAGAATTGCACTTTGTCCCTTCCCTGTCCCTCCTCCAACATTTTTTTCCTAGTGCTGCCACCAGAAGACATAGACACAAACTATATATCATTATTTGGGAAGTGACCCACTTGTAGGATGTAGGGCTGTACAAACTGCTGAAGTAGCTCAGAACTCTCCATCCACCTGTTCATCAGGAAAGGTAGATAGCTCACAGCTCTACAGAAAGCACGCTTGGTCACAAAAGAAGATGCATATAAAAATGAAACTGGGTAAAAATTGTATTCAGTTATTAATTTATTATTTACCAAATACTTACCAATTGCTGCATGGTGATTGAAACAGCATAAGTACATCGGAAAGGCTTGGCCGGATCAAGTCAAAGGCCCATCTAGTCCAGCTGCCTCTGGGAAACTCACAAGCAGGAAAAAAAAGGCATATTTCTTTCCCTCTATTGCTACCCTGCAACAAGTATTCAGAGGCATACGACTGCTGAACCCAGAGTTAGTACATAGCCATGACTACTAGATACTGATAGACCTGTCCTCCATGACTTTGTTCAATCCATTTATAAAGTGAACTAAGCCTAAGCACATCTTCTGGCAACAAATTCCACAGATTAATTTTCATTGTATAATAAACTACCTCTTTTATCTGTCTGAAATCTCCTGCCAATTGGTTTCATTAAATGAGCCCTGGCTCTAGTATTGTGGGAGAGGGAGAAAAGCTTCTATCTATCCACTCTCTCCACACTGTGCACTCTCTCCCCCACCACCCCAGACCTCCCTCCCCACGCCCTCCTGCCGCCCAGCGCAGGACTTACCTGTGTCCAGCAGTGCAGGCTTCATCCGGCGGTGGAGTGAGCGGCACATTTGCGATACCCTGCGCCGGTGGAGCACTTGCACTGGCGCTTCTTTAGGGTGGATTGCGATGTGAGCTGTGAATCAGGACTTCCCTAGTTCAATTTTTGTGTCTACCATGAATACATGAGCAGCACAATCCTATGCATGTTCACTTGGACGTAAATCCCACTGTGTCCAATAGGGCTTACTCCCAGGTAAGTGTGCATAGGAGTGCAGCCTAGGTGGCCTAAGGCAAGCCACTCCCTCTCAGCCACAGTTTTCCCCATCAGCAGTATGGGAGCAATTATGCAATTATATTGTATACAAGTATACAAATTATACATTGTAAAAATACAATGTAGGAGAGTTGTTGCAAGGATCCCATCAAGATAATACATGCGAAGTCCTTTGCACACTCCAAAAGTGCCACACAAAAAAAGTATTATCATTGCTTCATTTGCACTAATACACATGTGATGTGCACATTCTTCACACAGAGTGTGATGGTTTCAATAGCCCAAGAAGACAAATCCATTTGGGGAACAATTGTCAAGCAGGGACTTAAATACAGTGTTCTCTTTGAACAATGCATTGTTGAAATAGACATAATTATTAGACATTGTATTGTTATGCACGTTCATAAAACCCGCTCTGTTTAGCTCAATTTTATTCTTTTTACGACTTTATTTAGCTGCTGGCAAAGTGTATTTTTGAAGCTATATTCAGTTGTGGGACTAACCCAGGCCATTGACACCACCCTTGCATTTTGGAGACCAGTCATAGGCTCCCTGAGAGCAGCTGTGGAAGACATTCTTTCAGTGTTTTTACTTCGACTTCTTGGCACACTGATAGAAAAAAAAACATGTTGGTGGCTCTGAACTGATCCCTGTATCTGCCACATAGGTGGTCCTGCTGACAGGATGAGCCTCGTTTCCTCCTATTAGGACACTGTCTGCCTGTTGCAGTATTTGGACATCTCAGTGCCTGCCTGTTGAAGAGAGAGCTGTACTTACAATATCGCTTCAATAATAACCCATAGTTGGAACAAATGGATGTCACGAATCATCTCTTAAATACAGAGGAAGAGACTGCTCCCCTCCCCCAATGGGCCATGATTGGTACCCCTAACTCAAAATAACAGATTCTGAAAACAAGGAGGGAGAACCCATCTCCCCAAGGCAGCCTCAAGGAATGAAACAATCACCAGGAGTTTATGGCCCCCTGTGTTTTAGGGTGGTATAAATGGTGTCAAAACTGCATTTGCACCAAACCAGCTCAGTCCCGAGAAAAAGCAGTGGTGGTCTAGGAACTAAATGTGGGAGAGAAAGCTGCCTCAGAATGGTTTTCACTAGGGAAGGCACTGAATTGCAGAATTACAGGGTTCAGAAATGAATTGTCTCAATTTGGAAAACTCGCAGCAATTACAAGGTGAGCCAAATCGCTCTCCAGCTTGGCTCATAATTAGCTTACCTCAGACTATCTATTCTCAACTTTCCATGCTGCTGATTTTTTGCCTCCCTGCCTCCTCAAACTTATCTTGTGCAGAGCAGAAGTGAAACCAGTGGAAAGCTGAGGATGGCAGAGGGCCAATCTTTACGTTCTTGGTGTTCTCAGCATCACAGGCGCCTCCATCACCACCCAGGAATCCTGGGATCAGTAGTTTTGTAGTTCCCTCCTGATATAGTCAGGGCCTATTTCAAATCAAGATGGGGGTGGCTGACCAAAATTAGTTTTAATTTTGCATGATGAAGTCAGAATTTCATTCTGTGTGGTAACTGTGTGGTATCCTCATTACTCCCCAAGAGGTGTCTTCTTTTCCTGTGCTTTTAAAAGCCTAGGAAATAAGGTGTTGCTGCACACTACTCTTGGTGCATGGGATACTTGAAAACATACTCCCAACCTTTGCAACCTGATCCTAAATGAGATAGGTAGAACAAGCATTTTTCATCAGACTGCAGTATTTCCAAGTATTGCATCCACACTGGTAGCTGACATCAGTGGTTTCTGCCTCCCTCTGACTGAGTCTAACATGTAATCCAGGAATGCCATTCTGTCCTCCTGCCAAGGACTGAAAGACATTTTTTGTAGATTTTTTTACTTGGCCCAGTATGCCCAGATTATGGCATGCGCACATCTGCTGAAAACATACAACACCTGGAATCATAACATTTCCTTCTCTTAGAAATATTCACATTCATTTCAGGCAGTGGTTCCCAAACTGGGAGGCGTGGCTCCCAGGGGAGCCGCGGAAACCAGCCAGGGGAGTCACGGAGTGCCACAGAATCCTCTCAGAAAACAGTGCAGTGCCAATTGGGTAAGTGAGCAGCATAATGTATCAACATAATGTAATGGGGAGCCGTGGTCAATGGTTGCCAAAGGTCAAGGGAGCTGCAGGTCGAAAAAGTTTGGGAAACACTGCCTTAATTTATAATGTCCATGCTTTTGGTGAACTAGTACCCAATTTGTAAATACCTTAAATCTTCTCTTAAAGCAAAGGGGTTTTTTTAACAATGGCTCAAAAAGAAAAGTCCCAGGGCTGGTCCTACCAAGAAGCAGTGTGAAGCAGACTGCTTCAGGCAGCAGATTGAGGGCTAGTTTAAGGGGCAGCACAACCTGCGGCGGCAGGGAAGAAAATGGCACCACCCTTTCTAATAGAAAAGGAAGTAAGAGGAAGAGATTTGAAAGGCAAAAAAAAAAAATAAGGAAGTTGTGATTTTTGATGAAAAATAGAGAAAGTGGAGAGGAAGAGGGGACCCATTTGGTGCTCCACTTCAGGAAGTAAACCTCCATGGGTCAGCACCGTAAAAACCCCACATTCATTGACACAAATTACTTGTATTATTATGGTGCAAGTTAGGCCTGGCCTAAAAAAGGAGAGACTCCGCTTAGGAGCTGAATCCCCTCGTAAATGTTTCCTTTCCATGAGTGATATGCAGATCCTTCTTCCCAAATGATACTATATCAGTGCTATTTATTTCACTTACCCTAATTCAAGTTAAGGGAATTGAATGAGGTGATTGTGGAAGCGTACAAGCACTTAATCTAATACTGTAGATTCTTGACCTTTCTAGAATTGCTGAATATTTTGCCTTGTCGCATTTAAAAAAAAGGATTTTGCTTGTATTTCTTTTGTAACTGCAGTACCCACAGAAAATCCAACTGGACTGGAAGAGATATACTGTATTAATTATGGAAAAACTGTGGTTTAGATTTCCCTTTGGAGATCTTCTTCATTAAATAACAATTTTCAAAAGCAGCTAAAGAGGGTATGGTCTAGGGACAAATCCTTTGCTATGTACTGTATTTCTCTGTAGCTTGAAATATTCCTATTTATCATTACCAAAGCTAGCATTTGTTTTTGATACAGTGCCTAAAGTAACTCCTAACAGAAGGATTGGTGCTGCATTAACAGCTTTGGGATATTTTGCAGGCAGTTAAGCCTTTTTAAAAATCTTTTCATGCCGAATTTTTCAGTTCTCCAGGGCAATAATGTGCACTGTGTTATTCCATCTACTCAATAAGCAAATGAACCATTTCTATCTAAAGAAGAATAGTTTTGATTCAAACAAATAAATCTTTATCTGCTTACAATTATACAGTATTTATTTATTTATTTATTTACAATATTTTTATCCCGCCTTTCTCCCCGAAGGGACCCAAGGCGGCTTACAACAGAAAAAAAAATACATACAAAAAAACACAGTATAAAAAATCAGTAAAAACAATCAATAAAAATTAATAAAAACAGTGTCTAAAAACAATTAAAAAAGATCATGGCTACAATCAGAGCAGGAGCATAAAAACAGCAGGACCCCCACCTGTACCAGCGATGTTAAAAAAGGTAGGGGCTCAGAAGTCTTCTTTGAACAAGAAGGTTTTTAGGTACTTAGGATCAAACTGTGGCAAAAGAAATGTAAAAAGATGATACGGGAGGCCAAGAAAGACTTTGAGGAACGTATGGCAGGCAACATAAAAGGGAATAATAAAAGCTTCTTCAAATATGTTAGAAGCAGGAAACCTGCCAGGGAAACGGTGGGTCCGCTGGATGGTGAGGGAGAGAAAGGGGTGATAAAAGGGGACTTGGAGACTGCAGAGAAATTAAATGAGTTCTTTGCATCTGTCTTCACGGCAGAAGACCTCGGGCAAATACCGCTGCCGGAACGGTCTCCCCTGACTAAAGAATTAAGTCAAATAGAGGTTAAAAGAGAAGACGTCTCAGACTTAATTGACAAAATAAAGATCAATAAATCACCAGGCCCGGATGGCATCCACCCAAGAGTTCTGAAGGAACTCAAGAATGAAGTTGCTGACCTCTTGACCAAAATATGCAACTTGTCCCTTAAAACGGCCACTGTGCCAGAGGATTGGAGGATAGCTAATGTCACGCCAATCTTTAAAAAAGGAAGGAGGGGGGACCCGGGGAACTACAGGCCGGTCAGCCTAACATCTGTTCCAGGGAAGATGGTGGAAAGTCTCATTAAGGATAAAATCTTAAAATACATAGAAGAACAAGCTCTGCTGAGGGAGAGTCAGCATGGCTTCTGCAAGGGGAAGTCTTGCCTCACAAACCTGTTAGAATTTTTTGAAAAGGTCAACAGGCATGTGGATGCGAGCGAACCCGTGGATATTATATATCTGGATTTTCAGAAGGCGTTTGACACGGTCCCTCATGAAAGGCTCCTGAGAAAACTCCACAGTCAGGGAATAAGAGGGCAGGTCCTCTTGTGGATTAGGAACTGGTTGAAGACCAGGAAACAGCGAGTGGGAGTCAATGGGCAATTTTCACAATGGCGAGAGGTGAAAAGCGGTGTGCCCCAAGGATCGGTCTTGGGACCGGTGCTTTTCAACTTATTCATAAATGACCTGGACTTGGGGATAGGCAGTGAGGTGGCCAAGTTTGCGGATGACACTAAACTTTTCCGGGTGGTAAAGACCAGCAGGGATTGTGAAGAGCTCCAGAAGGATCTCTCCAAACTGGGAGAATGGGCAGCAAAATGGCAGATGCGCTTCAATGTAAGTAAGTGCAAAGTGATGCACATTGGGGCAAGAAACCAAAATTTCACATATACGCTAATGGGTTCTGAGTTGTCTGTGACGGATCAAGAGAGAGATCTTGGGGTCCTGGTGGACAGGTCGATGAAAGTGTCGACCCAGTGTGCGGCGGCTGTGAAGAAGGCCAATTCCATGCTCGGGATCATTAAAAAGGGGATTGAGAATAAAACGGCCAATATCATTATGCCTTTGTACAAATCGATGGTAAGGCCACATCTGGAGTATTGTGTCCAGTTCTGGTCACCATACCTCAAAAAGGATATAGCTGAATTGGAAAAGGTGCAGAAAAGAGCGACCAGAATGATTAGTGGGCTGGAGCACCTCCCTTACGAGGAAAGGCTACAGCGTCTGGGGCTTTTCAGCCTAGAAAAAAGGCGCCTGAGGGGGGACATGATTGAGACTTATAAAATTATGCATGGGATGGAGAGAGTGGATAGAGGGAAATTCTTCTCCCTCTCGCACAACACCAGAACCAGGGGACACGCACTAAAATTGAGTGGAGGGAGAGTTAGAACAGACAAAAGAAAATATTTCTTTACCCAGCGTGTGATTCATCTGTGGAACTCCTTGCCACAGGATGTGGTGATGGCACCTGGCCTAGATGCCTTTAAAAGGGGTTTGGACAAATTCATGGAGGAAAAGACCATCACAGGTTACAAGCCATAAGCAACCTCCTGGTTTTAGAAGTGGGTTTTCTCTGTGCCAGGTGCAAGGGAGTGGCGACTGGACACAGGTATCTTGTTGTCTCGTGTGCTCCCTGAGGCATCTGGTGGGGCCACTGTGTGACACAGGAAGCTGGACTAGATGGGCTTTTGGCCTGATCCAGCAGGGCTCTTCTTATGTTCTTATGTTCTTATACTTATGTAAGGCAGGTCAAAAATGGAAGGCTGCAGTCCAGATCCATTAAAATTCAAGGGAAACTCATCATTAAGTTGGATCTGACTTGTATGTAGAAAAGGCTGTTTTTGAATGTAGTGGAATTTTTTAATATTGAAAAATCTAGAGACACGGAACAATAGGGTCTAAAGTCTGTTTTTTATAAATGCTGTTCTTTACATTTGTGCCCCTGTGTAGCTATAAGGAATCTGTCTTGGTTGTACTTTGCTCTATCTGAATTATTTCAGCTCTGAAGATCAAGCTAAACATAAATTGCCAGTTTGATTAGGCTTACCATATTCCCGGTTTTCACCGGGACAGTCACGGTTTTGGGAGCCCGATCCCGGGCTCCCGGTTGGCCTCCTCTTCATCCCGGCCATCCAGGACTGCCCCCCTGCAGCGCTAATACGCTGCCGCTGCCACTTCTTCATTCCAACCAATCCTGGGCTCTTTGCTCGGTTCCGCGAGGCTAAGAGCACTCCGGAAACGTTCGACCTTAATCGGATGTTTCCGAAGTGCTTCTGCCTTGTCGCGCGCCTGTGCGAGGCTAGGAGCACTCCGGAAACGTCCGACTTCCAGGGGCGTCGCTGGAGCATGGCGGGGGTGGGGCGCCCCTGGGTGATGCGCGCCACGGGGTGACACGCGCACCCCGCGCGCGCCACCTCCGTGACGCGCGACACCTTTCGGACGCTCCGAGGCCGGCCCGGGAGCCGGCCTTGGAGCGTCCGACCCCGTCGGTGCTCCAGGGCCTTCTGAAAGAAGGCCCAGGCAGCGCGTCCATCCAGGTATTTCCCGGATTTTCACACATGCGCAGACCCGTTTTGAGGGCAAAAAAGCCCTCAAAACGGGTCTGCGCATGTGTGAAAATCAGAGAAATACCTGGATGGACGCGCTGCCTGGGCCTTCTTTCAGAAGGCCCTGGAGCGCCGACGGGGTCGGACGCTCCGAGGCCGGCTCCCGGGCTGGCCTCGGAGCGTCCGGAGGGCGACGCAGGGGGGGGAGCCGGGTCGCCCCCCCCGCGCCGATATCATAGCGTCACTAGGGTGACGCGCGCCCCCTGACCCAGGGTGACGCGCGTCCTAGTGACGCTACTGCTGACTTCAATCGGACGTTTCCGAAGTGCTTAAACCTCATTGCGCACCTGCGTGAGGCTAGGAGCACTCCGGAAACATCCGAGTGAAGTAAACTCGGGCTGTTTCGGAGAGCTCCCAGCCTCGCGCAAATACGCGACGAGGCTGGGAGCTCTCCGGAACAGCCCGAGTTTACTTGGGCTGTTCCGGAGAGCTCCCAGCCTCGAGGGAGGAAGTCCCCGCCCCCAGCCACGCCCCTGGCCACGCCCCCAGTCCCGGCCGTGTCCCGGCCACTTTCGCTTCTGCCCCCCCCTGCATTGGGGGGGATCTGGTAAGGCTAAGTTTGATAGAACCAAATCTCATTTAAACGTGACACTGGGCCTCGAAGAAAAACTTATCCATGTGGAACATGCTTAGCAGTTCATTTAAACTGAGTCTGCTCACTTACCCATGCTGTGTTAGCGTGGGTAAGTGATGTAGACTTGAGTCTATGGACTTGGACTTGAGTCAGACTCAAGTCACGTCAATGACTCGACTTGGACTTGACTCGGCGATTGTTAAAGACCTGAAAGACTCAACTCAAGACTTGGAGCCTTTTATGACAAGTCAAATTTTATTGATGTTTAAACCGCTTTTCCCATTAAATAGATAGGGACTCGCAACTTGTAACCAAAGACTGAGGACTCGGGGCAAAGGCTTGGGACGTGACTTGAGACTTGGACTCAGAGACTTGGGACTTGACTCAAGACTTGGAGTCAGAGACTTGATACACATCCCTGCCGTGAACACACCAGGTTTTCATGCAGGGCTGGCCCAAGACTTGCCAAATGGTGTCCCCCTTATCTAGTGATGCCCCCATCTCTGCTGCTCCTGTTCCCTGTATTGGAAAAGGAAGAGGGGATGGAGCAGACAAGGAAGAGTGGAGGAGATGAGGGTGATGGACTAGAGCAGGGTGGCCAACCTTCCACCATTAGGGCCTCTGCGTTCTTAAGAGTTGTGTTAAAGACAGAATTTTGGCAGCTGCAGTTGCTGATGGTGCTGCTAAAGCATCTGCACCTGCTGAAATGCCCTCACCTAGACCACCATTAAATGCCCAGGAGCATTCATGTTGAAAGGTTGGTCATCCCTGGACTAGAGAGTCTCTAAGGCCACCCTCAGCACAATTGTATGCATGTCTACTCAGAAGTAAGTCCCACTGAGTTCAATGGAACATACTCCCAGGTAAGTGTGCATAGGATTTCAGTCCTAGTGTGTTCATTGCAACCAGCAAGCATCTCTGCTATTCCAGGCCACCACTCACCTATCTCCAACACTTCCTGCTTTGCTTCTTCTCACTCTTCCTTTTCCAATCCAGGGAGCTGGAGAAGTAGGACCAGTGGAGGGTTGTGGGCGAACAGAGGTGGGAACCCCCACGAAGTTGCTGGCTGAGGCAGCTGCCTCCGCTGGCCTCATAATGAGTGGTCCCTGGTTCCATGGCCTAGGCAGGTGCCACACCTGTGCTAATATCCAGGCTTACCAGATCGTCGCCGGGACGGGAGCGGTCTACCCTTAAGGGGGCGGGGCGTGGGGGGCAGAACGCGACGCGTTCTGCCCCCCACGCCCCGCCCCCTTAAGGGTAGACCGCTCCCGTCCTGGTGACGATCTGGTAAGCCTGTCTAGCCCCCCCCACGCCCCACCCCCTTAAGGGTAGACTGCTCCCGTCCCAGCGACGATCTGGTAAGTCTGCTAATATCTCATGTGGTGGTTGAAGGCCCAATGTAAATATGACACTGGCTGTGTGTGGAACACTACACAGATATATTTTTCTTGCTCACTCAGCATCATATGTAAATAGGGCCCCATTAATCAGCAGTGACATAAGGCTAAGAAATGTATTCTATTACCAACAAAAAACTGACAGATCAGTTTATTGGGGGGGGGGGGTGTTCCTACACAGAAACGTAGAAAATTCAGCACATTTGATGCAGTTGGTCATGCGTACTTTTGTGAACTGCCATAGCTGCCTCTTGGTTGAATCATGGGAGTCTTTAGTGAGAACAATGATGACTGGCTAGAAAATGTGCAAAACAAAATTTTCCACAGATTCAGACCAATGCCAGACATGTCAGATGATGTAGGAGAAGCAATTCAGAGTTTTTCAAAGTTCCATGGAGACATTTCATCTTATTCTGTATGACATAAGGCCCAGTAGATCATGCAATTGACATAACAACATGGTATGACATAACAGCACGGTAGATCATGCAATTTAAGGCAGGAGGGGGAAGAAAACATTAACAACTGCTTTGTAGAAATGTTGTAGCATCTGTTTAGTAGATGTAAATCGGCTTTTGTCTGATTTCTGTTGGCATATGAGCAATATACAACAGTCTCGCTCAGTCTCTTCACAGCAAATATTCGGCCTTATATTGATAGGCTTACCAGATCTCCAAGCAGGACAGAGTGCTAGACCTTTAGGAGAAGGAATGTGGGCAGGTGTAGCTTGTTAAACCTTAGAGTACAATCCTAGGCATGTCTACTCAGAAGCAAGCCCCATTGTGTTCAGTGGGGCTTGCTTCTGAGTAGACATGCCTAGGATTGTGCTCTAGGACTTAACAAGCTACACCTGCCCACATTCCTTCTCCTAAAGGTCTAGCACTCTGTCCCGCTTAGCGATCTGGTAAGCCTATATATTGAATACAGTAGTAACTCAAGATGACTTAGATATGCACGGTTAGTGTGAGGACACTATGTACTTTCGCAGCTGAGCATTATTCATTTTAATGAAAGACTAGGTTACACATCTACACTGTTTTAAGGAGGATGCTTTAATGGCTCTGCATAGTGTTGCCTCAGGGTGCTACATTTGGGAAATGGCAAACTCTGGCAGAGTTGATGGAAGACCTTGTTTCTGAAACACAGGTAAAACTAAAGTTCAGCAAGAAACAACACAAATATATTTGTAAACCATGCATATGTCGCCGTTGTTAGCTCTTAACCCCCTAGCTCTTTTAGCTTTAGCTTTAGCGAAAATAATTAGCTAAAGCAAAATAGAAAGCAAGCAAGCAAGAAAAACTCCTGGTTTGATGTGGAAACATTCAGAAACTTACTATGGGGGCCTTAAACGATGGCTGGTAGTCAAGCTTTCTTGAAAGGCAATTTACCAACCACAGCTGATCATCCTCTGCAATGTGCAGATACAAAAAGTGTTGTAGGGTGCACTCTTAGCTTTCCAGGTCAGTGAAGAGCCCCTCTAGGCCTGGTCATCGTTCCACATGAACGGATTGTGAACCTGTGTTTCTCTCTTCCTCCCTGACGCTATTCATGGTTGACCTGTAATTAATCTCTCCCTCATCTTCCCCTCTCCCAACAATGTCCATCCACCTTTGGCCCCCTCCATCTCTCTTTTCCCCATCCTACTCCACCAATGACTGTCCACTCTGCTGCCAGCTTTTTTAGTGTATCTCACAGCTCATACACTGTGCAATCCTATCCCCTGCCATGTTATACCATGCAGACATGCCGATGGAGGCTGTGCTGCATGCTATGGTGGAGAGGGGCAGGGAGACTGCCCACAGAGGGAATAGGATCTGGTACGTTCCATCGCCGCTGGATATACCCCCTCCCACAACCTCCCCTTCTGCCCTCCTCCCCACCCAGTTTCGCCCCCTCCTCACCTTGTTTTGCACTCCCCTGCCCCTGTCTCTCCTACTGATTTACCTGCTCCGGCAGGTGGCCAGTGGTCCAATGAAGGCTCCAGCCTTCTCGCTGATGCTCCAGCAGCTGCTGGAGCGCACTTTATGGCTGCTTTTCAGCAGCCGTTGCCTATGGAACATGCATTCCACTGGTGGCTTAAGCCCTTAGGATTGGGCTGTGATGCATATCAAATAGATAGAGTGGATAGAGGAAAGTTCTTTTCCCTCCCACACAATGCCAGAACCAGGGCAAATCCACTGAAACTGACTGGCACTTAATTAATCTGTGGAACTCCCTGCCACAGGATGTGGTGATGTCACCTGGCCTAGACGTCTTTAAAAGTACAGATTTATGGAGGAAATGTTCATCACAGGTTACAAGTCGTGATGACTGTATGCAACCTCCAAGTATTAGAGGTAGCCTATCTCTGAATGCCAGGTGCAAGGGAGTGACAACAGGATACAGGTATCTTGTTCTTTGTATGCTCCCAGAGGCGTCTGCTGGGACCACTTTGAGATACAGGAAGTGGACTAAATGGCCCCTTGGCCTGATCCAGCAGGGCTCTTCTTATGTTCTTCAACTCTATGAACTTATTATGAGATGTCTCTTGTACAAAGCTAAAATCCATCCCATCTTTCCTCTCTTTCCACTTTATTTTGCAGAAACCACCTGCTAATGTGATTCAGGGATAATTACACTGCATCCTCAATGAAGGGTTTTAGTGCCTGAATCTAGACTGACTCAACAGAAAATCCCTGTTCTCTTTCATGTAATTCTATACAAAGTTCATCAACCTTCCTTTATCCCTGATGTGCAAGGATGAGCAATGTTTTATAAGACAAAAATAAAGTTCTGACATAGGCTTCTAATGGCTAACCTGTGGATAATCCAAAAACAACCCCATACCATTAACAGTAAAGTTCATCCACTTTCTCTCTCATTGGAACTTTTTAAAAATTTCTAAACAGAATTCATGTTGAAAAATAACATCATCTTGATGTCATCTGATGTGCTACCAGTGTTACAAAGTTGACTGCTGCTGGTGCTACATGCTGAAAACATACTCTTTATTGTTTTCAGAGATGAATTCTCTGAAAAGCTGGTAATACTAGAAGATGGTGTATAGTTTTATCTCTGTATTGTTGCCTTAACTGTAGCATTTCCCGCCAGGTAAAATACATGTCAGCATGCCAGCAATGACACATCTGTCTTGTGAGATATGTATCCTACGTCAATTAAGTAACATGCGTAAACAGGGAATTTTTTGTCTGATGCTGCTGTAGTTAACAAGATAATAAAATATATAGGTTACCACATCAAGAGGTTTATGTGCTCCAACCTTACCAGCAATGTCTTCTGGGCTCAAAAGTTCTGATGTTCATACAGAGTTCCACCAACACCTTCCCCTTCATTCCCCTAGGATTTCCATGAGATGATGGTGTGTGTGTGGGGGGGGGGGAGTGCCTCAGCAGCTCTGCATTGCTGTCTGCCACAACACAATTGTGGATCATAAGAAAATGATCACACAAACACACTGCAAAAGAAAAAAATGGCAGGAGTTTGTTTTGTGTAACAGTACATGTGAGTGTTGGGCAGTGGGGTGGCGCAATGGGTTAAACCAGGGGTTCTCAACCTGTGGTACGGGTACCCCTAGGGGTACGTGGACCACTTGCTGGGGGTACGCCAAGCCTTGCCCCTTATCTAGCCCATCAGCAGCTAATTAAATGTTAATTGACATGTACTTTTATTCTTTTCCCCACCCCATTTTCTGCAGCTTTTTTTCAGCATCTGTTTGTTTGTTTTGTATGGAAGGGAGATGCATTTATTTTTAAATGATTAATTAGCTGATCCGTGGCATGTCTCCCGGTGCTTTCTTCTTCCAGCTTCTTGGAGTCTCCCAAGGCTTGCCCTGAGACTTAGATGCATGCCAATCCTTGCAAGAAGGAAGCAGAAAAGATCAGGTAAGTCTATGTGCCATAGTGCTGGTCCACAGAACATCAGGAAAAAAAATGCTGTTCTGCGACAGCCAACCCTTTGAGTAGCACCGGTGTAATAAACATTGAGTTGGAAGCAGAAAAAGATGAACTCGTGAACAGCATGTTAGGGAAACGATGCCTTTGACCACTCCATCATTCATAATGGAAATAAACTTTCATACAAGGTTACTAATAAAGCAGAACCTTACTATCTAGTAGTAACGGAAGTTCAAAATATCAAAATATTTCAGTAGCTTTCAGACACAGTAGTATTCAGCATGCATTCTACCTCTGTCATCCATGTCAGACAGATTCCTCAATACATAAATGTACTGCAGAACTTTGTGGTATCTCCTGTCTATATCACCATTTCTTTGAGGTGCCGTTGATTGGTCCTCTATTCTCAGCTTGTAAAATGAGAACACATGACATCATATGACACATATGCTCCTTAGCAAACTTCAGGTAAGACGCCTGTGTGCCATCCTTGCTCAGAGCTGTTGATTTTCCCTATAAATTTGCTGCTACGTGCTAGTGCAGGCTTGCATGCCTAATACTAGGGCTCGACAATCATGTGTATTCAGCATGCTAGGAAAGGTGGTACTTAAAGAAATTGGCACAAGCTGGGCAGGTGGAGCCTGGAAGGGTTTTCCTATTGCAGCAACAGCTGCCTAGTTTGTTTTTTCTTGTTGTTGTTGATTTTTACAAACAGACTTTCACAGATTCCCCCCCCCTCGGTAAAATAACCATTTAAGTTGCATTCACTTTTCCCAGTAAATTCATGTTTTAATTTGAGTCCAGTGCTTTTTTCGGACTGGGCATTTGCACTTCAGATGTGATTGTTGTTGTTGTTGTTGTTGTTGTTGTTGTTGTTCTCATGCACAGGGTAAGTTGCTTCTTCCATCAAAGTAAACCACTTGCATGCATGCAGGTTTCCATGGCTTGTTACAATTTGCAGCGAGATCGGAGGTATGGGTAAAGAAGCCATGTCAAAGTTTTGTTGAAGAGACCAATAAAAAATTTTATTTTTACCAAAGGTCTGTTGAAATTCTTTAAGCGCGAGACTCCAGCGTACTGGAGAAAAGAGGGGCACATAAGATTATCAAACAGGCAGGAAATATAAAAAGTCCACAGTCTACTTGCTACGTTTCTCCCTGCTCCAGGGGTTTCCTCAGGCAATTCTGGCCGTAGCCAGCAAATGTTTCTGAACAAATTCTTTGTTTGGTAAAAATAAAAAATTTTATTGGTCTCTTCAACAAAACTTTGACATGGCTTCTTTACCCATACCTCCGATCTCACTGCACTTGCATGCAGTTCGGGTGTCATTGTCAGAGTCTAACGCAAACCATTCTGGTACCTGAAATTTTGTCTTGCCGCAGAGCAGCGCAATCTACCTAATTACATGCATCTTAATAGAACTACTATGGGGGGTGGGGGTGGCTTATGTCCAATGGGATCACAGACTATGGTGAAGATATAGATTTTACAGTGTATTTCTGGCACTCAAATTGAATTTACATAAGATACTGCTTTATAAGGGAGTCAGATCAACGGTCTTCAAAATCTTTCCTAAGCCTGCTACATGAGACGAGATCCTGTTAGCTGAAGAGGTCCAGGAGTCCTGAACCTGTAACCATAAAGTATGCACCCTGAGACTCAACTGTGGAGTTTCCCCTACAAATGTTTATAGAAATCTGTTCCATTCATGCTTTTCATATTAATCAAGATAATTTTACTGTCTGTGTTTTGGAGAAATTTTTTAATCGTTTATGTGTAATTTGGGCATAGCAAGCAGAGCTTCAGGTACCCAATCAGTATTCCACCAGAAAAAAACCCAGAAAAAACACTCCAAAATCTGCTGCTTTAGGGCATTCCTGCAAGTAAAACAATGGGTGTGATCTAATAATAACCCATCTGCTAATCCTATTTTGCACGTAAATAAAGGAGCTCACAATGTTCTTGGAGGACAGTCATTACGTTTGGCCCTAAGAAAAACCTCAGAAACTGAGAACTGCTGGGCCATATAAATTAAAATGCAGTTGTTGTTTATTACTCTGATCATGATGTATCATGTCAGCTGCTGAACTGCTGCTCTGGTGAAGTGCCCATTTCTGCTGTAGCTCCCACTATTTATAATTACCAAAAAGAAGACAAAGCATTTTAGTTGTAGAAACACGTGGCTTCTTGTAAGCAAAATAAAATAAAACGGCACCTTAAGGTCATTTTAAAGATTCCCATTCTTTCTGCAATAACATTACTGTTTCTTTGCTCTCTTACAACCATCCTTCTTTTAATCCTCTTTCATTCTGCCTTTTCCCTTCTTCCATTATTCTTTTCGTATTCCATGAAATTTTACTGTAACTGACGATGGAGGTCACAGTGGATGTACAGTGTTAGGGTGCAGCCAGTAATGGTGAAAGGCTGTTCTGCTAGATATTCATGGTTTACATATAATGAATGACTCTTGGATTCGTATGATGCTGTTATGCTTGTATATCAGCAGCAATAGATTCATTTCTTTTTTACACATAATAATGTATTCATTTATGATTATGATGAGACGTAGATCATTGGGGATCGAGGTGCTGTTTAGAAACAAAGGAAAGATCCACATGGAGAATGTCTAGACATAAGACATTACCTTACTGACTAGAAACATCATTTGGGGTTACTGGCACCTAGGACAGGTGAATTTAGGAAGGAATGGTAAGGGGTACCTATTGAAATCCACATGACCCACCTCCTGACTCCCATCAGTTTTATTGAAATCATTTCCCCACGCAGACTTCAAAAAATGGTCACATGGTATAGTAAACATTAAGGGTGGCCAGGCCCTTCCCTGTGATTCAAACACTGCCTGGGGCCATATTGCACCAGACATATAGGACAGCCATTCAAAATCACACCCTATTGAATGAATGGGAAGTGCATAAACATGTGTCAAAATGCCCCTTTCCAAGTTCCCATTCATTTTAAAGGAATTTGCACAGACATTTCCAGTGAATGATCAATCCATCATGATCAATAGGCAGCCAGGAAAACATAGTAGTTTGGGCAGTGGTTCACCCTATACAAAAAAAGAGAAGCCCTCTCTGGATTCCACCATATCAGATGCCTTCTGGCCAGTCTTTAATCTCCTGTTTCTGGGCAAGGTGATCGAGGGGGTGATGGCATATCAGCTCCAGGGGGTCCTGGATGAAATAGATTATAGATCCTTTTCAGGCTGGGCTTTGGGATAGAGATGGCCTTGGTCACCTTGGTAGATGACCTGCACTAGGAACTAGACAAAGGGAGTGTGGCCATATTGGTCCTGCTGGACCTCAGCAGCTTCCGACACCATTAACCATGGTCTCCTTCTGAGTTGGTTGGCTGAATTGGAGTTTGGAGGCACAATTTTGCAGGGGTTCCACTCCTTGACTGATAGAGGGGGATGCATGTCTGGCTCCTTGGCCATTAAGGTGTGGGGTGCTACAGGGATCAATCTTATCCCCCATCCTGTTTAATATCTACAAGAAACTGAAAGGAGAGGTCACCCAAGGATTTGGAGCTGGGTGTCACCAGTAAGTGGATGGCACCCAGCTCTCTCTCTCTCTCTCTCTCTCTCTCTCTCTCTCTCTCTCTCTCCTTTCCATATGATACTAGGAATGTTGTTGAGGTCCTAGAGTGTTGGGAACTGGATGCGGGTAAACAAGCTGAAATTAAATTCAGCAAAACAGACGTTCTCCTGATATGGAAATGGGTGATGCAGGTATTGGGCTACCAGCCTCTTCTGAATGGGATTGTGTTCCCTCTGCAGGAGCAGGTATGCAGCTTGGGGGTTCTCCTGGATTTGCAGCTGCTCCTAGATCACCATTCAGGCCTGACCATGGGGGTCCATGTCTTGGTGACATCAAGATCAGACCCCTGCAATGTGCTCTATGTGGGGCTGACTTGAAGACTGTTCAGAAACTGCAAGAACGTGGCAGCCCACAGGAACTCGGTGGTTCAACATTGTTCTTCCGCTGCTTTAGTGGCTGCACTGGCTGCTGGTTCATTTCCAAGCACAATTCAAGGTGTTTGTTTTAAACTTTAAAGTCCTTAGAGGCCTGGGACCAGGGCACTTGAGAGATTGTCTTCTTCCATTCATTCTGGCTTGTCCCCTGAGATCATCAGAGGGGGCCCATTTGCACATGCCACACTTGATTGAGATAGAGAGGCAGCAACAAGAAGGAGGGCCTTCTCTGTGGTGGCCCCTCAGTCATGGAACTCCTTTTTGATTTGAGAGTAGTGCCTTCCTTAGAAGCTTTCTGGTAGGGCTTGAAGACATTCCTTTTTGGGGTGGCCTTCTGACAGATTTTATATTACTGTATGGCTAGTGTTTTTATATAGGGTATATTTTTTTAGTCTGTAGATGCTGATTTATTGTACTTTATAACTCTCGCTTTTTAAAAAATCTTTAAACATTTTAAAATCTCTTAAATGCATTGTTGGTTTTTTATTAATTTGTTGTATGATGATTTTATTCCTGTTATCTGTATTTATGTATTTGCATTGTATTTGCATTTTTGTAAGCTGCCTTGAGCGCCCTTGATTGGGGTGAAAGGCTGGGTACAAATTGCTTAAATAAAGATAGTTACTGTAAATAGATAGCACCCAGTGGCATCATCAGTTTTCCACATTTCTACCCCTCTCTGGCATGTCCTTCCTGTGCCAATATACCTTATGTGTTTTCTGCAAGACTGATTATTTGCATAAAGCATATGGCCCTCTCTAGTAAATGAACTGTACGGAGGCAGACAAATCACGGTGAACCACACAATTCTTTCCTTTATGCCCTAATCGTCGTCGCATCTGAAAATGGTTATCATCATGAGCTTATACAGCTCCATGAGTCACAGGCCCCTCCCTGTCTCCCAAGCAGCAGTCTTGAAGCAGGCTGCCACGCGCCTGCTGCACCTGATTGTCTCATCGGCACATTCCAGCTAACAAAGGCGGACGAGCTGAGGCAAAGCCCAAGACACTGATACACTTGTTCTATCCCCACAGGTGTAAGCAGCCTTCTGTTTTGAAAGCTCCTGGGTGTAGGCGTTAAGAGCCGCATTCTTTCTTTAATTTGTACTCACTCCTTTTCCAGGCGGATGGAATGGCAGCCAACACCAACACTTAGAGCAGACACAGACTTATGTGTGAAAGGATGTGGTGACCTCCAACGCTGCCCCCCAATCCCATGTTCGTGGTCATAGAGGGCATGTCGCCATTCACGGTTGCTCCCACTCTGAGAATCCCTCCTTGGAGCAGGAGGTCGCTGTTCTTCAGCATTAACAGATGCAGCACGGACAGACCTACTAATGAGATGGAACAACGTATATGCCTCTCACACAATTTTGGAAGTGAGTGCAGATTAATGCCTTCATTTGACAGTTCAGGGAGACGTATGGTCACCAAGAATTGACTACTAAAAGAGGTGATTGGTGACAGCAACCATTCCATTTTTTATACAGGTGAACCCTGCTTAACGACGGGGATACGTTCTGGAAAACCCGTCATATAGTGAAACCGTCATTAAGCGAGTCCTCAATGTAGCACAGTGCAGTTGTATTAGGCATTGAATGGAAAACACAGTGTACATTATGAGTGTAACTCAAAGCACAAGATTTCTACCTGTCAATGGAGGTAGAAACACACATTACACCAGGTACCCACAGCTAGATGCTATGCATAAGTTGTTTAATGTTCCACACTTACTGTCAGTGCAACACTCTGATGTGAACTACATTTCCAGACTGCCCTTCCAAGCAGCCTTTTGTGTGGTGAACATCTTTTCTGTTTGGGACACTCAATAGCTGTGATTGTTTTTTGTAAAGATTGTTGCAAGTCCTCTTTATTTATTTTACAAATTGACACCCCATACTTTCTCTTCCCGTTAGGTAGCCGCTCAAGTTGGGGAACAGTGGCAAGTGTACACCTCCTGTGGGGGCGCTGATTCGACACCCCCACATGACGCCACATGCCACAGCCCCTGGGGGCGTGCCGTCATTTTTGCGCATGCTGGCAGCGGCACGGCTTCAATCACCCCCGTCCTGCCATTTTGCTTACCTTTTTGGAGCCAAACAGCTCCAGGGTGGGCGGGAGGAGACGAGAAGGCGGCCAAAAGACGACCAATGAGAAGACGGCCAGCGCGAGACAACAATTACAATGGAGGGGACGCATCCAGGAGGCAAGTACACCCCCCCTCGCCGCCATGTGCGCTTGGGGCCCATGCCCCCCGCACCCCAAACCCAACGACGCTACTGGTGGGGAAGTGCACAAAATTTAAAAGCAACAATAAGATCCCCAAATTACAACAAAAGACTGTAACTTAGCAGTGCCAGATTCATATCAGAAGGCAGCAAATAAATTACATCAAACCAGCACCAAAATTAGGAGGGGACGGCCAACTGAAAGAGAAGATCTTCAGCCAGTACCGAAACTGGATTATTGAGGGCACTGACCTCACCTCCTGTGGGAGGGAGTTCCACAGTTATTCCTAAGTGTGTTTGTTTAGGGTGTGGGTTTCCAGTTCCAAGTGGCTCTGCCTCTCTGCCATGGCTGGTGCAGGGCAAGTGGAGCCTGGAAATTGTTAAGAAGGTACTAGAGTCGTGCACTTGCACGTGGCACCATCACTAAATGTAGCATCAACACTATAAAATTAATTGAGGAGAACTCTCTGAAGCCAGGTAACGCTCACTGAGAAACCTCATAGAGACTTTCAGGCCCTTGCCCTCAGAAACGGTCTCTGCGCATGCGCGAAAACAGTTAAAGTTCGCGTATTGACGCATTGGGCCTTCTTTCAGAAGGCCCTGGAGTGCCAGCCTTGGGGTGACGCGTGTCCTAGTGACGCCTCTGGACAGGATACAAGTACAGGTGGGCCCCCATATCCACGGATTCGCTATCCACGGTTTCAGTTATCCACGGATCGTGGGGACCCCCCCAGGCTTTTACTTTTTTCCCAGTAAACTTTGTTTCTTCCTTAAAGAAACAGGAGAAGCAGGCAAGTAGAATGAGACTAAGTACTAGAGAGGCTCTGCAAGGTTAACAGAAACCTTGCAGAGCCTCTCTAGGACTATCAGCCCGGTCCAGCCCAAGGCAACTGCGGTACAATTCAGGCACAATTGCAGCCCAAGTGCTTTAGGCCCGAGTTGTGCCTGAATTGTGCCTGAGTTGGGCTGCAATTGGGACTGAATTGGGTTCAGGCACAATTCAGGCACAACTGCACAATTCAGGCACAATTGCAGCCTAAAAGTGGGCGTGTCGGGGGCGTGTCGGGGGTGTGACGGGGCGGTTACGAAATTTGGTCCGGTTCCAGACACTGGAGAGCCCCTGACACGCCCCCTCGAGCCCAACTCAGGCCCAAAATTTGGGCCAGCAAAAAGGGTGGACCCAAATGTGAGGAGACCCATAGGAGCCATTTTACCTTACCCACACCAGCCCTCTCCTGAAAAGTTCTAACACCCTGGGCCCGAGTTGGGCCTGAGTTAGGACCGAACAGTTGTGGCCTAACTCTGGACACGGACCCAAATAGTTACCCTATCAGCACCCAGCCCCACCCAGCCTCTTTCCCACAAAAGCCCAGCCCCAGCCCTCCACTCACTCTCTCTCTTTCTCTCTCTGAGCACGTGGCGTGGGGTTCTGTCCCCCAGCAGCCACAAAGTGGGACTTTGAAAACTTTTCTAACACCCCACTTCTCTCTTCTCTTCTCCTCTCTCCTCTCTGCCCCCCTCTACAGCAGAGAGGGCTGTTCTGCCTGTGGCCAAACTGTGTACTCCTGTGCCTGGGCAGCTGTCTCCATACAAGTGTTTGCTAACCCATGTCTTTCTCCCAGCCCCTCTCCCCCCCCCACAGGCAACAACACCAGCAGGTAAGTGCAGGTAAGTGCAGGGTTCATGCTGACATGTGGTCTGACATCTGCCTCTTTGCATAGAGAAATATAGGTAGGATACATGCCTCTATACCAATGTCTTGTCTCATAGCTGCCTGCAATGCCTGCCATGATATGCCTCTTTACCAATGTCTTGTCTCATTGCTGCCTGCAATGCCTGCCATGATATGCCTCTTTACCAATGTCTTATCTCATAGCTGCCTGCAATGCCTGCCATGATATGCCTCTTTACCAATGTCTTGTCTCATTGCTGCCTGCAATGCCTGCCATGATATGCCTCTATACCAATGTCTTGTCTCATAGCTGCCTGTATGAATGTGAGCACACAATGCCATGAGTGTGGAACTGTAACCCATATGTAGACACCAGCTGTTCCCCCCCCTCTTTTCTCCACAGGGTCTACTGACAGGTCAGTATTGCTAGGATTGCCATGGTTGTGACCCCCAAGTTGTGTTGTTGTCTCTCTCTTTGACCCCTTTCCCTTACAGGATCATGCTCACCTTACACCCAGGGAAGGAGCGCAGACCAGGCTATGTGTGTCACACCACTCAGCTGTGTTTGATTTCTCTCCCTGCAGGCCTTTGCAACCGGCACACTGGCATTTCTTCAATGGGGATTGCTACCACACAGCAGCTGCCATGGAACACCCCTGTGATTTATGTCTCCCCAGGAATGTCCACCACCACCTACCTGCTGGGGAGCACCCCTGGGCCCGCAGTCTGGTTGCCCCATGGTCGTCTGCCTCGATGCTGCCAGAGGTCTGGGAGCCTGCCCTGCAACCCTCCTCAGCTGCTGCTGCTGCTGCTACATTCTGAGTGGCTGCTGTGCCTACCCCTGGCAGCCTCGCCTGGCCATCCCTGCCAATGTTCCAGAACAATAAAGATGCCCCTTGGGCAAAGGCCCCTTGAACACCATGACCCCAATGTTACACAAGCACTGCCCCACACACAGAGAGACAGCGCCCACCACACAAGGCCCTGCATGAATCCCAGCCAGGGCCTGCCACAGCCAGCCCAGGGAGAACGCAGCAGGGGGGCTGCCAGACCCTCAGGGCTCAGAGGGGAGGGGGGAGTTGGGGGGCCTCTCAGGCAGGCAAACAGTGACAGGTGACATGGCGCACGTCCCCCACGTCCGTGAAGAGCCCTTTCAGCAACCGGGGCTCTCACCCACCCTCGGTCCGCCCGTCAACGGCGTCCGTGTCCGCCCGTCAACGGTGTCCGTTTCCGCCCTCAGTCCGCCCGTCAACGGCGTCCGTTTCCATCCTCAGTCCGCCCGTCAACAGCGTTCGTTTCCGCCCTCGGTCCGTCTGCATGAGAGGCGCCCGTTCCTGCATTGCCTCCATCTGCGAAGTGACCCCTGTGTCCCTATTGGTCTCTGCAGACCCCTCTCCCTGTATTCCTCTCCCACCAGCCTTGTTGTCTGTCTGTTTCTGACCCACCCGTGTCCCTCCCCAGCACCCCCTGTCCGCCTGCCTGTGTGCCTGCCTCCCCTCCCACTCCCTGATGATGGACGCTGGCACCCCCCACCCTGCCAGAGCGCCTGCCGCGAGGCGCCTACGTTGCCCCATCTGGGGAGTGATGAGCTGCGTGAGCCCTTCCCGCTCACAGCAGACAAGCCCAAGGCATCTCTCGGTCTTGGCCGGGGCACGGAGCAGAAGTCATACCGGGATGCCTTCTTTGTGGGCATAGCCACGGCCCTGGTGGCCCAGGGCTTCAGGCAGCACACGGGCATGTCATGGCGGAGGCGGTTCCAGACCTCATGAGACCCCCCTTGTGCGTGCCGTTCCCACCCCCTCCTTCCCTTCTCTCCCCCGCTCACCCCCCATGACTCCCACGTGCAGCCTCACCGTGGCTTGGGGGTGGCATCGCAGTCTGCAGGAGGGAGGGCAGTGGCACTCCCCCCTGCGGCAGGTGGCTAATGCCCAGGGTGCCCTGGGGCAGCTGGCACTGGCACAACCTCTGCCCTTCAGCTGACTGTCGCACGCCCAGTGCCTGCAGGCCCACCTGTGGCTGCCCATCTGCTGCGACCGCTGCAGCAGCTGTGGTAGGTGCACGCAGACAGGCTGAGGAGGGGGCTCTTCGCTTCCACAAGACTGACAGCTCCCCACAGGGGCCTGCCTGCCTCTGCGGTAAGTTTTGCCTCGATCCTGGCCCACTGCTCTTGCCTCCTGCCTAACTCAGGCACAGTTGCAGCCTAACTCGGTCCTATTTTGGGCCCCAATTGTGCCACAATTGGGCCTCAACTGTGCCTGAGTTGGGCTGGACTGAGGCCTTAGTCTCGTTCTACTTGCCTGCAATGGAGGCTGCTTCTCTGTTTGCTTTAAGGAAGAAACAAAGCTTGCTGAAAGAAAAATAAGAGTTAGGGAAGCAAGCATGCATGCCTACAGGGGAGGCAGGGTGGGGGGCCCTCAGGAAACCATGGAGGGAGTGTTCGCTCTTATCCACGGTTTCAAGTATCCATGGAGGGGCCTGGAACATATCCCCAGCGGATATGGGGGGCCCACCTGTATCTTGTTGTCTTGTGCTCCCTGAGGCATCTGGTGGGGCCACTGTGTGATACAAGAAGCTGGACTAGATGGGCCTTTGGCCTGATGCAGCACGGCTCTTCTTATGTTCTTATGTTCTTAATGCCATTGCAATAATATAATGCACTACTTGGGGTGCAGTCTTGCATTCAGACACTCTTAATCTTATTCAAGAGCCCAAAGGCTTAATAGTCACAGGAGCATGAAAAATCATAATTATGAACACTTTGCATATCAATATGCCTGCAAAATAAAAATCCAGGGTATTGTTTCTACAGCATGATTTTTAAATGTCTGGTTTACAACTCTACTTAGTTAAGCATCAGCTGAGAGATACATCAAAATATTTCATGTACTGTTAGTGCTGGAGGTACCAGTTACACCTGCCTGTAAATTTAACTTGAAATAAAGGCAGATCTTTGCCAAATTGTGAAAATACAACATAAATACAGTATCTGCTAATTTTACACTGGCGTACTTCTGTTATCTTGAATTTGCTTTGATAAGTAACCTTCAGCTCACTTTTTGCCTGCTTTTGCAAGGAAACAAAGCCAGCCCCACTTCCAGTACAAGTTTAGACAACATGGTTAAATTAACAGCTTGAACATTAGAAAAAAAAAGATTAGGATAATTAATGCCAAGATTATAGAACTGGGAGTGTTTTGCACTGTAGGTAGGGCCACTATTTGGGAGGCCAAATGAAAACTTTTTAACCACTAACTCGAAACAGGTTCTGACAGTGAACTATGAACAAGAAATGCTCCATGCCCTCAAAATGCATAGGACACATTTTAAAAATGGATGCCTGAAGGTTATACCTGGCTCTCTATTCTGACTAGGCTGCCAAACACAGAGGTTGGTTTTGCAAAGATACAAAACCAAGCATATGGACACAAGCATATGCTACAAAACATGGCACTGTGTGCTCAGCATAGATTTGAGAATTAGGTTGGTCACCAGTTTGAGTGTCGACTTTCAGGCAAAGTTTTGTACTGAGCCCACTAAGCTTAGCAGTGGTACGTGATGAGTGGCATCAGCTCCCTCCACCATCCCCATTGGCCAAGAGAAGAAGGAATCCGCGATGACTGGCCGTGAATGAGGGGTTCAGGGAGTCGGCCCAGCTGAGTTTTGGCCCTCTGATAGAAAATGGACCCTCAGACAGTGCTTGACCTGGCCACACACTTATAACACCCCAATAACACCCCTTATAACACCCCAAGAGATATTAAAAGCCTTGACTAGGAACTGAAGCATTAATAAAGTGGTTAGTGACCTTCAGCACTGAACGTTTATGAACACTAACTTGGCAGAAAGTGCTTGGAGTTAGTTTCTGTGGGGCAATAAGGCCTTGATCAAAGCATTCCAACTTGGTAGGGGACAGAATAGAATAGGGCAGGCTGTGGAATTCACTCCCTGTTGAAACCCATGAACCCTTTTGCCACCTACCCACGGGCGTCACTGCAGGGGGGGGTGGAGCTCTATGTTCCACCGCGGTTAGACCCTCCGTTACACGGGAGCACGAAGCGCCCCCGCCCCCTCGCCTTTGGAGCCATTCAAGTCGTTGCTTTCACCGACTTGAATGGCTCCAAAGGCGAGGGGGTGGGGGCGCTTCGTGCTCCTGTGTAATGGAGGGTCTGACCACGGCGGAACTTAGAGCTCTGCCCCCCCTGCAGTGACGCCAGTGCACCTACCCAAAACTTGCTGATTTAGACCGGCATTTCAGTTAAGTTGATGCCCTTCCCATATATTGTTTGGCCTACTCTGTACTCTAAGCTGGTTTTTTAAACCTCAGTTGGATTGGGTTTTTAAACATTATTTGAACTGTTCTACTTTTATTATTTAATGTTTTATTATTGCTTGTTTCATTGTTTCATTGATTATTGTATTTATGTTTCTGAATAATGTATAAGTCACCTTGAGAGGTCAATTTCAAAGGCAAGAAAAAAAAAGCAAGGTAAAAATCCCTGGATAAATTGTTCAATGGATAAATACAAACAACTACAGGCTATATAAACCTTGTTTTGAATCTCAAAAGGCACAAGCACATTCCTGAGCTTTTTCCACAAACCCCTCTATGTTAGAGAAAATCTGCACCATATTCAGCAATCACATATGTATCTACATAATATTCTACATTGCATTATGAAAGTCTTCAGAGGGCTCTCTCCCCAGTGGAAATGATGTAAGTAGTGTCTTTTAGATCTGATAGTCCCAGAACCAGTCACCAGTGGGAAAAGAAGGTTCACCAGGGTCTGGGGAGCACCTGCCGAGGCCTCTATGTTCTATTCCCCACCCCAAAGATAATTTAGGGGAAGGTGGATGCTTTGTGAGCACCTTCAACTCTTTTTATGATTGGTTGATTCGACCACTCACAACAGGCTCGATCTTTTGCAGGTGTCCATTGGAAATACACGCAAAAGCTCAGCCTCCTTTGGCTAAAACACTGGAATGGTCACATCGCCCTCTAAAATGCTACCTAATGCTGTGCCCTACAGATGACATTACAGAAAGGGAGCCCAGCATCTCCAAATAAAAAGAGATTGGATAGAAGAGAGGGGGAATAGTCCTGCCTGAGACCATGGAGGGCTACTACCAGCCAGAGATGGTTTTGAGCTACACATGGAACAAGAGTTTGACTCAGCATGAGGCCACTTCGTACGTTCAATGGACATAAACAGCATTCTGGACAGTGGATTTAAACCATTTAGCAAGGATTTCTGCATCATGATCTCTGCCAAGCCAGTCCTTCTGCATAAAAGCTTGAGCTGCTACTTGAATAGCCTAGGCATAATAAGAAACGGCTTTTGTGTATCATGTCATGGAGACAAACTGGAGAAATTGTGCCAACTAATGTTCAGAGACCGGGCAGGGGGGTGGGGAAGGGGGGGCTTTCTTTCTGTTTGTCCTAATAGCATTGCTGAATATCGAGTGGCAGATATTAGAGTGACAGCTTTTCTTTTCAAAGACTATTGAGAAGTAAAGAAGATATAATCATTTGGGTAAAGCAGGATATGAAGCAGGCTGGGACCTGCACGAAAATGCATTCAGCCAGTTATTTCACTGAAAGACAGAGACACTTGCCTATGGCAGGTGCAAAATTCAGGCAGTGCTCCGATTGCCTCAAGAAAAGAAAAAAATCTGCAGCAAATGTTGGGACACGTTCTAAGCCTTCTCAACAATTATTCATTGCTTTCTCTCTCTCTCTCTCCCCCCTCCCAGACCGCGAATGCTTTAAGTTCTGTCTTTTTTTGCCTGCAAGCAAGGTTGTGGTTTGCAGGGATTTGAGCGGTGGTGGTAAAGAGCACAGAGACAATATAAAGAGAGATGCTTTTTGCTTACGTGAAATCAGTGATATTATGGCAAATGAGCTTTTGACATTCAAAAGTCTAGCATTAGCGTTGATTTATCAGGGCAAGACACTTTGCCTTGACTCTTATTTCAAACCCATTTTCGAACCTTTGTTTCTTTCCTGAAGTGATAACCTGAGGTGTGGTTTGTAACAAGTTTCCTAATGATTTGTCTGCATAGTTTTTCAGAAGTGTATCTTCTGACACCTCAGAGGATGGTATTATTATAACATCACAGTGTAACGTGAAGGTCAGGGGGAGGAAGAGCTGGAGCTCAGTGGAAGAACACATTTGTTCCCGGTAGAAGATCCCAGGTTCAAGCTCTGGTATCTCCCAGCAGGGCTGGGAAATGGCCCCAGAAAACCACTGCCAGTTAGTGAAGACAGTACTAAGCTAGATGGGCTAATGACCTGACTCCACAGAAGGCCCATGTTCCTAAGGATCAGCTTGAGCTTGACAGATATATCAGTTCCAAGTGTGACCTCAGTTTTCATGCACTGAAGGTGGAGTACAACACAGAGGGGGGAAATGCAAAAATAGGAATGAAATATAAAGTGCAATAATCATAAAAAAACATATATATACAACATTACAACTAAAACAAAATACGACCACAAAACCTCAAAACAACTAGTTAAGAAGGGAAGATCAGCAGAAGCGTCGCTCCGGTAGGGGCGGGGCTGTAAGTATCGCTGCGGTCATAGTCTCTTTACCGAGCGAGGAGGAGGCAGCCCCGCCCCCTCACTGTCCGAGCCAGTCCCGTGCGGAGAAAGTAGCTTGCCTGCTACTTTCTCCGCACGGAAATGGCTCGGACAGTGAGGGGGCGGGGCTGCCTCCTCCTCGCTCGGTAAAGAGACTATGACCGCAGCGATACTTACAGCCCCGCCCCTACCGGAGCGACGCCTCTGAAGATCAGGCAGAACAGACTTCATGCTGGAAGGCTAACAGGGAGGGAACAGTTATTAATTAACTGGGAAGGTGTTCCATAATAAATGTGCCACCACAGAGAAGGCCCTGCTCGTTGATGCCATCAATCTGGCCTCTGCCAGAGGTGGCACATGCAGCAGGGACCCCTCTGCTGACCTTCGGGGATGGGTCAGTTCATATGGGAGATGGCAGTTCCTCAAATATCCTGGTCCTGAGCTATATGATAAAAATTTCCCACGATAAAAACTTTGAAATGGGCTCTGAAACAGATCAGCAGAAAGTGCAGCTGCACGAAAGGCAGATGAGCTGAGTCAAATCAACTGCC
The DNA here is from genome assembly GCA_026170595.1 of Plestiodon gilberti rubricaudatus. Taxonomy (NCBI): domain Eukaryota; kingdom Metazoa; phylum Chordata; class Lepidosauria; order Squamata; family Scincidae; genus Plestiodon; species Plestiodon gilberti. Next base: position 45,050,673 of record JANXHW010000004.1, read on the forward strand.
CCCCCCCCAAGAATACACTGGGCCACCGCATTCTGTACTACTGGTAACTGTAACTTCCAGGCAGTCTTCAAGGGCAACCCCACATAAAGTACATTGCAGTAGACGTCCAGTTTCAATGTCACCAAGGCCTGGTGTCCAATTGACTCAGATACGAATGCAGCTAGTGCATCAACCTAAGCTGGGCAAATGATCCACTGGCCCCTGCTGCCACCTGAGCATCCAGGAGCAGTGGAGAGTCCAAGATGACTCCCAAGCTGCGTCAAGTAGTTCAATATTCGTAGGATATGAATTACTTATTTACTCCGTCAAAAGGTGGTCCATGAGAATGTGAACAGCTAACCCCATCATTCCATGACTGTCAAATTTTCATAGAGTGTCTAAAATGGTGCCCACTAGACCCATCATACATTTAATTCCATCATACAAATTGCTTCCAGGCAGATTCCACTCCCACCATACTGCATGTTTACAAGCTCTTTGCCTAGACGCACTGGCTGAACCTTTGTGGCTCCTGCTCTGTTCTCTTGCCCACCTTGTTGCCAGTCTTCCTTTGCCACCTGCTGTGACCTGCAGGCTCAAATTTGCCCAACAGGCAAGGAAGGAGTCAGAGAAGGTCGCCCAAGGCACAACTATTATATCCTGTATTGGCACCTCTGAGCAAGTAAAGGCAGAAATATCACCTCTGGGGATGAACCTGGCAACCACACCGAACTGGCAAAAAAGAACTCACCTGGCAATGCAGAAATCTGACACCTGAATCTAACTTTATATTAATATACAATATATACATTATAATGTGTATAATATATATTCATAATAATAATTATATGTATGTATGTATCATTGTTATAAGACAGCATTGTTCACCACAAAGCCACCTCTCTCTCTCTCTCTCTCTCTCTCTCTCTCACTCACTCACACACACACACACAGAGAGAGAGAGAGAGAGAGAGAGAGAGAGAGAGAGAGAGAGAGAGAGAGAGAGAAAACTAATGCTTGATTTTTGACATTTTAGCAAGAAGGAAGCCCTGCTGAACGTTGAATGGGGTAATGGTAGAAAAATGCCAACAGGCCTACAAATATGCAGATCACAAACCCTCTTAAATAGCTGCAACCGTGTTAGAGTCTAACAGATGCCGGTTTTATTAATGACACCTATCAGCATGTAATAAACTCTTCCCTGCAAGCTACCTGCTCCAGAGTGGTGACAGACCCGACCTCCCATGTAAAGTAAATGGAGACTCCAAAGCAGAAACCTGTACCCAATTGCATAGTTCACTGATATCTTAGAGCAGCAGCTGTATAAATTACTGTGGAGAAGACCCACACGCAGACACACACAGAGACATGTGTGTGTAGGGGGGGGGAGAAAATACAGCGCCTCGGGGGACAGAAATCTAGTTTGTAAGAGGATCATTCATATTTTTTTCACCAAGAACTGAATGTACCCAGAAAAAAAGCTTGCCGCCATTTACCAGAAAAAAACTGAAGTAGCCAAATTTGTGTTGCGTCTCATTGCTCAAGCTCAGCAGCACCTTGAGGCAGGCACTGACCTGCACGCATTTTTTCAGTCCCTGCCCTTGCTGGTATGAGTAACAGTCAGGAAAACAGACATTTTTTTAAAAAAAAAAGTGTTCAAAGGATTCTAAAGGTGGTTGAATCTTTATTATCTTAAAAGTTGCTGAATATTTAAAATTCTGTGTACTGATAAAATGTCTTAGCAAGCTGGAGGAGATACAGGCAGTGCATCCCATGCAGCTTCTTAAGATGCTTTGCTAGCATAAAATTCCCCCAGGGTGTTCAGGTTTCTTTGGTTTGTTTCCTATGCAAACGCACTTGTCTCTCCCTTGTCTCACCCACACAGCCTGATGCTACACATACTTGAGAGAGATTCCTTTAGTAAACCTCTGCTCTGTTGCAGTTGTTTAAAGCAGGGGTTCTCAACCTTTGGAGGCCTGGGTACCCCCTATCATGGTCCAATTTTCTGAAGTACCCCTGCTAATTAACTGCTAATTAATTGGATTAATCAATTAATTAAGTAGGTAATTAATCATTAAATAAAGTACTAAAACAATTTTAAATATGAAAAAATGTCTTATCTAACTATGGGGGGGGGAGGGAGAGACACACACATGCAAGGATCTCTTTTTTTCTCCAAGTCACACTTCCCAAAATCTGCTCCTCCCTCCCCCACCCCACCAAAGTACATTTTCCAAAGTACAAAAATAAGCCCAAACCCAAAATCAGAGAGACAGAAGGGCTCTGAAAATATTACAATTTAAAATCCATGTTAATTAACACTTAATTAGCTGCTGATGGGGCAGATAAGGGGCAGGGCTTGGCGTACCTCGAGCAAGTGGTCCGCGTACCCCTAGGGGTACCCGTACCACAGGTTGAGAACCCCTGGTTTAAAGCTATCCTTCGCTTTCAACAAATTTAATCCATTCCTGGAATCCGATTTAATTCATTGCCACAATTGTTAGCTAAACAAATTAAAAGTGAATATCAAGATACATTCTTCATTGATATATTTCTATATCGCCCCACACCAATCAGCCCCAGAGCCGGGGGTCCCAACATCAATAAAAACAGTGTTTTTAAAACATAATGACCAATTTAAAACAAGAATCCAATATACTAAAACAACAATAACTATGGGTCAGCACCATTAAAGAGAGGTCCAGTCTCCCAAGGCAGGGAATTCTGTAACCTGAATGCAGTAACTGAAAAGATTCTGTCCTATGTCCCATCAATTAGACTGCCAATGGCGATGGAACATAGATCAGGGCCTCCATAATGAGCAGCAGATTCACACAGGAAAAGGTAGTCTTTCCAAGGTATTATGTATTAATTTTGAACTTCTAGACCAGGGGTTCTCAACCCCTTCCCGGCCGAGTACCACCTCCGGCGCCACTCTCCTGCTGTGTACCACCGGAAGTGACTGGTGATTGATTACATCATCACCACTTACTTCCAGGTTTCCAGGTTTTTGGAGGCCAGAAAACGCAGAAATGACGGACGCCCTCCCGGCGCCCGGTGCGTGGGTGGGGTCTGCGTCGCATCACGTTGACGCACCCCCTCCCACCCGTTTTGAACTCATTTTGGAGCCGAATGGGCTCCAGGGAGGGAGGGAGGGCCAATACAACGCGGTGCTTCGCGACGGTAAGTGCTCTGAACGCGCCCCCCACTCCTGCTCCACGCGCTCCACCCAAGTTCCGCCGCAGAGAAAACGCAGGGAGGAGGCTCTGGGCAGGTGGGAGGGCCCTTCTCAGTGTTCCCAAGAGGCTCAGCCAAAGGCAGGAGCCTCTCAGGTGCAAAAACACGCTGCTGAAAGCACCGCCTCAGAGCAAGGGTCCAGTGATCTGAGTACCACCAGCAGTTGGCCAAAGTACCACTGGTTGAGAACCCTTCTAGACCTTCCTTGGAGTGCAGCATTAATCCTCCAGCATCACCTCCAGTCAGGTAAAACTGAAATTATCACCAACCAATGCCACCAACCAAAGAGCCCTGCTGGATCAAGCCAAAGGCACATGTAGTCCAGCATCCTATCTCCCACCGTGGGCAGCCAGTTGCCTCTGGGAACTCCACAAGCAGGAGGGAAGGCATACGTCCCTTCTGCCATTGCTCCCCTGCCACTGAACCTGGAGGTAGCGCATGACCATCACGAAATATAGCCATGATGATCCGCATGGGCTTTGTGAAGATAACAGAAACATCCTGTTAAGCACAATGCTTCTGTTGTGCAAGATGTGCCACATCCATCCTTTTTCAGAAACAGCCTCTTCATCCAACCTGCAACAAAGGGGTGCTGTTGTTGCAGATGAGATGTTCTGTAGAAATATATGTAGGGCTGAGCTGAGTAACATCACTACCTACCGAACAAAATAAAATAATCAACGAATGTCAAAAAACTGTTTAAGGAAGACAACACTACTAAATTCTCCAAGCAATAACAAAGGAAGATGCAACAATCACCACAAAACACTGACAAATAGTTTCGGTTGTTCAAACGAAGGATTGTCAGTTTTGGTATAAATGAGAAATCAGAAGCAGACATATATAGCACAAATTGAGGCCATTCTATTTAAGTGGCAAACATTTTAAAAGAAATCTATCTCACAAGTGTGTTCGTGCGTGTGTGTGTGTGTGTGTGTGTGTGTGTGTGTGTGTTTTCCTGTTGATGCTTGCAATGACCAGCTTCCAAATGTTCAGACCCATTAACAAAGTACTTGAAGTCTCACTTGGTCTTGTAAGCAAAACCTGGAGGAGCACAGAGCCTATACACTGCTCTCAGTTGAACAATACCAAGTTCCAGACCCTCTTTCAGGCCCATGGCTGAGCTAAAATGCCACTGAATGGGCCAAAGCCTAACAAAAGGGTTTTGCAATTATCTTGGCAGCACATTTGCTGCAATTATGAGGAAATTGCACTTAACCACACGTTTTGTGAGATTTATTTTTTCTCTCCCTTCAATTAACACAACTGTTTTGCATTTGTTCTTTCTTAATTTTCTTAAAGAATACTTCAGCTGAAGGAGACAAAAGATGCTAAGCAGATTATTATGTTAAGCCTAATGAGATACGAGTGTTTGAAAGCAAAGAAATTCCTTATTAAACTGTCTGTTTGGCTGATCATAATTGGATACTGCATCACTACATGGCACCTGTACATTCTGATATGTTGTCATAACCCTCCAAGCTAAGTAAACAAGCAAGTCCTGTCCTGTTAGTGGCTGACTCCAGTAAGCAGAGACAGACAAAGTGATCTCTGGAGGAGTCAGGAATATGTACTGGCACTCACACATGAACAAGTGCTATGACTAAGCAGACGAGGGGATTTTAAAGGGTAGATGTTTACAGTGATCCAAAATTTCAAACTACTATATAGTCCTAATGTTCTTAAAAGCAGGTTTTAATGTCTGGATGTACCTAGAATCAGGGCTAGTGAAGTCACACCAAACCATGCTTTTTCATTATATGATTGCAATTATCATGGCACATTCCCTTGCTGTCAACATTGCTCTCACACACATTCACACACGTGTCTCCCACTGCACATGCAAATAAGTAGTCATGAGCCCGGGTTTGCCCAGCCCAGAATTAAAACCAAATACTAGGGGGGATTTATACCTAAGGAGGCCAAGATGTAGCAAATGGCTGTTTGGGGGCCATTGACAAGATAGTGGAGCAAACAACCTCAAAGTGCCTCTAACTTGGACAGTTTTCCAAAATAATATAGATTGTATTGAAGGATATAGAGCAGCCTATATCAACCCCTTTCTGGCCGAGTACCACCTCCTCTGGCACCATTCTCCTGCTGCATACCACCAGAAGTGACTGGTGATGACATCATCACCAGTTACTTCCAGGTTTTTGGAGTCCAGAAACCGCAGGTAGGATGGGTGGGAGGTCCCTTCTCAGTGTTCTTGAGAGGCTCGGCCAAAGGCAGGAGCCTCTTAGGAGCAAAAATGCGCCACCGAAAGCACCGTGTCAGAGTGGGGTTCCAGTAGTCTGTCAGTCTTAGTACCACCAACAGTCAGTTGAAGTACCACTGGTTGAGAACCCTTGATACAGAGAAACACGAAAAAGGTAATGTAAGATCAGTTGCATAGAGGTTTAGTGGTTGTGGATGAAGGGTAATTGAGAATGGTTCCATTCAGACTGGTACGGGTTAAGTGAAGGAGGAGAGGGAAGTGAGAGACAGAATCAGGCTGCTAGCTGGGCAGAGTTTTCTCCGTCTGAGACAACCCAATGGAAGGGAAGGAGAAGATTAGTGGGCGATTTCAAACAGGTGTTGGAAAACAGCCAGGATGGTGTAGTGGTTTGGGAGTCGGAGTTAGACCTGGAAGATCCAGGTTCAAATCCACACTCAGCCATGAAGCTTCCTGAGTGACCTTGGGCCAGTCACTATCTCTCAGCCCCACCTACCTCACAGGGTTGTTGTGAGGACAAAAGGAGAGCTCCTTGGAGGAAGGCCGGTATAAAAATGTGAAAAATAAATAAATAAAAATACTAATAGAGGGTTTTAGAAGGGAGAAAGAGAGTTAGGAGGGGTTGGAGTGTAGTGAGCACCCCAAGGGTACAGATGACTTTAGTTCATAGGATTCGGTGAGCTGACACCAAGCCTCCAGAGATGGAGAGGGTACCCCAAAAATGGAAAGAGAGAGAGAGAGAGAGAGAGAGAGAGAGAGAGAGAGAGAGAGAGAGAGAGAGAGAGAGAGAGATCTGCAGTTTCGCAGAGGCGCCAAAATGAGCTCAAAAATAGACCAACGTTGTAAAAAGAAAGCTTTTACTAGGCTAGCCCAGGACACGATCATAAGGCAGAAAGTGTAACACATAAATCATTTACAATAGGTTTTATACATTTCATTATTTCAGAATATACATTGGAATACATGGAGACAGGAAGATAAACCAATGAGGGGATGGATCCAAGAAGTTGCACGTTGATACAGCCAATGGAAGGTCGGATTGAAGTTTTGCACCAATGAGAGCAGCAGCAGCGTGTTTGAAATGTTTAGCCAATAAAAAGATAACTTTATTAAAAGAACCAATAAGAAGTGTTGTGTTTTGTGTAAGCTGGGACCAATGGGGATGGGAACTGGTAGCCAATGGGAGGAGGTGCCTGGAGGCTGGATGACTGGGGTGACAGGATCAGGCCCCCACCTCAGGTGAGGTGTGGTGTTCCGGGGTTTTATGAATGGGGTCTTTTGTGTAGCCTGTAGACACAAAAGACAAGGATTTCCAAATTGGTGGGTACAAGTGTCAATTCAATGAGTCTCTGCCTCACTGGCTCCAGGTATACAAAGCAAGACATCCAGGTGAATGCTGTCAGTCAGGAAGAAGGGAAGCGAGTGATTAGATTAAATGTAGCAAACCAGATCAGGAACTATGCAAATGGGAGAAGGTGCTTGAATTAGTATCTAGGCAGCTAGAGAACAATGGTTGAGGAGATAGGCATTTGCATGAGAGAAAGACAAATGGTTGACTTGATAGTGGGAGATGAGACACACAGAGAAGGAGCAATGGTTTCCCAGGGAGCAGTGACACCAACCCAAGATTTCCCATGTTCCTGGAGACCCCCCCTTTCCCTGCTCCCGAATGGCCTCCCAGGTAGAAGGAAGACATTTCAAGAGCATCACAGAATGGAAGCTTGTTGTTGTCAGCTAGAGGTTATGGGTTTAAAATGGTTTCCCTGGACTCCTGGTTGTGCAGACTCTTGGCAGGAGGCCTCCCGCTCCCAATGCCCTCAGCATTCCCAGCGCCTGGCCTTCAGTCAACCTCCTGTGCCCAGGCCGAGGGTGGCAAAGGGGCTAAACCACGCACTTACCAATCCCCCTCCTGGGCCCCAGAAAGGGCACGTGGGGAAGACCCCCACGCCTTTTACCAGCTGCAAGAATATGTGCACTGTACCAGGAGTCTCTGAACTCTGCTGAAGAAAAACTCCACCAAAGTGTCAGGATGGGGACCCTTCTGTGGAGGGACCCCTCCCCAGGGACACCCCGTTGATCCCTGGTAACGATCCGGTGCCATAACCATGGAGGGAATTCAAGAAAACAGTATTTTCCTAGGACAATGCACTGCTCTGAATCAAAGGAATACCACTTTTTAGAAACTTCCAAAGAGAGAGAAGGTTATGAGGATTAAATAGGTACAGAGTGAACTTTTGCTGCTGCCGCTTCTCTAGGGGTCCAAAAATTACTGTATCCTCGCGATTTCTGGACCGATTTTGATGGGATAAAAAGTGGGGGTCTTGGGGGAAGGCGAGGAATGAAATAAGAATATTTGGGGAGGGGTAGCTTGCTCACTACAGGAGAAAGAAAGGAGAGGGAGAAGAGAAATTACCTATTCTTAGTCTGCTGGGTTGCCTAAGGTATGATGACCTTCTGTGAAGCAAGGCCAGGCTGCTGTATAGCTTTGGATCCCAGAAAAAAATGGAAAAATGCAGCCAAAAAGCTGCCCCTTGGTGGGCAAAGGAAGGCAGTTCTTCCAGAGATCAGGGCAACTCCTGCAGGTGGAAGCTTTCCAAGTAGGGAAAACCTTGCAAAAACAGACTGGAAGTCTCTGTTGGCGGGAGAGACTACCAAAACAGACAGCATGGGTGCCTTCAGAGGGAAAGAAAATACCAAAGCTCTGATTCTAGAGCAGAGGTAGTTATGCGGGATCTGAATAAAGAACACAAAGACATTCCTGGACAAGTACTGGTATCTGGAACATTTCCTGAGAGTGCAGCCAGGAGTTTCCGGGGCTTGACTGAGTTGTGTGTTTTTTCAGGAGAGCACAAAGGCTTAATTTCACCCCAATTGGAGATGCTCCTGAAGGGACAAAAGCAGGGCAGGCAACCATGCTCAAGTCATGGGTGGGAGAGGCTTCCTGGAGGAGGCTGAAAAGACAGTCCAGATGACCTGGCCACTGGGAAGTTCAACTTAATTTATTATGTAGGAAGACAATATTATGTCAGGGTTAACCCATTGCCAGGCCCCTAGGCTCCAGGTATTTCAGGCCCCCTCCAGCACACAATCTTCACTCTCGCTATAGAGTGAGTTCCTCTCACTCTATAGAGACTGGTCCGTGTGCCTAGGCTGAAGCCTAGTCAGCCTAATGGGTTCCTTCGGGGAGAAAGGCGGGGTAAAAATAATGTAAATAAAAATAAATAAATAATGGATAATACTCCCCTGGTGGGGAGGTTGAACTTGCAAGACCTTTGAGGAAGGTGACACACAGATGCCCAGAAGTGTTGTAGCTTTCAATGGCCCTTTATTAGCATGATCTTGATTAGAGGGAGGTGTGCTTCACCTCCTCCAGGGCGAAGTCCTGGCTGACTCTTAGGAATGTTAGCTAAGGAACCAAGATGCAGTTAGGAGAGACTGCGCATGTTTGGATAGTGAGGTCACTGGCAACAGTCATATGACATGGCCACAATGTTCTAGTGCAGGGGTTCTCAACCAGTGGTACTAGTACCACCAGTGATCCTTTGGTCGACTGCTGGTGGTACTTGGACCGCTGGACCACCGCTGGACCACCGCTCCAATACAGTGCTTGCGGTGGTGCATTTTTGCTCCCGAGAGGTTCCTGCCTTTGGCCAAGCCTCTCGAGAAGGCTGAGAAGGGCCCTCCCTCCCGCCCTGAGCCTCCTACCTGCGTTTTCTGACCTCCAAAAACCTGAAAACCCAGAAGTAACTGGCGGTGATGTCATCACCAGTCACTTTTGGTGGTATGCAGGAGGAGAGTGGTGCCAGAGGTGGTACTCAGCCAGGAAGGGGATGATAAACCCTGTTCTAGTGTTCTCTTACACATCTCTTTTCTGTAAATGAAGGTATCTGTATGGGGAAGGTAGCTTCCATGTGATAAATGTATCTTCCTATGATGGGGGGGGGGGGAATCCACTGCCACACTTGCTGGTGTTTTTTTTCCTTTTTCCTTTATGCAGTGGATTCCTTCCTACCTCTTCTGGAGCAATGAGATGTATGTACTATGTACATATGACATGTAGGAATCATGTTCTTCCAAGAAAAGTGTTTGCATCCATCTAGAAATGAGGCAAGAAAGTCTCTCTCCTTATGGCCTTTATAGCCCACTCTGTAGCCATGGAGACCTATCAGAAATGTGCACCAATCATTAATACATACGAATCGAGTTATGTCTGTCATTTTATCTATGACAAATGCCTATTCACTGCAAGGCTTCACAACAGCTCAGCCAATGTGCACCAACGAAGTAGATTTCCCACATCTGTGAAGAATTAAAGTCTAGTTAAAAAAAAAAATGTTCATGGGCCCCGGAATTGAAATTCTCTGTTCTTCTCTTTAGCAATCAGCTGGATAGAACTAGGCTGCCTAGCCCTTCCGTGATATTGGAGCTGAAAAGCCAATTATTTTTGACTGCCTAGCACTACTATGACAGATGAGACACCACCGAGGAACAATAAGGGAAGGGGAAGGGAATTCTTGTGTAGCGATCCAACAAGTCAACTAGCCTAAGTTGGTGCACTCCGCAGGAACAGTGCTGCATTCCAACTGCAGTGGTGCAAATCACTACTTTGTACTACTGCAGTTTAAGCAAATCCATAAGATCAGGTTCTCTGACAAATGCTCAGATTCAAATTCGCACTTCTGCAAATATGTGAAATTTATCTCATTACAACTTGTAACAGGTATTTGTTCTTTTATCTCGACTATTTATTCGCTATATTACCCACCTCATTTGCTGCACAAGCCTATGCATGTCTACTCAGAAGTAAGTCCCATTGAGTTCAATAGGGCTTACTCTCAAGTAAGTGTGCATAGGACTGCAGCCTTGGTCACACAAAGTGAAAAAAAATGGAAGGAAAAACTTGAGTTAAGGTTTAGATTGGGTTTTTTTTTAACAATTCAGAAGGTTTGCCAAAAAAACATTTCCTGCAATTAGTGCTCAAGAGTCAAGGCTTCTCTGGAATCACATGACAGATAAGCTTTTTGCAAAGCACTGACCGTTCAGCCTTGATGCATCCTATCAGACCTCCGAAGCAGCCACAAACTCAGGGGATAGCTCAGACGCTGCTCTCAGGGATGAGCAATCAAAAAGCTAATCCGTCTTCGTCTTCACAATTGCCCATTCCAGTGACACCGTTTTCTGCAGAACTACCAAACAGTAAAACCCTAAGCTTGTAACACTTGTGATTCCGAGAGGAACCCTAAAACCGTTTCCATTTTGTTTACCCTTTATATAACAAATAAAAAGCATAGGAAACATGAAGCATGCATCATTACTTCATCCTCCAATCAAATAATGAATAAAATACAATAATCAAACACCTGCAGTACAGTACAACAACATCTCTTTTGCTACCTATAATGTATCGAAATGTCAGGGGATTGGTGTGCAATCACATTCCATACCTGAGAAAGCTCTGACATCTCTGCAGGCCCTATCTGTTTTAATAAGAGTGCCCCCCTGTGGCACTATTCTTTCCTCTTTCTGGGGAAAAGAAAACGAGACACTTGTTGCACAAAACATAACCTGTTGCTGCAAGAGGAATCAGGTTCACAGCAAAGTAGCCTTACTTTGCAAAGTACATGCAGTAAATACATGCAAAGCAATTAAAGTAAGCTGCTGGAATCACCCTTGGTAAAGTAAATCTGGAAATCCTGCTAGATGCATGGGAACGCAGCAATGAGGCTCTTCACAGTGACCAAGACTGGAGATTTAACAATGCTATTAAAAGCTGGGTTTAGCTTCTGCAATGAATTCATTATGGTTTGTTTATTGTTAGTATTGTCTCGCGACGGCTTTGAGGTGTGCAAGTTCATCTATAAAATGATGATACCCAAATTAAAGTGGCTTCTCCCTGCTTCATTCAAGTTCAGCTGAGGTCGCATTGTGCTGTAAGAAATCGTGTTTCCGTGTTTTCAAGAAATGCCTTGGTCCTAGCAAATCATTAAATTCCTATCTCACATTGCCAATACGCTGCTTTTGTGAGTGCTCCTCTGCATTCAATGACTGTAATACAAGTAGACATTCAGCAGGTGTGGTTTCTGCAGTCCTGTTGGATGGAAGTCAAAGCCAGATCTGAAGACCCTCTCCCTGCAAATCTAAACAACTCTTAATGGCACTGATTCCCTGTTTGCCTTTGGAATATCCAATCCTCATGTGGCCTGCAACTTGGGCAATCCCACAAACAGATTATCTTCCTGCAACAAAACTACCCTGCAGTCAAATATAGTAAAGGTAAAGGTATCCCCTGCTCAAAAGCCAGTCGTGTCTGACTCTAGGGTGCGGTGCTCATCTCCGTTTCTAAGGCCGAAGAGCCAGCGCTGTCCAAAGACACTTCCGTGGTCATGTGGCCTTACTTTCCCGCCGCAGCAGTATCTATTTATCTACTTGCAGTTTCTTGCTTTTGAACTGCTAGGTTGGCAGGAGCTGGGACAGGTGACGGGAGCTCACTCCGTCACGCGGCACTCGGGTCTCGAACTGCTGTCCAACCGACCATCCGGTCTGCAGTTCAGCGTCTTAACCACTAAGCCACAGTGGCAGTCAAAGATAGATGTGGTATAATTGAGTGGTAAACCCCTTCAAAATGAACATTTCCTCGCCTCTTTTCTTTGGAATCCATGCTGGGAGAAGAAACATTTTAACTTGACAGTGGTGGCACACATTACTTGAAGCTAGTCAGGAGGCTGCTGTGAGACATACATTTGCCACAGAACTAGGTGTCCCCACCTTCACCTCAGCCAGTTCCAAGTCTTCAATTACGATATAGCTCTGAGTATTAAAATTCAAGGACCACTTTCCCATTTGCACTGCCAATTCCTGTCCTTGAAACAGGTTCTGTGCCTTTTATGGCAGGAAAACGTTCTGTAACTCAGCACGCCTTCTCTCACTGTAGCAGCAGAGAAGGTACACCTGATACATTTCTTCCCCTCAAACAGCTCTTCAGGCTTTGGTAACCTTATTCTTCACAAAACATATGTAGACGGTTCTTTGAGGAAACACGTGTTTTAACTTCTTGGTTACTCTAGGAGAAAAATGAGTCAAGGAGAGGCTGATCCAAGCTTTGCCATTTGGACAACCAGTCAGCTACGTTGTCTTTCCCCATTCTCCACTGCAGAGAGAGCTTCTTTTTTTAAATGCTGAGAGAAATCAAAGTCAAAAGATGCATGCATAGTCATATGCACATTACAGAAACTGATCTCTTGCAAAGTCCTGTTCACATCAACAAAGCCACACCGTAAGTGGAAAGGAACCTGCAAATACATTGACTTCTTCGAATGAAATTAAGAGAGCTAAGAACATAAGAAGAGCCCTGCTGGATCAGACCAGTGACCCATCTAGTCCAGCTTCCTGTATCACACAGTGGCCCACCAGATGCTTCTGGGAACACTCAAGACAAGACACCAATATCTTATTGGCACTCCCTTGCATCTGGCATCCAGACTCTGGATTCCAGAGATCATCTACTGCTAAAGCTGGAGGATGCATGTAGCCAGCATGGATTGTAACCTGTGATGGACATTGCCTCCTAAATCTGTCCAATCCCCTTTTAAAGTCATCTAGGCCAGGTGCCATCAAAACATCCTGTGGCAAGGAAGATGTTGGGCTGGGGAAGCTTCCTGCACCCATATGAAGCTGCTTTACAGTATACTGAATTAAACCATTGAGCCTGGCATATCTACTCTCACTGACAGCACCTTTTCAAGTCAGGTAAACCGCTGAACCATGAGCTGTCGATTGAAAGGTCGGCAGTTCGAATCCGCGACGGGGTGAGCTCTCGTTGCTTGGCCAGCTCCTGCCAACCTAGCAGTTCCAAAGCATGTTAATGTGAGTAGATAAATAGGTACCGCTTGCGGGAAGGTAAACAGCGCTCCGTGTTCCAGCCGCATGCTACGCGCTGCGGCAAGGAGAGTCATGCCGGCCACATGACCACGGAGGCGTCTTCGGACAACGCTGGCTCTTCGGCTTTGAAATGGGGATGAGCACCACACCCTAGAGTCGGACATGACTGGACTTAATTGTCAGGGGTCACCTTTACCTTTACCTAGAGATCTTTATCAGTGCCTGCTACCTGAGATCTTTTTCAACTGGAGATATTAGGGATTGAACTTGGGTCAATCTACTACATGTAAAGCATGTCTTCTACCATTAAGCTGTGGACCCTTCCCAAGGATGAGACACCTTTAAAAAAAATTACACATATTTTATCCACAGTGTATAATCTTTGGTTCAGATTTACAGCCCAATCCTGTCTAGCAGGACGCAGCGGTGCACATAAGGTGCCCCCCGCATCCTATCCAGAATTGGGTCTGCCCCGGCACAGCCAGCAGCCTTCTTGGGGTAAAGGGACATTTACCTTTGTCCCTTTACTTACATTTGTCCCTTTACTATGAGTAATGCGGCAGCCATCCCAAAGGAGCTACTCAGATGTGTGCCAGTTATTTTGCTGGTGCAATTCCGAGAGCCCCGTGTAACGGCAGCCAGGCCCAGGAAGGGGGATAAGATATGGCGAAGGAGGCCGCTGATGATCCCTCCTGCTTCCCAGGCCCGGTCGACCAATCCCATCTCCCAGAATGCTCCGTTCTCCTCTCCCTATGCCCCTCCACCACCCAGTGGGGACTTACCTTCCCGCTGTGGCGCTGCTCTGCGGGTTAGTAATTATATAATTAAAACTAGAGATTCAACATTCCTGTTTCGAGATTTGGTTTTGTAAATCAAACTTCACATTTCTGCTTTATGTTAAATTGCTTAGAATTAGTATATTATATATATATCAATGCCAAATGGACGTTGCCCATAGGCCCGAATCCAAAGGAGCAGGGAAGGGAGAACCACAGGTGCTTTCTGGTAGTGCAGCAACAGTTCCCACTGTGAAAGAAGCAAGCAATTTGTCAAACGGAACAGCCGCTTGTCACTTCAGCAATGGTGTTTCTCTTGCAGCAGAAACAGAAAGCAGACAAGTGTCTGCATGTGCTGTTCTTAGGATCCCTGCCGCAGGACTGTATGGTGGACTGTATGGTACAGCTAGCAGAGGAGACTTTCCCATACTGCATTGTTCATGAATGCCAGACAGGGACATGCAGAGATTGCTAAAACATCGCCAGACTTTTCTGACCTATAGTATCCAACCAGGCCTGCTCAAAAAAGGAAAAGAAAATCATTTGGCACATACCGTTGTGTGGGGATTCTGCTAGAAACATAGTGGAGGCCACAAATTCATTTGACTTATACCATGAAAAAAAATGTTTTAAATATACCTATTAACTTGATTTGCAGCCAAGCTAGGATATTTGTGAACCACTGACCTAGAAAGCCATCCCATCACCAGAGCACTGAGCCATCTAGTCCTCATAAATACAGTTTCATTTAACAAAATCATACTTGACAAGTGCTTAATCCATGTTATAGTTTAATCCCTTTTGGTATTTTAGATGAAGAAAAAAAATCAAAGCAGCTAAATTCTGACAGGTTAAAATTATCTGCTAGACTCAGAATTCTGCATGCGCCTTCCCTTTTCTCCACCAGAAAATATATTTGCATTGAAAATGTATGTATTCCAGCACTGACTCCTTCTGTTGATATTATCTTTATATAAGCATGGACATTTTAAATATAAAACTGATATTCAAAATGCATCTAGTGGAAGGGACATCTTTTGTGCTTATTTCCTAAAGTAATAAAAGTGAGAAATGCTGAATTGCACAGAAGTTTTCTTTGGGTATAATCTTCAGAACAATAATATTAAAAATAAATAAATTTGCAAATACCAGCAAGGTTACCCTCCCTGCTCCGAATAGCAAAGCCCCTGAAATTTCAGAAGTGCTTTTACTTTTTGCCCCTGATGTTTGCACTCTCTCCTTCCAGCACTCAAGCACGTACAGTATGCACTACCCTCATTTCAGCACACTTACTACTTCTGGGTTCCAAGATCACTGCAGACGGAGACAGCAGCCATGAAATTAAAAGACGCTTACTCCTTGGAAGGAAAGCTATGGCAAATTTAGACAGCATAATAAAAAGCAGAGATATCACCATGCCAACAAAAGTTCGCATAGTCAGGGCGATGGTGTTCCCAGTAGCAATGTATGGTTGCGAGAGTTGGACCATAAGGAAGGCTGAGCGCCGAAGAATAGATGCTTTTGAACTGTGGTGATGGAGAAGACTCCTGAGAGTCCCTTGGACTACTAGGAGATCAAATCAGTCAATCCTAAATGAAATCAACCCTGACTGTTCCCTGGAAGGACAGGTACTAAGGCTGAAACTCAAATATTTTGGCCACCTAATGCGAAGAGAGGAGTCTCTGGAGAAGACTCTGATGCTGGGAAAAATTGAAGGCAAAAGGAGAAGGGGAAGGCAAAGGATGAGATGGTTAGACTGCATCACCGATACAACGAACATGAAAATGAGCGAACTCAGGAAGATAGTGGAGGATAGGAAGGCCTGGCGGGATATGGTTCATGGGATCACGAAGGGTCGGACACGACTTAACGACTGAACAACAACAAATATATTATGTACAGAATATAGTTTGCTCAGTGTTGCAAGTTGCAGTTGCTTTCCACAGAAGCTGAATGTGTTTGAGGTACACTTCAAATGATCCTCTAGATAAGCCCTAAATCTTCTTTGAAACATTTAGAAAATGACCTTTTCATTTGTTACGTAACTATCAGCCCAATCCTACTGAGGACTGGGCTGCTGGCCGGAGCACATCGTGACAACAGAAGGCATTGCCGCTGTCACAAAATGGCTGCCAAAAGAACACAGAGCACTCCTGTGGCAGCCATTTTGCACACACTGCTGCAACAGACAGCAGCGCCACAATACCGCCACCAGTTCCTGCCGTCGTGGGGAGGGGATGAAACTGAGCAGGGAGGGGGGAAGAATGGGGGGGTAAGGAGTTGGCAGGAGGGGTGGATCCGGCAACAATGACATGCACTGGATCTTATCCCTTCTCTTCCAGGCTTTCTGCTTTTCTTCCCCATGGACTTGCACCAGCTACAGAGCTAGTGCAGGTCTGAGGAGACCCATTGCGGAGCAGGAGGCTTATGGAGGATTAATAGGAAATAGATTTTCCCCTTCGAAGCCTCCCAATCCACCCCACCCCCCATGCTGGATACAGTGTGTGCCTTTTTGGCGCGGCTGCATCGGTGGGGAGGGGGGGATAGAACTGGGCTATATGAGACTTGCTTCCTCATTGCACAATGTCTCAGTGATGCCCATTCTCAACCACGCAGGGGGTGGGGGTGGGGTGGGGAGAGTATCAAAATAAATCCCGTGTTGTGTGACGGGTTCATGTTCTTCCCTATAAAAAGATGATGAAACCCGGTTCTTCCTTTGGTCTCCCAAATCCTCAAAAATGAAGATCAAGCAGCTGGAGCATGATTTATTAACTGGATTATCTTGGCAGAAGACAGTGAGGAAGAAAAGGAAAGAAGAAACAGACCGGTACATTTCTTGAGGAAGAAAAGCATGTTTGTACCTAATAGACACTGGATAAATTGTTCAAGGATAGTTAATGTATCTAAAATATGAGTCTTGTAACTATGCCAAGGTCAACGAGAGCTAGAATGACCTGCCACAAAATTGTGTTTTTGTATGTTCATCTGAGCCAGTGTCTCCTTTTTTTCCCCATTTTCTCCACAATATTTCAGAGATGACTATAATAACTCATCCACTTCCGGAATATTTGGCTCTTTCTCAAAGATGTGTACAAATGTCTGAAAGCAAAATACAGTCATTGCACAGAGGACAAGTTGTTCCTGAATTCCTAGAGTTGTGGAATTGGTTTTGTCTAATGGCATCCTGTATTTTAAGAACAAATACCACTTGATTTCATTTGCTTGGTTCTCAAAACCAAGATGTGATCCTTATGTTTGATGCTGGGTTTCTCTTATCTCTTCCCTCCTTGCCTGAAATGTGGCTCACTGAAATCATCTCATGACCCATTCCCAATTTGGATTAACATTTTGAGATCCTGGAGTTAGGTTTCCACATGAAATTGTACTCTTCTTGATCATTCATTGTCTGATAACAATATTCAAAGCATATCAACTCTTCAGAAAGAGGAGTTGCATCTAGGCACAGAAAACAAATTACATGAGGAAAAAATGAGATGTCAAATGCTGCCCTAATGCTGCACACAAGACAGAAAAGAGTGGAAAGTTGTTGAAGACCAATCTATGGGCTGAAACCAAAAAGAGAATGTACAAAAACGTTGCTGAAGGAATTCAGGTGCAAATCATGATGATCTTACAGCTATGCAGAGCTGTGCTCAATCTTGGATCACCTTACACCAATAACACTAATGTAGCTACAATAACATTCTGTGCTCTCTGTCAGGGCAAATAAATTCTACCATTATGACTATTTCCAAGGCTCACAGAGCTGGATGTATAAGTGAAATCTACCCTAACTGCAGGCAATTACACCAAGTATGCCACCCACCACCACCATCCTTTTTGGGGTGGGGGTGTTTTTGCCCTGCCCTGCTACCACATGAGGTGAGGGTGGGCTGATCCTGGCACCCTACTGGGTGCTTTTGAGGGGAGGGGTGTGGCTTGATTGGTTGTTTGCCATTCGCTCCCTTTTCCCCTCAGTGTGCCTCAGGGTTTTGCCCACCTCCACCCACTCTCGGGCATTCTGAGACTAACTGGTTGCTTTTTGGAACCAGGTAGAGATTTTTTGCCATCTGTTTCTTGAGTCAGGTTCTTTCTTTTGTCAGGCTGGACACATCTGGCAGGTATGGTGAGGGCCAGAAAGTGGGAGTAGGGATTTTGGGGTACACCCTGAAGTAAGCAGGGTCAGAAGGGGCACTGGCGTCGCTTCGGTTGGGGCGGGGCTGTAAGTAACGCTCCGTCGTAGTCTCTTTACCGAGCGAGCAGGAGGCAGCCCCGCCCCCTCACTGTCAGAGCCTTTCCCGTGCGGAGAAAGCAGCAGGCAAGAGACCCTGCCTGCTGCTTTCTCCGCAGGGGACTGGCTCCGACAGTGAGGGGGCGGGGCTGCCTCCTGCTCGCTCGGTAAAGAGACTACGACGGAGCGTTACTTACAGCCCCGCCCCAACCGAAGAGATGCCACTGAGAAGGGGTACCAATACAAATCCCTAGGTGCTGCTTGGCTCAGGGAGGCTGGCTGGTAATCCCTGGGGATTGGATTTCAAAATCAACCTCAAATGCCTTCCAGCTTGGGAGAGGTGGTGCATTTCAGCTTTCTAAACCCCTCAGTGTTAGCCAGTGGCATAGATACCCCCTGTGATACGGCATCACTGACACCCCCACTTGACGTCACTCATCCCGCCCCCAAGTGACATCACGCGGTGCAAAAATGTTCCTGGAGGATGGGCGGGGGGGGGGGAGGCAACATTTCACGCCACCAACCCGCATTGAAGCGTCTGCAGCTGTGGAAAAACTCGCCGCCGCCATTTTGCCATCAGTGCGGAGGCTTTGACACACCCTCTGGCCGTGCACCCGTGGGCAGTCCGCCCCCCGCCCCCCGCCCCCCAGTGATGTCATTGGTATTAGCTTTGATATTCCAACTGATGGCCCACAGCTTGGAGTCAGTGTGGGGACACCTGAAAGGGAAGAGATGCTGTGTGCTGTGATCTCTAGGTTAGATGAAAGGGAGACGGAGTTGGGAGACAGGACCCACTGCTGAGTTGTTTTCTGATTCATGATTGTCTTTATTCAAGAAATGTGGCCTGAGTCATATTCCAAACACACAAGTTTACTGGAAGGTGTAAAGACAATAAGAGGCAATCCAGAAAAGGGGTGCAACATTGGAAGAAGGCTTCCAATGTTGCATATATTTTAGGCTCTCATGTTATAGCTATTATTAAGAAGCAAGAAGCATTGCTTGTCTAAATAGCTTTTCCTCTTGTATCCTTGCCCAGAAAAGATCACTCATTTGGGCTTACAAGGGCACTGTGTTTTGCCAACCATCCTAATTTCTTTTTGATTGCAATTTTTGGCCATCTGCTTCTGTTCCTTTAGCATGTGTGTGTGTGTGTGTTACATATTAAATGAAACGCAGCCCACTCTCTTTCTACTGGCTCTGTTAAAACAGATGATCCAGACAGAAGTTCATTGAAAACATCAACTCCCATTTCTTTCAGGAAATGTAATGTTTCTACAGAGTGTTGTGTTTTTATAAATGCCTAGAATTTGGAGGTTCGTGGCTTCTGAGCTCATCCCTCAAATACAGAACTGTAAGACAAACGTACTCACTAAAAATGGTCAAATGATGTATCTGTATGGGATGAGGACCTTGTAAAGGTTATTCAAAGCTGAATCCATCAAGGTTTGGAAGCTAAGTCAGAACTCCTAGAAAACTGGACCTTGCAGGAAGAGCAGACTAGCTGTCAGTCAAAAAGCAGCACTGACGACCCAATCATAGCGGGCCGGACACTGGTGCAATGTGCATTGCGCCAGCAGCGACTGCTTTACAGCAGTTGCAAAGCAGCCTCCGCCAGCGTGCCCTGCTGGGCTACTGGCGGGGAGGCCAGAGTAGCCTTCCACATGCCATAGGACAGTCAAAAACACGCCAGAGCAGGTAGGAGGCTGCACCAGCACTACTGCATTGCTGCATGGAGAATTATTGCAGGTAAGGTGGGGGTGAGGGTGGATTAGGGTCACTGGCGTCGCTCGAGGTGGGGCGGAAAACAGTAAGTTCCGCACTGTGCTAACCTCCATTTACTCCCCAGTACGAAGCAGCCATGGTGCCGCCTCATGCCGGGGAGTAAACGGCGGTTAGCACAGTGCGGAACTTACCGTTCCACCCCACCTTGAGCGACACCAGTTATTAGGGTGGAAATTGGGCTGGGCTGGGGATGGACTTGGACAGTCTTTTCAGATTCCTTCTCTGGGAACCCTCTCCCATCCCACCCATGACATTAGCATGGGTGCAGCTCACACCCTGCTATACATTTTGTCCCTCATGAACCTCTCCAATTGGGGTGCAGTTGAGCTTTTGTGCCCTCCTGGAAAGACACACATTAACTCAATCAAGCCCAGGAAGTTCCTGGCTGCACACCCAGGAAAAGTTGCAGATAGCATTTTTTTGTCCAGGAATGTCTTTGTTTTCTTTGTCCAAAAGAGGACATAACTATAACTACTTGTGTTCTGGGAACAGAATGTCTGTTTTCTTCCCCACTGAAGGTGTCCACACCAATATGAAGGTGATGGTTCCTCCAATAGAGACTTCCACCCTCTCTGTTTTTTGTCAGGTTTTTCCTGCTTGGAGGGCCTCTTGCCTCTGTAGCTGCCTTTGTCTCTGGAGGAGTGACTCTCCCTGACCACCAATGGGCAGCTTTTGGGCTGTGTTTTTCCTTTTTCTCTGAGATCGGAAGCTGTGCACTCCAGTCTTGCTTTGCAAAAGGACACTGTATCTCAGCCTACCCAGCAGCTTAAGTTCCCAAGATGGCCTTTAATATGAGAGTAAACCCATGACTTGCCCTCATGTGTGAGTCTCTACAAGAATGAACCGGCATTCCAAAAGAATGTGGAGTGGGGGCATGGCATGATGCACAGGGCAATGTCCCACCTGTCCAAAGTAATTAAGGCAATCACCTTCCACTCAGTGATGGAATGTAACAGCTTGAGAGCAGCCAATCAGAGACATGCATTCAACATTTCAGGTGGGAGAGGGGGAAAGTAGATTAAAAGTGGAGTTAATGGAATTTTATGGAGAGAGGAGTATAGTGTTGGTGTTTAGCTTGAGTGAGAGAGAGTTGAACTCTACTGGGGCTGTGTTTAAGCTGGAGTTAGGAGGCTCGCAGCTGTCAGCGCTCATATCTCAGGTTAGTCTATTGCTGCGTAAGAGGGCAGGCTACAAAAATTATATCTTGTAGGTCAGTCTACCTGGGTGATACTACTAGGAAGGGCAGTCTGAGGCCCTGCCGGATGCATGCTCCTAAGGTGATTATAACACTTAACTATAACTGATAGCTTTAGTGGAATAGGAAGTTTAGTGGAATAGGAAGGAACAAGCAAAAGTAAACTTTCTGAAATACATGCTCTGATTTGGTAGCCATGTAGCTCTTTTCAGCAGTTAGATCATAACTACTTACGCCTAAGGTGTCTATAACCAACAAGACATTTTGGTACTGAAATGTTGTATTACGTTAAAGTAACAGGAACCATGAGCCACTTTCCCCCTTTTCCAGGAGGGGAGGCAATAAACAATGTATTTTTATTCTTTCCAAAGTTGGCCTCCTGCATGGTCTTGAGGGAAGGGTTATTTCCCCAGACACAGTACCTATTCTCAGTACTTCACTGGCCTGCAAACCCACAGTGTAAAGCCATCAAAGCCATAACCAATAGAAATAGTGCGTGCTGCCACAACACAAACATTTTGTTATTATTGCTATTGTATTGGCTAGTATTGTATTGGTAACAGTGTACCGTTAGTCATGCCGGCCACATGATCACAGAAGCGTCTTCGGACAGTGCTGGCTCTTTGGCCTTAGAAACAGAGATGAGCACCGCACCCTAGAGTCGGACACAACTGACTTCCAAGCAGGGGATACCTTTTCCTTTACTATTGGCTAGTAGAAGGGAAAGGGCCTGACCTTGATTCTTATTTTTTAAAAAGAAAAGGCTGTCACACATGGAGACATAATATTATCAGAGAAAATCACATGTTACAGACCAGGCAGGTATCACATTCAATAGCCTGCTCTTGGCCACAGTATGTGCTCTGACCCTAAGTACAGTATTGAGAAAGAGCTGATTCATTGTAATTTCCACTATGAACTAAATGAGCTATACTGTCATGCAGATTCCACAGCCCAAGTTGGTTCCAATAATTTAGTTTTTTATTGGTAAAAATTAGCCACCCAACTGACAATTCCCCCCCAAAGGGTTAAATGCTGAAAAAGTCAACATACATTCCAAAACATGTTCTACCACCACTTACATGCCAATGTTCTCTGAACTTTTATATGAACAGACATCAGGTGTGTTTTTGTTCAAAACAATACCTGTGAAAATAAGGGAGCTTATGGAAAGATTTGCTTCCTAGCCCTTCAAGGGGCAATTGGAGACGATGGCCATCTGAAGTTTTGAAACTACTAGAACGATAATGAACCTTGTTCATTTCTGTACTAAAACATACATTCTTGATAGAATTGGTTATTAAGCATTCCTATAGCACTTTGCAGTGTGTGAAATACTTGACAGTTATTATTAACTTATCTGATCTCACAACAATACTGATTTACCCCAATGCTTGCCCAGTGAACTGCACAGAAGAGAAGGGATGTTGAACGCTGGCCTGCCAGTTTTGCTTTTGTTGCATAGCAAATAGTGCTGTAGACCTCTGATGCAAGGACTTGAAGGAGACTGACCGTGAGAGAATTCTTTTTTTCTGTTTTCAGTGCTAATTGTCATAAAGCAAACATTTGGACATAATCCACTCATCTGCAAATACTTTGTGTCAAGACTTAAAAAAAAACACCATTAAGATCCCAAACTGTGATGTTTCACCAGATGAAGAAGCTAACATGACATGTGCCTCCAGGCCAGTACAGCATCACCTACTACAATGTTTCTCAAACTGTGGGTCGGGACCCACTTGGTGGGTCGCAACCTGATTTCTGGTGGGTCCCAGATGATGGAAAGATCAGATAAGTAATTGCCACAAGCCCTGAGGCTATTCAAAAAATCAGATAGCTGCTAATTGCCCTTCAAAAAGCTGAGCTCCTGCAGTTTGCAAGATAGCTGCTAATTACCCTGCAAACAGCTGAGCTCCTGCAGTTTGCAAGCTTGTTTAAATATAGGGAGATAAATGTTTGAGCGTCTCGTAAAGCTAGGTGGGTCCCGATAGAGTGTCCAAATCCCCACCCCAATTCTCCCTGGGACACCCCCTCTGCTGATTTACCTGATCGGGTAGGGGCTCCAGAGGTCATTGGCCCACGGCCATACCCACAGGCACCCGGGACTGATTTGGCTGGTGGATCTGGCCTGCCTGTGCACCATCACAGCTGCTGCTGCTTCCGTGGCCTGGGCCTTGCACTGATGGATCACGAGTTCTGTCAGCACAAGGCCCGAATAGGATTGGGTTGCTGTTAATAACTGAATATTGTTGCACACTGTGTTTTTTAAGAGGTAAGCCCAGAAGACCTCAGAATCAGACTAGACATGTAAGAGAAAAGAAAACAATATACAGTAACTTTTATAGGAGAGGCTTCTGTGTGTGGTTGAGCTTCCATGATTTCTTCAGGGCGCCAAACAGATCCTAGACCCAGATGGACAATTAACCAGAGACAAACCTACAAATGTACTTTTAAGTATCAATCTTATTTTTTTTTCAGTGACCTTTTGTTTTGCCATAATGATTCAAGACATGGTGCCATCTGGTAGCATCAGCTGATGTAATTGTGATACCCAGGTCAAGTTCTTTCCTTTGGAAGTAACTTCTAAACGTAACAATAGCTCTGATAATTCTAAATTCATAATACATACTTAGGCCATGAAGCCTGGATTATATGACATGAAGGTGAAATGCTATCTCAAAACTAGATTTATAGAGATTATACAATGCTATCAGCATTGTACTTAGCAAGGCAAGCATGCATCTTTACATATGTCCGTCAGATCCTCAATGTAGAAATGGGATTTGTGTACATGAGAAAGGAATATCTGGCAAACATTATTTAAGATAATAATGTGTCCATCTCAATTTTAGAAAAAAAGATGGGCAGGCTGTGGCTTTAAAATCGTCTTGTACAGCTGCCCTTAAGAGGGTTTGACAATTTAGTCTCCTCTGAATAAACAGAGGGAAGGAAGAAATGCATTTTTAGAAGACCACTTGCTACACCACAGCTTGTGTCAACCTGCTGATGAAGGCTCCCAAGGAAAGTGATTGCCTAATTGTGATGTCTCATGACAGGGATTTCCTAGCCCTTCATTCATGTCTCCAAGCAGGGAGATGCATGGTCACAGATCTGCTTGGCACCATTGATCAGCTGAACAGATAATGCTCAAAACAAGTTCTGTGCAAGCCACTCCAAAGACCGCTGCCTGAACACCAGGGGAAACTAATTGTTCCATGGGATATGAAGGATAGGTCATATGAGGTCATCTGTCTAAAACCTTTAGCACGAAGAGTGATGAATTAAAAGAATTCACGAAGAATTAAAAGCTCAGTTATTTTGCACTGAAGCATAGAAATTCAAGGTGAGTTGGCATGGTCAACTTAGATAGCTTCCAATATAAGTCAGACCATTGGTCCCATCTAGCTCAGTATTGTCTACACTGAATGGAAGCAGCTCTGCCAAGTTTCAGACAAGGGTCTTTCCCAGTCCTGCATGGAGATTCATTTCCAGGCATTGAACATGGGACTTCTGCATGCAAAGTATGTGCTCTATCACTGAGCTATGGCCCCATGTCGCAAAAGGTGCAACTGTCTTCTCCCCACTACAAGGGCTTGCCAGGAATTTGAACCCAAGCGAGAATCATGCCCCCAACCCATTAATACATATACTATTTTGTTTGGTTGATCCTTCTCATTCAGAAACTTTACCCTACATTCCTTCCATTGTGCTTTCAGCAAGCCATTTGTTTTGATATTGATTCATAACTTTGGTAATTTTTTTGGACCGGGAACAACTCTGTGTTCTCAGCTGCTAAGCAAAGGGATGTATGGCTTGTGGTGTTCTTTTGCTGTGGTTCCAGTTGCGAAATCAGCAAAATACAAAAACACAGGCTTCAAGGGGAATATCTCTGATTGTGCAATTACACTGGTGTATAGAGAAACATTATCTTGCCAGTACAATGTGAAAGGAAACACATGTACCGATGTTCACCTGACTCCATTTTCCTCCTTGCATGCAATAGTCAATCTGAAATAGCAGTCAGATACTATAATATCATGTGTAGGTTTCTAAGGCTGCAATCATATACACACTTACCTAGGAGTAAGTCCCACTGAATTCAGTGGGTCTCACTTTCTGAGTAGATATGCACAGGACTGAATTGCGAATTAAGTGTATAGCAGATGTTTCTTTGATGGTCAAGAATACGCTGGATAGTCAAAATTGGATTTTGTGGAGCCAAGCATTTTAAAAACTTTTTCAGATAAAACAAGTGTATTAAGATCCTCTGAGAGCTACCTAGTGAGGTCCAGCTAACCAGAGGGCAGAACTGTACATTACAAAAATAAATGATTTATTTTTCATTTGCTGTAATGTGTAGTAAAATGTACCCTGTGCACTAACACCATTGCAGTATGTGTTTCCCTATCACCACTCCACACCATTGGCTGCTGCTGTTGAGGGCAGGGAAATGCACAGCCTCATGTCATCAAGACTCAGAGTAAAGGCTGAACTACATTACACGCGTAGCGGAGCTTTTGACATCACATTGGAAGCAAGCAGAGGTGCTGCGACCTCCGCACTGCCGGCGCGTACCTCAAGCTGGAATCCTACTTTTGATGGGTCATGTTCGCAGAGCTAGGGGACAGTTCGCGGAGCTACTGCAGCCTACCAATCGTAGGAGAGGGGGGAGAGTGGCTGCATGCCAATCAGAACTACCTCCAATCAACTTCTTAAGAAGGCGGGACAACAGGAGGGACAACAGGCGGGAAGACACTCCCCCACTCCAAGCGCGTAGGCAGAGGCAGAGGCAGAGGCAGCGGCAGAGCCTCTGCGTGTAATGTAGTTCAGCCCTAAGTTGTACTACATGTCATGAAATAGGAGGGGAGGAGAGGGGGCAGAACTTAGCATAGGGCTGCTGTGTTAAGTGGCAGCTTCTGTGTTTCTTCTAACCCCTCTCAACCCCTTGGAGGCAGCGTACAACCACCACCACCTGAATCTTCTGGAGTACCACCAGAAGTGACTGGAGATGATGTCATTGCCAGTCACTTCTGGGTATCAGAGCTCAGGTGCAGAGGTTTTCGACACCACGGAGCTCGGAAAGCGCCAGTAAAAGACTTGAGTTGGGTGGGAGGGCCTTTTTCAGCATGTGAAACGTGCGTGCTTCACCACCGCTATCAGGCCGAGCCTCTTGTTGGTGTTTTCTGAGCTCTGTGGTGTCAAAAACCTCTACATTTGCACTCCAACGGAGGGTGTTTTGGAGGGGGGTTGGGGTTCCAACTGACAGCGTACCACCAGAGGTACCCCAAAGTTTCACTGGTGGTACATGTACCACTGTTTTAGGCCCACCTGGAGTTGCAGTGTATCATGAGAGGGAACTTCTAAGTAGCAACCCATTCTTTTGAATGGAATCTAATTGACCTGGATTATTTCTGGGCCAAGCACAGGTGCTGTTGTTGAACAGGTGCTATTGTTAGAAACAAACTGTGCCAGCCGCAGTCCATTTCCTCCGTTGAGAATGATGCACGGCAAAGTAACAAATTCCTATTTATCTAAGACCCAGGGTTCTCCTGTCTCTGGTCCTACTAAGACACAGAAAGAATAAAATATCCTGTGCGATCAAAGGATAGTTCTTGCAGGGACAAGGGCATTATGGGACCAAGAATCTCATAGGAAGCTGCCTTCTATTGAGCCAGACCATTGTTTCATCTAGCTCAGTATTGTCTACTGACTGGCAGTGGCCCTCTAGGGTTTCAGATGAGCACTTCCTAGCCCTTCCTGGATGCCAGGAAGTGAACCCGAGACCTTCTATATGCAAAACACATGTGCTCTACCGCTGAGCTATGGCCCCTCCCCAGATCTGCTTGCTGATATAACCCAGACTTGATTGGGGAGAGCTGTGAAAGAGTCAAAATCCAGATCTAGACCTCTGTGCTGCAACCAGGTTTTGCCATCCATCTGTTCTCCCATTGTGGTGATAAAGATTCTATGAGAACTCCCTAGATGATACGCTGTATTTTGAGTAGTATGGCAGAGAATTATATTAACTAAGCAAGATATGTACAAAAGAAGATTGATGAGAAACCAAACACTGTTAAAGTGCTCATTTTGGGATGCTTCAGGATGTAGGTGTTCATTTATTTTATTTATGAAAAGTAGGTATAATTTCAATATTGATAGGTACAGGAGTTTCCAAATATTATAATTTGTTGGCTCGCAAGCATGTATATATTGGTATACTTCTAGGAGTCCCTTGATTTATTTATTTTTGATACATATATGCATATCTGTTTGTGTGTATTTGTGTGTCATAAAAGAAATAAAAAGAAGCTTGATGAAAATAAAGCAGGTTCTTTTAAAGGAAACTTTTCCAGGAAAAAAAAGTATTTTGCTATTCTGAGTGATAGCTAAATCAACATTATCAAGCATGGAAAGGGTTCATCTGCTTTTACAGGAAAACTACTGAAGCTTTCAAGTGGCTTCACAGCTTTGGCTCCTTTTCTATAACCTGACCTTATGAGCTCAGATGAATGAACTGTGCACAGAAAAACTCCCTTTCAGGTTGACAGAAACTGCCTCCTGTTTTGCGGTATGTGTGTGTGTAATCGTTGTGACACCTGCAGTCTGACAAAACTATTATTGCTTCACCTAATATAGGCATCTTGTTTTGTTAGCCTTTCTATTTGTCTGATTTTGGATAGACTTTGAAAACAGGAAACAACTGCTATAATTTTAAAGAAATCTGGCAATCAACCCATTAAAGACTGAGCAATCCAACTTTAAAAAAAAAACACCCAGAGATTTATATTTGGAAGCATTCAAACAAGCTTTCCTTAGCTAACCCTTTACTTTGATTTGTTTGACTGAAGAAATGGAGGAGGAACCAAATTTAAATTGATCTGAAGACAATAGTATAATAATGTATTATCTGGGAGGAGACTGAAATAATGAGAATCAATGTATTCTCAGTTACAATATTTTTCCAGTGAAGGAAGAGAGAAGATTATTATGTCTCAACAATTGCTTCCATAAAAGTTAATATATTCATTATGCTGAAGAGGGGGGGGGGAGTTAAGGAGAAGAAAATAATTTAGAATCACTTTATACTCATTTCCAAAAGCATTCTGCAAAATTACAGGATAATTATTCAAGGCAGAGGTGGCTTAAATAACAGAAGGATCCTAACAGAAGGTTCTACTCTTAAAAACAGTGGTGGTGCAAGGCAGGGGAATAAAATTTGAATTTATCTACTCAGGAAGCCTGGTCCCATTTTGAGTTAGGTTCTATGGCATTTATTTGAGCAAGATCTCTCAAAATGGGGCTTGCACCCTGACCTTACCACTACCCAGCACTCTCTGTCAGTTCCTTCCACCTTTTCCAAGCAACAAAAGCCAACTGTGGGGAAGGGGGTGGTATAAGAAGTGGGAGGGGAGAGACACAGGAGATTATGAGGGCCACAGTTTTCTGACAGAAGGGCTCATTAGAACAATGCGATGTCACCATGTACTGAGATCCAATGGGGGGGGGAGGAGAGTTGTGGCCACCAGCAAGTGACTGCTAAGGGGAACACTACCGCCACAATACAGGTGGGAGCAGCAAAAAAAGTAAGCTAGGGAGGCTGGTTTGGCCTGCATTCCACTTCCCAATTTCAAATTTCAGCTAAAAGTTCTCATGAGAGAAGTTTTAGTTCAGTCCTACATAGGCTTACCAGATCTCCAACCGGGACAGTGTGCTAGACCTTTAGGAGAAGGAATGTGGGCAGGTGTAGCTTGTTAACCCTTAGAGCACAATCCTAGGCATGTTTACTCAGAAGCAAGCCCCACTGAACCCAATGGGGCTTGCTTCTGAGTAGATATGCCTAGGATTGTGCTGTAAGGTTTAACAAGCTACACCTGCCCACATTCCTTCTCCTAAAGGTCTAGCACACTGTCCCAGTTGGAGATCTGGTAAGTCTAGTCCTACATAACACTACAGTATGTTGAAAAATGGTGATCTTCACTAAACCTGGTATTTTAAGAAGTAATCACAACTAATTCTGGGGTTTCTCACTCCTTGCTGTTTAAGACCAGGCTTACCATATCGCCGACCGGCTTCTATTGCCCCTCCCCCCGCTTCCCTTAAGGGCAAAAAGGAACATCCCGGTCGGTGATATGGTAAGCCTGTTTAAGACTAGCTACAAAACCACATCTTACCAACTTCATCTGAGGCATTTCCTCACAGACCAATCTTACGGGAATGGTCTATGTCAGTGTTTCTCAAACTGTGGGTCGGGACCCACTTGGTGGGTCACAACCTGATTTCTGGTGGATTCCAGGTGATGGAAAGATCAGATAAGAAATTGCCACAAGCCCTGAGGCTATTCAAAAATTAGATAGCTACTAATTGCCCTTCAAAGAGCTGAGCTCCTGTTTGCAAGATAGCTGCTAATTACCCTGCAAGCAGCTGAGCTCTTTACTTGTAAATAAATAGATTTATTTATTTATTTCTAGATCACGTTTTTTTTTAGATGGGTCCCGATAGAGTGTCATTTTAAAAAGTGGGTGTTAAAAGGTTTGAGAACCACTGGTCTATGTAAATGTGGAATTGCTCTTTAAGAACATAGACATTTTGATTAGTTTGCTCTGTTGTTTACAAGCATTCTTTTCTGTCAAAACAATATTCATATAGCCGAGTGACCATGCTGCGGTATTTCAGTCCAACCATGTGGCTGAACATATAAAAGAATAACTTAAACAAATAAGCATCCCTGTTCTTGAACTTCATGCTCCTAGTAATCATTGCCCTCATTAATCACACTCAGTGTTTGACTTAAAAGCCTAAAGAGGAAAACAAAGAAAAGGAGGGGTGGAAGCAAAAAGTGTGTTTGGACAGGAAAAAATACTCTTCATTAGAAGAATTCAGAAGTGTGTTTTCTTTTGCATCCAAACCAATTGAAGGCGCAATTTACATGAATCCTAAATTAGCCATTGTGACTCCAGTTACATGGCCAAATTGATTTCCACCTTATAAAGAGATGTGCAGTGTTTTTCAACTCACACTATTGCACAATGGAGTAAACAGACCATGACCAGCTGTTGTACTGAGTTTGCTGTGGGCCTTGTGTCATACTTGGTTCTTTCAGCATGGTGATTGTGGTAGACTCAGATTGCCATTTTTTCCACCATGCACCTATAATTTCAGACCCAGAAAAATAATCTGAGCTCTGGTATGGTCAATATGGGTTGAGTTGCAAGAAGGGAATGAACTGAACATAAGAACATAAGAACATAAGAAGAGCCCTTCTGGATCAGGCCAAAGGCCCATCTAGTCCAGCTTCCTGTATCACACAGTGGCCCCACCAGATGCCTCAGGGAGCACACAGCCAACAAGATAACCTGTTTCCTGTTGTCACTCCCTTGCACCTGGCACAGAGAAAACCTGCTTCTAAAACCAGGAGGTTGCTTATGGCTTGTAACCTGTGATGGTCGTTTCCTCCATGAATCTGTCCAAACCCCTTTTAAAGGCATCTAGGCCAGATGCCATCACCACATCCTGTGGCAAGGAGTTCCACAGATGAATTACACGCTGGGTAAAGAAATATTTTCTTTTGTCCATTCTAACTCTCCCTCCACTCAATTTTAGTGCATGTCCCCTGGTTCTGGTGTTGTGCGAGAGGGAGAAGAATTTCCCTCTATCCACTCTCTCCATCCCATGCATAATTTTATACATCTCAATCATGTCCCCCCTCAGGCGCCTTTTTTCTAGGCTGAAAAGCCCCAGACGCTGTAGCCTTTCCTCATAAGGGAGGTGCTCCAGCCCACAAATCAATCTGGTCGCTCTTTTCTGCACCTTTTCCAATTCAACTATATCCTTTTTGAGGTGTGGTGACCAGAACTGGACACAATACTCCAGATGTGGCCTTACCATCGATTTGTACAAAGGCATAATGATATTGGCCATTTTATTTTCAATCCCTTTTTTAATGATCCCGAGCATGGAATTGGCTTCTTCACAGCCGCCGCACACTGGATCGACACTTTCATCGACCTGTCCACCAGCACCTCAAGATCTCTCTCTTGATCCGTCACAGACAACTCAGAACCCATTAGCGTATATGTGAAATTTTGGTTTCTTGCCCCAATGTGCATCACTTTGCACTTACTTACATTGAAGCGCATCTGCCATTTTGCTGCCCATTCTCCCAGTTTGGAGAGATCCTTCTGGAGCTCTTCACAATCCCTGCTGGTCTTCACCACCCGGAAAAGTTTAGTGTCATCCGCAAACTTGGCCACCTCGCTGCTTATCCCCGACTCCAGGTCATTTATGAATAATTTGAAAAGCACCGGTCCCAAGACCGATCCTTGGGGCACACCGCTTTTCACCTCTCGCCACTGTGAAAATTGCCCATTGACTCCCACTCGCTGATTCCTGGTCTTCAACCAGTTCTTAATCCACAAGAGGACCTGCCCTCTTATTCCCTGACTGTGGAGTTTTCTCAGGAGCCTTTCATGAGGGACCACGTCAAACGCCTTCTGAAAATCCAGATATATAATATCCACGGGTTCGCTCGCATCCACATGCCTGTTGACCTTCACTCGCATCCACATGCCTGTTGAGGTCACACTCTCTTTTCCTGTCTTCTGGAGACCGTTATGACCAAAATATTGTGACCTGTAACCATCACAGTCTCCTCCAATGTGGGAAAATTCATGAACTGGAAACATCTTTTTGGAGCAACGGAGACTAATGGAGCTGCCAGGGCTGGAATGAAACCATGGTGATATAGGGATATGACAGGCAGCCCAATCCTAAGAATACCCGGCTTGCCTAAAGGGCCGGCCATGGTATCCTTCGGCCGTCCCAGGCTGCCTTCGGCCATCCTGGGCCAGCCTGGAGGACCACGGGAGAAGGGGACACTCATCCCCTTTACCTGCATGCAAGCCGGCCAAGGCCCTGTGGGCCTCCTCGAATGTACACCAGCTCTGAAGCTGGCATATATTCGAACCGGGGGACGTAGGCCGAACCGGGCCAGGAGAGGGCACGGGATATCGGCAGAGCTTGCTGCTGATATCCCTGCCCTCTCCCCGCCTGGTTTGCCCAATGGCCACCCTCCCTCGCCGCCCGGTCCACCCGCCCCCCGCCCCTGTGCCGGCCGGTGCAGGGCTTACCTTCTTCAGCGGGTTCAGGGACAGTCCCCTAGTGGAGTTTGGGCTGATGGCCTTCACGCCGGTAGCCCTTACTCCAAAGTAGTCGCAAATGCACTTTGCGGCACATTTGCGACACTCTAGAGTGGCGGAGCGCACGCTCTGCCGCACTTGAGTTACCCAGGATTGCGCCGAAACTCAGCATGGGTTCAGTTGGCCAGAAGTTAGAACAGGCTAAGCTTTTTTCCATGATTGGCCTGTGGTAAAATGGTCATGTGAATTTAATGAGATCCTGAAGTGATTCAAAATATAAGAACCTGTGTACAGTCTGGATCCATTATAATCCATAGGAATAGCACTATGATCTTGCTTGGTAATGTATAAAGTAGAACCCATTTTGCATGTTGGGGTTATATTTATACTGTACTAATTTTGTCTCCCTTACTCACACATGTGTGCGCACACACACTATATGAACTGCATATTAAGGCTGCATAAACATCATGGCTACAACAAGAGTAGGCGGGAATTCAGCTAGTGACAGGCAACTACTAAAGCTAACTGACACACAGGTGCATATCAAAATATATTGCAGTGTCTCCTGAATCACTCTACCAAATGGAACCTTTCTCAATTTTTGTGAATGGTGCTACTCACTAGGCGATGCCACCAAAGAAACAGATCCCACAGCTCGAAGCACAAATCCTACTGAAAGCAATGATATTGCAAACTGGACAGGAGTCCAGACAAACAGAAAAATTGAATCAAACAGAACACAAATGTAGTCATTAGAAAAATTGTCGCCAGTATATTTTACATTTTTTCCTATGTAGTCTGTTGCTCATTAGAATAAAGTTTCTCATGGTTTCCCTTACAATGAAAGTTCAGAAAACACCTTGTACACTACAGCCTTTGCCATAACTCAAATCAGAAATGTTGTGCAAGATTACAAATTAATCAGAAATATAGATCTAGACAAGCCATCTTTTCCAGTCTTTTGCCTTAACCTTCCAGGTTCAAATACTGAATGATACCTGTCATTATATAAGAAATAAATGGAATCTGGTTCCTTTCCCCCCCCCTTTTTTGCAGGAGCTCACTGATAGCCATGCCAAAAGACTAATGAGCATGGCGTACTTCCATCCAGAATACTGTCTCCCTTTGTGGATTACATCGCAGCCACAGCCAATGGAAGTATAACTCCTATATTTTCTTTAGCTGTCAGTAGAAATGTTTGCCGTATACTCAGGTCTAATCTCAACTTGTTCCTTATCTAGCCAATAATATTGAAGTATAGACAAAATGACCCTACCCTTTTCTCTTTTAACCAAGAAACCAAGAAAGGTTTGCCCTTTTTTGCCAGCAGGCAAATCTCCTCACCCCAAAGGTGGAGTTACTTTAACCACCCAAGAAGTATAATTATCACCCTAAAATTCTCTGTCTGGAATGCATTATTTCTGTCATGAGATGGAATTTCTACATCATAACAAAAACAGTTAGGCCCAAGGATTTACCGGACTTCATTGGCATGGGTATGAAACTAAGAATAACCAATCAGAAAGTTCCAGCGGAGTCTTGTTTTTCCAACCATATCCTTATGCTGATAGCTATTAGCCACAGAAAAAGAACCAACAAATAACATTTACTGAGGCTGATGTATCAGGCAATGGTCTGAGTAGGAAACTACTCATACTGTCCCACTTTCATAAGAGCACAATGGTGAATGTGGATGATATTTCCAATAGACACCTGAAGATCACATACAGGAGGTGTGGAGGTCTGGAGGTTGAGCTGGAGGGGAGGAGGTGTGGTCTGAAGGTTGAGCTATTACCCGGGCACCCCCCAAATAAGCACACTAGACAGAGGCTTGGGTTAAAGGGCCAAATTTTATTAAGCTGGTGCTGCTTCCGTTTCCAATTAACTCTGTTCTTTCCTGCGCTTTGCTTTTTAAACTGAAGGTTTCTGGTTCCCTGGTTTCCATCATCAATCTTCGGATTGTGCCTATGAAAATGGTCCAGGATTGGACCGAAACGTTGGTCTCTCTACCTTCGCACTTTGGATTTTAAATGTATATTGCCTGACAAACGGATACCGGGTTTCACGGGACTCTTTTTGACAGTACTGGATATCGTTTTAATTCTGTTGGAGCTGAGAAGCAATAAATGTACATGGCATCTTCACCCGTATTCTGTAAGTCTTGTCAGACAGTCAAGAAATGGAGGGGATATTGGATAATGCTTGTAGAAAACAGAAGTGTAATCAGAAGTGTCACA
This sequence comes from Plestiodon gilberti rubricaudatus, assembly GCA_026170595.1. Lineage (NCBI taxonomy): Eukaryota > Metazoa > Chordata > Lepidosauria > Squamata > Scincidae > Plestiodon > Plestiodon gilberti. The sequence goes on from JANXHW010000004.1 coordinate 45,085,341, forward strand.
CAAGTCTCACGTGAAAGAGTCACTATCACATTTGTTACTAATTTGCTGTCGTCCATATATTCATGACTACATTGTTTTTGGCTATTTTCCTGGGCAAGTCCATTGCTATCTGCAATTCTGTTAATATCCTCTGCTCTTGATTCCTTTGTTTTCTCCTTTCTTTGAGGCAATAGAAATAGATCTCATGGCAGAAGAACTAAGAAAAGTTAGCTATTTCTTCTGCCATTTGGTCTATTTTTGATGTCTGGTGCTAGTAAAGTAAAGCTTCCCCTCACTTGAAAGCTAGTCGTTACCAACTCTAGGGGCAGTGCTCATCTCCATTTCAAAGCCGAAGAGCCAACGCTGTCCGAATACACTTCTGTGGTCATGTGGCTGGCATGACTCAACGCTGAGGCACATGGAACGCTGTTACCTTCCCGCCGAGGCGGTACCTATTACCCGGGCACCCCCCAAATAAGCACACTAGACAGAGGCTTGAGTTAAAGGGCCAAATTTTATTAAACATAAACAGAACCTGCAGCACAATAACAGCCCATTCCAACCCAAGGGCTAAGCAGCCCAAGTCAGACCTAAAGTCAGCCTAAGTCGTTTAGGGCAACTTTAGGTCTGGAACGCAACCGTTTAGGGCGAAGTTAGGTCAAAGTTAGGTCGAAGTTACGACCGACGGACTAAGAACAGCCCATTCCAACCCAAGGGCTAAGCAGCACAAGTCAGACATAAAGTTGACCTAAAAGTGGGCGGACCATGGGCGGACCGTGGGTGTAACGGGGGCGGCAACCAATTAACGTTGGATTCCAGACCCTGGCAAGCACAGACACGCCCCCTCCAACACAAATGCTGACACAAATTTTAGGTCGACCAAAAAGGTGGACCCAAATTCGAGGAGACCCATAGGAGCCATTTTACCTTACCCAAGCCAGCCCTCTCCTGAAAATTTCTAACACCCTACTCCTGAGTTAGGTCAGAGTTAGGACGGAGTTGGGCCTGCTAGGTCTGGAAACCGACAGAGATATGCCTAAGTTAGGGAGCCTATCAGCACCCAGCCCCACCCAGCCTCTTTCCCACAAAAGCCCAGCCCCAGGCCCCCAGTCTCTCTCTCTCTCTCTCTCTCTCTCAGCACGTGGCGTGGGGTTCTTTCCCCCACAGCCACAAAGTGGGACTTTGTCGGTGGAGGGCAAAATTCACAAATACCCCACTTCTCTCTTCTCTTCTCCTCTCTCCTCTCTGCCCCCCTCAAGGGCAGAGAGGGCTGTTCTGGCTTTGGCCAAACTGTTTACAGCTGTGCCTGGGCAGCTGTCTCCATGCTACCATTTGCTAACCCATGTCTTTCTCCCAGCCTCTCCCCCCCCCCACACACAGGCAACAACACCAGCAGGTAAGTGCAGGTAAGAGCAGGGGTTGTGCTGACATGTGTTCTGACATCTGCCTCTTTGCATATAGAAATATAGGTAGGATACATGCTTCTATACCAATGTCTTGTCTCATAGCTGCCTGCATAGCCTGCCATGATATGCCTCTTTACCAATGTCTTGTCTCATAGCTGCCTGCATAGCCTGCCATGATATGCCTCTTTACCAATGTCTTGTCTCATAGCTGCCTGCATAGCCTGCCATGATATGCCTCTTTACCAATGTGCCCTCTCATGTCTGCCTGCATAGCCTGCCATGATATGCCTCTTTACCAATGTGCCCTCTCATGTCTGCCTGCAATGCCTTCTCTGAAATGCCTCTTTACCAATGAGTAGTCAGATGCCTGCCTGCAATGCCTGCTATGATATATAGGATACATGCCACTTTACCACTATTGTGTCGGATTGCCGCCTGTTGTCATGTGAGCATACAACACCACGAGTGTGGTGCTGTTAACCGTCTGTAGACACCAGCTGTACCCCCCCTTTTTCTCCACAGGGTCAACTGAAAGGTCAGTATTGCTAGGATTGCCATGGTTGTGACCCAATATATGTATTGCTTGTCTTCTCTCTCTTTGACCCTTTTCCCTTACAGGATCATGCTTGCCTTACACCCGGGTAAGCAGCTCAGACCATGCTATGTGTGTCACACCTATCAGCTGTGTTATTTCTCTCCCTGCAGGCTTTTGCAACAGACACACTGGCTTGTCTTCAATGGTGATTGCTACCACACACCAACTGCCATGTAACACCCCCTTGTTTTTTGTCTCCCCAGGAACGTCCACTACCATCTACCTTCCTGGGAGCACCCCTGGGCCCACAGTCTGGTTGCCCCACGGTCCTCTGCGTCGCTGCTGCCAGAGGTCAGAGAGCCAGCCCTGCAACCCTCCTCAGCTGCCGGCGCTGCTGCTGCTCCACCTCCCTGGCTGTCGTACTTGCTGTCCCTCCCCTTTCTATGGAGCAGGCTGTGGTTCCACAGGGGGAGAGCCTGCATCTCCAGGTCCATGGGGCACGTGTGCTGCTGCTGCTGCTGCTTTCAGATTGGCTGCTGTGACTACCCCTGGCAGCCTCGCCTGGCCATCTCTGCTAATGTTCCAGAACAATAAAGATGCCCCTCAGGCAGAGCCTCCTTGAAACATATGTGGCCAGTGTTACACAAGCATTGTCCTCCACACACAGACAGCCCCCAGCACTGAAGCCCCTGCATGAATCCCTTCCAGGGACTGCCACTTCCTTCCCAGGGAGAACACAGCAGGGAGGCTGCCAGACCCCCATGGGACAGAGGGGAGGTGGAGTTGGGGGGGCCTCTCAGGCAGGCAAACAGTGACAGGCGCCACGGAGCCCATAGCGGGGCCGCTTGTGGCCGCTGCATCTGTGTAGTGGCCGCTCAGCAACCGGGGATCTCGCCAGCCAGGGCGTCCGCCCGTAATGCAGCCGCTTCCGTCGAAGTTCCGCCCGTAATGCAGCCGCTTCCGTCGAAGTTCCGCCCGTAATGCAGCCACTTCCGTCGAAGGTCCACCCGTAATGCAGCTGCTTCCTCCCACAGTCCGTCTGCATAAGAGGCGCCTGTTTCTCCATTGCCTTCATCTGCGGAGCCACGCCTTTGTCCCTATTGGTCTCTGCAGACCCCTCTCTCAGAATCTCTCTCCCACCAGCCTTGTTGTCTGTCTGTCTGTCTCTGACCCACCCGTGCCCCTCCCCAGCACCCACTGTCTGCCTGCCTGTGTATCTGCCTCCCCTCCCACTCCCTGATGATGGCTGCTGGCCACCCCCCACCCTGCCAGAGCGCCTGCCGAGAGGCGCCGTCGTCGCCCCATCTGGGGGCGTGATGAGCTGCGTGAGCCCTTCACGCTCGCAGCAGACAAGCCCAAGGCATCTCTCGGTCTTGGCCGGGGCACAGAGCAGAACGCACGCCGGGATGCCTTCTTTGTGGGCATTGCCCCGGCCCTGGAGGTCCAGGGCTTCAGGCAGCGCACGGGCAAGTCATGTCAGAGGCAGTTCCAGACATCATGAGCCCCCCCTTGTGTGTGACATTTCCACCCCCCTCTTTCCCTTCCCTCCCCCGCTCCCCCCCATGACTCCCACGTGCAGCCTCAACGTGGCATGGGGGTGGCATCGCCTTCTGCAGGAGGGGGGACGGCCGCTCTCCCCTGCAGCAGGTGGCTGATGCACAGGGTGCCCTGTGGCAGCTGGCTCGGGCACCTCGCTCACCTGTCACCTGCCCTGCATCCACCACATGACTGGCGCAACCCCCCTGCCTGCGGTCAGCCCCTTTACGACCGGGCTGAGACAGACACTGCAGCAGCTGCCATGGATGGACGCTGACACGTGCAGACACACAGGCCTGCACATGCCGAGCCAGACACCGAGCCTGGAGAGCCTGCCTGCCTGGGAGGTAAGTGTTGCCTGGATCCTGGGGTGGTGCTGGGCCACAGAAACTGCAGCCTGCCTAACTCAGGCATACCTCTGACCTAACTCAGACATAACTTCTGCCTAAGTTAGGCTGCACTTAGGCCACACTTATGCCTGACTTGGAGAGGAGTTGGGTTGGAATGGGCTGCAAAATACTTTAACTAGACCCTTAGAGCATGCGGGCCCTAATTGGGGGAAACGGGCCTAGCCCCCTTCCTCCCCTGTTGATCCCCCCAGGGCATGACAACCTGACTCAAGACTCCCAGTGGTCGATGACCACGTGAGCTATCATAGTCAACCCCACAGGGTTGAGGCAGCTGGAAGCTTCAACCCCAGCGGCCAAGCCGTGATGTAGGTCAACGCGTTCCAGTGGTACCTATTAATCTACTTGCAATTTCTTGCTTTCAAACTGCTAGGTTGGCAGGAGCTGGGGTTGAAGACGGGAGCTCACTCCATCACATGACACTCAGGTCTCGACCTGCTGTCCTGCCTACCTTCCGGTCTGCAGTTCAGCGTCTCAACCACCAAGCCACCGCGGTGCCCACACACTGACAGAAAAATAATATATTACCTGAAGGATGGGACAGATGCTTCATTGGTGGATTTTGCTTTGACATTCAGATTATTTCTGTATTTGATGTTCTCAAACCCTTTGTACCCCAGTCACTTTGGCTGATTACTGTTGATGGTTTGCTTCTCTTCTGAGTTTCTGAATCCATTGTATTTCACACATCCCCCAGGCTGTAGTTATCTTCTTTCCTTCCGCTCTCTGTGACACTTTACATTTTTAAGGAGTGTGTGTTGGGCATTGGGACAAGGTCCTGACTCAGAGTAGGATTTTATGGGGTCCTACACAGTGTACCATGACCACCTCAGAGCTCTGTGGGCCTGAGCTGCAGCCTCATAAAAGAAAAGTTCCTAGAACTGGCATTTATCCATTCTCCCTCAAATGGATGTCCAGAATCCTCATGTTTGATATAGATCTTTTGTTACAGCATGATCTCCATATCAGTGAGATCTAAATCAGATTAGCCAACTTCTCACTACTCCATTTTAGAGGTTGTTGATGTCAGGTTTCTGCTTATTTGTTACCATATGGTTCAAGTCCTGCTAAATGTAACAAAAGGCTACAAATGATTCTGTTAGAAGGGTAAATATGCTTCTACTTCCCTGTCTGAACCCATAGCTTCACCCCAGTAGTAAGAGGTTGGGATTGATACGGTACATAGCCAAAATTTTGTTGGGTTCCACAATGGGCACTGGTAACTCTCTCTCTCTCTCTCTCTCTCTCTCACACACACACACACACACACACACACACGCACATGCACGCGCGCACACACACACACACACACACACACTGTATATGACAGTCACTTTCAAGCTTTTCTGTGATTTTAGACAACCCTAGCTAGCTGAGTTTCTTGATCCAGGAACTGGCTGCTTTACTTTTCTTAAATCCCTGAATTATTACGAACTGTAACTACAGTACTAACAAAAGTTCCCCATGAATTTGAATGGATAGCATTTTTAAAACCTTCAGTCTTCTGACAGTAAAATCCATCTATTCTTTTAAAATGGAAAATATTGTGGATATATTGCAGATATCAAGAGAGTTTCTGGGAATTATTAGCGCCAAATGATGTGGCATGTTTTTCCTCTTCATCTCTGGCTGGCAGTTCTCCTGTTTCCTTTCTCTAGTTCTAAGGGAAGGTGAGAGGCTGCTTTGCATTGTCTGGCAAGGAACTCTTGCCCCATGGGATTGACAATGCCTTCCTACAGACAGGAAGAAGGTTTTAGCAGACAGGATGCACCGTACTCCCAAATAAAAACTTTATTTTATTGTCATCAGAGGAGGCCAGTAGAACTCACACCTTAATGTGTTACTGAACCTGATACAGCAGCCCACTGAGTGGAGGGAGACACAATCTGATATGGGCAAGGATGGCATGTAGGTGTCTTGTCATCAAAATATAAAGTATTATAAATACACCCACCTCTTATTTTACACGGGAGTTACATTTTTGAAAAGCAGTGCATATCTCAAAAATACATACATTAAAAATATTTTCACCATAAGACGCAAGTACACTGCCAGCTGAACATGTGAGACAGCATGGGAAATTTGACCGCTTTATTCCAAACATACATGAGTGTAAATTAGGGTTTGCTATTAATTAAGCATGTTCTTCCAAAAATGTGTAAATCAAACACATGTAAAATGAGAGGTGGATCTATAAGTAAATAACAGCCCAATCCTGTCTAGAATACAGCGGCTGTGCACCTAAGGCAGCCGCTGCATCCTAGGCAGGATTGGGCCCGCACTGGTGGAGCTGGAGCACTCTTTGGGGGAAAGGGACATAGCTTATATAGCTTTACAATGCAAATAGATGAATTAATAGAGGACAAGCCTAGCAATTGCTTCCAGTCTTGATAACTATGTGCTACCTCCAAGTTCAGTGGCAGTATGCCTCTGAATACCAGTTGCAGGGGAGCAACGGCAAGAGGGGAATATGCCCCTTTCCTTTCTCCTTCTTGTGGGCTTCCCAGAGGCAGCTGGTGGGCTACAGTGGGAAACAAGCTAAATGGGCCTTTGGCCTGATCCAGCAGGGCCCTTCTTATATATTTAAATTTAAATGTCTATCCTGGGTGGCTTACATGTTAAAACTACAATTAAACAAGCAAGCAAGCAAGCAAACATTGAAATACAACAGCAAAACTAAACCCAAAAACTAATAGCAAAAACATTTCTTAGGTTATGTTCACAGTCATCTGACACACGAATTGTGTTGCGCCTCATCCCCATTTCATTAATTCTAAACAGTATAGTCCCTTTTTCTGTGTAATCTAAAAAAGCTGAAAACATTCACATTTGGGCTTAAGTTCCTACTTTTCCTAGGACTCAATGAATGTTGTTGTAGAATCTGAAGCTCCAAAAATAATGGACATGTTAGAATAGAACCTAAGGTATCCCTATATGTTTGGCTGCCAAACTGAACTTTCCAAACTGTCTACATTTGTAAAACTGGACCTCAAGTAATGATGTGAGAGAAACCCTTTCTGGTGCTGTTCAGAACGCTGCCTTCATGTTCTTGCCAGTGCAGGAGTTATAAGTAGGCACAACAAATTATATTGTGTGTGGGTTGTTGTTTTTTTTAATCTGTCTAGAAAGATTTACCTTCCTTTTGGACCAATAGTTGCTTTGCTTCTTGATTTATGCATGCTGGCTTGTCAATACTTATATTTAAAGACAAGCTTCCGACTTCAGTGCAATCTCTTTTATGAGAGCTATCCAGTCAAAGAAGCCCAGATTTTAAATAATATACAGGCAGAAATGCACACTTTAAAAAAACAACAACCAGGAAATCCACACTTAAAGCTACGATAATGCTCCTGTGGAACAGAAAAGGCATGGTGGCTTGCACTCAGAAGGCAATGCCAACCACAACTCTGAAATTTCCAGGCTGTGTGTCAGGTTCTGTCAGTGTTACATTATTTAAATGGAGTTTTATGTCTGTAATTTGAAGTATTCTTTAATAGCAGGCCTATTTTAAGGGGAGCAATAACACAAGAGAAACTGGTATGGAAAGGTTGTTTATCTATAAAATGTGTCTATGTAGACTTGAAATAACAGAATAGGGAAACATATATACAGTAACTCATGTAAATACTGTGGTGCTGGAAAAGACTCCTGAGAGTCCCTTGGACTGCTAGGAGATCAAATCAGTCAATCCTAAAGGAAATCAACCCTGACTGTTCCCTGGAAGGACAGGTACTGAGGCTGAAACTCAAATATTTTGGCCACCTAATGCGAAGAGAGGACTCTCTGGAGAAGACTCTGGTGCTGGGAAAGATTGAAGGCAAAAGGGGAAGGCAAAGGATGAGATGGTTAGACAGCATCACCGATGCAATGAACATGAAAATGAGCGAACTCAGGAAGATAGTGGAGGACAGGAAGGTCTGGCGGGATATGGTTCATGGGATCACAAAGGGTCGGACACGACTTAATAACTGAACAACAACAAACCCACATTTCCTCTTGCATGTATATATTCACAATTTAAAAAGACTAACAGCACAAGCCAGTGCATGTCTACTCAGAAGTGAGTTCCACTCTGTTCAATGAGGCTTACTCCCAGGAAAGTATGTGTAGTATTGCAGCTATAGTTACCTGGTAAACTGTGTGTCAGCATGTATTATTCAGATCTCTGTTAAATGTGATAATCCTGCAGTGAGGGCTATGGAATAACTTTCTAGTGCCCATCTGGAACCCCCGGGCTGGATCCAAGAATTTACAGACTCTGCAACTACATAAGGTTCAGCTGTGGCTCACCAGAAATGTTATGAAACTCTTCATGAGCCCTATGAATGCGCTCTCTCTCCCTTACATTTCCATAAAAAAGACAAGTGTTTCCAGAGTAGGGATCGTTCCTGCTCGTATTATGACCATTTGTAAAAATAGAAACAAATCTTTATTGGGATATAGAGGGGCTTCTGGCATTTACAGAAATAAATAGGGTACTTCTGGTCTACTATGCCAGTGGTGAGACAAGATTATAACCTTCTCTAAGAAGAGTGAAGATGATACCATTGGGAAAAAGTTCACTGCAGCTTCTTGAATGCGTTTAAGTATATACAACAGTATGTAGTTTTTCTCATCCAAATCATGCTAATGACAGCATAAGGATTATTTAAATAGACAAAGATGAACTCCTGAATATGAATATGTCCAACTCCCAGGGCATAGCTTATTATTTTAAAATAAATGTTTAGATCATTTACAGGAATTGTTATTGGTGGCTTTCTTAGTTTTTCAAATGTGATTCACACATTTTTCCCCTATGCTTCTAACAGCGTAACCCTGTGTAACCTTTCACCAGTGTAACAGTTGATGCACCGGTGTAAGTGCACTTATGCCAGTGTAAGTGCACTTACACCGGTGCATCTGCTGTTACACCGGTGCATCTACTGTTACACCGGTGCAAGGTTACACAGGATTGCGCTGTGAGTCTTGCATAAATGTAGAAGTTGCATTTCTTATCTGAAGCTGAATTATACCCCCAATACTTACATAACACAAGAGAATGAAACGTACATTCTCCGTCACTGCTTCTGAGTAACATGGAAATGGCTTTTCTGTCCCCCAGCTGTCAACTATCTTTGACTTTCCTTTCATTACAAAGTTATTTTTTCCTCTCCATCCATCCTGCTTCTCCCATTGGTCATCAGCTGGTTCTAGCCAATTGTTTCAAAGCAGGAGGTTGGGGCTGGCTCCAGGTTTCAGGGTTTCCTCAGCAAACAGACCTCTGTGGGGCCTTCTCCTTCTGTGTGAACCCCAAGAGAGTCGCTCCACCACTACCACTCACAGGCACAGAAGTGGCCTCAGGGATAAGCAGTGGGTTCTTCTGAGGGTCCATGGCAGCTATTCAACAATGTCTACCCCTGACACTAGTCTTGCAGGACATTACACACAGAGCTTCCCATTTGTCACTCAAGAGAGGTTGATCTCATAAATGAAAACCATTGCTCCAGAGGTCTGCAATTACGTAGAGCCCTGGTCATAACTAATTTCTTGGAGGGCCTAAGAAGGAAGTGAGGTGTGATGAGGAAGTGCCTCATCCCTTTACCCTCTCAAGCATTTGCCAGCACATTCAGTTACCACAAATAAAACTTTCTCTACACCTTTGTGGATGACAACTGTAGGACCAGACATTACCCCAAACAGTATGGTTAATGGCTTAGGAGTCTCCAGCTTCTGACTCTTAGTCCAGAGCTATTCTGACCAGGGCCAGCCCATCAATGACATGAATGATGTGGCTCACATGCACGTAGCTGGCATTTTTCCAAGGGGGCCGTGGGCAGGATGATGCGTATTTGCCCCACCACCCCCGCCACCGGAATGGAACAGAACCTTTTGGCTCTGGTCCCACTCCATTCAGGGGCAGGGGGCGGGGCGAAGATGCATCATCCCGCCCAGGGCCCCCATGGGAAAATGCCAGCTATGCTATTATTGCACATACGGTTGTGGGAAGTGGCGAATGGATTCAGGGTGGCCTTAGCCCTGGGTCTGCTGCTGCTGCCTCTCTCCAACCTGCTGCCACTAGAGCTGCTCTAATCAGCTTGCTATTCTCACTTTTAGTGAATGGAAAGCAGACTGGGAGGCGGCAATCTGATCCCTTACCCCCTTACCTCGCTCCTTTCTCATACAGTCCCTTTAAATAAAAGAAGTATGGGATGTACTGGGTGGGAGGATGGATGAGGAGAAGGTGGCAGCAATGAGTTTTCTGCACCTCAGCTATGACTTACCTTTAGGCCAGGCCTGATTCTGAACAATGAAGTAAGGCTACTCAGGTTAGTTTGGTGGTAGAGCCATATGATCTTCACTCACAGATATCCACAGATGCCACTACTAGGGTTGCCAGGTTGGGTGCATTCAAAAACCTGTGGTGAGGCCTAGTGATATCACAAGATGACCAAGCCTTCAAAAACACAGAGGAAATCTGATACTAGGGCAGAACATAGTAGAGGGCAAAGCCAATCTGTAAAGGAATGGAAATTGTGGCCCAAAAATGGCTTGACACTAGCCTTTTGCCATCTGTCCATCTGAGGAAAAAGCAAAAAGCTGGAGTAACAGGGTCATTTTTGGTAAACTGGTCATTTTTGGCAAACTGGCAGTCCTACCCACCACACATTCAGACACATGTACCACATGAAAAGCAAGGAAAGTATTGTGCAGTATTCTGCCAGACACATATCCAATTCGCTTGAACTCTTACTGACTGATTTTTAGTGTAATCATGTCTGTACCACAGTCTGTGCTTGTTCCGAAAGAGATTGTATTTCTAAGATTAATTACTATTTCTCATCATTTTCATTTAAGTGTCCAGCATCTCCAAAGAAATTTATACTGGAAAACAGTCCACCAGGGGCAAGTTTCAGATAGAATCTTTATTTCTCTCAGACATTTAAAAATAAAATATGAGATAAAGGCAATTCTGAGTTACTTATGCAATACATAAAGACTGGAAGAGGAAATGCAGGACACAATTTAATTCATATAATCCCATTTGAGATGGAAAGTGTGACAAATCCTTTTCGCATTTTTAAAGTGTAAGATCACCATATATTATGGCACATTTTCAACTTGGCACATTGTGAAGCTGCAGCACTTGGTGGTAAGAACTGGATCAAAAATATATTACATGAGCAATATTAATAAGACAACATTTATTAAGACTTCAGCTGTTCAATATATGCATGATATCATATGTATGATATAATGCTTAATATATGTATGATAACTTTTCCCCACTTTTTCAGGGCTAGTTTGGCGTTCAAGTGTGATTCTAAGCAATGTTACCGATTGCTCAGCTTGTGAAATAATGAAGATTACTGTTGGAGACAACTGGACTAAATGGATCCTTGATCTCATCAAGCATAGGCTGTTTTCTGATGTTCTTAAGTATGGCTATGGGGGAGGGGGAAGGTATAAAAACCTGAGTCACAAAACCCTCATGTTCTCCTGCTTCATTCATTCTTCCTTTTTTGTCGTTCCCTTGCGCGTGTTGTGCGTGTTGGAAACCCACTGATGCTGAGAGGCACCCCCACTTCTATCGCCTTCCAAGGACTACTGTGTCAGCCAGCAAACAGGATCAGTAACCCCGCTCCTCCTCCTCCTCCTCTATCCAGCCGTTCTCCCCATCCCTCTCCCTGAGGAGCACAACCAAGGCAGCTGCTCCAGCATGGGGTGGACAGCCAACCCTTGCGGGCCACAACTTTGCTGAGTGCCTCTTCTCCCACAGGAAAGCAGCTCCAGCTTTCTCACCATTTCCCTCCCTCAAGAGAACAGGGGCTATTGCTGAATCATCAGCGCTAACTTCAACCTAAGCAGATATGGATTGCTAAACTTGGTCCCTGGTGCAGCCCCACTAGTGATCCAGAAATTCTTCACTATCTTTCATTATCTCATGGGCAGTCAAACTGATGACGTGCTTAGTCTTTGTTATTTTTCCTCCTTTGTGTGACTACTGTATGTGGGTGAGTGACTTCAGTCTATTTTTTGAAACTGTTTCTCCCTTTTCCTCTTCTCTCACTCCTTCTCTGCACTCCAAAACTCCCATCTTCCTAGCCTCATGTGTCTCTGGGAAACCTACATAATCTCCCTAAATCCTTCTCTCCCTTCTTTTCCCCCTCCATGCTTGCACCATTACACGACACTTTTCCCTTCTAAGAACTCAATTTCTCCTCCCCTCTTTGCTCTTCTACTTTCCATAGCAACTGCTTAGCAAATGCATTGGTTAGAGACAATATTGGTTAGTTAGACAATATTGCTTTGCTTTGCTTTCCCCTTCCCCATTATTGTTAATTACCTCCACAATAAAAGTCATTTTGTTGCGCCTTTTCTCCTCTCTTGCTTTTCCCTCTGAATCATAGCTGTGCCATTGGCCAGTATGCAGAATCCCTGCACACAAATTTGTCCCCCTCCCACATGTGTGCATGTTACTTGTGTTTTAAAAAGCACCCCCAGCCACACAATGAAATGCTAACACGATATCAACTCACACATTTTTCAGCTACACATTACCGGGAAGATATGGGTCCATGAGAGGTGCAATTCTTATACATATTCACATAATATTACATTTCGGCCACACTAGTACATGAATTTGCTCGTGTCTATTATATATGAAAATGAAAAACAAACATGAACGGCATTCAACAGCTAGTGCACTTTTCCAGGATGCATTGTGTGCTTTTTAACTTATTATGCCTCTTCCATCTCATTTTTAATGAAGTTAAAATTAAAGGCAAAGCTATTTCTAACTGTATCTGCCAGGCCTATTTTAACAGCATTCTTTAATAGCAACATCAAAAATATCACACAGATGCAAAAGTTCCATATGTGCTTGCATACTGAACTCCAACCAGTATGTATTTGAACTCAAACTCCTTTTTCAGTGCCAACATTTGGACTATTGAGCAAGCAAGTGCAAGGAAGCCAAAACAAATCTAATTATTCCATGAATACAATGTGAGCTGCCGAGCTAGCACTTTCGAAAAATGGTGTAATTACAACCATAACGAGCACCACAGTGGGAATAAGAATGCAGACTGTGACAGAAACAAATTTGCTTGGCTTTGAAATGTTTCCTTCAAGAAGGAAATGCTGGTTCCAGGATTTGTGCAAGAGGTAGAAAGCCGGCTGTCCTTGACACAGGAACTAGTAACACCTGTCAATAGAATTCAAACCACCTGTTCGGCCATCCTTGGGGAATTAGGTCTGCAGCTGGCTGCATGCACTCCAGAATATGGCCTGCATCTTCCCTGTAAGCAGAAAATGGGTTTGTTTGGTGTGGGTTTTTTTAAAAAATTGATCAGCTATCTCATGCACAGCGAGGAAGATTTGAACAAATTGGGGCTTAAACTTTGAATGATATTGCTTCTAAATTTCTGAATAGTCAGCTCATGTTTCTATTTGTTTACAATACATCCTCCTTTCCCCATAAATATTTAGTACAATCATCAGGCCCTACTAAAAACTAGCAATCAGTTGCCCTACGTACGTATGTAGTGATGGCCAAGGGAAAATGTATATGATCACTTTTCACAGGGAGATCTCACCATGCAGTGCTAACCATGTGAAATTCAACCATTACAAATGAAAGTTGTTGCATTTCCCAGAATTGTATCTTAGTTTCACCTTGTGGGAGGGGCGGCATGTATACTATGAATTTATATGCAGTGCATTGCAAAGCTACCAAAGATTAAAGGTAAAGGTAAAGGTATCCCCTGACAATTAAGTCCAGTCGTGTCCGACTCTAGGGTGTGGTGCTCATCTCCATTTCAAAGCCAAAGAGCCAGCGTTGTCCGAAGACGCCTCCGTGGTCATGTGGCCGGCATGACTCCTTGCCGCAGCGCGTAGCATGCAGCTGGAACATGAAGCGCTGTTTACCTTCCCACAAGCAGTACCTATTTATCTACTCGCATTGACATGCTTTGGAACTGCTAGGTTGGCAGGAGCTGGCCAAGCAACGAGCGCTCACCCCGTCGCGGGAATCAAACTGCCGAACTTTTGATCGACAGCTTATGGTTCAGTGGTTTAACCCACTGCGCCACCCGCTGGCCTAACCAAAGATTAGGCAGCTGCAATTTTGCCTGAGTCACCAAGTTAACGACACCTTCCCATACCATCACCACAAAACCTACTGTGTCCAGGGCCTGCCCACTGGATGGATATTTATCCTCAGTGATGATGACCCAATAGATAACCAAGCAATCAGACAACCCCAGAAGTGCCAACAATCAATCAGGGGAAGCATCCCCAGTGTAGGTAGGAGGTAGATGGCAAGAAAGAACTCCCATCAGTGAGTTGTAATGGGGCAGAATGTCATACTTGAACTGGAGAGTGCTATGTTTAAACCTTAGCTTGGCCATGAAGACCACTAGATGACTCTAGGCCAGGTTCCATCTCTCAACTTAACACTTCACAGAGTAGTTGTGAAGAAAATTAGCATAATTCGTATGTATATTATTATTATTATTATTATTATTATTATTATTATTATTATTATTAACAGTATTTATATACCGGCGGTATAATACCGCTTTTCAACAAACAGACAAAATCACAACCCTTGGAAGGAGAGGATACAAAATATCTAGGCAGATAGACCTACCATATCCAAATTTAGGGTGTAACCAAATATTTAAAGTTTGTCTGCCCCCTCCTCCAGCGTTATCAGGTGCATCACCTTGGGAAACCATGATTGACACAAATCCCTTATTTTGTTTGATGTGTATGTGGCACCAATACAATGCTGGTGCTAGGTTGCTGGAGGTCCTGAGGCAAAGCTCAGCGATGGTGGTGGACAATGGGCCCCTGGCCAATGTTTAACGTGGTTAAGCCCTGACAGGCCCCCCCCCCCGTGCACCAATCTGTTGAGTACAAAAAGAATCTCTGCACAGAAAAAATACTTTGCATGATTCATAGCCTTTTTTCCTATCTATCATCTATCTATCAGAAAACTTGAAAAGACTTAAGAACAAACCATTTACATGAGCTCTAGTACAGAATTGATGTTGTGTGTTTTTATAATGTCTTTAAAATGAAGAAAATCAAATATTCCAGAAACATTGACATCATACTTATGCATAAGTGATTAAATGAAATGCCAAAAGTAACAGTTTCAATTGGATCTCATTACCTTACTGTGAGGTGGCTCTGTGTTATTTTTGGTTTAGCCTTTAATAAACTGCAGAACCACACCAGCCTAATAAGTGTTTGCTTTAAGTTTTCTTTTGTTTGAAAAGTGTGCTCTCTGAAGAAGTGGTTACTGGATCCACTGGGGTAGAGAGCAGAATATTTCCCTGTGTGAGGGCTTTTTTATGAATAACAAAGGATAATGGAAATTACCTTCCCGGCAATTTTCTTTCTTTCGATTGGATTCCTACAAAGCACGGACTTTTCATTTAATGGTCTGGAACCAAGGTTCCAAAGTGTGGAGGTGAAGAAAATAAAAAGGAGTAAAATTAATCTCACATGTCACATATGATGCGGAGCGGAGAACACTGTAAAATGGAAGATGATTTCTTCCCTGAGCATAAAATTGCGCAATGTATCTTTCAGCTTATTTTGGAGTCTTGGGGTGGGGGAAGATTCCTACTTGAAAAGCAATGATTCAATTATCTCAGAAAGAACGGAGTGATGCAACAAATACAATAGGTATAAATCATTTCAAAAATAGCTCATGTCATACAGGCAGGACCGGCTGAAGCTATTGGGCTCCCCATCACGGCCATGCTCCCCCAAAGCACCACACCCCTTACGTTACTCATTCTACACAGGCCCTTTAATCAAAGCAGGAAGTGCAGAGTGTGCCGGGAGCATTCCCAGCATGTTTTGCATTTCCTGCTTTGTTTAAAGGACCCACGAGAAGAAGGAGTGAGGTAAGGGGTTCAGCTCCTTCAGCGGCAGACTGGAAGGAAGTGGCAGGTGTCCCTTCACTGCTCCCCTCGATCTGCCACTGATACGAACATCATTGTTCATGTCATGGATGGGCTGGCTGTGCATTCAGGCCTATGAAAACTGCCCCTTCCGCTTTAGTTATATTGAGATCTTTACCGTGAGCGAAGAGGTCATTCTTGCAGGGCCAGCATCAAGGTCAGTCAAGTGGGGCACTGGCTGGGGTCACAGGACTATCAGAGAGCCTATGGCCAAGACTTGAGACCCTGCTCAGTATCAGACGTCTTGCAGTGAGAAAAGGTGGTGGCTGCTGAGACATGCTCTGAGGTGCAAGAAGACTATACAACAAAGGCCACTAACTGTGGAATGTCTTCCCCTTGGTTGTGTGCCACAGGGGAGCTTTTTCCTAAACCAAGAGCTTTTATCCAATTTGGGTTGGCTTGTAATGGCTAAGCTGGCATTTGATGGGTTTGTAGTAGGCTTGTAAATCTTGTTAGTGTGAATATCTAAACCAACCTGTCACAACCTCCTTTTGCAAAAAGTTGTTTAACTTTCTTTTGAATATTCTACACAACTTGTTGCTTCAGATGAAGGAAGGCAAGAAAGAAAAAGGAACACAGTGAGGCTATTTGTACCCAAGACATCATGCAGCTGTGTGCTTGTTGGGGATGGACATACTGTAATTGTAATTCCAAAGTGGTCTGCCCTCTCTCTCATGAAAGAGCGGCTGTGTTTTCCACGACTGAAATTGCACAAAGGAGGAGCCCTAGGGATGCACAGCTTTGGTGGATCAATTGGCAGCATGGATCATATATCTATTATCCAAAGAAGTGACATATGTCAGAGGTTCTGTCTGAGAAAGGCATTTTTTAAAAAAAATTCACAGATGGCACAACAGCGTCAACAATAGGCACACCTGGATACAGGTAAGCCTATTTTCCAGAAGCGGATAGCAGAAGCGGAAAATGCAAAAAAAAAAAAAAAACATGTTGCAGAACTTTCTATTTATGAAAGGCACACAGTTACCATAGCTGTGATTTTTTAGAGCTGTCTAAAGATGTATTAGGCCAGCGGGTGGCGCAGTGGGTTAAACCGCTGAACCATGAGCTGTCGATCGAAAGGTCGGCAGTTCGAATCCGCGACGGGGTGAGCTCTCGTTGCTTGGCCAGCTCCTGCCAACCTCACTGTTCCAAAGTATGTTAATGCAAGTAGATAAATAGGTACCGCTTGCGGGAAGGTAAACAGCACTCCGTGTTCCAGCTGCATGCTACGGCAAGGAGCGCTGCAGCGCTGCAGCAAGGAGAGTCATGCCGGCCACATGATCACGGAGGCGTCTTCGGACAATGCTGGCTCTTTGGCTTTGAAATGGGGATGAGCACCACACCCTAGAGTCGGACACGACTGGACTTAATTGTCAGGGGTCACCTTTACCTTAAAGATGTATTATTAATATCAATTATACTCTTGGTAGATTTGTAGGATCTACCAAACTATAAATGGAAAATGATGCATCCGTGATCTTGGGCACAGCAATCAAGGATGATTCAAATACAAATGAAGAAATAACTATTACCATAGCTGACATCTATGGCCCAGTGATAGAATATCAGAAGCAGGAGTTGCAGTGAAATTTCACGTAAAGTGAAATTCAAAGCAAATTTTAGAGTTCCTCCTGAGGCGAAACATCTGAACATTTTCAAGAGAAGCCAAATGCATTTCTATAATACAAATGAAATTTCTCAAGGGGATTCTTCACATACCTAAAAGCAAGGAGGAAGTGTTCCAAATCTTTCATTAAGGAACTGATGGGTTTTGAGGGTGGAAGATAATCCATTTTATTTTGTATCATCTGCCTTACTGGGTCTTCTGTTCGATTTGGGAGGTCTGAATGATAACACAGAGGGGGTTCCAGATCTTCTAGATTGACATCTTGAAACATTTAATGAGACTCCTAGTATATTGCTACGTAGTAGCATTCCAATGACATAATCGTGTGTGATATATTAGCGTTTTCTTCAACAATGTTTTTTAAAGCAATTATAGCTTGCTTTAGCTTGCTTTGGTATGTGCTTTATATGTTATTTATTCTGCTCCCTGTGCTTTTTACCCAGTCTCCCAAGAACGTAAGTTATAAATGTCTGAATGTCATTTATAAGTGGAGATTAATACAGCTTATGTGTTAAGGGGAGGTTAATAAAGTCCAGAACAAATTAAACCAGAAGTAGCACAACAAAACCCTGTTAACATTGCTACCCCAGGGACCTCTAAAAATGGCACACAAGTCCAACTATTTCATCCAGCAAAAATACCTGGAATGGATTGCAAGTTGAGAAGATTTCACAATGCATTTGGTTCTCAGTAAACATGTTCCCAGTAGTTAACGTTTTGGTTTTTTCAGTGAAAACGTCAAATAATTATTGTTCCCTGGTTGATTTCTTCCAAGACTCTCTTCCTTTTAATTACCATTTCTTTTTTTTCTTTTTTTGCTCTATCCCTGAAGAGTCACTTAATAATTGTAATTGTGCTAAATCTGAGAGAAAATATTTGCTTTTGTTATAGCACTTGGTTAGATTCATCCCACTGCACTTAGCCAGTCTCAGATGAATCCCTCCCGATGTTTTACAGACTCTGTACTGCCAAATGTGAAGTGGGTAAGGGGTGACTTTCACTCCCAATGTCTTTCTAGGTCAGGGGTGCACAACTCAAATAACTCTGAGGACCAATTTTATTGTTTTACTAACTCAAAAGTGCCATGACTTTACATTAACAGTACAAAACACATTTTTGTTTCAGATTTAATTCCCATTGGTACCAATGGGAGCTTTGACTACTTAGACTTTCATGGTCCAAGTCTTTTGGGTTTTAAGGCCATGTTAAAATTAATATGTTAAATTAAAATTAGTGTGTTTAAGTTTAATGTGGCCTTAAAACCTGAAAGTCTTTGTGCAAGAATGGGAGCTTTGTTCTGTGATAAATTATAGTCTGTTTTGCCATCCTATGAATTGAGAACATGGCAGGAGATATGGTTAAAACACTGCTGCAGTCCTGATCTGGGGGGGGGGGGGCGGACAATCCAGTTGCAACTAAAGAACTAAGCCCTCAGGGCTAATAATATTTTAAGTGTCTCGTATAGTTTGGCCCAGTGTTTGCTTTTAACCCCCCCCCCTCTCTGTGCCTCATCACACACATTTTCTTCTCTCTCTGCAGTACTACAGAGCTCTCTGACCCCTTTCTCTGTAAATCCTCCTTCCTTCTCTCTGATCAACACCCACTCTGAAATCCCATATTCATCCCTACTTTTCTTTTTTCTCATATTCCAAACTGGGTAATTGTGAGATTCAGAAGTACCTAAAGAGAGATAAGAGGGGAGGGAGAGACAGCAAAAATTGAGAGTGAAAACAAAAGAAAAAGAGGGTGAAAACAGAGATCCCTGTGGTGACACAGAGAATTCTGTATTCTGCATCAATTTCAGAATTCTGCAAGACATCCAAAGTTGCAAAGACCGATTCAAAGATATTTCTTGGCATTTGGGGAAAAAAATTGAACCAAGAGACAATTAAAAACCCAACCTTTGTAAACTTTGCAGCATCACTGTATAAAACCAGCCTAGAATGCTATGTGGATGAGGTCTTTCTTCTCAAATCTCCTTATTAATGTTATTCAGAGAATTGTGTTAACGTTTCCTGTGCAGAAAATCTGAAGGAAATGTCCTTTACTTCTCATAATACTCTTGTACCTTCTCTACTGGGAACAGAAAAGAGTAACATGGAAGATAGAAAGAGGATGTTCTGGCAGAAACTACCACGCATTATTATTTTACGCATGTCTTCAAAAGCAAATGTAGTGCTCCAGATATTCTCTTTTTGCCCAACACTTTCCCAAATGGCACAAAGCCATTACTGCATAATGATACCAATAACTCATGATGTTCTATGTAGGTTTAAATTACAAGCATTTGGTTCCTCCATTCCTAACCACAAGCCAAAATATAATAACATAAGAAAAGAAATTCCAAAATGGCAGGTTTATTGTATTTCTCCGTACAGAAGAGTTTTCAACAATCTCTCTGTCTGAGGAGAAGATATGACAGTACATGGTCAGCAAAGATACCAGGGATGTGGATCAAGTCTCAAGTCAAGTCCCAAGTCTTTGCCCCCAAGTCCTGTGTCCCTATCTATTTAATGGGGAAAATGAGTTTAAACCTGAATAAAATTCGACTTCTTGTAAAAAACTCCAAGTCTCGAGTCGAGTCTTTCGAGTCTTTTATAATCGCTGAGTCAAGTCCAAGTCAAGTCATTGACGCGACTTGAGTCTCCATCCGTAGACTCAAGTCTACATCACTGCAAGATACCCTCAGTGACCAAATTGAATCAGCGGACACATGATCCTTTCCCCATCTCAACTTTGTATTGTCTGGCACTAAGTACTTAAACACACTATCCTGCCACATAATGAGAAGACAGGATACCCTGGAGAAGGTGCTGATGTGCAGTGGAAGTGCAAAAGGAAGAGGGGCTGACCAACGGCAAGATGGTTGAATGATATTCTGGAGGTGACAGACTCGACCTTGGGGGACCTGGGGGTGGCGACGGCTGATAGGAAGTTCTGGCGTGGGCTGGTGCATGAAGTCACGAAGAGTTGGAAGCGATTGAATGAATAAACAAATAACAAAAGATTTTTGTTGATTGTTTTATCTAGAGGAAAACCTTTTTGCAAACATGCAGTTGGAGCCCTGCAGAGGAAAAATCATTTAGGGAAGCAACTTGGAGCACAGAAAAGGCAGGAGGAGAAAGAATAAGACACCCCCCCCCCATTCCTCCTGTAATCTCAATTGCTCCCCCTTGTAGTGACTTTTAAATTGGATTTACCACAACACTGCCCAAATGTACCATAACATGTTTTTTGGTCCTGACAGCAGAAAGCATGGCATGACCCCCAGCCATCCCCATCAGACATCTGGAAGGGCAGTGGACCAGTAGGGGATGAACTCCCCAGTATAGGAAGATTACAGGAATTAGCTGTAATGCACGAGTTCCCCCACTTTCTCTACCAAGCATTGTGTTGACCTGCTCTTAGACTGGCTCTCATTTTTACTCTGCTTACATGTAAATTGGTGGAATAGCCTACAACGAAGAATTTGGGAGTATACAGAGGTGAGCGAAAGGCACGTTAATCTGCATTCAGTGAGTGACCTCAAAAGGATCTTAGCATCTATAAAGCGCTAAATGTAACTCAATGCAAATTCAGCACTTTATGTTAGCTGAGATTCTAAATTAGGGATTTTACAATCTCTAGAAATGCTGCTAAAATTGGCAAATTCTAGGTTCAGACACCACAGTGGCATTGCTGGCCAGGGGCGGGGCGATGACTCATTTCGCGTCATCACCCCACCCATGTGTCACTACATCGCTCCCAGAAAGGCACCATTTGGAGCCTTACAGGAGCGGGGGGGGGCGTATTTCCAAACCAAAAGTCGGCCACAATGGCTGCCGCAGCCATTGTAGCCACAGCTGTGAAAGCAGCAATCACTTTGGCCGCGAAAGCTGCCGTCGTGGCCGCTCCCCACAAGAAGACTGCAGGCAGAACCTGGGGCACAGCACACAGACACCGGCCCCAGCTTAGCTACGCAACTGAGACACCAAACTCTGGTGGCTCATAATGCTCGTCTTCAATTTGAGGGTGAACAGGAAGGCCACTGGGGTCTTCTCCAGCTACAGCAGAACTTCTACTTCCTGACTCTTATTCACCCACTTACTTGCTTTGCAGATGCTCCATCCGCAGCATTTGCAAGAAGAAAAAGATCTCAATCCCACCTTTTCTATAAATCTCCACCTTTCCTCCCATCCTCCTTGACGTGTGCGCGTGCATGCGCCATCAACTGATTCCCTCAGACCTGATAGAACCCGGTCTTTCAAGCCAGCTGGGAAGTCTGAAGAACTCCTCAAGCAGCCCAGCAACCGTCCTCACCTCTGTTATAGGGTGGATTTCCTGGCCCTTTCCTGGCCCTGACTACACCTTTGCCTCTGACCTCTGCCTGGCTGACTCCCTAAACTTCAACCCTTGACTACTTGATCTGCTGCTTGTGAGTGTTCAACTATGGCCGTCTCAGCCCAAACCAAGAGGTGACACTCCCACTTCCAGTTCTTTATCATAACTGGAGCAACCACCAGAGAAAATAGCTGCTGGAGCCCCCACAACAGCTGCTGCATGAGCCCAGCAAGTCACAGCCCCCAGAGAAGAGGAGGTTGGGACTCACAGAGGGGTGAGGATTCATGAAAAGTGACTTTGGGGACTCACAGTTGACAGAAATTGTGAGCAAATTTAAAATTCTGAGGGAGAACTTTCCCCCCCCCACACACACACTTTTGCTTGTACGTGTTGGATCCAATTTAAAGTGACCCTGGGGGAGTTCACCCATCTCTAAAAATATTGTGAATAAGGAGACAGAACTAAGTTTGTTCATATGTTTGTGACTTGGTATTTAAAAATGCTCTTCTTAACTTTATTAGCTTAAGAATCCAGGAAAGGAAAATACTTACCCTAAGAGTATGTGGGCTGTTTTTTTTTATGGTTGGATCAGACTTAGAACTACTAGTTCTTCCCATTCTACTTCCTTTCAGAAATCTCAGACAGTTTGTTCAAGGCAGTGTACAAGAAAAAGACAAATGGCTAGTTAAAACACTTGTCTAATTTCACAATCAGTTTGCCACGTGGCATCAAGATCTGCTGTTCAACACATGAAAGTGACAAATCTCCAGGGGTACACAGAACTAGAGTCATGGTTCTTGGGATCCTGGCCCTGTATATTTCTTTTCATTGTAGTTATATAGCTGAACTAATGTTTGTTTGGATCATTAACCACTCTGTAATGCATCACTTCTGGTGTTACTTTACAATGTTTCCTCACTTTGTCACATTTGGCTTTAGAAAAGACTCAAAGACATATGTTTTTTTTTCTTTCATCTAACCTTACTGAGATCTAATCTCAACATTAACTTCAACGGTGCCTTAAAAGTTCGGCAAAGCATGTCTCTGCGTTAAAATTCTTCAAAGTGTGTTTTTTTTCCTCTTTAAAAAAATATAGTGTTATTGTACTATAAAGTTCAATCTGAAGTTTTTTAAGCAAATTATATTTCGCTATATTGTCATGCCATATTACAACCATGATTGCAGACTGATAGACCAGAGTTACAAGATTTGGAAGATCAGTTCCTTGTCATGTAAAAATAATAAATGGCAGTAGTTGTATTCGGATGTCTACTTCCATCCTGAGTCTATTAATTGAAATGTCTCTGGAATCAATTTCTACGTATTCAGTAAAAGCATCCAAAAAAAGAATACTGTATCTTGTCTTCTGAATGCAGTGTATCTTGTGATTCATCTTGTGAGTTATAACAGTGTTCCTTTTTTCCAACTGTGGAAAACCAACACACTGTGAAAGCTTTTTCCATGATCACTAGCAACTGTTGAACTTGTACATCTATAATTATTACTATGCCATGTTTTTTTCCCCAGCATCAGGTTCAGTTGAGGGATGGGATCCAGAACACAGTACTCTGTAACCTAAATCATTTATCATCCTTCTTGACACAGAAATACATTAAGTGGTTTCAAAGACACGTTGAGAAAACCTCAGAAAATTGGTGGTAATCAAGTAAGCATAAGAAATAAAACTTCTCTGAACCCCATGAAACACAATGACAGTTTCTTGAAATCAGATTTTTTTTTCCCTTTTAGCATCAAATCTTGACACTGATTTGAAAACCTGACAACTACTACAGTGCAATCCTGTATAACTCTTGCACCGGTGTAACAGTAGATCCACCGGTGTAAGTGCACTTATGCCAGTGTAACTTGCCGTATGCTGACGGACGCAGGACGGACACCAGCGTAACCCCTCTCGGGCACCGCTCATATGCAGTTCTGATGCAGGACAGATGCCAGCGCAACTCTGCCAGTGCAGGGGGCATTCCGGGGGTGTCCGAAGGCCCACGGAATCCCCCCTGCATGACAGAGTTGTGCTGGTGTCTGTCCTGCGTCTGAACTGCGTATGTGCGGCATCCAAGAGGGGTTACGCCGGTATCCATCCTGCTTTCGCCGACATACGGAAAGTTACACTGGCATAAGTGCACTTACACTGGTGGATCTACTGTTACACCGGTGCAAGAGTTATACAGAATTGTGCTGTAGTAGTTGTCAGGTTTTCAAGTTGTCAGGGAGGAGACTCCCTGCGCGTTGTTTTCACCGCTTTGAATGGGTCGGAAGGTGCGGGGGCGGGGCGCTTCGTTCCTCCGTGTAACGGGAGGCTCTGATCACGGAGGAACTTACAGCTCCGCCCCCCCTGCAGTGACGCCAGTGCTCCATATGCAGCTGACTGAAAAGTTAGTAAGGTGGCAGAATGGACTGTGCCACTTGAGATTATAGGTGGGGGATCTAATTTTTGAATGCTTCCCCATATAACAAAAAAAAACTCCACAAAAACAGAACACTAGCACTTCAGGGAGTTTTTAGCATTGGGATGCATTCAAAAATATAATCCCCCCCCATCTACAGTCTGAAGTGATATTGTCTTTATTTATTTATTTATTTTCTGTATTTCTATCCCGTCTTTCTCATCATCAGATTTCTCATCAGATTTATTCAAGGCGGCTTACATACCACCTCTTTCTGAATCTGTGTAGACCAGGTCTGAGTTTCAGCTTCTAGGAATAATTTAACTGAAGTTAAAATTGCATATGATGCTCAATACTTAAATAATAAAGCATCACATGTAATTTGAGCTTAAGCTGGGAAATACAGGAAAGAATCCTTATATCTTTTCCCCCACATGTGCAAAAGCATCTCGGCAGGTCAATTTTCAGCAGAAAAAAATTAGCAGGAAGTGATAGGGTTAAGCAGCTCCTCCTCACTCTTCTTCCAACTCTTGACCAGAGTTTCCAAGTCTGTTTGGCATTAAAAATGAACGGGGGGGGGGGAGAATTACATAAGTGACTGTCACATGTAGTTTGAACTTTACAGAATAAATGGAAATAGAACATCAGCTCATTGTGGGAATGCAAAGAAACCAAGCTGATAAGAAAACCTCTGAGCCATTTTCCAATAAGTTCATTCCCTACCCACAATGCATTCATTATCATGTAAATTATGGAATGCATTAGGTACTGGTTGGGTTTCATCCTCTGAGGGGGGAAAATGACAGAATGAGGTAAAAGAAAGGCAAAATAGTTGTCTATATGAGTGAGTCTTCGCTGAAGGTAATGAAGACCATTCTTCCTTCAGAAACTTGGCGTGCTACAAAATTCAAAAGATCCATTTGTCACCCAAAGATGCTTGAATACATTGGAGGGACTTGTGTGAGATGATACACTGTAAAAAGTTGAATTATAAATAGGTGAGTATGACGGACTGGGCTAATAGCGCTGGTCCGAAGCTTTGCCACAGCCTCACCTAAGCAAGCAAGGAAGGGGAAGTGGAGTGCAGGGGGATGGCGAGCCACCTGGGGGGCGGGGTTACAGGGAGGCGGGGCGAACCAGGCTTACCTGGCTGTACAGAGCTTCTGGCCTCATTCCAAAGATTTCCCGGAGGAGATAGGTTGTGGTATCTACAGTGGCCCCTTGCTCTGGCAAATCTGGTTAATAAAGGGTTAAAGCCTAGGGTGAGCCTTTCCCAGCTGTGTCCACAGGGTTGCCGGGTAATGCAGCAGCCGCGGCTACAGGGGCGAGGGGGTGGTGTTGCTGTGGTCTATCGGGACTACATCTCCCTCAACGGATACCCTGTCCCACAGTGTGCTGGGTTTGAGTGTCTCCACATCGTGCTACAGGGGCAAGACAGGATTGGGATGCTGCTGGTATACCGTCCACCTGGTTGCCCTTTGGCTTCCCTGCCTGAGCTGACCAAGGTGATCTCAGCGGTGGTATTGGAGTCCCCATGCCTCTTAGTGCTGGAGGAACTTCAATGTTCATGCTGAGGCTCCTGAGACAGTGGCGGCTCAGATCTTCATGGCTGCTGTGACGACCATGGGCCTGTCTCAGTGGATCACGGCCCCAACGCATGGTGCGGGGCACACTTTGGATTTGGTGTTCACTGGTGGGTGCGGGGATGGTGATCTGCCCATGGAGGAGATTAAGATCACTCCTCTGTCTTGGACAGATCACTATCTGGTGAGCTTTAGACTGGCAACGTTTAATCACCCCTGTAGAGCTGGGAGACCGAATTGTATGGTCCGCCCCCGGAGACTGATGGATCCGAATGGTTTCCTGAGGGCTCTGGGGGATTTCCCAGCTTCCCGGGTCAGTGATTCATCTGATGCTCTGGCTGCCCTGTGGTATGGGGAGGCAGCTAGAGCCAGGGGCGTCACTGGACGCGCGTCACCCTAGTGCGGGGACGCGCGTCACCCCCCCCTAGGGGCGCGACGTTATAGGCGCGGGGGGAGGGGGCCACCCGGCTCCCCCCCCACATCGCGTCGCCCCCTCCGGACGCTCTGAGGCCGGCCCGGGAGCCGGCCTCGGAGCGTCCGAACCCGTCGGCGCTCCAGGGCCTTCTGAAAGAAGGCCCAGGCAGCGCGTCAATCCGGGTATTTTCCGGATTTTCGCGCATGCGCAGACCCGTTTTGAGGGCTTTTTGCCCTCAAAACGGGTCTGGGCATGCGCGAAAATCCGGGAAATACCCGGATTGACGCGCTGCCTGGGCCTTCAGAAGGCCCTGGAGCGTCGACGGGGTCGGACGCTCCGAGGCCGGCTCCCGGGCCGGCCTCGGAGCGTCCGGAGGGCGACGCGCGTCACGGAGGTGACGCGCGAGGGGGTGCGCGCGTCACCCCATGACGCGCGTCACCCCCTGGCGGCCCGCCCCCCCCGCCACGCTCCAGTGACGCCAGTGGCTAGAGCATTGGATCAGATCACTCCCGAACGGCCACGGCCTTGTTGTCGAGCCAAGGCGGCTCTTTGGGTCACTGAGGAGCTGCGGGCAATGAAATGACTGGGCCGATGCCTAGAGCGACGGTGGAGGAAAACTTGTGATGAATCTGACCGAACACGGGCTAGAGCCCATTTCAGGGCCTACTCCGTGGCAGTGATGGCAGCGAAGAAGGCGTTTTTCTCTGCCACCATTGCGTCTGCGAGCAGCCGACCAACGGAGCTCTTTCGAGTTGTTCGGGATTTGCTCCACTTGGCTCCTGTAGCGAGTGAGTTGGAGTGCTTGACGGACCGCTGCAATGAGATCGCACGGTACTTTGCAGATAAAATCGCTCAGATTTGCCCCGACTTGGACTCTGGTTTAACAGTTCCAGAAGTTGTCCCTACGGCATCTGTCGATTCCATTGTTATGGATTCTTTTCACCTTATACAGCCTGAGGATGTGGATAGGGTCCTCTGTAGTTTGAGACCGTCTTCCTGCCTGCTTGACCCTTGCCCAGCTTGGCTAATACGATCTGCGCGGGTTGGGCTGGCCGATTGGGTGGCACCTATTGTAAATTCATCTTTGCAGGAGGGGAGTGATGCCTAGCATCTTGAAGACCGCAATTGTGCGCCCCCTCCTGAAAAAACTATCTCTGGATTCCTCCAATTTAAATAACTATTGGCCAGTTTCCAAGCTGCCCTTCTTGGGTAAGGTGATTGAGTGGGTGGTGGCGTCTCAGCTCCAGGGGATACTAGATGAAACGGAGTATCTGGACCCCTTTCAGTCTGGCTTCAGGCGGGGCTTTGGGATGGAGACAGCCTTGGTCGCCGAGGACTGGACAGGGGGAGTGCATCCCTGCTGGTCCTTTTGGACCTCTCGGCAGCTTTTGATACCATCGACCATGGTATCCTTCTGCCTTGCAGTGGTTCCATTCCTACTTGGCAGACAGGTCCCAGATGGTGACGCTGGGAGACGCCTGTTCGGCGCCCTGCCCTTTACAGTGTGGGGTGCCACAGGGTTCTATTCTGTCTCCCATGCTTTTTAACATCTACATGAAACTGCTGGGGGAGATCACCCGGGGATTTGGAGTCGGGTGTCACCAATATGCCGATAACACCCAGCTCTATCTCTCCTTGCCACCTTATTCTAGGGAGGCTGTGGAAGTCCTGGAGCGCTGTCTGGAGGCAGTTGGGGTCTGGATGAGGTCTAATAGGCTGAGATTGAATCCAGAAAAGACAGATGTCCTACTGGTCAGGAAAGCCTCGATGCAGGTACTGAGTCATCTGCCTGTTCTGAATGGGGTTGCACTCCCCCTGCAGGAACGGGTGTGCAGTTTGGGAGTACTTCTGGATTCACAGCTCTCCCTGGAAAACCAGGTGGCAGCTGCGGCCAGGGGTGCGTTTGCCCAGCTTCGGCTGTTGCACCAGCTGCGTCCGTACTTGAGTCGATCAGACCTGACCACGGTGGTCCACGCCTTAGTGACTTCCAGACTGGATTACTGTAACACACTCTACGTGGGGCTGCCCTTGAAGACAGTTCGGAAGCTGCAATTAGTGCAGAATGCGGCGGCCCGGGTGGTTGCTGGAGCTAGGCAGTTTGACTTTGTTGAACCGCTGCTTCAGCGGCTGCACTGGCTGCCCATTCGTTTCCGAGCCCAATTCAAGGTGCTGGTAATGACCTTTAAAGCCCTTCACAGTTTGGGTCCAGGATATCTGAGGGACCGCCTTCTCCCATACATTCCGGCCCGCTCTCTTAGGTCATCTGAGGGGGCTCTCCTGCGGGTGCCAGTGCCACCTCTATCGCAAGTTAGGGGAGTGGCAACACGTGAGTGAGCCTTCTCTGCTGTGGCGCCACAACTGTGGAACTCCCTGCCAGGGGATCTGAGAACCACCCCCTCCCTCATGACTTTTCGGTGGGGGGCTCAAAACGGTTTCGGTGGGGGTTTCTGTTTTGTCTTGCGTTTGGGTGATGGGTTTCGTCTTGCGTTTTGGAGGTTGTCTGCCTCCAGTGCCTCAGTATATTCTGCCTTGTTGTTTTTCTGCTTCACATTATTACCCACCAGTGGATTTTATTGTTTTTTAATTTATTCTATGTACTGTTTTTAAATTAAGGCGGGATATAATTTTTTTAAATAAATAAAATAAATGAATAGGTCTAGCAATAGGTATGCTGCACAACTGCAGCCACTAGAGGCAGCCAGGTCCTCAGGTATAAAAGCAGCACCTGGAGGAAAGAAGGGTGTGGCAGAGGCATAGGAAGTGATGGGGTGGTACACTGGCGGGAGGGGGCAGCTTACCAGCGGCGGGGCAAAAAGATGGCGGCAGAGAACACGGTAGCGATTCAGGCAGCGGAGAAAGTGGCGGAGGCAGCCGAACAGCTCAGAGGAGCCTGTGGCAGTGTCCTGCTACCTCCACGCTGCGTTTGGTGTGGTCCCCGCCCTCCCACCCAGCCCCCGAGGGACATTTTGCTCTGGCTGACGTCACGCAGGGCGGGGCTACTGACGTCACAGGAAGGGCAGCTCAGAGGCTAGCTATGCCACTGGGGTGTGGGTAGCAGAGAGAAGGAAAGCTTGAAGGAAAGGGAGAAGGCTGACTGACTGACTGACTGACTGACTGACTGACTGACTGACTTCTGGACTGGCTTGTGGACTTACCGACATGGCTTTGCTGATTATCTGACTATTGGACTGGCTTATGGATTCTGACTTAGTTTATGGTTTATGTTGGGTTCTCATCCCAACAGACCTGTGAGTGGCAAAGGGGAACTAATCAGCTGTTGTGTCCCAAATGTTGCACCCCAAACTTTACTCCTGGGGGAGCAAACTAGTATTCCCTTTAATTAACTCCAATAGTCCACTTTAGGCAAAGTTAGCTCCTTTCCCCTTTAAATAGCAATTGTGTACCAAAAGAAAACACTGAACTTCAAGGCAACTATTTACAAGATTTATTACTTTCCCAGCAATAAATGTCCATTAGCCCTTCCCGGGCAGATAAGATTCTACTTAGCTAACGAGGGTCCATTTCTGTAGAGAAGTCCAGCTCGTTACTTCACGGCGGTAGAATCTCCATGTTGCCTTTCTCCTGTCCAGCAAAGAGTCTTGTAGCACAAAGTCCAATCAATCCCGGTCTCTCCAACCTTATCTTTTTATTTATTTTTCACATTTTTATACCGCCCTTCCTCCAAGGAGCTCAGAGTGGTGTACATATTTCCTCCCCTCCTTTTTGTCCTCACAACAACCCTGTGAGGTAGGTGGGGCTAAGAGATAGTGACTGGCCCAAGGTCACCCAGGAAGCTTCGTGGCTGAGCGGGGATTTGAACCTGGATCTTCCAGGTCTAAGTCCAACTCCCAAACCACTACACCATCCTGGCTCTTCCAGTCAGGCAGAGCATCTCCCAATACCAGTCAATCCAGGTGGGTAGTCCATCCAGGTGAGCAGTCAGTCCAACAGAGTATCCCTGTCTAGAGCAGAGTCATTGTCGTTGCTCGGCAATCTGGCAGCATGTCCCCGTGGCAAACTGGCGAGGCTCCTTCCTGCTCCTACTGCTGCTGCTTTTATACTGTTAGTCCCCATCAACTCTCTACTGGTTGCAGCTGTGGACTTACAATGAATGCCCACAGCTGTGAAAGTTCCAATCAGTGCTAATTGAGCGCAGCTGCGAGCCACACCCACTGCATTCAAAGTCCCAGCTTCATCCCAATTAGTAGCAACTCCTGTGGGCTACGCCCAATTGCTTGCAGGTGTGCTTCCACCCATGCAGTCCTGGGTGTTAACCCCTTGCTGTCCAGTCCTGTCAAACAGGCAATCCTTTAACCCCTTCCTTCCCAGACCTGTCAAAACAGGGGACCACTGCTAACACCACTAACTCCTCACCAATCTTCCGTTATTTCCACTACATCAGCCTAAAGTGGGCCTAAGTCTCTTAAAGGGGTAGAAAAGGAATTTGGCAGGTCACATGATGATTGTAAGGAGTACACTGAGATAATACATTTGAAGCCCTTTACACACTCAGAAAACACCATATAAATGCCAGGTATTATAGAGCGAGGCAGAGAGTTTCTATCATTGAGAGGGTCAAATGTGAAGTAAAAGAACACCAATATCATGGTGGAAAGAACAGAGAGAAAATATATAGTGTTGAAGTACCATGCGGTCAGAAAATCAAAGAAACTGCTGGAACTGCAACAAAAAGTACTATATATCAGCCTACAGCAATCCGCAAAAATAGTATTTATTACTTCTATATCATACTTTTAGCATACAGTGTTCTTTACTATCTTTATCTCATTTACCTCAGAATAGTCTTGCTAGGAATGTTATGGTGTCCATTCCCACTGTGACAATATATGTAGCATCTACATGGCCCTTAATTCTAACAAAATTGCTGCCATGTGTACTGTATTTGTGTGAGGGGGTACCTGGGCAATGGCGGTAGAGCGTGGTTTCCCATGATAATTTGTTTAATCCAAAACTCAGCTTGGATTTCAAATCTGGTCTTCTCAATTCAAGTCCAAATTGCATCGTCTGGGTCGTGCTGATTCTTAATACAGAAAGGAGGACAGGAAGGTCCAAAAGCAAGTTAATTTTGATATGATAAAAATGATAGTTATTGTGTGGCTGGTGAGCAGTATATTAAGGGCAACTCAAATACAGATTTTAAAACAGGTGAAATTGGTTTACACTTGGTGTACACTGTAGCTCATATTAATAGGGCTAGAAGTCCCTGGGCTCTGTCTGTCCGTCCGTACACACACACACACACACACACACACACACACACACACACACACACACACACACACACACACACACACGAACGAAGCTTGAGTGAATGCATTGAGTCAATATAAACCAGAACAAGGTTTATTTTTACAAGCATATTTTTACAAGGTAAAAAAATAATAATAGTAGAACTTATTCTTCAGTGAAAAACTATGGTTATCTATCCATGTTGATCACCTGAACACAAAAGCCTAACAAATGGCAGGCATGATCATCAAGATAGAGTTGAAGAATGAGTATCTGCCCCAGATCATGTATTGCCAGAGAGAACAGGATGTGAAAAGAATAGAGAGACAGAAGGCCGCACGGAGGAGGGGGAGCATTTTTGGTCTCTATCCAAACAATGTGGAAGTAATTGAAGCTTACCAAGAAAATGTCCATAAAAGCAGTGGATGCAAAATAGCAAAAAGGAGTGTGCCACAGATTCTTACATACAGCAATCTCATGGTCACATTTCATTCATAAAGTTGGAACGACGCTTCTCCTTTTTCAAACTTTTATAAGGTATTTATTCTTGAAATAATGGATGGTAAAGAATCTGTAGTGAACATAACAGTAGCATCAAGATTTTCTCAGTTACAGTTATCTCTCCACCTCATCAGTTTTGGAAAGTTCGAGTCAGACTTTCTGGTACTGTATAGCTGCTTGGTTCTCCATGGCCAAACAGGTGCTCATGGACAAATCACCTTGCTCTGCTGAGAGCAGTCACTTCCTATCAAGGAGCAAAATATTCTTACAGAAGAAGAAGAAGAAGAATATACAGTATTTATATACCGCCTTTCTTGGTCATTGCATTTCTCCTCTGACTTTAATCCAAGGCGGTTTACATGGGCAGGCTTTCTCAACCCCCCTAATGGGGGGGGGGCTTTACAATCCTAGATATAAATGTTCAATCTTTCATGAACAACTGCATTCCAGATGGTATCCTTTGCAGTCTGGCCTCTCCCTGGCCATCGCCTCTCATGCTCTGCCGACGCAGCTGGCAACTCTTTATCTCTCCTCACAGAGGCTTTTTTCACAGCTTTTTGTCAGCGGCGTGTCTCGAACTGGCTGTTCACTGATCTTCGGGCTTACGAGGCAGCAACTCTACCAACTGAGCCACACCTCCTGAATTGTCAGCCAATCTTACTCTGCCTTACTCACGGGGCAGGTGAAAGGCCGTGCCAAGTTCCAATTGAATAGCCCAGGCACTGCTGGCTTCCTAAATGGTTCAGCAGCTTCATCACATGATTAGGGCAAATGCGGTTTGCCCATCCTTAAACAGGCTAGGTCAGAGATATCTACTCCTTGTTCAGGACTCGTATGTCCTGGATGGAAAAGCAAGACAAGGCTGCCCTCAGCTGATACTGTAGCAGGTAGAGGAGCACTACACATTCCATATCACCCTAAAGTCAGAAGGTGTCAAACATTTTGTGATAGGTGCACATTCCATATCACCCTAAAGTCAGAAGGTGTCAAACATTTTGTGATAGGTGCACATTCCATATCACCCTAAAGTCAGAAGGTGTCAAACATTTTGTGATAGGTGTCTAGTGCATCCCTTTGAAATCGCACTACCTCTGAGCAATACACAGACACAATTTAAGGCACAATCCTATACATACTTACCTGGGAATAAGTCCCATTGAATGCAATGAGTAGACTTGTATAGGATTGCACTATTAGCCCTGTATTAGCAAGGGAGCAACCATTTTGTAGTACTGATCGACCAGTCAAGATTATCCGGTCATGGCATTTTCAAGCATGAGACCAACGTAATTACACACAGCCCCCCCCTCTCTCACTCTGTGTGTGTGTGTGTGTGTGTGTGTGTGTGTGTGTGTGTGTGTGTGTGTGTAATAAGGAATGGATCTCTCTCTTCACGTTTAACATACTGTACAATCAAATATCAGTGAGAACAGGAGGGGTGGTAAAGGACAAGCATAATTTCTGAGGATGAGAATATATTTTGCTGCAACAGCCTAATACATTAGTGTGGGATACAAACCAGAGTCAGTGCTCATGTGATCGTTTGATTAAAGAGAACACAGCCAATAAACTAAGTTCCTAAAACCATAAATATTATCAAAGCTAAAATATATGGAGCAAGAAATGCAAAGAACAGATTTAACGAGTTCTTGAATAAGACTTCAGCTTTTTATGCCATAGAATAGTTTTCCCATGTTGGAACTGTTATTTGCTCGAAAGTGATTCTTATGAGAGGGCAAATTCAGTGTAACCTTTCCCACACGCCTACACAGCGGTGTGTACAAGGCTCACAAAGAAACGTCCATGCTCAGAAATGTTATCGCCCTTAAAACTCCCCAACGCTGCCCTCACTTTATTGCCATTAGCTTTGCTAATTATTCATCAGACTGTATGTAATTAATATCGAGCTCTTCATATTGCTTGAAAGTCTTCTGTTGCTGTGTTTTCATTTTAAAAACTAGTTTGCTTTAGAGGCAATAGGCAACCCTGAGTGTAAGGTGGGGGAGATTGCACAGGGTAAAACTGTGCCATTTAACGTGCCCCTCACAGTGGTGAGGCTTATCCGGCCTTGAGTGCTGCCCAATTCCCTTGGTAGAATAGTGTGGAGGTTTCGGATGGTGATGACATAACTCTCTCTTTTCCTTCTTCAAGTAAATAATGGCATCACACTGAACAATTTTCCATGTACAGTACAACAGAAATTTGAAGTATTCTATAATTGGTTAAGTATACAGAGGTGCACTGCAAGCAATTATCACACGCTAAAGCATGCACTGGCTACCCGTATGCTTCCACGCTCAATTCCAGGTGCCGATTCTTGCATCTGAAGCCATGGACAGTTTGGGACTGGCAGGGTACCTGAGGGACTGCCTTCTCCCATATATACCTCTCATACACAAATGGACCAAGTCTATCTGGGCCTTGCACTGCTGGAACAAACATTCCGGCAGCGCAAGGCCATTTGAGGCTGCACGAAAGTATAGCTGGTGTCGTGCACTTCCGAGACACTGCTGCAAATGGGCACACACCAGATTCTATCCTCCATTTCCAGTGTGTCTCACCCCCTTCCTCTACTTGGACATATACCAGCTACATAGCTGGCGTGTGTCCAAGGAAATGCATAGGCAGCCAGGAGGCCTACCCAAAGGTAAGTAAAAAAAAAATTGCTTCCCTCTGGATGACCTTCTAATCACCCCCCCCCATCATTGGATGCAGTGTATGCTCCATCAATGTGGCTGCATCATCATCAACCGTGGGAGATAGGATTGCACTGTAAGATTGTCACCTGAGGTTCTGCCTTGGGTGCCCAGTTTGTCAGAAGTTCAGTGGGCATCTGCAAGGAGAAGGGCCTTTTTGGTAGTGGCTTCAGTCCTTTAGAATGCCATCCACTTGGAAGCCTAGCAAGCACCCCCATGAGCACGACCAAAACATGGCAGCTTAAGAAAGCTTTTGGTGCTGAGTGGCTCTTAAGTTGGTACAGTTATCTGTTTATACTCTCCTAGTTGTTGCTGATCTTGTTGTTCTTGGTTTTGTTGTTGTTTTGTTATCATCCTTATTTTCTCCTTTAAGCCACCCTGGGCTTTATAGGATAAAATATAATTTTTAAAAAATATAAAGAAAGGCATGTGTCATCCTGCAGATATTTTAAAGAGGATACACCATAATATTGAAGCAGTGATGATGAAGAAGTAGTGGTAACATTCAGATAGCAATGGGGGGGGGGGGGAGGCTGGCAAGCTCCACCCCATTCTAGCACATGCATGAAACCCCACCTCCACTTTCCATGCATACAGCATTTGTCTGCACTGTGCATCTCTTCTAAAATTCAAATTGAACTTGATCTTACAACCCAGGCAGAAACTAGGATTGGAAGACCGAGTTGGGCAAAAGGGTTTAAACCTGCACACCTCCTACAATGACATGAAGAGAGATGTATATCTTGAAATCCTAATAGCATACTTTTAAAAAAGAGTTTTACAATTTAGGCTGAAGTTCATGGAAGTTTCTATTTTTACTGAAGTACTTTTCCTGGTCCCTAGTGGATTTGCGATATCAATATTTTTTGCTGGCAAGAAACTTTAGCATCATAAAGACTACATGACTTCACTTGTAACATCAAGCCAAAGAGAAGCTGGATTGTGAAAGAGAGCAAGTTCTTTTTAAAGATAAAGACAGTATTTTCAGAAATAGTACCTTGTATGAATGTACCTTCATGTGTATATTTTCTTTCACGCTTCACATGTCTGTAAAGCACAATTTTATCATACTGGCATTTACAAATAAGCAGCTTCTGTAACATGGAACGAAGAAGGTTCTACGTTAAAAAGATGGCTTTTATTTTAATTGTTCAAGAAGCTGGGTAGCACTGAAAACAAATTCCTATGCCACTGGATGATGCATAGGCGATCTGTGCCCTGGGGACCTGTGAAGTACTAAAAATGTTCGGGGGGGGGGCTGATTTCACTCTTTCTGTTGTTGCACGCACTGCTGAAGTGTTGACTTTCATGAAGCGGAAAAGGTGCTTTCGTGGTCAGGAAACATGCTCTGTCCCCTGAACCAGGAATGCAACTTTAATGCAGAAACAGCCCACCAAAAAAGCATTGTGATTTATTTTACTCATATGCCAGCCTGACATTTCCTTTTATTTATTTTTTTCATGAAAATAACCAGCAATATTAGCATACAGGCCGCTAAGACACAAGAGACACTAAGGCATGTGCTGAATAAACGATTACTGGGAGAAAGGCTTTCCCACTCACATACAGAGGTGCTACAAGGGGCCACTGCCAACACCAGTGTTTAGAGAAGAAATCTGAACTTACAACAGTACCTAAGCAATGATCTTTTTATCGAGTTCTGTCCCCATAAAAGGTAGGTAAAGGTGACCCCTGACAATTAAGTCCAGTCGTGTCCGACTCTAAGGTGTGGTGCTCATCCCCATTTCAAAGCCGATGAGCTACCCGCTGGCCTTCTGTCCCCATAGCTAACATAAATTTAGCTCCATGTCTGTTAAATCTTCCATTTAATGGGTTTAACAGTAGAAGTTTTATAACATTTTCTGGCAGACTTGATTTAACCAACAAGGTGCTTAAAAGAATAGTGGGACTGGGTTGTCTGTCTACAGCCTATAGTATCCATGATTACTATGCACCATTTAATGGAACATATCTTGCCCTGAACACTCAACTCATCCTTGTCCCATCTACAGCCATGAGAAGGGTTCTGCTGGAGCACATCAAGGATCCTTCTAAGCCAGCATGTTATTCGCAACCATTGTTAGTCAAATGCTTCTGGCCAGGGCAAGGTCACCTAAGCATCCTTACCTGAGTTCTGTCCTCCATCAGATGGACAGGAATGCCAAATCTGTGCTCAGTCCTGCTCTGAAAGGAGGGATCATCTAGGCTGATGCCTCCTGGGAGGAAGGAGATTACCTAAACAATATAGACCAGTGGTTCCCAACCTGGGGGTTGAGACCCCCAAGGGGGTTGCAAAGCAATTTCTGGGGGGTTGTGGGATTTTGGATGGATGGTCATGGCCACACCCAAGATGGCGGCTCACTCCTCCCTCCCCCCCACTGCAGAGAAAGAAGTGTACGATGCTCTCTTGGGGCTTGTTTGCTCACCTTGCGTTACTTTCTGCATGCCTTTTAGCATCTCTGTTAATATTAGCTCACCTTCCCCCTCCCCAATGGCGCTGCTTATGAGTACAACTTTAAACAAATTTTAAAAGTGTGATTTATTAAACAAATGTATTAAAAACAATGACATCACTTCCTGTTTACTGACATCACTTCTGGCCCTAGGTCTTAGGGGGGTCCCGACAGTTTGTTATTCTACAAAAGGGGGTCCTGGTGCTAAAAAGGTTGGGAACCACTGATACAGACCATCTGCTTGGCTCATAATGGCAGTGATCCTAAAGTAAGGATTTAGGATTTCACCAAGTCTTTTTGGGTGTGTGATTGACTTTGGTGAGCTTTTGAGGAAAAAAGAGGGGGAAATAGGAGGGAAATCAGGACACTTTTATGAGAGAGTTGTTTGTTAATTTGCTGCTTAAATAAAATTGCTAGTGAACTGAAATATCTAACCAGATGTCGTGAAACATGAGGAAGACTAGGGCAGTTTTTGAGCACCATCACCTCAGTGGCTCATCCACATACCTGGAGTGGACTTTCTTTCCTTTCTCTGCCAAATAACTGCAATTTCTCTCTTCTCCACAGCAGCTGGCAGCCTGAAAGATGTGGAGAAGCATGCAATGATTCCTGCTGCTGGCCAAGTAGTCCTGGAGAGTGGTAGTCCTAGAGGGATCTATTATATTCAGAATAGATTTATTTTTCCTAAAATGGAACAATCCAGAAAGAAACACCATTAAGGATGAGTGTGTGATGAATTTTTGGATGGGGTGGGGTCATGAAATAACGGGATACTGCCAACATGTAAATCAACAGCAAAGGTGCTTATTTTACAGAGGGAGAGAATAACTTGTGCCAGCTAGTTGTTCCTCCAGCACTGAACAAATGCTGTACAAACACCTGGAGCAAAACAACAATTGAGAAAACTCTCTGTACACATTCCACTTCCCTTTTCCCTTCAAAAACTATTTGGACTCGGAACTCCTTTTTCTTTTAAAAGCCAATAATATCTCTTGAATACTTGATAGTCGTTAAAATGTTTTATTGATGTCATGAAAACTTAAACACTTGTACGCGTCCTGAAAGAACTTCCAAGAACACAAAACTGCATACAGCGGGCAGAGACTTAAATTCAAATGACTTAAACTAGCGATCATCCTGGAAGCTATATCTGTGTTGGCAAAATGGAACAGAGACAACTTGCAGCCCAATTCTATTTGGCTGCCCCACTAGTGAAACTAGTGCTCCACTAATGCTGGCTGCCATAAGGCAGCCATAAAGCACGCTCCAGCAGCACCCACTGCCAGAGCGCCAGCAGGAAGGCCAGAGCCATCCCATGCATGTCATCGCCACACTGGCCGTCCGCTGGAACAGGTAAGCCAGTGCAGGAGGCAGGAGGGGATGGGGGAGCACGGAATGGGGTGGGGTGGGGCAAAATTAGGCAGGGAAGGGGGAGGAGTGGGGTGGGGAGGCTGTGGGAGGGGGTGGATCCAGCAGCGATGGCATGCGCCAAACCTATCCTCCTTACTTGCAGCTTCCCTGCCCCCTTTTTCTCCTCAGACTTGCACCAGCGAAATCGGTTCAAAATAGTGACCCATTCTTGGGTGGGAGGCTTATAGAGGGGAAAGGGATTTAAATCCCCTATCCTTTCAGAAACCTCCCGCTCCACTGCCCCCTCCCCCTGCTGGATACAGCATACGCCTTTCGACATGGCTGTACTGGCAGGGGGGGGGGAGGATAGGATAGGATTCGGCCTTTAGACAGGCCAATCTACTACTCCCAGCACACTCTCCGCCAGCCACTTTACAAGAAACAGCCGCAGAGCTGGCAGTCAGACAATGTAAGCCCTCCGCATTGTCTTCTCACATGCTCTGAAAAAACAAGATGAGAATGAGGCCTCTAGGCAGGCAGGAGGCTAGGACAGTGGGTGGGTGTGGGGTACAGGACATTGCCTGCTAGCTTGCCACCTGTCACCACCCACCACCTGAGGCGAAGGGTTCAACCGGCCTCATGGCTACACTGGCCCTGGCCCTGTGGCATGTTAATGAACAGGACATTTCCATTTCCAAGTTTATCTTAATCTTCTGAAATTCTTCCTGTCCTCTTGCTAACTTCCATTTTTTCACTCTCATCTTTTGATTTTTTTTTCCGGTGCATCTATTATGTGCCTAGCAATACAGATGCTATATTCTATGCTTCCCAATCATCAGAAATGACTGGGGTGAGAAAGTGTCCCCTCTCACGGAAATGCAAGCCCAGGGCAACCCAACCCATTCTGCTTTACTCCACAAAGCAGGATGTAAAGCGACACCAGCAAGAGTCTGAGTCTGAGTCTGACCAAAATAGCCTAAATAGAAAGCGCCTGGGAATTCCAAAGTTTGGAAAGACTTTGCGAAGGATATGAGAGATGTTTTCTGGCAAGATGCCCAGCCAGCAAGCAAGGCAATTGCCTCTGGACCTTTAACCACAACGGGTAGATCTATGAACCCTGGCAGACTGTAATCTGGCGATGTGATGCAATCACGTCTGTTGTGGCATTATTAAGCAGGTGTATTTTCAGCAGGAGCTGGAAACAACCAAGTCATTCTCCATATCTGAATCACTGGTAATTTCCACCACTGTTCACCCCCTTCCTCTGCCACCTGTACACTCATGTATTAGTCAGAGCCTAGAGACGACTGGCCGGCAGAGAGCACAGGCTCAGAAAATCAAAGCCAGGCTGATGATGGCAGGAGAGACGGTTTGAATTGTAGCAAGTCCTCTGACTAACATTCCATCAGGGGAACATACAGGAAGCCAAGCAGAGCCAGGAAGGACACTGCCTCTGTGCTTCCTTTCTGCCACTTCAAAAATATCGACTAACAGACCTCTTCGAGAAGCACTTTGGACAGATCTTGACATTAACTCCTGGCCTTTGCCTCATATTATGTTGCTCAAAAATAGAAGGAAAGCTCTGCAAGTGAATAATAGTGGGTGCTGAGAATAATGACCGCAAAGTGTGTAGAAGGCTTTTGGTCACAAGAGAGCTAATGAATTAAAAAGAAAATCAAGCTGGGATCCTTTTTGGTCAGACTGCATTATTTTGGAAGCTAACGTCTTGTTCCTTGGAGAGCTTCTCTTCTTCCTTACTGTGGATGATGGTGGGTAGCTTGTCAAGAGAATTTCTAAGCCAAAGTGTCTCTTTCTGCAAACGGTTGTTACCGAGCATATTCCAAGGTATGTGTAGCATGTGCGCATAGGGGAAATCTACGATATGTGCAGGGACAAAGCGCAGTGGCTCATGGCACCACTCAATGGAATGGCATGACAGGAGGAGGAAGAGAAAGTACAATAACCGGGAAAGGGAATAAAAAAGAATGCAAGGCAATATTCACAATCACTCACATAACTAGGCCCCGAGTGTCAGCGGTTTCCAGGGAGCAGCAAGGAGAAAGGAAATCCTTACAAGGAAAAAGGGGTGAATAATGGTGCAAACTGGAGGACACACATCTTCCTCTCCATTGCCACGTTTGTTTTTCCATTTTCTCCCTTGCAGGGGAGAAAAAAAGTACTAAATGCCAGAGCATTAAAGTAAGATCTCAGAGAAATCTGCCAGCAAGAGTGTCAACTTATGTATTTTGCGCACAAATGTGACATGTTTAGTCCAATTAGGGCCTATTAGGGCCTGTTTAGTCCTTATTTAGGGCCTATGGCAGTGGATCTCGCGATCCTCTGCCGTAAGCCCCCGTTCTGGCGGCGGAAAAGCCACACTACCATCATGAACTTCAGAGTTGCCGGCACAAATGGACAGAGTCTCCACATGTCCTCCAGTGGGTCCCGGACACCCCACCAGAGCAGGTAAGGTGGTGGCAGGGGTGGGTTGTGGACAGTTTGAGAGAGGATTGGGGCAGGGCCTGGGCTGAACTGGGGACAGTTCGGGGGTGGGAGGAAAAGGATCTTGGTGGCGGCAGCACACATTAAAATCCTATTCCCCTTTTCCTGGCCTGACATGCCTCCTGAGGCTCATCAGACCTATGCCTAAATAGCTGGCACAGGTCTGAGGAGACCTGTTGGCGGCCATTTTTGCTTACCTTTTCCAGGCCATCTGGTCACCCCTCACCACTGCATACAGCACATGCTCTATCAGCACCAATGCATTGTGCAGGCTGGTAGGGAATATGATTGGGCTGCCCCTTCGGTAAGACGCGTTGACAAAAAGGTGCAGAAATTATTTGTTCTCCTTATAGTTTAGGGCAATGGCTCAGGCCCCAATCCTACCCCCCCCCAGCAGCGCTGATGCAGCCACGCCAAAAGGTGTGCGCTGCATCCAGCAGTGGGGGGGGCAACCCAAGGTCAAATGGGAGGTAAGTACAAAATATTTATACTTACCTCTGCATATGCCCTGGGCCCACCTCTGGGTCTCCGCAGACATATATGCCACCTCTTTTGGTGGCGTACATCTGGGGAGTGAAAAAGAGCAAGGAGGTTTGAAATGGAGGGGATACAATCTGCCCGGTGTGTGCCATTGCCACTGGATCCCCTTCCCTCCCTTTCCCCGCACACCCCCTGCCCCTGTCACTGACCTACCAGGTCCGGCGGGCACAGTAGCGAAGCTGCGGCACTGCCGTCTCTTGTGGCAGTGCTCACAGAATGGGCACGGATGGAACACTGCATGCACCATTGACACCCATTTTACAGCAGCGGAACACTCTTCCGTTGTCTTAAACCCCACCGCTTGACAGCACAATCCTGGAGAGGATTCGGCTGTCAGTGAGAGATTTAGTTATGGTGAGTAGTTATGGTTCTTTTGTCATGAGCTGTGGCTCAAGGAATGGGTTTTATTTATAATTCTTTGTGTTCCACAACTGACCATGGGAAGCATTAGCATACATAATTCTTTGGAACATAGCTTACAACTCAGGAATGATTTGAAACTCATTCTGCAGTACAATTTGTAGCCAGTCAGTGCACGCCTAGGTTATGTATGGGACTGAGAAGACAAAAATATAAGCAGACTATTAGGAACCAGTTGTAATGCATGAACTTGATATTTATTTGTTCTTAAATCAAAAGGTTTGTTAAATGTCCTTCAGCTTAAAAAAATGATATGGATTAACCATGTCTAAGTTTAATTAAATTGAATTTATACAGAGAAAAATATGAAATTTTATTTACCATGGAAGGAATGTGGGTACTTAACTGCCCAGCAAGTTCTCAAAGACAAATGAGATCAGATTACAAGAGTTAAGTAAACATAAATTTATATTACAGTTCAAATGAATCCAATTTCAACAAGACTGTGCAACAGTCTAAAAACTGGCTTACCAAATTGGATATTTAAATGAACGCTAATACTCATTATATGTCTCCAAAAGGGTGGGTGCTGAACAGCTGGAGCCACATAGAGAAACTGCTTCCTTTAGCCCCATGGTGAAATCATTTTTTTGTCCATTTTGTCAATGATGAACCAGAAAAGAGATCATGGGGTTGCAGAAGATTCTTAAATGAAAACATCAACCCAGTCTGTGGCAGTGGTGAAGGAGGCAAAGGAAAGGGATTCTTCCAAAAGGGATTGAGAAAAAGTCTGCTATAGTAAGCCCCCCCCCCGTATCTATGGTGGATACATTCTACCCCCCCCCCGTGGATATGTGAAAACCACGGATGGGGCGATTGCCCCCTCCACGGTTTTCTGAGGGCCCCCCGTTATCCGCGGATAGCGGATCCACGAATAGTGGGGGAGCTGTAATATTATGCTGCCCCTATACAAATCTATGGTGTGGAGACATTTGGAACACTGTGTACTGTTCTGGTTACCACACCTCAAGGAGGATATTGTAGAGCTGGAAAAAGGGGCACAAGAGGGTAGCCAAAATGATTGGAAAGCTGGAGCACCTTCCGTACAAGAGAAGGCTA
The DNA here is from genome assembly GCA_026170595.1 of Plestiodon gilberti rubricaudatus. Lineage (NCBI taxonomy): Eukaryota > Metazoa > Chordata > Lepidosauria > Squamata > Scincidae > Plestiodon > Plestiodon gilberti. The sequence goes on from JANXHW010000004.1 coordinate 45,128,285, forward strand.
CAACATTTGGGCTTTCTAGCGTGGAAAAAAAGACAATTAAGGGAGGATACAAACTGAGACGTATAAAATCATGCATTGTGTAAAAAGTAAATAGTGAGGTGATTTTCTCCCCCCCCCCCATCTCTGCTGGAACCAGAAGTCATTCCATGAAATTGATTAACTGGACATTTAGGATGGACAAAAGGAGGTACTTCTTCAAACAACACATAATTAGTCTGTGGAATTCATTGCTACGAAATATTATGATGGCCCCTAGTTTTGACGGATGTAAAAACTGGGGATTGGACAAATGTATGGAGAACAGGTCTATCAATGGCTACTAGTTATTATGATGGCTATATGTGCAACCTACCAGTTTAGAGGCAGTGTGGTTCTGAATACTAGTTGCAGGAGAGCAACGGCAGGAGAGTATGTCTTTCTCTCTTGCTTATAGGCTTTCCAAGGCAGCTGGTGGGCCACTGTGGAAAACAGGATGCTGGACTAGATGGGCCTTTGACCTGATCCAGCAGGGCTTTTCTTATGTTCTTATAGCAACAGCAAACAACACTGATGTGATGACTCACCACTTACAGCCAGTCTGAAAATATTAACTGATGAAACATATTTCTTGTAATGGAGGGAGGCTCTGCATGAATATCAAACTAATGATGGAAATAACAGATTAACAACAACAGAGCCTTCCATGTTTTATTTGCCCAGAAATATAGATTCCTGCATGCATGAGACTTTCTTCTGTAAAGCAATCTAACCCAACAGAGCACATGATTAACTGGCACCTTGGAAGCAGTCCCACAGAGCACTACACACATTCCACAAAATTATGGGCTTTCACGATTGAAATATTGTGCTCAGCACTTCACAGGATCCAGTTCTCGGTTATCAAGCTTCCTCGTATCCTCTTTCTTATGGGCAAACTCTACCCCCTGTACCAAGGCCCTGTGTAACTTATGTTCTCACAGAAATGTTTTAGTCATAAAGTTACTTCAAAAGGAGGCCAAATTAAATTCTTCTCCCATTTGAAGAGAGGGTTTCTCCCCTTTCAAACCCTTCATGTTGGCCAAAAAGCACATGCTTTTGAAATTCACACTTTCTCCCCCAAAAGGTTCCATAAATGAGACACCACCTCACCTACTTGGTCTGTCTCTTTTATTCACTAAGACTAGGCTTACCAGATCTCCAACCGGGACAGAGTGCTAGACCTTTAGGAGAAGGAATGTGGACAGGTGTAGCTTGTTAAACACTTAGAGCACAATCCTAGGCATGTCTACTCAGAAGCAAGCCCCACTGAACACAATGGGGCTTGCTTTTGAGTAGACATGCCTAGGATTGTGCTCTAAGGTTTAACAAGCTACACCTGCCCACATTCCTTCTCCTAAAGGTCTAGCACTCTGTCCCGGTTGGAGATTTGGTAAGCCTAACTAAGACCAACACAACAGCACAACTTCTTCAGGTATCATACTGAATACTATAATAAAAAATAGAACCATATGATGCAACAGGAACAGACTGGTTCCAACCTACTTTTTTAACAACAAAATGCATTTTGGCCTATAACATAACTTGCTGTAAATAAGGTCCTCATGGATTCCATAGGTATATGGTACAAAGAGTTATAACATCTTTTATGTGACAGCTAGTGTTAGACTGTGTGTATCATCCTCATATCATACTTGCGTGTAACTTACTAATAGCACAATCAATATAATCCCAGATTAAAAATCTAATTTATGTCATTTTTATCCTGCCTTCTTCCAAAGGAATTTAAGGCAGCATATATGCTATTTCTCTCCCCCATCAAATTTTATTAGGCTTACCAGATTTCTTGCCGGGACAGAGTGCTAGACCGTTAGGAGAAGGAATGTGTTCAATGGGGCTTGCTTCTGAGTAGACATGCCTAGGATTGTGCTCTAAGGTTTAACAAGCTACACCTGCCCACATTCCTTCTCCTAAAGGGCTACACTCTGTCCCGGCAAGAAATCTGGTAAGCCTACATTTTATCCACACAATAACCCTGTGAAGTAGGCCAGGCTGAGAGATAGTGACTGGTCCAAGGTCACACAGTGAGTTTCATGGCTGAGGATTTGAAGGCCTCCAGGTCATGGTTCAAAGCTCCAGTCCCTTTCTCCATTGGGTCTATCAATGAAACTACCTTTTCCTGACATTTGAGATCAGTGTAATTCCACACAAATGTTTCTGAAATTTACTTGTCGTTACTTTGGACACAATTACACATTCAGAAGAAGGAAGTGGTACAGTCCCCCTGAGACTGTATCATTTCAGAATGCAGATGAGAAGGTCTCATTAGTAAATATTATGTTAAAAAAAATCTCTACCCACAGAAAGCCAGCATGTCCAGGAGAAGAGTTTCAGCCTAGGTTTTTTTTCCTGAACTGCTGCTTTTCTGTGTGCGGGAGCTTTAGTCTGAAACGGTACAGCCCCAGAAGGGTTGCACTATGTTTTTGTTTCCTGAATTTGTAAGTTAGCTCACAATCACAGTGATAATATCGATGCAAGTGCTCCCTTTCTTTCCCATTCACCAGCAGCTTAGGAGGCTAGTTCTGAGGACAACATCCTAGGTTGGACAGTGCAGTGTTTCTGCAGGCCAAGGGGATACTTTTTTCCTTGTGACATTCTCATAATGACTGTAGGAAGCCAGACATTCACAGACAATGTTGCTCATACTGCTCCAGTGTCAAGAATATGCTGTAGATCAGCATAGACCTGTGTAGACTGAAATACACGCCCACATCCTGCAGGTCTGACGCCAGGGCACTGAAGAACAGAAACAGCACTTCCAGTTCCTATCCCTCCCATCAGAGTCACTCAGAAATGCCTCTGGTTCCATGTTTGTTAGAACAAATGGAACTTACTGCAAAAGAACTTACTGCTGATCCCTAATGATGGTCCTAAATTTAACACGAGTGGCGGGCAGTTCCAAAGCTATGACGGTGTCTAGGCAACAACCCTGCTAACTCTCCTTTAATCGTACAAACAGGAGTTCTTGTACGCTCATCTCATCTGGCACTTTCTTTTTGGTTCCACTCAATGGACAAACTGTGAGAAATGAAGTAACATGCTGGCATCTGTACTTGCCATGGTAAAATTACTCAGGAAGAACAGAGTTACTTGTACAGTTTATTCTAGAAAGGGAAGTGCCTGGTTTGTTCTCTTTAAGGGTTCCTCCTCCTTTTTCCCTCTGAGGCTCCACTGAATCACATTCATGTCTGGCAAGTAGCCTACCTGCCTATTATTGATCCTTCATCAGGCAGAGCAGAGCTGGGTTGCATCTGAATGGGGGAACAAACACAGGTTTTGCAGTGAACAGCACTTACCAGCAAGTTACAAGTAGGTCTTAACAATTGGATCCCTGGCCTGCCCCAATGCCCCACATTTTATTAGAAGCTCAGATGAGAAAGCCGTTCCCCCTGTGGAAAACACACCAATATGAGCGTGCTGGGTGGTAGATTTTACTGCTGGTAAAAATGAGTGGGAACAGTATCGTATGATCTGGTTTGCAGAAAGATTGCCTTCAGTTGCAGTTGTGGTTGCGGTCTGAACCTACTTCTCTCCATTCCTAAGCTGTGCAAGTGAAAATTTTAGAACTAATAAATAGAAAAGGCAATTTAGGAAAACCAGATTAAAGCAGAAAAAGAGCCATCATTATCTTTAAATTGTGGGGTAACCTTTTGGCAGAAGAGATACAGATGAATGGGCCAATCTCAGAAACATCCACAGTTCTCTCTTGGGCTAAACGTGGGGAACTCTCTGTTCTCCTTCTCTCCAGTCTCCTCTCAATCCTGCTTGCGCTCTCTCACTCGCTCTCCCTGCCTGCCTATCATCTTGCTCTAATTGTTTCCAGATTTGTGTGGGAGGTCAGGGCCCGGGAGTGCTGCTTCATGCCAAGTTTATAAACAGAGCAGTGTTTCCAGATGGCCACTGGCTCCAGCCTGGCTAGCAGGTTGATTGGGACCAGAATAACAACAGGTGGAGGACAGACAATGAATTCCTTGACACTTATTTTGCTCCCTCTGCTCCCCCCCCCACACACACACCCCTTGAAATGAACAGCCACCACAGTTACTACCAGACTCACCAGCAGACCCTGATATATTTCAGCCAGGGAAGAAATGGAACACAGAGAAAAACAAGCAACTTCCGCATCTCAAGAAAAAGCGGGGCACAAGGTGAAGCCTGCCTTATTTTACTGCCATGGGCTACTTAGTGCTGCTGTTCATTAAAGTTGCCTAAACAGACCTTTGCTAAAACAGGTTGTGTGTGTTTGTGTGTGTGTGTGTGTGAGAGAGAGAGAAAGCATAGAGAACAAGTACCAAGTACTTTTTAAAGTTTTAAGAACAAAAAACAAACCAGCATATATACCAGGGGTGGCCAAATTGCTGCTCCTGAGCCACATGCGGCTCTCTGACGTGTAATGTGCGACTCTTGGAAATATGTTGGCTGAGCTCCTTTTTGCATCACAATTAATATAAAAGGTAAATAAGAAATTTTCAAGTTTTATAATTATTTACCAGGTATAAACTGAGAGTCCACTTGATTAAAACACAAGTTTACTGTTCATGGTGAGTAAATATATTTAAGAATTTAAATGCTTCTTAAATATTGCGGCTTTCGAACATCTCTCTTGCAGCACTCAAACATCTGAAGTTTATCATATGTGGCTCTTACATTAAGCAAGTTTGGCTACCCCTGATATACAGTATATATGCATAAACATACTGTATATACACAAACAGCATTGAATTAACAAAGTATCTCATATGCATCTTGAGCGCTTCCTATAACAATACTGTATTACCCCAGCAACATTTTTGGCAGTAGCCACTACCCTCCAATCTTCATGTAAAATACCCCATCGTTTCTCTTTAATTCTGCAGCTGTTATTCATCCATGTAGATGAGCTGGAGTTTTAAGGTTTGTCCCCCCCCAAAAGGGTGTTACGAATGCCTCTCTAGTGGTTTTGCCTACCTGAACATGTGGGCAGTCAAAGATGTGCTATCCACACACTGCATCACTTCTGGGGCTTCCCAACTGGAGAGAGAAAACATAAACCCTAACAAATGGTGCCGCTCTCAGGTCACATCGTGAGCAAGGATGGCAATCCACACAAACGGGGGGTGTGTGTGTGTGTGTGCTCTGGCTTAGCTATAACTTCCAACAGTAAAAGTAAGCTTACCCATCTAGACCCATAGATCACTATGGGGCCTGACTCTGTAGGGTTGCCTGGTGAGGCAGCAGGAGATCTACTCCTGCCTCTAGCACTCTCATTCAAATGGGAGAAAAGGCAGCAACCACTTCCCCTGCCCTGTTCCTCGTTTCCCTCTTCCAGGGATGTATCTAAGTAACTATGTCATGAGTGCGAGTGCGAGTACGAGTCATTTTTGCAAGAGTGCGAGTCCAAGTGCAAGTCAGTGCCAAAATTTTTGGGCAAGTACGAGTCAAGTGCAAGACATTTTTGCACGAGTGCGAGTTGAGTACGAGTACAGCCAAAAACCATGAGTCACAAGACACAAGTCGAGTCACTTTGTGGAAAAAAGCTTTTTTCCCTGAAAATAGGGTGGGTGGGTGTCTGTGTGGGGTGTGTGTGGGGACCTCTGAGGCTTTTAAAGCACCCACTTGGCTTCCCCTATGACTTGGAAAATGACTTGGAAATGGCAAGTCGTTACCCCCACAAGTGTAAGTCAAGTACGAGTCCCGTGGGTCACAAGTACGAGTACGAGTCAGGGAAAAAGTGGCTAAGTCACACTTGCGAGTCGAGTCATTTGACTCGAGTCCCCATCACTGCCCTCGTCCCCTTCACTTGGCTGATGATAGTCCCCGCAGTGGTCCAATTCGTTTTCTCCCTACAGAAGACGAGTACTTGAACAGCTTTTCTCCAAGCGGAATGCTGTATGGCCTTGTTGTTCAATTGGAGAAAGCAGCAACCATCCTCAGTCCAGGTGTCCCCTCTCTGTACCCTTACGGAACAATGCTGTCAATGCTTTGTCCCCTGTAGTAGGAGCACTATCTCAGTGAAAAATAATGGTTGGCAAAGAGGAAATACTTAGATTAAGCAAATGACTTATTTTTTCCCCACATCTGCACAATTGATGAACCAGCCTTTATTAATCTCTGCAAGGACATTGTCACTGTGTTCCTATTTTAGAGATGGTGGACTAACAGCCCAGTCTATGCGGCCCCCACACTGAGAGCTCAGGGCCACTGGCATGATGTCCACTGAATGCAACTCGCTGACCCAGTGGAGAGGCCAGTCGAGAGGAATGAGAAGGGTAATACTTACCTGTGCTTACCTGTGCTTCCACAGCTTCCCAGCTGCTGCAGAGCCTCCTATGAGACTCAGAGCTACACTAGCTCTGTTGCTGGCATAGCGCTTCAGAGCCACTAGGGGCATCTCTGGCTCAGGAAGGGGGCTCAGGATCCAGCAGCCACTGACTGCGCCTCATCCTGCCCCTGTCCCGCCCCACTCTCTGCCCCTTTTCCTGCCTCTCCGCTGGCAGGCTTGTGCTGACGTCTGGTCTGAACCCCATTGCTGGTGGCTCACAGCGTTCTGGCTGCTGCACTAGCGACCATGCAGTTGCCACTGACGGAGGGACTTCCTTGATGGTGAGGCTGTCTTTGCACTGGTGTCCCTAGCAGTACAGTCAGTGGCATTTCCCAGGTATAGGATTGAGCCATAAGGTAGCATGAATATAATAATTTATCTGGAGCAAGGGAAATTATGGCACCAGGACATTAATAAATATGCACATGTAATGGGAAGTGCACTTTTTGTCAAACGTTTGTCAAACATTAAGGCTTTCACTGCTGGCATCCATATTAAAACAATTGAAAAGTTTTTCAGGCTAAAGGGCAGTGGTCTAAATGTAGTGCAATTAAAATTTAGAAATTTAAACATTAAAAACTACAGAAAACTAAACACTAAAACCTTACATTTTGCCCACTGCTATGGTAGATTTCCTCAGAGACTGCGTTTTCAATGACCCTACGCTCACTTGTTCTTATAAAAGTTGGAAATAACTACCCTTTAATTGGGAACATCGCTGACAGCTGTCAACTCTAAAGGCACTTTTTGTCTTTTAAAAAGCCCTACTGAACAGGGAGCAATTACTGGCAGAGATGCCACCATGAGTAAACTTCTAAAGGAATAGTAGGCCTGGAAAGTGCCCATTGGCCAGTCCACACTGGGAAGGCTGGTGCTGCATTTGATACGATAAACATTGCTACAAATCAGGTTTAAAAAGATTGGAAGGCAACACTGACAATGCTAGAATGCAACAAGTTGACTGGATTCTTCATAAAAATGAACAAAGAATGACAATTCCAGCCTAAAAGGATAATGTTGAAGTCTCCACCTGTCGAGCTATCACCTGTGCATCACCTAAGGCTGAAGCCCGACCCAAACCGCATGATTTCCAGCGCGTCCCAGACGCGCGCGGAGCTGTGCCGAGCTGTGGTGAGGTGTCTGGTTACCATTGCGGAAGCGAACGGAGCAGCTGCGATCTCCCGATTTCCGGCAAGTACATAAAGTTGTTTGCCCATCTTTTGAGGGGGCGGGTTCGCAGAGCTACTGCAGCCAACCAATCGGATGAGAGGGCAGGATGAAAGGGGCTGTCAATCAATCAGAATTCACTTGAGTCTCCGATTTCTCATGGATCCATTTCTCCTTCTCACAAAAGTTAGCAAGATGAATTCTATTCCCGGCACAAATTGTTTTGTTAGTTTTCTCTCCTTCCTGCCCCCCTCTCTCTTCTCTCGTGTATCGGACTGCACTTGTGCGTAACCAATCACCACTGCGCTTTCTAAGAAGGCAGGACAACAGGAGGGACTAATTGCGGGAAGACACTCCTACAGACGAGTTCATCGCGTGGAGGCGAGCAGCCAGGCACCTACGCTCGCTCGCCTCTGCGCCTGAGCTCGTGCGGTGTGGGTCGGGCTTAAGAGTAGTGAACTGATCCAGTTGAATCCAATTTCAAACATTTATTCATTGACTATCCACTCTAATTCTGAATCTAAATGGGGCATATAAATTTAAATATCATTTTTAAAATAAGTTTTTTAAAGAAGCCACCCTGTTGTCACATATAGGTAGACAGATTATCTACATATGTGTTTGATGTGTTGGTTTCTTTTTTCATCTATCACATGTTCTTGAAGATGACGCACAGACACGCTGGGTTGTGTTGCTGTTTTTCAAACTCTAGAAAAACGGTTTAAAATGTGACCGTTTCAGAGCTGCTGTTTCCCAGGGCCTGTACAAATTCATCCCCGACTGTGTTTAGAACTGAGCGACATAGCTGACTTCTAATGTTCCTGCAAGTAGCCAGCTATGCTTCTCCTCAAATAACTTTTGAAACACCTCAAACCAAAATGAAGTTATTTTTCCCCTTCAAAAACTTGGCAGGAGGGTGAAAAGGCTAGTGTGGAGGAGGTGAGAAATACCATTTCCAAATGCTGAAAAAGCCAAGTAAACTGTCTGTGGTAACAACCCAAGGTCAGCGACAGTAGGTTATTTATTACGCTCCGTTCAAAACCGTTGCTGTTCAATGTTAATGATAAAGAAGGTGGCTGCATGCATGCATGCTGCAAATAGTCTGGTAAAGCTTCATTTCACAATCCGAAGCACGGTGGCTTTGTTCCCATGATACCATAGAAGTTATCATTTCCTGGGGAAAGAACACCAGGACTTATTGTATCACCCAGTATCTATGAATCAGGACTGGGGTAGCTGGTTTGCTACAACACAATTCTCATTTTATAACTGTCATCTCTTAACATAATTTAAAACGTCTTTTAAAAAAAAAACATGTTTGTTATTACTCACTGCCCTTCACAGACATCAAATAATACAGTATCCTGTTATTTATCTACTACAAGCTATTGGAGTAAGGGGTGAACAAGTGCTAAGTGATACTTAGCTATGGTAGCTATGGTAGCAGTGGTTCTCAAACTTTTTTGCACCGGGACCCACTTTTTAAAATGACACTCTATTGGGATTGTTTTTAAATTATGTATTGTTTAAACTTATTTTCTGTATTTTAAATTATGTATTTTAAATTTTGTTGTAAGCCGCCTTGGGCATTTGCCTTCGGCATAGGATAAGGCGGGATATAAATTTTTTAAATAAATAAATAAATAAATAAATAATCTAGCTTTACAAGACTTTAAAAAATGATATTAAATAAATAAATAAATAAATAAATTTTACAAGTAAAGAGCTCAGCTGCTTGCAGGGTAATAAGCAGCTATCTTGCAAACTGCAGGGGTTTGGAGCTCTTTGAAGGGCAATTAGTAGCTATCTGATTGTTTTAATAGCCTCAGGGTTTGTGGCAATTACTTATCTGATCTTTCCATCACCTGGGACCCACCAGAAATCAGGTCGCGACCCACCAAGTGGGTCCCGACCCACAGTTTGAGAAACACTGTTCTAGAGATTAGAGCCTTGTTCAGATGCTATAGAAGCCACGGATACTGAACCCAGGTACAGCGCCCATGGGAGTGTGCTGTAAAGCCCTACCTCCACCTTGACATGCTCATATAAAAAATCCTCTCTGAAGTGTCTATTTGTACCATAAAGAAATATCAACGATTCCACATAAGCTTTCTCTACCAGGACAAATAAGAGCTTTTTTGGGGTGGGGGGGCTCTCATTAGGAAAACAGTATGAGGAGAAATAATTATTGCCCTCCTTCCCCCAGTGCCATGCCTCCTTGCTGCTTTTTATACAAATTAGGGAGCCCCATCATCCCTAGTTTTGCCCTTGAATGAGAAATGAGCAATTTTCTACTGAAATCCTGTCCCAGTTCTCTCTCAAGGCATCATCTCAAAGGAAAAATAATAAAAAAGAGATTTCAAATCCTTTCTCAGGCTCCATCTTCTGGATGATTCTTGTGCTCAGAAATCAGAGGTGTCCTAGCGCCCCCACGTGGTGGGGGCCGCTGACGCAACGGCGCCCACGTGACGCGGGGGCGTGACATCAGCGCACAGCTGTAATCACCCCCCCTGCCATTTGGCTTCCGTTTTTGGAGCCAAACGGAGCAAGGGTGGGTGGGAGGGCCAAAACGCAGCCGTCTCGGCTGCGAAGAAACAACAAAAAATAAGGTGAGCAGCCCGCGAAATCCTCCCCCCTGAAGCGGCACCTGGTGCCCAGGGCACCAGGTGTTACGACGCTACTATCAGAAATCTAGATTTAACAGAGGATTTGAAAGATGTAGTTTGGGACAATTACAACAAAGAAAAATATTACAATTGATTTTGTGGTTTTGAGGGTTGCATCTTGCAGCATCATTCTTGCATCTGATGAATGGACTATATAGTTCACAAAAGTTTATGCTGTAGGAAATGTGTTAGTCTTTAAAATGCTTTGTTGGTCTTGCAGCTACAAGCTAACATAGCTAACCCTCTGGAAGCTAATAGCAGAAAAAGGTCCATGTTGTAGCTGTTGGTCAAATGTATATGGTATCTTGCTTTGCCCAGAATACCGCCATTGAGACACAAGACAAGGGGTTTGCTGCCTCTCCTCCTGCAGCTTGCTCCCCAGTGCTCTTCTTCCACTCTGTCACTCCAGTTCGCTCTGCTCGTCACTGCTCTGCTCCACAATGTGCCTTCCCAAGTCAACAACACACAGGGTGCAATCCTGTGTAACTCTTGCACCAGTGTAACAGTAGCTCCCCTGGTGTAAGAGCACTTATGCCAGTGTAACTTGCCATATGCCGACGGATACAGGACAGACACCAGCTTAACCCCCCTTGGACACCTCACATGTGCAGTTCGGACGTAGAATGGACGCTAGTACAACTCCGCAGATGCAGGGGGCATTCTGGGCCTCCCGAAATGCCCCCTGCGGCGGCGGAGTTGCGCCGGCATCCATTCTGCATCCGAACTGCACATGTGAGGGGTCCAAGGGGGGGTTAAGCTGGTGTCCGTCCTGTGTCAGTCAGCGTACGGCTAGTTATATTTGCATAAGTGCTCTTACACCGGGGGATCTACAGTAACACCGGTGCAAGAGTTACACAGGATTGGGCTGACAGACTCATACAATGGGAGGAAAAGTTCTCACAGTCGCCAGGCCTCCTTCCCTCATACCATTCTCACCAATCAGCTGACATCTTTCTCCTGCTTTGCTTCATGTGGGGGATAGGGCAAATTAGCCCACGCCAGAGATAGCCTTGGGGCTATCCAAGACACTTATAATTGATTTTTTCCCCATTAATTTCCAGAAAACAAACTCCCTTTGCACAATTGAACCACTCTTTAATTGTTACATACCTGACTTTGGTGGATTAATGGAATAGATTGTAGAATATGCCTTGGCCAAGAGGGATTATTACTTTCTGATTTGACAGTAATTTTGTGGTATTTTTCTTCCTTTCTCCTCACCTATTTGTACTTTACAGCCTTCTGTGCTTACTCAGCATACTATTTAATGTCTGTATTTTTCCCCATTTTTGTGGCTTCCTTTCCCCATGTTTTTGTTCTTTTTCTAGTGGTTCTCTCAATTGCTTTGTTTTAGTTTGTGCTTATTCTAAAATGTACTGTGGTTTATTTTAGGATACATTTATATTTGGAATGGAATTATAGTCTGAAAATTTATGCAATAAGTATATATTTTTGTTGGACAAATATTACAACTGTCTTTTGTTTTGTTTTAAATAACTGTTTACAATTGACAAGTTGCAATTCAATTATTCTGCTGCTGCTAGGCGGTCAAAAAACTAAATTGCAGTTATGTAGACTAAATGTATTAAAACTATCTAGAATTTATGTTTTTAGCCATATTGCATATGATATGCTCTTCTAGCTGAAATCTGTCTCCAGGGGCAATGTCGTACACTTTATATACAGCATTAAAATAAAGAGGAAAGAGGCACTGTTCAACTGTGACTTTTAAAAAAAATTTCCAAGCAACGTTTAATTCTGAGCCAGATATTAAATATTTCTGAAAAGAGTGGAAGGCATTTCCATTCATGCAAGGCGGAGAGACAATTTTCACGGATCCCCCTGCCCACTGCATGCCCGGTGCCGCATGCCATTCCTTTCCAGAGGGGTCCTCAATCCTCAGGAGCCAGTTCTCAGGAGTTAGGGGCCTGCAGAGGAAAGGGGGATTGGCAAAAAAAATGTCACTGTAGATAAACGATAATCACAGAAAGGGCAAATAGCAAGGCCTTGTTAGTGTATCACCCATGGGCAGCAGACAAATCTGGTCTATCCCTAAGTCCAACTGAAGCGTTTGCCTTAGGTAGTTGGTTTGGTGAGGGGCACTATCTCTGCCCACCTACTTGTTTCCTTTAATTATATTAAATGAAATTAATTTTTAAGGCCGCCCGAAATTATTTATTTATTTATTTATTTATTTGCAATTTAATTAATTAATTAACTTGCCTGTCCCGCCGCCACCATTGCCGCCATTCTGCCTCCGCCATTGCCGCTGCTGCCATCGGCCGCCGCCGCCATCATATCTTCTTAATCTTCATCGTCACCGCCACCACCACCGCCGCTGGAGTCTGGCCATCTGAGCCAGCCAGGACTCCAGTCCTGCCCCCTCAAGCTGCCGCCACTGCTTTTAAAACTTACCTTATTTCTGGCGCCGCTATCTTGAATCTCGTGAAATCTCGCAAGATCTAAGATGGCGGCGCCCAAATCTCGTGAGGGCACATGAGGCCCTCACGAGATTTGGGCGCTGCCATCTTGGATCTCACGAGATCCAAGGTGGCGCCGGTGGAAAAAAGGTAAGTTTTTTAACTTTTAAAAGTGGCGGTGGCGGAGCCCAGAAAGCCCAGGACTGACCCGGGACCGGAGCCTGGAAACCAGGACAGTCCCAGGTTTTCCAGGACGGATGGCAAGCCTATTTAAAGGTTAGGACCAGGAGCTTGTGCTGGATCCAGGGACAGACCTGTAACCAGTAGCGATCATAGATGATGTCTCCATGCTAATTAACTGACTTGTATGAGAAAGAGCTTGCAATCTTGAGAAGTACTTACACCCCACCTCTGACTCTGTTCTTGCCAGTCACACGGGTGACCATATATACTGTACAAACAGGGCCTCTGAGAGGCATTTTATCAGAGGATACAAAGTTTCTTTTGGGCCCCTTCTCAAAGGGGGAGGAGGCAAAACAGGTTGGGAGGAGAGGAGCAATAGCTGGAAAAGTCACCAGAGCCCAAGTCTACCAGGCTTTTCAATATGGCACCCAGGTCTATCCACCTGGTAGACCTGGCCTCCTGGTTGGCCGGGCCACCGTTTTCCACTCTCCATGAGGCCAGTTAAGATCCCAGGAAATTTCTGGGGGGGCTCCTTTGGCTCCTGGGCTTCCTCCTTTGGCTCATGGGCCGCCTTTATGACCCTGGGCCCTGGTACAATTTACCCCCTTTTTTACATCCCTCTCATGGGCCCTGTATACAAATCTATGCGGTAGTCATATTAGCCTGTTGGAGCAACAAAAAACAAGGAATCTTGCAGCACCTTCAAAACTAACCTATTTACTTCACAACATAAACATTCATGGACTACTTTCCACTTCATCAGGTTCTCTGATGGCAAGTATGTAAGTGTCGACACATATAGAGATAGATAAAAGGGGGGGAGGGAGGACATTGTAAAAGGTGGGATTAAAGAGCTATGAAATGGAAGAGGCACAATCCATTACCATAATTAAAGACCCAATCCCCCAGCACTAATACAGCCGTGGCAATGGGGCGTGCCTGCATCCTGAGGTGGGGGGCAGTCATGGAGGCCTTCTCTCAAGGTAAGAAAACGTATATTCCCTTACCTTATGATAAATCTCCGCTTCCTCAATGGGTCACCTTGGATCTACAGCAGCTATTTCACTGGCATTAAGTGTAAGGAGAGTAAGGGAGAGGGAACAGAGATAAGATTCTGGTGCAAGTCACTGCCGGCAGGAACCCCCACTCACTCCCCCATTCCGCCTCCCACCCTCCCTTCCCAGAAACTCCCCTGTTCCTCCTCCCAACCCTGTTCCTTTCCCGCCCCCCCCCCAGTTTACCTTCACTCCTGCTGATAGCCGGTAGCAGCAGCAGGCCGCCGTATGGCCTCCTCTGTTCCACTGTCATCATAATGTTACAGTAGTATGGATTGGGCTATAAGTAAAATACAGTGGCAATTCATAACAACAGGAATATTCACAATCCTGTTCACAATTCAAAACAACAATTCACAATCCAATGCAATGCATGTCTACTCAAAAGTAATCCCATTGTGTTCAATAGAGCTTACTCCCATGAGACTATGCATAGAATTAATTCAGCCTATAGAGGCAGGAACAATGGTAACATACAAATGAATAATATTGAAAATTGTCTAAACCCAGGATCGAAACACGCTCATGTCAGCATTAAGGATCTGTTCAGCAAAGTATATCATTATTTGCTTCAGCATAACCTGTGTAAGATGTATGCCAATGCTTCCCGGCTTTGTACACTTGTAAAGCCCGTGCTTAAAAACCTTCACCCCCTCCACTGGCTATACTTTATAAGCTAGACTGTGCTCCTTCCACCCCCAAGAAATGCCACTACTTCTGGGGAGGAAGAGGAGAAGAAAAGCATGTAGAAAAAATATTGTAACCTGCTCTGATCCCCTGGGAAACAGTGGGATACAAATCTAAATAATAATTGTTGTTGTTGCAACCTGCCCTGGTGGCCTCTGTGGGAACAGGAGAGTGGGATAAACATTACTTAAATAAATAAAACATTTCACTGATTTGAGGAATTAAACCAAATTCAGATAGCAGTTGCATACATTTCCAAATCAATGGCTCCATGCTGTCTGCAATGTCTGTGAGTACTTTCAAGACATGTGTCTGGAAGAGGAATTATCTCTCTGTTCCTCAGTGTCTGACACAAGCTTTTCAGAACTACTTTCCTTCTATAGGTCTTTATGGAATAATCACTTAGCCTGCACCTATTATTCTTGCCTTATCGCTTTCCTGGTCAGTATTTTATGTTACATGCATTATATATCTATCCTGATCTGCATACCTACCCAAGAAAAGGGGGTTGCAAGTGGCACAACTCCAGAAATCTTTCTCCAGAATTTTCATAAGTATCAGGCATACGGAGAGGAAATCTTCTGGCAAGGAAAAAATCATTTGTGGCTGCAGCATGGTTTTGCATAAACGTACTGTTTTAAGTTTACAGATATGTTATTAATTGAACTGCAAGAGAAGAGATCAAAGAAATAAATGGGCTGTACCTTATGAACAAAAACATATTCCTACTCTAGATGTAGACCCCCTAGACAGTGTGGGTTTTAGGATGAGGCATAAAGTTGAAACCTTTTCAAGTGAAACTAAAGAATGGGAGAATTATGCCTGCAAATCCATCAATACCGTGATGTTTCAGTTGTGGACGTCTAACATGCAGTCCCACACATAAATCAGCAGCCAAATAATTGCATTTATTTCTACATCAGAGGTATATATTCTGCTTAGAAAAAACATATTGGCTGGAAAGGAGTGATGACCATTTCAAAGAAACTCCCCGGGAGGGATTTGTTCTGATAAGTCATCAAACTTACATGCTTATCTAATCTATTGTTACCAAATATATCATTTTTCCTTGAAAGTAATTACCTCATCCTAGGAGCCTTTCCAAAGAATCTTGTCACACGATGCAGTCAGTTTGTATATTAACATACAAACATTGATTATAAATGATCTTACTTGGAATATTATAAAGAGTTTCCTAATTATCCCTGCTCCTAGGATCTTCTTGCAGTTCAGCCTCTATCTTCCTATTCGTTCTTCCACAACCCTTTCTTGCTTCCTTGCTTGCTTGCTTCAGTGTATGGCCTCCACAGACCTCTGGAAAAGAACTGGTAGGTATGTAGGCCAAATCCTATTGGGCAGCTACACCACTGGAACCTGTGTTCTGGCGGTGCAGCGTGCTTTATGGCTGTCGCAAAAGGCGACACACCGTTCAATGTGGCCCACCAACGAGCTCTGGCACCAGTAAGTCATCAAGGGGGGTAGGGGGGAGGTGGGCAGAATGGGGCGGGGAGGGAGAGGAATGGGGTGGAGACTAGGACAGGGAAGGGGCAGATCGAGGCCGAGAAGAAGGCAGTATTGGTGGCAGCGGTGCCACCGATATCCTCCCCCTTCCCAGACTCAATCCACATTCCCGAGTCTACTCAGACTTGCACCAGCAAAATTGCTGGCACAGGTCCGAGTAGACCCATTCAGGAAGTGGAGGCTTACTCCTGGGCAAGGGAACAAATGCTCCCTTACCCAGAGGAGACTTCCGGGACTACCCCACCACCACCGCGCAGGATGGAGCACACATTCCAGTGGCATGGCTGCATTGCATTGGCTGTGGGATTCCTAGGTGGGTGACAGGAATCAGAGAGTTCCTATTGTTAGAAAAGAGCCATGATGAGTTCTGCCTTTGTCTCACCCACCCAGTTGAATGTGTGGTGACTAGGTGGATGGCTGTTGGATCATTTCATAAATTAAGTTTCATCATGAGGTTGGTGAAGACAGCAGTAACATAGCTAGTCCGGCCTCGAGGGGGGGATGACGATGATGCATTTCATGTAATCGTCCCATCCCCTGCACTCCCAGAAGTCTTCATTTGAAGCCTTCCAGGACGCAGTGGATGGCAGGGCGGGCGGCGGGGGGGGGGGGAACGTGCAATTTCAATGTGTTTATGCTCTGTGACTACAGCAGCCGTCCAGCTGCAAAAAAGCAACCACAGAGCACAAAAATCCCGCCGCGACTCCACCTCGCGAGGAGACTGTGGCTGTCACCCGGGGCACACCATCCCCTGGCTCCCCCGTAGTGACACCTCTGGAGGACAGTTGAAGGTTCAAAACTTGTCCTTTGCCTTTCAAAAGCTGCTTTTCCTATCTCAGAAATCCAAGGAAGTGGTTAGGGTCCTAAACCTGTTTCAGCAGAATTTAGGGCTGGAAAGCATCGTCTCCATTTTGGAGACATGAAAACAACATTAACATTTAATCCGCAAACAAGCTCCATCCCAAGCTGGAGTGCTGAATTCCAGGCTTAATTAAGGAGGGGGGGGGTTGATTACATGGCTCAAAATCAGAAGTGTGGCCTTCCTGGCCAGAGGATCTGTGTCCACTTGCCAATAGTCCTTCTCATAGTCACAGTACTGGCTTGGCCTTTTGTTCTTGGGGCACTCAGGCACTCAGCACGAAGTACACATGTTTTAAATGCATGTCTCCTGCATGCCTTGCAACAAACAGAACTGAACAGAAATAAAATATTGATCATGTAACACTATACAGTAATAGCTAAATGGGAGTTGGGAGAGCAGCAGCCACATTTTCTATTTATTAATTAGACTATTTTATTTGCCAGATTATTACTTTTGTATCTTGCCCTCTCTCCAAGATGGTCAACGAAGCATCCAATGTGTCATCTAGTGCAGTGGTTCTCAAACCTTTTAGCACCGGGATCCACGTTTTAAAATGACACTGTATAGGGACCCACCTAGCTTTACAAGACTTAAAAATAGGTGATCTAGAAATAAATAAATATATTTATTTATTTACAAGTAAAGAGCTCAGCTGCTTGCAGGGTAATTAGCAGCTATCTTGCAAACTGCAGGGGCTCAACTCTTTGAAGGGAAATTAGTAGCTATCTAATTTTTGAATAGCCTCAGGGCTTGTGGCAATTACCTATCTGATCTTTCCATCACCTGGGACCCACCAGAAATCAGGTCATAACCCACCCACAGTTTGAGAAACACTGATCTAGTGCAATGCAGAGGCTAGATTGTAAAACTTAGATTGGATCAAGCCCAGTTTCAGCCATAAAGCTCACTGGGTGGCCTTCAACATGTCACAGTCTCTTATGGCACAATCCTGTTTACAATTAGACCAGCAGAGCAACAACTCCGCTGATCTAGGGTGTCACAAACTTCCCATAAGGTATGTTTGCGGCACCTGGAGAGTACGTGATGCTGGTGGAGAGGCTTGCACTGCTCCCCCAACACCAAAGAGTGGTGCAGTACCATGGTGGGAAGGTAAGTCCCCGCCGGGTGGGGGGAGGGTGGGACAGGGGTGTTCCAGGAGGGGGGATTGGAGGATCAGGCCCAGGAAGGGGGAAGGATCGGCAGAGCTTCCACCGTATTCTATCCCCCTTCCTGCGCCTGTTGCGCCTTACAAGGGCCTCCCAAATTTATGCCAGCAAGATTGCTGGCATGCATTCGAGGATACCCATCAGGGCAGCTGGCGGCCTCCTTGGGGTAAAGGGATGTTTGTCCCTTTACCCCAGGAGGCTGCTCAAGATGCAGCAGGCGCCTTATGTGTGCCTCTACATTCTGCTAGACAGGATTGGGCTGCCCATCTGATAACTCCACAGGGTTCTTATGAGGACAAAATAGGGACATTGTATAAAGTACATAACAGGTAATAGACAGCACCGTGCACTGAAATGCACCCTAAGGCATCTTCTCCATGAAGTTCTTCCAACAAGCAGGACTGCAAAATCCAGGAAAGTTTACTCAATTAGAAAACCACTCCAAATACAGGTGGGTCCCCATATCCACTGATCCGTTATCCACGGTTTCAAGTATCCACAGAGAGGCATGGAACATATCCCCAGCGGATATGGGAGGAGTACTGTATTTCTTTTTGCATTTGGAAAAGTTTACCTTTGATTTGATAGGTCAGAGATGGACACAGAAACATCGGAAAACCTTAGCACCTGAGCAAATCATAGAAGGAAAAGGCTTCATATTGCAGTCAATATGCTAGACCCTTCAGCTCTCCTAACATGAGCCTAATCATGTTCTGACCAAAACTGATGTTTTACAGCAGGGGTTCTCAACCTGTGGTACGGGTACCCCTAGGGGTACGCAGATGTCTTGCTGTGGATGCGCCAAGCCCTGCCCCTTATCTGCCCCATCGGCAGCTAATTGTTAATTAACATGGATTTTAAATTGTAATCATTTTCGGAGCCCTTCTGTGTCTCTGATTTTGGTTTTGGGCTTATTTTTGTACTTTGGAAATGTACATTGGTGGGGTGGAGCTGATTTTGGGAAGTGTGACTTGGAGGAAAAAAGAGATCCTTGCGTGTGTGTTTATAATCCAATTAATTAGCAGTTAATTTGTACTTCACAAAGTTGGATCCGGGCCTCCAAAGTTTGAGAACCCATTTTAGGGTAAGATGGAAATCTAAAGGTCCGCCATTTTAAAAATTCCACCCATTTCATTTTAGTGATTGATTATTGAGTGCAATATGACACTCATATCACCAATTTTCTTTTTTCTTCTCTCCACAGCTCCTTCATTTTTATTTATCTGCCTTCCATTTTAATTACGAAACAAGACCCCAACTCCTCATACCATGTCAACCTACTATTTAAAAAACCCTTGTATCCATTTCCAAAAGATATAACTCAAAGATTCAGTAGATTCGGTTTAGAAATCAGTTCATCTAGATTAAAACAAGCATGTCTTCGATGCTAGAAAAGAAAGTAAGAATTCACTGAGTTCCAGTTGGCACCATCATATGCCAACTACAGTATTTGCCGTTTAGTCAAACAAAGCATCCATCCATAATATTTTTTTTTCATGCCCAGATAATTAAAAGAAAAAGTTGCATTTCAAAAGTGGGGCTCGGTTTTGCTTTTAGTCATTCCATTGAAATGGTACAATTGTAAACAGAAATGCACTCTGCTTGTGGCTGACAGTCTTCTCCGATACATATCATAAAAAGTGTTGGGATCTTTATGGCAGCTTGTTTCTAATTTGGCTTCAGATAATGAAATTAGCTCCCAAATGATGATTTTAGAAAAAAGAACAAATAAACACAACTGCACAAGTCTTCCATATCCTAGTCACGGGTGTGTGTGTGGTGTGTGTGTGTGTGGTGTGTGTGTGCGTTTAAAAAAAGTAATATGCAGGCTTTTAGCTATTTAGATGAAAAGTAAAGCTTCTGTTTTTCTAAGGCACTATTTTGACCTCAAGTAGATAAAGAACATTAAACAACAAACATTCTGCAAAGAGTTACTGTGTTCTTCCCCCATCAACTCTGTTTACATTAGGAAATCTACCCAGGGACTGAGGGGAAGGGGAAGGCGGGAAAGCTGCTTTTCATCGGCTGCTCTCAGTTCCACTGGCTCCAGTGAAAGCTGGCCCCTGTTTCTCAGTAAGCGTACTCCACTCCAGATGTGCCTCGGCTCCAGAGTGGCTGCCATGTACAGTAAATCGGCATCTGAGGGCTCGTCAATCTGTGGAGGAGAGCAATTGTGGTCTCACCAGGCCGCCCCACTGGCACAAACAGAAATTTGTGCTGCTAACTGGTGAAGGAGGGGAAGCAGAGAAGGTGGGGGGGGGTTTTTGCGATGGATTGGGGGCGGACAGAGACTGGGATGCTGGCAGTGTGTGAAAGGTGAGGGGTTAGTTCCCACCAGAAGCAGGGGGAGAGAAACCCTCCTGGGGAAGTGGTCCTTCTTAATACATTTGCAAATTTACTTGTAAATGTTTTACGCATTAAAAGCAAAGGGAATGCTATACGGCGTTTGGAAATGTTGGCTGTCTATAGGTCCCTGTGGAGACACTGGTTTAGTATGACTTGTAACCAGAGCAAGAGAAACATAAAATAGCTCGGGAAACACAGCCAATTAGTCATTACATCTCTAGAATGTAAAAAACCATGAGAGAGGAATGGCTCTCTCTCTCTCTCTCTCTCTCTCTCTCTCTCTCTCTCTCTCTCTCTCTGTGTGTGTGTGTGTGTGTGTGTGTGTGTGTGTGTGTGTGTGTGTGTGTGTGTGTGTGTGTGTGTGTGTGTGTGTGTGTGTGTGACAGAAATCTCTTTCATTTTTGTGTCCCCGAGGTAAGTGACAGAAGCAAAATGCTTTGCCCTGATTTAACTGCTGCGATACAGGAGCAAGGCAGTGTCAGTCAATAAGCTCATCAAATGGTCTTGACTTCTCCATCTCTCAATATTTACCTTTTTTGCTGCTGTTTCAAAGACCCAGAAGCATGAAACCCCCAAATATGCTTTAATTTTTCTCTCCCCTCCCACACACACTTTGCTCCATATACCTATACAGTAAAACAATCCCTTTTTTAAAGATATATTTATTAACATATCCATTATCTTTAAAGTATGTTTAGTTCAGCTTGCTCATCACTGATGTAGTGGTTAGAGCAGGGGTTCTCAACCAGTGGTACTATTACCACCAGTGGTACTTCGGCTGACACTGGACCACTGGAACCCCGCTCCAACGCGGCGCTTTCGGCAGCACATTTTCGCTCCCAAGAGGCTCATTCGCTCCCAAGAGCCTCTCGGGAATGCTAAGAAGGGCCCTCCCACCCGCCCTACCTGCATTTTTGGGGCTCTGAAAACCCAGAAGTAACTGGTGATGATGTCATCACCAGTCACATCCGGTGATATGCAGCAAGAGAGTGGCACCGGAGGTGGTACTCGGCCAGGAAGGGGTTGAGAACCCCTGGGCTAGAGTGTTGCACTTAGACCAGGAATATCCAGGTTCAAATCCCTGTTCAGTCATGAAGCTTACTGTGTTACTTTGGGCCAGTCATTCTCTCAGCCTAACCTACCTCACAGGGCTGTTTTGAGGATAAGAGAAAGAGCCATGTAAACTGCCCCGAGCTCTTTGGGAAAAGGGCAATATATAAATATGAAAAATAAAATAATAGTAATTATGTTGTCCCAATATTTCAGGATTTCAGTCATAATTTAAACAAGTAATTGCTATATGAATCAAAAATATTTGTGACACCTGTCACAGGCTCAGACTCTGTGTTAATCATTCAAGGAGAAATTAACCTTTCATGTCCTGGGCATGCGCGCACACAGACGCCTACATTTGAATTTATTTCCTGTGCATTTATACCCTGTCTTGCAGTAAGAAGCATACCAAGGCATAATGAAAAGGCAGCAATCAAAACAATGTAAACAGACAGAAAGAAAGTAGAACAATACAAACCAAATGCCCTATGACTGAATCAAGGAAGCAAATTAAATGCATTACAGAATAAAAATGTATTCAGCAGTCGCTTAAGTGAAAGGAGGCAAGCATAATCTCCATGAATCTGCTGTATCTCTGCCAGGAGCGGACCCACAAACAGGGCCCATGGGACCAGCCTTAAAGACCAAGTAAGGGAGTCAGTCCTGATGATAACCTAGTCTCAGGCTCCAAGTCCAGGAGCAACCCCAAGCTATGTACTTGGCTCTTCCAGGGAAATGCAGCCATATCCGGGCGGTCAGGTGAACCCCACTCCAGAACCTCTGCCTTGTCTGGATTAAGTTTCAGCTTGTTTGCCCTCTTCCAACCATGAGCAGCTTCCAAACACCAGTTAAGGGTTGCAAAACATCAAGATAACACATATACAGCGAAATCCTGCGGCTGCTCCCAGCACCGGAATGAGTGGTCCGGCACCGGGAGACGTAGCAAACGTGCCGGAAAGCACGTTTGCGACGGCTCGTGAGCAAGGGAGGCTGGAGCAGAGGCTGGCCTCCCTTGCTCCAGCACTGGAGCACCCCTGCAACCGCTGGCCAAGTGGGAATCCGGAGGCGGCATTTCGCCAGGCGTGGGAGAGGGGCCATTGGCCCAGCCTACCCGGGAGGGGGCGAGGATATCCCAGCCCCCGCCAGGTGGCTGGGCCATTACATGGCCTCCTCCGACTTCCACCAGCAATTTTGCTGGAGGAAATCCAAGGAGGCCATTCGGGGCGGCCTGCGTTTACACTCGGGGAAGGGGACGAGCAAGGAATTGGGACCTCGTGTCTCTTTGATTCACATCCCATTCTCACTTTTATGCCTACACCCCCACAGCACCTTTCCTTCCATTTCACTAATCCTATGCTACAATAGGTCATTTTCCTATTCTTATTTCAATTCCCTACGACCATATCCAGTTTTCACTGTCACACGAGCAGCCACAACATTCTGTTCTGTGAAGAGTTTTCCAAATACCTGAGCTTGGAAGGACAGTTATACCCATTTGCATGCATGGTGTGGAGTATCATGAATATGAAATGCTGCAGGTTTCGGCATAGCAGGGATGTGGATCAGTCTCTGACTCCAAGTCTCAAGTCAAGTCCCAATTCTTTGATCCCAAGTCCCGAGTCTTTGGTTGCAAGTTCCTATCTATTTAATGGGGAAAATGGGTTTAAACCTGAATAAAATTTGACTTGTAAAAGGCTTGACTCTTCTGAGTCTTTTACAATTGCTGAGTCAAGTCATTGATGCGACTTGAGTCCAAGTCAATAGACTCAAGTCTACATTACTGCGGCATAGTGAGTGCAAAGTCCATAGGAGAGCATTTAATGAATTGTTTTTGCTTTGACCGGTCAGGGATTTACGACCCATCCAATCCAGGTTCATAGGCAGGGAACTGCATGTTTCTTACTGTCCAGAGAGGGCCAAAGGTGGAGAATAAAGGAGCAGAACGCTGATATAACTAACTGTCAGAGAAGAATTGGGCAAGACCGACGTTCAGATGAGCAGAGCCAATACTAAGTGACCGTGAAAGAACGGATCTAAAAGCCACAATTCAGTGGAAGTGTGTAAAGTGGGAGGCAGGCGTTGAAAGGGAGTCACTGGTTTCTGGACTGCTTGATGTGGCTAGAATTGAGCCTGCTTTGGAAACTCACACCATCTTATCCTGCTGTGTTGTGCTTAACTAAGCACAAATGTGTTTTCTCCTCTCTTTATTCAGCCTTTTGTAAAACCAACAAGAGCTACCTTACAAAAACAAGTCTATTGTTGTTGCATTCCACAGCAGGTGAAGACCACTTTAGTTTCCCATGTCTTTTATAGCACAATCCTATGTATGTCAGACATAAGTCACATTGAGTTGAATGGGATTTACTCCCAGGTAAGTATGAATAGGCTTGCAGTCTCACAACCCAATCCTATCCAGGCCTTGCACTGATGGAACTTGCACTCTGTCAGTGCAAGGCCCGGCTGCTGGCATAGCAGCCGCTGTTATGGTTAGTGGGCCAAAGCCACCAGTGCAAAAGGCAACTCTGCACACTTGCAAATGGAGTGCCAACCCCCCCCCAAACACACACACACACACACACACACACACACACACACACACCTGAGCAGGTAGGTCAGCAGAGAGAGCATTTTGGGGGATTCTGGGGGAGGATTGGAGCAGGGAGCAGGAAAGGTCAGGGGTGTTTTAAGGGTGGGCTTGGGGCGGATATCAGCAGCAGTGGTGCTGATATCCTATGCCCCTAGCCCAGCCTCAACATACCCCCCCAGACACACTCGGATTTACACCAGCCAAAGAGCTGGCACAGATCCAAGTAGGCTCATTGGGGACCAGGCAGCGGCAGAGTAAGTAAATAAAAGAGGTTTTTACTTACCTCTCCATCACTTCCTGGTCCCTGGCCAGCCCATTGCATGTGGTGGAGTCTGTGCTAGCACTGCTGCACACTCAGGGCTGGCCCAGGATAGGAGTAGGCTGTAATCTGTTGCCTTTTGATCTGCAATCTTTGCTGGTGGCTGAACGTTTGTTTGTTTGTTTGTTTGTTTGTTTGTTTGTTTGTTTGTTTGTTTGTTTGTTTGTAGATAGATAGATAGATAGATAGATAGATAGATAGATAGATAGATAGATAGATAGATAGATAGATAGATAGATAGATAGATAGATAGATTTTATTGGTTGGGTTGTGGGTTTTTTAACTATTGTTAATATATAATATGTTTGTTAGCCAGTTTGGGTTCTACAACACTGAAAGGAAGCCTATGCAGTTTAATAAATAAATGAATGAATATATAACCTACAATATAAATAAGTACTTTGCAGGGTAGAGATAGTGCATGAAATACACTAATTAAATGTAAATCTGGTAATCTGTTACTGAGAGCACAATCTTACGTAGATTACCGCTGGCGGAGCTCCTCCTCCACCAGCATTCGGTGTTGCGAAAGTGCCGTAAAGCACTTTTTCGGCACCCAGTAAGTAAGCGGCGCTGGCACGGAGGCCGGCACCGCTTACTCAGCCACTCTCCAGACTCCACGCTGCCAAGCAGTGATGAGTCCTGCGTCGGGAGGCAGAAGGGAGTGGGGAGGGCAGGCCGGAGTGGCGAGGGAGGGGCCATTGGCTGGCCCAACCTGAGAGGGGGTGGGGATATCGGCACTGGCTTGCACCAATATCCCAAGCCCCTTCCTGGGCCGGGCTTGTCTTACATGGCCTCCCTGGTTGTGCACCAGCTCCAGAGCTGGCGCACATCCGAGGAGGCCCGTTGGGGCCTCCAGCCCTTCCACTGGAGGATGGGGACAAATGTCCCCTTCCCCTGAGGTGAGCCCTGGCCGTGCTGGCACAGGCCACATCCTGACTAGCATGTAGCGGCCAGCTATTTCGGCCAGCCTCCACATTTTAGGCAAGATCAGCCCATCGGATATGAATACACAAATCTGACCATTCTCAGTAGCTATCTAGTGTCCAATGAGACACTTTCTGCACCTGCAGATAAATGACATTAAATCTACATCAACAGTATTAGGTAATACAGTAGAGTTACAAAACATCCGCTTGGTTCAGTTGAGTTCTTTGTGATCTTACACAAAAGAAGTTATAAATATTAGAGGCTGTTGATGATGTGCCAGACTTGGGTGGTTATATTTTCTAGCCAGCATTGCAATTTATAAAGCTGCTTTCCTGCAAGCGTTCTTTTTAGAAGGAAAAGTATTTTAAGCCCATTAACTCTGTTAATGAAACAAACAGCCCAATCCTAACTAAATCCCCCCGTGCCAATGCAGCAGCGCTGGTGCAGGCTACACGGCATCCCACAGGGGAATTTTGCATGCTGGAGGTCTCCTTGGGGTGAGTGGACATTCGTCCCCTTGCTCCGGGTTAAGCCCCAGCAGCCGGAACGGGTCAAGTTGGACCTGCACCAGCAATATTGCTGATGTAAGTATGCCTTGATCCATGTCGGTGGATCAGGGCACTGCTTAACACTGTCGCAAAGCACTTTGCAGCGCTTTTGTGACAGCATGCGCTAGCGGAACATAAAGCTGGCATAGAGTAAGGTAAGAACTGGGCCAAAAATATATGAGACCATTTATCAAAATTTTGAGAATTTCTTCATGGCAAAAACAATAATGCGTCATATGTTTCTCTGACCTCCACAGCCCAATCCGGAATGCCCCCTGCGCCGGCAGAGTTGCGCCGGTGTCCATCCCATGTCCAAATCGCGCATGCTGCATCCGATCCAAGGGGGGTTATGCCATTGTCCGTCCTGTGTCCATCGGCGTATGGCAAGTTACACTGGCATAAGTGCTCTTACACTGGTGGATCTACTGTTACACCGGTGCAAGAGTTACAGAGGATTGGGCTGTCAGTCTGCACTGAGCACCTGGGCAGTTGAATGCAAACTGCCCATACAATCTGCGTTGCAGACTGTGTAAGTGTCAGTACCATGTTGAAATCATTGTCAGTAAGCACTGAATTGTTCTGTGTCACATTATTTCTCTTTCATACAGCCTGCCACAGAATAGTTCTTCTCATAACAGCACCTGCACAGCCACAGGTGCAGATGCACTATCTAGGGTACCATAGATGACCAGTAGTCACCAAGCAGTAGGGTGCATATACTGTAGAACTAGAGCATCTTCCGGGATCATCATAAATGGGATCCAAGTCAAACATGCTTTCAGCAAGGCAGATTTTGAGTCCATCATACACTGGATGACACATAGAATCTCACCACATGGAGATTGCAGATGTTAGTGCTAGATGGAAAAATGCTAATCCAAATCCACCCTTAGAATCATTCGAGGTTTTTCTTCAGCCCCCAACTTTGGTGATTCTAAATGAATATTTACATGTTCCATGTTCCTTAAGCACAGTCTCAGAATTCCTTACTTAGGTACTTGGCAAGCTGCCTGACATTTCGTATTCTTAGCATCCAGCAGTTCTTCAGTCAGGCTTTTACCATGTTACATACTTTTGAAAAATCAGCCATTCATTTTAAAAACGGGTTTTGGAACCCAGCTTTTGAAGCCCTTTATTTCGACAATTTAGGCCTAAAGCCCACCAATTACAAATTTCTCTGTAGCTCTGTACATATGCTGGAGCAATAAAAGCATATTTTATTGATCACTCAAGATTGATGGAGGTGTGCATTTGTTTGTTGATTAACTCATTCCTCAAATGTTTAATTAGAACAGGGACTACATTTTGGAAACACACTGTTTACACAGAGCAATTGAAGCCCCCTCAATCAATTAGATGTGCCTTCTGGATTGTATTCTCCTCAGACAGCTATGCCCATGCCTTTCTTTTTCTGCCCAAGGGCCAAGAAGCTGCATTGGGTCACCTCTCTGAAACCTCAGGAGATCTTGTAAATACAATGACCCCTCACACCGGGGCCTGATACATCATGCGGGTCCTGTTTGGAGGCTCTGTAGAGGAATTTCTTCTGCACAGAGGGAGGCTAACCAGTAACGTGACCTTCTGTAAAGACAGTATGAAGCAGTTCCCTTTGACAGTAGAGTCTTTTTCATTTGATCCTTTTAAAAGGCATTACTGGGCGCAGTCTGCTTTCCTGAAAGGCTGCAAGATTGATGCTTTGAAATCTACATTAGTGATGATACCAAAGCACCTCATGCTGTTGCTGTTCACTTTGTCTTATTTGACAAACAGGAAGGTAGTAAGACACGGAGAGTTTCACATCCAGAAATGACTTGAGAATAACTTAGGTAGCTGCTCTGAGTAGCTTTTGAAATGTTATGTTCTACTTATTCTGTCCTGCATAAAGTGCTTATCAGCGCAATCCTGTGTAACCTTGCACCGGTATAACAGTAGATGCACCGGTGTAACAGCAGATGCACCAGTGTATGTGCATTTACACTGGCATAAGTGCACTTACACCGGTGCATCTACTGTTACACCGCTACAAGGTTACACAGGATTGCGCTGTATGGCACTTTTGCGACATCTTAGGTCAGCGGAGCACGCTACACTGGCCTTTGTTTAGGGCCAGGCTGTGTTGCACTGTTAAATTTCGTATGCATCCATTTTGCTCAATGGAATTGCTACTGAATAGATGGCATACCAAGTTGTTTTCTTAAATTAGATTTTTTTTAAAAAAAAAATCTCACATTATTGCCTACATAAGCTGTTTTCTAGTACTCCATTCAAACACAGTGTGGGTGTTAACATCACTTTCAGAAGTTCATTGGGGGATACAGTTCAGGGCCTTTTTGGTTGTAGCCCTTAGGACATGGTGGTCCCTGCCTCTTGAGAGCTGTTTGGTGTCCTCCTTATTTTGCTTTCAGCAACTGGCTAAGTTGTATTTATTTCACCAGGCATTTCAGTTGAATCGATCCTCCTCCTGAATGTTCTTTTATCCCTGCTGTTCTTTTTATTTATAAACTATGATATTGGTTGAATTTTTGATTGTTGATTGGTTTTATTGCATTGTTAATTGCTGTATGATTTAAATTGTTGTGAGCTCCCTTGGGGGGCCTTTTGGGGGCTGAAGGGCAGGCTATAAATGGTAAATAAATGGTATGTTCACATTTGCAAAATGGTGGTGCAAGATTAAATGGAGTCATTGCTACAATCCTGAACAAACATACGCCCTTTGGACATCTTAATGATGAATAAACATCTCAGCTAAAAATCATTGACTTTTATATTCATTTGTATTTCTGTGGATTCTACCTGTATTCAAATCCCAAGCTCAGTAATTTGGCATATGCCCACTCTTGTTTGTGTGCTGTTCTGCATATAAGCACTACCTGGCATATATCACCCAGAGTGGGTGAAACAGTTAAATGCGAAATGTGCCAGATTAGCACATTAAAATTCAGATTCCACAGTTCAAAAACTACCCAACTCTTGAAAAATATGTTCCCTTCCCATTCCACCACTCACTTGCTCAGTGGAACAATTCAGTAATGTGGAGCTTCAACCAAGGTTGCATCATGATGGCCTGGCTGCAGCAGTTCTGCTCACACTGCAATATGGTACAGTTGTGTCATCATGTTATATGGAAAGAGCTCGTAATAAGCATGGGTAAGTCTTCTTGCCTGCTTTCAGCACGCAACCTCTTTTTTTTCTCACAATAGTTAGAACAGTCTTCTACTTTCTGGTAGAAATTAGTGGTGTTTTTTTTCTACTGTTAAACTATCCATTTGGTATATTTTGCTTTTACCCATAAGAGCTCTGAATCTCAAACTGCTTTCCATATTTGAGCTATTGAGAGAAGCATTAATACTTCTACATGGAAAGGATGAGAAACAATCCAGGTTTTATCCCGATTCTCAATTACCGTTTTGTACTGAGCAAGGTTTCTCTTCTTTAATAAACTCCTTACCTGTGCTGCTCTGGGACAAGTCAGCTAATAGATGCTATTTTGCAAGTAGACCTTATAAACGTGGGTATTTGCAATTTCAGTTGTGTTATCTATAAGTGGGTATAACCAATTACACATACAAAGTGATTCCAATTCATCTGTGTAAAAAGATTGGAACCTATGAAGCACTCTTATTTTGAGTCAAATCAATGGTAATAGGGCTGGACACTGCTGTCCCCTTGCCTCCTCGACTGCCTCCTTCCCCACCTGGCCACTTTTCCAGAACATATTCCACCTGCTCTGTTTGGAAGAAGCATCTGGACAGGAAATAAGGAGATGGTGGCAGAGTGACTGGAGGAGGATCACAGCAGTCCTGTTTTCTCCATCAACCCCACCTCCACAGTTGCTTGTTCACAGCAGCACTGCTGCAGGAAGGGTTGAGTTGTTGCTCCTTCAATCCCCTCCTCCCTCCTGCTCAGCAAACAGGAAGAGGATCAGACCTTAAGGTGAAATGACTGGGTGGGTGTTAGATTGAGGGAGGGGTGCAGGGCACTCCTGCCTATTCACTGTCTCCCCCAGCCTGCCACTCAAAAGTAGCCACTTCACCCGACTTCAGTCCTGGCCATAAGTGAGAGCTAGAAGTCAAATCAAGAGTCAGGCAAGGACCTGGTCCAGATAGGAAGCCTGAGAGGTCCAGTCATTGGCCAGGGAGGGCAATGCCCATCCTCAGCCCAAGAGACTTTTACTCCAGCTGCAATCCTGGCAAGTCATCTCATGGGGCAGCTGCTAGCTCTATCCCAGGAAGCTCCTGACATGTACACACAACTGCCCACACACACACACCACACAAACAGACACACAAATCAAAACACAGATTTTTTTTTTTTGCTCTGCCCCAGGTACATATCAAGCTTGGACCAGGTCTGAACAGGAGAGCCAAAGAAAAGGATGCTCAGGAGGCAAGACCACTGAAAGATGTCAGCATCGGGGACCTAAAGAAAGGTCTATATGGAAAAGTCAGGAGACCAAAGAAAGGAGAGGGTGTTGATGCAAGAAGTAGTTGGAAGGAAACATTAATGAGGGGAAGTCTGAGATAAATCTCACCCGGGGCCTAGGGAGGGACATGAGGGTTGGAGTGCTGTTGGGTAGACAGTGTGGGAAGAGCCATGTGAGGTAGGAAAGCATGGAAACTGTAGGCAGGGAGGCCAAGAAGGCAGAAAAGAGACTGGGGGAGGCTGAACACATGTTTGTCTGAAATGAATGGAAACATCTTTGGCCGCAAGTTGTAAGTAATTAAGACACTAGTTATAGATATTTCAGTGACAGCGCAGTCCTGTGTAACAGTAGGTGCACCAGTGTAAGTGCACTTGCACCAGTGCATCTACTGTTACACCGGTGCAAGGGTACACAGGATTGCGCTGTGAATCTCTTACTTAGAACCTTTTACTCACAGCTGCACAAATTAGAATTCAGAGGAAAGCATAAAGGTCAGTGGTACAACGGGCCAGGAATCTGTTAACTAGTACTAAGCACGCATTTAGTGCCAACGCTGTGCTGGGTGCTGAAGTGAATGGCAGTTCATTTTACAAGAGCGAGCGTGACATTCCTTTCATTGGGCTAATGCTAGTGAGGTTCCCAGTGAATCGTGCCCCAGGTTTCCTGCTTCTCAGCTAGTATCTTCTTTCAGTCTACACAAAAAACACTGTGAGTTTTCAGATAGGAATTCTTGAGGGAGCCAAAGACCTGCACCTTTCATGAATTAATCCTGGGCTCTTAAGAAGCATGGTTCTGTTTAATGTGGAACATCTGACAGTAGGGTCTGCATATCTCTTTGTTCACATGCAGAGTATTAAAGGGAAGTGCTGTGTAATCAGTTTAATCAGGTCAGGGTGGAAAAAAACCCAGTACACCCGTTTACTAGCAAAATCCCAGGCTCTGTAGGTTCAGTCCCACAAAGCCAATTTGGATATCATATATAAATGCATTCAGTTTTATACTGAATGGCTTAATCCTGTTTGGCTGACTCTACTGGGGGCTAAAAGAATAGGCATGGCTTTACACCAAATCCCATCCTTCACCTGTTCTTTGCAAACTGTTTTTCCTGAAACTTCAAAAGACAATTGCAGATGGTTGGCTGATGGTTAAGCTATGTTGCTCCTTAAACCAAATAAACTATTAATTGCTATTATGCACCCACAAAGTGAAT
This sequence comes from Plestiodon gilberti rubricaudatus, assembly GCA_026170595.1. Taxonomy (NCBI): domain Eukaryota; kingdom Metazoa; phylum Chordata; class Lepidosauria; order Squamata; family Scincidae; genus Plestiodon; species Plestiodon gilberti. The sequence goes on from JANXHW010000004.1 coordinate 45,159,765, forward strand.
GTATAACCATGCAGGCCAAATTCTGGTGCTCAGTTTCACATGCAGAACTCCATTTACTTGAGTTACTCAAGGAAATTCACAAATTGGAATGTGTAATCAGACAATTGTTAACCTTCCTACAACTGTGTTGATGAATATAAAGTCACTGAGATTAAGCCTAACCTTGTTGAGCTATCTGGTTCATTTCTTTATGGTTCTCAGCCTCAGTTCTAGGCTATGAGCAGCTATAATTTGCATACATACATATACATTAAGTACATGCAACGAAGCAATTGAGCGGTTTCTCCTCCCCATTTAATCCTGCTTTATAGGCACGCAGTCATATTATTACCTTCCAATAATATAATATTACCAGTAAGTGGAAAGCAATAAGGGTTCCATTTAAAAGCAGCAAGGAAAGTTGTATCCACCTTGTGGGGAGAACTACATGTTATAAGCCACACTGGACTGATACAAAAATAATGCCATCCCTGGGTCAAAATCCCCCCCCCAGTTACCAATGCTCTGTGGCATGCAACGCTACTTCATTTGTGTCCCAATAATTTACTCCACCCTGACTGCATGTCATTGGATGTATGTCATTGGGGCAAGGGTGAGAAATGCTAAGCTCTCAATATGTGAGTTAAGTTGTACTACACATTACTGCGGGTGGCGCAGTGGGTTAAACCGCAGAACCATGAGCCGTCGAATCCGCGACGGGGTGAGCTCTCGTTGCTTGGCCAGCTCCTGCCAACCTAGCAGTTCCAAAGCATGTTAATGCGAGTAGATAAATAGGTACCGGCCGCTTGCGGGAAGGTAAACAGCGCTCCGTGTTCCAGCCGCATGCTACGTGCTGCGGCAACGAGAGTCATGCTGGCCACATGACCATGGAGGTGTCTTTGGACAACGCTGACTCTTTGGCTTTGAAATGGGGATGAGCACCACACCCTAGAGTCGGACACGACTGGACTTAATTGTCAGGGGTCACCTTTACCTTTACACATTACTGAAGGGGAGGAAGAGTTCATTGTTTCTTAAAACGTGTAATTCCACCCTATGTTTCAGACCATATGTGATGGTCCCTGGGAATACTTTAGGAATACCTATATCTCTGGTCAGCTTATAGATTCTACCCAGAGATGGCCCAAGGTGATCTGTCATGTGATCCAAAGCTGATCAAATGCTACCCCAACCCACTGCCATGAGCCCACTCCAAAAACCGTGCAGAAGGGGGCAATCTCTACCTCCTCACATTGCTCCTATCTTGCATGGCCTCTTTAAACAAGTCAGGAAGTATGAACTGTGCTGGGAGCCCTCCAAGTGTGTGCCATACTTTCTGTTTTGTTTAAAGGCACCACACAAGAAAGGAGCAACATGAGGAGGTAGAGGGCTGGATTGCCACCTTCCAATCTGCTACCTGCTCACTTTTAGCAAGAGGAAGTGGATCAGAGCGGTTCCATCTACAGTGGACTGGAAGGAGGCAGAGGCAGACATGGCATGAAAGGCACTTCAAGTCTGTTCATCTCTCCCCGCAATCCACCACTCAATGTGAACCTCATCAGTCACATTATGAATGGGCTGGCCATGGTTCTCCTCCAAGTTATTGTCATACAATGAAACTACGTTCTAGGATAGAGGTGGCCAACCACCCACCATTAGGGCTTCCGCATTCTTAAGAGTTGTGTAGAAGACAGAACCTTGGCAGCTGCAATTGCTGATGGTGCTTCTAAAGCAAGTTGCACCTGCTGAAAAGTCCTCACCTATACAACCATTAGAGGCCCAGGAGCATTCATGGTGAAAGGTTGGCCGCCCCTGTTCTAGGACAAGCCCCTTTCAATGCACAAATATAAATATAAACATATTCTGTTTTGTGAACATTACTAAAAAGTTAGTAGCAGAGCACAAGCCTACAACAAAAGCTTGTAAAGTTTAATCTTGACTATATCTAAGAGCAACCTTTGGAGCCATGCTATGAATCTTGCCCCTCTCACTGACACATCTATGCTGCATTCCCCACTAAATTTTGAGGTGGTATCCCAATAACCAAAGACAATGGCATTTAGAAAACAAATTGTTTTAATGGCTAGCCAACAACCAAACAGGAATTCAGTAGCACAGTGCAAAACATTCAAGTGTCCCATGAAGTAAAACTAGAAACTGTTCATTGTTGGAGAGTTTGATCTGATCGTTGGCTATCAGTGCCAGCCTTAGAGGTATGCCCCTAAAACAAATCCCAGAATGTCACCTGTCTGCTCTGAATTAAGGCCCATTATTTCAGTAACATATAGTGATGGAGCCTGAAGGCAAGAAAGTGACACTACCTCTGGATCCACTGCTTGAAACAACTGCTTCATGGTAAGATTTACTGTGATTATACAGAGAACTTCCCTTTAATACTCTGCATGTGAAGAAAGAAAGGCTGCATTTGTTTTTCACATTCCAGCACTAAGAGCGCTGAAGAGCTGTTTTGTTTTTGTTTTTTCTCCTTCCAGCACACTCAGGTCGCATTCTTTCTGCACATTCTAGCATGCTTGCCACACTAGCAATTTGAGCTGCGAGCTCGAAGCTAGAAAAGATGGCGGACTCATGCACCAATAGGAAGGCTGCTGGCTGCAAAGGAGCTTGGGAGATGTAGTATGAGGGACCAGGAAATAAGAGCGATCTTTTCAACAGAGGCTTATGTCTGCAGAAATCATTCAAAACAGCTATGGTGGCTTGCAGCAACACTTTGTCATCTTCAGATTTTCATCAAGCTCTTGTAAATAAATACTTAATGCCGCAAAAGCACCCTGAGCTAAAGTAAGATGCCATTTTGTCATTTTTTTTAAATGAGCCACTTAGAAGCATGCTCGAGGCATGCTAGAAACGTCACTTCCTCCTATTTGCTATTAGAAAAACAAATACAGCTAAAGACAATAGGATCCCCTACTGTCAGATGTTCCCCAGTGGCTAAATTTGCAGTTGTCCCTAGCCTTCCATTTCTTAAAAGCTATGTTTGCATGGCTAAAGATAAATTTGATTAAATGGTAACAGGATTAATACATTCGTAGGTTATCACAACGCACCCAGATCTCCGAGTTAAAAATCTTCATAATGCCAGGTAAACTGTCGTTCATAAAACATTTTTATTAAATAAATAAGATGTTAAAACCAAACAAACATCTGGGGCATCATCAGAAGTAAGCAGCCAACTTGAGTAGGCTTACCATATCGCCGACCAGCCCTGACTCCCTCCCCTCCCCCCGCCCCTTAAGGGCAAAGCGGATCGTCCCGGTCGGCGATATGGTAAGCCTAAACTTGAGGAACACCTAGTTATACTAAAAACCCCAGAGCCCAGATGTAATTTGCACTGGTAATCAGCAAACAGCTGACCTCAAACTAATTAATACATTCCAGAGTAAAATATCTTCCCCTCATTGAAACATTCCAGAACAACTTACAACAACTTACACCACTTGCAACGACTTACAACAATGATTGAACATTCCCCCCAAAGCTTAACAATTCTAGGGAGGCAACACGCTATCCAGCACTCCCTTCCCCCTCCGTAGCACAACCATTCCCACACCGCCAGGTAAACGTTACAACCAGATCCAGTGACATAATGCAACAACAACTGCCCCCCTGCCCCCCCTCCCAACCATAAAGCCCTAAAACACTAACACCTCTGCCAGACAGAATAATAACATGAAACCAGTAATGGACCACAGGATTGTCTGATTCGGAGTCTGAAAATGTACCCCAGGGAATTAAAAGGCAAAAGTGAAAATCAACATGCCTTGCCTAATTAAAATAGCTCTCACCAAAGCCATTCCCTATGAATTTTCATTAATTCGTTCAAACATTCAGTAGTACAGTATTTTACTTGATGACCTATGCTCATGGATATCAAATACACATATTTCTCCAAGTCAATTGACATTGATAGAATCTTAAGGGCCATAAAGTTTGACTTGATTTGACTAGAGAGAACGATGGTGGAGGGATTTACTTAAGTAATTCTTACCTCCCATACACAGCACGATGAAAACAGTATACATAATCATCCCAACAGGAATAGCTGGAAATTCATCTTAAAAAACTTAAACGTCCCTATGGCACAGAAGCTGTCAAGTGACAGCTCTTTGTTATGGCAAGTGTTGCCCAACAACCAAACTCTGCACAAATTAACATACTTGGCACGAAATGGCTTGTTTTCTCATTTAATGGAAAGAAATGGGCTTATTTCCAGAAGTAGGTTGCCTGGTTCAGTGATAAAAGATCAGATGTTCACTTTCCAGAAGATCAGAATATTTTTCAAAAGAATGACCATGTGTGTCACTTGAGGTTCTCAAACAATGTCTAAAAACGTTGGAGAGCTGGTGTAGTGGCTAAGAGACTGACTGAGGCTGCAATTCTATGCACACTCACCTGAGAGTAAGTCCCATTAAATTCATTGTGACTTACTTTTGAGTAGACACCCATAGATTGTGCTGCAAGTTGTGAATCAGGATTTCCCTGGTCAAATCTTACCTCTGCCACTCCCTCTCAGCCTTAGCTCCTAAACAGCAATAAAGGGACAATAATACTTACAGGGTTGTAAGATAATACATTTGAAGTGCTTTCCACACTCAGAAAGCACTAAACAAATGCTTATTATTATGAAACCTTATGCTAAGGGAAGCAAAATGTGTAACTACCCAACCAGGTGTGGTGGAATTCTAGTCTGATATATTCATTGATTGCCATATGGTTGGGGTAAGTAAAACCCAGTGTCTATATGCCATTAACTAGCCTGAATTTTAGGGTAAAAGTAAAAAAAAACAAAAACTTGCAGACCTTACCTGGCCTTAAGTGAGCAACAGAATAAAATATGGGATACAGGGTTGAGAGTTGAAGGGCAGCAAAGGTTTCTTGCCTAGATCCTCCTAAAATATAGCACTAAACTAGAACCCTGGACTTGGCTGTTACAGTTCAGTGCCAAGGGGCCTGAAGAAAGATGACATAAAGAAACAGCTTTTGCAGGTAGCAAAATGTATTTGATTGTCCATCTTTTGATGTTTGCAATGGTTTGCCAAAGGTTGGTACTGGAGACCTAAGTAGGAGATCCATCCATGAAGGAGCCATACATACCGAATGGAAATTCATTACTGCTAAGAGTTGGAGCACAAGTGCAACTCAGAGCCAGCGTTACTCATCAGGTTCTCCCTCTTTTTCTTAAAAGACGCACTCCCACCTCCCATCATGCTCCTTCCTCTTTGTCTGTATTCTGGCTGCCTTAGAATGAACCTGGGAAAGCAGAAGCCCAGACACAATGGCTTGGTTCAGATGCTAACACAAAACCGTGGTTTGATACTACACGAACGAGACCTGTGCCATTTGACAATGTGCTTTTCACACAATCACATTATGATTGAGAATTTCCTCTTCAGATTGCATTCCCTGAGTGGGGGGTGAAATCAGCAGTAATGTTCAAAGACAAAATTAGAGGATGTTACAGATGCATGCTAACGCAGTAAGCAGAGAGTTAAAGAAGTAATGTACAAAGATGTCCTTCACCTTGGGTCACTGGGTTGGTTCATGTGTAATGCCAAACCATGGTTTGGCACTATAGGGATAGGCCTTGTGGTTGCACATTCCCTCCTCCCTTTAAGCTCCCGCTTCCCCTTCCATCTCCCTCATCCACTTGTGCACTCAGTCAAGCTTTGACAGAAACCATCCTTTTTCTTTATATCTCAACTGGCATAGTGTGCATTTGCCCTCCAAACCAGAAAGACTGCAAAACAGATTCAAGCCACAGTTTACACTAAAGTGGAAATAACTAACTGAAGTCTAGCGCACAACGGGAGAAAGGAGGAAGTGTGTGAACACAGGGCTTGTTCCCATAGCACCAAACTATGGCTTGGTGCTAACATCTGAACCAAGCCATTAATGTCTGAGCTTCTACTTTCTCAGGTTATTTGTAAGCCAGTCAGAATGCAGCATGGAATGCAGTCAAAGGGAGATGAAACAAACCAAAGGGCCATAACACCAGGATGCACCGTGGAACGCTGTAGAAAACAACTCCTCAACCATCACACTAAAGGTCAGCCTGACCTGCAGCTCAAGGAAATGCGTGGCAGTACCAAAGCTTAAAACAGAAAGCCATTAACCCACATCTCCCCAAAATGGAGACTTAGAGCATGAACTTTCATTAGGATGTTTCTCCTTAAATACAGCCTAGAAAGAAATATTAAAACCCCAACACTTATTTTTGTCCCTTCATTTTAGTTTTCCATCCCCATTCATTCCTTGCGATGAAGAGGCTTGAGAATTACTCAGAGCGGGAAAAGATCAAACTGCTGGATAGGGACAAGAAAGGGAATGTGGTTTCCTGAAAAGTTTCCAGAAACTACATGGGAAAATAACTCTTGAAGAAATGTAAGAACTGGAAACACTTCCTTTTCCAGCAGCATTTCCACAATGTTGTTTGTTAGGCCAAATGTAATAACAGTTCTGCTATTATTGTTGCAAAGAGGGTGGGCAAGGAGGGGGAGAAGTAATTCATGCAACAAGCAGCTGTAATTTCTGGGGTTACAAACCATGTCTACTATGAGGCATGGTATTCATGTGGTTTGAACATGCAACTCTGCATTTAAAAAAAGAGATCAGATTTTTTTTTTCATATCCCTACCAAAAGCTATCAGGGTTTCCAGGAATGCTTCGGGCAGCAAGAATCTGAACTTAAAAACATGCCTTGGTTTGTTTCTCTCCTTTTTTCAGAACAACATGAAGCACATTTACTCAGTTTTTTCTGCAACGTGCCATTTAATAAGGCAGCAGTCAGCTATTAGGCAAGTAGCTGAAGAATCTATATGGTAATGCACATGATATGGCTTCCACTGACATTTCAAAAAAGTAAAATTCAGAACAAATTTCAGACTTCCTTCCCAAGCCTAAGAATTTTAAAGGGAAGCCAATGAGTTTCTAGAGACAAGTGGCATTTTTTCAGAGAGGTTTCTGCCTGACAATCTCAGTTTTTGTTTTATCCGTTTTTAATAAGACCAAAGCTCTATAAGCATTTTGATTGATTGCAGATAAGAACATGATAGTTGTTAGATAAGAACATGATAGTAAAACAGCACTCCGTGTTCCAGCTGCATGCTACGCGCTGCGGCAAGGAGAGTCATGCCAGCCACATGACCACGGAGGCGTCTTCGGACAACGCTGGCTCTTCAGCTTTGAAATGGGGATGAGCACCACACCCTAGAGTCGGACACGACTGGACTTAATTGTCAGGGGTCACCTTTACCTTACTATATTTCTTGCAAATAGTAGCATCAAGGGAGCAATTTTTAGTGAGAAAGCTGTAGGGCAGGAGTTCTCAACCTTTGGAGGCCCGCGTACACCCTATCACGGTCCAATTTTCTGAAGTACCCCCTGCTAATTAACTGCTGATTAATCAATTAATTAGGTAATTAAACATTAACTAAAAAAGTACTAAAACAATTTTAAATGTAAAAAATGCCTTATTTCTCTCTCTCTCTCTCTCTCTCTCTCTCTCTCTCTCTCTCTCTCTCTCTCTCTGTGTGTGAGAGAGAGAGAGAGAGAGAGAGACAGACAGACAGACAGACAGACAGACAGACAAGGATCTCTTTTTTTCTCCAAGTCACATTTCCCAAAATCAGCTCCTCCCTCCCCACCCCACCAAAGTACATTTTCCAAAGTACAAAAATAAATAGCTGCTGATGGGGCAGATAAGGGGTAGGGCTTGGCGTACCCCCAGCAAGAGGTCCGCGTACCCCTAGCGGTACCTGTACCACAGGTTGAGAACCTCTGCTGTAGGGGAATGTTAACCCCCACACACAGTTGAACAGTGAAGCGACGTCAAAATTCTAACATCTGTGATATATTTATTTATTGAAATAAATTGTTTTCTGATACGACAGAGTTTTCCTGGCAAACATGCGAATTTTTAATTCGAGAATTCTTCAAAGACAGATTTAAAGTCATGTCTAGTTTGGCCTTAAGCTATTGGGCCTTCTCAGTAGTGGCACCAACACCAACCTTATGGAATTCCCTCCCTTTTGATTTACGAACTGCTCCCTCCTTGGAGACCCTCCGGCAAGGCCTGAAGACTTTTTTGTTTAGAGAAGCCTTCTGAGTCTTTGGCCTTTTTAACATCATGCTGGTACAAGTGGGGTGCTGCTACTCTTATGTTCTTGCTTTTAATTGTAATTGTGGTCTCTTTTATCGTTTTTAGATGTTGTTTTTATTAGTTTTAATTAACTGTTTTTATTGTTTTTTAAAAAGCAATTATGTTTTTTGTATTTGTATTTTCTGTTCTAAGCCACCTTGGGTCCCTTCAGGGAGACAGGAGGGGTAGAAAGATTGTAAATAAAATAAATAAATAAATATTGCTAAGACTCATGGGACTACTTCAGAGCAAGCCATCTGAAACCCCAAAGTAAGCATAAATGAGAATGATGCTCCACCTGAGTTTGCGCGGGAACATTTTTTTCCCCTGTCCCCCATATTTGGCAAGCATGATGTTCCTCCCAGCCATTGGCTGGCTTAGGTTGTGGAGGAACTTGATGGGCCATTGGAGCCCATGCACTTTGTCACTCTTAGTTTGGTGGCAGTGTGGCTCTTGGTTGGATGAATTAGCACAATGGTCAAAGAGGGACTCAAGACTGACCCCAGAGTTTTCCGTGGCTTGGGGGTGTTGGATGGGATCCCTTTAGGCAAGGATTGAAGAGTCGGCCCCAGGGGCTTTGTGAGTTGAAGCAGACTTTGCAGTTCATAGCTTCCTCAACCCCCTTCCATTGTACAGGGGGTAGACAGTGAGAAGCTGGTGGTTGTCAGTGGATGATCCTTGGCTTTTTGAGTAAGGGTGGGAACATGTAAAAAAAGGGATACAGAGAGTGGCTGTTGTCTCCCCCAGTAAGAAAGGAACCTGCACTAGATGGGGGTGGACTTGAGGTTAATAAGTTCCCATTGCAGATTTGATTATTGTAATAAACTGTGGCCCATTTCAACCCACACCACCTTGTCACCTGTCTTTATTAGGGGTATGTGGGCAAACGTACTGTAAAAATACTTTGAATATACTAAAACAACTGAAATGAGAATAAGAATAGGGTCAGGGTACCAATTGCGTTTCATCCAAATGAAAGTTGGTCAGAAAACTGTGGCAAATAACATTTTTTCAGGTCTTCCTAGTTCCTCATTTTAATTATTTTTATAGTACCCAATCAGGATTGGTTACTATAAAAATCCTGGAAAGTCACTGAAATAAGGTAGTGTCACGTGACACAATTGGCGTTCCTTCCACTATTTGCTAAAAGGTATTTCTTGCACATAGCAATGAAAGGAGCAATGGGAGATTTACATGACAGATCAGCATGAAACTGACATCCTGAATGGCCACTTAGATTTAGAAAACTGGGCTGCTTCTTTGTAGACTCACACAAAACCAGCATGGGAACCCATAAATATCCAAATGCTGTTGGCCATAAATGGCCAAATGCTACTCATATCTCCTTTCCCAACACCTAACAAAGCTACTCTTGCTTGACCTTGACAATTAAAGACCTGATTATATTTTTAATCATGCTCTTCTTTGAAAAATAATCAAAGAGTACATTTAGGCTAAAGGAAAGGAATCCTAGAAAAGGCAGCTCATCAATAATTGGTAAAATGCCCACAGAAGCAGTTGACTAGCAGCTAATTTATAGCGGATGGAAAATTAACATCACAGGCTTTGATCTTTCCTTCACATATTTCCAAGGGTTCCCAGTAACTCTGCTTTAGCTATCATCAGCCTTTCTTACTAACTTAAGCACATCCAGAGCTCAAAGGAGGAATGAGGAAGGAAAAGTCACAACTTGGTGCAAAATGGCTTTGCCATTTCAATAACTGGTGCCCTGATCTTAAACTGACTTACTTAAAGAAAAATCTCACTGTGTTCACAGATGCAGATTTCCAGGCCTAAACTTCATACAAAGTTGCATTCCTCAGACTGCTTGCTCTGGAGTAATCTCATCAATCTCAACTCACTTCATACACAGGCAAATCATGGCATGATTGCTGCTTGAAATGCAACCATGTCGCACAGACTTAAGCAAGACAAAGAATAAACTATTAGTAGCTTTCCTACAGCCATAAAGCCCTTTTTGACAGCGTGTGTTCCAGGCGTGCCAGTGGGAAGGCCAAAGCATTTCCGCTGGCACCAGTGGTTGTAGGGACACCCGCCAGACCAGGTAAGTCCCACGCAGGGTCAGGGGAGGGGGGGGCTGAACAGGACGGGAGGAGAGTGGCAACGGGGCAGGTGGGGATCCACTTGCATGGATCAACATGGATTTGCGTCAGTGATATCGCTGGCGCAGGTTTGAGTTGACCCGTTGCGGCTGCTGTGGCTTACCCCGGGACATAGGGACAAATGTCCCCTTACGCTGAGGAGACCTCCAGCATGCAAAAATCCCCCACAGTATGCAGCATAGCCCATGCCAGCGCCACTGTATTGCCACGTGGGGATTTAGTTAGAATTGGGCTGCTAGACAGGAACAAGAGGGCCTGTGAGCTTGGCTGTGGCACAGAGCTGGGTATGCATTACTGTCCTGCTCCACTGTCCAGGGGATTAGAACAGGACTGAGCAGAAACACAAGTCCTAGCATTGCAGCTTCATTTGTAGGCTGCAAAGCTGGCCTCGCCCTTTCAACTATGTTTTGGGAGGGGGCCTCTGAAGATGGGCAAGTCATGTCCATGCGCTGGGGGTGCAGTGCCATTTGCCTAGGCAGTACAAGGAACACTTTCTTCTCTTCCAGTCTTGTGCTGCAGCCTATGAACCCCCACAAGAAGAGAGGGAGAGTTGCCTGGTCTTCAGGCAACCTTCTCTCTTCCAAGGTGCACCATGACTCACTAAAGGTGTCCCCCGCTTAACGAGGGGGATACTTCTGAAATCCCGGTCGTAAAGTGAAGCCATCATTAAGCAGGTCTTGCTTTGCTTTGAAGTTTAGCACTGTGCTTAAAGCCCCATTAAACATCCAAGCTCTTGTCTTGCCCATTAGCTGTTTGGCTTTAGATAAGGGCTTCAAAGCCGTTATCTAGCACGAAACAGCTGAAAAGCTGGGGATTTAAAAAGATGCGTTTTTTAAATCCTTTGCTCTTTTTTACTGGGTACCTCCGTCATATATCCGGATCCTCATTAAGTGATCCGTCATTAAGCGGGGGGCACCTGTACTTCTAAGGCTGTAAACGTTGTGTGTGGACAGCAACAGAGAAATTGAATTCAAGGTGCACTCTGTGTGTGTGTGTGTGTGTGTGTGTGTGTGTGTGTGTGTGTGTGTGTGTGTGTGTGTGTGTTTCCAGGCAGGGCACTTTGCAGCCCAGCCCATTTCATTCCAAAGTATTGCACTGGTGATATTTCAGCTCAGTACTAGCCTGGAGCAGGGGGTTGGACTAGATAACCTCCAGCATCCTTTTCAACTCTATAAGTCTATGATTCTACAGGCAAAACTACACCAAGGCATTGAGAGCTGTATGTGTGTATTACAGATAGGGCTCACTAGACTGACACTATCAACTCCTTTGACATGTACCACATTGACCAAAAAGGTTAACCACCACTAATCTGAGTCAACGAAGCTATGTCAGCAGCAGATTTGGCCTCAAAGTCCTTTTCAGTAATGATAAAGCCAGATTAAAACAAAATATAATAGTATGCATTCCAGTCAATTTATGTATAGCCAGAGACCCAAATGTTACTCTGCTGAAAATCAATTTCGACTTTCCTTAGGTGTAATTCAGCCTTTGAAGCCCCGTGGCTTTTTCAAAAGGAATATTAAGCTTATGCTTCACTCTCTCACACTGAAATCATTGTGCCTGAACAAAGCTGACTCATGCCTCATAGGTAAGGTTTTTCAGACTTCTTGCAGTCTCAGATTTTGAGACTCAGTTCCATGAGCAAGGATATAAACCTTCAGACAACTTTGGAAATCCCCACCTCCTCTCCCTTCACCACCTCTCCTTGTGAAAACCAAATTGTCGAAGGTAGCATCAATTCCCCAAGGCATTCTTTCCAGGTGATGAGAATCGCCTGCAGATGCACCTGTTGTGCCTCAGACAGCACAACACCATATCGCCTAGCCTGAGTCATTCTCCGCAATCAGATGAACTTGCAGAAAAACCACCCAATAACTGTTTGCAGCTTTGCTGATTTTTCCAGGACTTCTTAGAAGAAACCTGTTTGGAATCACTTCAAAATAGGGATCAGCCAGAATGACAATTTAGCTTGCAAGTCATGCCAAAGAATGATGCCAGTTTTTACCTGTTGGGAAACGGACGCAGACATGATGGAAATCAACTTGTCTTTGCATGTCAAGGACAGGAGTGTGAGCAGGTGTTTTCAAACTGCATTCTTCCTGGTAATGCTTGGTAGCTTGAATTTAAATAAACAAGTCCTGGTGTCTAAAACACCCAAGAGTTCAATGTGGTATCTTAAATCCACCATCGGAACAGCACTGAAAAACAAAAGAATGGATCGTTGTCTTGAGTGTACACTATATTTTTCTCCTCAAGGCCAGCTAATATTATTCGCTCGTATTTTATGCTCTAAGCCCCAACTTCAAACCAGGAAAAAACAATAGGTTTTAGTCAGATCTTTGTCTTTTATGACTGGTTTTATCCAGAGTTACAATCTTTATTCATGCCTAGTAAAAAAAAGAAAAAAGAAACCCCAACTGGGGATAGAAAAGAGACAATAAAACAAATAATTAAGGAGACCTGCTGGGAAGTACTGTAAATTTCATTAGGTCAGATCTAATTCCAGTTGAACAGTGAAGCAATTCTGTTAAATACTGTTGCATGCTTTGTGTGTGAAAGGAAATGATGCAAATACATATATAAACAAAAACACTGAGTTCTCATTCTCAGAATGCCATGACATTGAAACACAAAAGTATAAAGATGCTAAATCTTTACAGTGCTTCCTGCTGGGTGCACAGTGAAAATCAGGCCTCCAATGGCAGGTGTCCACAAATGGAAGTTACCAGGTCATCAATGGTAACCAGAAAGGTAATTTTGTTAACAAACAGGGACAGTTTCTAGTATATTCCAGCATAAGAGTGAGAATCTTTAAGTTAACACTGACATTGTAGCGAGGCAGAGAGTTTCTTTGAAAATTATGCCAGGTTACATTATGTGCTGGGATGCAGCACCTTATCGTGGGTTGGAGGAGAGTGGTTGCTTCACATCCCCCATTACTCTTTCCCTCTCCCCAGACTAGGCGATAGGCACAAAAAGGATGCACTTGTCTCTGTGGAACAGGAAGCAAGCAAGATTACCCTTACTGGCAAGTATGAAACAATGAGGGCTACCAAACAAAGGTAGCATTTAAAGACCTGTGTCCAATAGCATAATATGTGTTGAAATTGTGGCGTTATGAATGCCTTCACCTTATGAAGATTTGACACAACCAGAAGCACAACTGGCCTCCCATTATTCTCCCCTCTCTTCCCCCCCCCCACACACATTGAATGATCTGAAAATACTGCTCATGGTGTCAGGGACAGGACTGGCATCTCTCATTAGGTGTACTTTATCAATTTTGCAACCCCCATAAAGTCAATATTACATCTGTGTGGCATTACTGCTGCTCTATCACACATCACTGTAATGTCCACTAATGTACAATGTATGTATGTTGGCAATGTATGTTGGCTTTTCTTACCATGGTTCTTTCTATGCCATTGAAACATTTATAGACACATCTGTGTATTTTTTTTTCCAGTATGTCACATTGCTATTCTTCCACAGAATTATGAAGTTCATAGGTCTTCCAAAATATAGAGTTACCTCTGTTCTCTATAATTCTGGAAGGAATGCAGGGTGCATTCTAGGAATATCATCTAAAAATTTAAGTGTTGGTAGGTACCCAAACACTGTACTAGCAAAATATTATAGTTATTACTATATTAAATGAAACATGTGACTAGAACAAGGGTGCTTTGCTTCTGATTTTTCTCCAGGGAAAACAAAGTAACCCTTTGATTACTAGTAATGAAGTATGACTAACATACAGTATATTGCAGTATGTCCCATCACTCCTCATCAGCATCATTTTACATAATGTGCTACAGGTGGAAACAGAGCCCCAAACTTATCTATGCTAATATTAGGTGTACATCATTACTTGATGTCCTATTCCCAACAGGCTGACAATCTGCACAGTATTGTGTAAGGTCTGAGGTGAATCAAGCCAAAGGAGAGGGCAATCAGCAACAGGATCTATCTGCAAAGAGCAGAGTGCAATCCTTGAAAACAGAGAACTCGGTGTAAACAGTTATAATGAGGTACTGCAGGACCTGGGAGAGCTCCCAAAGACAGCAGACGTTGATCCAAAAAGATCGTCCTAACTTCCCCTTCCCCTTCCCTCTACCTCATAGTTAAGATAGGAAGATTTTCAAAAGACAGGTGCCACAATTTACGCAAGCGTCCATGCAGCAGTTGCTTTGTGTGTACAGGTCGTCAGTCATCGCACATCAGGTTGCGATGAGCCCTCACTGCAATTTCTTAGCAAATTTACTTCCGTGGTCATTCTGCAATGTAACAAAAGTAGCAAGGAGGAAGATGCTCTGTATGATACAAAAGTCTTGGTAAATGTAGAATCCCTTGTATCTTCATCATACATATACACAAGTAATGCCTTGAGACATGGGCTGTACATCATCAATATTATTTATTCAGTGCCTTCAGTGGGTATATATATAGTAGCTCTTTACAACAGAAGAGAAGACAGGTTCCTGTCCCAACAGGCTCATAATCTAAAATAGATACAAGGGAGGCAACAGAAGAAGGGGAAGGAAGTGGTGCTGTTCTACCCCCTTTCTTCTGCAGAGGTACATCATGTTGTGCATTTCCCTGCCCCCCACTTCATATTATTAGCTGCTGCTGCTGCTGCTGCTGCTGCTGGAAGAGGTGGTAAGACACACAATACGATGATGTCGTGACAGAGAGCAAGTGATCCTATAAGCTTTTGCAAGCCTTCTACTGGATGAGCTGGAAATAGCAACTCCCCTGCTCAAGTATTTGTGAGCAGAACCAAGGTGAGCATGAATGTGCATGCTCGCAAAAGCTTGCCTTGCAAGTGAATTTCATTCAACCCTTTGCAAAGCTTTGTGAACAATCAGTGCTCAACAGGGTCAGCATTTGTATGCATATGATATTCAACCTTTGCAAGATAGCAAATTGGTGGTTTGCAAAGGTTTGAGCTTTCGCAGACATTCGCTGCGAACATACACAAAATCTTGACTCAATTTCAGACAGTACTGAAATGTTCTCATATCTGTCTGGCAAACTCAGATCAAATGTAATATGTAGCTCCATCCCCAGGTTACCTTGTCCTCCTGATGAATGTTCAGCACTTAAGAGGAGTCAGGAGTCTAACTTCTATCCAACCAGGGCCTCTGAGAGGAATTTTATCAGGGGGTACAAAGTTTCTTTTGGACCCCTTCCCAAAAGGGGAGGGGTGAAACAGAGTGTGGGAGGGTGGCAATGGGGGTGGGGTGGGCAAATCAGACCTGGAAGGGGGCGGGTTTGGCAGCCTTTAAATAAATAAATGAAATGAAAAAGGGTCAGAGATAAGAAAGCACATTTGATTAGAACATCTTTTTTATGCTAAGAATTCACAATATAGATAAACTTACTACCCAGGCCAGCCTAGCCTTTGTTAACTCAGCCTTGCATTGCAATTTGCCACACATTGTTTTTCAAATGTTACGGGCCCGTCTTGCCACCAGAATGCCAGAAACCCCAGCAGGCCAGGGACAGAGCTCAGGCCCCTCCCTCACAGCTCAGCAGCAGGCCCACCTCGTTTACCAGGCCACTAATAATGCTGCCAAAAAAAAAAACAGCAGCCACAGGGACAGAGCTTATGCCCCTCCCTCACAGCACACAGGCCCCCATAGTAGCGCTGCGCCACAGGGACATGGAGGTCAGGACCAGGTCGTTGGAGCCAGCGAGGGCTGCCTGCAACAGGGATCCATTTTTTTCACTAGAGTGAGGGCGCGCCTCCCACAGATAGGAAAATTACCGGGGGGAGCCTCCTTTGCCTCCTGGGCCCCCTATTGGACCCCAGGCCCAGGTACAAATTGCCCCCTTTACCCCCCTCTCATGGGCCCTGTATCCAACAACTAGGTTTACACAGTTCAAGCTCTCAAACAGATCTCTTAACTAACCCTGCAGAGTCATTAACACAGGCATTTGACATGTTGCACTCCAAACTGTCACAGCCCTGTAATCCCAATATGATTGTAACAGGGGACACTCATCACCAGCCAGAAATGCCTCGCATTTCATCACTAGAGTTTTCTTCTGTGGAAAATATTGAGCTATTTTATACACTGATGTTTCATACAGTAATGTCTTTTTTAACTAGCGTGTGTGTAAATGCACATGCGCGTGCGCACACACACACACACACACACACACACACATTCTTATATATTTTCAAAAGAATCTACAAGTGAAAAAAAACTTAACCTGCATTAGGTTTTATCCTTGTTGATCAACAGCCCCATTTGAAAGATAGATGGTGTAAGTATTAAAAGTGGGTCGTTTTCTCACAGCATTAAAAAACAACAACCACATCCTGATTTCATTCATTATCTGAGTGTAATGCACAGTGTTTTCACACAACAGAAATGATCGCTTTCAATGTACCCTTTTAATTCTAATTATTTGCAGAAGAGACTTGTGGAATTAGTGGTGGTTTGCCGTAGAACCTTCCCCTGACACCCATAAATTGTTATTGTTTTTTACTCTGTTTCAAGGCACAGATGAAATTCATCTTTTCTGGATGGGTCGAGGGCAGGGGGGAGAGAAAGGGGAGACGTGGAAAGAAGAGCAAATATCTTGAAACGACCATTGTGAAGAAAATGAAAACAGATGCACGGATTGGGAAAGATGCTGGTGGGAACAGTACTGAAGTGAAGCACATTTTCCCGAGGAGATGACAGCCTTGTGTAATTTCTCAAGGCTTCCCACAAACAGACATATCCCACACGGAAAGGCTCGCAGGAGGAGGTGCAACTCTGAGAGGAGATGCAAAGAGGGGATGTGTCATAAACCCAAGTGAATACTTCACGTTGCATCTGCATTGTCCTGTCTCCCTTTTTTAAAAAAAATATCAAATAGCAGGGCTGAGCAGAGACACATCTGTAAGCTAGAAAACAGAAAGAAACCTCTTGTCTAATCCTGTTTATTTGAAGAGGCTCGGCCAACGGCAGACAGGCTTTCCAGAAGGGTGATCCCAGCCTGCTCTGAACTGACACAGTGACATGATGACTGGGCTTTGAAGATAGAGTAGCAGTGTTTATGTGGAGAGCAGTCGTGGTGGAGAGGGGAAGAAGGGGGAGGAGGTGCTGGGAGGGAGACCGGGAAACTGTAACTCATTGTGGATGGGTTGGCCTGGCCTGGGTGGCAAGCTCTTAAAGCTCCAAACATTCATCAACCTGCCTAGTGGGCCCGACATGCTGGAGCCACACGTTGCTCTCTCCCTCTCTCACTGTGTCAAGCGTGATCTAGTCCAACTGTGCGGAGACAGAACAGCCCAGCCAGACAAGCTCTGGTCAGTGCAAATAATCACAGCTCTGACTCCTTTCTCTGTTACTCAGCAAAGCCTGGCCACCGAACACAGAGTTCTCACAGGAAGTTTACGTCAATTCTCTTACACAGTCACACACACACACACACACACACACACACACACACACACACACACACACACATACAGAGAGAGAGAGAGAGAGAGAGAGAGAGAGAGAGAGAGAGAGAGAGAGAGAGAGAGAGAGACCAATTCATCTCCATTTGAATCTCTCAAGTTACACCCAGAGCTCCATTTGCCTGGTTTCTTAACTTTTAGACATACTTCACCAATTAAAGCCTGGTTTTTCAAATCTTATATACCAAACTTCATTCTCCTCACTTGGATAACACAGCTTCTGGCTTATAACCATGGGAGTTTTGACTATCCTTTCTGGTAAAACAGCAGCAGTCCAATACTGAATGCCAAGGGGAGCAGATTTTAATATCCTACCTACCACTCCTCGCTAAACAATACTATTCAAAATTAAGAAAAACAACTCCACTTACCAACATCCAACAGTGTCACCAAAATAAAATAAAACAAACTGTGAATTGCTAAAGGCTACAGAAGAAGCCAATATTAGTGCTAGAATATGATCATCACACGTTTCAGTTTCACAATCTAAATTAGGGTTGGCACTGCAATTTTGCAATTTGAAATTTCAAGCAAATTTCAGGTTTCCTCTCAAGCAGAAACATCTAAGAATTTTAAGGGCAGCCAAAGAACTTTCTATAAAAGAAGTGAACTTTCATAGGGGTTTCTGCATACCTTGTTCTGGAAAGAAAGGTAACAATGTCTTAAAAATCAGAAGACCCTCCCTCCCATGCCATTGAGCACCATCGCACATAACCTCATCCATTGAATGTTTGACCATACATTTTTTATAGTGCTTCCAAAATTCATTCAGGCTAGGCCCATGGTGAACTTCTGGAGAAGGGTGCTCCACAGAAGGAGAGCAGCTACCAAAAACGTTTATCCTGTGATCCTCCAGTACCTCCATAATAATGTAATGTTTAATTAGATCCTTTGAGGTTGACTATACAGTAGTTTTCATGCTAATTTAAAAAGCAGATTAGATAGATAGATAGATAGATAGATAGATAGATAGATAGATAGATAGATAGATAGATAGATAGATAGATAGATAGATAGATAGAAAGAAAGAAAGAAAGAAAGAAAGAAAGAAAGAAAGAAAGAAAGAAAGAAAGAAAGAAAGAAAGAAAGAAAGAAAGAAAATAAATTTAAAGGTTTAGCCTTCCTTTTGTGAGCAAACTGAGTGCACAATTGGTATCTTTATCTTTCCGAAAACGATGTGAGAGAACTGTGATGAATCTCCAGACTTTTCATTTTCTGCTCAAAGCAGCAGTGCAGTGGGGACTCCACATTTGACCACAGCAGACTTGCTGGAGCAGGGGGTTAACCATTTCCCTGCATTCCATTTCCCTGCCCAAGTTTCTAAATACAGATCTCCCACAGCTTGCCCCTGGGTTATCCTTCAGTCATTATTAGGTATCACCAGAGATGGCCCAACCAGATCCAGCACCTGATGCTGCCCCTGATCCACTGCAGCCTCTGTTACTGCCACACGTGCCTCCCAAGACCTCCCAAAACACAGTCACTTACCGGTAACTTGCTCCAGCTCCTCCCTGCATGATCCTTTTTCACAAAACAGGAAGCGCAGGTCATGCTGGGAATGCCTTGGCACGTCCGGCACTGACTGTTGTATTTAAAGGTTCTGCAAGGAAAGGAAGAGGTGACTGGGAAGCAGATTGCTGCTGCCTACATATTCTTTCTGTCCCCCAAAAGAGACCCAAAGGGACCATGCAAGGAAGGGGCAAGGTGAGTGAATGTTCCGGAAGCAGATCCATGCAGCTTCATCCACAGTCTGCTAGAAGGAAGCAGTGGCAGACTCAGAGTGAAGGAACACCCTGAGTTCATCACTTCCCTACATCATTTGTGTCATGGATAGCCCATCCCTACAATAGACATAAGAAGCTACATGTGTCCATCATCTATGTCTTCTTTTTTAACTGAACATCCAGTAAGCTATCACCATGCACCTTCCCTACTGTTTATCTCTAACCCCGTATAGTCCTATATGAGTCCTGTAACAGAAAGAATAAAAACATTGATGCCCCAATCCTAATCATATTCATTGAGGACCAAATCCCACTGAGTTTAGTGTGCTCGGCATTGTAACCTTTAGATCAGGGGTTCCCAACCTGTGGTACTAGTACCACCAGTAGCACTTTGGCTGACTGCTGGTGGTACTCGGACCGCTGGACCACTGGAACCCCACTCCAACGTGTCATTTTTGTAGGCATATTTTTGCTCCCATGAAGCTCCTGCCTTTGGCCGAGCCTCTCAGGAATGCTGAGAAGGGCCCTCCCACCTGCCCAGAGCCTCCTACCTGCGTTTTCTGGCCTCTGAAAACCTGAAAACCCAGAACTAACAGGTGATGATGTCATCGCCAGTCACTTCCAGTGGTACTCAGAAGGAGAGTAGCACCAGAGGTGGTACTCGGCCGGGAAGGGGTTGGGAACCCCTGCTTTAGATCACTGTCTCCAGGAATGCAGGACCATTGGTGTACCTATACATATAGTAAAACCTTCCTAGATGGTTCTATTCCAGGCCTACCGTTAACATCTTACGTACATTCTATTGACAATAACATTAAGTCTATACAGCTGAGCAGTTGTTCCATTTGTACATGAATGCACATGAGTTTGTCAGCAGCCATGCAAGTATGCCATACCATAATGGTACACAGGGGAAAACATGTATGAGCAGCTCAGTCTCTATTCATTATTTTCCTTATAGCTGTTCCCAATGCCGAAGATACAAGCCAGCTTTTCAATTGACCAGAAGTTTTTTCTTCAGCAGTGGGAAGAGTTACTAGGAAAGCAAAGAATGAATCCTGATTGTGCATTCAGCTCTCCCATTGTGCAGACTGCATCTTTCCTCTCCCCCCCCCCATATTCTTCAACTTCATCAAGAGAAAACAGTAATACTGCACCTGACAAAATACAACAATCCTTGCAATCCCAAAAAATCCTGCATCACACCTGACATGTTTCTTATATGAAGAACATCTTTGTGTAGGAAAAAGCATGAACATCATTGCATTTGGGGCAAGAGTTTATTTGAGCAAAACAACAAAAAGAGGTGGTCGGTGTTCATACTGGCTCCCCTGTCAACCCACCCACAGCAAAATAAATAAATTCTTGTGTGGCATGCCTTACAGAACTTAGAATACTTTAATCTAGTAATTAAACTGCCATTATCTCCAAATCTCTCACCATGTTGTATCTAGGCAACACCCATTCTGCAACAGTTACTCAAACTAATCTATGGAATAAATTGCTGACTACTCTGAACTGAACTGAACTCTCATGAGCGTCAAATTCCTAATATCAAAGGGAAGTGTTAGGAAGTTCCAGACAGAATGTGATGAGGACAAAAGAAGAGATTCAACTGGGTTTTCTAAAGTTGCCAAGTTCTTCATTTCGATGCATCTGGAAACTTCTACCAGTTTCTTTTCTGTTCTGCAGCCCAACACAAGGAAGTTTCTAGTACTAAGCAGAAACATGTGAACTGCTTGCATAATTGGGGGAGATTACTTTAGACTTCATTTATCCGGGATCCCTCCACATTTTAAATAATATATAAATAGGATTCTCTGAGTGGCTTCAGCTAATCATTTGCACCATGGTGGCCACCCATTATCTCACTATCTGGTGAACACAACTGCATGGACAACTAGTATCCTAAAGCAACTGGCCACTTGTTGAGATGAATTTTTCCACAACTCCACAAGCAATCCTAAATGTAGGGGGGCTGAAGCATTGCTTGACGACTTAGCTGACACCCAGCAGCTCAGAAGATATAGACACCAAGGAGCTTTCTTTAAGACATTGCTGATTCTTCTACCAGTACCTCTAGCAATGACTCTGCACTCAGAACCTTCACAGTCTGTGTAATGGGAGGGGAAAAAAATTAGTTGCTTCTACGTCCAGAGCATGGATGGACCATCCACGAGGCCAAGTAAAACAGTCTCTTTGAGAGGCAGGTTGGGGAAATGGTCGACCAGTGGAGGGTGCCCCACAGCCTGCACCCACCCATCGCCTCCTCCAGCTTGTCACTCCACCTGGTCTCTGCCCCATCCTCTTGTTCCACACTGTCCTTGGAGAGCATGTGAAAAGGTGTTCCTCCTCTTCCACCTCCACCGCTACTGCAATCCTTTTCCCAAATGCTCTCCTGAATGCTCAGGTAAAGGGCCACTGCCTTTCTTCCCCCACTGCTTCTTATAATGTGGCCAGCTGGGGAGGATGCAGAGAACAGAGAAGCAGATGCTGGCAACAGGTGAAGGAGGATGACAATGAGGATGATGTGCTGCTTGGTAGAGCAGGATGCTGTGCTGGAAAGGAATAGGTGGACTGAGGAATTTGAGATGGGTTGACAGTGAAATTGGCCACCATTTCTCAGAGAAGTTCTTAACCCATAGAAAGTGCTATTTGTGCTGATCTAGTACACACATTTCTGTAGATTGCAACCTTTGGCATTTATTTGGATCTGTGAACTGTAACCCAAGAATGTCTGTGGTGCAATACAGAAGAGAGCATCACTAAATCTCTAGGTACAGAATTTGGGGGGGGGGGTTACTGGGGGTATTTCTGTAATTTATTTTTTTATTGCAGTGAGAAATTCCTTCAGGGCATTAAAAAGTATTGACATTGCTTTGTCAACAGTTTTTCCTTGAGCAAAAAGGAGTGGAACCTGTTCTTAAGGCCACTGTGTGTGTGTGTGTGTGTGTGTGTGTGTGTGTGTGTGGGTGGGTGGGTGGGTGGGTGGGTGCGTGTGTGCGCGCGCGCATGCACGTGCACGTACTTGTTTGCATGTATATGGCTTTGCAAAGTTAAAGCTTGGTTTTACAATGCAACATGTTGTCTTCAGTGAGGCTTGTTAAATGTCAAAAGAAAAGTCACACACTGGAAGAGTGACACCACCCTTTAGAGCTATTCCCAAGGGAAAAAAAGGACTCAGTGTTGCACTAAACTTACAAAGCTGACCTTTTCATAGGTGATAATGTATGTGCACATCACTGGCAGGTTGCACAATAATGCTAAACCTTATGATCTAATTATTCACCCCTAATATAAAGGGCAGGGTTCCATGGGAATGAAGCATTCAGAGCAATTCTGTGAACTCAATTTCACAATACCAAGGGCCAAATAGTGCTGGATGATCCCAACATGGGAAAATTAAATTAACCAAAAGGGGTTGGTATGATTCAAGAGTATCTCTATGGGCCTGTTTCAAAACAGAGCAAACTTGAAATGTGATCCACATTAACAATAAAATAGTTGTGTTATACCTTATATTGTACACGAATCACGGTCCAATCCTATTCTTCAGTTACACCACCAGAATATGCTTTCCGGTGGCATAATGCGCTTTCTGGCGCTAGAGAGCCGCAACTTAGCTCCCGCCGGAAGCAGCAAGTAACTGGGTCTGCTTGGTGACAGGCTGGGGACACCTGCCACCGCAGGCAAGATTGTGGGGGGGGGAGGGTGGCAGGGAGTGGTGGGGTGGGCAGAATGGGGAGGTGACAAGGTGGTGGGGAGGAGGGTAGATCAGGCCCGGGAAGGGGGCAGGTCAAGCGGCAGTGGCATCTGCTGAATCCTAGCCCCCTTCCTGGACCCAATCTGCTTTTGTGGATCCGTTTGGATTTGTGCCAGCTACATTGCTGGCGCTGGTCCAAGTAGATCCACCAGGCTAACAGGGGCCTTCCCTGGGGTAAGGGAACAAATGTTCCTTTATCCTGAGGAGGCCTCTAGAGGCCAAAACTCCCTCGTGGGATACAGCGGACGCCCCATCGGTGCCACTGCATTACCAAATGGTAGGAGTTAAGTATTAGGTAGGAGTTAAGTATTATTCTCTGTCAGAGAACAATAGTAAAGTCAAAATTTGGGCTGTGGGAGATTCAGATGTCTCTTTTCCACAAAGTTGAGCTTCATTTGGTAACATAGTGTGATACGTGTCTCTCAGAAAATGTGGTTGACCAGTTCTGAGCTGGATGCCTCACCAGCTGGATGAACACCAGCTGGGGGTCTTGTAATACAGGCCATGATTAGCTGTGACTTTAGCTAATTAGGCAACATGCCTTGCCCAACAACTTAAATCTGTGGTTGTCTGGCCCCTCTATTCTTGACCCTTTCCACAGCCAGCCAGGAAGAGATATAAAATATAGGGTCATCAGCTGTCAAGTCTAGCTTTACCTGAACGAGATTAGATGCCTGAAGCTATGCAAGTCAGATATGATAGTCATGGAAGTGAGACATGACTCATGGCCATAATCAACAACCCATTCTTTGCAACCAGCTGGGGAAATTCTCCCCTTTCAATAGTCTCTGAGAATCCATTGACCATGAAATGTTACTGACTAGGCTGCAGGACCAACGGATACCTACAGCACGACACTCCAGTGATTCCACTTATTCTGAGCAGGATATGTCTGACATCATGATCTGTCAACAAAACACTCAGTACTGAACCAAGATAAACTTGCAATTCAGACAGTCCCACAGCCACATGTGCTATGAAGCAACCTATTGTCTGAACACTTCAGCCTATGACCTGATGGACGAGTAGCATTTCTCAAACTGTGGGTCGGGATTTCTGGTGGATCCTGCAGAGAACCTCCAATGAAAACACTGAGGCTATTCAAAAATCAGATAGCTGCTAATTGCCCTACAAACAGCCGAGCTCCTGCAGTTTGCAAGGAGCTGAGCTCCTGCAGTCTGCAAGCTTGTGTAAATATAGGGAGATAAATGTTTGATTGTGTGGAACAATACAATCAAATAAAATAAAACACAAATAAAACACAAGAGCTTCTCAGCTCCAGAGGGACACGGATGAAATGGATTATCTGGTAACCTTTCAGTCCAGCTTCAAGCCAGGCTTCAGGATGGAGACAGCCCTGGTCGCTCTGGTGGAGGACCTGCTCTAGGGACTGGACAGGGAGCAGTCCCTGTCAGTCCTGCTGGACCTCTCAGCAGGTTTTGACACCATTGACCATGGTGTCCTTCTGGGGCAGTTTGCCAAGTTGGGGCTTGGAGCCACTGTTTTGCAGTGGTTCTGCTCTTTCATGGTCCAGAAAGTGGTGCTGAGATATGCCTGTTTGACATCCTGGTCATTGGTATGTGGAGTGCTGAAGGGGTCTATCTTGTCCCCCATGCTTTTTAATATCTACATGAAACTGCTGGGAGAGGGCATCTGGTGCTCTGGAGTGATACTGAAGTCTTGGAGCACTGCTTGGAGGCAGTCAGAAGTTGGATGTGTAAGTAACTGGTTAACAAGCTGAAATTAAATCCAGACAAAACAGAGGTCCTCTTGTTCTGGAAATCCAGGATGCAGGTGCAGACTATCGCCCTGTTCTGAATGGGGTAGCACTCCCCCTGCAGGAACCAGTGTGCAGCTTGAGAGTCTTCCTGGAAACACAGCTGTTCCTAGATTGCCAGGTGGTGGCTGTGACAAGGGGGACATTTGCCCAGTTTCAGCCATACCTTGGTCAGTTCAACCTGACCACAGTGGTCCATAGCTTGGTGACATCTCATTTAGATTACTATAATACACTCTATATGGGGCTGCCAGTGAAGATGGTCTGGAAACTGCAATTAGTGCAGAATGGAGTGGCCCGTGTGGTTACTGAGGCTCAGTAGCTCGATGCACCGGTTGCTGGTTCATTTCTGGGCCCAATTCAAGATGCTGATTATGAACTTTAAAGCTTAGGACCAGGGTACTTGAGGGACCACTTCCTCCTATATATGCTGGCTCTCCCACGAGATCTTCAGAGAGGGCATTCTGTGTGTGCTGCCCCCATTGAAAGTAGGGCCTTTTCTGTGGTGGCACCACATTTGTGGAACTCCCTCCCTTGTGATTGATGAACTACCCCTGTCCTGGAGTTGTTATGGTGGAGAGGAAAAACTTGTTTTGGTTGGCATTTATGCTGTAATCAGGTGGGTTTATTCTGAGTGGATGTTATCGTTTTTACCACTGCTTTTTGACATTTTATTACAGCGCAATCCTAACCAACTTTCCAGTGCCGGTGTAGCTGTGCCAACAGGGCGCATACTGCATTTTGCAGTGCAGGGACAGTCATGGAGGCCTCTTCAAGGTGAGGGAACATTTGTTCCCTTATCTCAGGGCTGCATTGCAGCTGCACCGGCACTGGAAAGTTGGTTAGGATTGCACTGTTAATGACATACAGTATTTTATGAGTGCCTTTCATGGCTGTTTTTATTGCCTTTTATTGTTTGAATGCTTCTTGCTAACTTTTGCTATATTTTTGCTGCTATTTTTTCTGCTGCTCACTGCCGCTTTTGATGGTTTTATTGCTTACTGTTTTTATATGAACTTTTATATTGTTTTATCATGACTAGATATTAGTATATTTTGTTAGTCGTCTTGGGCACCCACAGTGTGGGGGAAAGGTGGTGTATAAATGCATTAAACAAACAAATAAATAGCAGTGAAATGCTTACAAAGCCGTTAAAAGCAAAAACAACAATAACAGAATAAACCCAGAACATAAGCAGAATAAAAACTGGAGCAAAGCAAAAGCCAATAGGACTAAGATGGAAAAGCTAAGTGAAAAAGGGAAGACATCAACCCTCACCAGAAGGCTAACAGGGAGGGCATAGCCACATAGCTCAACAAGGAGGGAATTCCATAGAAATGGTGCCACCACAGAGAAGGCCCTACCCCTCACTTTTGCCAGAGGTGGTTTTATATCACTTCTTCCATATTCACATCAGTATATATTGCCTACTCATAGTGCATAACTTGTTTATGCTAGTAAATGGGTATCAAAAGTAAAGATCAGAATTCACAATAGCTACACACATATAATAAGTTCACACACTCAGAAAACCCAAGTGTTACCACAGGCATCAGGTATCCATAAACTAAGTTTTCAGATACCAGGATAGTCTAGAGCAGAGGTTCTCAACCTGTGGTACGGGTACCCCTAGGGGTACACGGACCTCTTGCTGGGGTTACACCAAGCCCTGCCCCTTATCTGCCCCATCAGCAGCTATTTATTTTTGTACTTTGGAAAATGTACTTTGGTGGGGTGGGGAGGGAGGAGCTGATTTTGGGAAGTGTGACTTGGAGAAAAAAAGAGATATCATTGTCTGTCTGTCTATCTGTCTCACACTGACACACACACAGTTAAATAAG
Source organism: Plestiodon gilberti rubricaudatus (assembly GCA_026170595.1). Taxonomy (NCBI): domain Eukaryota; kingdom Metazoa; phylum Chordata; class Lepidosauria; order Squamata; family Scincidae; genus Plestiodon; species Plestiodon gilberti. The sequence goes on from JANXHW010000004.1 coordinate 45,186,586, forward strand.
GCATTTTTTCACATTTAAAATTGTTTTAGTACTTTTTTAGTTAACGTTTTCCGTATTTTTCGCTCCATAAGACGCACTCCCCCCCAAAAAAATAGGGGGAAATGTTTGTGCATCTTATGGACCGAATGCTAAAAGAAATGTAAAAAAATTATTTACCGGGGCTTGTGGGGGCTTCGGGGAGGCCTGTGTGACCCTCTGCAGGCCTCCCCGATCTTCAGTTCGATGATAAATGGCTGTTTTCGGCCATTTCCAGTTTTTGCGAAAACCGGAAATGGCCGAAAATAGCCATTTATCATCGAACTGAAGATCGGGGAGGCCTGCAGAGGGTCGCGCAGGCCTCCCCAAAGCCCCCACAAGCCCCGGTAAGTAAAAATATTTTCCCCCTATTTTTAGCTCCATAGTACGCATGCGTCCTATGGTCCAATGCATCCTATGGAGCGAAAAATACGGTAATTATGTAATTAATTGATTAATCAGCAGTTAATTAGCAGGGGGTACTTCAGAAAATTGGATCGTGATAGGGGGTACCCGGGCCTCCAAAGGTTGAGAACCCCTGGTCTAGAGAGCCTCATCTGGCCATCTCTGTTTTTCTACCCTTTGCAGCTCCACCCTAGCTTCTATTAATTCCTATTCCTGTCCAATTATTTTCAAGAAAAGGAGAGTATGCATATGTTTGCGTGAGTGCTTGGGAAAAGAACAATGTTCATGTATGTTTTTTGGCATGGGTCACTTGCCAATTTAAAATTGGCAATATGACCCTCAAAGAAAGAAGATTCCCCACCCTTGCAGCAATACCTAATGGGAACCAAGAGCATAGCAAAGGGAAATTTCAGAGTCCCAGCCCAAGAAATAATGTATACAATATGTTCAACATTTCCCCACATAATAAACGTGGGAATCTCATAGAATTTGTCCCAAAATTGGAAGGCTTGTTTTTTCATGATTCATGTTTACTACATCCCAGCTTAATCAACCAACTCCAACTGTAAGATGATCAGTCTAAGGAGCGGATGCATTTTTTCACGGCCTTTTAATGGTGCCTGCGATGTTCTCAAGTAGCAGATAGCAATGTGACTGCAAAGAGGGAACACTAGCAAGCTTCGTATCAGGAAAAAGGCACTCATCTGACAGAAGTGCTGCATTCCACAAAAAGGACATAGTGCTATTATGGTGAAAACCAAAATGTTTAGGTTAACCCTAAGTCAAATTGTGGCGGAAGAAGTACTGTTTATAGCAAGAGAGTTGGGAAAAATAACAACCCAATCCTAAGCATGTTTACTTGGAGTACATCTCACTGAAAACAGTGGAATTTACTTCCTGGTAAGCATGCTTAAGATTGCAATCATAGTATTTTATTATGTCTGTTACTTTATTTATGCAGTCTGCTCCAAAAAAGGAAGAGTGTCAAGTTAGTACATGTGCATATAGATTTGTCTTTGGAGCAAGCATTTTAGAGACTTCAAAATAAGATTATTCATCTTCTAGCATTGCTGACATAGCAATTTACTGACTGCCTGGCAAGTGTTTTCATATGGAGAAGTAATAAATCACAGCATTATCTGTTTTGTAGGTAATGGTTTCAACTTAGTCCCTCAAACAATAATGGTCCTGATTTATGTCACTGAGGCTGAGGAGGAACTAACCAGAAGTGTGTCTAAATTAATCCAGTTGTACTATGTATTAATTCTCTCCCTCCCTTTCTAGGATGGTATTTGTTCTGAAATAATTATGTATAATGCCTCCCTTTGTAAGGCCCAGTGCTAAGGCTGCCAGATGCTCCCTTATTTTGAGAGAGATCCCTCATTTCAGTAGATTACAGTGCCACATAGGCAGATACACACACACACACACACACACACACACACACACACACACACACACACACACACACACACACACACACAAAAGTGTCCCATGAAGTTCAGGGGTGCTTAGTCCCAGGTCAGTGTACAGAATACTGCAGCCTTTATGATCTTTATTGCAGACTCCACAAGTCTAAAACTGCCCAATTTGTTAAAATGTTGATCAGCAGCGTGACCCAGAATGCTGTCTGATGCTGCCTCGGGTCTGCTGCCTCTGCACAATTACACACACACACACACACACACACACACACACACACACACACACAGAGAGAGAGAGAGAGAGAGAGAGAGAGAGAGAGAGAGAGAGAGCGCAACCACTTACTGAGCTCACGTGGTTTCAGTTGCAGAAGTGCAGGTCTTCTGGTTAAAGGGACTGCATGAATGAAGGAGCTCCTTCATTTGCACAGACACCAAACCAGAAGTCCTGCAATTCCAAGGTTGAAGAACCCATGCCTGGAGCAAGGTAAGGAGGTGGGTGATCCACTTCCCACTTACTTTTAGCAGGCAGAAAGCAAATCAGTGGGGGTTGCATCAACTGCAGTCTGGAGGGAAGCGGTGGTGGTGGCAACGGCGGCAGACTCAGGTTGAAGGGCGCCCCCAATCCCAGCCCTCTCGCATACCCGCAACCTGCCCCGATGCAGCTTGCTTCATCTCACCTAATAGATGGGCTGCACCTGCTGGCAACTTACCTGTCCCAGGAATAGCTATGTAAATCTTACATCAAACAACAAGCAAATCTCTGTCGTTGCTTTAAACAGTAACACTTTTACTGTGGCATGCATTTTTGTAGGCAAGAGTCTACTTTGTCAGGTGCACAAAATGGTCCCAGACCAGTTGAATACAGTGGTTATTCTTTAAAGTACCAAGGGACTCTGTGTTTTTCCTTATGTCTCATTTTTCAAATTAATAAAATGTTAAGGCTCTTTTCTTGACATAAGCAGAAAAGCACAACTATATCACATATATCAGGGGAAATCTAGCCTCATGTTTTGAAAGCAGAGGGTTTTTTTATGATTCAGTGAAGACTCAGGAGGTCCCTGCATTGTTGTGCTCCTACTTCAGCAGACGAGAAAGGAATGACGGCATGACAAATTATTTGTATGCATGCCAGCACCTGTCCTAGCTGTCCTACCACCAGCACCCTGGCTGCAGCATAGACATAGCTTCTGGCTGGGCAGATCCTCCTGGTGGGTTGCCCATCAGATCTACAGAGGCAGCTTAATCCTCAGTGACAACACAAGCCTATCAAAAGTATATTCTATTTGGAGGGGGGGGGAATTGTGACTGAGGGCAGAACTAGATGATTTCATCATCAAGAGAGGGGCTTAAAGTTAAAACCAGAAATGTCTTTCTATATACTGTATATATAGGTGGACCCAAGGAAGGAGGAAGATCCAGGTCAAGATAGCAGTTTGTGGGTGGGCAAGGGAAACACTTTCCCTCTATGTTGCTTTCATACCCAAAATACCTCTCCGCCCCTCAAAACGTCCACTCCAAGTGGGGCAGGGGAATGTGCTAACTGTACTCCCTGCATGCCAGGGAATTCCAAGAATTCTCCCCGAAAACTTGGAAAAACCAAACACATTCCAAGGCAAGCCAGAGATGGGAAAAGCTCACACCAAACTAGCTTTAGCTACAATTCTGTTAGGTTGCTCTCAACAGCAGGGTCTGAAAGCATACGGCATACATAGCAACCATACTTAAGCTGATCAAGTATGGGTCTCGTCACTGTCTGTAGGGGAACCCTATAGCATGTGACCTTGAGTTCCCTGAGAAAAAGGCAGGATATAAGTATATTTATAAAATAAATAAAAGCTCAGCTTTCCTTTTGGCCACAGAGTTTGGGAATCAGTACATAATTTGTTCGTGTATTTATTTTCTCCGGAGATTCCAAAACGCACTATTGAAATAACTTTTTCTCATATTATGTGTGAATTTGAGATAGATTCCAGTGGAGTTCTGAGGCAGGATAGGATAGCATTGGCAATCAGTCATTTTCATTACAGGAAGTAGAAGAATTTTGGTTTACTGAGAGAAAAACTGGCACTTATTGCCAAACAACCCTCTCGAACAATCCAAATATAAAGACTTTACAAAAATTGTTGTTCTGCAGTGCCAGGACATTACTCTTTCTGTTGTTACGAATCCTGTATTCCAACAGAGTATTAATCACCTGATGGGAATGCCACAGACTGCAGTAATCTGGTGAGAAATATATTTCTGAATCATTTCGCACTAGCCAGAAGAAGTTCATGATGTTGATGATTTATTGTCTCTGGTGAATTTTTCTTTGCTGCTGAGAATTTAAACTAGGTCAATTGTTCTGGGTGATGAGGAACCCAAGGAGATTACAAGCCCACAACAATGTCTGTAAAGTTTAGGAAAAGATGCCTCTGGAGTGAGTTAAGAAATGCTGCGTACAGGACAGAAGAGGATCTAACTCTACTGCTGAGTCCCAGAAAACGGCTTGTATTGTTTTCCCTGGGCTGGAACACAAGACCTTTCTTCAACTGTCTCTCCAACTCCAATCAGATGAACAACTAGCTCCACCTTCTTTACAAACCTGTATCATCACGTGGTCAGGGCTGACCCAAAATTTCCTGGTACCAGAGGCCACATTCCTCCGGGTTCCTCCCCCTGACCCAGCATTGCACTAGTTACTGCAACTCTGCCTATTCCCTGAATCCTATTCCCTGAATGAATGTGCTGAGCTTCTGACAGTAAAAGGTAGACCCCTTCCCCCTATGGAATAGAATGTGCGTGCCTGTGCGTGCCGGCAGACTTTGGGAGGCCAGCTGGAGCAGGTAAGCCGGGTCCAGGGGGGTGGAACGCAGTGGGGGAGGGCAGGAAGGGGTGGAATGGGGCAGGGGGCAGATCAGGCCCAGGTGTGGGGCAGGTTCAGTGGTGGCGGCACCTGCCAAATCCAAATCCCCTTCCCAGGCATGATTTGTCTGCACGGATCAATACGGACCTGCTCCAGCTATATCACTGGTGCATGTCTGAGTTGACCCATAGCGGCTGCTGGGGCTTACCCAGGGCAAGAGGACAAAAGTCCCCTTACCCGAGGATACCTCCAGCAGCCAAAACGCCCCCACAGATGCTAGTGCTGCTGCATCGCCACATGGAGGTTTAGGTAGGATTGGGCTGTCAGAAGCTCAACACATTGGTATTATTATTTCTATTAAGTGAATGACAGTAAAAGGTAGACCCCTTCCCCCTATGGAATAGAATGGGAACACTTAAACTATTCCCAGGATCAGCTCTATGTCATATTTCTAAATGGCTTGCCTTTTAAAGTATCTAGTAAATTTTTCTTTCAACCTAAGTACTTTTTGGCATGTTAATCAAAAACAGATCTTTCCATCAAGTACAGTCATCCTGACTGCAAAAGTCCAATCTTTCTTCTCTTTGCACATTTTTTTCTTCAGATTTGTTATTCCTGTAGAAAACTTCAAAGGCTTGCAGAGTGAATGGCTATTTCTATAGTGTTTTCTCTAAGCGCTTAAAGCACTTCATATCCATTATCTCTGTAATCCTGCAACGACTCTCTCAAGTAAGCCAGTATTATTCTCTACATATTACAGGTGGTGACCTGAGGCAGAACAATACACGTCTAGAGGTACCAGGCTGGTCCGAAACCTCCAGGTACCTGAGGCGGTGCACCAAGGATCGGTCTTGGGACCGGTGCTTTTCAACTTATTCATAAATGACCTGGAGTTGGGGATAGGCAGTGAGGTGGCCAAGTTTGCGGATGACACTAAACTTTTCCGGGTGGTAAAGACCAGCAGGGATTGTGAAGAGCTCCAGAAGGATCTCTCCAAACTGGGAGAATGGGCAGCAAAATGGCAGATGCGCTTCAATGTAAGTAAGTGCAAAGTGATGCACATTGGGGCAAGAAACCAAAATTTCACATATACGCTAATGGGTTCTGAGTTGTCTGTGACAGATCAAGAGAGAGATCTTGGGGTGCTGGTGGACAGGTCGATGAAAGTGTCGACCCAGTGTGCGGCGGCTGTGAAGAAGGCCAATTCCATGCTCGGGATCATTAAAAAGGGGATTGAGAATAAAACGGCCAATATCATTATGCCTTTGTACAAATCGATGGTAAGGCCACATCTGGAGTATTGTGTCCAGTTCTGGTCACCATACCTCAAAAAGGATATAGTTGAATTGGAAAAGGTGCAGAAAAGAGCGACCAGAATGATTCGTGGGCTGGAGCACCTCACTTACGAGGAAAGGCTACAGCGTCTGGGGCTTTTCAGCCTAGAAAAAAGGCGCCTGAGGGGGGACATGATTGAGACTTATAAAATTATGCATGGGATGGAGAGAGTGGATAGAGGGAAATTCTTCTCCTTCTCGCACAACACCAGAACCAGGGGACACGCACTAAAATTGAGTGGAGGGAGAGTTAGAACAGACAAAAGAAAATATTTCTTTACCCAGCGTGTGATTCATCTGTGGAACTCCTTGCCACAGGATGTGGTGATGGCACCTGGCCTAGATGCCTTTAAAAGGGGTTTGGACAAATTCATGGAGGAAAAGACCATCACAGGTTACAAGCCATAAGCAACCTCCTGGTTTTTTTAGAAGTGGGTTTTCTCTGTGCCAGGTGCAAGGGAGTGGCGACTGGACACAGGTATCTTGTTGTCTCGTGTGCTCCCTGAGGCATCTGGTGGGGCCACTGTGTGACACAGGAAGCTGGACTAGATGGGCTTTTGGCCTGATCCAGCAGGGCTCTTCTTATGTTCTTATGTTCTTATGTAAATGCACTAATCTGGTGGTGCGCGAACCACGTCCACAACTTGTCCTCTTTCCCCCACTTCCTGGACTTGAAAAGAAAGAGGGGAATGAAGCAGAAGAGGAAATGCCAGAGATGCTCTACCTCACCGTTCTGTATTCCTCAACACTCTGCTCCATTCACCTGTCTTTTTTTTTCCAAATTGGGGGAGCAGGAGAAAGAGGAGCAGTAAAGAAAGAAGGGTAGGCAGAGGCAAGCAAGCAGATAGATGGAGGCAGACACCCTCCCCCCCCCCAATCAATTTGCCACCTGAGATGCCTACTTCAGTCAGCCTCACGGACAAGCTGGCCCTGACAGCCATCAGTGGCTTCATGACTGAATTGCCCTGTTCGCTGTTCAGGTTCTTAACCACTAGAACAGGGTTCCTCAACGTTTGGGGGTCCACGTACCCCCTGGGTGGGCCCCCAAAGGTCACCCTAACCCCCCAAACCCCGTGTACCCCCAACCCAAAAGTGCACCCCCCCGAAAAGCAAAAAAACCTGCTTTTTTTCAGCCTGTGGCGCGGCCGAGCAGGTCCTCCAGCTTCCGCCACAAGCCGGAGGGAAAGGCTACTGCCCTGCAGATTTGGCAGGGCTGTAGTCTTTCTCTCCGGCTTGCGGCACAAGCCAGAGGACCTGCTTGGCTGTGCCGCAGTCCGGAATCGTCCCCCGTAGCTCTCCCTACCTTTGCTATTAGCCGCCGCCATGTTGGATCTCCTGAAGTCTCGCGAGATCCAAGTTCGCGGCTCCCAAATTTCACGCCGCGATCTTGGATCTCGCGAGACTTCGGGAAATCCAACATGGCGGTGGCTGGGAAGGGGTACCTGGGGGTACACGGGAAGGATCTTGCGTACCCCCAACCTGTGGCCCGCGTACCTCTGGGGGTACGCATACTACAGGTTGAGAACCTCTGCACTAGAATATATCAACAAGGTACAGAGAAACAACGTTTATGGGTTTTCCAGCCATGTTAAAAAAAAATTGAAATGAAGAAATAAAGATGTTCCAACATAAACTTGCCTGTAGAAATTCTTTTCCAAGCGTATCTGTCACCGTTGTATGTGCAGAGTTCCTGAAAAGACTATCCGAAGTCAGACAAGCACTGGAGCCTTTAGATCTTGCGTTCCCTTTTATCTTCCGCTTGACGTTTCATCCAGTTCTCTGGATTTTATCAAAAGCAATATAAGAACAACCCAGTAGCAGCACTGGGAGATGGTCACACTTTCATGGAGAAAACACCAGTCTAAATAGAGACAAGCCTTTGAAAAGCGCAGGAAACCGCTAAGCTGGTTGATTGCAAACTGAAGTCGCGGTCTCCGGTTTGACCGCAAGTAACCTTTCTGAAGCGCTGTGTAATCGCCTCTCTGCAGCGCAGCGCTACCTATAAGATTTGTTGAGGAAGGGGAGCCAGATTCGGTTGACAAATGTCATTTCTTGCTGGCGGTTCATCAGAGCCCCAGATTTTCGTTGAGAAATTGAAATCGCCTCCAGATTTAGACGCTGGGGTTGGGGTCGGTGCTGGGGTTCATTAAATAAAGAGCGGGTTTTTTTGAAAAGCAACAGTATGTCCGGTTGCTGCTACATGCGCAGCAACAGCGGATTTATCTTCTTGTAAATTTTTGACAGCTCTTACATGTTCTTGTAATCTTATTTTAATCTGTCTCCCTGTATTACCTACATAGGCACATTGACAATTTTCACAGGGGATCTCATATATTCCTGGATTAGATAACTGTGGTCTTTTATCTTTTGGATTGCCCAACAGTTGTTCTATTTTCATAGTTGGTAAAAACACAGTTTTGACATCGTGTTGTCTGAAAATATAGGCAATCTTATCTGTAATGCCTTTTAGGTAAGGTAGGGATAACCACCTAGTTTCTTTTTTCTCTGTTGTCTCCTTTCCCTTTTCCTCATTTTTACTGTTAATTTCTTCAATGGTGGGAATATGATTTGCTTTCTCCAATTGTTTCTCCCAGACAGCCTCTATTTGTTTATCCCTATAACCATTTGCCTTCAAAGTATCTGTGATGATCACTTTTTCTTTAGGTAAAAAAAATTTTTTTTAACATGGCTGGAAAACCCATAAACATTGTTTCTCTGTACATTGTAAAAAGCCATGAAAATCTGCATGCTACTTTATATCAACAAGGGTTCTGTTTCAGCCGGTTAGACTTCAGCTAAGCATCACAAAGTCCTCATGGATATAGTGAGTTTGGGATTTTGTATCTGAAATGGATGTGGATTTGACCTCACGTTGCTTATGAGCCTGATTATTTTATTTATTTATTTTAAAATTTGTATCTCCCTCCCCCCCAAAAAAATATAGGCCACTCAAGGCAGCTTACAATAAAATCAAGTTTAAAAAGTATATAGTAAAAACTATATATATAGTATAACCAGCAGGGGCAGGGTATCCAAACTTAAAACCTATTCATGAGGGGAAATCACAGCAAAAAAGAAAAGTTTTGAGGCCTTGTCGGAAGGCTGACATAGAGGGCACAGTTCTTCATTCTACTAGGAGGAAGTTCCATAGCAATGGTGCTACCATGGAGAAGGCCCTGCTTGTGGCGACCTCCAACCTGGCTTTGAAACTCAGAAGCTCAGAACATTGGTATTGTTATTTCTATTAAGTGAATAAGAGTAAAAAGTAGACCCCTCTGGAATAAAATGGGAATACTTAAGTTATTCCCAGGATCAGCTCTATGTCATATTTCTAAATGTTTTGCCTTTTAAAGTGTCTAGTAACAGGAAGCATGGGACATGCCCAGCATTTACAGTGTTTATAGGGACCTCACAAAGGAGGAGAAAGACAAAGGGGTAGAAGGCAGGCTTGCTGCCTTCAGCACAGTTGGCAGGGGCAGGGTGTGTGTGGCAGAGTGGCGGCGTTGCGCAGCAGATCACCTTGGCTGTCCCTTTAACCAAGCAGGGAATTGGCTTCATGTAGAAAGCGTAGGAACAAACTACAGTACAGCACAGTCCCAATGTGGGCTTCTGCAGTTGTTCTGAAGTGCCAGTTATCTTTCTGACAAGTGTTGGAGAGCAGAAAGACTAAATTCAGCTTCCTCCAAGAACTGAACAATTGATAAGCAGCAGAGATCGGCCAGGTCAAACACTGACTGAGGGCACATGCCCACAAAAGGGCCCATCTGGCCAGGTTGACCTCTGAACCTTCCGTCCTGGTGGCAGTGGCAGCACCCAGTTGAAGTGCCATGGGAGGCTCAGGGCCCTCAGCAACTTGGGGCCAGCAGTGATAAGCGGCAGTCACAGTACCTTAATTCAGTCTACATGTGCACAACCCTGCCTAAGGTAGAGCATGCAATAGCTGTCCATACATACACTTCCCATCCAGCTATGTGCACAGAAACCTGATACCACTCCAAGTTGGATTAGATAGATCAAAGGTGTAGCACCTACCACTCTCGAGTCACAAAAATATGAAGTTACAGATGTGCCTGGGGGAACACTGACGTCTTAAGGCACAGCAAGCCACTGTTTCTGCAAGACTAGTTGGGAATGTATTAAAGATAGAGTCGAAGGCCAACATTTCCCAATGTGGGTGCCTAACGTCAGACATTTAATCCATTATTTAGAAAGTCACTTAAGTAGCCTGATGTTCAAATATGCCAGTTTGGATCAGTGCTGTGGAGACACCATGTCTCCAAAAACAGGCCACATATTTAGTCATTTAGTCATAAATATGTGTTTCTACAACCATATACTTGAGCATATGAACATCTATGTTTGAGATCCTTTTCATTCCTTTGCCTAAAATGTAGTTGAGTTGAGTTCACATGGACTACTCAAATGCTTAAGTGCACGTTTATACGTTTCCCATAATATTGATGAAAGACTGGAGTGGTTAGCAGTCTGCAGAGTAAAACATCATGTTTCCTTTTAAAAAAATCAAATATTCATTCCAGTCAATATAAGTTTCACGCTGAAATTACCGGCATGGGAAATGCCCTAATAATGGATTTAATTATCACTAGCAAAACGGGCCTTTGAGACAACATTAAACCCAATACAGTGTATACTACTTCCAATATACAAGCTGAAAAGAAAGAATGTAACTACAGCCCCTACTCACTGGAGAGAATTACACCTGATAGCAGCAACAGTGACAGACAATTACACAGTGACAATAAAATCTTATGATCCCTGCTGTTGCAGACATACTAGCGTCCTCTGAAAAACGTTAGCGATTTTCTCGGTAACACTGAAAGCCTGTGGTGGGTCGGCTCCACTGATCAGCTGGAGATTTTGTTTAGGAGTCTTCTTCATGCCGTTTATGTTGCTGACAAACCCAGTTCACCACAAACCTAACACTGCCACCTTTTTGTTTACATACCTTCTTTCCAGGACACTGCTGCCTTCATCTCCTAATCCAGCTCAGTGTGTGAGAAAAGAGTTTCTTTTTTATGTGAAGTTTGTTAATTATCTTTCAAGAAGTCTTTCACTCCAATGCCACCTGACGAGACCTCTTGCTGTCCATGTTTAATTAATGGTCACATTCCGGGATAAAGAGAGATTTCATCAAAATAAAGCTTTTTCAGGGAAGATCAGGGTGGGAACATCTTTCTAAAGAGAAAGAGGCTTAGGAGCAAAGATCCTTTGAAGATGAATAATTTTTGAATGCAAAATAATGTATATATTAGAGAAAGCTGTATTAGATTCAAACCATTTGTCCTCCTGTCTATTTTCTCGAATTTCTGGGTACCGGTATGTTGATTAGAAAATGCTTGCTAATGTATTATTTGTCAGGCACATGGATGATAATGTTTCTTTAGTGTAAAGTATTTATAACTTGGCATGAAAAATATGCAATCTGCTCACTGTGTAAAAGAATTGTTTCTCTGAGCCAAGAGCATGTGTTTTACTGAGTGCTCCTTCACCTGGCAGGCAAGAGGCACTTTTTCAATTGGTGCTCCTCTTTTATTTAGCAGGGGGAGAGCAATTGCTCCCCTTTCGCCCCAGCACAGTGTCTTTTCTGGTGGCTGTTTGCTGGTGGTGTTCTTCATCTTTTTTTAGATTGTGAGCCCTTTTGGGACAGGGAGCCATTTAATCATTTGGTTTTGTCTGTAAACCGCTTTGTGAACTTTTTGTTGAATGCCTTGTATATGTTAGAAGAATTGGATGTATAGGATCATTGCTTGATGCTGGACCAGGCAACCTTCATGATCCTTTGCTAAAAGAGCTTGAAAGCCCAATCCTATCCTTTCCCCCGCTGATGCAGCCGTGCCAAAAATGAGTGCGCTGTATCCAGCAGGGGGGACGGGGACACAGATCAGGAGGTTTTGGAGGAGAAAGGGGAATTATTTCCCCTTACCCCTCCATAAGCCTCCCACTCCACAATATGTCTCCTCAGACCTGCGCCAGTTCTGTGGCTGACACCCATCCCTGTTGGCCTACTTGCACCCACTGCTCCTCTTTTGCCTTCCATTCCCTGGACTGGAAGAGGGGGGACAAAAAGGAAATGTAGGAGAGTGCTGAGCAAGAGCATTGGGAAGTGTGGGGAGCAGAGGTTGACACATCATTGGGTAAGGGGACGGCAGCATTTGGCATGCTGCCTCAGGGGGTCTTGGGCTGGCCCTCTTTGTTTCATTCCTGCATAGTCAGCAAGACTTCCATACCTGTACGGGCTGGTGTAACTAGCATAGCTTCTGTCAGTCTGAATCGCAAATCAGGACTTCCCTGGTTTGTCTCTTGTCATTGCCATGAGTTCACTAAGGCTGCAATCCTATAACACTTTCCTGGAAGTAAGTCCATTGAACACAGTGGGACTTACTTCTGAGTAAACATGCATAGGATTGTGTTAGGCAACCCAATCCCTCGCAGCCTCAGCCTTCTTCATCTGCAATATGGGATAATAATGCTTACTTTACAGGGTTGTTGTAAGAATTACATCAAAACAATATACAGTACAATGCTTTGCACATTCACACAGGGCTATGCAAATGTGAAATATTATAGTCATAACTTTGAATTCAATCACGGACCATCTGATACCTCCTAACACTTACAACCAGTCCCATCTCCTATACAATCCAAGAGATTAACTTCACCACCTCCTTGACAGTGATTAACATTCACCAAAAATTAATTTTATCCAATTTGGCTCTAATTCATTTCAGTTTTGTGCTCTGATGCTGATGTGGTCATTGCCTCACCAGTTGTCCAATGAGGAAGATGTAAAGCGGACAATCTGCAGGTGATTTAACTGAGATCAGACTATCATATTAAAATAGAAATGGTTATCATTGTGATTCATCTTGCGCTTGTGTAAAGAGTGCAAAGAAAAAACAGGAACAGGTACCAGATGTTGAAACCAGGACTGAAAGAGATCACACAGAATTTAAGCACGTGTACACCCTGCCTGCTTTGTGTGGCAGTTCAATGTGTTAAAATCTAATTTTCATTCTCAGTGCAGGGATCTGAGCTCAGGACTTTCAGCTGTTTCAAATAAGGATAATGTTTGCCTTTTCTTTACTATTTAAATGGCAAAGGTGGAAAGTTGGTGTGGGAAAGGGCACCTGCATTCTCTTCCTGTTTCTCCGCATGATGTGTCATTCTTCAAAGTTTATGGAATGAGAAAAGGCTATTGAATGGCCAGAAGACACAGAACAAGCATCTGGCAGAATAGAGTGGGATCTGTGAGATGGAGGTTCATAGGTTCATCATGTCCCTATCATTAATTATATTATTATTATTATTATTATTATTATTATTATTATTATTATTATTATTATACACAGCCTACCAGATGTTGGTGACTGAATTTGGTCTGCTGAATATCGGATCCTTCCCAAGGACCTGGGATATTCACAGATATTTCAAAAAAATGTGTGCCATTCTAAGTAAGACTGCTTTCTGTACTTGGTGGGAGGAGGAGGAGGAGGAGGATTATTCATGGGTTCCACTGAAATGAAGGGCTTCAGACACTCCAGCTACAGTCATCTCAAAAAACTTGGTTCAGGTCGTTTCTTACCACTCCTGTATGGTGGTGGTGCACAGCTTGGAAGAAACACATGCTACAGCACAAGTCTTGATATGGCCATGCCATGGCTCTGGGATTCCATAACATGTTTGAAAATGGTTTTATTTTTTTTAATTTTTTGCAGATTTCGGTGTTTAACCAAAATGAAATAGCAGAAAGCGGTGTTAAGTGTTTTTATTCCATTTTTCCCATTTTTATCAATTATAAATGCTTTAAAAGTGTAGTAGATAGGTGGTATAGTTTGTATAGGATGTACAGTGTCAGCAGATGAAGAAAGATGCAAAATTACATCGTTTTATTTTATTGTTTTTTCACAGAAAGTGGTGTTATGTGTTTTTATTTCATATTTACCATTTTCAAACACCTCTAGCCATAATGTGTAGTTTTGCCCTGAGTCCTCTGTTCTCTTGACAACTTAAGCTGAATCCCAGCAGGTTTTCAGCGGGTAGTAAATGACTCCGAATGCCTTGTAGGGGACTATCATAGGAAGTATGATATGGAAGTATTTGATGGAAGTATCAAATAACAGTCAAATGTCTCAAAAGTCAATTCCATGTGCATCAGCAGGGATTGTATGACCTCAGTTCATGCAAAAGGCATAAACAGTCCCAGAGGCTGAGTTGGTCAGGTGTTAAAATTTGACCGGTCAATCAGTCACATATATAAATTCACATATACTGTATAAATTGAATACATAATTCACAAATTGTCACATACGACCAGAATTTCCATTCATCTTTCAACCATGGAGGAGAAAATAAAACCAGAAACCTCTTGCATCAGTGGACTAAGCCCTGTTATGTCTGAGCGCTCTTCGTGACATGAAAATGCAAATACCCTTGCAAAATTCACAAACTCCTGACTTCATAGGAACAGCAGCAGCAGCAGCAGCATCAGAGGAAAATTATTCCACATCCTGCAGAGAGGAAATTAAAGGTATTGGAGAAGAAGGAAAAAAAGAATGTGCTGCATGGTGCAAAAAAGGAGTTTTTGACTCCTGATGCTGAACATCTGCCACATTTTTGAGTTGACTCACCCGACTTCAGTGAGAGAATAGGCATCTTCAGGCTTACAGGAACCCTATTCCAGACGCAAGCCGTCTATGCTGGCAGCTGTGGGAAGACCCACAGGAAGCAGGGACCCTGGAAGAAAAAGTGTGGGAGTATATCCTGTGAAGACAGATAACAAGTCATAACAGGGCTATGGGAACTGCTTCAGCACCGGCATGAGAACAACATTTCACAAGTCAAGGTCCCGGGTGTTTGTCCAGGGATTTGGTGGTTTTCTGGAAAAAAAAATTCTGTTTTACATTTAAGTGCATTCATATATATGAAAGCTAAAAGGAAACTCTATAAACATTTACTGTTCTCCTTCATTCTTATAAAGAAGAAGAAAGGAGCTGGACAACACCCTAATGCCAGTGCCGGATTAACCTAGTAGCAAAAGTAGCAAATGCTACAGGCCCCACATTTTCAAGGGTCCCATACTAAATGCTTGCAAGCTGTCTAGTGAAATCGGCATCACACAACATGGCAACCCTGTTGTTCACATGTCAGGGGAGCTGCATACTGCATGGTACTTAATCATAACGCAAGTCATTAATAACATGATATGAATAAATAATTTCTTTCAAATTTAACTTTATGGGCAGCACAATCCTATCCAGCACCAGTCAGCGTGGGCACCAGGCCCACACTGTATCCAGTGCTGGAGATGAGTGGGCTGGGGGATCCCCTTACCATCCTGAACCTGGGGAGTGTTCATCCCCTTACCCAGAGTAACGCCCCAACCACTGCTATGGGGCTACTTGGGTCAGCGCCACCTAATTCGGCGGCGCTGAGCTGAAAAGCCCTGTGTTGGGGCTGGCCTCGACGGGAGGATAGGATATGGTGTCTGACAAGGATGCCAATTCCACCCCCCTCTCAGGCCCAATCCGCCTCCCTCTCCACCATCCCCCAACCCATTATGCCCCCTCTCCGCCCTCCCCCAACTCTTGCGCTGCCCAGTGCAGAACATATCTGCTCCATAGTGTAGGGTGCTGGACGCAGCAGAGGAGTGGCGGCACAGGCCCTGGTGCCAGCACCACCTACTCTCTGGGTGTTATAAAGTGCTTTATGGCACAGCGCCATTGCTGTAAGGGGACAGGATTGCACTGTGAGTTAGTTAAGTACAGTAGCGTCACTAGGACGCGCGTCACCCTGGGGCGGGGGACGCACGTCACCCTAGTGACGCTCTGTCATCGCGGCGCGGGGGGTGGGGGCGACCCGACTCCCCCCTCGCATTGCGTCGCCCTCACGGTCACCCTCCGGATGCTCCCAGGCCGGCCCGGGAGCCGGCCTCGGAGCGTCCGACCCCGTCGGCGCTCCAGGGCCTTCTGAAAGAAGGCCCACGCAGCGCGTTCATCCAGGTATTTCCAGGATTTTCGCGCATGCGCAGACCGTTTTGAGGGCAAAAAGCCCTCAAAATGGTCTCTGCGCATGAGCGAAAATCCGGGAAATACCCGGATGAACGCGCTGCGTGGGCCTTCTTTCAGAAGGCCCTGGAGCGCCGACGGGGTCAGACGCTCCGAGGCCGGCTCCTGGGCTGGCCTCGGAGCGTCCGGAGGGTGTCGCACGAGGGGGTGTGCGCGTCACCCCATGGCGCGTGTCACCCCCAGGCGGCCCGCCCCCCCGCCACGCTCCAGTGATGCCCCTGGTTAAGTATACAGTGGGCTCTCATTATCCATGGGTAATTGGTTCATTAGCAAGTGCAATGAGGTATGTGTTTTATAGCAGGCACTCTCTAGGGAAGTAAAATGGGCTATTAACTGTCTGGAAATTATTTTCTGTAAGATCTTAATGTGGAGGGCTAGAGGAGAAGGAACCATTTTTGTAACTTCCCATATTTATTAGAGGAGGAGATTATTGCAAAAAAGTTTGATAGCTCTCTACGTCTCATATCCCTGAAGGACTGGTATTTACTTTACAAGTCCTAGAAGATACAAAGTTAGTTTTAAAATCTATTAACCAATTAGTTCTGTATTGCATTGAAATCATCATGGTATATTAATGTAAAATTAAGTGGTTGAGAGCCACAAATGTGGTACGTAATATGGCCTTAGGTACAGAGCCTTCTTGGTGATGGTGCCAATCTTGTGCAGTGCCCTCGCAACAGAGAGTCAGTTGGTTGGCCCCTACCTTACTTTCCTTCAGATATTGTCTAACACCTTCTGCCACTTTTAGGAAAGGGTGATGGTCGACTGTGAAGGGATGGTGGTAGTTGGATGATATGGTAGTGGCTTTTGTGCTTGAGCTACCATTTTGTGTCTTGTTTTGCTTACTGTTTACAATGAATTTAATTTATTGCAAGCCATCATGAAGAAAAGTGAGATATACATTTTTAAAACAAGATTTTACCATATATTCTCTCTTTCTTCTTAGTGAGCCTGTTCTCTCGTTTGCTGTATGAACCTCTGAGCAGATGGGTCTGCTCATTCACCTTTTCCTTAGTGACACCTCAAAACTTATCTGATAGCTTAATCAGATGACCCTATTAAATACAAACTATAAATAGCAGGAAAATAAAAATATTCCTTTCATTATGAAGGCCCATAGCTTTACAATGTTTGGTCTACTGAGGACATATGCACTAAGTAAACCAGCTTAAAACAGCAAGACCTCCTGCAAATTACAGTGAAGCATGGAGAATCGGTGAGCATCTTTTCAAAGCAATGTTTGATTCCCTTAAAGCTGATGGGAAGTACTCAGAAGGCATAAATAGATCGCAGATGTTCAAAAATGCATTTTCGCGTTCTGCTGAACATATTACCCTACTGGGAGGCTGCTTCTCCTCTCTGGGGACATTCCAAAGAGAGCCCAGCTGATTGTCTCATATTGAAACAACATGTCCAAGATAAATTCCAACAGAATGAAAATAAAGCAGGACTACTCTCCGATCAAACATAAATCTCCAGGCTAAAAGGCAGTTTATCTCCCTTCTTCCTACCCTGCCTTCTCTCGCCCTGCTTCCCCTCATCCCCCTTTCCCCCAGTCCATGAAAGAACTCTCCAAGGGGAACAGACTGGTGCAGAAATGGCTGCCAAACAGGATGATTCAGGCCCTCACTGCGGTTCCCAAGTGCCACACAGATGGCTGCTGGATGGGAAGTCTACAGCTTTCAGCACTGAAGTCCTTTCTTTTCCAAAAGGAAGCAAGAAAAAGAAACTACATTAGAGCGTTACTTCAGATCTACTGTCAAGCCTGTATAACATTCTGATTTCTCTGAAAGCTCAGAGTTTTTTGAACTCAAGAAAATTTTGCAAAGGTTTGAAATGAAAAACAGTCTAACCGCTGGGGAGTGAGTGGTGCAGCGACAGGCTGCCCACTTCGTTATTTTACTGTCAGTCTTTTATATCCGAGTGGAGAGAGGTGTACAAAAACATTAGCAGAATGGATCACAAGATGGCCCAGACCACCCCCTACCTCGGAATGTGATACAACTTAAATCTCCTGAGAAGATGCTGCTGTGAAGCGTTTTATGTATGTTCCAGAAGGCATCTAGAACCTGAGTCTCTTCGGGAACATCACTGACATTTATTTGAGTTGTTATGTTTCTGTCCCCCAAGATGCTATGATGAGCACCTTATATGTCCTTTCTACTTGACTGGCGCTGGGTGATCAGGATTAAGCTTTTAACTGTGTATGAGGTTTAATTTAATTCTATTAAATTATGACACAATCCTATCTCTCCCCCCCCCCGACTGCCAGTGGAGCGTGTACTCCACTGGCGCTAGCCATTGCAAAACTGCCATAAAGCAGTTTGCGATGGTATGACACACAGCAGTGCAGGCAGGAAGGCCTGCGCCTTCCCGCTGGCAACAGTGCAAGGAGCAGCACCTTCCAGAAAAGGTAAGGTCCATGCCAAGTGGCGCGGGCAGAGGGCATGGGAGGGTGGGGAGGGATGGAACAGGGCAGGGGGATACTGTTTCTGTGAAAGGTCTCCCGGAGTCTTCTGAAGGGAACTTCCGGTTTTTCGAAATTGCCTACCTGCGGGTTTCATTACCCATGGATTTCATTATCCGCGGGGGATCCATAAACGGATCCCCAGGGATAACAAGGGCCAACTGTAGTAAGAAAGATTGGAGCACACTTGATTGTATCTAGGCACAGTGGTGCACTGAGATCCTCCTGCAAGAGATTCCAGTGTCTGAATGCCCAGATTGGCAGGCCAGAATCACTGTGCAACTCGGGGCAACGTTAGTGATTTCAGTTCTGAAGCAGAGACCCTGAGTTAACAGTAAGCAATCTGCCTGATTGCATTTGACCAGGAATATTGTCTGTCTATGGTCTGATGGACTCTTGCTTTTACTAGGGTTGTGTAAAGCATTAGTTTAAGGCTCACCAAGGCTTAAGAACATAAGAACATAAGAAGAGCCTTGCTGGATCAGGCCAAAGGCCCATCTAGTCCAGCTTCCTGTATTTCACAGTGGCCCCACCAGATGCCTCAGGGAGTACACAGCGAACAAGATAACCTGTTTCCTGTTGTCACTCCCTTGCACCTGGCACAGAGAAAACTTGTTTTCATGTGTCCAAGGCTCCTGCTGAGGCAGAATCTCTGGGTAAAACTCTGCCCTTTGTCACCTCTCTAAGCCAGCATTTCACACCAATAGCTCTCAAGGCTCTGGAAAAACACACACCAAAAAAAGCCATGGAAGCCTACCTACCCCCCATCCTATGGTATATTCCCACTGCAGACTTAAACTGGTTTAACAGTCATTATTTCATCAAGTGGAAGCCCGGGAATTTTCATGCTATGAAGGGGGCAAAGGCTATCAAACAGACGCTTCTCAGAATCTCACAAAAATATAAATCCCAAGACAGTTCCAGACCAGGTTGCTGGGGGCCCTGCACAGGGACCCCCATGGTGTCTCCTACTTGTCCCGATGGTACATTGGATACTACCACTGTCACTGGTACAGAGGCCTCAGGGGTTGGCCCAGCCAGGTAGACCATCAGATGGACATGGGCCCTCAAGCAGTGTCCAGCCTGGCTAGCCCGACACCACTCCTGTCCCAATATCCTTCGGGGGGGGGGGAGCCATGGCAATTAAAGAGGTATAAAACTAATAAAAGTTTGTGGTGTACATAGAACTCTAGGTACATATGTAATTATTTCCTTTTACAACTGTGAAGTGCAAGGGTGACTTGCCCAGGCTTATCAAAAGAGTTCATGATCTGAAGTGGATCTGAAGCCTAAAGTCCCAATTTTATCTACTGAATCACACTAACTCTTCTTCTCCCCCCCCTTTTTCTCAATTTACATTAATATTCCCAGAAGCATGATAAGCCGGGGGATCCACATCTGTATAAGAGGCAGCTTGGGTGGGAAGAGTGTATGCTGTTTACTTCCCTAACACAGTCTGTTTACACTTCATACTGGGAAAGTCCCCTATGGAAAAAGCACTCAGATTTTTCACACACACACACACACACACACACACACACACACACACACACACACACACACACACACACACTGAAACCAAGGCTTAGGGAAAGCTCTGTAGGGACCTATAGATCATACACTATAAATCAAGACATCACAGCTGTAAACATATATACCATGAGAAATGGAAACTAGCTGTTGCTTACAAATACACAGGCACTGACACAGCTGTGGGGGATAAAAGTGGAGGGATATATCACCAGCTGAGAATAAGCAGAATCTTCCCCCCTCCACTGCTGCCTTTTAAGATGTATCAGCTATATCCTTCAAAACATTGATAGGTATGACAGTCTAAATCACACAGACAGTTCATATGACTCTGCACATTACATGACAACTGCAAAAGAAGACAGTATCACTGTAAAATGCCTATCGGAGACAGAACTGACATCAATGTAGAATTCATCAATAGAGGCATGGTTAATAAGGGTTGGTGGGGTAACTGCTACCCCAACAGATACTAATTAGCCCTACATTTGGGGAGTGTGGAACTGCTTGCCTCTAGCTGTTCACCACTGATCTTTAGACAGGGCATGTAATGATTCACGTAGCTATCATGATCTGCTCTCAATTGACACTCCATCAAGTGCACTTTCCAAAATTTATCTCCAGGTCTGCTAATATAATGACTTTTCTGGAATGTAGTGTCCATTTTCTATCTTTAAATATTTCTGCTGATCCCAAGATTTGTGAGACGGAAAGAGAGCAACATTTCATAAAGCACGGTGATATCAAAGTGTCAATTAAGAAATCATTGATCAGAAAGCGCTTCGAAACATACCAAGGTAGTATCTAAACACCTATCCCCAAAAGCCTAAATAAGTTTTGCATTCTCTACTGAAGACAAGGAGGCTTATGGTAGAGTAGGTCAAAGGAAAGGGGTTGCTATTGCAAGTGCCCTGAGATGTCTTTCCATCTATTTCTCATGAACAGACACCACTCACAAGGTTGAAAAGGAGATCATAATCATGGTTAAAATATGGGGAGGGGGAAATACATGTATTGGGGAGTACTGGAAGACTGAATCACAGATTGCTGGGATGAAATCTAAGCCTGCTTTTCAACCAGATGTCAACTAGGGTTTTCTCTTGCTGGGTTCCATCTCCCCAACTGTCCATAATGATACTTCTAAGTACTGTATTCGGTTGAGATCCATTACAGGCGTTCAATATAGGAAGGTCTTTTTTTCTCGAGATTGCAAATCCCAAACCCAGACTAGGTTTTGACCCTAATCCCAGAAAATATAGAGCAGCAGACTGAGAGTTTTTCTTCTGTAGAATGTGAAGGCAGATAAATAGGGTATGAAGACAAGTGGTCTGAGACATGTCTTTTGAGAATTTTACTCACCAAAAACCTGCATCTATCCTCATTCAGGGAAAGAGGACTCGAGACCTTATGTCATTTGCCCGACAAAATTACAAATCTGCAATACAAGTTGCAGATTCAAGCTCTAGACTGCCTATATGCTTGTCAACTAATCGGTTGATTAGAATTGAAATGTTTTCCACCAAATGTGCAGGCTGCCTAGAGACACTAGAATGAATTTGGAGACCCAAGACAACTAGTGTATATATCTTTGCAAGCATAAAAGGACTCAGGAGAGGGAGTTTCCACTGTAGGCTGACAAGAACAATGCACTGTGCAGAACTAAGGTGGCATTGCATGCTCATTAACGTGCCCTGCCTCTTAGGCCTTTCCTCTCCTAATAAAGGATCTGAAGTCATGCTATTGTCACCGGAGTTTGGCGGGTGCTCAGCCACTGATACTGTGGCAGCAGGAGTGCTCCTGGTGCCAGTCCTTATTGTCACGGCAGCCTCAGTACTGTATGAAGAAGGGCTCTGCAGGATGCAAGACAATACTGGGAAGGAAAAGGAGGGAATCCTCGACCTTGGGGCAGGGCCTGATGGCAGACTATTGAACCCTGTGTCTCGACAAGCCACTAGGAGTAAAAATTCTTGGAAGCTGCAGAGGTTGCAGATGAAAACAAAGGATTCTATCATATAGGAAATAGAACAAAACACAGCGAAATATGTTTTGTTTCCAAAGATAAAATAAGCACAGAGCATTCCAGTAGGGTCAAGAGAGCTCTGCATCCTTCATAGAGACTGATGACCACAAGGGAGAAAGTAAGAAAGCAGAGAGATGTTTGAATACAGGTAGCAAATTCTCAAAGAGAAAACGTTGTCTAAAAAGCCCTTACAAATCTCGTTTTGAGAGATGAAGATTTGTAGGAGGAAAAGAACAGAGAAGCTTCACATACACGTCCTGACAATCTGAAATCTGCCTGTTTTGATTGGATGGATGAATGAATGGATGGAGATACTGAATGTTACTGCAGATACTGTCATATGCTCTATGTCAGCTGTAAGATACTATTCAGGTGCTACATATGAGATACAGCCAATATGGTGTAATAGTTCCAATGTCCATTAAGCTATGAGGTCAATGGTCTGGATGACCTTGGACCAGTTACTATCTAACCTATCTCCCAGGGTTGCTGGGAGGATCAAATGGGGGAGTCACATATGCTGTCTTTGGAGAATAGAAATATAAAATGTTAACTGCACTGTTTCAGATACTGACTGCTACTACATGTCCAGAGGCAAATGCTGCAAAACCTTTCACTGCAACTGTACAATAAACCTGATGGCTCCCTTTCCTAGATTTTCTGGGTGCTGTGAACAGCTTCTAACAATGCAGGTGACAAACCTGCGCTAGGACATCATAGGATCACACTGACAAAATGCATCCATAAACTGCACATAAAATCCCCTTAAGTGAAGTACTCCAAGACATAATAAATTTCTAAAGTAGCATACCTGTTATATTTGATCATTTGCAAAGGGTTAGGGTTAGGGTCAGTCTGAGAAATGTAAGAGCCACTGGGTCAGGGATCAGAGACTGTATACAGTATAGAAACCAGCATCCTAAGGGTAAATCCACATCATGCTTTATAAGGAAGAAAATTGTGCACCCAGCACTCACAGGCTTGATCCCCTGCTTCTCCTCACCAGTCCACAAAACAGAAGAAGGCCCTGGTTGACCTCTGGAATGGGGAAATGGCCAGGGCAGTGGATGAGATCGCTCCTGAGTGACCTTTGCCACGCCCCAGACTCAGAGCGGCTCCTCGGTTTACTGAGGAGCTGCAAATGATGAAGCGACGGGGTAGATGTCTTGAGCGACGGTGGCGGAAAACTCGACCGGACACGGAATAGGGTCCATTATAGAACCTACTCTGTGGCGGTGATAGCAGCAAAGAGAAATTTCTTCTCTGCTACCATTGCGTCTGCAGGCAATCGTCCAGTGGAGCTGTACCGTGTGGTGTGAGGCCTACTCCATCAGGCCCCTCCAACAGATCAGGAGGAACCCACGGTGGCCCGCTGTGACATGTTTGCTAAACATTTCGCAGATAAAATCGATCGGATTCGCCATGACTTGGATGCCACATTGACAATATCAGAGGATGTCCCCTTGGCACCTGCTGGTCCAGTGTTGTGGGATTCTTTACAGCCTGTACAGCCTGAGGATGTGGACAGGCTCCTTTGGAGTGTGAGGCCGGCTGCCTGCCTGCTTGACTCTTGCCCTGCTTGGCTAATCAGATCTGCCCAGGAGGGGCTGGCTGAGTGGACTGGGAGAGTGGTCAACTCTTCTCTGGTGGAGGGGGTGTTGCCACTCGCTTTGAGATGGGCGGTGGTTCGACCTCTTCTGAAGAAGCCCTCCCTTGATTCCACAATAATGGACAACTACCGGCCAGTCTCAAACCTCCCGTTTCTGGGCAAGGTAACTGAGCGGGTGGTGGCGTCTCAACTACAGAGGGTCCTGGATGAAGCAGATTATCTGGATCCCTTTCAATCTGGTTTCAGGCCGGGCTTTGGGACGGAAACGGCCTTGGTCACCTTGGTGGATGATCTACACCGAGGACTGGACAGGGGGATTGTGTCCCTGTTGTTTCTGCTGGATCTCTCAACGGCTTTCGACACCATCGACCATGGTGTTCTTCTGGGCTGACTGGGCCCGAGTTGGGGGTCGGGGGCACCGTTCTGCAGTGGTTCCGCCCCTACTTGGCAGATAGGTCCCAGATGGTGGTGCTGGGGGACGCCTGTTTGGCATCCTGGCCCTTGAGGTGTGGGGTGCCACAGGGTTCCATCTTGTCCCCCATGCTATTTAACATCTACATGAAACCGCTGGGAGAGGTCATCCGGGGATTTGGAGTTGGGTGCTATCAATATGCTGATGACACCCAGCTCTATCTCTCCTTTCTACCTGATTCCAGGGTGGCTGTTGAGGTTCTGGAGCGCTGCCTGGAGGCGGTTGGGACCTGGATGTGGGCTAACAAGCTGAAATTAAACCCGGACAAGACAGAGGTTCTTCTGGTCTGGAAATCCACGATGCAGGTACTAGAGTATCGTCCTGCTCTGAAGGGGGTTGCACTCCCTCTGAACGAGCAGGTCCGCAGCTTGGGGGTCCGCCTGGATCCGCAGCTGCTCCTGGATTCCCAGGTGGCGGCTGTGGCTAGGGGGGCCTTTGCCCAGCTTCGGCTGGTGTGCCAGCTGCGACTGTACTTGGATCGTGCAGACCTGACCACGGTGTTCCATGCCACGGTGGCATCGCGACTAGATTATTGTAACGCGCTCTATGTGGGGCTGCCGTTGAAGACGGCTCGGAAACTGCAATTAGTGCAGAATGCGGCGGCCCGTGTGGTCACTGGAGGTAGGCGGTTCGACTCTGTCGGGCCGCTCCTCCGACGGCTGCACTGGCTGCCAATTCGTTTCTGGGCCCAATTCAAAATGCTGGTTTTGACCTTTAAAGCCCTATACGGCTTGGGGCCAGGATATTTGAGAGACCGCCTACTTCTATATAGTCCGGCTCGTCTCCTTAGGTCATCAGAGAAGGCCCTTTTGTGGGTACCGTCGCCCAGGGAGGTGCGAGGGGCGGCGGCCAGAAATAGGGCCTTCTCAGTAGTGGCACCAACCTTATGGAACTCCCTCCCTTTTGATTTACGAACTGCTCCCTCCTTGGACACTTTCCAGCGAGGCCTAAAAACCTTCCTGTTCAAGGAAGCCTTCTGTATGCTGCTGCTTTTTATGCTCTTGTTTTAATTGTAATAATGATCTTTTTTAAATTAATTTTTAGATGTTGTTTTATTAATTTCGTCAACTGTTTTTTACTGTTTGAAAATGTGACTTTTGTATTGTATTTGTTTATTGTATTTCCTTTTTTTGTTGTAAGCCGCCTTGGGTCCCTTCAGGGAGAAAGGCGGGGTAAAAATACTGTAAATAAAATAAATAAATAAATAGCCTCACAAGGACAAAGAAAACCCCCCAAAAACCCCAGAATATTAACCTTATTACCTGCTGTCTCTAAAGTGTGACTGTATCCTCTTTTAAACTTAATAAGCACACAATTACAAATAGGTATGGACCAAATCCAAACAACGATAGGTCTCTATGTGTGGCCTACATTTTTCCAGCCATGCGGAGGGCAGGGGGTCAAGTAACACATACAAAAGCAGCCTCCTCATTCCTCTCACATCCTGTTCTGCCTCATTTTACACCAGTGGCACACTCCATTTTTTCTTTTTACCTTCCTGGTAATGAAAGAGAAACAATGTCTTTTCTTGACTACTCATCATATCTTCTGTGCACTTATTCTAGCAGTTTTGAAAAAGGCAGGGGGCGGGGGAGGGGATGTGGCATTGGCTTTTGGACTGTGGTTTTTATTTCCATAAACCTTACAGCATAAGAATGCATGAGATATTTACACAAATCTTTCTACAATTCCTGTGGCCTTAAGGAGCATTGCATTTGCATGAGTTCACCACTGTGGCCGATTTGTGCTTTCTCAGCATTATTAACTGAGACAGGGAGCCACCAAAGTCATTCCTATGAATTTTCTCCTGTTTTCCACTCTCTCACTTTCAAAGTCCAAATCATGACTGAACTGATAGTACTACGCCCACTGGAGGAAGGCTATTGGAAGAAAGGGCTGAAAATAGTTGTTGGATATCTTCAAAGTGTTAATTTGACATGTCTTATTTATTTTACCTATCACATTTGTATCACACTCTTCCTTCCCAGGAACTCAGAGGTACAGAACATGAGGATTATAGCATTTTATTCTCAACAGCCTTGTAAAGTAGATCAGGCTGAGAAACATTGACTGGCCCAAGGTCGCCCAGTAAGCTTCATCTTCCAGCAGGGATTTTTGAAACTTTATAGTCATTCCTTTTTCATTTGTGTAAACCAGAATTAAGCCAATGTGAATACACCAATGGGCACAGCTCTCAAATGCTCCTTCCTGTGAAGAGCATCCGTACAACTTTTTGGTTTGTTCACCTCTTTTGATTTACAAAATTTACAAAATCAAAAGTCTGAAAAAGTCCAGCCTCTCTGTATCTGTCAACTGCCACAACTTCTTCATCCTCTCCAAGAGCAGCTGTTGATACCTGTTGTCACTTCTTCTGACAGAATTTATGTACATTTAACAACCATGCAGCAGAGAGAAATACAAAGTTCAGATTTTTTTTCAGTCATAGCAGGGTGGTCCAACGTTTCGTACCTCGAGGGCCGCATGTGTACTTCGACATGAAACCCGGGGGCCGCACAATAAATTAAATTATTAATTAATTAATAATAATGACCGATGCATGCCCCGCTGTCTAGCATGCCCCGCCCACGCTCCCCTGAAGATCGAAAAGGCGGTCGGCTCCCGACCACCTTTCCGATCATCAGGGGAGCGTGGGTGACTGCGGGGGAGGGAAGCTCCAAGAGCAGCCGGGGGCCGCAGCAGAGGCCTTCGGGGGCCGCATGCGGCCCGCGGGCCACGCGTTGGACCACCATGAGTCATAGTATTGCAATGATAAACTGTACGCTAATGTCTAGCTTCCATATACTACTGTTAAAACACATAGGGAGAGCAGATCATAATGTGCTCGGTGCTGTATAGAATACTCAAGTGAAACAGGCTCTGTCTGCAGGGTTTACAATCTACATATAGCTCTATAAAACTGTGGTAACAAGGTTTGCTGTTGTGCTGCTCCCGTTCATTTCCGATGGGGGACTTGCGTGGGAGACATTTCTGGCCTGCCAGAACAATATTACATTTCTGAAAGCTTACCAAAATGAACTACTGCTAAAATTATCCTGGAAAGTAAGAAAGCTCTGTGAAATCTGGCCTCAGCTAAATCAACAACTCAGCTCATTCTAGAGATACCTTTGCAAACCTTTTAAATAAGTGCATGAATGGGTTCCTGACAGTCCTTCGCAGCCCTCCTATGCAAGGGATGGTTGGTATGCACCCTTCTGGTCACATGACTGTTGTGTGTGAGTCAGTATTTGGAGACAGAGCAGTCAAAGAACTTACACAGAAACTAGCACCCAGGTCAGGGATGTTACAGTTGTGAGTTGTTATCTATCGGGAGATTCCAAAGAGAGCTCACAGGTGGCCAATTCATGTGAGCCCTGTGCAGAAGTTAGCCCCTGCAGTACAGATGAGAGCCTCCAGGTGGCGTTCCCAGCTTAGTCCTGCCCCTTTCAGTGATATGTTGATAAAGCCCCGCCTCCAGCCTCCCCATAGTCAGTGTTTGTCTGCAGTAACAAATGCTGAACGTAAGGCGAGATCCTCCCCATGTTTGCCACTC
The DNA here is from genome assembly GCA_026170595.1 of Plestiodon gilberti rubricaudatus. NCBI lineage: Eukaryota > Metazoa > Chordata > Lepidosauria > Squamata > Scincidae > Plestiodon > Plestiodon gilberti. Next base: position 45,214,342 of record JANXHW010000004.1, read on the forward strand.
TGGTACTCTGTGGAGATGAGGCTAAGCTGGATGTGCTACCAGAAAGCCTTCAAGCACAGAAGAACACACAGGAGCTAACTTCTGAGTAGGGCTACAGTTGCTGGGCACATTACTAGGTATTCATTTTCTATCTGGCCTAATGTTTGCCATCAGGCTGAGTTAAAAAAAAAAAAAAAGCACAGACTGAAACAAAGTGGCCAGCCATGTAACTTAGAGTTGTGTGAGTCAACCATCTTTCCATCTTCACATGGGCTTTGAAATTGCCCAGTGGCGAGACCCAGATTGAAGGGTCAACATGCACTGAGCTTGGAGAATTCCTCCCAAATGAAAATTCCAAGACTGTTTCAAAAAACCTGAATCTTTTTATGCTTACCAGTTATTTCTTTTTTATGTTCGATTGAAACGTATATCTCACTTTTCCAAATAGCTCATGGTGGCTAACAAAGACATTTCCATACAATAAAAGTTAAATTAATAAAAAGAATTGCAAAACAAATAAAACCAGCTGTTACATGGTGACCTGCATGATTATGTCTGCTGGGCTCATGGTAGCCCAGCTGAATACAGTACTGTACATGTTGGACCAAATCCCATGAGGATTTCACTCTCAGGCAACCGCAATATTTATCCCAAAGTGAAATAAAGTGGGCTTATGAATTCATCCTAAGTGCTGTATAAATAGGTTGATCCATAAATCCATTCCATTCTGAATATTTCTATGCAAAATTTAGCCCATGAGTCATAATGAACTATAGTTAGAAAATAATTTACTGGCATTAAAAACAGAAAACTATAAGCACCTTGAACCAAAGCAAACCTACAACTTTGGGTGGTTCGGAAAATCGGAGAAGGAATAAAGGAGAAGCAAAGCTTCTAATAAGTGGCTCAAACAAAAGATTTTGTTTGATAGCATGCATATGACTGACACATATTGGCTTCTGCCTTCCAGAAGGGCACAAAAAGAAGATTTGCAATACTAATAATGAAAGAAGTGAAATCCTAAAAGGATTTTAATTCCTAAAATCCTGAAAGGGCATAACCTCAGAGGTGTATTCCACACTGGTGGTGGAGTCTTTCACAAGCATTAGGAAGCTTTTTGTGCACTTCCAGAAGGTAGAAACTGAAATGCATTAGGCATATACATACTATCAAATGAACATCTCTTATTTTGAGCACCTACTAGAGCAGCAATATTTAACTGCTGTGACACCAGCACATTGGTGTGCCCCAAATGGTCCAGAGGTGTGTCGCAGGCGTTTGGAGCACAGCAGTTGAAAATTGCTTTAAAAAAACTCTTCCTGGTTTTGCGGCTCTGTTTCTAGGGCAGCTGTCTATAGAACAAATTGTCTGTCCCTCCACCAGCTCTGGCAGAGGAAGAGGGACTATTCGTTACTACAGTTGCCCTAGAAACAGAGCCTCAGAATCCAGAAGAGTTTCCCAAAAGATGGAAGTGACATCATAAGAGGCGAAGACCAGAGAGTGGCCGTGAGATGAAAAACGTTGAAGATTGCTGTACTAGATTCTTTGCTTCACCATTTCTTCCCTTCACTTATTATTGTGGAGCTCTTCCCTTTTTTCCATGTGGAAAATAAGAGGCACGTCACAGATTACTGGCTCTGCATTCACTATGGCTCAGTCATAACATTTCAAGGAACTTACAGAATCATAGAGTTGGAAGGAACCTAGGAGATCATTGAGTCCAACTCCCTGCCAATGCACTTTGTTGTTGTTTTTTTTAAAAAAATATTTTATACAATTTCCCCCCAAGCAAAGAAGTATTGGACTCAGATTCATAAACAGATTGAGCTAATTTTAAAGATTAAGGTTCAAATGAAACCGGAAACCTTTTTGTTGGGTATGAGGGATGATCATGTAGGCGAAAAATTTCAAACTTTGTTTTTATATATGATAGCTGCGGCAAGAATTTTATATGCACAATATTGGAAGAATTCGGAGATACCTTCGCTGGAAGATTGGTGGCTGAAAGTTTTGGACTATGCTGAAATGGATAAACTTACAATTTTAATTAAGGAAAAGTCAGTTAACCTTTTCGTGAATAACTGGAAACCATTTATCGATTTTTTAAGAGAGAGAGAGAAGAACGATGTGATGATATGCGGATTTAATGAATAGAATGTGGCTGTTATTTTGGCTTAGCTGGATATTATATGTAGAAAATAGTGAATAGTATGCTAGTAGGATGTATTGCTTCGCGCTTGCTATAACTTTATGAAATATGTATTGTTTTGTGTTTTGATATATCAATAAAATATAAATATATACAAAAAAATATTTTATACAATTTCATATGGTCCAAATATATATTTATTCGTACATATTTACCATTGTTGTTACTGGATATGCATTGAAACACAAATAACATACGCACACGGGGGAAATCTAATTTGTGTGCGTGGATCCTGTGTAGTGGTCAATGGGCACAGCTCAATGGTAGTTGGAGTGGCAGTTAGGGAGATCTGTTTCTGAAGGAGACCTGATGCTGATGTCAAGTCTCCAATAAAACAGTTTCAAAAAACAGAATGACTTCACTCACATACATCGCTCGCACAGAAAGGACTGTGCACATGCACTAAGCATGTTGTCAGTTGGACTGCACATCAGACAGACAATGAAAGATAGTGGCAAGTTGGTAGATCAGTGGCCAGACTGTGCCAAAGAACAAGGCTACCAGTCCGTATCTGCTGAATTGACTGAGATGCATTGAAGGAGCTGTGGAGCAAGGATGCCAAGCCCAGGCAAATCTCCAGATTAAAAGCAGGGCTTAAAGGAAAGGAAGAGAGCTTTGAAACGAGTCTCAAAATCAAGGCAGTAGTCTTAATTAATTTGAGGGAGGAACGCTGGGCATGGGAGCTAGAGTTACTTTCCCAAGGAGAAGGGGCACTTGGTGAGGTGGCCACACAGGCAGGCAGCCAGCCCATGTTGGCACAGTGGTGTCAGTTGCACTCAGGGATTAAAGCAGGGAGAAAGGGTGGAAAGGAGAGGGGTTATCAATCCTAGGTGCCGGGCCAGCTTGGCATGATGCCACTTGGATTGTGGCTGGAGTGGGAGTGACTTCACACAGCACCAACAGGTCAAATGCACAACAGCAAGGCAAGATGAAGGCAAAGACAAAAGACTTGAGGGTCTAGTGACCCAGGTTTGGATAGGTTTTTCACCCATAGGTTTCCCTATGGGACCTTTTGTGGTGTGAGCTAACCAAGGGACCTTTCCTTATTAAAGAACCTAATGGGTGCTGCCTTTATCTTTGCACCTGGCTAAGGGTGCAGTAGCAGTGCTATAGCGAGCTCAGGAGGTCACAACATGCATGTTCCCTACATGCTCCAAAATAAAAGAAATAAAAGCTATCAGGCAGCATTGTCCATATGCGCAAGTGTTCAGCAAGGAATAGTTACTTGCATTGCATGTAACTGAGTCACTCTATTGACTCCTAGAAAATGTTGAAATTACAGTCTTATGACAAACAGAGTGTTGAAATATCATACTAATGCAACATTTGGTACAACTTGACCTTGTTGTTTCAATAACTCTGAGGGCTTTCCAAAAGCACCAGGATTGATCAGAATGAAAGCAAGTACCCAAGAGTACTACAAAAAAAAGTGCTGTATGATGAAAAAATCATTTAATTTCCACTGTTTGGCACCCTAACATTATGCTTGATGTTGCTACTAAGGAGTTGGGTTACTATTCTCAAAGAAATGTGTCCCTTTTTTAAGAAGAAAGGGAATGAAAAAGAGGAAGATGAAAAAGTGGACTGGCTGTCTAATGAAGACACAGAATTCTTCAGAGACCAGGAACAGGGCTTCCAGTTCCTCTTATTTTTTTTTTCCCTTCTGACATTTAGTGGAGGAACAAGAGACTGAGATGCTGACAGCTCCAAATGACACTAGTAGGGAAGCAACGTTTCCATACAGAGTCGCCAAAGCTTGGGCTTAGAGAAAAACTTGGGGGACTCATACAAGCCTACCTCAGAGGAGTGGTGAGCTTTTCAGTTCCCAAAAGTGCTTCTCTGAGTCCAAAGTCAGAGGAGTTCACTAGCATCCTCCATTCCCCCACTTCTCACCAGCCTCCCTGCTCCCACACACCTGCCCTTTGTTTACCAGTCCAGGAGCAGGAGCGGCATCACACAGGGGGTGGAAAGGGGGATGTACGTTTTGTTCCTGTTCCCCCTTTGTCCTCCCCAGTAAACTGGCCAGGAGAAAAGCAGTGGTGGTATGTGGGGGAGGAACAAAGATAAGGAGGAATAAGAAAGGATAACTTGCCTCCCTACTCTGGAAAGGATAAGTGTTTTGGTTTTATGGAGTCGTGTTGCTATTGTTTGGTTTTTATTATGCTTTTATTGTTTTCATTTTTGCTTGTAAGCCACCTTGGGTGCCTCCCTTTGGGGAGGGGAAAGATGAGATAAACATGTTTTAAAATAAATGTGAATCTATGAATCTTCTATTGAGACAAATAGTCTATTTGTCCATTTCGCCCAGTAATAGTTTCTGGGGCAGCAGCTCCCCAAAGTCTCAGGCAAGACTATCTATCCCATCCATGGTACTGAGATCCTTGTAATTACACATGCCAGCAATTGAACCTGGGGCACTCTGCATATAAATCCTGTGCTCTGCCACTATGGTTCCTGCCGCTATGACACCTGCGAGGAGAACCCAGAATTTAATTTTTCTGGCATATGGATCCCTACATGATCAGGTCCTGTGCCCTGAACATGGGGCACCTGGGAATGACTTCACAGGGAAATGCCCATAATCTTCAGGACCCAATTTTAAAAAAATGCATACATCATAAGCATTATGTTCTTTGTTAGAATACTTTTCCTCTGCCTGGGAGACATTGGAAAGATTCCCTATTTGTCCTGAACCAATGCCAACTATCCTGGAAGATCTAGAGCAAAAGTGGTGCTTCGAAAGAACAGTCATTGACAAATCTGTTTCTTAGTATGGGAGTTAATATTGTTTGGCTATGGATAGGGCCAATTCAGTTTTTATTTTTTTATTTTAAGAACACTTCACAAAGGAAGATTTCCAGTTGCACTGCGGGGGACTGATTTATTATTGTCTAGTTTCAGATGATGGCTCCCCAGATGGCAGAGGGTGTGATCTTTATTGCAATCCCTTTTCACTCCACTCATGTTCAGACGTCAGAGATTTTTATTGCAAGTCCCTGCTGGTTTTGACCTTCATGTTCCAAGTCTTATTTCCCTCCTACGGCTGGCCACAGTTTTAGCATCTTACTGTCACCCTTAACAGTAAGAGCTTGTGGTGTTAGTTACCCATGACTGCCATTAATGCCATTGTGCAAATCATGAGTGCATATAGGAGCCTTATTCCCAAAGAATCAAATGGTTTGCTTCACAACCAGTTAGATGCATGTCATTAATCATTCCAAGGGAAAAAACTAGTCATATTTGGGGAAGATCACTGGTTGAGACAGGGAATGCTAGTTTTATTGCCTAGAATTAACAACAGGCCTTGGTGGTTCTGCTGACAAAATACCCCAGATAATTTTCTTGCAGTTTCCCTTCCAAATTTTCCCAACCAACTTGCTTAAGATGCTTATGCAATCGGTTCCTACCAAACAGGGCAAAAACACTGTGCTGTAGTTGAAAGACAATTGTGTAAAATGTTCCATTAAAAATACATTTCTTTAAGGAAACGGCTCAAATGTTGTACAGTAGTCCCTCAGAAGTTCGCAAGTTGGATTTTTTAAAATTTTTTGCTAAACTAGCAATGAATATGTGAGGGGTCATTTTCATCATGTGGTCAATCCACCACCATTTTATCTTCTTGCTTTCTGAGTCAATGTTCTCTAGCAGCCTGAGCTGAAGTGCTGACTATAGAACTGAGTATTGGGAATCTCTTTTTCATTACTTCAGAATTCAGATTAATCTCACCTTTCATCATCTTCTCAAACTGTGACGGTCCCAAAATGGGAGATCTTGATACAGCATTTGGTACAGGTGTTGCACAGTTCCCCATCCCATCCCCTGGCATGATAAAGCTGTGTTCTACAACAGGATCATATAGGAATGAGGATCATATAGGATATTTTGAGGATCGTATAGGAATGAGATGGGAAAAAAGCTACTAAAGTTTCCTTATGCTAGATCCTATATTTGCAGTCTGAAACAAAGAAAAAAACCAAAAAAATACCGTACATAGGAATAGGTTTCCCAAAACATGATAAAATGTCTTGGAAAATTTTGAAACAATCCAGAATCTACCATTTTCTCCAAATATCTCGTTGTGAAATGTTTTTAGAAGAAATAATTTCCAAAAATTACAAGTGCAAAGGAAAATGTAACTAGGTAATTGTATTAAGGATAATGAGCAGAAGAAATGTATAACTAACCAAAGTTGGGTTGAGTTCAATTTGTGTTCCAACTCTTTGAAGAGGGGAAGCCAAACCATTGTGCAGTGGTGTTCTGCTCTGATATCCTGCCTTCAAAGCGTCAGCAACACCACAGCACCAGGAAACTAGCAAACCTGATTCAATATTCTGAATTCTTGATTCTAAACAGTATCAGGGAGAACACACTTTTCAAGACTTCTTCATCTCCATGTCTAGATAGAAACAGGTACCGGTATCTTCTCTAGGTTTACTTTTTTAAGCCTGTTACTGTGTGCTTCCATGCCAGGACTGATGTCAAACAGCATTAAAGGTTTTCAAAGGAATTAACGGTTTCTAAAAAAACAAACAAAGATAAAAGGAAGTTTTATGGAACTTTATGCAAGTTTTTGGTGTGCAGTTCTTTGGAACTCAGTGAGGTTCACTCGTGTTCAAGAAGACATTTGCTGGAGAGAAATAGAATCTTTAGGGCAGGGTAACAAAGTAATTAAACAAGAAAAGTCTAAACTGACAAAAAGAACACTTGTCTGTGTCTAGTGTTGTGCATTTGAAATTAAGAGTGAAGATTATTTTAAGATATTTTAAGATTTACTTGCCAAACTCAGCAGCAGATTAGGTTGACATTGAGCCTGCTTGGACTATAGAACTGATTAGGAATATATATATCTCTCTCTCTTTCTCTCCACCTGGTTCCTCATCACCTTCTCAAGCCATGACGACTGGCCCACCAATGGAGATCTTGAGATGGATGTGAAGTAAAACAGCCCAATCCTACCTAACTTCCGATGTAGCGGGGCCAGCGCCAGCTACGCTGCATCCTGCGTGGGAATAATAGCTGGAGGTCTCCATGGGGTAAGGGAACATTTGTCAGCTGCTATGGGGTAACTTGGACCTACGTAAACTCAATAACTGGCACAAGTCCACATTGCCTCATGTCGGCGGATCGGGCCTGGGAGGCGGGATAGGATGCAGCACACACCAGTGCGCTGATCCTGCTCCATCCCGGGCCTGATCCGCTACCTTCCGCCCCAGTCGCCACCTATCCCCGTCCTGTTACACCCCCTCCCCGCCTTTCCTCCACCCCGTTCTGCCTTCACAACGTTCAGCACGAAAACCAGCTTCTCTGGCCCGTACTGCTCCTTGTGCTGGTGCGCATGGGCCAGTGCAGGCCTCTGCGCAAGTGCTGGCAAGTGCTATTCCATCACAAAGCATTTTACAGTGCTTTTGCAATGGCAAGCACTGGTGCAGTGCGAGCATACAGTGCTGGGGGTGAGTAGGATTGTGCCAAAAGGCTATCCCAGCAATTAATTGATCACACTCCTAAACGTTATGCTGCTCACTTCATCCTTTAAACTGGCAGGATTCAGGACTGCATGTAATGCCCATAATGAAGCATCTGCCGTTCATTTCCTTTCTGTAATAGTGGGATTCCTACCAAGATAGGTCTTGGTAAAATTAAAATATCAACCATGCATTCTCAGCAAGAGTCGTATGGTTATTTCCATATTGTAGGAGCACCTACGTGAACTCCCACCACATTACAATGCAGAATGGACAGTTTATTTCCAATAACTTTTGAAATTAAAGGGTGGGATACAAATGTCTTAAATATGTAAGAATACAGGCCTTTCCCCCCTCAAAATCTAACACCTTGCATGCATCTTGACACATAAGCATTCTATTTTGTTACTGTCTGCACATGGTGTTTCGTCTTCAAGGAGACTTCTGGGAAAGTTCATAACTTAAGATAAATGAATTCCATCTACAATGGATAAGGCCTTATCTAGCTTGAGAGCAAAGATTGCCTTTATTTATTTATTTAAAAAAATTATACCCCGCCTTTTCCTATGCCGAAGGCAAATGCCCAAGGCGGCTTACAACAGAGATTAAAATACATAATTTAGAATACATAAAATAAGTTTAAACAATACATAACCATACACAAACAATTTAAAAAACAATAAAATCCACTGGGGGGTGACAGTATGGAGCAGAGAAGCAGCATGGCAGAGCATGCGGCGGCTGTGAAGAAGGCCAATTCCATGCTCGGGATCATTAAAAAAGGGATTGAGAATAAAACGGCCAATATCATTATGCCTTTGTACAAATCGATGGTAAGGCCACATCTGGAGTATTGTGTCCAGTTCTGGTCACCACACCTCAAAAAGGATATAGTTGAATTGGAAAAGGTGCAGAAAAGAGCGACCAGAATGATTCATGGGCTGGAGCACCTCCCTTATGAGGAAAGGCTACAGCGTCTGGGGCTTTTCAGCCTAGAAAAAAGGCGCCTGAGGGGGGACATGATTGAGACTTATAAAATTATGCATGGGATGGAGAGAGTGGATAGAGGGAAATTCTTCTCCCTCTCGCACAACACCAGAACCAGGGGACATGCACTAAAATTGAGTGGAGGGAGAGTTAGAACGGACAAAAGAAAATATTTCTTTACCCAGCGTGTAATTCATCTGTGGAACTCCTTGCCACAGGATGTGGTGATGGCATCTGGCCTAGATGCCTTTAAAAGGGGTTTGGACTTTTTCAAAGATGCCTTTAAAGGGGTTTGGATTCATGGAGGAAAAGACCATCACAGGTTACAAGCCATAAGCAACCTCCTGGTTTTAGAAATGGGTTTTCTCTGTGCCAGGTGCAAGGGAGTGGCGACTGGACACAGGTATCTTGTTGTCTTGTGTGCTCCCTGAGGCATCTGGTGGGGCCACTGTGTGACACAGGAAGCTGGACTAGATGGGCTTTTGGCCTGATCCAGCAGGGCTCTTCTTATGTTCTTATGTTCTTATTATGTAGCATCTTGAGACACAGGAGGTAGACCACAACCCATCACCCAAACGCTAGATGAAACGAAAACATTTTGAGCCCTTGCCGAAAAGTCATGAGGGAGGGGGTGGTTCTCAGATCCCCTGGCAGGAAGTTCCACAGTTGTGGCACCACAGCAGAGAAGGCTTGCCCACGTGTTGCCACTCCCCTAACTTGCAATAGAGGTGACACTTGCAGGAGAGCCCCCTCAGATTACACATTTACAGATTTACAAGAGTATTGATCATGATACAATTAGTAACTATTAGCTGGACTACATTCTCTAGATCAGGGGTTCCCAACCAATGGTACTAGTACCACCAGTGGTACTTCGCCCGACTGCTGGTAATACTCGGACCACCGGAACCCCGCTCTGATGCGGTGCTTTTGGTGGCGCATTTTCACTACCAAGAGGCTCCTGCCTTTGGCTGAGCCTCTCAGGAACACTAAGGCCTCAGTCCTGCCCAACACAGGCACAATTGAGGCACAGTTGAGGCACAGTTGAGGCCCAAAATAGGGCTGAGTTAGGCTGCAACTGTGCCTGAGTTAGGCAGGAGGCAAGAGCAGTGGGCCAGGATCAAGGCAACACTTACCACAGAGGCAGGCAGGCACCTGTGGGGAGCTGTCAGTCTTGTGGAAGTGAAGAGCCCCCTCCTCAGCTCGTCTGTGTGCACCTACCACAGCTGCTGCAGCGTTCGCAGCAGATGGGCAGCCATAGGTGGGCCTGCAGGCACTGGGCGTGCGACAGTCAGCTGAAGGGCAGAGGTTGTGCCAGTGCCAGCTGCCCCAGGGCACCCTGGGCATTAGCCACCTGCTGCAGGGGGGAGTGCCACTGCCCTCCCTCCTGCAGAAGGCGATGCCACCCCCAAGCCACAGTGAGGCTGCACGTAGGAGTCATGGGGGGTGAGCGGAGGAGAGAAGGGAAGGAGGGGGTGGGGGTCTCATGAAGTCTGGAACCGCCTCTGCCATGACATGCCCGTGCGCTGCCTGAAGCCCTGGACCTCCAGGGCCGTGGCAATGCCCACAAAGAAGGTATCCCGGCATGCCTTCTGCTCCGTGCCCCGGCCAAGACCGAGAGATGCCTTGGGCTTGTCTGCTGCGAGCGGGAAGGGCTCACGCAGCTCATCACGCCCCCAGATGGGGCAACGTCAGCACGTCGCGGCAGGCGCTCTGGTGGGGTGGGGGGTGGCCAGCTTCCATCATCAGGGAGTGGGAGGGGAGGCAGACAGACAGGCAGACAGTGGGTGCTGGGGAGGGGCACGGGTGGGTCAGAAACAGACAGACAACAAGGCTGGTGGGAGAGGGATACAGGGAGAGGGGTCTGCAGAGACCAATAGGGACACAGGGGTCACTTCGCAGATGGAGGCAATGCAGGAACGGGCGCCTCTTATGCAGACGGACCTTGGGCAGAACGGACGCCGGTGACGGGCGGAAACGGACGCCGGTGATGGGCGGACCGAGGGCGGAAACGGATGCCGTTGAGGGGCGGACCGAGGGCGGGTGAGAGCCCCGGTTGCCGAAAGGGCTCTTCACAGACGTGGCGGACGTGCGCCATGTCGCCTGTCAGTGTTTGCCTGCCTGAGAGGCCCCCCAACTCCCCACTCCCCTCTGAGCCCTGAGGGTCTGGCAGCCCCCCTGCTGTGGTCTCCCTGGGCTGGCTGTGGCAGGCCCTGGCTGGGATTCATGCAGGGGCTTGTGTGCTGGGGACTGTCTCTGTGTGTGGGGGGCAGTGCTTGTGTAACATTGGGGACATGTGTTTCCAGGGGCATCTTTATTGTTCTGGAACAGTGGCAGAGATGGCCAGGCGAGGCTGCCAGGGGTAGTCACAGCAGCCACTTGGACCACATCAGCAGCAGCAGCAGCAGGCGTGCCCCATGGACCAGGGGATGCAGGCCCTTCCCCTGTGGAACCACAGCCTGCACCATGGAAAGGGGAGGGACAGCAAGTAGGCAGCCAGGGAGGTGGAGCAGCAGCAGCGCCGGCAGCTGAGGAGGGTTGCAGGGCAAGCTCCAGGACCTCTGGCAGCATCGAGGCAGACGACCATGGGACAACCAGACTGCAGGCCCAGGGGTGCTCCCAGGAAGGTAGGTGGTAGTGGACGTTCCTGGGGAGGCAAAAAACACGGGGGTGTTCCATGGCAGCTGCTGTGTGGTAGCAATCGCCATTGAAGAAATGCCAGTGTGCCGGTTGCAAAGGCCTGCAGGGAGAGAAATTAAACACAGCTGAGAGGTGTGAGACACATAGCATGGTCTGCGCTCCTTCCCTGGGTGTCAGGAGAACATGATCCTGTAAGGGAAAAGGGTCAAAGAGAGAGAAGACAACAACACAACATGTGGGTCACAACCATGGCAAACCTACCAATACTGACCTGTGAGTAGACCCTGTGGAGAAAAGGGGGGGGAACAGCTGGTGTCTACATAAGGCTAACAGTTCCACACTTGTGGCATTGTGTGCTCACATTACTACAGGCAGCAATCAGACACAACATTGGTAAAGAGGCATATCGTGGCAGGCATTGCAGGCAGCTATGAGACACAACATTGGTAAAGAGGCATATCATGGCAGGCATTGCAGGCAACTATGAGACAAGACATTGGTAAAGAGGCATATCATGGTAGGCATTGCAGGCAGCTATGAGACACAACATTGGTAAAGAGGCATATCATGGCAGGCATTGCAGGCAGCTATGAGACAAGACATTGGTAAAGAGGCATGTATCCTACCTATATTTCTATATGCAAAGAGGCAGAAGTCAGACCACATGTCAGCACGAACCCTGCTCTTACCTGCACTTACCTGCTGGTGTTGTTGCCTGGGGGGGGGCTGGGAGAAAGACATGGGTTAGCAAACACTTGCATGGAGACAGCTGCCCAGGCACAGCAGTAAACAGTTTGGCCACAGGCGGCACAGCCCTCTCTGCCCTAGAGGGGGGCAGAGAGGAGAGAGGAGAAGGGAAGAGAGAAGTGGGGTGTTTGAAATTTTTCAAAGTCCCACTTTGTGGCTGCTGGGGGACAGGACCCCACGCCACGTGCTCAGAGAGAGAGAGAGAGAGAGAGAGAGAGAGAGGAGGGCTGGGGCTGGGCTTTTGTGGGAAAGAGGCTGGGTGGGGCTGGGTGCTGATAGGGTAACTATTTGGGTCCGTGTCCAGAGTTAGGCCACAACTGTTCCGTCCTAACTCAGGCACAACTCGGGACCAGGGTGTTAGAACTTTTCAGGAGAGGGCTGGTGTGGGTAAGGTAAAATGGCTCCTATGGGTCTCCTCACATTTGAGTCCACCCTTTTTGTTGACCCAAATTTTGTGCCTGAGTTGTGCTCGAGGGGGCGTGTCAGGGGGTCGCCAGTGTCTGGAACCGGAACAAATTTCGTAACCGCCCCCGTCACTCCCCCAACACACCCACTTTTAGGCCAAACTTAGGACGGAATAGCTCTTATGCCGAACTTAGGACTGAATTGGTCAGCTTTCCTTAACCCGTCCTATGTCAGTCACAATTGCAGCACAAATTCGGCCTCTGCGGCACAATTCAGGCACAACTCGAGCCTAAGGCGCTTAGGCTGCAGTTGTGCCTGAATTGTGCCGCTGAGGCCTTAGGCTGGACTGGGCTGTAAGAAGGGCTCTTCCACCCACCCAGAGCCTCCTACCTGTGTTTTATGGCCTCTGGAAACCTGAAAGTAACTGGCAATGATGTCATCGCCAGTCACTTCCAGTGGTACACAGGAGGAGAGTGGTACCAGAGGTGGTACTCGCCCAGGAAGGGGTTGAGAACCCCTGCTCTAGATAGCTCACTGGCCATTTTCCACCTGAGAAGATGACTTTCTCAGAAATGACTGTAGCATTCATCAAGTATCGTGCTGCATGTGGAGATGCTGTTTGGCAAGTTTGGGGAAACTATAATAATACTCTTGTTCCAAGATGAGGTAATGTTTAATAAGAACAAAAGATTTTACTCGGCTGGCCACATATTGCTGTGTACTCTTTTTTCTTTTCTTTTTATGTGTACATTAATATTATGGTTTATCAGCAATTTGCCTCCTTCTTTGACCTGAATATAACCCAATCAGGGCCCATGGGTCCCAGGGCATGGTCCGAGGACACGTGGTACAGCCACCTTGCTGACACTATACAGGCCTGGAGGGAGACCACCTGGAAGCTTCACATATGTCACCCTGAGCTCTATCATGGAAGAAAGATGGAATGTGAAAGCTCTATCATGGAAGAAAGATGAAAGATGGCATAATACAATAACCAAACCAGACACTCATTCACAATTATTGTTTCATCTATCCCAAAATGCACATTGACAACCACGACTTCACCAGGAACCTGTAAATAACGTGGTTTGGGTTGGTTCCCTAATAGCTGAATGCATTTGCTCCATGCCAAATCAGAAGGCCTGGCTGATGTATTTGAAGAAAAGAGTGGCTGTTAATAGCAGCTCTCCGATGGGCCAAAGACCAGCTAATTTTGTGAAATGTGAAAAGTGGACTGCAGCCATGCATCTTTGGAATATGCCAATGGGTTTCATATCACTTGAGTGTATGAAGGCTGTATTTGGCCCGGTGTTTTTATACCATTTTAATATTTTTAAACACCTTCAACATTATATATATATTATATTATAGGTGCAATTGCTGGGAGCAATCACCCATTAAACCTACCAAATGTTTTTCATTACAAGTCCTTTCTTTCAGTTATTTTTAAGCTAGCAAAATGCTAATTGTCCAGGCAGCATTTGATGCTGCCTTTCTGACTACAATTTACTAAAAAAAAAAAAAAAAAAAAAGAAGAAGTTGCAGGGAGTTTGCTGAAGTTACTCCAGCTGCTCCTCAGGATGAGGTTACTGGGGGGGGGGGGGAACGGTAGTTTTGTCGGCGTTCAGTGTTTAACCACAGCCCATTCCATAAAGAGTTCTAGCATTTCTAGCACCTCTATAGGATCCTGGAACTTGGCAGGGTCTAAAACTGGATTTTCATTGCCCCAGGCGGCTTCACTTGGATCAGCGTTACTGAACTGGCAGCAGGAGCCCTCTGGAAAACAAATAAATATGCAACACCTTTCCTCCTTGCAGAGAACAGATTCTTAATGGTTTACACACTCTACAAACCTGATTTGACTGTGTGCACAAGGTCAGCTAAGCCTTTGCAGTGAATAGGAAGCAAGAAGGGGCGGTGGTAAAAATTCAATTATATTTTAAAAGGATTGCAGAGTAAAGAGAGAGAAACCATTTTTCCTACTTAGGATAGGATCAGAAACCAATTCTTTGGAGCCACCAGGCAGGCACATTTTGGCATGGCAGTGTTGGGGGTCGATCATGTTGGGCAATGCCTAGGGCCCATGCCCATTTGAGGGCCCACCCACCTGGGCTACTCCTGAAACCTACAGCCATATACAAGTCTCCTTTTTATGTTTAGGCTTTTCACGTTTTATTACTTTGTCACCCTGTCTGAAACAGTGGTGTACAGTGGTGTGTGCCGAGCTGGGACCCTATGCTGCCCCAGCTGCAAGTGAAAGCCACAAAAAGAGTAGGGGGGAAAAAACATGTAACAGCTGTAATGCACAGTTATCAACCATGTGTGAAGAGAGGTGGATTGGCAATCATTCTGGAGTCTAATGAATATGAACAATCTGTATATTATAAATGAAAAAACAGTTAACTGACTAACAGCCCAATCCTATCCTCACCCAGCATAGGGTGTTCAGTGTGAGCTGTGCAGCCCATGCTGAATCCTATCCGGGGAAGGCCATAGCTGGAGGTCTACTCAGAGTAAATGGGCAGACCTTCCTGCCAGCGCCTCCTCCTCTCCGGGTGTCGAAATGTACCTTACGACAGCACATTTGCGACACTCGGTGTGGCACTGAGCCCGCAGCGCCACTGCCTGTAGCCAATAGGATTGGGCCGTAAGTATAACAATGAATAAACCAAAAAGCACCATTGACCCAAACCTAAACAACGGTTAATAACCTGGCATAGTGTCCGATGCCAGGAATCCTATGGCAGTGTTTCATAATCCAGGTTACAGCCGTTCTGCACACATTGCACAACGTGCAGGAGGTGTAGTCTAGTGCAGTGGTTCTCAAAGTGGTGGGTTGCGACCCACCACTGAGACCACAAACTGTCCCCTGCCCCCTTAAGGGGCGAGGACAGCATGGCAGCGGCAGCGGTGATCCTGGGGATTGCCGCCACCAAAAAAGCACCCCAAACCACCATTTTTTACTTACCGGGGCTTGGGGGCCTTCAGGGAGGCCTGCGTTCGCGCAGGCCTCCCCGATCTTCTAATCACCGATAAATGGCGATTTTCGGGCACTTCCGGTTTTAATACAGAATGTTTCATTACATTCTGCATTATATTACCTTTCCAATGATATATAACTTTATGGTATTATTCATAAATACAAAATTTCCACAATTTTGGTCACTAGTGGTGTCACACACACCCCAAGTGTGTCACCCGGTGCTGTCCACACACACCCACACACCCCTAGTGACACCACTGCACCAAAGATCTCTCACTTGTGTACTTGTATACTCACCATTTTGCAGATATACTCTACTGGTATGCCATGACTGGCTGCTGAGTTAATCCGAATCCTTTCCTTTGACAGGGTTGAGGGAGCAGAGGTAGAAAAGAAGTCATCTTAGACTCGCCAGTGAATCCAGTGGTAAAGGCCACCACTTCTTTTTCAAGTGCACAGTTACACTATAATCAGGGGCAGAAGCAAACCCTCAGTCTCATGCACACCGTGCCCCAGTTCCACCCATTCACCCCCACCTATCGCTCCGATTATTGCATAACAATTTAACCTTATGTTAGCTGAACAATGCCAGAAGTCGTCATTATGATTTCATGAATCAAAACCATGGTGGGTCCCAGACTGGAATCCCACCCTCTGCTGTGACTACTATTTGCCAAGGGGAAAAAAAGTTTCTCACTGGTGCCAGTGAGAGATTTTTTTCCTCCTTTGCAAATGGCAGCTCTGGAGGGGATCCTGATTGGAACTATAGAGTGGGGTAGGGGTAAATCCTCCCTCCTCATGGTCCCAATCCATGAGGGAACCAATCCAGACGCTATATAATAACTAAAAAAATAATAATCCCAGACTTGCAAAGCATGTGCTTAAAAACCCCATTTCTGCCCAGCCCACAGGTGTACACATTTGGCTCCTGTTGCGTATATACACCTGTGGGCAGAAATGCCTTAAAGTAAGCTGCAATTTTACCTTTCTAGGGATGCTGGCATAATGGACATGCGATCCCCATCCTCATCCACTCAAGGATAGGATTTCACTGATTGATAGGCTTACCAGATCGTCGACCGGGACGGAGCGATCTACCCGGCGTGTCTGCCCCCCCCCCGCGCCCCGCCCCTTAAGGGTAGATCACTCCGTCCCGGTCCACGATCTGGTAAGCCTACTGATTGAACAAATGTGATTCCATATTTCAGGACAAGAATGATTGTACATTTGGTGCTGCATAGAAGAATTTGGGGCGGTGCTTAATTTCTTTTTTCCTTGCTTAACATGCAGGTGGAGAAGTACACCCTTAAACGACAGCATATACAGTAAGTATATTGTTTTTGAGATTCCTATTTCTGTCCTTTGAAAAGGGAAGCGGCTGGTTGATTAGCTCTTGCGCGACCTTTGATAACTCCTCTCTTTGTTTTGTTCAGCTGCTTGGCCAGTGCTGGTGCCAAACCTGAGCCAAGCATTCCAGCCCTGGAGTGGAGCAGCTTTAGTGGAGGGGGGGGAATTAAATAAGTCACTCAAAGAAAAAAAAAACGAATAAAAATACACACCAAACACTTGCCGCACACAATAGCTGGAAAGCGGGAGTGGAGTGGTGTTTTCCTCTGTCAGTGGATCAATGTGTTCTGTAAGCACTTCCATCCTGTCAGGTCCCCTGCTCCGTCTCCACCTGCTAGTTGGCTGGCTCTAGAGGGAATGCTGACCAGGCCACTCCCTCATTTTGCTGGCGCCAGCGGCTTGATGGGCCTTGCACTTTGATTATTTGTGTTAACAGCTAATTTAGCACCAGGGACACGTGTGCCAAAGCTGCCTCCACTTCCTTCAGCCTTCCAACAAATGGGACTTTTATGAGATGCCTTTCACAGCTCTCCCGCCTTCTCTGCCTCGACTCTGTCTCCCTCCCCACCCGCCCTTGTAGCATATACCCCTCCCCTCGCTTCAGTCTCGGCTGTAATCTTTTCTACATCTTGCAGGAAAAGAGCTATTTCTGGCAGCTCTGTCTCTTAACACTCACCCCAGTCAAACGGATTTAATGGAGATTTATAGATGCAGTACTACACAGCTCTCTGAGACACTTTCCCCAAATGTGCCAACGACGTTATGTATGGAATGTAGCATATTTAATGTCTAGTGGTGACTATTAAGCGTGGCATCATTTGTGTATTTATTTTGTTTTCTTTGCATAACAATGCCAATGAAATCTTATTATTTCAACCATTTACAATCCAGCTCATCCTAGCTATTAGTATGCCAGTATCAGCAGAGAAACACAGGTCCAAGTTCAATAAATCTGAGACTGTACAGTACTATACAGTATATTAATACTACCTCTGATCTCCAATAGTATATGGTCTGGTACTCCACAAGAAATAAATTGGATCATAACATAAGTCTCTTTTTGCCGTTACACTTGTATACTACCGCCTATAAAAACATGGATTCCAGAAGGATTAATGGAAAGGATGTTGTTGTTGTTTTCTGTTTATATATTTTCTTTCTATTTTACAAAGCTGGGGAGGGGGATGTTTCTAAACAAATTTAGATTTGGGAGTTCTAATGGCAGCCTCAAGGTTCCTATGAAATATTCTGAACTTGTGCTTGTAAATGAAGACATGAAGATACTGTACTCGTAAACACATATTAAGTTATTCTTTCAATGTCCTCCGCTCCCTGGAGTACTACAATAACATTAGGGTCCAAAATCGAAGCAAGTAAGCGAAGCACAATGGGACTGTGATAGTAATACTTTGGTCCTAGTAAAGGTAAAGGTAACCCCTGCTCAAAAGCCAGTCATTTCCGACTCTAGGGTGTGGTGCTCATCTCCGTTTCTAAGGCCGAAGAGCCAGTGCTGTCCGAAGACGCTTCCGTGGTCATGTGGCCAGCGTGACTAGCAGAACACTGTTACCTTCCCGCCGCAGCGGTACCTATTTATCTACTTGCAATTTCTTGCTTTCGAAATGCTAGATTAGCAGGATCTCCTGTCCCAGCACCTGCAAATCTAGCATTTAGAAAGCAAGAAATTGCAAGTAGATAAATAGGTACCGCTGTGGCGGCATCAGCATCTTAACCACTTAATAAATAGGTACTGCTGCGACTCAGCATCTTAACCACTAAGCCACCGCGGTCCTAAAGACACACACAAAATGGCTTGAGCTACTGTAGCTGGAATGGGTTTTCAGCAGAACAAGTGTGGAAAGTCCATCCTATGAAAATGTGTATCAATAAGTATATCAATTGGTACAAACTGCAAGAGAGAAGATTCCAGTTGGACACTAGGAAGAAATTCTTGGCGGTAAGGCCGGTTCGGCAGTAGAACAGATTGCTGAGGGAGGTGGTGGATTCTCCCTCACTGGAGATCTTCAGGCAGAGGCTCATCAGGCACCCACTGGAGATGCTCTAGGACAGAGGTTCCCAACCTGTGGTACACGGACCACTAGTGGTACACAGACCACAGGCTGGTGGTACGCGGGCTACTGGCAGCCAAGATGGCAGCCGCCATGATGGCTGTGCTGCGCCGCACCGGAGCCCAAAAAGCAGCAGTTCGAACTCTGCCAAGCCGTCAGAGCTCGAGCACACAGGCTTCTAGCGCAGGGAAGGGCCCAGCTACCCACCCACCCTTGCACCTTACCTTGATGTTCTGCACTCCGGCGTGGCCATGAACCCAGAAGTGCCAATGATATCATCGGCACTTACTTCCAGTGGTACACAGCAGGCTGGAGGTCCGCGAAGGTGGTATACAGTGGCAAAAGGTTGGGAACCTCTACTCTAGGAGGATTTCCTGCTACAGGCAGGGGCTTGGACTAGATGATCTTGTGGGTCCCTTCCGACTCTACGATTCTATGGTTTGCAAGCCGATTTTAATACCCTGTTTTCCTGAAAAGAAGACTTACCCTGAAAATAAGACCTACCGGTAGTTTGGAGTTTGCCCGCCAATACTCACCTGCTCTATTGCTGGACATGAGAGATTGAGCCAATGGTTCTACAGGCGATGGAGTTGCAAGAAATTCAGGCCGGAATGCGGGGTTTGGAGAGTTATGACAATGTTCCAGAAGAAGATGACATGATTGCATTTGGATAAATGTAAATGGTTGTACCGGTACATTAAAAAAAAAAGACATCCCCTGAAAATAAGACCTACCGTGTTTTTTTGAGCCAAAATTAATATAAGACCCGGTCTTATTTTCGGAAAAACAGGGTAGGTCACGCAAAAAACATATCCTCAACTATTCTTCCCTGGGAGTAAGACCCATTGAACTTAATGGCATTTACTTCTGAGTAGATACACATAAGATTGTGCTGTTAAAGGGGCATGCTCATTGTTTCCCCTGGGTATAAACAAAGTAGGCCTCATCAGACACAGGCTTACCAGATCGTCGCCGGGACGGGAGCGGTCGGGGGGCCAGAACGCGATGCGTCCCATCCCGTCCCGGCGACGATCTGGTAAGCCTGCTCAGACAGTGCCCTTGTAGTATTTTCTTGGGTGGTTTATTTTATTGGTCAGGGCTGACTTCAGGTTTCAGAGAGGCCTCAGCAAACTAACCCCCACCCTATGGGCTCCTTAGGACCTGGGTGGTGGCTGACAGAGTCACTTTGCCACCATCACAGGACAGTTCAAGCATCAACAGTGGGCCCTTCAGAGGGTCCTGGGCCCTCACCTGCTGCCCCATAATGCCTGACACCAGCCCTGGACTTCTTTCCTCGAAGGTACATTCAGACATGCTTTACTTCACCTACCAGAAGAACCAATAGGGCTGTAATGCACAATGATTCTGCATGTGTAGATCAGCTCTCAGTCACAAGGTCTGTGCAAGGCGCAGAGAAACGTTCACATGGGAGAAGAGACTGAGGAGCATCAAGACCCAAGAGGGGAAGGCGAAGCTGCCCCCCCCCCAGTGTATCAGTCATTACAGGATAACAGAGGGTGGGTACATATTTGATTGAGTAAGGCTGCAATCCTGTACATATTGTCCTGAGAATAGGTCCCATTGAATTCAGTGGGGCTTACTTCTGAGTAGACATGCCTAGGATTGCACTGTAACATTTATGTGTGGCAAGAAAAACAGGAGCCCCTCACACTTACCCCCCCACACACACACACACACACTTCTAGTCACTGCTCTGCAGCAGTGTGGAAGAACCTTTGGAAGAAATCAAGACATGTGGCTGTGGGTAAAATGGAGTAAAGAATTAGAAACTGTAATTCAATCTAATATTTGAGGCTTGGCAAGTGCACCTATGGGATTTCATGAAAAATCCTGAATCTTTTTCATTTTTGAGCAATTAACCAGATCCCCAGGATTGCTGGCTCCAGTGAGCTGCTTAGCTCTCAATTTTATTACCCATTTCCTTTCCCCTTTGCCAGCATTAGCTCCCCTCACTGTTCTTGAAAAAAGAAAATCCCAGGCTGTTAAGGTGCCACAAAGGGGCCACCACAGACAAGTGCCAGGCAGTGCATTTCAGAGCTAATGCAGAGCACGCATCAATGAGACCCACATTTGGAGTCAAATGCTGTTGTGTGGAGCCATTTATGTGTGGCATAATTAAAAACATCCAGCAGTAATTTAATAGATCCCACCAAGTACAGACATAAAGTCTAGCAGGTTTTTTTCCCCTCCTTCTGCAGATTTAACCCTTAGAGAGAGCAACAGAGAGAATAGAGGAAACACATTGGGGGATACAGAAAGCTCTTTTGTTCACAGTTCTTTTTATTTAAACAGAATACAAATAGCTTTTGGAAGATGGGGGGCAGTATAAATAGCAATCACATTTAAATTGCTCTTAAGCCCCCCCCCCCACAGCAACAATGCTAGGAAATGAATACTTGGTTTGCACAGTGCATTGTTTGTGGTTACATGGAAAGATTAATGAGCTGTGAAGATGCTGGGGGTGGTATTCAGTATACGAAGCATGTGGTTGACTCGAAAGAATTTGTGTGCATGCCTGCGAGTTTCTATTGCTAAGCCTTTATGTATGGATGGATGACCATCTTTATGCATATTTTGTGAAATATGCATAATGTGCATTTTAAGAAAGGTTTGGTGTAGCATAATAGAGCATATATGTTCGAGTTGAGATGTCTCCAATGCAAATGCCAGTTTAGTTATTATTAAGTAACGGGGGGAACACAGACAAGGTACAAGGAGGAGCTATAGCTCAGTAGTAGAGCAAATGCTTCGCTGCCTTGATTGCCCTTATTGGGAGAAAGGCGGGGTAGAAATCCTTTAAATAAATAATGAAGAAGCTCCAAGGTTCAATCCCTGTTACTAAACTGGTATCTCCAGGGAGGACTGGGAAAGATAACTCAGGAGCAGTCACTATACTGAGTTAGCTGAACCACTGGTCTGCCTCGGTATAAGGCAGCATCATACTCAGCTCTGCAAAACTCAGATAATAGAAACAGCCTACTTTACAGGGTTGTTGTAAGGACAGGTGTGAAGACCTGCTGTGAGCACTTAGGAATCAAGCAATATAAATACTAAACATTATTTGCACATTATCTTGCTATCCGAATAGTCCCACTGCTCTTCAGAAGAGTCTCTCAAATAGCAAGAGGGTGTAAGAATCTGTCCCATTATACCCTTTGCAACTCATCGTGTGATATGTCCTGCCACTGACTTTGAATGGATCGTGGAAAGACTGGCTACAATATACGTTTTTCCTGAATGAAAAGTGCCGAGTCAAGTCTGCTTTTCAAGAGCACAAAGGGAGATGCTGTTAGAACAAACGGTATTATTGAAAACAAAACAAAAAAATCCATTCTTGGCCTTCTGAGTCTGATTATTTTGTCAGTTGCTGGTATTGCATTTACTCTGGGCTCTGAATCTATTACTCCCCCACCCCCACAGATAGGATTACCTGCCAGTTTTGGAAATTGCCTTCCTGCCTGTAAAAAAGTAAATGTTACTCTCCCCCACCAAGACTATGAGCAACTCACAAAGGGAGAGAGCTAAGAAAATCATAGCTAAAGGGTTTTGCTTTCCCCCCCCCCCCAATAAATTCATGTTTCATTGGCATGGTGTATGTGCCAGAACTGAATTTCAGTATCTGCCTCTGTGAATGAAATGAAAAACATTGCAGCGACTAGGGTCATAACCTAGGACACACAGTCCAGTTCCCAATGCAGCTATTGCGACTTTGCAGTATCCATTTAATTTAGAGCGGCCCTTCCCCCCTAGACAACTGGTACAATCCAGAAAACATTAGTTATGACTTAAGGGCTGGTTCGTAAAGCCAGCAGTCCCTATTTGGTAGCCTCCAGGATTGAGTGGGGCACCCAGCAGGCTTACAACACAGCCAGGATAGCTTGTGGACTCAGAATCCAGCCAAGATCCCTGGGAGGTAGCAGCAATTATATAGAAAACAGTGCTTCGTAAGGGAGGGAGCCTACAGCCGACACAATTTGCACAACGTTCTGAGCTGCTCTGATTGAATAAACCAAGCCACATGATCCTGGCTGGGTAGCAAACACCCACTACCCACCATGCACACTCCCACAACCCACTGAATGGAGGCAGTCAGCTTTATGAACTAGCTGCCTGAGTCCTATAGAAATTAACAGGATTTAGGTTAGTCACAGTGCAGGCTACACTCCTATACACACTTACCTGGGAGAATGCCCCACTGAACATAGTGGGACTTCCTTCCTAGTACACATGTACAAAATTGTGCTGCATGTTGCATTTCCACGCTGAAAATGTGGAATTTTTTTTAAAAATATTAAACAATATCCTGTTTTTGAGAAACTAGAACCAGTCCTTAAATGTGGCAGCAAATGCAATGCGGGATGTGACTGCACAAGTGTCATGGGCACCTATTGACTAATGTCTGTAACATTGCAGTTCTACCCCCCCTTATACTTATGACATTTTTTGGGTAACACTTTTAAAAATGGATTAATTTATTTTTTGACATCTTTCTAGACTGATCACTCCCTTGTCCTATGTCTTCATTTCTCCAGCTGCAGTTACTCCATCACATCCTGGAGCCTTTCTTTGTTTCTGAAGCCTGTGTGCTCCTCTTTTCCATAACTGCTCTGATCTCCCCCTATCTTGCCAATTTCATTCCCGCACTTTTAATAACCTAGGCCTGAAATCAGGGCAGAAACATGTGGACATGTAGTTTGTCCTTAAGAGAAAGTACAGTTATGCTCTTCTTAGTAGCTGGTTGATTTTGCTATTCTATAGTACAGTACATACTGGCTTACTTGAAATTCACCTTGTGTGTGCCTTTGGCTGGATGTGTCATGAAATAAATAAGCTACATGTAGTCTGTAAACTTTGCTTCTACATGCATGTAAAAAAAAGTTACAGCCCAATCCCATCTAACATCCCATGCAGTGATGCAGTGGGACCTGCGTGGGTTATGCTGCATCCTGCGTGGAAATAACGGCTGGGTAAAGAAATATTTTCTTTTGTCTGTTCTAACTCTCCCTCCACTCAATTTTAGTACATGTCCCCTGGTTCTGGTGTTGTGCGAGAGGGAGAAGAATTTCCCTCTATCCACTCTCTCCATCCCATGCATAATTTTATAAGTCTCAATCATGTCCCCCCTCAGGCGCCTTTTTTCTAGGCTGAAAAGCCCCAGACGCTGTAGCCTTTCCTCATAAGGGAGGTGCTCCAGCCCACGAATCATTCTGGTCGCTCTTTTCTGCACCTTTTCCAATTCTACTATATCCTTTTTGAGGTGTGGTGACCAGAACTGGACACAATACTCCAGATGTGGCCTTACCATCGATTTGTACAAAGGCATAATGATATTGGCCGTTTTAGTCTCAATCCCTTTTTTAATGATCCCGAGCATGGAATTGGCCTTCTTCACAGCCGCCTCACACTGGGTCGACACTTTCATCGACCTGTCCACCAGCACCCCAAGATCTCTCTCTTGATCCGTCACAGACAACTCAGAACCCATTAGCGTATATGTGAAATTTTGGTTTCTTGCCCCAGTGTGCATCACTTTGCACTTACTTACATTGAAGCGCATCTGCCATTTTGCTGCCCATTCTCCCAGTTTGGAGAGATCCTTCTGGAGCTCTTCACAATCCCTGCTGGTCTTCACCACCCAGAAAAGTTTAGTGTCATCTGCAAACTTGGCCACCTCACTGCCTATCCCCGACTCCAGGTCATTTATGAATAAGTTGAAAAGCACCGGTCCCAAGACCGATCCTTGGGGCACACCGCTTTTCACCTCTCGCCATTGTGAAAATTGCCCATTGACTCCCACTTGCTGTTTCCTGGTCTTCAACCAGTTCCTAATCCACAAGAGGACCTGCCCTCTTATTCCCTGACTGTGGAGTTTTCTCAGGAGCCTTTCATGAGGGACCGTGTCAAACGCCTTCTGAAAATCCAGATATATAATATCCACGGGTTCGCTCGCATCCACATGCCTGTTGACCTTTTCAAAAAATTCTAACAGGTTTGTGAGGCAAGACTTCCCCTGGCAGAAGCCATGCTGACTCTCCCTCAGCAGAGCTTGTTCTTCTATGTATTTTAAGATTTTATCCTTAATGAGACTTTCCACCATCTTCCCTGGAACAGAGGTTAGGCTGACCGGCCTGTAGTTTCCCGGGTCCCCCCTCCTTCCTTTTTTAAAGATTGGCGTGACATTAGCTATCCTCCAATCCTCTGGCACAGTGGCCGTTTTAAGGGACAAGTTGCATATTTGGGTCAAGAGGTCAGCAACTTCATTCTTGAGTTCCTTCAGAACTCTTGGGTGGACGCCATCCGGGCCTGGTGATTTATTGATCTTTATTTTGTCAATTAAGTCTGAGACGTCTTCTCTTTTAACCTCTATTTGACTTAATTCTTTAGTCAGGGGAGACCATTCCGGCAGCGGTATTTGCCCGAGGTCTTCTGCCGTGAAGACAGATGCAAAGAACTCATTTAAGTTCTCTGCAGTCTCCAAGTCCCCTTTTATCACCCCTTTCTCTCCCTCACCATCCAGCGGACCAACCGTTTCCCTGGCAGGTTTCCTGCTTCTAACATATTTGAAGAAGCTTTTATTATTCCCTTTTATGTTGCCTGCCATACGTTACTCAAAGACTTGCTTGGCCTCCCGTATCATCTTTTTACATTTCTTTTGCCACAGTTTGTGCTCCTGTTTATTTTCCTCACTAGGGCAAGACTTCCATTTACGGAAGGAAGCTTCCTTGCCTTTTACAGCCTCCTTAACTGTGCTTGTTAGCCATGCCGGCACCCTCCTGGACTTGGTCGAGCCCTTCCTCCTTTGTGGGATACATTCCCGCTGGGCCTCTATGACTGTTGTTTTAAACAGCCTCCATGCACTCTGGAGCGATTGGACTCTTTTTACCTTCCCTTTCAGCTTTTTTTTTAACTAGTCTCCTCATTTTGGGGAAGTCAGCCCTTCGGAAGTCAAGGGTTTTCGTGTCAGATTTGCTCGGCACTCTCCCTCCGACATGCATGGCGCAACAGATCACAGCATGGTCACTGTTCCCCAACGGTTCGGTAACATTTACCTCCCTGACCAGATCTTGAGTGCCACACAATATCAAGTCCAGAGTCACCTGTCCTCTGGTCGGTTCCGTGACAAGCTGCTCTAAGGCACAGTCATTTAACATATCCAGAAATCCAGTCTCTCTTTCATGACCTGAGCATGAATTGACCCAGTCGATGTGAGGATAATTGAAGTCCCCCATGACTACAACCCTGTCTCTCATTGACACCTCCCTGATTTGCTTCCTCATTTCAAGATCCCCTTCAGGTTTTTGATCTGGAGGACGGTAGCATGCCCCTACTATTACATCACTCTTTGAGCCTGGTAATCTAACCCACAGTGATTCTACAGAGGAGTCAGAGCCCCCCTCCAGCTCTACTCTGGTCGATTCTACCCCCTCTTTGACATAGATGGCCACCCCACCTCCAACACGCCCCTCTCTGTCCCTCCTATAGAGTTTATATCCTGGAATTGCAGTATCCCACTGGTTCTCCGCATTCCACCAGGTTTCTGTTATACCTACTATGTCAATGTTTTCCCTAGCCACCAAACATTCCAGTTCTCCCATCTTTGCCCGTAGACTTCGGGCATTTGCATAAAAGCACTTATATACCTGGTCCCCCAAGAAGGGCTGCATGTTTGCACCTTTATTCCTGCAGCCTTCTGTCCTGCTAGACTGGCTGTCATGTTCCATCACGCTACCACTCCCAATTTTTACTCTGCTATTACTTAACTGTTCCCCATCCTCTGCACCCTCATTCCCTAGGGATGAGGAGTCCCGAACCGGATGCCCCTCAGCTCCTGTCGGCTTTCCCCCAGGAGTCAGTTTAAAAGCTGCTCTGCCACCTTCTTAATGTTACGCGCCAGCAGTCTGGTTCCGTTTTGGTTCAAGTGAAGCCCGTCCCTCTTGTACAGGCCCGGCTTGTCCCAAAACGTTCCCCAGTGCCTCACAAACTTAAACCCCTCCTCCTGACACCAGTGTCTCATCCACTCATTGAGACCCCTGAGCTCCGCCTGCCTAGCTGGCCCTGCGCGTGGAACAGGTAGCACTTCTGAGAACGCTACCTTTGGGGTCCTGGATTTGAGCTTCCTACCTAGCAACCTAAATTTGGCCTCCAGGACCGCCCGGCTACATTTCCCCACGTCGTTGGTGCCAACATGCACCACAACCGCTACCTCCTCCCCAGCACTCTCTACCAGCCTATCTAGACGAGAGGTGATGTCCGCAACCTTCGCACCAGGTAGGCAAGTCACCGTGCGGTCCTCACATCCATCACAGACCCCCCTCTCTATGTTCCTGACTATAGAGTCACCCACGACAAGAAGCCCCCTTCGCCCCCTCCCCAGAGGAGTATCCATAGTGCGACTGGATACGGGCCCATCACCTGAAGAAGGGGTCCCCACTGTGGGATTGTTTCCCTCTTTTCCAGAGCGACGTCCTCCAGCCCTGAGACTCCCTTTCCTGGCAGCTGAGGAGCTGGCCAACTGAGGGTGGGACGATGCCTCCACATCCCTAGAAGTCTCACCCTGGTTCCTCTCTACCTGTCTCTGCTTCTCCAGGTCAGCAACCGTGGCTTCAAGGGAGCGAACCTGTTCCCTGAGAGCCTGGAGCTCTTTGCACCGAGCACACACCCATGACTTGTGCCCAAGAGGCAGATAGCCATACATGTGACACTCAGTGCAAAACACTGGATAGCCCCCACCCTTCTGCTGGCTGTCTGACTGCATAGCTTTTGAGTGTAAGTTATGAATTTATCAACGTTTGGGCACCTTAATGTTGTTGGAGCTCTCCTCTCTTCCTCTCTCCTCTCCACAGAGGAGAAGTGCCGGGCAGTGTGTGGGGCCTGGCTTCCTCGCCCCGCTGCTGAACTTGCCCAGCTGCTTAACTCGCAGTGTCTTTTTTACCTTGCCACTTTGTCCCAATGAGCCACTTGGTGCCAGTGAGGCCACTCGCTGCTCCTGAAAGGGCTCACTTGTAAACCAGCCCCAGATTTAAACTGTTGTGTGGCTCCTCCCCCTGCCTACCTGAAAGTTTGAAAAGATTGGCCTCTAAGGGGGGTGGGGCCTGACGGGGGTTACTGGCAGGAAATTCCTGTTGCTATTGTTCCTGCTGCTGCCTCAATTTACATCTGGCCTACTATACCATGCGGTCTGGCCTACTATACCATGCGGTCTGTATGTTTTAAACTGTATGTTTTAAACTCTGCTTAAGGTTTAACTCTGCTTAAGGTTTAACTCTGCTTAAGGTAGTTTAGCTTGCTTTCTCTCCTTCTTTTAGCCTCCTCCTGTTTTGTTTTGGGCTCCTACTCTAAAGTAGACTCAGGTCTCTGCCCTGGGCTTTTACTCTTGAGTAAACACTGGTTTTACTCAGAGTAGACCTGTTTAGATTTGGACTGCAATTCTCTTTAGAATCAGCTCCCAGGCTTGTCCAGTTTCTGCCCCTGTCTTTTAGATAGGTGCTTGTTTGTTTATTTGAATCTATTTAATTTCCCCACCTAGCTTCTGTGCCTGTGTCCTAGCTACTGGACCTTAAAATTCCCCTCCTCAGGTTATATTTAGTTCTACTTAGCTAGGCTTAGTTCTAGCTAGGCTTAGTTCTATCTTAAGTTTAAGGTAGCTTAAGGTAGCTTTAACCAAGTCCTTTACAGTTAATGGTAAATTAAAGTTAGACAAAGCTGCACAACAGAGAGAGTTCACTTACCTTCTCCTCGCCCAGCTGCTTAACTCGCAGTGTATTTTTTACCTTGCCACTTTGTCCCAGTGAGCCACTTGGTCCCAGTGAGGCCACTCGCTGCTCCTGAAAGGGTTCACTCGCAAACCAGCCCCAGATTTAAACTCCAGCTCACACTGCTCCTTCTGCTGGCGCACACAGGCTGGTGCAGACATCTGCACTAGCACCAGCAAGTGCTCTGCCTTCGCAAAGCACTTTACAGTGCTTTTGCAATGGCCAGCACCAGCGCACTGCTCACTGTGCTGGTGCAGGAGGTAAGTAGGATTGTGCCATAAATCCCATTGAATTTTAGATGCATTCATTGATATATACATTAGAATAAGTGAGCACTGGACCACTAAAGGGTGTTCATTTCATGCAAATCAGATGCTGCTTACCCTGCTTTTTACCTTCCTTTGAGTTTGTGCAATCAGCACGTTTAGTAAAGGGTGTTTAGATGGGAAAGGGAAGGGGTGTCTAATCCTGAAATGCCACTTGCTTCCGTTCAGGGCTGGAGCCATGTTGATCTTGATTCAAGGATTACTTTAGTGCGGCTTTTATCGTTACTTGAGAAGAATGAAGAAAGAGCCTGAACAGAAAAACGAAGCCTCCCTCAGCTAGTGGAACTGCGGTTTTCTTCCAGTGAAATATCCTGATGCAAATCTCTTCCACATATAAATAAAAGCAGAACACTTTTTATACTGCAATATTTTTGCAACGTTACAGTTTCTCACCATGTCATTTTGAGAGGGTGCTGGGCTGTAAACCTTCCCACGAATGAAACTAATCTGCCTTCCCCAATGAGTGTATAACTGCACATCGTATAACTTTTTAGCAGAGGCTGAAGAAGACAGCATTAAACTGCAGACCACAGAATCATCAGGGGTCCTAAGCAATATCTAACCCCAAACGTTTCCCTAAAACAGGATTCTCAAATACATTAATAATAGACATTCACACCATATATGATATGTGGTGTGAATGTCTATATATATGCAGCCTCCGGTTGATGAACCCACTTTATCCAAATTATGCACAGAATGGTATGCATTTCTCCACTGCATTGCGCAAGTGAGAAATCTTGATCCTGAGCACAAAATTCAGCACACAGGTTACAGCATTTTAATGCCAATTTCCAACTCTTAATGCTGCTCAAATCTAGGCGTGAAAGCAGGTGGGGTAATGCCTGATGAAGTCTCTATACATGGGGGGAGCCTTATTAGCAAGAACTCTACTGGACAACTGGCAAGACTTCAGAATAAATTATGCAAATATGTGAAAATGGCTAAATTTGCATGCAGATTACAGAATTCAGGTCATAGAATTAGTCCAAGATGAGAGTAATCTTGATGCAGAGATTTGTTTGTCCATAGCAAAAAGTTGGGCAGTGTGATGGGTTCTTCTTCTTCTCTGATCTTTAGTCTGGTTTCAGAATGAAGGTATGCAGACCCATCCCGTCCATGAAGCCAACGTGGCCGTTGTCTCAGCCCGTGAAATGGCAGGAGGCACCCACTGTCTTCCTTCACAACTACTCACTACTACTCACTACTACTACTCACTCTCTTCCCACTAACTCTTTTCCTTTTCTCGCCTCCTTTTTGAATCCAGCGAGGGGGAGAAGTTGCAGAAGTAGAGGCTGCGAATGCCCCAGCCAAGGAGGAGGCATCTGGAGTGACAAGGCACTGCACAAAGTGAGCAGCAGCATTTGGCGGCGGCTGCAGCAGCGGCGGCACACGCTGGGAGATTTTGGAGCAGCCCTGGTGGCCTGAGCCCCTCTTTCCCTCTCACACTGGACCTATGCCATTCCAGAGAGTCCAAATACTGGACACATAACTTTCTTGTCCTGAAAAGACGCAGTTCCTCTTTGGGACATATTATTTATATTTCCTAGCCAGCTGACAGAGATGGGATAACTTGGCGATTTTGATTTGATATCGTTGATATCCACATCAAGAACACCTGCAATTTAGCAGAGCAAAACAGTGAGATTAGGAAGCAACAGCCTAACACAAACTAAATCACACACCACCACCCCACGCATGCATCTGCGCCAACAGGGAACACACGGCAACCAATGGGGGAGTTCGGGTCCCAGAGACCTCCTCAAGGTAAGGATACATTTGTTCTCTTGCTGTGGGGCAAGCCTCTGCTACCCCTATGGGTCTACTTGGATCTTAATACATACAAATAATAATCTGCACCAGTTACTTTGCTGGCGCAAGTCTGAGTGGATCCGGGGAGGTGGACTGAGGCTGGGAAAGGGGGATAGGATATTGGCAGAGCTGCTTCCACCGATACCGCCCCATTCTTAGCCTCAACACACACCCTCTGTGCCCTGGTCATTGGGCAGCAAGTGTTATATGTTAGGAAGTTGTTACAAAAGATACA
Organism: Plestiodon gilberti rubricaudatus; assembly: GCA_026170595.1. Taxonomy (NCBI): domain Eukaryota; kingdom Metazoa; phylum Chordata; class Lepidosauria; order Squamata; family Scincidae; genus Plestiodon; species Plestiodon gilberti. Next base: position 45,245,313 of record JANXHW010000004.1, read on the forward strand.
GGCTCTTGGACTTTGAAATGTCTTACTGCAAGTCATTTGCAACAACTCAGTCTGAGCTTTGCATGCTAGGCAGAATGAAGACCACCACAGAATGCAGAGTTCACATCAACACAGAATGCTTAGAGTTAGAATGGAAACAAGACTGAAATCCAGGCATGAGAAACAAACAAGTCAACAAAATATGATGAGCAATGCTGAGGGTGTTTTTTTAATGTGGTGAAGGGAGAAAAGGTTATTTGAAGTCAACCATCTGTCTTTGGTTTATTTTCTCTATTTATATAGTGCATTTTAATGAGCAATAATCAGCTTAAGTTTAAAATCAGTAAATTCAAGTTGTACTTCTGGAGCACTAATTGCTGCTAAAGGCAATAGATTTGGTTTTAACGGACCTATCAACATTTTTTTCTGCTCTTTAGTGGACCATTCATGTCACAATGCTACAGTGTCATGCAACAGTTAATGGAACATTGTCTCAAGTCATCAACGCACATTCACACAACAAGAGCCCAGAAGTTGCTCTTCTTCAGGGCCTGACGTACAAGCCAGACATGACATCTTTGCAGGTGTAAAATCAATGGGCCTCCTCGGATGTGCGCCAGCTCTGTAAGGTCAGCCCAAACTAGGAAGTTGCCGTGGGATATCGGCGCAACCCATCGCCGATATCCTCGCCCCCTCCCAGCCTGGGCCGGCCAATGGGCCCCTCCCTCCCCACCCCTGCCCACCTTCCCCACGCCCCTGCGTCAACTGGCGCAGGACTTACCTACAGGCTACCTACAGGCAAAGGTCATGGTTGACAGCGCAGTAAGCGGTGCCGGCTTCTGCACCGGTGCCGCTTACTCAAAAGGAGTATGCCATAAAGTGTTTCCTTGGGCCAGCAGAGGGAGAGCTTCGCTGGCCTAATTCTATGCTGGATTATTGGGCTGTTAATCACAGGGAGAAGCAGGGCAAGGGAACCACGCTGCTTTTCTGGAGGGAGGGAGGCTACAAACGTTACCTGACCAGACCTCGTCGGCTCAGAGGTTTTGGCTGTGCTCAGGGAGAGAGAAGGAGAGAAAGGTTGGAAAAGAAAGGGGGAGTTGGGTGTTACCCGTTCCTGGGTACCCGCTGGCATGGTGGTCCTACCTTGGATGGTGGCTGGAATGGGGGTGACAACATAGCACCAGCGGGTTAACACTCCACAAGCCAACAGCAAAGCATAATAGCAGGCAAGGGACAGAGCCAAGGAATGAAGAACATGAGGATCTAGTGCCCAGGGGTCTTATAGACCTTTCCGCCATAGAATCCTATGGGATCCTGTATGGGGTGAACTAATCAACGGAACCTCCTTTGCTACTTGAGGATCCCTGTTGGGTTCTGCTTTTGTCTCTCATACCCACTTGAGCATGCAGTGTCAAGTTTGGAGGTCCATTGGCTCAAACGTGCCTCTTTGATTGGATTTCTAACTGCGGGGTTGGTGAGGACTATTGGACTCCGGAATCCTTCTTTTGTTTTGTTAAACTTGTTTTTCCCAAAGTCAGGAGCTGTGATCACAAGGTACAATTTTGCTGTTCCAGCCAGATTTGGAGCCGGTAAACTCCATTTGGAGCCAGTCAGGTCCATTAACAGCTCAGATGAATTGAGTGTGGGTGTGGGGTGATTACTCAGTTCATTAAAATGTGGCCTTCCTGGCCTGTGGATCTGAGGCTTCCTGCCATCAGTCCATGCAATAGACACATTGCTGGTCTGGCCCATAGTCTCCTGGCAGACTCTCAGTACAAAGTACACGTGTGTATATATATATATGTGAGTTAGCTACATGCCTGGAAATGAAAGATTGACTGGGGTAGCAATTTGTTTGCTGTTCATTCATAAATCAGGGCCTGGGAGCTGCATGCCAGGTGCTAGAATGGTTTCAGTTGTCCAAGCAATAATGAAGCGAAATCTGCCATTTCCCAAAATTCAGCATAAATCCATAGTCATGCTCTGCAGTGAGTAGTCAGACTGGCAAATGTTGCCATCCTTATGCACCAAAGAACTCTACAAGTAGAAACGGCTTGGTAGGAGGAAATGGGAGGGAGGAAGGAAACCATGTTACAGGGATTGAACTAATGTTGTCATGGAAACTGTTAGACTACCTGTAATGTTTTGGTGATGAACATATATTTTGGGTTGGTCCTAATAATAAAGGTATTGCTAGATTGTGGCTTTAGTATATGTGGCGTCACTGCACGTGCGTCACCCGATAGTGGGGGGGGGCGCATCACCCCGCCCCTGCCATCACGCATCACCTACCTTCGTCCGGGCGTCTTCGGCCTTACCCGCGGCTCGTGGTACGCATGCGTGGCTTTTTTGTGCACGCGCACACCATCACTGAGGGCAAAAGCCTGCCCGGTTGCCCTCAGCTGCGGGTTCGCCATGTTTGCGCATGCGCAGACCGCCGCTGAGGGTACAAGGCTGCCCATATGCCCTCAGCGGCGGTCTGTGCATGCGCAAACATGGCGGACCCACAGCTGAGGGCAACCGGGCAGGCTCTTGCCCTCAGCGACAGTGTGCGCGTGTGCAAAAAAGCCACGCACGTGCACAACAAACTGAAGAGGCCAAAGAGGCTGCGGGGGTGCGTGCGTCACCCTTCTGTGCGCGGCACCCCAGGCAATCCGCCCCCCCGCCACAGCCCAGCTACGCGCATGAAATCATCATCAGTGAACTCTCCAGGTGCCAACACCAAAATTGTTCCATGATCTTTATTTTTCATGATGACTCAGCATCTTCCATAAAAGTCTTCTGTGGTTGTTGCTGGCAGATTAGCTAGATTGAGGATCAAAATCAGAACCATATGGGTGGCAGTTCTAATACTATTATTATGACCTATCGCACATGTGGTATTCCTAAATGTATGCTGGATATCTCCAGTGTAAAGTGTACTGGTTCTGGAAAGCTGCTTGAGACAAATCTCTGCCAAAAAGACAGATTATTGAACTCAAGGATCCACAGAAGAGAGTTCAGAACCCTCAAAGAAAAGGATATGGAAGAGAAGAGCAGGGCTGAGTCTAATTGCTGCCACCTGTTAACATGTGCTGTGTGTGATGGGGACATCTCTTTTTTCCTATTTGAAGAGAATGAGACTCTCTGCCGATAAGGATTTTGGGTAATCCTCTTGCCACAAAATAGATTATAATAAGGATAATCCATGTACCTTTCGCTATAAAAATGACTAGGTGCCCATGCTCCTTTAGAAGACTCTCAGAAGGAAGACAGGTTGCTTTCCTCATACCTAGGCTTACCATATCGCCGATCGGGACGCACCGCTTTGCCCTTAAGGGGCGGGGAGAGGGGAGGGAGTCAGGGAGTTAAGGGCAAAGCGGTGCGTCCCGGTCAGCGATATGGTAAGCCTACTCATACCAAACAAGGAAAAATGCTTCTTTAACCATCAGCCACCTTTATTATTATAATACTATACTTCATCACAACCTATGTTGGGCTGGTTATACACTGCAAGTGTTATTATTATCATCATCATCATCATCATCATCAACAACAACAACAACAACAACAACAACCCAATCCTATCCTCCTCCTCCCCCCCCCCCCGGCTGGTGCAGCCATGCCAAAAACAGGCGTGCTGTATCCAGCGGGGGCAGGCAGATCGGGAGAGTTCGGAGGCAAAAGGGGATTTAAATCCCTTTACACCTCTGTAAGCCTCCCACTCCACAATGGGTCTCCTCGGATCCCAGAATGCACTGTTCCCACTGGCTAGAATAGTTGTCAAACGGATTAAGACAAAGAGCACTGTAACAAATCAACACTAAAGAAAGCAGCTTTATGAGAGGTAATAGCGTATTATACCATACTCCCCAAAACACATTACAGAAGAAAGCATTACTACATATACACTGAATAATAGGCATTCTTGTTTTGAACAACCATGTACTAATCCTGTATATGTCATGTGTTTTAGGAAGAGCTTATGTAGCTGTTATAAATTATGTATATTATATATTATACAAAGTAGTTTTTGTATTTGTTTTTATAGCTGCCCCTGAGACAATCTTTAACCCAAAACACATTAGATTAAAACCAGCATTTTGTGTGCACGCTCCTCTGAGGTGTTCCCTCTCTTTTGCTGTCTTTTGTTGTCTCTGATAGGTACTTGGATCCCACATGTTTACAAAAGACATGCAGATGGAGAGGTTCCATATTTGGATTCCTTCTCACATAAAACGTCCTTACACACACTAGCACTTCAATCAGAAGGCTAGTTGGAACCTTTCTTCAGTCTGGACATGCTAGTTTTTCATATGGCAGGGTAGTAAAAGATTACCCTACCTGCAGTAGCGTCACTAGGACGCGCGTCACCCTAGTGACGCTCTGACATCGCGGCGCGGGGGGGCGACCCGGCTCCCCCCCACGTCGCCCTCCAGACGCTCCGAGGCCGGCCCAGGAGCCGGCCTCGGAGCATCCGACCCCGCCAGCGCTCTGAAAGAAGGCCCATGCAGCGCGTTAATAGGGGTATTTTTTTACAATTTTCGTGCATGCGCAGAGACCGTTTTGAGGGCATTTTGCCCTCAAAACGGTCTGCGCATGCGCGGAAATTGTAAAAAAAAACGTATTAACGCGCTGCATGGGCCTTCTTTCAGAAGGGCCTGGAGCGCCGGCGGGGTCAGACGCTCCGAGGCTGGCTCCCGGGCCGGCCTCGGAGCGTCTGGAGGGTGTCGCGCGTCACCCCCAGGCGGCCCGCCCCCCTGCCACGCTCCAGTGACGCCAGTGCCTACCTGCCTGCATTACATATGTTCTGAATGAGGACATAGCCCCTGTGATCAACTTCAGACATTACAAGTACAGGTGGGCCCCCATATCCACGGATTCGCTATCCACTGTTTCAGTTATCCACGGATCGCGGGGTCCCCTCCAGGCTTTTACTTTTTTCCCAAGAGCTGGGGGGCAAGCATGCCTGCCCGCAGGGGAGGCAGGGCGGGGGGCCCTCAGGAAACCAAGTGGGGAAGTGGGGTTCGCTCTTATCCACGGTTTCAAGTATCCACGGAGGGGCCTGGAACATATACCCAGCGGATATAGGGGGAGTACTGTACTGCCATGTGTCAGTCTTCTGTTTCTTGTACTTCCATTGCAATGTCCAAAGTTTCTCATGGATACTTTGTACGATCTGTACAGTGCATGCATCTGAAACATGCACATCAGATTTTCTAAACCTGGCTGGAAGACATTCATATGCCCACTTGTTGGCTCTTTTTGTAATATCCTAATCTCTACTGTCTCTGGAGGCTCTAACAGAGCCTCAACGCCTTTCATAGGGAACACAAGACCATTTGTAATCATATAAGAATCCATTAGCTATGCTTAATTTATTTCTGTATTTCTGTATTTATATACCACCTTTGTTATCCTCAGATTGCTCTTCAGATGTTATTCAAGGCGGTTTACATAGGCAGGCTTATCTAGATCCGATAAGGATCTTTACAATATTGTTCTGTATAGAACCCTACAATTCCAGCTGGTTTCCTCCATGATGTAGTCATCTTCACTAGCTGCTGAACACAAGCTTCGAGCTCTCTGCAGGACACCACAGATCATGCTGAACAGGGAAACATTTTTCCAGTTGTCACCGCTCTGTCACTGAACCAGTCTGTTCTCTCACCGCACCACGCAACAGCGACTCCTCTCTGCCACCGAGGGTCATGACAGCTTATCAGTGACTTCCTGGTCCCCCTTCCAGCACGAAAACTGACTGTTCCTGCTTAGCTTCCGGCAGTCTTCAGGCAGTTCAACCTCGGAAATGGCAACATATTCGAATGTAAGAAGTTCACCATTTATTTTATGCTGTAAATACAGTACTGTCCCTTGTTTTCAGTCTCATGACTTGCCCAGAGCCTAAATGGACAAGGCACCTTAAACCTTTAGAGAAACCAATGACTACTACAGTGTAGTGACCAAGAGACTGAGCAGTAAATCAGGATTGCCCTGGTTCAAATCTCACCTCTGCAAAAAAAACTCATTATATATAATAATAATATACAGTATTTATATAGTGCCTTTCTTGGTCATTGGATTTCTCCTCTGACTTTAATCCAAGGCGGTATACATGGGCAGGCTTTCCTAACCCCCCTAATGGGTTTTTTTTACAATATATAAATGTCCAGTCTTTCATGAACAACTACATTCCAGATGGTATCCTTTTGCAGTCTGGCTTTTTTCCACTGGCCTTCGCCTCCCACACTCAACCGACACAGCTGGCAGCTCTTATCTTTCCTCATGGAGGCTTTCACAGCTTTTTGTCGGTAGCGAGTCACGAATTTGACATTTCACTGATCACCGGGCTTGCAAGGCGGCGGCTTTATTGACTGAGCCATTAGGTGACCTTGAGGACGACATCCAAGAGTGGCCCAAGCAGAGATGCTGCCTGATGGGGGGGCATGCTGCCCCTGCTACCCCCAACAATACATAAATGTGCACACAGTAGCACATACACATGCGGCTACAACTCCCTCTTCATCCACCTCCATCTGGCGGCTTAGTAGAGCAGCAGGATGGCCAAAGAGAGGGGAAAGAGGCAAGGCAGAGCCAGCCCCTTTCCCTTCCACTCCAGCACCACCTCCTTGCTGTTCAGTGGTGCTGGAGGAAGAGGTGGATTATGGCTGCCCTAATCCTCTTTCCACTCGCTCAGCAGGCAGGAAGACGATCAGATATTGATAACCAATGGAAGGGGCTCAGCAGGCAGAGGGCAGACACGGGATGCAGAGCACCCCATATCAGTTCGCCACTCCCCCCCCCTTGTTGCTCAAAGCAAGTGATTCAGTCACCCTCATCGCTAGGGTGGCCCTGACTACATCAAGATAGTACATGTGAAGCTCTTTGCACACTCAGAAAGCACTATTATTAAGAATATTATTAAGAATATTTACAGTATATTCAGCTTTTCAACAAAAACATTCACAACTTGGTTTATAGAGAAAACCAAATAACTAAATGGTATTACACAAATGTTCACTATTCTTATTAGAGACTGTTATTGACTAGCATGCCAATTGCTAAGGATGTGATCTGCTAAGGATGTGAAAAGCGTCTGGGGCTTTTCAGTCTAGAAAAAAGGCGCCTGAGGGGGGACATGATTGAGACGTATAAAATTATGCATGGGGTGGAGAGAGTGGAGAGAGGGAAATTCTTCTCCCTCTCGCATAACACCAGAACCAGGGGACATGCACTAAAATTGAGTGGAGGGAGAGTTAGAACAGACAAAAGAAAATATTTCTTTACCCAGCGTGTAATTCATCTGTGGAACTCCTTGCCACAGGATGTGGTGATGGCACCTGGCCTGGATGCCTTTAAAAGGGGATTGGACAGATTCATGGAGGAAAAGACCATCACAGGTTACAAGCCATAAGCAACCTCCTGGTTTTAGAAGTGGGTTTTCTCTGTGCCAGGTGCAAGGGAGTGACAACAGGAAACAGGTTATCTTGTTGTCTTGTGCTCCCTGAGGCATCTGGTGGGGCCACTGTGTGATACAGGAAGCTGGACTAGATGGGCTTTTGGCCTGATCCAGCAGGGCTCTTCTTATGTTCTTATGCTAGCATCATCCTTAAACATGATGCTAAACTAGCATCATAAGATGTTGTTGTTGTTGTTGTTGTTCAGTCGTTAAGTCGTGTCCGACCCTTCATGATCCCATGAACCATATCCCGCCAGGCCTTCCTGTCCTCCACTATCCTCCTGAGTTCGCTCATTTTCATGTTCGTTGCATTGGTGATGCTGTCTAACCATCTCATTCTTTGCCTTCCCCTTCTCCTTTTGCCTTCAATCTTTCCCAGCATCAGAGTCTTCTCCAGAGAGTCCTCTCTTCGCATTAGGTGGCCAAAATATTTGAGTTTCAGCCTCAGTACCTGTCCTTCCAGGGAACAGTCAGGCTTGATTTCATTTAGAATTGACTGATTTGATCTCCTAGCAGTCCAAGGGACTCTCAGGAGTCTTCTCCAGCACCACAGACGTTATGCCAGGACAAATACTTGAAGTGTATGCTGGAATGTCGTCGGGGGGGGGGGGTGAGAGGATATAGGCAGACAGAACAATAAAACTGAAGTACTGTGTGAAGCATTAAAGACCTGAGGGATACCATCTATACTACAAGCTTCTATTAGTTTAATCGGTTTAAATGGAATTGTTTCCCCCCCAAAGAATCCAGGGAATTGTAGTTTGCTGAAAATCCAAGAAAAATACATGCACAAATGTTGCAATCCTAAACACACTTACAGCGCAATCCTAACCAACTTTCCAGCACCAGTGTAGCCGTGCTAACAGGGCACACACTACATTTTGTAGTGCAGGGGCAGTCATGGAGGCCTCTTCAAGGTGAAGGAACATTTATTCCCTTACCTCGGAGCTGCATTGTGGCTGCACCAGATCTGGAAAATTGGTTAGGATTGCGCTGTTACTCAAGAGCAAGCATCACTGTGGATCTTTCTTCCAAGTAAACTTCCATACCATTGTGCTTTAAAAGGGACAAACTCATGCCAATTTGGAGCTGCAAAGGCAAACTTTGCCTTATAATATTAAAAAATTAAAAGGAATTAAGGAATTAAAATAAAAAGGAAATAGAATGCAATTATAAATAAACCCAAGCTAAACCTACTTTCTTCACATCGCTGTAGCATGGGGGATGACAACATACAACATGGTACCATATAAGACGGTAATTAAATGCTTCTTCCCACAGTCTGAAATCCCTGGTCTGCTTTAAAACATTAAGTACCATGAAGGCTATGAACATCAAACTCCAGCATTGTAATTTTAACAATGATCTCTAGGTAATTTTCAATGCACTTTAAACAGAACTTGTAAAGGTTAAATTAATTCCCAGGTCCATTGAATTAAAAGACCACAGCATATGAAATCTGCCTTTCATTAAGATGATAAAGGTCACCGTCCTAGAAGCAGCATCGCCCGCCCACCCACCCACCCACCTCTCTTACATTTACTTTAAAGGAAAACAATATTTTAAATAACATGTGACAGTATAGGTGCTAATAATATGTCTGCAAAAATACAAATTTGCCTACAAGTCTTCCAAGGTTGGGAGGACCACTGGTACACCTAATATAATAACGACATTAATTCTCATGCTTCTCAGCACAAATAGTTGTTGGTAACTGGAGCAAATGCCCTTGTCTCAGAAGAAAAGGAAGTGTAATAAAATTCTGACACAAATGTTTTTTTCATTAGCTGTTTTCACACTAGTCATTAAACGTTCAGGTTAACAGAACGTCTTTTAATTCTATTGTCCACCCCAATCGCAAAACTGATACTCAAGGGAAATAACAGGCCAGCAAGCAAAGACGCAGACGCTGGAGGAAATGCTCTCAAGTTCTTCTAGGGTAACATCGCATCATCAAACTGCTTGCAAAACCAAGCTGTTTATGAGAAGGACTACAGCACAAGCCTCTATAAAGCTTGAAAAGAAGGCTCAGTGGGGATGCCTAGCAGCACAGAGCATGCTGTAAGGAAGCAGTCCAACGAAGGGGGGGGTGTCACCACGTACATGAGGGGCAGTACCCACACATGTACGTATTGAGGTCCCAACCTTTTTCTAAAATGAAAAGTCATTTCAGTCCTAACAAGGCCTTACGTTGCTGGAATTAGCATTCCTGCAACATAAGGTCCTTTACGGCTGTCACAATGTGCAACACGCCATACAATGCAGCCTGGCTGTCGCCACAACCAGTGAGCAGCCAGGTCTGCACACAAGCAGCCTCCTGACATACCCCAGTGAAGGTAAATCAGCACAAGGGGTGGGAAGGAGGTGGGGGTGGGCAAAACAGGGTGGGGAGGGGGAGGAATGGAGTGGAGTGGGGACCAGGGCAGGAAGGAGGACAGATTGAGGCCGGGAAGGGGGCGGAATCAGCGGCAGCACACAGCAGCAGTGCCGCCAATATCCTATCCCCCTTCCAGGTCTTGTTCCGCCTTCCCAGGCCCACTCAGACATGAACCAGCTACTGTATATAGCTGGTGCAGGTCCAAGTAGACGCAGCAGGGCAGTAAGGGCTTAACCCAGAGCAAAGGAACAAATGTTCTCCTACCTCAAGGATGCCTTCACAGCTCGAAACTTCCCCGCAGGATGCAGCACGTGCCCTGTTGGTGCGGCTGCATCAGCGCATGGGGAATTAGGTAGGATTGGGCTGCCCAAGTATGAGTGGAGAAGTGGCAAAGCAACAACGTAAAAGACCCTGCTCCTCTCCACTGCTAACTGAACCACTAGAGAGGGGTACCCTGCATAGCCCCCCATCCCAATTTCCAAAAAATAGTGGTATTCATACAGAAAGAGGCAGTTTCTGAGAAAAACAGGTTCCAATCTGTTAAATCCCTGACCATGACTTTCACCTCTCCAGCTCAGGGGCCAAACGTTTTCTGCTCCCCTTGACTGTTCTGTTCTGTCTTGGTGTTCCTTGTGCCTGAAACTCCCCATAAGAGCTGCTACCTGGGACCACCTCTCTAGCTTCTTTCAGTCATTCTTTGACAAGAGAAGCCCTTTTCTGAAGTTCTTTGAAAGTGTGGAGGAGGGGAGTGGGATCACAGCCATGTCTACTCACTCGCAACCTCTACACATTGTTCTGAAGGTCAGGACAAGGACTAGCAGCCCAATCCTAACTATCCGGCGGGTAGCCCAGGGCCGCTCACTGGATCCTATCCCCATTCTGGGCAGCTCTAGAGCAGCCCGGAGATCTACTCGGGGAAAGGGAATGTTTGTCCCCTTCCCCTGGTGCAAACTAGGGAAGGCCCAATGGGCCTCCTCGGATTTCCACCAGCTAAATAGCTGGCGGAAGTAAAAGGAGGCTGTGTAACAGCCGGCCCAAATGGGGACGGGGATATGGCAGACACTATCCTCGTCCCCGGGCCGGCTCGGCCAATGGCCCCTCTCCCTCGCCACCCAGACCACCCCCACGCCTGCTGGAGGATCTCTTACCTGCCTCCAGCGGCAGTGGGGATGTCCCGGCGGCAGAGGGCAGCCAGCCGCCCTTACTCCCAAGTCATCGCGAATGTGCTACACGGCACGTTCGCGACGGCTTCTGGCAGCAGAGCGCTCGCACTGCCGCCGGACATTTCGTTAGTATTACGCTGTGAGTAGACAATTGGGATTCCCAATTGCATGGAGAGAGCCATATATGCATACAATTATATGCAGATAAGCAATGTTCTAAGCTGAACTTCAAATGAACATGTGAAGGCAAGGAGCTCCATTTGTCACCCCCCAGTGGATTGTATTGTTTTTTAACTTACTGTATGTATTGTTTTTAAATTATGTATTTTAACTTGTTGTAAGCCATCTTGGGCATTTGCCTTGGCATAGGAAAAGGCGGGGTATAATTTTTTAAAATAAATAAATAAATAAATAAATTTACAAAGAGGCCCCAACTCATGTTATATCATCTGTGTGGTGGAGGGACAAGGTGCACACCACTCCTCTACTATGTGAAGACCTTGAGTAATACATGTATACCCTGAACTTGGTGGTGTGTGTTTTCATTCTTGGAGCCCCATTCATTTCTGGGCTCCCTTTTTTAACTCAGGTCCATGTGGGCACATCCCTGATCATTTCAGGAAACATGTGTATGGTCCTAATTCATTTCTGATACCCCCATTGGTTTGTTGTTGGTTTTTTTACTGTACATTTATTTTACAAGTCTTACTTTTAAAAAGCATCTCTACCACCACCTGTGTCGGTAGCAGCAAGAGTGCCAATGTACAGTTGCTTCCTGGCAGCAGCCTTTTAAAGCCATATATTGTATGCCCTGCCATTATGCCAATAAAGGTTCTGAATTCTGAATGCCCTGGGATGCAGCGTTGTCCAAGGGCAATATGGGTAAAACATGGCCACCCCAGCCGAAGGACCACATGCCACCACTGACAAAGGGCCCAATCCTATCCAACATTTCAGTGCTGATGCAGCCATGCCAACAGGGCATGTGCTGCAGCTTGTGGGGGAGGGGGGACAGACCTCCTCAAGGTAAGAGAACGTTTGTTCCCTTAAATTGAGGGTGCATTGTGGTTGCATCAGTGCTGGAAAGTTGGAAAGGAATGAGCTGATAGGTGATGGCAAAGAAGCACTTAAAGTAAGATTTTTTTAAAAAAAAATTAGAAACCAGGAATAAATGAAGGTTATGAAAATGGGCCCCTCATTTGTCCCATTCATCCCCCCTTCATTTCAGAACTAATGAAACCCTATTCAGTTTGGTTTCTGCTCTTTCTGAATATGAGTGTGCATCCCTATTGGGTAACATATCAAGTGGGGCTCTATGTGAGGACAAGGAAATTTGATCTCTCTTGCTCACTTTCCTCACAGCAGCACTTTGCAAAGACCTCAGTACCCCACCCCTCACCATTAAAAAGGCCAAATAAGACTCCTATAAGAGGAAATGAGAGGTTATCCCATCTCCCTTAGTTGTGCTAGCCATCTGCTTGGCAAAACCTCTTTGATTCTCCCATGCTTAAGCCTGGTTATATGTGCAACTGTTGTTTACAATATACAAGTAACACGCACAAATTAGTAACAGCCTTGCAGGAGATTATGCACAAAGACAGCAGTTCTTTATGCCAAACAGGATAATTGTCTTACCATTTGTTTGTCGCCTTTCATATAAGCAAGAACAAACCATCAAGTCAGCAAATAGCATACAGCCTTTTTCTTTGTTTAGAATTGATGTGTGCCAGCTATAGTGTGAGATAATGAAATATTTCATGTGTAATATATGAGTTGCTAAAAAAAGGTGGGGGGGAACTCATCATTTTACAACCAAGCACTTGGCAGAATTAAAATAAATTTCACAGCTTTGGTGGAAGTTCATTTTTCTTCACTTAATCAGTGTCTGTTGAGAGACATGTTGCTTTCATTTTTATAAAAAAAAAAAGCAGAGTTTAAAAGTGATGGAAAAGGAATCTTGCTCTCTTGTATCCTTCGTTACTTTTACCTTCCCCTGTTTAAAAAAAAAAAAGCATCACCTCACCAAATGTAAACTTTTTTTTGAAAGTGTGAAAATTGGGAAAGCTATTTCCCACCATTATTTTCAATCTGGTCCCAATATTTCTTAGTACCAGAAGTATAAATATTAAGCACACTGTAAAGGAGAAAATGAGACAATACCTTTATCAGAGCCAACTAATATTTACATTGCTGGAAGCAGACTTTTGAGTTGTACAGGACGTAGTAGCCATTATTCAAACCAGAATACTGCAGACATCCCTGTGTTATTAACTCAGAAGATATGTATGCAAGCTCGACTGTTATAATCCCACATACAGTCTTCTGGTTGTCATTCAGGAACCTGTGCATTGCACACTATAAAACTGGATCATTGCCTTCCAAGGCATGATTGATCAGGGGATGAAGCAAGACAGAAGGGCTCATACAAGTCTGTGCCCCACACTTGGCAAATTAGGTTGCTTTTATATCCAGAGGGTCTATGTGGAACAAGCTTGATTGGATAGGAGTGGAGAAAGAAGTTCCCATAGTTCATGTGCTCCTCCTCCTCCCCCCATCCAATCATCTTGGTCCCCCTCCCCAGGGTCCCTCTCTGGAATATGTACAGTACTACAAACCCACTCCCTAGCTTGCCCAGCCAGCCAGCAGACAACCAAGCTGGTAAGCTGGAAACAGGATGGGACAAGGGAGTGCAGGGCATGGGGGGGGGGGAATGTTGAAGGGGAGTGAAGCCGAAATTTGCAAATGAGGATCCAGAAGACCGGAGGTACCAGGAAGGCAGTATGGGTTTATTTAGAACGATGGAGAGGTGGACAACATTCCAAGGGTTTAGAATGAAGACCACGTGCTGTTACCAGCACACACTTTTATACACCAGAACAATAGCATGTCACATGGTAGAACGGAAGAGGCATACTTTACAAAGTCATACGGTTTACACAATAGTTTTGATTTGCAATTTACAGGCAACAATAAGAACAATACTGGGCTGAACTAGGCACCGGACCTTGCTTGATGGTTCACGATGGTTCTCGATGGTCCTAGCAGCGATTCCTGGATGACTTGACTGCGTTATCTTGCCTTGAATTAAGTTGCCCTCCCTTCCGCCCATTAAACAGCTTAATGTGTGTGAGCGTATACGGAAAGACAAAAGGAGGTTGCCAAATGTGAGATTTCCTCCTGGTGACAGGGTGGGGGCAGATATGTAAAAAAACACAGTGTAAAAACGAACATAACCAGAATAAAACAAGAATAATATTTTTTTCCGCATCAGTCCCGTCTTTGTTACTGAGTATCAGGAGTCTCAGTAACACAATATCAGTCAATTTCAATACGTGCTAGTTCTAAGAACTGGTCTTGAACTGTAACATTTGGATACATTTGGTAACAGTGAGATGCTGGAGGAGGGGACTGAATAGCAGAAGAGCGTTTGAAACCACAGCGGATCATTTGCTTAATACAATGTAAACAGACATACAACACTACAAATGCACATAACACAAACATAGCATATTTTATCAAGTTCTTTAGGAATCCTCCCCACCATCCCCCAATGTCTGGGATCCAGTCCCAAGGATTCCAAGGTTCGTCTTTAGTAATGTCATGGAACACTTTAATAGCCCCTTTGATGGTGTGGAGGTCTTTAGAGATCTGACCACTTTTATCTGAATAGAAGCAGCAAGTTTGATTTAAGATAGCACAAGCCCCCCCTTGCTGGGCTGTGATGAGATCCA